>JACZZP010000004.1:0-1358891 GCA_015183035.1 Meloidogyne chitwoodi | reverse complement strand
TATTTTATTAAAAAATAAATATCAAAGTTCAAAAATAAAGTACATAAATAAATAAATATATATTCTTTTGCGTGCATTTATTTTACTTGCACTTTGATGGCATTAAAGTGAGAACAAAGAATTATATTTAATTATATTAATAAATAAAAAAAAGTTATTTTTTTATTACACGAATTAAATAAAGTATAAGTACGTAACTTTATGAAAAATAAATAAATAAATATATTTTAAATTCTCAGAGAATAATTTTATTTTAATTTATTTAGAATTTCCATTTATAGTTTTAAATATAATATAAAATTTAAAATACCGTAAATTAACTAATAAAACATAAAAAAGGAATTTTAATGAATATTTTAGTTCACTTCATAAAATTTATTTAATTGAAGAATTAATTAAAAATTTATTAAAATATTTATTATTAAATTAAAAATAATATTAATTTTGTAAAGAAAAATTACAAAATTATTTATTTAATAAATTATTTACATATATTTAATTTTCACATTTTCTCTAATTTTTAATTTAACAATTTTATTAACTTTATAATTCTGTGCTGACTTGTGTCAATTTAAATTTTTAAATATTTTATTTAAATTAAATATACATATACCTATAAAGTAAAATATATTTATTTATTTATGTACTTTTCAATGTCAAGTACTTTATTTTACCTTTTTAATTTTTAAAATTTTTTTTCGTCGTTATTTAAAATAAATTGAGACAATAACGTAGACATTTTTATATATTCGTGTTCTCGAAATTTTTATATAAAATTTAAAATAATTCTTTAAATATTTAATATGTCACTTCCTGTTTAATAAAGTAAGTACATAATATTATTTTTTAAACAAATGAGGAGAGTATAAAATATAAAAAAAAATTGGATAAATTCTGAATCTTATTAATTCCAAAAATTAAGAATTCTCTTAAAAGATAAATTTTAAATTAAAAAATATTAAAAATAATAATTAAATATTTTTAAAGAGTATATTTATTTATTTATTATACAAAATATTTGCGAAAATTAATAAAATATAATTAAATAATTATAATAAAGCTTTTTTAAATTAAATATAATTTGATTAAATAATTGGAATGTTTAATTTAATTATTAAAATTAATAAATTAATAAAAAAAAAAGAGAAAGAAAATTAATAATAAATTGGAAAAAGAAGAAATTATATAAAATAATTAGTAAATATAATATTAAAAATAATTGGCCATTTTTTTTAAATTTTAAAAAATATTATATAATTTTGAAAATAAAGAGATTCTCACTGGGTTGAAAAATAATAAAAAAAAAGTGTTTGGATTGTTTTGCTAAAAATCTTATAAAATTTTTGATTTAAAAAATTTCTAATCCAATCACTTTTTTATAAATAATTTTAATTTAAAACTTTAAAAAAACCCTTCTTTGTTAATTTAATTCTAAATTTCTTGTTTTGTATTCTTCAATTAATCTTCTACTAGTTTCAATAAATGCATTTATATTTTTTTGTTTTCTTGCGGTTGCTGGAAATTTTTTAATTTGATCTGCATGTTTATATTCTTCATTTTTAAGATTATTATCAATACAAAATAAAACATTTTTTGCTGCATCTTCCTTAAAAATAAATAAAATTATTAAAAATTTAAATTAAAAATATAATTTATTTTGTATATTTTTAACTGTAATTTTCTCAATTTTTGATAAATTATTTAAAAAAATATTTGCCAAAAAATTTACTAAATTAAAGATTTTTATTTTCAGAAAAGTACAAAAGTTTATTTTTAAATTAATTTAATTAAAGTTGATTGTTAATTAAATTGACTAAATAAATAAATAATTGTAAAAATAAAGAGAAAGATCTTCTGACCAAAAAATAAATAAAGTTTTTTTATATATTTTTATTTATTTATTTACTCAACAAAATATTTAAAAAAAGAGAAACAAGAAATGGACTTAAAATATTTTTTACTTTTTTCTTTTTATGTTTTGTACTTTTTAAAGAAAAAAAATAGAAAATTTTTTTCTGTAGTTTAATAAAACGTATTTTGATAAAATATGTATAAAAATTAAATAATATAACACAAATAAAATAAATAAACTTTAAAAACTTGTTTAAAAAATATATTTTCTAAAATTTTATTTTGCACTTTTTTTAAATGCAAATAAAACGTTGATTTTTTTAATTTGATTTTGGAATGTTAATAAAAAATTTTTTTTATTGAAATTGCTTGAAATTTTAAGAGAATAATAATATGACTTTTTTATTTTCTTTAAATCTTTTTTTCTTAATAAAAATATATTTAATATTTTACAATTAATTATTTTAATAAATAATTTATTTTTTTTAAAATTAATTTAAAATACTCACTGGTTGAATGAGTAAACGTCTCATAAAGAAAAGCATTTTTCTCATTCCTTTATTTCCAACACTATCTGCCATTTGTGTTCTAACTGCTCCTGGATGAACTGCAAATGCTTTTACTGAATTTCCATATGCACTATTAAGATATTGGGCAAGAATTGCTGTTCCAAATTTACTTAAAGCATATGCCTTCCAACGACGAGCATTTTGAAACATTTGTGGCCATTTTTCAATTTTTTTCTCCACTGGAAAAATATTTCCAACTAATCTGAAAATAAAAAAAAAGATGAAAAAATAAATTAAAAATAAATAAATAACCTATGTATTATAGAAGTTAATGTAATAACACGTAGAGACCATTCAGGACATTGATGGTCAACAATACCATCAATAAGTAAAAAATGTCCAAGAAAATTTACTTGAAATGTTGGTTCAAAACCATCTTTAGTAATTGTCTCTTTTGGAAGTAAAATTCCAGCATTTAGAATTATAATATCAAAAATACTAAAAAAATAAAATTAATTTTAAATTTATTTTTGATTTATTATGTAAGTATTTACATTTTTTCTTTATTAATTCTTTCAATTAATTCCTCAACACTTTTTAAACAAGCCAAATCTAAAGAAAGCCAAGAAAATTTGCTTTTATTATTGTATTTTTCAGCTCTTTCTTTAATTTGTTTCAATGCAATTTCAGCTCTTTTTTGATTTCTACAAGCAATTGTAATATCATAACCCCCTCTACTAGCTAATATTAAAGCTGTTTGTAAACCTTAATTAATTAATTAATTTAATTAATTAAATAAAAATAATTACCAATTCCTTGATTTCCTCCAGTTATCATAACATGTTTGTTATTATTTGAATTATATTTTATTTTGTTATTTTCGATAATATTATTTGGAATAATTAAATTATTTTGTCGACACATTTTAAAAAAAAATTATTATTTTTATTAATTATTAATCTTAAAAAATAAATAAATTAATTATTTATTAAAGCTAAAAGAAGTAATTAATTAAATAAAATATAAATATTTTTGTTTTGTTTTGTGGAATTTATTCGTTTAAATAATTCCTTTTTTAAGTGTTCCGAACGGCTGACTTAGCACCGCCTCTTATTCTTTTTTTTTAGTTAACACGCAAAAAGAATTGCAGCACACGTTTGCAAGACGTAATATATAAATATATTGTTGTATATAAATAAATAAATGGGTGGGGAAAACGTAGAAATTAAAAAAAGGGTATTTTCTTTTTTTATGAGAGAAAAAATAAATGTGAGTAAAAGTGGGAGGGGTTTATTTTTTGTTTTTTTTAATCTTTAAATAATAAAAAAATTAATCTCTTAATTCAATTAGAGTCTTAAAAATATATAATTATTTTTTATTTTAAATAATTTTATTTCTTAATTGAAAAAAAAAATATTTTTTTTGCAAAATATTTAAATAAAATATTAAAAGAAAATAAAAAGGAGGAGCATAACTACCCTTTATATGTATCTCTTTTTTCTCTTTTTAAGACATGGAATTAATTTTTTTTTGGACAGACAAAAAAAGAAAGGAAAAACGTGAACCTGATTGATAATATTAATAAATGTTATAAGAATTTATGACGTTAATTTTATAAAAGAAAATGAGTTTATATATAGAGAACAGACTAAAAAAATGTATGACAAAGAAAAATTTTTTAAAGTTCAATTTGTGATTTATTTCCGGAAAGAGAATAATTAAAATTTAAAAATACAAAAAACTGAATGACGTGAGGAATTAAATGAATTAATGTTTGTAAGCATGTTTTTTTTGTTTCTAATTATATTTATTAAGATTTTGTGACAATTTTTAAATTATATTCTTTTCATTTTTTGAATTAAATTTTAAAAATAAAATTATACCTCCCCCACATATTTGAATGATTCATTTAAATTTATTTATTTTAAATAATTAATTTATTTTAAATAAAAAATATTATTTAATTTTATTTAAAAATTTTATACAATAAATATTAAAAAAAAACATTTTTAAAATTGTCTAATAAAATTTAATATTATTTTATTATTTCTTTAATTTTTATTTATAATTTAAAATAATTACCTTTTTAAAACAATAAATGTACTTTAATTATTTCTGAGTAATCTTATCATCAATAATTAAATAAATAATAAATTTAAACAAAGCACTTTTAATTTTTTTAAAATAATTTTATGTGTTTTGTTTAATTAAATTCCATTCATTTTTTTTATATTTTATTTATACCTATCTAATTATGATTAAAATGAAAAAAAAACTTTTAAATTTATTTAAAATAATTAAATTACATGTGATATAATATACTCATAAAAAGACGTATGATTTTATTTAAATATTTATTTATTAAAAGTACACGAAAAAATAATATTATTTTTTTAAAAAATAATTAAAATATTTAATAAATATTTAAATATAATTATTTTATATAATTAATGGATGATTATAAAAGTAGAACCAGTATTTGTTATTATTTACTACAATTGTTTTTTAAATTATTATTCTTTTGGCCAATTTCCATCTTTTCTAATGTATGCGCAACATTATTTTTTTTGTTTGACAGTCTTCAATCAAATCAAATTAATTTTATTATTTTTTTAAATAAAATAAAAAAATGTTTTTAATTAAAAAAAAATATTTAATTAATTAATTATAAGTATTATTTGTCTTAAATTAATTTAATTTTTAAACAAATATTCAATTTTTTATTTTATTTTATTTTAAATCTTTGAAATTTTTTAATTATTAATTATTTTAAAATTTTTATTTTATTATTTCTTTTTTAAAAATTTATTTTTCAAATTTGTTTAATTTTTTTTCTTTAATTTTTGAATGTTTATTTTCTTTGTATAAATTTATTATTTTGTATTTATTAAATAATTAATTAATTATTATTTTATTTTTAATAAAATTATTGAATTTTGTAGTATTTTTAATTAATATTTTTATTTATTTTAATATTTTTTAAAAACTATTTATTTTGTAACTTTTTATTTTTTTATTTTCAAGGTCAACTTTTTTGTCTGTAAAAGTATGTACTAATAAAATAAATTAAAAGATTGATTTTTGTGAGGTATAATTTATTGTATAAATTAATTAATTAATTTGCAACTAAAACTTTATGTTTTGTTATTAAAAGTAAATAAATATAAAATATTTGTTTAAATATTTTAATTAAAGGAAGGTCAGTCTACAAATAAATAAATAAATAAATAAATTTATTAGTGTATATCGTTCCACTAAAAATGTTGCCATTTGTTTCTATAAAAATATTTTGTTTTTTAAACTTTTATCAAATTATTTTGAATATTTATAGGTACATAATATAAAAAGTTTTTTAATTTTAAAAAATAAAAATAAATAAATAAAATTAATTTAAAAATAAAGGTCATAATATGTAAAAAATATATATTAATCTATTTACCAATAAATAATTTGCATAATCATTTTGCAAAATTTAAAAGTTAAAAATCTAAAAAAATATATAAAAATTAAAGATTAAAAAATAATAAATATTTTTTTGAAAAATGTCAAAAATAATTTTATTATTTTTGGTTATTTATTTAAAATAAATAAATAAATAAATAAATAAAGGTAATCTTTAGTATCAGAATGCCAGACAATGTACCTAAAAGTATTTATATTATTTTCTTTTATTTTTTTAACATTTATGAAGAATGTTTTATTATTATTATTATTATTTTAAAATGTTTCTTAATTCACGTCTTCGTGTCTTCGTCTTTTTTTATTTATTTATTTATTTATTTACAAATATATAATTAAATAGTAGTAAATAAAAATATTATTTTAATTATTTGTTGGTGCAAAAAACATTAAAAAAATAAATAATTACCTATATGTATATCAAAAATAATATATCTAAAATAGTAAATATTATAATTATTTATTTATTTATTTTTTTTAATAATTTTTGTGTCTTTCTTTTAATTATAATTAAATATTTACATCACTTTTACCCATTTAAAATACAAATATATTTATTTATTTATTTAATATATTTAAATTTGGAAATTACCTTAAATAAATTATTTTTTAACAAAAAATAATAATAAAGAAATTACGTTGTTTTAAAAATGTCAAAAATATTTAAAAAAAATAACTAAAAAATTGTGTGAAAGTACACATATAAAATTATATTAAAATATATTTTTGTTAAATAATTTTTGCAAAAAAGAATCTAAAAATAATTTTGAAAAAAAACTGAGAAAAAAACTAAAAATAAATTTATTTTAGATAAGGGATTAATTAAAGTAAATTAAAATATTTTATTTTTAATTAAATTAATTATAAAAATTAAATTAAAAAATTAATTTTGACATAATTTTTAATTTTCATAAA
This sequence comes from Meloidogyne chitwoodi, assembly GCA_015183035.1. Taxonomy (NCBI): domain Eukaryota; kingdom Metazoa; phylum Nematoda; class Chromadorea; order Rhabditida; family Meloidogynidae; genus Meloidogyne; species Meloidogyne chitwoodi. The sequence continues at coordinate 1,352,157 of JACZZP010000004.1, read as the reverse complement.
TTTAAATTAATTTTATAATTATAATATGATTAAAAAATAGTATTTATTTATTTTAAAAATATTAATTAATATCTAAGAATTAAAAATTTATAAATTTAAAAAATATTTTGACTAAATATTTATCTGAAATATTTATATTTTTCATTTAATTTTCAGATGTGAATATAATTTAGAAGGGAACTAAAATAGTAAATTTAATAAAAATAAAAAAATTTAATTTTTGATTTTTAATTATTAACTAGACTTTTTTTATCGAGCAAAATTTTTTTATTTTGATCTTTAATTATTAATATTAAAAAATAATTTTTTTTTTGGATTTATTTAATTTTATATATAATTATTTTTTTTTTTAATTAATTTTCCAAAAATAGTAATTAAAAAATAGGATTAATTTTTTAAATTAATGACCAAAGGAAGACTTTTAAAGTTAAATTATTTTAAATATTTAGTACATAAATTTGATATATTTATTTATTAATAAATTTGCAAAAAATTATTTAATTAATTTAATTTCTTAAAAATTAAAATAAAAAAAAATAAATAAATAAAGTCTCTGTTATTTCGTATTTATTTTTTTAAATTAAAAAAAATATTTTTATTAAAAATAATCACGAGTTTCCATTGTTCTTGCTAAAAATTAATAAATTAATTTAAAAAATAAACAATACAAAAATATTTAATTTCTGATTTTTAATTAATAATATTGCAAAATAATATTTTTTTTTAATTTTATTTTTTAAAAATTTCCAAAAATATTTAAAAAAACAATAAACGGATTTGTGTAATTATTTCCGTTATTGCGTAAAGACATTTTTATTATAAAAATAAATAAAAATAAAAAAGGAACATATGTAACATTTTAATTATTTATTTAAATAAAAATATTCAAAATATTTCTTTTGAAATTATTTTTAATTTTTTATTTGCGTGTTTAAAATTTAAATAAATTTGTTTATTTTACATATTTGGCATTTAAAAAAGTTTAAATAATATCCATTTATGGATATTTTTTTATAAAAAGTTGTATTCAATTAATTAAATAAAAATAAAAAGTACATTATATTTATTTATTTCCGTAATATTTTAATTAAATTAATTTTTTTTAATTATTTTTGGCCAAAATTATTTTTTTAAAATTAATTTCTACATTACAATTATTTTTGTTTTCGTCTGCTTTATTGATTGGCCTTTGGGTAAAAAGGCTATAAAAAAATATTTTACTTCCTTCCTTTTAAATAGTTAAAAATATATTTCAGTCTCTTCTATGTAGAGTAGAGTAAATAGGAAGAGTATTTTCTTTTATTTTTTATTCTGTCCCATAAACTTTAAATAGTAAATTTTTACCCAGATTCATTCATTTTTACTTTTATTTTTCACAAATATTTTTATTTGAATTAAATTATATAATTTAATAAAATATAATTATATAAATATTTATTTTAAATTAAATATTTATTTACATTAATTATTTTTTAATTTTTCTTAAGTCTAAAACAATATTATTATGAGACAATCAAAGCATTTTAAGGGTGGTAAATTTAATACAATAATTCATTGTGTGCCACATCAAAGTGCATGGATTGTTGAAAGAATGGGTCGTTTTCATCGTATTTTGGAACCTGTAATATTTTCTTAAATTTAATTTTATTTTTATTTATTTAGGGTGTTCACTTTTTAATACCTTGTGTTGATGAAATTCGTTATAGACATTGTTTAAAAGAAATGTGTATTGAAATTCCACAACAAGAAGCTATTACTAAAGATAATGTACAATTAGACCTTGATGCTGTTTTATATGTTAGAGTTACTGATCCTTATAAGGTTTTTCTTTTAAAACAAATAAATATTTTTGAAAGGCTTCTTATGGTGTTCAAAGTCCAGAATATGCAATAAGTCAACTTGCTCAAACTGTAATGCGGGCAGAAGTTGGAAAATTAATGTTAGACAATGTTTTTCATGAACGAGCAAATTTAAATATGACTGTTGTTGGTAAGAGAGAGAGAAACATAAATTATAAGTATTTTTATTCTAAATTAATTGTTTATCTAACCAGATACAAAAACATAAATTTGTTGTTTTTTGACCGCTAACTTCTAAGTAATTTTTATGTTTTTTTGTAGTTTAAATTTCTTTTTGATATTTTATAATTTATATATATTATTTAGAAGGTATAAAAGAACCTGCGGCACCGTGGGGTCTGATTTGTTTGAGATATGAAATACGTACTATGACAATGCCTGTTGAGATACAACGTGCTATGAAGGTATTTAATTTTAATATTTTTTAATTTTTGAAAATTTAATTATTTTAAAGAATTTATTAAATATAATTATTAATAAAATAATTTTATTTACAAGGGAATATCATTCTCCGGTAACACCCTCCCGGCAACGGCATAATGATTTTTGGATAGTACTATGTCTGTATAAAGCATATGCAAAATACTAGCGGCCCATGTCCCCAAAAATTTTTTGTGACAGTCGCTCAAAGTGGGCAGGGTAGTTCGTAGTACAATCAAGCTGTCAGTAATTTTCTCTTGAACTTTTTTCAAATTTTTCTTCCTCATAAAATCTCTAATTTTTAGCTCTATTTTTAAAATTTATTTTATGTCATTCCGACAAAAACTCACAGAGTTAAGGTAAATTGAAATTTTTAAAATTTTCCCAAGACGATATTCTTGTAGAAAATTAAAAAAATTTTTTTTCTAAAAAATCTCTTTTATTAGGTTAAAATACCTCCTGAATAAGAATCTGAAGTCTAAATATTTTTAAAAAAATTTTCCGAGTAGATACAGTCAAAAAACTTATATAGGTACCCCCTGTGGAAAATTTCAATTTACCTTAACTCTGTGAGTTTTTGTCGGAATGACATAAAATAAATTTTAAAAATAGAGCTAAAAATTAGAGATTTTATGAGGAAGAAAAATTTGAAAAAAGTTCAAGAGAAAATTACTGACAGCTTGATTGTACTACGAACTACCCTGCCCACTTTGAGCGACTGTCACAAAAAATTTTTGGGGACATGGGCCGCTAGTATTTTGCATATGCTTTATACAGACATAGTACTATCCAAAAATCATTATGCCGTTGCCGGGAGGGTGTTACCGGAGAATGATATTCCCTTGTTAGATGCAAGTCGAAGCTGAACGTAAAAAGAGGGCAATGATTCTTGAATCTGAGGGTATTTGTGAAGCAGCAAAAAATAGAGCTGAAGGTGAAAAAAGTGCACGTATTCTTGCCTCTGAAGCTCAAATGCAAGAACAAGTTAATAAATCTATGGGATTAGCTAAAGCAGCAGAAGCAGAAAAAATTCAGAAAATTTTAATTTCTGAGGCTGAAATGCAATCTAAAGTAAATTAATTAATTAAAATTATTTTTAAAAATTAGAGAATTTAATTTTTATTAAAATTAAATTTAGGTAAATAAATCAATTGCATTAGCAAAAGCATCAGAAAGTGAAAAACTTTGTCAAATTATTTTAGCCGAAGCTGAAAAAGAATCTCAAATAATTAAAAGTGAAGGTTTAGCTAAATCTATTTTAATAGAATATGAAGCTAGAGCTTCTTCAATTGAAAGAATGGGAAAAGGAATTCAAAATATTGGAGGATCAAATGCTGCTGCATTTTTAACAGCTGATAATTTTGTTAAAGCATTTTCAATGTTAGCAAAAGAATCTAATACTTTAATTATTCCTTCTAATCCTTCTGATATAAGTAATATTGTCACACAAGCTTTATCTATTTATCAGAAAGTATCAGAAAAACCCTTATCTAATAATTAAAATAATTTAATTATTTTTAAATTTAAAAACTTATTATCAATAAGTTAGAAAATTAAGAAACATTCAATTTTTGTTATCATTATGAATTTATAAATATTATTATTTATAAAATCTTTTAATCTATGTAAATTTAATTTTCATTTTTATAAATTATTAAAATTGACTATTTTTTTAATTTTTTATTAATAAAATATTTTGGACACTTAACTAGTTGTTCTTTTGAAAATATTAAGAAAATTTTAAAAAATAGTAAATTTTTATATTTATAATTAAATTGTTAAATAATAATAAGAATCCAATAATTAATTTTCTCATTATTTTGTAAAATAATTTTTTTAATTCTAAAATAATATTTAATTTTTATTTTCTTGTCTGTCAATGTCCCTAAATAAAATAGACACAATTTATATATTTTAAGAACTCAAATAAATAATTTTTTTTTTAAATTTTAAAGGCCATAAGTATAAAATAAATGCTTTTCTTAAAATAAACTTTAAAGCGAATTTATGTGATATAATTTTTATTTAAAGAAAAAAAATGGACTTTGATTAATTTATTTTCTCTTAATTTAAAAATTTTTTGTTTTAAAGTTTATAAACAGAAAATAATTTTTAATTTTATAACACAATAAAAGAAAATAAAAATTAATTAAAAATATTAAAATAATAATATTTAATAACATAAAACATTTCCATTTGTTTCAGATTGTATCCAAGCACAATCTATTAATGTAAAAGTAGCTAAATAAAATAAATAAATAAATATAATTTAAATTTTTATTATTTTAAAATACCATAACTTTGTTCAGCAACAAATGGTGTAATACAAACTGCTTGACTAACAATACCAATTTGGTACCAAGAATCACCAAAATCAAGCATTAAAGGACCTCCACTATCTCCCTTAAAAATAATTATTTATTTCGTGGGGCGACACTTGCGGAAAAGAAATTTAAGGACCCGACATTTGCGGACGACATGTGAGGAAGACATTTTCTGGCGGGGACATTTGCGGACCGTGATATAATATCGATATATAATCTTCCCCGTTGGTTTTACATAAGCCTTGCTCGTAATCCGGTTAAATTCCTAAGGAGTTTGGATTTTAAAAGTCAGGCATAATCTGACTAAATCTCGAAAAATTAGGCTAACTCGGCCTAACTCAGGCTTAAATTTTCTCTAGTCAATCAGGTCCGAAAGTTGTTTTTATCGGACACTATTATTGTTTTGTTTTTATTTTCCGTCCGTTATCCACAAATGTCGAGTAATTTATAATATTTATTGTTAAAAAAAAGAACATGTTGAACAAAAGTAGGATTTGGAATTACACATAATTTATCAGTCCAATTATCTTCTATAATTTTTTCAATCCAAGAAGTTATACAAGAAGGAGAAGGTTTTTCTGACATTTGTCCAATTTTTTTATTAAATTGAATTAAAAAAGATTCTTAAAAATAAATAAATTTAAATAATATTTAAATTACTTTTTAATGAATTAATACATTTTAAATTATTTTCCATAATTTCAACCCATCCAGAATGTAATAATTGATTATTAATAGTTCTATTATTATTATTATTATTTGAATTATTAAATTCACAAAATGGTTTAGTCCATCCCCAACCAGCAGTTAATGCTTTTATTTTAATTAATGGAATTTTATTTGTTAATTTAATTGGACGAACTTTTTGTGAAGAAAATAAATTTAATTTTTCTTTTTCTTTTAACTAAAAAAATAATAAAATTTATTTAGAAATTAAAAATTAAATAAATTAATTATATTTACCTCAATTAAGGCAATATCAGCAAAAATTAAATTACCAAATATTTCATTATTTATTTGTTTATTTTTAGGATGTATTTTGATCATTTTAGTATCAATTTTAATAAATATTTGTTTTTTAGCATTTATTGAACCAAAACCAATTACCAAATAAATATTTGGATTTAAATTAGTTGCTTTAAAAAATTTTAGAAATATTTTTTTAAAAAATTATTTTTACAATTTTTTGTAATTCCTTGAAAACAATGAGCTGCTGTAAGAATATATTTTTCACTAATTATAGTTCCTGTACAAACAATATGATTAGAAACATTAAATTTTGAATAATTATTATGTTTTTGAATTGTTACCATCCAAGGTAATGTTTGATCATTAATTATTTTAGAGCCCAAATATAACTTTTTTTAAAATAAATAAATATACATATAATAATTAATTAAAAAATAGATTTTAAAAAATAAATAATATAATGAACTCCGAATAGCATTTTTTAAATAAATTTTTTAATTATATAATTATGAACTTATTATAAATAATAATAAAAAAAATAAAATTTACTTTATTAATAATTGGCAAGCAAATAATAATTTTATTAATTATTATTAATAAAATTAAAAAATATAAAAAAATATTTAAATAAAATTTTTTACCCATTTTATCTTTTAATATTTTATTAATAGAATAAAATAATTAAAATTTATAAAAATATATTTTAAATAAAATGAAAATATTAAAATAAGTTTAAATAATTTTTTACTAAAAATGTGTCATCTTTTTTTGATGCTTTTATAAATAATCTTTTTTGTATTATATATTTAGATAAATCAATAAATTTTAGAAAGCTTCTTTTCTAAAATATAATATAAAAATTTAATGATTTAAATAAATTTAAAAAATTTTAAAATAGGAGAAATGGCTAATTATTAATTTATAAAAATTTTAAACAAATCAAAGCAATTTATTATTTAATGAATTAATATAAATATCATTTTAAAAAAATAACTAATTTAATCTCTTATCACAAATTTAAGTTTTACATCATAAATCGTTTTAATTCGATCCGCTTTCCTTTTAATTGTAAATCTTTTCTCAAACGCCTCACGCACATTACGGCTCATTTTTGCTGCCTTCTTTACTTCTTCTACTCCTTCATCAACTGTATTGAAAATAATACCAGAAATGCCTTTTCAATTAAAGCTCAAGTTCGGGCTCTAATAATAAATGAGTCCACTCCAATTGATCAACATATCCTATATATCAACTTCCAATTGATCACCTTACCTTATAGATCAACTCTCCCTTTTGATCAATTCAATTTGATTTAAAAATAAATTTTATAATATACAAAGATATGTACTAGTATAAATTGTTTATATTTAGTTATAATTATACTTAATTAAATAGGTAATTAATTTTTAAACTTTAAATATTTTTTAATCAAATATTATTAACTGGAATGATTTGTATCGTATTATTTTTATTTAACATTTATTGTTGATACTGCTGATTTATTTAAATTTAGTAATTTTTTAATATCACTAAGAGCTCTTTTATAGGCTAATTTATATTCTCCACTGAAAAAAAAATTAAAATATTTAAAAATTAATTTAATAAAAACCTATTAAAGTAAAGAATAGGTCCAATAGATGCAGCAGCTATATTAAGAAAAATAGCAAAAAAATTATTCCAAAACCAAATATTTATTGGTGTTAATTCAATCATAGAAAGTACAAGAAGAGCAATAAAAGAATTAGAAATTAAATATCCTCCAATATTAACCAAAACAATTAAAAATAAAGAAAGATACATTTTTTTAATTCTTTCATCTGTTGTTTCTGTTAAAATAATTTTTATTAAAAAATTAGTTTACTAATTATGTGTGAGAAATGTTGACCTAATCAAATAGTTTTTAGACCTTTCCTAATGCAAATGATTTTTGATTATGTTCCATGGACGAATTAAATTTTTTACCTGTTTTAAATTGAACTAAAATTCCAACAATTATATAAATTATAATTGAAGATGCCATCATACAGACACCAGTGTAATATGTTATTGTCATAATTTTTATTGGTGCTGTAAATAAATCTCCTAAACCCCCGGATATCATCCAATTTGGTCTTAGTATTCTAGCATTATTCATTATAAATAGACCATAAATTATGTAAATTAAAATAAATAAAAGATGAATAATTATATAATAAAATTGTTTAAAGTTTCGATAACTAAAAAGAAATAAATATTTTAAAAAATTAATTAAAAATTAAATAACTCTATAGGTATTAATACTGCTAATAATCTGTCAATACTAAGTGTAACAAACATGAAAACAGCACCAAAGTATCCAATCACAGAAGGGATTTGAATTAAAAGTGCTTGTTTATATGGAATAAAATCCATTCCAAAGAAAATAATTTTAATTAAAAATATTATATGACTACTTTGATGAAGAATTTCAAAAGAAGAAGCTAAAGCAAGAAGAATACCAGTATTACTTTTAAGTGTTATATAATATTTTCTTAAAATATAATTAATTATAAAAATAAAATTATAATATAAATATTATAAGATCATAAAATCAAAATAATTTATTTAAAAAATAGTTAATAAATAATAATTAATTTATATTAATTAACCTATATTTTGCTGTAATAATACATACACTCAAATTAAAAATAATACCAAAAAATGCTATTATTCCAAATATAAAAGCTGAAATAAATAAACATGAATGAAAATATTCATTTTTGTTTGTATATTCCACAAAAAGCTAAAAAATAATTTTTATATTTTTTTATTAATAAAAATTTAATTAATTACAGGATTTATAGGGCCATCAATGTTATTTGTAGAATTCATTAAAAATAATTTTCAAGTTATTTATATTTTATTTTAAATTTTAAATAAATTTGTTAAATAATATTTTAAATATAATAAGAAAATTAAAATTTATTTTTAAAATGCTTTTTTAATAAATTTTTAAGAATGTTTCTTTTTTATCAAGCGGAAAGTTTTAATTACTTGTACATTTATTTAATTTAGGAAATTATTGAAAAGATTAAATGATGAAAATTTTTAATAAAATTAAAACTTTTTATTTTTTATAAAACAAAGTTTAATTAACTAATTAGAATTATTTATATATAAACAGAGAAAAATAAAGTATTTCTTACAAAAAATTTAAATTTAGAATTAATGAATTATAGTATATTTATTTTAAATTATATATTTGTTTAAAATTTTAAATTGCGTTAGATTATTAATATAAAATAAAACTTTGTTTAATTTTTGGAAATAATTTGTAATTATTAATAAGGAGACAAAAAATTTAATTTTTTTTTTCGTTTTTTTAAATTATGAAATTAGAGATAGGAATTTTGAAAAATCCTTGACCTGGATTCTGGATTTTATTTATTGACCTGGACCAGACTCTGGACCTGGAGTCAAGGAAAAATCCAGGTCCAGAAAAAATCCAGAATTCCTAAAAAAATGCCTGGATCTGGACTCTGGATCCAGGAAAAATCCAGGTCTGGATCCAGATCCAGTCCTATCTCTACTATCAAATGTTCTTCCGGTGAATGGGATGTGAAGGTCCTTAATTTGTATATAATTTACTCAAAATCAGCTAAAAAAGTTAAAGAATAATAAAATAAACTTATTTATAATTAAAATAAAAGAAACGTTCTCTTCCGGATCCTTGACTTCACATGCATTCCAATCGTTGGATAATCCCAAAATTCTTTTGTATTTGAATCGTACAATTGGACCTTATAACAGCTCATAACCATTGTCTTGTCAGGAATTTCTTCAATAAAACATTTTCGTTATGTTTCAGCAATATGAAAATAAATTGAAGAAGTATAGCCAATTAAACTGAAGAAATTTAAAAAAGTTGGATTAAATAAAGAAAGTTCTTCATATTCCGCGCTCGTGATAAAGTTTCAAGTAATTTCTAATCATTAGAGCTTCTAGAATGTACAAAATAAAAATAAAATAGAGAAAAAATAAAAAGGAAATTGGATAGTAACAATTAATAATTTTATGGGACGAATTGGGAGTTTTTGAACTGTGGGACGAATTCGGGTGGGACGAATTCGGGTTTTTAAACTGTGGGACGAATTCGGGGTTTTATAACTGTGAGACGAATTCGGGCGCAGCGGTTTTTATTGTTCAGGTTATTTTAAGTTTATTGGTTTTTGCTAGCGAAGAAGGGCGCCTCAAGGGCGTCAAGTTCCGCTAGTAATAACAAAAAATTAAAATATTTATTATTAAAAATATAAAATAAAATTTTTGCATGATCATAAATGACAAAAAACGTTTTTATTAATAAAAGTTAATTTTATAAAATTTCATATATATACATATATACCTATATATTATAATTTTAAATCTTATATAATATTTTTATAAATATTTTTGTTATTTTTTTAATATTTTCTTCAAATATTTGCATTAAAAATAGAAATATATATTATTATTTTTTAATTTTTTATTATTTTCTATTACCAAATTATTCATTGTTGCGAAAATTGTTGTCCCTTTTCTAACATTAAGTTTTAATAACCAGATATATATACATATGTATTACCTATTATCTAATTTCCCTTTATTTTATAAGTATTTGGTTAAGGCTTATCAAAAATTTGTGATGTGCGCAAAAATCTAAAATCTTATTTAAAAATTTTTAAATAATTAATTAAAGGGTAAAAAGAGAAGCCTATCAAACAAATCACGAATTTCTGTCTTTCCAAAGAATAAATACGCTTTATAAACAGGCCGGATTTACGGATAAAACCGGGAAAACCGGTTAGCCAGGAAAAACCGGAATTTTCAAAAAATACTCGGTTCAGGGTTACCGGGCCCAGAAAAAACCGGTCCGGGCCCGGTTCGGGCGCTCTCTATAAAGCAGCCCTTTTTCTTATTCATTTTCATGGTAGTAAAAAATTATCAAATTAAGACTTTAAAATAATTATTGTTTATAATCGAACATTTTTATGCACATCCAAAGATTAAAAATTCCAAAGATTAATTTCAGCGAAACTTTTTTATTAATCAACAAGAAAAGAAATATATCACTATTATATAAAGGAAGTAATATATTTATAATTAAAATAAAACGGTTAGGCCGAATGCAAGTTTTTTTCGTTCAATTGTTTTATGATAATAAAGAAGAAGAATATAAAAGGTCATAAATATTTTTTGGATAAAAATAATCTTGTTTTTTTAATTATTTCTTGTTTTTTTTCTTTACTTTTTTTCGGAATATAAAAAGAGAAAAAATCCTTTAAAAAGGGAAGGATTATATCTTCTACGAACCAAACAAAAGAAAAATTAACTCTGTTTAATACAACAAAAATGAAAAGTTATCTACTTTGTATTTCTGCGCTGATAGCGCTAATAGCGTTAGCTGATGCTTTCTTATTTCCTACTGGTGGTGGTGGTGGTGGTGGTTGTGGTGGAGGAGGAGGTGGTGGTGGTAGTACCTGCTGCTGTTGCTGTCCAAGCGGTGGAGGAGGAGGCGGAGGAGGTTGCGGTGGTGGAGGTGGATGCGGTGGAGGCGGAGGAGGTTGTGGTGGAGGAGGTGGATGCGGTGGAGGATGCGGAGGCGGAGGAGGAGGTGGATGCGGAGGCGGCGGTAGCGGGGGAGGTGGCCCAATAATCGTTAACTGTGCAGGAGGCGGCGGTAGCGGAGGCGGTGGAGGATGTGGAGGCGGAGGAGGATGCGGAGGCGGTGGAGGATATGGAGGAGGAGGAGGATGCGGAGGCGGTGGAGGATGTGGAGGCGGCGGTGGGGGATGCGGATGTGGACGTAAAAAACGATTGGTAGGGTTAGAAGAAAACATAAAGCCAAAAGAACCAAAAGCAGAAGAAAAGAGAAGTTGAGCTGATATAGAAAATTTTTTTAAATAATTTTTATTAATGTGAAAATGCAATTTTTTAATTCCTCAGTTCTCACCCTTCGCTTATAATTTTTTTTGTATTCCTATTTTAAAGATTTTATCATTTTTACTTAATATTAGTTAGTTAAACAGTTAAATTTTATGTAAAAATTTTTTGTACTGAAAAAAATAAATTTAAATGTAAAAAATAGAATAATTATTACAAAATCTTTTTAAAAGAACTATTGTGTTTTATTACTTTGAAGAGGTATACCCCATTCATTTTGTTTTTAATTTCCTTGTTTCACTATATAATTTGCTTTTTTATTGGAAAGACTGTATATAGGTATACCTTTATTTATATATAATATACATAGAGGCGGGGTTTGAAACAAAATCCAAGGAATTTTATGACGATCCGATCCTTCATTAATATAAAACAAAACTTTAATTCTTGTAAATTAATTTTTTTAGTTGTAATAATCTATTATAAATAATTTTTAGAATTTTTCGGTAAAGGACGATTCAGATTAGCTAATATAACTTTTTTATTTTTAAATCTTTTCAATAATTTTTATAGCAATCGAAAGAGCTCGGAAAAGGAAGTCTTTTTATTAAATTGACCGATCAGTTCAGTCGAATTTTAAAAAAACTACGCACGAAAAACGCAAAATCACGATTTTTCACTTTTATTACGCTGTAACTTTTTGTTGAGTGATCTGATTGAATCGGTCCAATTGGTTAAATTAATCCGCTCATTGGTTACTTTCGATTAATAAAAAACATCGGTTAAGAAATAAAAAAGTTATCGCCAAAAACAACAAGCTACTTTGAATCAATCGACTCTTAATCATCCATACCCAGAATTTTTTATTTAAATTTTTTAAAATAATGCAAAAATTAATATTAGAATTATAATCTAATAACAAAGATAAAATTAAAATATTTATTATTAAAAAATAAAAAAATAAATTTTTATGATATAAATACACATAAAATATTAATTTAATATTGTTATGCAGCATCAGCAACAGCATAAAATAACTTTAACAAAGGTAAATTAAATATATCATTATTTGAAGATATTCTTCTTTGCTTCTGCAATATTTCTTCTTCATAATCTTTTTTTGTTTTTATATTATTTTTTGAATTAAGTAATTGCTTAAATTTATTTTATATTAAAAAAATATTATTTGTCTAAAAGATTATATTAAATATATATTTTTTAAATTTATTTCTATAAATTTACTTAACCTTTTGTAAATTTATTTGATTAGGAATAGTAACAGTTTGTTGAATATTTTTATTATTTGTTGTTCTATATCTTTGTATTATAATTTTAGGCATTTCTGTAGTAGTAATTGTTTTATTTTGATTATTAATTGATGAATTATTAATTATTTTTTGTAATTTTTTAGTATTACTTTCATTGTCAATATTACTTAAAAAATTAATTAAAAATATAATTTTATTAATAAAATGAACTTTTCATTTAATTTTAAACTGTCATTTTTGACAAATTCCTTCATCGATGAATTTCTGTTTTTTCTACGTGAACAGCAAAAGCGTGAAGCACAAGGTACATAACCGGGTGGGCAAACACAGCCTTTAATATATTTTTAATTGATAAAATTTTAGATAATAAAAATGTATAAGAGAATATTAATATTTTAAAAATAAAATTAAGATATAAGTAATAGTCATCTATTCAAAATATTTAAAAAATTATATATTTACATATATTTATAAACATTTAAAGAAAGGTTCTTCATTTTTTTGAATTTGTTAAAAAATATTAAAAAATCTACCCATTGTTGGGGGCGGTGGTAGTATTGGAGGTGGCATGTCATACAATGGTGGTGGCATAGGTGGCACTTTAATAATATTTTTATTTAAAAAATATATTTTATTCTTAATAATTTAACCATGAGGAATATTAAGACAAAACATTAAAGGCGGAGGTGGTGGTGGAGGTAAAGGTACTGCTGACATAATTGGCTATAAATTTAAGGATTTAAATATTAAAATTAATATTACAGTGCAGGGAGGAGGTCCACAAAATACATTTGGAGGTGGTTGAGCAGCTAAAACAACTGGTGGAGGTGCAGGAGGAGGAAATGGAAAAGATGGAGGAACAGGCACAATCTTTTTTTTTAATTAAAAATATGTAGATAAATTGTATAGAACTTAATAATTTTAAAGTATTTTACCATATTTGGTTCTGGATGCATTATTGGAGAGCATGCCTAAAATAATAATATAATAATTTGTATTTGACCTAAAATTGTAGAAATAACAAAAATAATTTTAAACTAAATTATTTAATAAATAATTAATTTATTATAAGTAATTACCTGCATACAAAATGAATTTACTAATTGCATTCCAGGTGGAGGTGGTGGATGAATTGAAGACGGAGAAAAAATTAACTATAAACAATAAAAATAAAATTAATTAATTATAAAAATATCAATATACATAATTCCTAAAATTGTAACAAAAATTTTAAAATATTTCTAAAAAATATTTAAAAAAATTATTACCGGTTGACACATTGGAGGACACATTGGAGAAATTGGTGGCTGTAAAACAACTGGAGAATTTAGAGGAGGTGGTGGATGTAAGAAAGGCTTAAAAAAGTATTTTTATTTTTAATTAAATTAGGTAAATAAATTCTAAAACCGGTGGACATGGTTCACAAATTGGAGGCGAAAAAATAGGAGGTGGAGGAAGAGGTGGTGGTGGAAGAGGTGGAGAAGCAATTGCAAATTGTTGGATACAAGTTGGTTGACACATTGGCTATAATTTAAAATAAAAATTTATTTAAAAAATTAAAAATATTTATTAAACATTAGAAGATTAATTAAAAATATCAAACTTGACAAGGAGGTAAACATTCAAGCATTAATGATGGTGGAGGTGGCGGAAGTGGAGGAGGCGGAGGAGGAGGCTGCATAAATACCTTAAAAAATAAAAAAATAAATAATATTGTCTCGTAATGTATCTCTATATAAGTTCAAACTTAAAAACTTTTAAGATATTCCAATTGAAGCCTTTATCTTTTTAGAATTTCCGTTCACTAACTTTAAATTTCTCCGTAAATCTTGTCAGTAAATCACATTTACAACAAAATATCTTACCATTGGTGGCGGTGGAGGAGGTGCCGGAGGCACAACATACATTGGAGGTGTAAGCATTGGTGGAGGTGGCGGTGGAGGCAATCTTGGAGGCAACATAAACATACATTGAGGAATACACTAAAATAGAAAATTTAGTTTTAGAAAAATATCTAAATTTACTTGAGGCATGCACATTGGAGGACATGGTGGAGGTGGTGGTAGCGGTGGAGGTGGCTATAAAATAATAGAATTTCTGTTTCATTAAATATTTTTAAAATACCTGCATATGAATTGGAGGAGGCGGCGGTGGTGGTGGAGGTGGAAATACAATTGGCGGAACTTCCTAAATTAATATTTATGGCAAAATAGCGTATAATTACAAATTATAATTTAATAAATACAAAAATGTTTTATTATAATTTAATATTTTAAAATTTTGACCTGTACACAAAAGTGTCCACAAATAGGCATACATGGCGGTGCACAAATCGGCGGAGGAGGTGGCGGAAAAGGAAGTGGTGGTTGAGACAATGGAGGAGCAAGTGGTGGCAGAGGTGGCATAACAGGTGGAACGGCTGGTGGAAATATACAATGGATTGTACATGCAGGATGACAACCCTTTAATATTTCTTAAATGTTTTTAATAATAAATAAATTTACCGGAATACAAGGACCAATAGGTGGCGGTAAAGGTGCTGGAACTGGTCCTGGCGGTGGAGGAGGTAATAAAGGAGGAATTGGAGGATGTGGAGGAGGCGGCGGTGGTAGAGGTGGCAACTAAATATAAAATTTAAATTTTTTTAAAAAACTTTAATATAACAATTAAAATTAGTAAATTAATAAAATTATTTTATTTATACATTATTAAAATAATACAAGAGTCGGTGAAGGTGGTGGCGGAAATGTTGGCGGCGGTGGAGGAATTGGTGGTGGTGGCAATATATTTGTTGGTATTAGAGGAGGTGGTGGAGGCATTAAAGGTGGAATTGGCGGACATAATGGACCACAATTAATCTAATTATTCTCTTTTTTTAATTTAAAAATTAATTTTAACCTGATAATTCATTGGAGGACATCCACAACTTACAAGCTGTTCCTGCCATAAAGGACATTGACAAACTAGCGAATGAGGTGGAAATAATGGCGGTAGATTTGGTGGTAGTGGTGATCGGAGAGGCTGTGTACGTGCTAACATTTCTGGTGGAGGCATAGGAATTGTAGGAGGCATAAGTCCATTACAATCACAATGATGGACCAAAAATTTTTTTAATATTTTACTTAATTCAAATTTTAATTAGCTACATGAATAAATATTAAATCAAAGATTAAATTATTATTTTAGCACTTAATATATCAAAGTTTTTATTATTTTAAATTAATTTACTAGAATATTAAGTGTAACGCATTGGCATGGAGCCAGTTCTAATGGAAATGGAGCTGCTGCCATTGGTACTAATGGAGGAGGTGGTGGAGGTAGTAAAGGAGGGTGAGGTTGTAGTATCTATATATAATAAATATTAAACTGTAAAATTAAATAACTAAATTCTTTAAAATAATATTTTAATTAATTTACCGGTGTTTGACAACATGCTAATTGAGTTGGAAAACAACATTGCCTTTTCTCTCTTTCCGTATCAAAATTTTGTATTTTTGCATAATTTTCAAAACTTTTATTCTTAAATTAATAAAATAAAATAAATTAAATTATATTTTGTATTTTTACCTTCCTTTGTTCATCATACCAAACAGAAATATTTTTTAAAACATTTAAACTTTTATCTTTTGTTGTTAAAATTTTCTCTGATTTATTTTCTAAATATTTACCCAAAATAAGTCCAATAGAAAGTTGTAAGATTATAAAAATTAAAATTGGAGAATAAACTAAAAATTAAATTATCTTTTTTTTAATTTAAATTAAAAAAACACAAACCTTTAATTATTTTAAAACTTTTAATTTTCATTTAATAAGTAATATTTGTTTATTTTAAAATTAAATGTTGTTTTAATTAAAGTTTAATTTTAAATATTTAAAAACTAAAAAATACATAATTAATTAATGGCCATTATTATTATTATTTTGTTTTTATAATTTAGGTATTTTTAAAGAAAAAAAATGATTAATGAAGAAAAATGAAAATATTAAATAAAAAATAAATAAAACAAAGAAATATTAATAATATTAAAAATTAAGAGAATATATGTAGTACATATGTAGTTATATATAAAAAGGATATTTAGAATTAAAATTATAATAAATTAATTAATTAAATATTTTCATCAGTAGCCAAAAATAATAATTTTTTAATAATATAAAGTTAGTAAATAATAAAATATCATTATGTATCGATTCATTATATGTATAATTTAAACAAAAAATTCTAAATAAGATGATTAAGACGATGATAGAATTTTTAACTAAAAATGAAAAGGTTTAATACTACATAGATATTTTTGCTTCTTCAAAATGTTAAAATGTTGTTTGCAATAAATATCTCACACCTTTTTTATTTTAAATTTATTTAAAAAATTGTTAAAATTGTTTTGCAGCTGCGTTATAAATATTTAATATAAATTAAAAAAAAAGAAGCATAATATATATGTATGTTTATTTAAAAAAGTAACTTTTTTTATTTGGAAATAATTCATAAATTCTCAATATATGAATATAATACTTTTATTATAAAGATTCTTCTTGGCCAAATGCTAAAGATTTATTTAGTAGATAAAAGCACAAAATAACATCTCTCAAATTCTTTATTTTTAGAAAATCTTTATTTAAATATTTTTTATATAAAATATTTTTAATATATTTTATATTAAAATATTTTAATTTATTAATTTTTTAATATTTAATTAAATTATAATATTAAAAATAATACTTAAATGTAAACATTTTTTAGACATATTAAAAAAAAGAAAAGAATTTAGTCCAATTAATAAATTATTAACTAAAAAACAAAAATTATAGAATTAAATAAATCGGCTTTATATATACTTATAAAAATAAAAAACAACAGAGATTAATTAATTGTTTTCAATAATTAATAAAGAAATTAAAATAAATAAAAGAAATCCAAGATTAAGCAAATATTGTGTGTATGTCTGGTGGCCTTCCTTTTGCTTTAATTATTTTCTTTAAATTCCTAATTATAAAAAAATGTTCCGGTTCCGTTAAATGAATTAAATAAAATATTTAATATTGTTTTGATGACTGACCAACGCTTCACAGGCCATGAAAAAAAATAAAACAATCTTGCGCATAAATATTTGACCATTGAATGGAGAGACGCAAACACAGGAAATCATTGTGAAGTGTATTTAAGAAAATAATAAAAACAAATATTTGATAGGCATAAATATAAAAAATGGTGATGGACATGTTTTTTTGACTTATTATTTTGAATTAGAATTTTTTACTAAAAATAAATTTCCCCGGAGATCTTAAACAAAAAGAAAAAAAGAAAGGGAAAAGATTGAAAATAGGTAAAATAATATATATTTTGCTAATAAATAAATAAAAACTTTTCATGTTGAGGTAAGAAAACTTTATAATTTTAAAAATAATAATAATAATGTCATATAGTAAATATATTTATTTAATTAAATATTTTATTATTTTTTAGAATAATTTATTTTGATTTTTCACGTTTGCAACCACCTTTTTTAAATTAAATATATCTGATATATAAATAGGTAAATATTATATACTTTAAAAAAATAAAAACAATTTTAAATGTCTAAAATTATTCATAAATTAATATTATAAATAATAATAATATATTTATTAAAAAAAGAGAATAACATTTTCATTGGCCACAAAAATAATCGCCTAAGAATTGACCGATGAATATAAAATTAAAAGAAAAAAATGAAGAATGTTATGAATGAAATTAAAAAAAGAGATTCTTTTGAGATTTTAAGAAAAGTAAAAAATAATCGGTTAAAAATAATGTGAATTATATATATAAATAAATAAAATAATAGGAAGATTTAAAATATATTTATAATTGAAATTGGAGGATATTTTTTTTTAAAAAGAAAATTAAATTTATTTAAAATAAATAAATTATTAAAATGTATAAATATTAAAATTCCATGCTGATAGTTTCAGACAGCGACTGTTTTCGATAGTAAAAAACACTTAAAATAATAATTAAAATACCAGTTTTTGTCAATGTCTGAATTAGGTAAGAATTATATCCGGATGTCTTGCAACAAAAAAATTGAAGAAATTAATCCAACATCCTAATATTCTGATTTAAGCAGGCATTTAGAAACGAGAAATAGTAAACTCAGAAATATTTTCAAGTAAACTAAACCATTCAAAATAAATAATATAATAAATATTTTAATTTTATTGTTAAATTAAGAATAAAATTTTGAAAAATCTTAAATATATAAAAATAATAATTTAAGTTTTTTATTAATTTTATTAAAAAATTAAATAATCAAATTGTTTATTATTATACAAATATAATAAACTTATTATTTTTTTAAATTAAAGGCATATTCGGGGTGAAAAGACAAAGGGTAAATTGACCATGAAATTAATATTACATTGTATTTATTTATTTATTTATTTATTTTTGTAAATAGCTACCTATATTTCCTATATTACTTATAACCTTCCCTGGCCAACAAAAATATTTTGTTTGTCAATTCTATATAAATTTATATTTATTTATTGCGCTATTCAACAATGAATATATTTACTTGAATAATATTTACTTAATTGAAACAAACAATAAAGATTTATTGAAGTTTTTGAAAATTAAAAAAACAATAAGGAGATGATTAAAAAAGATTCAATTTTTTATTAAAAGTTATAAATTAAGAAAATGTAAATTAAAAATAATCTTTTGTCAGTTATATTACTTCATTATTGTATTCTTCCATGTCTTCCACTAAATTTGATGGAACTCAACGAATGAATGGAGACAATCAAGCCTTTTTTGCATGTAAATCCTCAGTAAGCAAAGTATTTATTTTTTATTTAAATTAATATTGTCTTTATTCGAAATTTAGTTTTTTTAAATTTAGTACAAAAAATAGAAATATTTCTTCTTAATCAAAAGTGTAGATAATTAAATTAATATTATTTATAATTTTTATCAAAATTATTTGACATCATAATTAAATAACTAAAAAATTTATTATATTAACTTCCGGCATTAATATAATTTATAAATTATTAAATAAAGACTTTTTGGGTGTTAGCTTAAAAATTAATGGAAAATAGATAACAAAATAATTTATTTAATTTTACATCCGGAATTGTTATTCATTTTGTAACTTCAATTTAGTAATATTTAAATGGTACCAATAATTAATAATATTTTTATTTATATTTAATAATATTAAATTAATTAAATAATTAATTAATTAAATGTTTAATAAATTTATAATTATTTTCTTCTTTTTATTTTTATATTTTTATTTTATTGAATCAAGAAATATTTTTCCAAAAAAATTATTTTTAAAAAATAATAATAAAACAATTGAAAGACAAATTTTGAAAAATTCAAAAATTAATAAAAATGAAGAAGAATTTTTTATAGATTATGCAATTTTAGTTAATGATGAAATAACCATTGAAGATACATTTTATTTTCATATGGATATGTGTTATAATGAAGAAGAATATTTTAATAAATATTGTCATATGGAATTAATGACTAATCCTATTAATGCTGAATTTAAAGTAAATTATATATTTAAATTAATAATAGTTAAATTAATATATAAATTTTAAATTATTTAAAAAACAATAATATTTAAATAATTAAAGGATGATCTATATGAACTTAAAATATTTGCTGATGGAATTGTTGATAATAAAGGTTATCCAATTGTAAAAATTGGACGTAATTTTAGCATTTTTCTTAATTTATATGACCAATTTGGTATATTTGGAAATACTGAAGATATTACAAAAATTGCTAAAGTTTTAGAAGCTCATTATGATGGAATTAATAATTATTATATAGATGGTTTATGTAATGATACTACAAAAGAAAGAAAACAAATTGGTTTAGAATTAAGTGATGCTAATATAACAATTAATTTTAATGCAATAAATTTATCTTTTTATAGTGTAAGTATTTTTTTAAATTTAATCTATTTAAATATTTTTGAATTAATTAATCTCAAAAAATCCGCATCAATCTGAGGTCTGATAAAAGTTACAAATCAAAATCCGGAACTGTCCATTTTAAAAAAAACTAATAAAAATTTAAATTAATATGTAAATATATAAATAAAACTTTAAAAAATAATTACTATAAATTAATAATAGAATTTTTAAAAAAGTTTTGTTAATTTATTTTAATAATTTTAGCATGATAATATATGTGAAATTTCAATGACTGATTTGAAGGATACAGAATTAAATTTTTCATTGGAAACTTTTAATAATTATTGCATTTTGTTAGATTATTATTCACAAAAAGTAGCATTTGCTCCAAAAAAGGATAATATTAAAGAATTAGAATTGTCAAATTGTTAAATGAGATATTTAATTAAATTAAATATTTATAATTATAAATTAATTAAAATAAATAAATATATTTAATTCATATAACAATTGTATTTATAGTGAGGGAGACAATTATTGTTCATTCGTATTTTTCCATTTTTTAGTTAGGCGCTGAAAGAACAAAAATTAACTTTTTTTAAGATACAGGCGAAAATTTTTAATTAAAATTTTTGTCATCTAAAAATAAAACGATTAAAATTTTTGCATAGATTTACTCTAAGAGATTGTACATATATGAACAAGTATGAATTTAAGTTACCATAAATGGTTATATACGTTGAATATATATTTATTATTACCTATTTACATTTAAAATTTTAAAACTAATTTAATTTAAAAATTGTTTTATTTTTTTTATTATTTAAAAATATTTGCCTATATTTTTTTAATCAAAAATCCATTAATGTATTTTTATATAAAATTACATAAGGGAGTTCCTAAATTCTCATTTTCGATTAACATATTTAGTTAAATTTAATATTTACTAATATTTATATAAATAAATAAATAAATATAATACATGTGGTTTGTATTAAATAATAGGGAATTATTAAATTATTATATTTAAAGAGGACATTATTAATTTATTCTTATTTTTTTAGTCATTTTACATGTGTTGAAAAAATAAAAACAAAATAATATAAAAATTAAAAAATTTATCTCAAATATATTTACATAAATAAATAAAAAATATTTGAAATAATAAATAAAAAGACACATAAGTATTTATTTTTTAATTTAATATAAATATTTCTACCTATTTCTATTTAAAAATGAAAAATAATTAAAAGATTTTTTAAATATTTTTATTTTAATTTAAATTATTTAATAAATTAAAGATATATTTTAATATTTAAATTTTATAAAATGTTTATTTAATTAAAAATTATTTTAATTATTTATGTATTTCTTTTTTCAATATTTTTCTGAATAATTTTATTAAATTTTAAAATAAATTTCAATCTTTTATTTATTTAATAAAAATATATTAAAATTAATAATAATAAAGTTGTTTTTTCAATGAATAAAAATAAATTTTAAATGTAAACATAAATAAAAAATATTATTCAAGGCAATTAAATCATCGATTTATATTTACATTCCTTTTAAATATTTTTCCGGATAAAATTTATTTGAAAATTTTAAAAGAAAATTAACATTTTTTAAATAAAATTTAAATAAAATTTAAATAAAAAAATTATTTTAAAAATAATTAAATATAAATATAATTATTTAACAAAAAATAAATACATAAATCATTTTTAACCTTTTTACTCTCACATCTTTTTAATATTTTTATTTTTCTCTTTTTTACTCGCCAAACAATAAAAAGTTTGAATTACACATGAACACCAATTTTTTTAATATTTTCTAAAAATTTATTTTGTTAATTTCTCTTTTCCTATTAAATATTCTAAAAAATATCACTTTTCTTTTTTAAATTTGCGCATTAAATTAAAATCAATTCTCTTTTTTGTTTTATATAAAAACTTAAAAATATTATTTTAAAAAGGACAAAAGGATTATTTATTAATAAATTTTTGATTTTATTAATATTTTTAAAAAATTAAATAAATGGAGTAAATAATTATAATAAATTAAAAAGAAATTAAATATTTTAAATATATTATAATTTAAGAATTTAATTAAAATATGGTAGCAATTAATACATTTCAAAGCAGTAGTAATGAAATTATTTCACATCCAAAAAAAGAGCCTAAACTTGGAAATTTTATTTATTTGGTAATTTTAATGAATAAATTATTTGATAAATTAATATTTAATTTTTTTAGCTTTCAGGTATGGCAGTAATTGGTGGATTTCTTTTTGGATATGACACAGGAATTGTTTCTGCAGCAATGCTTTATGTACCACAAAATAATGATTTAAAACCAATGGGAAATTTATGGAAAGAAGTTATAGGTCTAAAGAAAAATAAAAATATAGTTTTTTAATTATTTAACTAAAAATAATAAAAATTTTTTTAAATTAAATAATATTAATTTTAAGTTTCTATTACTCCTGGAATGGCCGGTATTGGTGCTCTTTTTGCGGGAAAGGCATCAGATTTATATGGAAGAAGAAAGGTAATATTTTTATTTATTTTTTAAATTAATTTTATTAGATGATTATTTTATCAACTATTATTTTTGCTGTTGGTGCTTTTGTTTGTGCAATTGGAATAAGTAAATGGATTTTACTTATTGGTAGAATATTATTAGGAATTGCAATTGGTATTTATTTAAAATATATATTTTTAAATAAAATTTAATTTTAGGATTTGCTTCAATGATTGTACCAATATATGTTGGGGAATGCTCACCTGCTCATATTAGAGGAAAACTTGTTACTGGATTTCAAGTAAGAATTAATTAAATATTTATTTATTTTTAAATTTTTTGTTTATTTTTTCAGTTAATGATTACATTTGGATTACTTTCAGCAAACCTTTTTGCTGTTGGATTTTCTTACATTGATCCAGAAAATTTTGGATGGAGGTAAATTAATTAATTTATTAATTTTTGGTTAAATTTAATAAAACATTTAAATTAATTTATTTAATTTTAATAAAATAATTTTTTTGATTTTACAAAATTTAATAAATATTTATTTTAAAAAAGGTTAATGTTTGGATTTGCTGCAATTCCTTCAATTTTACAATTTATTGGATTTCTTTTTTTACCTGAAAGTCCTCGTTGGCTTTATAAAAATAATTTAAAAAATGAATGTGAAAAAGTTCTTTTAAAAATTTATAATGGAGATCAAAATTGGGTTAAATATGGTTATATTTATTTATTAATAAATAAAATATATTAGTATACTTTATTTTTATTTTAAAGAATTAGATGAAATTCATTTTGCCCATGAACAACAAATACAACAAAACCAATTAAATTATGGTAATAAATATATAATTAATTAATTAAATTATTTTTTAAGGTGATGGCTATTTAATTACTCGTATTTTCTCTGATCCTCCTGTAAGAAAATCTTTATTAATAGGTGCAGCGTTACAAGCATTTCAACAGGCATCTGGAATTAATACAATTATGTAGGTAAATAAATTATTTAAATAAATAATTAATCAAGCAAATGCCTTTAAAAAATTATATTTTTTTATTAAAATTAAATTTATTATTTAAAAATGATTTCACCTTTTTATAATTTCAGGTACTATACAGGTGCAATAATTCGTTCGGCCGGTGTTAAGGATTATCATGATACTATTTGGATATCTGTAGGGACTGCTGGTATATTTTTATTTTTAAAAAATATTAAGGCTAATATTTAATTAATTAAAATTAAATTTTATAATTATTTTTATTTCAAGGAGTTAATTTTTTCGCTACATTTATTCCAATTTATTTAATTGAAAGACTTGGCCGTCGTTTTCTTCTTTTATTTAGTATTTTTGCTGTTTTTATTTCTCTTTTATTAATGGGTGGAGGTATTTATTTATTTATTCTTTAAATATTTTTTTAATTATTTTAAGCATTTTTATTAATAAATAAAAATTCAATTCCTTCAATAAATAAAAATGATATTACTTTATTTGATCAAAATATTCAATCATTTAATCGTTGTATTTCACACAGGTTATTTTTTATTTTATAATATTTA
This sequence comes from Meloidogyne chitwoodi, assembly GCA_015183035.1. Lineage (NCBI taxonomy): Eukaryota > Metazoa > Nematoda > Chromadorea > Rhabditida > Meloidogynidae > Meloidogyne > Meloidogyne chitwoodi. The sequence goes on along the minus strand of JACZZP010000004.1, from coordinate 1,327,440 downwards.
TTAATATATTTTATATTTTAGTAATTGTGATTTTTGTACAACAGATGAATTATGTGGATTTTGTGAGAAAAAAGGAATTAATGGTGGTTTTTGTCTTCCAAAGGTTTTTTTAAATTAAATTTATAATATTTAAATAAATTTTTAGGATAATTTTAACTTTCGTTCAATAACAGGACCTTGTTCAACAAATAATAGCACAAATAGTTTGCATTATGTTGATAATATTGAATATGAATGGTAATTAATAGAGCTGTTCCAAGAGTCTTGGTCTTGGTCTTGGTGGTCTTGGTTTTCTTGGTTTTTTTTGGTCTTGGGTCTTGGCTTGTAAGTCTTGGTCTTGGTGGTGTGATACCATAGGGGGACCAAGCACAATTTTGGGGAAAAATTTTGGCAAGAGGTTTAAAAATTAAAAAAATTTTTTGCCTGCGGCGCTGAAAATGGTTAATATTTGGCAACTAATGCAATAATTTTTTCAAATTTTCGCCTGCGGCGCTAAACTTGCGAGGTTTTACATGTTCTAAAGGTACTTAATATATTTTGTCATGTGTAAATAAATAATTAAACTCAGAGTCATTTTGAATCGCTGGTATATAATCCAATTAAATTTTGGGAGAAAGACTTAACACACCCAACACTTAAACAGCTTGCGAAAATTTTTCTTTGTTCACCACCAAGCACAGTAGAGAGTGAAAGAACATTTTCGATTCTTGGAGAAATTTACAAGCCAAAACGGCTTTCTTTTAGTAGCACTCATGCTAAACAGCAATTGTTCTTACATTTTAATTATGATTTTGGGGATTTATAATAAATTTTAATGAATTTAATTTTTTGTATATATTAAAATATTTTTAGTCTTGGTCTTGGGTCTTGGTCTTGTTTTTCTTGGTTTTTTTTTGGTCTTGGTCTTGAGTCTTGGTTATAAGTCTTGGTCTTGGGTCTTGGTTATTTTTGGTCTTGGAACAGCTCTAGTAATTAATAAATATTTATTTTTTATTTAAAATAGGTAAATAATTTTAGGAATGATAATTGTCATACAGATACAAAATATACAATATTACCAATTCTTTTAATGATAATATTTTTATGTTCTTTTGCTATAGGTTATGCTCCTCTTCCTTGGGTACTTAATGCTGAATTTTATCCACTTTGGGGTAAAAAATTAATTTTTAATTTTTTAACTTTATATTTTTCAGCTAGAAGTACTTGTGTTTCATTTACTACATTTTGTAATTGGGAATGTAATTTAATTGTTTCTTTAACTTTTTTAACATTAACACAAGAAGCTACAAAATATGGTTAAAAAATAATTTATATATATTTATTTATTTTTTAAATTTGTTAAAATTTCTCCTTTCCTTTTATTTAGGTGCATTCTTCATTTATGCTGGATTAACAGCTATAGCTTTTTTACTTTTTTATTTTGTCGTTCCAGAAACAAAGGGTCTTAATTTAGATGAGGTTTTTCTTTTTAAATAAATAATTTATAATTTATTGTAAAGGTACAATTATTGTTTATGTCTAAAAAAGAACGTAAAAGAGCTATTTCAACACTTCAACAAATACCAATGTCAAATATTGAAAATAATAATAGAAATAAATTACAAAAATATTATTAAAATTATATATATTTCTTGCCTCTATTTGTAGTGATTTTTAAATATTTTATATAAATATATTTCTAATAATTAAAATTAATTTAAATAATTCTTAATTATTTTTTTAATTTAATAATCTTATGTACATATAAATATTATTAATATATATATAAATATTATTTTTTATTTTGGCTTAGATTTTATTTTAGAGATGAAAATTATATTTTAGAAAATATTTAAAGCTTTGATTAAAATTTGGATAAAAATCAATCATTATTTAAATTATTACTTTTAGCAAAACCAATTCTATTTTTGCCAATGTCATATATATTACCTAAAATAAATAAAAATAAAAAGGACTTAAAGAAAAAAATTAAAATAATATTAACCTATTTGTACTTTTTCAATTAAAACTTAATTTTGAAATATTACAAACTAAATAATTTTTAAATTTATTAAATATATACTTACAATATTGACGAATGAATGGTGCGCCAAGAATCCAATTAAAAGCTTTATAAATATATAAAATTATTTGTTTAATTATAGCCTTGTTTGACTCAAATTTAAGACAAATTCGAGATTATATTCAAAAAGAAAACAAAAATAAAATTTATAAACAAACTTTTATTTGGAAAATTTTGTGGAACCATTCCAAATAAACATTTTGAATGTAAAGGATCATAAATATCAATAGTTAATACATCCTTTATAATTAATTTAATTAATTAAATTTAATTCAAATAATTACTACTTTAGTTAAATTATATTTAATTCCATTAATTTTAAATATTATTGGATTATATTTTTTATTACAGGGAATAAATAATAAATTTTGTGATTTATTATATTCTGCTCCAATTTGTTCTCCAATTGAAAGAATAATTGAACTATTTCCATAAATAAGTGAACTAGCAGTATCTGACATAACTAGTACATATAAATATTTTAATTTTAATTTATTAAATAATAAAAAACAAACCTTTTTCTTTAGTTTTACTACTATAATTATTATAATAGATTACATCCTTAATTAATATTTAATATATTTTATTAAATAATAATTTAAAAATTACTTCAATTTCAAAAATAAAATATGAACGATTTATTAATGGAGTCCATCCAATCACTTTCCCGCAATTTTTATTATCATAACCGCCATAAGTAACTTGTCCTCCTCCTTTATTAAAATTTAATTATTAAATTAAAAATATTAAAATTTTTAAAAATACCTTTACTTAATTTTTTCTGACCAATATTTAATGTTGCTAAGAATACAGTAAATATTGCTTCAGCTAATAATCCTATTTTTAAAATTAAATATTTTTATAATATCTAAATCTTATAATTAAATTTTTAAAAATATATTAGAGACAGAAATTTAAATAATTATGGGCCTGGTAGAATTCAGGAAATTACTAAAAGACTAAAAATGATCTGGTTTGGATTACCCCAATTTTAATTTATAAAAATTAAAAATTTATTTTAAATTAATATTTAAATTATTACAACCTAAACGAATAGCAGCAGAAAGAGGTGGTTCAACATTATTTATAGAAATTGATTGAAATGCTAAACCCATTGTTCCATCTATCGGTTCTTTTCCTGTATGTAAATCTATTGTTGTTGATTGACCAAATACAATATTTGGAATTATTAATGTATTATTATCTTCAATACCTCCAAACTTTTTATTTTTAAATTATAAAAATAAATTAAATTTTCATATAATATAAATTAATAAAAAAACTTTTAAAATATCAGATCCTAAAAATCCATCAGCAAATCCTTTTCCATATATTATACTAAAAGGACGGCCATCATTTTTATATGTTTTTGATTTACTTGAATCAAATTTTGTTTTTTTATCGCATGAAGAAATATTTGAATATTTATTACCACAACAATATTTATCACAGTTTTTATAACAAAATTCTAAAATATTTTTAAATTAAAAAATATTAAAATAATTTAAATAAATACCTTTATTTTTACATTTAGAATTACATTTTTGTTTGCTATTACATGTTTTATCTACAATCCAAAGATTAGAACTTGCTGTGTCCATTGATACTCTAAATTGTTGTCCAGGAGTGCCTTTAAAATTTATATAAATAATTAATTAATTAAAATATACCTATACTAATTAAAGAAACAAAAATCATATCTCTATAATTATATACACTATGAATATATTTCTTTCCATTATTATTTATTTCATTAATAAGTTGATGACTTCTAGCGTCCAATTGGTCTAATAATTTTTTGCTTCCATGTAAAATAATTCCTTTACTAATTTTAAAATAAAAATAATATTAATTTATTTTAATATTAAATTTAAAGTTAATATTTTGTCGCCAAAAATTTTAAAAATAAATTTTAATAAATTAAAAAAAAATATAACAATGGATCTCCATTTTGTTCAATAATTATATTATGTACTCCACTACTGTTTATTAAATTAGATGACAAAGATAATTTAAATAATATAATAATTGTAATAATAAAATTAAAAAAACTTCTTTTCATTTAAAATTAACAAAAATTTTAAAATATTTTATTCTTAATTTTTAAAATAAAAATATATTTAATATTTATTAAAAACAAATTTCCTTATTAAAATTCTAAAAGCTTAAAAAATAAAAATATTTAATCAATTCTTAACAATTTATATATAATCCACGTTGATGTTTAACTATTACAAATTGTTAAATAACTAAATAATAAAATTTACTTTTTTAGAAATTTTCTTAAATAAATAAATTATAGAAAAAAATAATTTTATTCTAAATATTAAAAAATATAAATAAATAAAAATATTGATTTAATTTCTATTATTTTTTAAATTTAATTAAAATTCCATTGACGTTCTAATTCTTTAAAATATATTATTTGAGCATTATTTACCATATAATTATTCTTTTGTATAACAGATCTTTTCTGACTTTTAGTGACAGATTTTATAAAACGAATATAAATAATTAATGCAACAATTGAATATAAATATAATAACTTTAAATAATTAATTAAAATTAATTAAAAAATAAAATAACCAAATCTATGCTTTGCATATATGTTGTATAATCTACAATTGAAAGTTCTGTCCTATATAAACGAATTATTATATTTAATATATTAAATAAAGTATAAAGAATTGCATAAGCAATATCCAACGGAAGAATTACACTCATTGCTAATTTATTCTCGCTAAGTTGAAAATTTCTTGAAAGGCTATAATTGCCATGACTATAATTATTTAATAACATGTATATTTATTTAAAATAAAAAAAACTAAAAAATTTTTAGAAATAAATGAATAATTATTGGTAAAGAAATTAAAATACCTAATCATAAACTATGAATTTAAATAAATTTTAAAATTATTGTATTCGTAATTTTATTGACGATTTTGGCTTTAATTAGGTCAGAACAATAAATTAAAAGAATTTATTTAAAAAATAAACCTATTAATTAATTGTATTTGTTTATTAAATTTAGTAATTTTCCAATCACAAATAGCAGTAATAATAATAATTATTGTCATAAAAATATTTAAATATAAAATAATATTAGCATTACTTCCATTTGTTAAATAAATTGATCCTTCAATTGACATTTTAGGATCTAAAGCAGCATTAATAATTACATAAATTAAATATGAAGATGAGAAAAACCACTAAAAATATAAAAGTAATTTAAATATTTTATTTAATAAGAAAAAGTAAGTTTCCTCCCAGCCTAATTAATAAAGTAAAAAAGAAATCTAATAGATAAGAGTTAAGAAATATTTAAATGGATAACTCTCAGACTATCCATTTTTGTTATTTTCTGGTAATTGTGCTTCTGTTTATTATTGAAATTATTTTTTTAAATTTATTTTCTTTTTAATTATTTTTAATTTTTCTTTTTAACAAAACTAAATTAATATATTTAAAATAATATATTTAATTAAATAAATAAATACATACAATTAAAACAATCATTATAATACCTAATTTCTTTCCTTCTTTTTCATATTTTTCCATAAATATTGTTGCCCTTAAACGTTCAAGCATTATACAAAAATGTAAAGAAGGATAAGCAAATGATTGAAAAAAGAAAGGTCCAAGTAATAAACAAACTAACCATAAAGGAGTTAATAAATCACATGAATTTTTAGAAAATAAAAGAATTATCTGTAAATAAATAAATAAATAATATTAATTTTTAAATATTAAAAAATACCTGATATCTTACAGCAATGAAGAAAAAAGTAATCATATTAAAAAAGTATACAATAATTATATTTTTAAATAATAACTTCAAAATTTAAAGAAATTAAAATAAATTGTATTATATTTTTTAATAAAGTGCTATTATAATAACTATAATTAATTTCTAATTTTTATAAAACATAAATTTTACATAATTGAAAATTAGTAAAAAATGTTAAGGGGAAAGGGGGAAATTGATTTAATAAAATTAAAAAATATATAAAAACAAACCAATAAATTTCCATGTAAAGTAAATTTATTTTTATTAAATTGATAAATAAGAACAAAAATTAAAATTAAATTAATAAATAAAATAAATGATTGTATATTAATAATATAATAATATGGTGATTTAATTAATATATTTATTTCTTCACAGAGTTGTTGTGTTAATTGAGAATTATTATTTAAAGACATTTTATTATAAATATTTAGAATTAATATAAATCTAAAAAATTAAAAAAAATAATTTAATTATATTATGTACATAACTATAATTAAATATAAATGGCAATTTTACTTCACATTTTTATTAAATTTTTTTTAAATAAATATTTTTATAATAAAAATTTTTACTGAAATAAAAGAAAATAATTTAAAACAATAATTTTCATTATAAAACATACTGAGAAATTAAACAATAAAAATTTTTTTATAAAGATTTAATTTATTAATTATAAAACATTGTAGAATTTTACATTTTGAAAGAAAACTATTTTTTACGTAATTTAATAAATATAATAAGTGGCATTTATGTATTTATAAATAATATATGTACATATGTAGATACAAAAAAAGTATATAATTTTATTTTCCAAGACCAAAGTCAGCATATTTTTCCTCAACTTTTTTTCAACAATTAAATTTTTAAAATATAATAACTCAACTCATTCTTTAAAAATGTTAATTTTAAAATAAATACCTAGATTACCTATATATACAAAACATAGCTGATGGTAGTTTTCCCATTCAGAAATCATTTAATTTTAGAAATAGGATAATCTTTTTGTGATTTAAAAATTGTTGATTTTATGTTTCAAAATATTTAATAAATAAAAGGTTGCCGATCGAATTTTCGGACTTTTCTCATAAAAAGTAAAAAAATATAAATATTAAAATTTAATAATTAATTAATATTAATTAGCATTCTAAATTTATTTTTATTAGTAAATTCTTTATCGTTTAATATTGACTTTCCATCTTCTATTCTAATTATTTTAATATTTTCTTTAGGACCATCAGTTTCAATTGCCAATAAAGCAGTTTCACGAATATCCAAAATTAATATAAATATTGCAATTAATGAAAGAAAAATTAAGGAAATAAAAAAAGAAATAAGAAAAAGCCATTTCCAAATATTCCAATCTCTGAAATAAAATTATATAGCCTACTTAATAATTAAAATAAAATTATTATTAATTTAATTCTTGGCTAAACTACAGTTTCCGTACTTTTTTTGTTTTCGGACGAGTTATATGTCATTCGAAAGAGCTCATCGAGCTGAGTCGAATGACATAAAAACTAGTCCGCGGAAACAACTTTGGGCCAAGTTACAGACCCCCGAAAATTGAAAAACCATAGGGGGGAGTAAGGTTATTTTAAGTGATTACTGCGGCTGCATTTATTTTCACTGAATAAATTATTTTGTTGTAATTTGCGCCGTAGAATGACGCATGTAACAAAAAGCCAACGAGAGATGGGCTCCCAAATGAAGAAGTCATAAAACACTCCCAATAGGTCCAAGTTTGACGTGTTTCCAGCAAACTTCGATCATGCATAACTTTGTTCAAAATCGTCCAATCACGACAATTTTGGTCTCATTCGATAGGTCTCTTCGAGACCTATCGAATGAGCTATCATACTCATATTTTATTTTTTGCCACAAAAATGAGCTTACTCCCCCCTATGGTTTTTCAATTTTCGGGGGTCTGTAACTTAGCCCATAGTTGTTTCCGCGGACTAGTTTTTATGTCATTCGACTCAGCTCGACGAGCTATTTCGAATGACATATAACTCGTCCGAAAACAAAAAAAGTACGGAAACTGTAGTTAGGCCTAATTCTTTTTTTTTTATTTAATTATTACATAAATACTACCTATACGTTTTATTAATATTTAAAAAAATTATTTTAAAATAATTAAACTTATATATTAATTTTTATTTTTTTTAAAATTTAAAACAATCTAAATAAATTATTTAACAAAATTTCCAACTTTTCACATCCTTGTGGACAATTAAAATCAAGTAATGGAAATTCAAGACCATAATTATATAATCTAAAGTGTTTCACATGTTTATGAACATTATGAGCTATTGCTGGAGAAATACTCTCAAAAACCTTTTTAGCATTTTTCTAAAAAGAAAAAATAAATTAATTAATCCCAAAATATTTGCTATCTGGCTCTTCTCACAAAATTCAGTTCAAAATCTAGAAAAATCAATTATCTCGGAAATAATTTATAAAATAACCAATTTTTTCTAACTAATTATAAATTTTATTAAAAAATGGATAATTAACCTAATAATAATTAAAATTATTTTATAAAATTTAAACAAACCCAATTATTTCCATCTTTAACAAATGATTGTTTTGGCAAGTTCATAAACCTCTTTAAAGTATCATTAGCTAAATATTCAAAAGTAATACCAGAATATTCAACATTTTTAATTTCTTTATTATTTTTAGTATGTAACCAAAGAAATCTATTTATCTAATTTATTTTTAAAAAATATAAATTAAATTTAATAATAACCTCAACAATAATTGTTTGCCTTAAAAAAGTAACTAACATATTTTCATAAAATTGTAATGTTTCATTCCTATTATTAAAATATATGGATATTATTATTAATTGATTATTAGAAAAATAATAATTATTTTTTTAATATTAATTAAAAGTGATTTTTAACTACCTAATTAATTAAAAGATATTTATATGGAAATAAAAATTATTAAATTAATGCCTCTTAAAAATAAATTAAAAATAATTATTTTTTAAATATTATCCTACCAACATGATAAAGAATTAAAATCACTAATTGAACAAAAATGTTTGCAAATACTAGCAGATTTGATTTTTTTATTTTCATTTTTAATAAAATAATTATTATTAATTTGTTGTTTTTCTAATAATAATGATGAATTATTATTTTTTATTAATAAATTTTGTTTTGATATTTTAATTAAAATAATAATATAAAAATATAAAATAAAGATAAAATTATTTAAATTAAAATACATTTAATTTATAAAAATTCTCCTATATCCAAAAATTAATATTTTAGATTTAAATGAATTAAATTTAGAATTAAATATTAAATAAAACTGAAGATTTAAACAGACAAAAATATTTTTTTATTCTTTTGAATGTATACAAGATTTAATTTTAATATTTTTTGAGTAAAAGAGAAATGTTCCTGTCACGCTCTCTCTTATTAATAATAAAAAAATGACAACGATCCTCTATCATCAATAATTTTACATTTGTATTTAAAATAAAAAAATACACTAAATATTTTAAATTGATTAAAAGAAAAATAAATATATAAAAGAATTTATCAAATAAAATATAAAAAATTAAAATTTCTCTATAATTTTAATCAATTTAGGAAAAAGATATATATTACAGCATTTCGAGGACTATTTTTCAATCCCCTTATTAGTGAACTAACGATTTTAAAAATAAGGTATTAATAATTTAAAAATAATTATAATATTATTTTTTAGTAAAATTAAATAATTAATTCTTTTTTCTTTTAAAATTTGTTATCAATTTTACTGATAAAATAAAGAAAGAACAATAAAACATAATTTAGCAATCAAAAAAATATTATTGATTATATCAATTATCAAGTTCTTATTAAAATTGTTGATCACTGTTAACGGAAGAAATAGAAATCATACAAAAGCATCAGACATTCTTTAGTAAAAAAAATAAAAATATTATAATAAATTTATTTATAAAATAATAAGTCTATAATTTTTATAGAAAATTATTATCGTGATTTTGGAAGTAATCCAAATCCCTAATTTATTTAGATCAAAATAAGAAAAGGCATCGGGGAATTATTTCCAGAGATAAAGAAAAAGAAATATAATTAAAATTACCTACTATAAGAATTATTTAATAAATTATTTTATTTTTATGCAGCTGTTTTAATAGAGTTTAAAAAATTTTTTTAATTTAAAAATTAATTTTATTTGTTTAAATAATTTTTTCTAAAATCTGATATACCTCATTTCACTACAATTTAATCCAACGCATGCTTCATTTTTTCTTAAATATTTAGATGGGACATTATATTTAAACATTTTTAAGTTAAATTTTTTAAAATATTTTAATAACAGCTACATAAATATAAAATAATTTGTTGGATAATTTTTTAAAAATAGTCTCACAGTTGCCTATTTGAGATTAACAAAATTATATTTATTATAATTTAAATACGAAAAATTAAAAATGTTTAAAAAATATATTTTATTAACTACTTCTATAATTATATTAATAATTATTTTTAATCAAGTTAATAAAATTTCTGCAAAGAGCGGGTTTAACAAATTCGTTACATGTGGCTTTAACCTATATTGTTCAGATGTCAAGTAATTTTAATTTTTCTGGAAAAATATATTTATAGCAAAAGATATGATTTTTGGATATATATCATTATTTGTTTGAATAATAATAATTAATTTAAATTTATTTATATTTTATTAATTAAGTTGTTGCGATCGAAAATCATATAATTGTTGTAAAGATAAGTAATATTTTTTTATTTTGACTTAATTTAATGTTTATCTAAGGTGTTGCGAAAAAAAACGAGTTTGCACTGACATAGGGTAAATATAAAATTTTGTTAATATTTTTTTCTTTTTTTATTTTTAATTGTAATTAAATTTTCAAATAATATTTATTTTATACTAAATAATAATATAAAAATTTTATGTTTATCTAAAATTAAATTAAGATGTTGCGATAATGATCAACATTGCACTACCGATAAGTAAATTTAAAATTTTTAATATTTTTTTGCATCATTTTTTTAATTTAAATGAACAAATAATATATATTTTTAAAATAAAATAATAGTAATAATAATAAAAATTTTTTATCTAAATTTTTAATTTACTAAATTAAGAAATTGCAAATACGGTCAAGTTTGCTCAAATAAACGGTAGATTTAAATTACTTTTTAATTAAAATTAAATTAGCAAATATAAGTAATATTTTATATTAAAATAATAATATAAAATTTTTAAATTACTAAATTAAGGTGTTGCGATAAATGAAAAGATATTGTAAAGCTTACATGTAATTTTTTAATTTCAAATTATAATTTATAATAATAGTTAGAATTTAAAAATAAAAATTTAATTTTAGAATAAAGAAAATAAATTTGACAAAGCTTACATAAATTTAATAATTTTGTGATAAATATTCTTAAAAGTGATTTACAGTACCTATTAAACATAAAAAATCTTTTCTTGTATATAATTTCTGATATTTCTTTAAAATAATTTCCTTATGCTATTTTTACCTTATATCTAATTAATATTAAATATTTTTATAGGTACTTGTATGCTTATAGCGGACCCCTTCCTTTTCACTGCTGCGCCTTTTTTCACTGCGCCGAAAAAATACTCTAGACTGCCTTTGATTGATATTGCCCCAAGAAAACTTTGATGTGTAAAGGCATGTTAGCGTTACTTTGTATTTGTGCCATAATTTGTAAAAAGATAAAAAATTATTAAAATGAACTATGATCAATTAATACGACATATTGATGAACTTGGAATTGGTAATCAAGAATTAGGCAGCATTAGATTTTTTCAACGACGTAGAATTTTGCATCAAGAGCGTAATTGTGAGAAATGTGGGACAGGAATGCGAATGTCATCTAACCGAGGATCTTACATATGGTGTTGTAAGAACAAACGTTGCAAATCAAAAAAAGGAATTAGAACGCAAACATGGTTAATAGTGGTGATCAGGGAATCAACAATTCTGTTTTTGATGCTATTTTGAATGGAATTAACAAATTTATACCTCCTTTTTAATTTGTTGTTTTATTTTTTTTTATAAATTTATAAATACATATTTACACATCAAAGTTTTCTTGGGGCAATATCAATCAAAGGCAGTCTAGAGTATTTTTTCGGCGCAGTGAAAAAAGGCGCAGCAGTGAAAAGGAAGGGGTCCGCTATAAGCATACAAGTACCTTTTTATAAATATAGAATAAAAGTAGAATATCTAATTTTTTAATTATTTAAATTATACTTATTAGTTCAAAACTTTTAGAAAAATAAAGTTTTAACTCTAGTAATATAAAATTATTAATGAAATGAAAAGATAATAATAAATTAATTGTTTTAATATTTAGTAATTATCTTTAAATATTTATCAAATCAAATATAACATATGAACATGTCAATGAGTAAAAAAAATATTTTAATTTCTATTTAAAAACGAATCTATTTGTTATAAATATTTAAAAAGGTTCTTTTATTTTATATCTTATTATTGGAGAAAAATAAAAATTCTTTTAATTTTTCTGTTATTAATTTCTTTTAAATATTGGAAATGAGAATTCTTCTTGATTATTTTCTATAACAATTTCTATATTATTATCTTCTATATTTTCATTTTTATTAATTTCTTCTTTTTCCTTAAAATTAATATTTTCTTCTAATTTATCTTCAACTTGTTTAATTAAAAATTTATCAAAAAATATATGACTTGGCATTGAACAATGTTTGCCTATTGATTTAAGCTTTTTAGGTATCTAAAAATATTTAAATTATTTAATTTAAAAAAATAAACATTTTCAGGTTTAATAAAATTATCAAATGGTAAACAATATTTTTTTGACAAATTAATAAGAGGTGTTAATATTCCTTGTCCCATTTCTGCCATCCATTTTGGCATTTCATTTTTTTCCCAATCATAAATATAGCAATTAAAAAGATAAGAATGTTTTATAGGTAAAATAATTTCAAAATGTGCTAAATATTCACTTGGTAATAAATTTAAAATTCTTTTTGATATATTTCCTGATCTTCTTTGCATCAAATAAAAATATATTTCATAGAATTTTCTTAAATCCTCAACTTTAAGTTAAAATATTTATTTAATAATTTTTATCATTTCCCTCAAAGAATTAATAAAAAAAATAATCAAATATCTTTAATAAGTACATATAATTATTTTATATATTTAAATGTTAAAATAATTGGTAAATTTACGAAAATTATGTTTTTTTAACAACAATTTTTAGCATAGTTTTCTATTTTACTTAAATTTTATTTAAAAATTATCAAAAGTATTTTTAAAAACAAATAAATGTCTAATTAAAATAAATTATAGTATTTTTATATTTTTTAAATAAAAACTACCAACTTAAATTTAAAGACATTTCTTCTAAAACAATTTTTTTTATTTTTTTGATAAAAAGTTGCTCATTTTGTATTTCCTCAGGAATTTTACATTTAAATGTTTTAAAATTATTTGTATTTTTTAAACAATTAAACATTAATTTTATTGGATCATGCTTTAAAAATAAAACTTTATAAAATTGTTGAAATAATAAAGATCCTCCAAAAGCTATGGCAGGTAAAATAAGAGGAAAAGCACGTTTTTTTCTTGGTTTTGGCTCTTCTTTAATAAATAATAATATTTATTAAATTATTTTAATAAAAAATATATTTAAAACCTTTAAATAAATTTTTGTTTTCATTAACGTCAGATAATCTTGAAAATAACGATGGATTCGAATCTAAATCAAAACTAAATCTTGCCTTCTGATCTAAACTTAATCTTGGAATGTCAAAGTTATTGGAAATATCTGTTAAATGAAAAATATTTTTTTTTAATTTAAAAATAATTTATTTAAAAATATATAACTATTTTCTGGATAATAACTTTCATCAAATAAATAATTATTTTTTTCTTTTATTTGTTTTAATATTTCATAATTTAAAAAATTAATTTCAAAATCTTTGTCAAATTCTCCAATTCCTTCAAAACGAAGAAATTCTTTTCTTTCAATAATATTTTGAAAATTAAATTTAATACAAAGTTTATCAAATTTATTAATAAAATTTTCATCAAATATTAAACAACCTTTATTATCAATATTTTTTCCTTTTAAACTAAAAAAAGAAAATAAAACTTTTAAAATTTTTTTTATAAAAACTTTTTATTATTGTCTAATTTTTGGCATGCCTTATTGTTAAATTTAATTAAATCAAATGCGTAACATATAGTCTTTCTTATTTGTATAATCAAAAAAATATTTTGAATAAATTTTAATATTATTTCTAAATTAGAATTATTTAATTTATTGTAAAAAGATAATTCTTTGGCTTTATATAAAATATCCTAAAAAATAAAATAATTTAAAAAGATTATTTCATATAACTAAATAATAAATTTAATTTTTTAAATTTAATTTTATTATATATATGGAGAGGAAAATATAATTAATTTATTAGTGTATTCCAGTGTTTTCGTGACCGGGTTTCGGTCACGACCAAAAATGACCTGACCAGACCAGACCTGACCCGAACGAAATTTTTGGTCAGGTCAGGTCATTTTTATGACCGGGAAAAGGCCGGTCACGCAAACACTGGTGTATTCCTTACAAAAATATATCTGGTATTCAAAACGAAATGTTTCTGATATAAAGTAATTTTTTAGTTAAGGGAACAATTCTTGATAACGTTAATTTCTTCTTTCTAAGTATTTAATAATTAATATATTTAAAAAAAATATAAATAATTTTAATATATTCAAAACTACATAAAGTAATTAATAAAATACATACATTTATCAAATATTCTAATTTTGGAGTTTTTTTAAGAAATTTCATTTGGTTCAAATTTAAATTATAATTTAAATCAAATAAATAATAATTGCTGTATTTCTTAATATTAACAAAACAATTTTCTTTTGTTGAATAATTTTTACTATTATTAATATTAAATGATTTTGATTTTCTGTCAATAAGTAATTTTTTTAAATTTTTAAAAAAATTTTCATCCTTTTTTATTTTTATTTCTTCACTATAAATTAAATAAAAATATTTAAATAATTAATTATTTATTTATTATTTTAAAAAATAAATAATAAATACACTTACAAAATTATTTTAGCAATTTCATAAGCAATTTCTATTTTTGATTTTTCTGTTTGTTCAGCAGTATTATTAATTAATGAAATTTCTTCACCCATTTCTTCTGGTGAAATATTATGAAAATAAGATTTATTTTCTTCTTCATTTAATACTAAAAATAAATAAATAAAAAAATATTTTATTTTAAATATATATAATATGTCTTTTTTAAATATTAAATATAATTTATAGTTAATTTTAATATTAATTACCTGTTAAATATTCAGAAATTCCCTCAAATTGATTAAAAGTATATTTTATCAAAAGTTCAAGGCAATCTTTTATTTTAAATAGATTTTGTATATTTTCAATAACTAAATTGTTTTAAATTTAATTTGGCAGTGATTATATTTAAAAATAAATATATTTTAATTTTAAAAATTCCCCGTTAATCAATAAAATCAGTCAACTTATCTTTTATGAATTTAATATATAAATATTTATTAATTAATACAAAAATATTAAATATTCTAAACTTTTAATTAAAAAACAAATCAGACTTATTATAAAACAATAAATATTTATTTATAAATTACCCTCAGCATTTCTCCAATTTTTAAATAAATTTCCACATCCGCATTTCAAAGCATCACCAAATTGTTTAATTCCCTCATAATTATTTAATTTTTTTATTTTTATTTTTTCTTTCCATTCTTTTATAATTTCATTGCAATTAATATTATTATTTTCTTTTATTGTTATTAATATATTATAATTTTGATAAAATTCCCATAAATATTTTTCTTTTTCTGATAAAAGAAATTTAGAAACATTATTTGAAATTAATTGATATTTAAAAAGAAAAAGAAAAAGTTGTTCTTTTTTTGAAAATTTTTGTTTTAAATCAAATATTGATATTTTTTGAATTCCAAACATTTGTTTATATATATAAAGTATTAGTTTTACTAAATTATTAATTATTAAATAAATAAAATTAATTTTAAAAATATTTTTAAAAAATATAATACTTTTGTACAAATATTTAAAAATAATTCACCAGTATCTTCTGATACTTTTTCAAAAATTAACATATAAATTTGTTGAATGAAATGACGCTCTATTATTTCATCTTCAGTAGGAGCACACCAATTTTTAAAATTATTTTTTATATTTCGATACATACAACCCTATGAAAATTTAATTATTATTTTTTTAATATTTCCACAAATTTATAAATGTAAATATTGGGAAAAGACTTAGATATTTGTTTTTTTTAATTTTGTTTTGAATTTTATAAATTAAAAAATTAAAGTTAATTCAAAATCTTAATTTCACTTATGATATTTTTTATTAATATGAGAGAAAAGAAATAGGATTTTTTATGTTTAAAATAAATTGTTTTTAATTGCGTAAACTCAAAAATTAATAAAAAAAAAATAGAAAAGAAAAAGGGAAAATTTTTTGAAAGTGAAATTATTAAATTTTTTATTTTTAATATTAAAAAGATATAAAATTATTTTTAAAATAAAAATAAAAAAACTTACTCCTTCCTTAAAAGTTCCAATTAAATTAAATTTACTAGTTATTTGCATTTGAGTAAATGGTCCAAATGTAATATTCCAAAAAACTAAAATTAATATAGTTGTAATTGTAAAAAGTTCTCTTTTTTCACGTTTTTGTTCTGTTATTTTATAACCAGAAAATATTTCCCAAGGTTTTAAAATTTGTTTTTCTTTTATTGAATTTGATAAAAGAATTGTTGTTTGTTCATACTCTTTTTTAAAATTTGAAGATAAATGAGTTAAAATAAGAAAAATAAATATTATTAAAAATAATAATTTTAGGAAATAATTCAAAAAGGAAAACATTAAATTTTTTAATTCTAAAATTAAATAAATATCTATTATTTATATATAATTAATTAAAACTTTAATATTTAAATGTTTAAATTTTCTTTTTTATCATTCCCAAAGATAATAAAGTACAAATAACTTGCGAACAGATATTTGAATAAAAAATTGAGAAAACTATTAAAGTTTAAAAATCTCATACGTAATCGGGCCAATAACTTTGATTTTATCAGACACTAGCATTATTTTTGTTTTTTCATTATTTTTCCTTAAATGTTAGTTAGCAAATTTAGTAATGAAATTAGACCGTGTCGGGGAAAATCACAATCAGATAAAATACAATCAGACAAAATACAGTCCGACAAATCACCTCTTCCCAAAATACAATCCGACCAAAACACCATCTAAAAAAATATTTTGATTTTTGTTTCTTTTTGAGTGTTACATATTTTTCTGAACACTTCAAATATCTTATAAAAACATTAAAAAATACGAAGAACGCGTTTATCTTAAGTTAAAACATAATAAATCACTTAAAATAAAATATTTTTTTAGATGGTGTTTTGGTTGATTGTATTTTGGGAAGATGGTGTTTTGCCCCTTACCCATCTAGACAAAAATAAAATAAACTAGGTATTAAATTTAATATTTAAAAAATTAATTGATTACGGTGGGAATATAGTTAAAAATTATTAAACTTTTTTTATAATTAATAACTTTAAAATTAAATAAATAAAATAAATAAAGTTGCTAATAGAGATCGGGATTTTCTCAAAATCAAATTCAAATCAAACAATTTGAAAAAAATTTGACAAATATTTGAATTTGGCCGATCTCTAGTTGCTAATATAATTATAAAAGTTTAAAGAAAAAATAAAATTTAAAACAACTAAATTTCTTCTTAAATGCATCATAATTAATATTATATTTTGCTAAAAATTTTCATTTTGTTTTCTAATATTGATTTTTAAAAAATCATTGAACAAAACGGAATCCATTTCCACTCTCCTCTCCTTTAATTATACACCACTAATTTAATAATTTAAATTCCACGAATGCGTGGGCATTTAAATGATTACCGGAAAATTCCTCTTCGGAAAATTCCTCTCGGAAAATTCCTCTCCAAATTTTCGGAAAATTCCTCTTTAACGGAAAATTCCTCTTTAAGCAAAATAATCGGAAAATTCCTCTTCGGAAATTCCTCTTTTTAGAGGAAAATTCCTCTCCAAATTAAAAATTATTAAAAATTATGGTTGTTCTTTAGTATATGGGACCCGAACTCGGATCAAGTAACACATCATTCGATTCCTCTTGTCGAGCTGAGTTCGAATAAATAAATTTTATTTCTAGGAAAAATGTTTGAGCCGAGTTACAGGTCCCTGAAATTCGAAAAACCATAGGGGGGACAAAGCTCTTTTTGGTGTGAAAAATTCGTTTATACAAATGATAGCTCATTCGAAAGAGCTCTTCGAGACCTATCGAATGAGTCTAAAATCGTCTTGATTGAACGATTATGAACAAAGTTATGAAAGATCGAAGTTTACTGGAAACACGCAAAACTTGGACTTATTGGGAGTGTTTTATGACTTCTTCATTTGGGAGCCCATCTCTCGTTGGCTTTTGGTACATGCGTTATTCTACGGCGCAAATTACAACAAAATAATTAATTCAGTGAAAATAATTTAAGTGCAGCCGCGATAATCACCTCAAATGAGCTTACTCCCCCCTATGGTTTTTCGATATTTGGGGACCTGTAACTCGGTGAGTATTTGTCTCCTGCAAGAAATTCTTATATATTCGAACTCAGCTCGACAAGAGGAATCGAATGATATGTTACTTGATCCGAGTTCGGGTCCGATATACTAAAGAACAACCATAATTTTTAATAATTTTTAATTTGGAGAGGAATTTTCCTCTAAAAAGAGGAATTTCCGAAGAGGAATTTTCCGATTATTTTGCTTAGAGAGGAATTTTCCGTTAAAGAGGAATTTTCCGAAAATTTGGAGAGGAATTTTCCGAGAGGAATTTTCCGAAGAGGAATTTTCCGGTCACCATTTAAATAATTCAATAAAATAAATATTGCTTTAGTGTTTTTAAAATTCAGGACATTAGAGTATTAATTTATTAAAATTAATATAATAAATTAATAGTTTTGTTCATAAATTTAGTTAAGTAAAGTTTATAACAGCGAAAAGCCACCGATGTGCCGTCCTTTGTGACTACCAATAAATAGGGATAAATTTAAATAAATTGAGCAAAAGCACGCTTCTTCTGTATTTTAGTTTGTTCATTTAATTATTTTTTTATTTTTATCAACAACAATTATATAATGAAAAATAAAAAATATAAATTGATTAAAAATTTTTTTAAATAAAGTTATTCTTTTTTTCTGAATCCTTTTGCTATTATTTATAATAAAAAGAGTAATAATATTTAATAAAAAATCATTTAATTAATTATTCTATTTAAGAATATTTAATTATTTGTAGTGTTATTGTTTTTATGTAAAACTACAATTGTTTTAATAAATATTTGTTGTTTAATTCCAAAAAATTTAAATATTTTTTGTTTAATTAATTTAAATTCTTTTTTATAAGCATTTTTATAATCTTTACTAAAAATAATAAAATAAATTAAAATAATTTTTATTTTTACCTATTTATATAAAGAATTGGTGCATTAGAAGCACTAGCAATAGTAATAATTGTTACATGAAAAATACTAAAATTTAAAAATTGAAGGGGATCATCTAATTCTATTAAAGGTCTTATAATATAATTAATAATTAATAATGTAGAAATATATCCTCCAATATTTATAAAAACTATTAAAAATAATGATCTATATATTTTCTTCATCATTTCATCTGATGAAACTAAAAAAATATATTAAATTATAATTATTTTTTAATAATATAATACCTTTTTTAATAAATAATATTAAT
Organism: Meloidogyne chitwoodi; assembly: GCA_015183035.1. Lineage (NCBI taxonomy): Eukaryota > Metazoa > Nematoda > Chromadorea > Rhabditida > Meloidogynidae > Meloidogyne > Meloidogyne chitwoodi. The sequence continues at coordinate 1,307,690 of JACZZP010000004.1, read as the reverse complement.
CCAATTAAAGAATATAAAATTATTGGAGGAGTAAACATAAAAGGAATTGAAGCCAATAAATTATTTTCAATTTTAATTATAACAATAAACTCATTAAGAGTTCCATTTATCGGCCATTCATTAAAATTAATTAAAGATTTTATAATTATAAATATTATATAACAATTAAGTAATATAATTAAAATAAAATGTGTACATAAATGTCGATGTTGATTTATTGTTTTATAGCTAAATTAAATGAAATGTTATTTTAAAGCTTGGTTAGGTCGGTTTTTTCAGTTTTTTTGGTTTCAGCGAATTAGAATTTTTGGCAACTAAAAAATTCTCAACAGAAAGTGGCCCCCGATGGGTCGTGGAAGCATCTAGTATTTACATATTTACTAAAAGAAAATTTTAATTTTCTTTTATTTTTATTTTCAAGTCTTATATTAAGCTTTAATTAAAATAATTATTTTTTTTACAAAATTGGAAATGCCACTGCCAAAAGTCTGTCAAAGCTAAGAGTTGTAAACATAAAAATTGCTGAATAATAACCAAGGATTGAATGTGTTTGATAAAAAACAATTTTTCCAAATGAAATTAAATTTTTTCCACTTAATGCAACTGCTAGAAAAATAAATTGTCCAGATTGATGTAAAATTTCAAAAAAAGAATTAATTGCTAATAAAATTGAAGTATTACTTTTAATTGACAAATATTTTTTTCTAAAAAATTAATTTTTTTTTTATTATTAAAAAATATATTTAAAAAATTTACCTATATTTAATTGTTATATAACAAACACTTAAATTAAATAAAATTGATATTAATGCCATAAATGAACGAATTAAAGCTGGTACAAAAAATAATGAATTAATACCAGTATCTTTATATGACAAATAAGTTTTCTTAATTTTTTTTAAATATTTTTTATTAAATAATTTAAATATACTACTTACATTTAAGGATGGCCCTCCTAAGTTAGCCCATTCAGAAAAATTTTGGTTAGACATTTAATTAAATTATTTCAAAATATTCTAAATTTTAGTTAATAAATTTAATAGTAATTAAATTATTTAATAAATTTATATAATTTTTTATACTTTTAAAATATTAATTAAAGTTAAATGTGAAGTATGGCATTCATTAAAATAAAATATAAACTTTAATTAATTATGTTAAAATAATTTTTTAAAAATTGTAAACAATTTAAATTTTACTTTTAATTAAATTTGTGAGAAAATTTGGTAATAAATTTGCCTAACATATTTTAATTTTAAATAAAATTTTAATGGGAATAAATAAAAGATATTTAAAAGTAAATTTTTTGTTAATGTTGGTTTTTTATAAATTAAGAAAATTTAAATATAATTTAATTAATTATTGTAAAAATTTTAATAAAAATTTATTTCTTGTTTAAATTATTGAGATAAATTTAAAATATTGTTAATTAAATTATTTACAAAAATTAAATAATTTTAACAAATTTTAAGAATTTTTATTAAAAAATTAAACAAAATTTAATTAATTTATTAAATACTTAAAATAAAAAAATTAATTTTAATATTAATTATTTTAAATTAATTTCTATTCTATTCATAAAGTTATGTCAGTTATTTTACTAAATAATATTTTGAAGAAATTTTATTCCAAAAATATAATTATATTAAATGTGTAAATTTAAAGAAATAAAAATTAGCAAAATTTAGTTAAATATATACTTTTTTAAATAATTATATATTTTAATATTTAGATATATGTTGTAATATTTTAATAATAATTTAATAAAAAATTTATAAAAATTTTAAAATATTTAAATTATTAATTAACAATGAATATTAATATATAATAAAATCAAAAACCTTCTAAAATTTAATAAAATTTACACTTTTTTACAAAATTTAACTTTCCTTCAATCATTCAATTAGACTATTTTAAATTTATTTTTAAAATAAATTTTTCATTTTTAGCAAATAAAAAATAACTTTTTATGTATTTAATATAAGTGACAGAATATTGATAATGTATTCATTTGTATTATTTAATTAGTTTTTCAAAATAATATCTTCTTTTTATTTTCATTCATTAGAGCACACCAGTACCAGTAGGATTAAGTTGATTAGGAATTCCTAATAATTAAATATAATTAAATTAAATAAATATATATCGTTTAATTATTTAAATTTAATAAATAAATATATTTACTATATTTTTAATTTTTAAAATTTATAAATAAAAAAAACAATTTTTTTTTAATTTTATTTACCTCCATTAATACCATTTACTGGAAATTGAGGAGGAAATCCAGGATATTGATAATTAGGATATTGAGGAATATTTCCATTTCCCAAATTAAATCCAGGATAGTTTTGATAATTAAGTAAAGGATTAATAAATGGTTGTTGAATAAATGGAGAAGGAAAATATTGTGGACGTAAATAATTATTATTAAATTGTGGAGGTTGTTGTTGGTAATTATTATATGGTTGTGGTGGTAAATAATTTGAAAATGGGAAAGGAGATTGAATATTTAATCCAGTTCCTCCAAATGGTCCTAAAATTATTAATTTATTTATTTTAAATAAACTTTTAAATATTAATTTATACCATTTGGTTGTTGTAATCCCAAAAGTCCTAAAATTAATTTTAATATATAAAATAATTATTTATTTAATAAAAAACCAATTTTAGGAAGTAATTCTTCTTTTTTTCCATTATCATCAGAATTTATTAATTTTGGTTTTTCTTCTTTAAAAGCATTTGTTAAAAGAATAAATAAAGTAAAATAAATAATAATAATAAACAAAAACATGACTAAAAAATTAAAATATTTAAAATTAAATAAATAATTATTAAAAAATAAATTTATTAATTTTTAATTAATATTTTTTATTAAAAATATTTTAAAAATTTAAGAATAATTTAAAAAAATTAATTTAAAGTTTAAAAATGTTTTTTTATTTTCATTTTTATTTAATAAATAATTCTTAAATAGTAAACATTTTTTAATTTATCCTAAAATATTTTTATTTTTGAATCATCATTTTAATAACAAAATTTCCAAGATAAAAACTAAAATCTTTTCTGAATCATTTATTATTAAACATTTTAGTACTTTCATTAATTTGTCATTTAATTTAAAAAAATGTTAAAAATTTGAAGAAGAGTTTGTAAGATCAGTTTTTAATAATGATTAATGTAAAAATAAAAAATAAATATTCAATATAATAAATTATATTTATAATAAAAATAAAAGTTATTTAACAATTTTATTTAAATTTCCTCAAATATATTTATTAATAATTATATTTGGTCCTCTAAAGAATTCTTTTTTATAATAAAAAATAAATCATTCATTTTACTAAAGAATTATATTTAAATAAATAAAATACAAAAATTTATAATTTATTATAATAGAAAAATTTAAATAACAAAAATAAGAAAACATTTTTAAAAAAATTTATAAATGAAAAAAAAATATTACAAAATAATAATAATGAAAATTAGCCTGATTTTGTTTAATAATTTTAATTGTATAAAATTGTAAAAATAAAATATTATAAAAATAAATTAAATTATTTAAATATTTTTTATAATTTATTTAACATTTATTACAAATTTCTCCACAATATTCTTTAATTAGTTCTTCTGACCAAAAATTTTCATAACCTCCTTCACAAAATCCATTTCTTTTCCAGGATTTACAACTGATAATTAATTAAAGTTTTATTATATATTAATAAGCAAATAGAAATTTGAAAGAAAACTTAAAAAAAAGTTTTTTAACTTTAATTATAATCTGATTTTAAATTAAAATAAAGTAAAAAATAATTGTAACTTTTTTATAAAAATTTTTATTTTAATATTAGCAAAAAATAAAAAATTATATATCTTAAATTAAAAATTTTTAACAATCTTTATTTTTTACAAAATAAACCGAAATGTATATCCAGGTTTGTCACCACATTTTTTCTCAGTATCTTTATTTTCTTGGCTCTTATTTTTACAAAAGTCTTCACAAATATCCAACATTGCATTTTTATAGAACTAAATATGATTTTTTAATTTAATTTATTCTAATTAAGATTGCTTAATTAGCTACTTCTGGCTGATGGAAAATATTTTATTTGGTTAAGGGTTATTTTTTTATTTCAAATTTATTTTTCGGATTTATGGGAGTGTTGTCAGATAAATATTATTATTTTATTAATAAATAACCTCATCTTTACATAAACCGACATCCATTTTCGAGCAATCATCCCATTTATTTAAAGAATTATTTTTAATTATAAAAAATGAAAAGGATAAAATATTTAATAATATATTAATAAAATTAAATTTAATAATAAATGCCATTACTTTATTTGATTTTTTATTAAAAATTAATTTAGATAAGTATTTTTAAATTATTTAAGAAAAAAAATAATTAGAAAAATAAATAAATAAATTTTAATTATTTTTTCATTTAAATTTAAGTTTACACAACTTTAGTAAAAAAAGAAATCTAAATTTAGATTTCTAATGAAAATAAAAATTATTTTTTAAAAATAATACATAAATTATTTTAAAAAATATAAAGTACATTTTTTACCAAAAAGTAAAAAAGCTCAAAGGTTCTTTTTTATGAAGAAATTTAAATATATTTATTATAATAATAATATTTAATAAATTTTATTAATAAATAAATGAAAATTATTTGTTAATTTTAGTGTAATGAAAATGTTTTAAAATAAATGTTATTATACAATAAATAATTAGAGAATATAAAAAATATTGTAATTTTATTAAAATAATTTAGATAAATTATAAACAATAATTTAATTTTAATTAAATATTTATTTCAAATATTGATGAGATTATTATTTAATTAATTAAATATTTATTTTGTTTTTGTGATAATAATAAGGGTGTTGTTGTATTTGTCTTTAATTTAATTCCAAATGAATTAAATAACATTTTATAAGCTTTTTTATAATCACAACTAAAAATGTAGAAAATATTAGTTTTTTTAATATTTTAAATTAATTACCTGTTTATATATAAAATAGGGAAATTAGATGAACTAGAAATATTAATAATTAATATAGGAATAATCATAAAAATATGAAAATAAAATGGTTTTTTTCCTTTAAAATATATTATAATAAATTTAATTAGCAATGAGCACAAAATATAACCACCAATATTAACAAAAACAATTAAAAATAAAGAACGATATACTCTCTTCATTTTATCATAGGAAGAAACTTGTAAAAATAAATAATTTTTATTAAAATATTTTAAAATAAAAAAATGCTTTATTTTTTTTTTAAATTTTACTACCTTTTTTAAATAAAATAATTAATCCAACAAAAATATATGAAATAATTGCTGGGAAAGTCATTGTAATCATAAATGGTAATAAAGATAAATAAACATTTTCTTTAATAAGAACAGCATTAAAATCTGATATACTTCCATTAACAGGCCAATAAGCAAAATTTAATGTTGATTTTATAATTATAAATATTATATAACAAATAAATAAAAATATAATAATTAAATGAGCAAAAATATAATAATATTTATTTAAGGATTGATAGCTAAATAATTTAAAAATTAATTAAAGTTACTAAAATTAATTTTGGTTATAATAAAAAAACTAAAATAATCCATAATTATATTTAATAAATATAATTTAATTTTTACAAAATTGGAAATGCAGCAGCCAAAAATCTATCAATACTAAGTGAATTAAACATAAAAACAGCTGAATAAAATCCAATAATTGAATGTGTTTGATAAAAAACAGCTTTTTCAAATGAAATTAAATTTACTCCACTTAAAGCTAAAACTAAAAAAATAAAATTCCCAGATTGATGTAAAATTTCAAAAAAAGAATTAATTGTTAATAGAATGGCCGTATTGCTTCTAAATACTGAATATTGTTTTCTAAATTGTTTTTAAAAATTAATTTTATTTTTTTTAAATATATTTACCTATATTTTATTGTTATATAACATACACTAAAATTAACTAAAATTCCAATAAAAGAAATAATTGAAAATAAAATTGATGGCAAAATAAATTCAAATTTAATTCCAGCATTTTCATATTTTAAATAATTTGGCTTAAACATTATTAAAATATTTATTTAAAAAAATATAAATTAAATACTTACATCTATTATTGAATTTTTCATTAATAAATTAAGTCTTCTTTTTTTTAATTATACAAAAAATTAAAAAAAAATGAAGGTTTTCTTTCTATTTAAATACTAATCTTTAAAATATATATTTAAAATTATTTCCTTTCATTTTTAACGCATTTTTTAATTTTTTAGAAAATTTTATTATTCAAATTAAACAATAAAAATAATTCTAATAATTAAACAGACTTAAAAGCTATATATGTACATATATAAGCTTAATTAATGCAAATATACATATTATATAAGAAAAGGAATTCTTTTACTAACTATTAAAATAAATTATTTTTTTTTTTCAACTTTTGTCTAGAAAAAAGGTATTAAATAAATTTTATTAAAATTAAATTTTTGATGTTTTATTATATTGTTACGATTGCAAGTGTCCTACTTACAAGTAACAATCTGTGTCCGAGATAATAAAGAGTAGTCGAGCAGCAAACAAACAGTTTATCCTAGGTAAAGACAATGAAGGTTGAAGGTAGGTAGAATAGGAAGTGTAGTTGTAGGCGAGAGTTAACTCAGAGACTGGTTATTTATTGGTGCTTATATAGTCTGTTGACTAGACCGTTAAAGGTGTCTATAAAAGACCACCACTCATATAGAACATTATGTTTATTTATTTTAAATTTTAAAATAAAATAAGATAAAAAATGATTTAAAAAATAAAAATTATGATATATTTTATTTAAAATAATTTAACTTTATTTCAAAATTAAAAAACAGATGTTTCTTAATTTCTACTTAAGATTTAACTTTCAAGAAAATTATAGGTGTGTTTGAAGTCAGCCAACCGCAACCTTCAAACCGTTTACCGGAATATTTCAAAGCCATAAATCTTCTAAAAAAACTTTTGAGGCTCTCCCGGCTCAATTTACCTAAGATGCTACTAGCAGCATTCTGCTATAAGCCCATCAAATGGTTAAAAATATAAAAAAATAGTTAAATTTCACCGAGAATGGGGTCATTAATTGGTTCTATTAGAATTTTTATTTTTTATTTTATAAGTTAAAAATTTTAAAGATTAAAATACATTAATTTATTTTTACAAAAATATTTATTATTTTTTGTTCTTTTTGCTTAATTAGAGTTTAAAATTTTATAAAAATTAAATTATTAAAAATATTTTATAAGATCCCCAATATCTTTATTATTTTTTCTAATAAATGAAAAATAAACAGAGTATAATTATTGATTTTCTTTTTAAATTTAATAATAATTTTTATTTTTGTTATTTTATTTGTTGATCTTGTTAGTTTTTTTTTGCCAATTGTCTAGTAAAAGAAAACATGTTGAAATTATTTATTTAATATATTTATTAGTGTATATTTAAAAGCACACGTTTAACGTAAAAGAAAAAGTTTATATAATAAAAGAAAAATGCTTAAAGTAATTTGGGATCTTTCCAACGGCTGCCATATTATTGATATTTGGGTGGTAAAATTTTTTTATTAAAAAAATAAAGAAAAGAAAATCTTTTGTTTAATTTCTACAACAAGCCTTGGATTGATTGGTTTCAATTAAAGTGCAAATTAAAGATAAAATAATATAATATTTTTATAATACATATATTCTTCAATTAATTATTTATTTTTATTATTTTCTTCTAAGATTTTTTTATTTATTTTTTGGGCTTTTTTACAGAATATTCTTTAATATTAATAATTTTTAGATTTAAAATTTTTATCAATTTAGATTTAAAAAGATATAAAATGCGTAATGTCCTTTCCCAAAAATTTCGTCATCGCAAAGTAACCGAAAGAAATGAGACGACTATAGTTAAAAAATCTGTTACAGATGAAGAATCATTAGGAGTTAATGAATATAACAAGTAATTTTTTAATAAAAATATTATTTATTAAAAAAGTCATTAATTTGTTTTACTTTTTTAAATTAAGGAATTTATGTATAAAAGATGAAATTAATGAAGAACAATTTTACTCTTCTTCTAGTAACACTCCACGGATTTTACATGGAACACAATCATTACATGTAATTTAGAATAAAAATATTTTATTATTAAAATAATTATTTTGTATTAATAATTTTCTAAAATTAATTTATTAAAGAAAAGATTTTATTTAAGGATGCTCGTACTTCATCTTTTGTAGGCAGAAATGAATTTTCAAATGAATTTCCACAAATATTAAGTGACCAAAATTTACCAAGAGAACAAAAGAATTATAGACATTCAATTATTGTACCTATTGAAAGAAAAGAAGAAAAAGTATAAATAAAATAATTAAAATTAATTTAATTAATAATCTTTAGGATATTATTAATAATGAACAAAGCGAAAATTTTCTCCGAAGACAACAACAAAAACTTTACAAATTGCATGGATCTAGTTTACGAAAATTTGGGCAATCAATTGCTCCACAAGGATTAGATGAACAACAAAGAAGAGCTAGGTATTTTTTAAATTTAATATTAAATTATTTTATTATTATTATTTTAATTTTAATAATTATGTAAATATATTTGTACAGGCAACATGCATCATTACCACCAATGGGTAGGCCAAATCAATATTTTCAACAGACAATCCTTCAACAATTACCTTTTGAAGTAATAATAATATAAATGTATTTATTATTATTAAATAATTTTAATATATTATAAAAATACTTATAATTTTAATTAATTAATTAATTTCTTTTAGTTAACTATTGATCGTTATCCACCCCAAATTGTTCGTAGTATTGATACAATAAAACAATTGGATGTATGGACAGTTTCTGATAGTGGAATAAATTATAAAAGACATGAATTTCCACAAGAAGGCTCTTTTGGATTTTCTCCTTTTCCTGTGCATGGCCCTTTTATGGCAGATGAATTATTAGTTCAAAATGAAGTAAAAACTTTTAAATAATTTTAATATTAAATATAAATTTTACCAATATTTAAAATATTTAATTATGTTATTAATAATAGAATTAATAAATTAATAAAATTTTATTAAATCAAATTTTAGAATAAAGTAATCGCTTGGACTATCCCAATCAGAAATTATTTATTTTTTTAATTTAAGTAAAAATTAATAATTTAACAAAATTTAGAATAAACAAATTAACAAAAGACAAGAATCAAAAGAAAGTGGAACATATGATTTTATGAAAAATGTTGGAATGAATTTATCTGCAGTTATGAGTAGTAGTGATGAATTATGGCATTCTGCTTATGAATGTTTTCCTCAACAAAAGGTAATAATTAATTTAAAATAAATTTTATTTGATTTTAAAAGTCTTCAAAACAATCACAATTCCAACAAACAAAAATTCCCAATCAAAAAGATGAAGAACAACAAATTTCCCCAAAATCTAAAATATTGATGAGTATTTTGGCTGAGGAAAATGGTTCTGAGTGTAATATTCAAAAAAACTTTCATTTACAAAATCTTTACTTTTACAATTTAAAAATTTGTAGAAATTTTCCTGATAAAATTAATTTAAATGTTAAATATCCAAAAATTATGGCAACAAATAAACAAATTGAGATTTCTACTCTTTCTGAACAAAAAGCAAATGAAGAAGTAAATAAATTTATAAATATTTATAATTTATTAATAAAAAATTATTAGGTCCGTCTTTTAATGCACAAAGGTATTATTATACCAACAAATAAATTAATGTCAAAAAGTGTAGAAAGTACTGTAACATTAGAAGGAGAAGAAAAAGAATTAGAAAGAGCTATTAATAATTACAATAGACAACCAGTTCGTGTTGAAATTTCTGGGCCTGTTCATTTTCTTCATGCTACGAATATGAATGTTATGAATAATTCAGATAATCAAACAGAATATTCTATTCAAACATCAATGTCCTCAACTGAAATGAAAGAATCTAATAAGGGAATTTTTGAAATTGTAAATAAAATTATTATTATTTTTAAATAAATAAATATTTAATTATTTAAAGCATCAAAATTTTTTAAAACAACGCAAAAAAAGTCCTTCTCCTACAAAATGGACACAAACTGATAATCAATTTGAAAATAATAAAAGACAAAATCAAGTTATTTCACCTCCTTTAGAAAGTTTTATTGATAATATTTGTAATATAGAACCTATTTTAACAGAAATTAGTGAAACATTATGCCATAAAGGTAATTATTATTTTCTTTTAAATTTTAAATTTTCTTTAAAATTCTTTAGGAATTTTATCTTCTGAAATATTAAAAGAACAATATTTAAATAAAAAAGATAAAGTAAATAAAAATATACCAAAACCACCACCTGTTCCTCCAAAGAAGATTTCTTTAAAAAGACCAAAATATATTTATAAAATTGAGGAAGAAACTAAACAAAATGAAAAAACTTCTTTTAATTCAAATTTTAAATCATCCTTTAATAAAGAATTAATTTATCAAAATCCTTATTTAATACAAAGTACAAGTCATTGTCATTTAGCAAGAGTTACAGAAATTACTCAAGAATGGCTTATTCAATTTAATAATAATTTAAAAAGAATTAATGATGAAAATATTAAACAAATAAATTTAAATTGTAATATTATTATTAGACCAACATTTGGCAAAGAATATGCAAATGAAGAGTTTTGGACAATGGCATGGAAAGAAAAATTAAATATTGTGAGAATATATTTAATTATAATTAATTTAAGTAAAAATAAAATTTTTTTATTATATAAAATTTTATTTTTAAATTTTTATAAGGATAACATAAAAAATAACAATAATGGCGATCAAGCAATTTATTTGACTGATAATGAAATTAATAAAAATTATAAAAAATTTAACAATTTTGGAGAGCAACAATTCTCTACATTACAGATACAAAATCGTCGCACAAAAAGCAGACAATTTAATGAAAATGTTTGTTTTTTTTGTTAACTTTTTTTATTAAAGCAATAAAAAAATATTTATTTAAACCTTAAAATTAAATTTTTAAAATTAAAAATATTTATAATTTTTAGATTCACAAAACTCGAAGTTATAATGATGATGAATTACCTCGTTTAATTGAACATAATAAATATGATGAATTAAGACGAGCATTATTACAAGTACAAAAAGATTTGGACAGTGCACAGGTTAAAAAAAAGCAATTATTTATTAAATAATTATAAATATTTTTTAAGAAATTATTTTTTAATTTAAATAAAGAATTACTTGTTTGTTTTATTTATATATTAATTAAATAAAATATTTTTATTTTTTTTTTAAGGAATATAAACGTCAAAATAATAATGTAGAAGCTGAACGTATTGAGAATGTTATTCTTTCAATTTCAGAGAGAATTAAATGTCCTAATGATCCTGTATCAAAAGCACAGGCAGAAGCTAAAGAAGAACTTTTAAGAGTTAAACTTGCAAGAATGATATTAAATTTTGATCCTGACTTTGAACCAAAACAACAACAAAATAATAATGAAATAAAAGATAATAATAATAATAATTTATCAAATGAAAATATTTTTGCTGATATTGCATTGGAAAGTTATTATGTTAGAGTAAGTAAAAAATAAATAAAACAATTATAAATATATTGCTTTATTTATTTTAGGCTCTTCGAGAACCGATTAGCCTTTTACATGAAAAATTAGCTTTATTAGAACATCGACTTTTATCTGAACAACAATTTGAAATTAATAATCAATTAAAAAGAATACCACAAATATCTCGTAATTTTGAACAAAAAAATAAAAAAGAATTATTTAATCAAAGAAATGATGAAATAATGCGAATGACTCCATTAATTGTTATGTTAAGACATAAATTAAATACTTTGGATGATCTTTGTAAAAAAGAACAAATTAAGGCAGATTCAAATGTTATTAGGTTAATTTGGATTATTTTAAATAAACACAATTTATTAATTTATTAAAATTTGTATTAGTATATTTTTATATAAATTTTAAAAAATAACTAAAAATGTAGGATTAAAGACAATAGAGAGTGCAGAGTAAATTAATTTGCTCTTTATTATTTATATTTTTTATTTTAATTTTATTCAAAAATTTTATTTTCTTCTAGCAAATAACTTTGCTACAATAAACCTAATAAAATTGTCGATTATATGTACATATAGAGAGTCTTTTATTTAAAAAATATTGTTTTTTTAATAATTTAAAAATTTAGTGGTCGTCTTACACCATATGAGGACCGTAAAACTGTTTATGAATTATTGGTGAGGATTAACGCTGAAATTGATAATATTCATAAATTATGTCGTGAGGAGAATGTTAAAGAAAGAATTGAAATTGTTCTTGGAGTTTTAAAAGTAATTTAATAAATTTAAATATTTATTAGAATTTGTGTTAATTATTTTTTAAATTTAGAAAGTTTCTAGTTCAATTGATAGAATAATGGAAACATTAAAAAATATGAGTTCCTCAAGTACTGTCACAATATTAAGACCAACATCATCTACTTCATCTTTGTCTGATACTAAAAAGAATAATTCTTCTAATATTAATGTAAATATATTATTTTTTTAATTAAAAATATTTAATTTTAAAAGAGACCAATTATTTACCAACAATCAAAACTTGAACAAGCTATTTTAAACAAACAAAAAGGTAAAGAAAATCAAACTTTTCTTCAAAGAATGAAAGCAAAACAACAATATTATGGAAAGACTGAAATTATTTTAAAAGAAGAAAATAAAAATAATAAATTTAGAACAAAAAATAAAAATGAATATATTTCTATTAAAAATTCAAAAAATTTGAAACAGAATAATTTTAAAAGTTTTGATGAAGGAAATGAAATAATTAATAAAAGAAATAAAACTCCACCACAGGTAATTAATTCTTTAAAATTTAATAATTTAATTAATTTTATATTTTCTTTTAAATATTTCTTTTTGTTTAATATTTTTTCAATTTATAATTATATTTTTAGGTACCTCCAAAGCGTAAATCCTTAACTTCTTTAATAGAGGAAAGAATTGGTCCTTTATACAGTATTGTGGAAGAATACCCATCAACATTAAAAAAAACAAATATTTCAAAACAAAGAGTAAATAATGTTGAATTAAGTGCTTATTTGGATAGACCATATGAAATTACTTCAAGAGTTAATGCTTATATTCCTTTATTAACTACAAGGACTGCTACTAGAATAGAAAGCCCTCCTTTAGTAATTTTATATTTAAAGAAAATAAATAAAAAATATTTTTAGAGTCCTTCAACCATTACTAATCCACAACATTTAGAAATTAATAAAAATATAAATTCTGATTTGACTAATTTTTCTAAACAATTTAAAGATCAGGTTAGTAAAAACAAATATATAATTAATTTATATTTGGACAATTCATTAATTAAAAAGTTAATTTATTTTTAGTCAAATTTCCGACTTGGCCCATGCCCATCTTCATATTTAAATAATCACGATAATCAACGGCAACAACAACAACGATTTATAATTTGTCAAAAACCTTCTCGAATATGGTAATTTATAAATTTATATTTAATTTAAGTTTTACCTTAAAAATTAAATAAAAATTTAAATTTGTTTGATTTTTCGTTTTTTCTTAATACTACTATTTTATTAATTTTTTAAATAAATCTTAAAAATGTCAGATTACATGACATTTAATTTAAAATATTTAATTAATCATTTGAAATTTGATGGATTAAAAAAAGTTTTTTTATTTATTTTGTTATTCTTTAAATTTATTTTTTTAAATCTTAAAATAATTGTTTAATTATTTTTTCTTTTTTTATTTTTAAATAAATTTAAAATTTATTTTAATTAAAAATTTATTTTCTATTAAAAAAATTAATTTTTACAAATCTTTAAATCTTTAATTAACTTTTCAATTAATTAAATTTCTTAATCTTTTTTTTTATTTTCATTAATTTCTTACAAAAATAAAAAATATAGGTAAGTATGTATAAATTACTTATAATTTCCTCATGATTTTAAATACTTTTTTCTTTTTAATTAATTGATAATAAATAAATACTATACTTTTTTTTAAATAATCTAAAATTTAAAAATTTTAAAAAATTAATTCAAATAGTAAAATTAAAATTTACAATTAATTATATAAATATATTTTTTTAATTTTTAAACAATTGTTAAAATAATGTTTTATATATAAAGAACAAAGGTAAAAGCACAAAAACCTAAAAAATAATTTAAAGAACACCTGTTTTTTGCAAAAAATTGAAATTTTTAACATATTTTTAGAAGTAAATTTTTTCTTAAAAATTAACCTTTTTTAAATATTTTTATATTCTTTATATTTTTTAAATTTTATTTTTAAATAACTCAAAATATAATTTTAAAAAAATGGGAAAATTATTACGTCAAATACTGAATTTAAGTTATAATTTGAAAAAACATAAAAGAAGCATGTTTGTTTTTTAATTTATTTTTAATTTATTTTATTTTAAAATTTTAAGTAATTCAATTGACGATGATGATGTAGAAGAATGTGTTAGTGTGAGTATTACTAGTAGTGCAATGGACAACAATACTTCTTCTTGTTTAAGTGTTCCAATACTTTTTAGAAGAAATTCTGCTTTAAGTTCAGTAACAACTTCTGCTTCTAATTTTCAACATGAAACAGCTATTCTTGATGAAGTACTAATTTTATTTAAACTTATTTAATTTATTAATTTTTTAAATAAAAATAGAAATGTCACTTCATATAATTAATTTTAGGAAATTGAGGCAGAAGAAACTTGTACAGAAACATTTTTCCTAAGAAGAAGAAATAAACATTCAATCTTAAATGCTATAATTTATCCAGAACAACATGCAAGTGTTAAGGCTACATTTTGTGGAAATAATTTTCAAGTAAAAAAAATAAAATAATTTCTCTAAATAAAAATAAAGGTTGATGTTGAACGTATGAGTGAATGTGGCAGAGATTCAGTTGTGATGGTTTCAGAAGAATTTTGTGAAAAGAAAGTAATTATTCGTTCAGGATCTCCTTTACTTAAATCTACAATTTTGGAGGAAATTGAGAGAGAAAATAGTGGTAAATTATTTATTTTTAATTTTTTAATTATATAAAACATTTCAGATTCTCCAGGTTATACAGATGCCCATACACGTATGGCTATCTCTATTAATGCTAAAAGTGATTATGATTCTGTTCATGTTTTTCTTGAAGAAATCCCTTGGGGACAAATTGGACTTGAAGTTAAAGAATATCCAACAATTTTAAATACAAATAAAAAAAATAAAGCTATAATAACAAGTAAAAATAATTCTTTTAATTTAATAAATTTTATTTAAGTTTCTGAGTTATTAATCAATTTAAATTATAAATTATTTTATCCTTTGAATATTTATAAGTCAAATATTCTTTTTTTTTTTTAAATTAAAACTTATTAGTTAATTAATTTATGTATAACTATTTTTTATTTTATTTTAGATGATAATAATCGTTATAACCAAAATATTGGAATGTCAAGTTCTATTAGCTCTTCACATAGCAGAGAAAGTATTTTAAAGCAAATAAGTGTTAGTGAAGGAAGTCAACAAAGAGGAAATAATAATAATAATAATGATGATATTAGTGGACGTTTTTCTCTTCGTTCAGCTTCTAGGCGTTCATCACAAAAATCATTAGCTAACTCAACAGGAAGTGGTACAACAACAATTTTAGTTGGTAAATAACTTTATTAAATTATTTAAATAAAATATTTAAACTCATCCATCTCAAAATAAACAAAAATAAAAGATTTTAAAAGTTTTATCACAACCATTCTACTTCTATGAATAACTTTTTATAAGTTAGTTGAATATTTAGGGATATATACATATTATCGTTATTTTTATTATTAATTATTATTAAATTTTCAGGAGGTCAGGAAGATGATTTTGATGATATACCTGCATATGTAATTAAAATAGGTTCAACTGCTTCAATTACTTGTGAACTAAACAGTGAATTCATTTCTAACATGGAAAATATTGAAGTAATTTTTTTAAAATTTAAATAAATAATTATTCTAAAATTATGATAAGATTTTATTATTTTAATTTTATTTTAAAAAATTTTTTATAAAAGTGGATTCGTGGACAAAACGAACAAATTATTTGTACGGAAAACGGAAAATTTGAACGTAATTTCCATGATTTTGTAGAAGTTTTAATAATTTATAATGTTAATCATGAAGATGGACAATTATATTCTGTTAAAATTAATAATGAAATATATCCAGTTGCTTATTTAATTATTGAAGAAGAGGAAGAAGAAGAAATTGAAAATAATAACTTAATAAGTTCTGATAATAATAATAAACAAAATAAAATAAATGAATCAACTTTTTTGACTTCTCCTCAAACTCAGTAATAAAAAAATTAAATAAAAATTAATAATAATTTATTTAAAAGATTTGTAATGCAAGGAGAGACGGCAATTATTTCTGTTTCAATGAATAAAGCAAATCTTGACGTTTTTTGGCATAAAGAGGGACAAATTTTAGATTCAACTAAATTAAAAGGAAATAATAGAATATTATTTGAAAGTACAACAAATGGATGGTATAGAATAATTATACAAAATGTTCAATTCTCTGATCAAGGATTTTATTTTGCTCAAATTGGAGATAAATTTACTAGTGTTCAACTTATTGTTGAAGGTTGTGATTTAATTAATTAATTTTAAATTAATTAAAAGAGATATTTAAATTTTATTCATTTATTATTTTATTTTTTAATATATTTATTTAGATAGAATTGATGAAAGAGAAGTTCAAGTTTCGTCAGCAGAGACAGATGATGAAGATTTAGGTGATTATCTTGTTCCTATTGGTTCAACTGCAACTATTGCTTGCGAGGTTAAAAAAATTAAAAATTTTTGACAAATAAAATTATTATTTATTTTAATTAATAAAAATATTATTTTAATTTATTTCTCATTTTTCGTCTAAAATCTCGTCTAATAATTTTATAAAATTTACCAAATATTTTTTTTTAGTTAGAAAATGTTAGTTTTGGTTATCATTTACATTGGCAACGTAATCATAAAGATTTGGATTCAAGAATTGTTTCTGATGAAGGGAAATTTGAGCATGTTGTTAATGGAAAAAAACATTATTTAATTATTCATTGTGCACAACCATTTGATTCTGGTTATTATTTTTAAGTAAATTAATTTTTTTTTAAATTTTTAAGGTGTTTATTCTGTTAGAATTGGTAATTCTAAATTTAAAGTTGCCCAAATAACAATTAGCAATGAACAAAAATTATCTAATGGGAGTAGTTCAACTTCTCGTATAAAAAGAATATCTAGTCAATCATTAAATAGTAGAACATAAAATTTTATAAAATTAAAATATTTTTATTATTTTATTTTTTTTCAATTATTTTTATAAAAAATTTAATATTATTTTTAACAATTTTTATTAAATTATATTAAGAAAATTAAAAATATTAAAAATTATTTTATCTATCCGTAACCCTATTATTGTATTCGTGTGTTGCGGAAAAATGTGTGGATGGGAGATGGAATCGAACCATCGTGGAATGAGCCCAAACCAGAGCACAACCGACTGTGCCACCATCCAACCTTCTAATAGTTCATTTTTATTCACTCATATACTTTCTCAAGTATACGGACATAACACCTATAAAATATTTCTAGTATTAAATTTTGTTAATAAATTAATTTTATTATACCAACAAAAGTGTTAATATTTTAAATTAATTTTAATTCTTAAAATATGACAGGTTATCAAAAAATAATTCTTTTTAATTTTTAAATATATTTATTTGCTTAATTAAATTTTAATATTTTTTCATTTTTAAATTTTTATCCAACAATAAAAATTAAATATATTTTTCTTCTCTAATTCTTAGTTTATCTAAGCAATAAATATTTTTAAAAATAATACAAAAATAGAATTTTTGCGTAAATAATGCCTTTTCGGTTTAATATTTGTTTAAATTTTATTTATTTTATATTAAATTATTTCGGCGCAAAAAATTAATATTTTTTTAATAATTGATACATATTTTTATATTAGAAAAATAAAAATATTTTTTGAATATTTCAAAAAATTTTTTTAAAGTCACAAAATTATAATATTCGTATATCTTATGTTAGTAATATTTTAATTTTGATTTAATTTTATTTTTTCTCAGTTTATTTAAAGAAAATATTTAATTTAATAAAAATAATTTAAATATAAATTAAAGTAAAAATATTAAAAAATAGATAATTGCAAGATTTTTAATAAAAAAATAGTATAATTTAAAATATTAAATTCTTTTTAAAAATAATTATAATTTTATTAAAATGTCAACGCCGAAATAATCTTTTATTAAAGCTTTAACAAATGCAATAAAAAATAAATTTTATACAGATGTTTATATTTAAATATAAATATATTTAGATTCCACGTTTTTATTGTTTGAGGGGGATTGTATTTTGTATCTTAAATGTTGTGTTGTTGTGTAATGGATAATATAAAAGAAAAAAAATTAAATTAAAATATATTAATTATTTATTTTAAAATCCTCACAATAATTTAAAAAGTATTATATTTCCAATATAAATATGAATTCCCTGAATTTTATTTTATTTTTCTTTATTATATTATTTGATTACTTCAAATTCAATTCAGATTCGAACACGTCGTCAGACTAAATTAGAAATAACACCAAATGGATCAATTCCCTTTGGAATTACTTCATTTATACGTGTTGCTTCTATTCCTATTGGAACTCCTGGTATTTTTAATTAGAAATTTAAAAATAAAAAATAATATTTTAAAATTATTATTTTACTAGCTAAAACCTTTCAACTTGCTATTAATCTTCAATCTCCTAATTTTTGGGTTGTTAGCAAAAATGCAAGTTTTCCTTGGACTAAAACTAGTTATGATAATAATACTTCAACATCTAGTATTTATACTGGTAAATTTATTGAATATCCTGATGGTAAAGTTGGCAATTTATTTATGGATAATATAACGGTTTGTTTTAATTAAATTGAAAAATAAGAAATTAATTTCAAATTTTAATAGATTGGAGAATTAAATCTACCAATTATGACATTTGCCTCAATTAATTACTTTCCAAATATGCCAACAAATATTCAATTTACTTCAATTGAGGGAGAATTTGGTCTTGCTCCACCTCCAAAAATAATTGATACTTGTATTAGTTCTCCACTTATTTCATTAATGAGTGCTGTAGATCATCCAATTGTAACTATTTACACATCAGGGTAATTAAATAAAAAGAGTTTTTAAATATTCTTTAAAAAAATGTTAAATTATTACAATTTATGTAACAATTTTTGCCAAAAAATTTAATAATCTAAATAAAAAGCTTTTTTTAATAAATTATTGAGAAAAATATTTTTGAAATTAAACAATTTATTTTTAAGTTTATTTAACCAATTACTTATTTATTAGCCAAAATAATTTTATCTAAAATTTAAATTTTTGTTAGAGTATCTATTGGTGACACAAATCTTGGTTCTTTAACATTTGGTACAGAAAATTATAATGATTGTATTGGTGAATATGATTATGTTTCTTTAGCAGAAGAAGGTGAATGGTCTGTTAATATATTATCAGTAAGAGTTAACAACACAAAAATGAATATAACACTAAGTCCAAAATTAATAATTATGGATCAAGCTCTTTATATGTATGGACCAAAAGTTCAAATGGATCAATTAGCACAAATGCTTGGGGCTACAATTCCTGATGATATTGGAGATTTTTATTTATTAAATGAAACAGCTTGTTTAAATATTAATTTAATGCCAACAATAACAATTAGATTTGGAGAAGAAGGGAAAGATACTTCAAAAGTTATTTTAAAGCCTGATCAATATATGGAAACGGTTAAATTATTAATTAATTAAATAATTAATTATTTAAAATTTAAGTCTCCAATTGGTGAATGTCGTTTACTTTTTATGACTAATGAAATTATGCAATATGATAATGATTATTGGGTTATGGGCCAACAATTCCTTCTTCGTCGTTGTGTTTCTTTACATTTCCGTAAAGGTAAAATTGGTTTTGCTGAAGGGAAAAATCAAACATCTAATGAACTTACTGAAAATTTAAATCAAAATGATAATACAATTACTAATGAAGATATTCGAATTTTACAATATATTGGGTAGAAAATTAGTTTTTTTTAATATTTGGGTTTTAAAAAGAATTGGGTAGTTTTTATTTAAATAATTTTATTAAATTGAAATTGTGGTGAAATAGTGATAATATTTAATTATTTTAACTCTTATAAATAATTTAATTTAAAAATATAATACAAAATCTGATAATTCTTTAAAATATTTTAATTCAATAAATATTTAATATACAATTATATCCAATTAATAATTAAAACTTCATTAGTATTAAATCGATAAATATTCTTTCTTTTTCTAAAATAAATATTATTTAAATTAATTTTAAAAAATTTATTTACTTTAAATATTTTAAAATATTTTTATTTAATACTCTCAAAGGTTCAGTAATCCATGGTTGTCTTATTTCAATTGGTAATGTATTTTTATTTAATAATTCTCCATTAGTTGTTATACAACAAAGAAATGTATAAGCAAAATCTATACAATTATTATAAAATATATTATAAGTATTTGGGCCAAAACGATATTTCTCCAAAGACGATTTAATTTTTAATAAAATATTATATGAAAGATTAGTAGTCATTGGAATATTATTAATAAAAATATCAACATATTTTCTATAAAATAAATAAAAATTAATTTAAATAAAATTAAGTAAAAACATACAAAAATTCCATTTTCCTTGGAATTGTATGATTAATTAATACAAAAAATTTTTTTCCATTATTTCGTTGAGGACAGATATGAACTCCTTGTTTGACTCCAAAATGAAATTCTTGAATAATTTTTAATAAATTTAAATATTTTAATTAATTAATTAATTACCTTTGTCACCTACAAGTATACCAATATGGAAAATACGTAAACGCTTAAAAAATTAAAATTTAATTATTTTTTATTTTTAATAATATTTATATTTATATTTTGTTATTTTTTTAAATTTAATTAAAATTTAAAACAATATAAAATCAAATAAATATATACTTTTTCAAAATTATATACAGCCAATTTTACTTGATGATTTTCATTTTGAATTTTTGAATTTTGTTCCATTTTTATTATAAAATATTTATTAATTTTATAAGATTAAAAAAATTTAATAAATTAAATAATTAATTTTCTTATTGAAGAAAAAAATTTTTAAATTTCAAATGAATTAATTTATTACTTAATTTTTACTTTTAAATATAAAATATTTATAGTAGTACCTAGTAGTTTGTTAAAATATTTATTTAATTAAACTTTACTTATATTTTGTAGTCTTTTCTGTGTTTAATAAATAAACTTAAATATATTATTTTATTATTCGTCTGTGTTTAGTAAATATAATTAATTAATTAGTAAGTAAATACATAAATGAAGTAAATTATATTTATTTTTAAAATATTTATCTTTAAGTTAATAATAATTTAAATTTTTAGGAACTAATTTAAAAATAAAAAAATTAAATTTTATTTTTTCTGAAAGATTTATGAAAATAGTGATACCTATATTATATTTAAAAAATTAATATGAGTAATGATTTTATTATAATTTTTAAAACAATTATTTTCATATTAATAAAAAATTATTTTTGAACTTTTAAATTAAAATTTAAACATAAATTTAAGTTTTGACTTTTTTATTTTAGCTATAATTTAATATGTAAATATTATTTTTTAAAAACAAAAGCTATTTTCTTACTTAAATTGCTATTTAAATAAATTTAATTTTAAAATATATGTGTACTTTAAAATATATTTTTCTACTAACATAAGAATATTTAAAATATATTTTATAAAATATTATTTAAAAAAATTTTTCTATTTTTTTTTAAATTTAAAAATGGTTGTAATAAATTATTTACTTCCTAATATTTTAAATGTTGCTCAAATAGTTAATATTATTATAAGTACACAAGTGAGTTATTCTTCTTCATTTGATTTTGAATCAATTCGTAAAAATCAATTTAATAAAGAAAAGAAAGATGAAAAAGAATATTTTAAATATTTTAAAGGTATAAAAAATAAATTAAATTAAAAAATAATAATTTAAAGAGAATTAAAAATATATATTAAATATAATTATTTATTATTTTGGATTTATTTATAAATAAATTAATTTAATTTATGTTTTTTATTATTTTTAACAAAGCAATTAAAAATAGAAATTCAGATATTTTTTAAATTATTTTTTTTTTCATAAAAAACAGAAGAATGTACACCAGAATTAATTGCATTACAATCTTCTAAAATTTTAAATAATATATTTAGAGATGATTTATATGATAAAAATTTAATGCCTGATCCTAATGGTGTTAATGTTTCTATTGAATTAGCACTTCAAGTATAATTATTAATTTTAAAAATAATATTTTTAAAATAATTTTTAGACATTTTATGATGTTAGTGAATTAAGGTATAAAATTAATATTAATTTTAAATATATTTTTTATATTTTAAGTGCAAGTTTCACTGCAGATGTTTTAATGAGTCAAATATGGCTTGATCGTCGATTGAGTTACACTCATTTAGGAAATTGTATTGAAAATTTGACTTTAAGTTCAATTATAGTTGATCGTCTTTGGCAGCCTTTTGTTTGCTTTGTGGTTAATTTTAATTTTTTAATAAAAAGAACAATAATTTTATTTTTATTTAATATACTAATTAGAATAGTAAAAAATCTGAACTTCACTCATCTCCTTCTCCAAATACTTTTGTTTTAATATATCCAAATGGAACTGTTTGGATGAATTATCGTCTTAGAGTAGAAGGTTTTTTTAAAAAAATTAATATTTAATTTTATTTATTTATTAAGGTCCTTGTTATGTTGATTTATGGCTTTATCCATTTAATGAAGAAGAATGTGAACTTGTTTTAGAAAGTTATGCTTATAATGTAGCAAATGTTCGTTTAATGTGGAGAGATTGGAATCCTGTAAAAATAATATATATATTTAGATTATTTATTAATATTTAGGTATTTGAATATCCATCAAGAACCAAACCACCAGATTTTATGCTTAGTGAAATCCGTTGGGCAAAACATTCATTTATTTATGCTGCTGGAAAATGGGATCAAGTATTTTCTGTTATTATTTTTAAAAGTAATTTTTAAATAGTTAACTGTTAATTTTTTCTTAACTCGTCAATTTGGAGTTTATTTATTTCAAATGTATTTTCCTTCTCAAACGGTAAGTTTATGTATATTTAAGTTAAAAAATATTTATTTAAATAATTATTATTAAAAATATTATTTATTAAAAAAAAAGTATTTAGTAATCTCAGATAAAAATAAAAATAACTAAAAAATTATTTAAGGCAGTTGCTATGAGTTGGATTCCATTTTTTCTTGATTATCGTAGTTTGCCAGCAAGAATAACTTTATCAGTTTCAGCATTAATGAGTATAACATTTCAATATGGAAATATTTTAAAATCACTTCCAAGAGTTAGGTTATATTCTTTTTAAAATTAAAAAATAAAAATAAATATTTAAAGTTATGTAATGTCAGTGGATGTTTGGATTTTTGGTAGTATTTCATTTATTGCCTTTTCTTTAATTGAAATTGCTATTGTTGGACATTTACATAGAAAAAATAGATTATTACGTAATTTTAGAAGAAAATCAACATTATTATTTGAACAAGAACAAGAAATGTTAAATATATCTTCAAATGAAGCAGAAATATTTATGGTTAATTAATTAATAATTATATTATAATTAATTAAATTTATTTTTTAAAATTAAGGAGAATTCTATTATTCTGTCAGATAGTGAAAATTATAAACAAAATAAAAGTAAGTAAATATATAAATATTTAATTTTTACATTTTTTTAGTTAATGGTTATGGAACTTTTTTGTCAAAAAGAAATAATTTAAATAAATCTAAAGGAAAAACAAATGGAACATTAAAATATCAAAATATTAATGGAAAAGAAACAATAAATAAGCAAGAAATTTTATTTAAATTTTTAAATCAAATTAATAAAAAATTGAGAGACAAAATTTTGAACAGGTAATTATTAAATAAAATTAAAATAAATTTTAAAATTATTTTTTTTTAAAAAGAAATTGGTCTAATCCAGTCTTTTGGGATGAAAAAGCAAGAATTTATTTTCCACTAACTTATTTTTGTATGTAAAAATTATTATTTAAATTAAAAATAAAATTTTAAATTATTTTAAGGTTTTAATGTTATTTATTGGACATATTATTTAGGATATTATAGAATTTTACGACAAAAAAATATTTAATTTATAAATTCTTTTTTAATGTTTTAATTATATGTTCTATTATCATTTTGATTTAAATTTCCTTCTAACGGTGTTATACATCTTTCTTGAACAAAAATATTATCATTATTTAAATTTTGAACAACCATAGGTATAGCAATTGGTGTTTGTTTATTATTTGAATTTTCTTGAATTGATTTTAATTTAATTATTTTATAAAATCCATTTCTGTATTTATGGACTGTTATAATTGTTATAAGAGGATTAAGTACAGGTAACCATTGTGATGGTAAAAATATTAAAAGTTCAAATGGAAGTAAATTTAATGAAAAAATTCCACTAACTGTTAGAATTACTAATAAAAGTAGACTGACAGAAGCTAAAAGAGCTAAAAGTGTCTAAAAATTAAATTAAAAATTATATAATATTATATTTAAAAAAAACTTGCCTGTAATAGCATATTTCTTAAAACTTGTTGCATTGCTTCATTACTCATTGTACTCCAATTTCCATTAAGATTTTTTAATAAAAATGATTTAATTCGTTTATAACAAAAAATAGTTGTTATATTAAATGAAACAACCAATATTATCATTAAAAAAAGAAATCCTCTTTGAATAACATTATCCTTTAAAATAATAATTTTTAATTAAAAATATTTAATTAATTTAATTACATAATCTGATGCCCAAACAATTTTTAAATTATTTTGATTATTATCTTCTGTATCAAATAATAATCCACGTATTCTGGTAAAACGTGATAATGTTAATTTAAAATCCATTGCAGGTAATGAACAAACATTAGCAATAATAATTAATAAAGCATTAATTAAAACAATTAATCCCATAATTATATAACGAAGAAAATGATTTGTATGATTTCTAGTAAAATTAAAATTTTAAAAAATAAATATATCAACTTATTTAATTTATTTAATTTTACATAGAAATAATTTTTCAAAAATTATTTCCTAAAATAAATATTGTCAAGTTCTCAAAAATTAAAAAAATAAATATATTTTATTACTTGCAAATAACTAAATATCTGTCAATAAATTGTAATGCCATTGATGTTGTACTACACCCTAAAGTACATAAATAAATAACCAAAATTAAATGTTGTATTGTAATTGAAGGTATCCATCTTGCTGTTCCATGTAAAAAAATATAAGCATTATTATCTGATGCCACAAAGAAAATCTTTAAAAATAATAAAAATTTATTTATTTTTAAAATAATTTAAAAATAAACTGGTTGTCCTAATGTTTGAAAAATAGTTTGAAGTAAATGCCAAGAAATATGATAAATTGTAACCCAATAAAATTCCTTAAGTTCATGTGTAGAATATTTTTTTGCCAAATAATAAAGCAAAAAATTAAATAATATTCCAAGAATTAATGTTAAATAAGTGTTGAGAACAACAATTAATAAAATTAGTTGAACCATTTTTTGTTTAAATTTTACTTAAAAATTAATTAAAGAGTTAACTTTTTATTTTAATTATAAATATTTTATGTTTTTTTTAATTTTTACAAAATATTTTTATTTGTTTTATGTACATTTTTGATAATTTTACAATATAATATTGTTCTTAATTCTTAATTATTTTAAATTTTGTGCACATTTATTTGTGATATTTTTATGTTTACCTTCTTTTGTCAGGAAAAATAATAAAAACCTAAACTTGAATCACTGATTTATTTATTTATAATAAAAAATTCAAATCTTTCTAAATACTTAATTATATTAAATAATAATAAATAAATATATTTTGAATAGGTTAAAATAAAATAAATTAATATAATTTTATGTATTTAAATTACTAATTTTAATTATCGGGTAAAGGTAATATTGTAATTGATAATTTAATAAAATTATTTTAAAATAATAATTAATTAAAATTTTTAAATTATAATATGACGCTCATTTTATTTAAAAAAATAATATTCATTTTCTTACGTATATGACCTATTTATATTGTCTTTTAATAATTATATGCTTAAAATTTATAAAAAATTATTTTAGTAAATTAGTAATTAAATTTAAAATTTTTTTAATTTAAAAAAATTAATGTCGGAAAAATAAATTAAAAAAATATAATTTTATATTAAACCAAGTTTAATTTTTAGTTTTATCAAGTTTAGATTTTTATTTAATTAATTGAAAAGAAAAATTCTAAATTTATTTAATTATATAAATAAGACATTTTTTATTAAAAAAAGTTTATTTAATAAAATATTAACAAAACCAAAAAATAATTAATTTAAAATTTTAGCAAATTATATAATTTTTATAAAAGAAAAATAAAATAATTTTTAATATTAATTATAATTTTTTTTAAATTTATTATTTGAATTAACAAATTTAAATAAAGATTTATATAAATATTAAATATTATTTTTAAATTTTTTATGAAAAAATTTAAATAAACAAATATATTTAAAAGATAAAAATAAATTAAATTTGATTTTTAACCAGAATTATGAAAGATTTAATATTCACTTTAAACTGGTGATGTATTCATTTTCAACAACTATAGCTCTAAAAAACTATAAATTATTAATAAAATTATTTCCTTTAATTATATATTTTTTAAATTTATTTTTATTAAAACTAATTAAAATTTAAATCAATTAAAATTAGATTTATTGAAAATTTTTAAACAAAACAACTGTACAAATAAAAATATGAAAAATAAGTGAGTACATATTTAAAAATGCCCCAAAACATAAACAGTCTGTGTTGCCTGTTTTTATTTATTTTTTAAATAAATTTCCCTTTAAATTTTTTAAATAAATTATTTAAATTAATAAAATATTTTTAATTATTCATATTTAAATGTTAAGTTTTTTGTCTAAAAAAATAATATACCTAATAGTTATACATTATTATTTACTACATAATTTCTTATATTTTAAAGGACATAAATAAATAGATAAAATAAAAATAAATAAATAAATAGGTATATATTAGAGATCGGAATTTTAAAAAATCCTTGATCTGGATTCTGGATCTGGATTTTATTTATTGACCTGGACCAGACTCTGGACCTGGAGTCAAGGAAAAATCCAGATCCAGAAAAAATCCAGGTTTTTTTTTACCTGGATCCAGACCTGGATCTGGATTTTTTTTTTAAATTTTTAAAATATAAGAAAACATGAAATATTATCATTAAAATATTACTATTCGATTCGTTTCGATGAGCTGAGTCGAATGGTATCACTCTTTTGATGCAATTAAGTCTATGAACCTATATATAGACCTATGAAAATGGAAAAATTTATAGAAATTTATAGAATTTTCGCCCCAATAGAGTGGTACCATTCGATTGGGATTCACCGTAAGAGAAATGTACTGTAACTCGTTATCTTAATCATAATTTAACACCGTAAACCTTAAGAACACAAATTTCTAAAAGTTTATACTTCTGTTGCTAAATTGCTAAAAATTCCTCTTTTTAGTGCCATTGATGAAAATTTTTTACTTCACTAATACAAACAAATTTCCTTTTTTTAGCGCCGCAGGCAAAAAATTTCAAAATTTTTTAAACCTCTATTGTCGAAAATTAGACTTTTTTTATCTCCGCAGACGAAAATTTTGAAAAATTATTGAACATAATTTCAAAAAATTCGCCGTTTTTAGCGTCGCAATCAAAAATATAGAACTTATATTTTTATAATAGATTTAAAATTTTTCAAAACGAAAGAAAAATAAATAAAAAACAATTTAACAATGATTAAAGTCGTAAAGATACATTGTAAATAACATAGGAATCGAACCTACGCCAAGTCAGATCCTAGACTAATACACTAACCACTCAACCATACTTGTTTAGGAGTGCATACAATTTAATTATAGATAAATCCTTCATTTTCCTCTTAATTTTCAATTTCCATTTTAACTTTTGAACAAAATTTACTCCAGGAAATCCAGGTCAAAAATGGCTCTGGACCTGGATCTGGACTCTGGATTTAATTTATCGACCTGGACCAGAGTCTGGACCTGGAGTCCAGGAAAAATCCAGATCCAGAAAAAATCCAGAATTCCTAAAAAATGCCTGGATCTGGACTCTGGATCCAGGAAAAATCCAGGTCTGGATCCAGATCCAGTCCGATCTCTAGTATATATATATATTTTTATTTTTGTAATTTAAATAAAGGAAGTATTTATTTATTTATAAAATATAAACAAAATTAATAATAAATAAAAATATAGACATAAAATAAATCTTTTTTTGTATCAAAAATTATTTAAATCAGAGTTTACTATTATTTTTTTAATAAAAGAAGAGGTACTATAAGTATTTAAACAATAACATTAAAATATAAATCAACTAAAAATATTAAAGATATTAAAACTGTAAAATAAATAATTATTTATATAAAATTAATATTTTTATATAAAAATATTCTCCTTTTTCTATAAAATATTTCTACTTCTAAAATAATGAAATTTACAGTATTTTTAATTAATTAGGTATTTTTAAATTAAATTAATTTAATTTATTA
Source organism: Meloidogyne chitwoodi (assembly GCA_015183035.1). Lineage (NCBI taxonomy): Eukaryota > Metazoa > Nematoda > Chromadorea > Rhabditida > Meloidogynidae > Meloidogyne > Meloidogyne chitwoodi. The sequence continues at coordinate 1,278,764 of JACZZP010000004.1, read as the reverse complement.
ATTTTAGTGTAAAATAATGCCAAAATTAAAAATATTTCCAAGAGAACCATCATTAGATGGAAATTTTCGGGATCGTTGTGTTTCATCTCCTATTCCTTTAAATAAAAATTCTTATTTATCAAAAAATTATTTAAAATCATTTACAACAAAAATGCGAAGTAGACGTTCTTCATCATCAGCATCAAGTGCCCAACCTCCTTTTATGATTTCTGCATTTGGTACTGATTTAACTTCAATAGAATCAATTCCATCATTTCAACGAAATTTTAATTTAAAAGAAGAAAATAATAATAATTCAATAAATTGTTTAGAAAAATTTATTTGTTTATTAGGACTTTTAGCATCATTAATAATTATTATATTAAGTATAATTGCATTAAAGGTAAATTAATTAATAATTTAATATTATTAAAAATTAAATTAATTTTAAAGAAAAAATAAATTTTAATTTAAGGATGTTTTATTACAACAATTACAACTTGAAATAAATCAGATGCAAGAAAATCAACAAAAAATTAATATTACAAGTAATAATAAAACATCTTAAATTAAAAAGAATAGATACTATATAATGATAAATAAATAAAGTGATTAGAATAAATATAGGTGGATTGTTTATATATTTAATAAATTATATATTATTAGTTTCAAAATATGGTTATCAAATCTTATTTTAATAAAGAAAATATTTTGGTATTTTAATTACTTTTAATAACATTTTTAATATTTTTTATTTTATTTATTTTCCGAACAAAAATATTTGTATTATTAAAACATTATTAAGATTAAAATACTTTAATTTTATCAATTTTGTTAATTTTAGAATAGATTCCTAATAGATAGTTTAATTAATTATAAAACATTTTTAAATAAAGTTATTTATTAATAATGTAAAAAAGTACTTTGTTTATATAAAATACTAACACAAATATAACTAATATTTTATTAAAATTTTACTAAATAATTTTATATATCTTATTTATATATTTATTTAATTAAGAATTTATTTTAATTGCCGATGCACTATATTTGCATGATTTTCCTGTTCCATCAATATTTGTAGCAAAACTTAAAATTGGTGATATAGTTGATACTGATTGTGTTGTAGCTTTATATTCCTTTAATTTTTAATTAATTTTTAATATTATAAAATTAATAAAAATATATTTATAATTATAATAACCTGACAAGCATATTTAATTTTAGTATTTACATTATTCATTCCATCTAAAATAATATTGGAAATTGAGGAAACACTGTCACCATAATTTTGATTAAGTGCTAAAAAATAGAAATAATTAATTTATAATAAATAATGTTTAAATTAAATAATATATTATAATTTATTTTTAAATAAAACTAACATATTAAAGTTAATCCTGGACCTTTAAATTTTGAATTTAATAATTGTATATTTCTTGTATATTGTGGATTACAACCTGAACCACAAGAACAATAAACTTTACCAAAATTTTCGCCACAAAAATTTTGAATAATTGTACTTCCTTTACTTGATTGTGTAAAAAACTAGAAAAATAATTTATTTTTAAATATAATTTATATTTACTTTATCAGGAGCATTTTGGGCAGCACCACCTATTACTTTATGTGTTTTTGAAATTGAATCACCTGAAAATCCTGCAGCATGATAACAAACTTTTTCAAAACTATTAAAAATTAATAAAAATAAATAAATTAAATATAATTTAATTAATAAAAATAATCTTTTAAATAAAACTCTTAACTAAACATTTTGTAATGTACAACTTCCTGAACACCAAATTCCTTTTGCTGGATCTCCCAAAATTAAATTTTGTAAAATACCTCCATCTTCAATAATTATTATATGTTTTCCATTTACAGATCCATCAATAGAACAATCACTTCTTAAAGAATTAGTAGCAACCAAACGAGCATATTGAAAATTTACTGTTCCTTTTACTGTTCTTTAATAATAATAAAAATTATTTTATAATTACTCCTTTCTTCTGAATAATTAATTTTGTTTTGAGATTTTTAATTATTTGGAAAAAATTAAAAATTGTCAAATATTCAATTAATTAATTTTATAATTTTTACATTGTAGAAGAGACAGAAGTTGTATTTTTAGCATTTGGAAATTTACAATAACCATTAGAATCAACGAAATAATTAAATTTTAATAAAATAATAATTAAATTAAAACTAAGAAATTTAAAAAAATATTTAAACATTATTTTTTAAATTAATTTATTTTAATATAATAAATTTAATTTTAACACATTTTTATACTCATTTTTAAATTTAATTTTTATATAAAAAATATATTTAATTTTCAAAGTACACTTTAAACAATAAAATAATAAATTAAAAAAACAATAAAAAAATTGTTTTTGAACTCAATTTAAACTTTATTAAATTAAAAAATAATTAAACAAACATATAAACTTTTTTTTTAATTTTTTTTAGTTTTTTTTTATTTTGATAAATCTCATTAATTAAAATCACAATCAATTTAAAAATATAAAAATTATTTTAAATTTACTTATTAATTATTTTATTACATAATTTCCAATTTATTTCTATAAATATATTTTTAACATCTTCAGCTAATTGTCTTACAAATTTATTCCAATGATTTTTAGATGTTAATTGAATAGAATAAAAAATAATTGGTATTATTTTTGTATTAAATTCTTTTAATAGAAATTTAATTCGACCTTCTTCTTTAAAAATTTGAAGAGCACTTAATGAAATCTAAATTTTAAATATTTAAATTAAAAATAAATAAATATAATAATAACTTTGTAATGATTACTTTCAATACATTTTGAAATTTGTAAAAATAATTGAAAATAAAATTGTTGAAATTGTTCCAATTCTGTTACAGATAAAACCATTTTTAATTCTTCAAGAAATTTTAACTTAAAAAATAAAAATTTTTAAAATTAATTAAATTACTTGTTTATTTGAATTATCATTTGGCCAATATTTAAGAATTGTTTTAATTAATAATTTTGTTAATGTTTGATCCATTTCTATATATCTAATAATTAATTGTGTTAACTTAAAATATAATTATTATTTATATTTAATTAATTAAATAATTTTTAATAAAATAAAATAATAACCTTATCAGAATATAAATTAAAATAATTAATTGGTTTATGAAGTGGTAATAAAATTTTAAAAAATAATTCTTTATTTTCTTTTTTTAAAGGTAATTTAAATTCATCAATTATACTAAAATAAAAATAAAATTTATTTAATTATTTATTTAATTAATTAATTTCTTTTTTACCAATTAATTATTTCAAGTAATTCTTTAATTCCAATAAATCTTTGTTTTTCTTTTTCATAAATAAAATTAAATAATAAATAAATAATTTGTTTTCGAATAAAAATACGAAGACGAATAAATTTTAAATATATTCTTTTTATAATCTTTTAAATAATTTTTTATTATTTTTAAAATAAAATTAAAAAAAAAACCTTAACTAATTGTTCTCTTTCAAACAAATCTTCAGAATAAAAAAGTAAAAATATTTTTTCAATAAATTTTTGGTCAACTAATTTTTTAGCTATTGTTGGACGAAACTCTGGTGATTCAATAAATTTAATAAAAATTGCATAAATTAACTAAATAAAATTAATTAATTAATTTAATTAATTAATTAAAATTACTTCTAAATGTTCTCTTGCAGGATCTGAATAATTTAAAAATTCTTCTTCTTCATCTAATATATTATTATTTAATAATTTTAAATCATTTATTTTATTATTTAATAATTCATTTTCATTTGGAGGTAAATCTCTAAAAACATTTTTAATAAATAATTCAAAAATTTCAAAATAAATATTTTCATTATTCCATAGATTACAATTTATTTTTTTCCCTTCAAAAGTTGATAAAAAATCGAATAATTCAATTAATGTTAATTTTTTAGCCTTCAAAAAATTAATTAATTATATTTTTTAATTATTATTAATTTACTTCTTTAGTAGCTAATTGTGAATTTGGATTATAAAAATTACAAATATTTTTACAAATATTTATTTTAATTAAAAACAAATTAATTTTATCTTCAAATTTATTTTTATCTAAAAAAATAATTTTTTTTAATTAAATTTTTAAATAATTTTTTACCTTTAATTTTTTCAATTTTTGTAAATTTATTATCAAATTCTTCTTGATTACCTAAATTTATATTTTTTAATACTAAAATATTTCTTTTAGGCAAAACTATTCTATCAATATTTAATTTTTCTTTCCTATAAAAAAAATAATTAAAATATATTTTTATATTTAATTTTTACCTTTCATTATTATTATTAGATTCATTAGAAGTTGAAGGTTCATTATCAAGGTTATCACTTTTATATTTTTCAGTCATAAAATTTATTAAATAAAAATAAATTATTATTTAATTAAAGTTTTATTATTAAAAAATAAAAGAAAATCAAAAATTGATTGGATTATAATCAACAATATTCTTGAAAAATTATTTAACAGCTGACGCATAGTTACGCAACAAAATTAATATTGAAGCACTTTTTAAAATAATATTAATATATTTAAATAAATTTAAAATGTTAAATAATATAAAATTAATTAAAATTACTTATAAAAAGAAATAATGTTTTATTTATTATAATTAAAAATTTTTATTCAAAATATACTTAATTTTATTACAAAAATATTACAATAATAAAATAATTTACGAAAATATAAATACATTAAAAATATGAATACAAATTAAACTAATTTTTTAATTAAAAGTAATAATATATATATAAATATATTAATGACAATTTGGCCATTCAAAATTAATTTGTTCAACAATTTTTAAAGTAGAATTAGAATTTGCTTGAAAAAGAAATATTTGAGCATTTTGATTTACATTTTTTTGAAATTTAATTAATGTAAACCTTTAAAAATAATTTATAATTAAAAAATAAATAAAAACCTATTATTAGGTACAGAACCAACAAAAATATGAGGAATTAAATATCCATTAATACATTTATAATTAACCAAATGATTTTGATGAATATGTGCAAATAATATTATAAAATATAAATTAATTTCTTTTGATTTTTTAAATTTATACCTTTAATTAAAAATTAATTATTTTATTTCTATATAATTAAATTTCTGAGGCTTAAAAGGTGGAGATGTGTAATAGAGATCGGACTGGATCTGGATCCAGACCTGGATTTTTCCTGGATCCAGAGTCCAGATCCAGGCATTTTTTAGGAATTCTGGATTTTTTCTGGATCTGGATTTTTCCTGGACTCCAGGTCCAGACTCTGGTCCAGGTCGATAAATTAAATCCAGAGTCCAGATCCAGGTCCAGAGCCATTTTTGACCTGGATTTCCTGGAGTAAATTTTGTTCAAAAGTTAAAATGGAAATTGAAAATTAAGAGGAAAATGAAGGATTTATCTATAATTAAATTGTATGCACTCCTAAACAAGTATGGTTGAGTGGTTAGTGTATTAGTCTAGGATCTGACTTGGCGTAGGTTCGATTCCTATGTTATTTACAATGTATCTTTACGACTTTAATCATTGTTAAATTGTTTTTTATTTATTTTTCTTTCGTTTTGAAAAATTTTAAATCTATTATAAAAATATAAGTTCTATATTTTTGATTGCGACGCTAAAAACGGCGAATTTTTTGAAATTATGTTCAATAATTTTTCAAAATTTTCGTCTGCGGAGATAAAAAAAGTCTAATTTTCGACAATAGAGGTTTAAAAAATTTTGAAATTTTTTGCCTGCGGCGCTAAAAAAAGGAAATTTGTTTGTATTAGTGAAGTAAAAAATTTTCATCAATGGCACTAAAAAGAGGAATTTTTAGCAATTTAGCAACAGAAGTATAAACTTTTAGAAATTTGTGTTCTTAAGGTTTACGGTGTTAAATTATGATTAAGATAACGAGTTACAGTACATTTCTCTTACGGTGAATCCCAATCGAATGGTACCACTCTATTGGGGCGAAAATTCTATAAATTTCTATAAATTTTTCCATTTTCATAGGTCTATATATAGGTTCATAGACTTAATTGCATCAAAAGAGTGATACCATTCGACTCAGCTCATCGAAACGAATCGAATAGTAATATTTTAATGATAATATTTCATGTTTTCTTATATTTTAAAAATTTAAAAAAAAAATCCAGATCCAGGTCTGGATCCAGGTAAAAAAAAACCTGGATTTTTTCTGGATCTGGATTTTTCCTTGACTCCAGGTCCAGAGTCTGGTCCAGGTCAATAAATAAAATCCAGATCCAGAATCCAGATCAAGGATTTTTTAAAATTCCGATCTCTAGTGTGTAATAGCCAACAAATTAGGTATTTTTATATAAGATTTAAATATAAATGGATTAAACAGTTTTAAAATTAAAATTTTATTTGAAGGACAACTTTAATAATTTGCTATAAAAATATTATTTTTATAACAATTATCATTTTTAATTCTTCTTTATTATTATATAATTTTATTTAAATTTACCAATTTTCCAAAGTTTGTTTCAATCTTTCTGCTACTTTATCATTATAATTATGTAAATTTATAAGAACAATACTAGATGATTTTTTTTTATTTATTAATAATCCAATAATTTTATTTAATTCATTAATTAACCAATTAAAAGAACCACGTATTTGCCAATGACCATAGGGGAATTTAATTAATGTTGCATAATCAGGTCTGTTATGTAATTGAATTGAATAAATACATTCTTCTAAATTAAATTTTATATTTTAAATTAAAATTTGATTAAAAAATACCAAAACAATTATTATTTAATTCTGAACAAATCTTTGCTGTGTAGGCAAGACTTCCCTCAAATTCAGATCTCCAAAGCTCAGATTTTCTTTCCAAATCAATTTCATCAAAAAACTTTCTCATAGTAGGTGTATATTCTTCTGTAAACCAACGAAGCATTCGATCAGCACAATTATTAGCAATACAATCATTTACATTATTTTCATAATCATGATTACCCAGGCCAATAAGTAAAGGAATTGGGATTGTTTGTAACCATTCTATCTAAAATAATATATTTTTATTTATTTGGAAAAATCGAATAAATTTATTAAAATATTTTTACCTTAAAAAGTTCTAATTGGAAGGAATGACCAAAATTAGTTAAATCCCCATTAATAATTAATGCTGAAGGTTTTTGTCCATTTCTTTCAAGAATACGTATAAGACTATAAATAGCTTTTCTTTGTATTTCATTAGCAAAAGATGATTCAATAAATACACAATTTGGTGGAGGAAAGAGTAAATCTGATTGTTTTGTTATTTTTGTTGTTGATTCATAAATTAGTAATTCTTCTGTTTTCTTTTAAATTTTTAAGTTAAAATTATTTAAATTAAATTAAATAAATTTATATTTTACCAATTTATTATCAATATTTGCTTGAATAGTACAATTTTTACTTTTTTCTTTGCATTGTTGATTAAAAGTAACACATGGAAAATGATATTGTGTATCACCAGTAAATAAAATAATAATCTCTTTTGAAGAATTAAAAGTATTATTATTATTTTTTAATAAATTTATTGCCAAATTATTTGGATAAATAAAAGATGAAATTGTAACTAAATATTTAAATATTATTATTATTTTAAAAATTAAAATTATATATTAATTTTTACCTTTTAATATTAAAAGCAAAAAGTAAATTATATTTTTCATATTTTAAAAGAGACAATCTATTATACTACATATTTATTTAAATTAATTTAAAATAATTTTATTTGATAAAAAAGAGAAGAATAATTAAACAATTTTATTTTCTTATCAACAAATAATTTCTTTATTATAACTTAAATTTTAATGTTTTAGTGAATATAATTAAATAATCAATATTTTTAAATTACTAACGATGTTTTATTAAATCAATAATATTGAGAATATTTAAATTAAAATATTTATAGTTGATTTTTAGAGAAAAATATTTATTTTTTAAGAGTTACTAAGAATTAAACTAGTCGGCGTAAAATAAAATTTGTTAATTAAATTTAAATAAATTAAATAACAATTGTTAAAAATTCTTATTTTAATATTTTATTAATATAAAAAGATTAATTTATTTAATTTTCAATTATTATTAATTAAATGTTTAACAAAAATTTGAAATAAATGGAGAAATTTAAAAATTATATTGAATATTTAAAAATAAATAAAATATAATAATTAATATTTAAAAATTAGATTAATAATTATTTTATACTAATTATATATTATTTTAAATAATATTATTATTTAAAAAATAAAATAATTTTTTTTTATTAAATATAAGAAGAGTTCTATTTATTTATTTGGTTTTCCATTTAATTTATTTATTTATGTTAAATCTAATTTATTTTTTAAGAGGAAAATAAAATAGCTTTTTTGCCTGTCCTTAGAAAAAACATAACTTTTTATAAAAAAGAGAAGAAATTTGGCGAAAAAAAGTTAAACGTAAAACAAGATAAAAACAACTTTTTAAAAAAATATTCCTTAAGAAATACTTTTTTAAAAATTTAAAAGGACATTTTTTATATAAAAAAAATAATTTTTAATAAACTTGAATATTAAAATTTAATTATTTAATTAAAAATGAAATATTTTTTAAAATTAATAATCTCATCATCTTTTTCTTCAAAAAAAATAATTTATTTAAGTATTTTATTTATTCAATTTTTAAAAATTACATTTAATAAACAATTAATTGAATACGATTTTGGATGTATTAAATTATTTGCTAATTCTGATTCTTCTAATATTATTGAAAAAGTAAAAAAAATATTATTTTTTTTAAATTAATTATTAATTAAATTTTAATAAAAATGTAAACAAATAAATAATAATTTTTTATTAATATTTTATTTTTAATATTTAGATGTCTTTAGGATCAAATAATCAAACAAAATTGAGAAAAATTGTAGTTATAAAAAAGAAAGGATATGGCTTTATTTCTTCTTCTGGGTATATAAAATAAAATATTTTAATATATTTTATTTTTTTAAATATAAAAATTAAAAGAAATATTTATCTAAAAATATATTATTTTTTATTTTAACTTTTTTTTCAAAAAGTTATCCCAAAGATGGATATGATCGTGTTAAATGTGCAGTAAATTTAGAAGCACAAGAAGGAAGTGGATTAGTCTTACAAATTAAATTTTTGGATTTAGATCTTGAACCAAAATATTCTCGTTCAGATCAATGTTTACGTGATTATATTGTTTTAACATTTATTGGTTTATTTTTTAATAAATAAATAAATAATATTATTTATTTAAAATTAATAAAATCTAAAAGTATTTATTTATATAAAAAATAATATATTTATTATTTAAGATCGAGATGGATTAGAACATTCAAGTGAAAGAATTTGTGGCAATCAAAAACATCAATCTATACAAACTATGCAATCAAAAATAAGAGTTTTATTTATTGCTACATCTCCTCCTCTTAAACATTATTTACCTAATTTAAATAATTCAAAAAAATGGAAAGGATTTAAATTACGTTTTGATTTTGTAAAAGAAGGTTTTTTTATTTATTAAATTAATTGTATAAAATTAAGAAAGAATTCCTGTATTAACTAGTTATTTTGATGATACAAATAAAAGATATCGTTCAGAATGTGGAGGTTCTAATTTAGTAAGATAATCTTTGTAAATAAAATATTTAATAAAAGTATTTATTAAAAATTTTAGCAAAATAGTTTGAGTGAAATAATTCAATCTCCTGGATTTCCGTAAGCAATAGAATATTTAAAAAACTTTAAAATTTAAATTTAGTTCTACATATCCTCGTAATGTTAAATGTTTTTGGCTTATTAGAGTTGATCCAAATAAACGTATTTATATTAGAATTATGGATTTGGAGTTATCACCAACATTAGGTATTTTTTAATTAAATTAATATATTTATTATATTTAAATAGCTGATTATGAACGTGCTGTTCTTTCAATAATAGATGGTTATAGTTTTGGAATTTCTTTTGAAGAAGAAAAACATCAAAAAAGAAGAGAAGAAGATACTCTAAACAATGAAATATTAAATTTTGGTTCACCAAGAAGAAATATAAATAGTATTACATTTTTTGGAAATAAATCATATTATACTGAAGAAGGAGCATTATCATACCTTTCTGAGAGTAATAGAGTAATTATTGAATTTATTACACGTGATGGGCCAACACAAAATCAAATAACTGAATATAAAAATAATCTTAACCCAATTGGTTTTCGTTTACATTGGACTGAGGTTTTAAAATTTTTTTTTAGAACTTTATTTGAAATATTTAAATTAAAAGACAACATTATTTTATTAAGATATCAATTTTTAGTATAATAATTAATATTTAGGTACTTGCTTTAATAGCAACTTCAAGTGATTTTCCACAAAATAAAGACATTGATAACTCTGTTGGTCAAAATGTTGAAAATAATATAAATATTATTTCAAGTGATCTTTGCCCTGGATTTATTTGTTTGGGTGGATCATTTTGTTTAGATAGTCAAAATAGTGTTTGTGTTGATCGTAACAGACTTTGTATTAATGAAACTTTACGTTGTGATGGAATTCCAAATTGTGCTGAAAATGATGATAGTGATGAACAATATTGTAAAGATAAATATAAATAAATATTATTTTAATATTTTTTAAAAATTCAAAGGTTATTCAAAAAATCCTTTTTCATTGTCAGCATTAGCTCTTTTAATTATTATTTTAATTATATTTTTACTTTTAATTAGTACTTGTTGTATTATTAAAAGTTTTGGATCTTCAAAAGAAGAAATAATTAATAAAAAATTATCAAAAAATGGAAATAAATATTTAAATAATAATAATAAAGAAAATGAAGAATATCCAACTGTAGAAATTTTTGATAAAGAAAAGAAGAGAGAATTAATAGAAAAAAATATTAAAAGTTAGTTCTAATTTTATTTAAATTAATTTATTAAAAGATAAGTTTAATTTTAATATTGTACTAATAAATAAAAATTCAAAAAATAAAAAAATATATTATTTATCTTTTAAAGATGGTGACACAAAATTACGACGTAATAATATTCAAAAAATTCCAACAATATCTTCTATTGTTAATATTCAAACAAATATTATACCAGCAACACCACCTATTCTTCAAGAATGGAAACAAACAAATAATAATAATAATTGGCAAATTGCCAAAGCAACAAAAAATGGGTAAAATTATTTATATTTTAAATATATTTTATTATTTTTTTTAAAGTTTAATTAATAATCAAAGTAATGAGAATAGCCATGAAATTCTTAGTTTACAACCTTGTCTCTGTCCAAAACCTTTACAATTTACTAATAATAATAATTGTCAAAATTTTGAAATACCAAAAATTGAAATCTTAGAGAAGAATAATTATAACCAAAATAATGAATATAAATGGAACAGTGAAGAAGAAAGAATTTGGGAACAACGTAAATCTTTTGTAAAAGAAATAGTTGAAGAAGATGGAGGAAATAAATAATAAATATTAATTTAAATTATTCAGAAGGATTTACGAACTTCAAACATTTTTGTACAAAAATTGAGTAAATGGAACATTATCTGAATTGCACAAAATATTTTCTTTAATATCATCGATTAAATTTGATCCAAACAAGTGCCAGAATCAACGCCCGTCATCATGTTAAATAAATTAATTATTGATATATTTTCTCGCAACATTCTGACAACATGCTAATAAATTTATAAAATAATTTATATTGAAATTTTAAAGCATTAATTAAGTCTCGGAAATTTAAGGCAAACAAAAAGCGATAAAAAATCAAAAAATATTTATAAATCATAATTCTTAAAACTTTTAATAATGAAATTAAAATTATTAAAAAGATTTAATTTTTTCAAAGATTTTATTTAAAAATTATTTATTAATAAGTACTCACCTCTATTTTTGGAATTATTAAAAAAAGATTAGCACTAAAATTATTTAAAATTATTAAAATAAAAAATATTTAAAATTTACATTTTTAATGATATTTCTTCTTCATTTAAACCAATTCCACGATAATATTTATGTAAATCAATAATTATTTCATTACGAACTTTTTTCACTATATTTAAACTTTGTTCAGATAATTCAATTGCTTAAATATATATTTTTTAATTTAAAAAAAAATAATTACAATCATTCCAAAGAAATATTCCCATTAATACAACCATTTCCTCTACTTGCATATTAATATTACGCATATGTGGAACAACATTAATAATTAAATATTGAATTGAATTATAAAATACTCTAATAATAAAAATAATAATATTTTAAAAAGTTAATTACCTTGCAATTTCTTCTGGTTCACTAATTATTTGTTTACTGTCTTTAAAGTAAAGATGAAATTCACTCAAACGAATATAACCCTTTAATTTTAAATTAAATAATATTTTATTTAAATATATAGAAATACCCCATCTGGCATAATAAGAACATCATCACCTGGTCCAAAAGTTAAATATGTTATAAAAGCTCGACTAGAATTGCAAAATAAATAGCCAAATTGTCCATGTATTTTTAACTGAAAAATAAGCAAATATATTTCATTTTTGAAACTTTTATATTTATTTATATGAAGGTATTAATATATACATATTTACCCTGTCATCTAATTGGAGTTCATTGTATGGATAAAAAAAACGTTCAAGTATATCATTAATAATAGATAACTAATTTAAAAAAAATTTAATTTATATTTATTTTAATAAACATACATTTATTTTCATTACTTTATTTAAATTATCAAAATGACTTCGATATAAATTTCCAGAAACTTCTGATAATGAAAGAGCCCCAAGCATTGATAGACCAGCCTTTTGTAATGACTTGAATTGTTGATATCCTTCCATCATTCGATGAAGATGGAAATATTGAAATGATTGGTTAAAATTACCTAAATGTTTTATAATTATTATTTAAATCACTATAATTAAATATTTAATTATTATATAGTAAAATATAAATAATAAAAATTGATTTTTTGTTAAAATTTATTTAATACTTTCTCCTATTTTAGTTATAACCTTATTTCTTATAAAAAAAGAATCAAGTAAAAAAGATTATAATAGTAAATTCCCCAATGTTCAACAACTATTCCCTTAACTTTTTTATTTTTTTTCGATAGGGTTTTAAATTCTTAGGTTAATTCTACAAAATGAATATATATCTTATTTATTTATTCCAATTAATTTTTACTTTTATCTTGTTGTACAAAGTCTGTATTAAAAAGTCTTTTACTACCAATGCCACTCTCAGATGGAAGAAGAGGCAAAAAATTGTTTTGACTACTAGTTGATTGTTCATTTTTATGTTGAACAGAAGAAGTTAACATTCCCTCACGTAAACATTTTTCATAACGACAAGAACGACACATATTTCTCGCACCAGAAATAATTAAAATTAATATTTAATAATATTTTATGGTAAAACCTTTGTCAATAAAGCAATTCCCATCGCGCTAAAAATTAAATTTAAAAAAAAAATAAATTTAAAAAAAAAATAAATTTTTAACTCACTTTACAAAGATATTTGAGGCACTGACTTACAGTTCGTCTAAAATAGTTTAAATAAAATTTGTTATTATTATAAATATTAATTTTTAATAATTTTTATTTAAAAATTAATTAACTAAAAATTATTTGATTTTAGTATTCCAAATTGGAAAAATATTCTACAAAAAATAATTAATTAAATATAATATAATTACCCAATATTCATTTGTAAATTAATCATTAGAAATATTTAAATAAAATTATTTTATTACCTAAAAAAAGCAGCACAAGCACGACATGAGAATTGACCAAAATGTAAACCTAAATATAAAAATACTATTTATTTACTAAAAATATATTAGACAACAAACCATCACTTTCTTCACCACAAACAACACAAAATCGTTGTCCCGTTGTTGTACTTTCTAATTTTATATTAATATTTGAATTTGTTTGCATAATACTAAATTTATAAAAAAATATTAAATAATAATTAACAAAGGATAGCCAAAAAATTAAAAAAAAAAAAGAGTAAAATAGGTAAAATAATTAATAAAAACAAGGCTGAAAAATGTTGGTAAAAAAAAAGAAAAAAAAATGAATATAAAAAACGAAGTTTGAGAATTAATTAAGATAAGGCCTTACATTTAACTTCACATTATTTTAATATATACCTAATCGAGAGTCGTCGTCGCGTGTTATTGATTTTTTTATGATGTTTAAAGAGAAAATTAAAATTTCAATATTAAAACTTAATTCATTCAATAAATTAAAAATAAAATATTTAAAAATTGGATTAAAATTTATATTTTTTTAAATTAGGTATCAAAATACTAAAAGATTTAGAGCACAAAATTTGTGTTGGCTAAAATTAAAAATTAATTTAACAATAATTTTAATGAAAATTTAACATTTATTAAAATCAAAAGATAATTTTAAAATAAAAAAGGTAAAATTTAATTTATTTTATCAGTGGAGTAATATTAATATTATTTGTTACATTTATTGTTGATATTGTTGAGTTATTTAAATTTAATGATTTTTTAAATTCAGTATATGCTCTTTTATATGCTAATTTATATTCTCCACTAAAAAATTCTTTTAAAAAATTAAAAATTAATTTAATAAAAACCTATTAATGTAAAGAATAGGTCCAATAGATGCAGCAGCTATATTAAGAAAAATAGCAAAAAAATTATTCCAAAACCAAATATTTATTGGTGTTAATTTAATAATAGAAAGTAAAAGACAAGCAAAAAAAAGGTTACAAATTAAATATCCTCCAATATTAACTAAAACAATTAAAAATAAAGAAAGATACATTTTTTTAATTCTTTCATCTGTTGTTTCTGTTAAAATAATAAAATAATGTTATTAAATAATTATAAATATACCTGTTTTAAATTTAATTAAAATTCCAACAATTAAATAAATAATAATTGCAAAGGAAATTATACAAACATCAGAGTAATAAATGTATGTTATAATATTTACAGGTTCTGTAAATAAATCACCTAAACCTCCTGATACCTTCCAATTTGGTGTTAATATTTTAGCCATATTCATTAGAAATAAACCATAAATTATATGAATTAAAATAAAGAAAAATTGAATAATTACATAATAAAATTGTTTAAAGTTATGATATCTTGAAAATAAATATTTTAAAAATTAAATAAAAATTAACTAACTTTATAGGTATTAATACTGCCAATAATCTGTCAATACTAAGTGTAACAAACATGAAAACAGCACCAAAGTATCCAATAACAGAAGGGATTTGAATTAAAAGTGCTTGTTTATATGGAATAAAATCCATTCCAAAGAAAATAATTTTAATTAAAAATATTATATGACTACTTTGATGAAGAATTTCAAAAAAAGAAGCTAAAGCATGAAGAATACCAGTATTACTTTTAAGTGTTATATAATATTTTCTTAAAATATAATAATTAATTAATTATAAAATAAAATTATAATATAAATGTTATAAGATCATAAAATCAAAATAATTTATTTAAAAAATAGTAAATAAAAATAATTAATTTATATTAATTAACCTATATTTAGCTGTAATAATACATACACTCAAATTAAAAATAATACCAAAAAATGCTATTATTCCAAATATAAAAGCTGAAATAAATAAACATGAATGAAAATATTCATTTTTGTTTGTATATTCCACAAAAAGCTTAAAAATAAATAATTTATTAAAAAAAATAATATTTTTAATTACTAATTACATGATTTATAGGACCATCACTGTTATTTGTAGAATTCATTAAAAATAATTTTTTAATTTATTTATATTTTATCTTAAATTTAAAATATAAAATAAATTTTTTTAATAATAATTTAAAAGTGATGAAAATTAAAATTACTATTTTAGACTATTTAATACGTATAAAAAAGTTTAATGGTTAAGAGTGTATAAATTTTTTTAAATTTACTTAAAATTTTTAAACTTATTTAAAATAAATATTAAAATGTCATAAATTAGAAAAAGAAAAATATTAATAAAATAAAATATTTTATTTAATTATTATTAGCAAAAGTTTTAAATACTTATTAACAATTAATATTGTAACTTATAATAAAATATTATTAATAATTGTTTAAATTTAATTTACAAAAAATAAATTAAATTTATAAAAAGTTTTATAAGAAAAAGCTAAATCTAATTAATATTTTTTTTAATTTTAATAAAAATTTTTATTTAATTTATACGTAATAAATAAGTGAAAATCTAATAAATAAGACTTGAAAAAAAGAATTTTAAATTATTTATGGCTTTATTTGTAAATTATTTTTGTTAAAAATTAAAGATGTTGTCATTAAATGTTTTTATTTTTTACAAAATTTATTTTAATTTAATATATTAATTTATTTTAGAATTGGAGTTGAGTGGGTATTGATGCCTTTTTTACTTTATTTTTTTTGGTCAACGTGTTTTAATGCATTAATTTCAGTTTAATCAACTAATAATTTAAAATCTTATTACTATGTAATAATGTTTTGGATTATAGAATAAATATTTTATTTTTAAAAAGAAAAGGGAATTATACATATTTTAATTAAAAAAATAATTATTTAATAAATTTTTTTAAATATTAATTAAATTATTTGTTTCTAAAAAAGAAATTTATAATTATATAGGTTTATATTTAAGTATTTTTTATTTTATAATTAAAAGAAATATCTTAATTCTATTTTTATTAATTATAGAAAAAATTTTTAAGATATTTTTATAAATTTTCTTGCTAAATAATGTAATAATTAAATAAATTTTTCTAACATTTATTAAATTAATAATTATATTTAATTTAATAAAAATAAATATTTTATCATATAACATAGGTATTTATTTATTAATTAATAAATTCAAACATTTAAATATTAAATACAGTATTTAATTTTTATTTTTTTCAAAATTTTGAAAAAAAATTTGTATTTTTTTAGGTAAATTAATTGAATTTACATATATAAGTTAAATTAAATATATTTTATAAATCTTAATATTTTTAAATTAATTTATTTTTAATTTATTAGAATTTAAAAATAATTAATTAATTAAAATGAATACATTTGTTTTTAAATTAAATTGTTTTGAATTATTTTTACTTATTTTTCTTATTCCAATATCTTTAATTAGTTTATTTATTTTAATTAAAACTTCACTTTTACATTCAAATCTTAAAATTATTTTAATGGCTCACAGTATTGTCATTTTCTTTTTTGCTTTAATACGTTGGTTTGAGTAAGTTTTTATTATTATTTATTTAATTATTTTTTATAGACTTATTTTTACATTTTTTAATGAAAAGCTTGGAATTTTATTTTTTATTTTTTTTCAAAATTCTTTATTTTTATGTATATCTTTTGGAAATCTTGTTTGTCATTTAATTATTATTGAAAGAGCAATTGCAACATTTTATATAAATAAATATGAAAAAATAAAAATACCATATTTTGGAATTTTAAGTATTTGTCTTCTAGTAAGTTTATAAATAAATATTATTTTTAATAAATTAATTTTTAAAATTATTTATTATTAAATATTTAAAAATAATTTAATAAAATTTTAAAAATATATATTAATTTGTTTATTTAAATTTATTATTTTTTTAAGTTTTTTTTAACAACAATTGATAGACTAATTTCTCAAGAAAATGTATGGAATTTATTAAGTATTATTATTATACATTCTACTCTTGCATTGAGTATTGTTGAAATTATTGTAATTAATTAATATTTAATTAATTATTATTTTTTATTAGGCATTTATTAAATTACATTCTTTTAATAAGGGAAATTATAATAAATTTAAAAAATTTAATTCAAATGAACCTTATAAATTAAATACACGCTATCAGGTTATTTTAAAGAATTATTTATTAAATTATTTTTTTGTAAATTAAGTTTATTAAAAAATTTAATAAATAATTATATTTATTAAATAAGACTGTTCTTCCTTGGAAAGTAAGAAATTAAATTTAATTTCGTATAATTTTAGAAATAAAATATTTGTCTTAAACAGGAAATGCCAAACCTAATTTTTAAAATTAAAAAAATATTTAATTAATTTTTTAATTTAATTATTATTATTTCATTAGCGTCTAGAGAATGTATATACCGGAAATCAACTTGCTCCATCATTTATTTTTCATTTTTTAAATATTTTAGGATCAAATTTAGTTTGTATAGGGAATGTTTATATTAATTTAACAACAGATTCATTTGATATTTTAGTATCTTCTATTTTTATACTTCATGTATTTTCTAAACTTGGAACTGAATTTACTTTGATTATGTTAATTTTTAATTTTTATTTATAAAAAATGTTTCTAATTTTTTTAAAGATTTCATCCAGTTTTAAGAAAAAAAATATTTAAAAAATATATTAAATGTTCAAATAATGTTAAAATAGAAGATGAATTTAAAATAAATATAGCAAAAAATTCAAAATTATTTACTACAAATTCAAAAATCAAAGAAATGGTGACTAAAGAACAAAATTTACATTTTGAAATGCTTAATGAATGTTGGAAAAAATAAAATTAATTAAAAATAATATTTATATAAATATTAGCATTCATTATAAAATTAAAAAAATAAAATTTAATAAATATAATATTTATTTTAAATATTCTATTAAAATAACAATTAGTATATTTATACCTATATTTTAATCTTCTTTTGTAAATTCTATAAAAATAATTTTTCTTAAGTAAAAAAATAAATTTAAAATTTTTTACCTTTCTGTAATATATTTCCTTTTAAATTAAATATTTTTAATTTAGCATCAAACTTTTTTCCAATATTTTTTAAAATAAATTTTTTAATAATATTTTCTTTAATTAATTTATATTTTTCTTTAAAATTAATTATTTCATTAATAAATGAAGATTCAAATAAATTAATTCCAATAATCCATGAAGTACAAAATTGATTACTAAAAAATAAATAAAATATACTTATATTTTTAAATTATACATTTTAGGAATTTTTATTCCACAATTTTCTGTCTTCATTCCAATGTGATAAATATCTAACTAAATTTTAGAAAAAAAAGTTAAAATATTTTAAAATCTTTTTCTTCAATAATATTACCTCATTAATACTCGCAATTTGTTCATCTAATTCTGAAGATAATTCATTTTCCACAAAATTGCAAAATATCTCTTGATTTTGTTGGGTTTTTGTAATACAATAAATTATAATATAATTTTGATACTAAATTAATTTTTATAAAATAATTAAAATTAGATATATGTACATATTATTTAATTTAAATTATAAATAACCTTTTTAATAAATTCTGATCCTTCAATTATTTCTTTAGTAAAAGGAATATTATTATTATTATTATTTAATAACCATTTATTTATTTTATAAAATCCTTTATTTAATTAATTTTAAATTATTTAAAAAATAAAATTATTTACCATTTAAAAATTCTTTTTTAATTATTTTAATATTATTTTTATTAATATTTGATAAAATTAATTGTTCAGAATATGTTGGAGTATAAATTATTATTTCTTTATTTTGTTGTTTTTGTTTTTCATTTTTAATTAAAGGTTTTATTTTAAAAGAATCATTTTGCCAATTCCTTAATTAATTTTATTTATTTATTTAAATAAATAAAATATTACCAAATAGAATATGTAATAAAAAATCTTTCAATTAATTGAATTATATTTGAATTTGGATAAATTAATAATATTTTAATTAAAATTAAAGAAATTGTTGTTCCATTAAGAAAACCAAATTTATTTCCATAAATACAATTTACTTAAATTAAAAATAAAATATAAATATAAATTTAATTAATATTAAACTTTTTGCCCAATTCTTTAAAGCAATAAATGAATAAAAATAATTTTCTTTAAATTTTTGATTTTTATTTTCAATTAAATTTTCTAAATATTCATAAGTAATTAAAAGAGAAAGTTTTGATAATATTTGTTTTTGTTCATTAATAATATTATTATTTTTTCCTTTTTCTATATTTTTTAATATTTTTCTTTCAATTATTTCTGACCTTTTATTTTTTGAATTTTCTGGTAATATTATTTGATCAATAAAAATAAATTCAATTTCAAATTCTACTTGTTCAATTTGTAAATTTATATTTGTATTAATTTTATCTTTTATTATTTTTGACTTAATTTTTTAATTAATTTTAGACTTTATTGAAAGAAAATAATAATAATAATATTATTTATTTAAATAATATTTTTATTAAAATAAATAAATATATTACCTTACATAAATAACAATAAAAAGAATTATCATTACAATTAAATACAAATGGTGGTCTACAAAATGATTTAATTTCTCCTAATAAAATATTTTTAATATTTTCATTATCTTTTATTTTATTTTCTTTTTGAATTATAATTAATCCATTAACATGTCCTCCTATTTTTTCTTTCCAATAATTGCTATATTTGTAAGGACTGGCAATTAATAATTTAAAATTAATATTCCCAAATTTTTTAGACCAAAAATTAAAAATATTTTTAAAAATTTCAATTGGATCTATATTATTTGTTTTTTTAGATAAATATTTATTTATTAATGATTTAATATTTAATTTATCATTTATAATATCTGTTAAGTCTATATTCTCTTTATTTAAATTATTTTGAATAATTTCCTTCTTAATAAAAGAATTAAAATCAAACAAATGATTATCCAATGAAAAAGATTGAAATCCTTCTGGATTTAAATTATCCTCTGATTTATTATCTTAAATAATATTTTTTAATTTATTTATTTATAATTATATTTATTTAGAGTCTTTTATTTTTATTATTATTATATTATTGAGAAATTAAAAAGAGAAACTCTTTTAACAATTTAATTTAATTATAACTTATTTTTTTAATCAAAATATAAAAACTTAATTTTCCCTTCACTCATACTTTTCAATTTATTGGATAAATATAATTTAAAGGACTCTAAACAAATTATAAATAAATATCACACATTAATTAATAAAACTTTGTTAGGCATATTAGGTGAACTTTTGACATTCCCCTTACATAAAAAACATTTGTTTTATTTTTATTATTTTTTTTTCAAAATAAAAAAAAGAAAAACAATTAATAAATTATTATTATAATTAATTATATAAAATTTAAATTTTACCTAAATTAATTTGAAAATTCATTTGTTTAATTTCTTCAATATTTAAATTTATTTTTTGTTCAATTTCTTCAATTTCCTTTTCTTCTTTTAAATTAAATAATTTATGAACAATTTTTCTTTCTTTTTCTTTTAATTTTTTATTAAAATTATTAAAATTATTATTTTCTTTTACAAAAAAATTACAAATATTTTTTAAATAAATTTGTTTATTTATTTTATTAATTAATTCTTCATTATTATTTTTAATTAAATTAATAAATTCTTTTCCTTCAATTTTTATTAATATTTTAATTAATAAATTATTTAATTCTTTTTTAATTTTTAAATTTTCTTTTTTATCTATTAAAATTTCTTTAAAATTTTTTATTTTAATTTCTTTCCAATTTTCTTCCATTTTTAAATATATTTTTTCTTCTTCTTTCGGAAAATAAATTTCAAAAATTAATGGATATTTTTCTTTTAATTTTTTTAAAAAATTTAAACGTTTTCCAATTTCATTAATATAAATTGCTATTTTTAAAATTTCTAAATTATTTTCTTGAACATTTTCTTCTTCAATATTTTGTTTAAATAAATTAAATAAATTATTATCTTCAATAAAATAATTAAATATTAAATTTTCATAATTATTATTATTAATTTTTATATTTTTTTCTTCAAAAGAATTTTCTTCTTTTTTTATTTCATTTATTAATTCATATGTTTTTTCATTAATTTCTTTTTCTTTTTTTATATTTATAATTTTTTCTTTATTTGTTTTTTCAACATTTATTATTATTTTTTCTTTTCCTTTATTATTTTTTAAATTTTTATTTTTATTTTTAATTATTTTTATTAAATTTTTTTCATCATCCAAATTAACAAAACCTTTTAATTTTTTACTAATATATTCTAAATCATCAATTTCTTTTATTTCTTAAATTTATTTAAATATTATTTTCAATTAATTAAAAAACAAACTTTTAAATAATTCATTATTTTCTTCAATTAATAAATTATTTATTATTTTATAATGTTCTTTTTTTAACCAATTATCAAAATTAATTAAATTATCTTTAGTATATCCATTTTCTATATAATTATAACCTTCCTTTCTTTCAATATTTAACCATTTATTAATTAATGCAAGCCTTATTGTTGTTTTATTTTTCTATTAAATTATATAAATATAAATTATTTATTTTATTATTGGGTAAAAAATAAAAATATTTTTTAATTTATTATGACCTCAATATTTTAATATTTTAATATTTAGACAATTAAAGTTTAAATTTAATTGTTAAAAGTTTTATTTAATTTTTTTGTTAAAGTAAAAAATAGAAGAATTAGCAAAAAGAATTAATGATTATTTATATGTATTAAGAATTATTTTAAGCTTAATGAAATTTTTATCAAAAATCATTTAATAAAATTAAAAAATATTTAAATTTAATATTTAATTCTTTTTGGTATTTTTCTATATATTATTTTAAATATTAATTAAATTATAAAATAAAATATTTTACATTTTTCTTTTCATTTTCAATTAAAATTTTCTTTTCATTCATAATTCCTAATAAATTCATAATTTCATTTTTTAATTCATTTTGATCAGTTACATATAATCTATCATACATTGCATAAGTACTTATTTTACTTTTATCTAAAAATAAATTTAGTTCTTTTCTTTTCTCATTATTTTTCCATTTTTCATTAATATTTTTATAAATAAATCTTAACCAAATAATATAAGATGCCATTATTATTTTTGTTTCATAAATAATTGGTAATTCTGTTGTAATTGAATCAATATAATTTTTAATTAATTCTTTATTATCATCAATAAAAACTGAAAAATAAAAATTAATTAATTTAATTTTTTGGAAGTCCAATCTGATCAAAATGTTATACTTAGCTAAAGAATGTATAAAAAATTCCTTTCCGAAAAATTTCTCCAAATAAAATCTCAAATACAACAAAAAATAGCTGTATTTAAAAAAATATATTCATAAATTAAAAAATAATTTTAGATCATTTTTTCTAACATAATACTAATTTTTTAAGGATTTCAAAATTATTTAAATAATTATTGGGGTGGAATTTTCCGATAATCAGTTAAAGCATCACCTAATAATTAATAAAACTTTTTTATTTAAAGTTTGTCCTTAATTCAACTAAGTTTTTAAAACATAATTATTTTATTATATTTATTTATAATTAATAATAATACCCTGAATAAATTAAATATTTGGGTTATAAAATAACTATAATTTTTATATTTAAATTATTTTAAATTTTATTGGATAAATTTAATAACCAAAAATGCCTAACAATTTTAATTATTCTTTTACATAATTTAAATTAATTAATTAATTATAAAATTAATTAATTAATTATAAAATAAACTAACTATTTATATTTGACAATTCATATTTATCAAAAAAATTAACTTTGTCAGGATTATTATAAAGTAAATGAAAAAGAAGATAATGTGCTCCTTTTTTAGATTTAAACTTTTTAATAACATTTTTATCTTTAAATATTTTATCCAAAAAATTAATATGATCTTTATTTAACATTTCTTTAATTTCTTTACTTAAAAGATAATTATTATTCTCTTTTTTTGATTCAAGTTCTAAAATAATATTATTTAAATTATTATTAATTTTATCCACAATTAATTTAACTTCTCCTTTTTTAGCTAAAATTTCTAATTCATTATCTTTGAATAAAAATTCATAAAAATAAATTAAAATATATAATGAATGTTGTATTTTATCTTTTAAATTTTTATATAATTCTTTTCTAATATTTTGAAATGATTCTTTAAGATTATTATATTTTTCTGAATTTTTAATTATTCCAAATGTTTCTAAACATAATAAAAGATTAATTTCTAAATTATTTATTTCAGATAATAAAATTGAAATATTCATTCTTTGTTCTGATCTTGTAACATTTTTTTCTAAATTATTTGAAGTTAATTCAACTTCTGGTGTATTTAATTTGAAAATATCTTCATATAAATACCAACGAAATGTTGGCTCCATTTTAGCTAAAAATATTTTTTAATTTATTTTATTATTGGTTGGATAAAAAAGTAAATTCTCAACTACTTAAACAAATAACCTACATATTTTTAAAAAATTCATAAGACAATTTATAAAATATTAACAAAAATTATTTCAAAAAATCAAAATTAATATTTTAAATATTTCTTTTTTAATTTTTATTCTTATTTTATTAATATTTTTATTTATACTCACCTATATTTAATTTTTCTGGATATTTTATTTCTAATGAATCAAATAATTCATAACCAACAATTTTTATAATATTTATTTTTACTTGATTATTTCCAAAAATATTATTAAGATTATATCCAACAAATATATTGCAAAGTGAGTTAAAATGTGAATAAATTAATGATTCTTTAAATAATAAAGATTCAAAACATTTTTTAATCATTTCATTTATTTGATCTTCTTTTTCACATAAAATTTCATTTTCAAAAATATTTGTATTCTAAAAATATATTAAAATATTATTAAATTATTTTTATTTTGATATTTTATTATTAAAAAGGATTTTTTTAATTTGTGAAGGAAAATATTAATTTTGAGTAATTTTCTCTTATTTCTATATATTTTTTTTCTGTTTGGCTAATAATAAAATATAAAAGTTTTTAATTATTATCTACTATTTATATTTAAATAATATTTGTTTCTGATCTAAGACATTAGTTCACAAAAATAAAAATTATAAAGCAAAAAAAAATTATTTTTTAATTTTACAAAATTTTGTAGAGTTTTAAACATTTTTAATGATTCTTTCCAATATTTGTTATTTAAAAGTTTTGTGTTTTTTATCCAAAAATTAATAAAACGATAACTTTCACAAAATATTTTTTCTCTTGTCAAATTTTCTGAATTTTTAATTAAATAAGAAACAAATTTTAAAGAATTTTTTGAAAAGTTTTCAAATTCTTTATTAAATTCATTTGAATTCCATCCATATTCTTCTTTTTCACCTTCTTTATCTTTATTATTTATAATTGAATAAAATATTTTAAATAATTTTTTCATTTCATTTTCTCCTTCATTTTTATTATAAGATTTTCCAGAAATATTTTCAATAAACATTTTATTACTATTTATATAAGATTCAATTGAAAGATTTTTTATTATAAATTCATTATTTATTTCATTTTTATTTAATAAATAATTTTTATATAAATAAAAATGATTTTCTTTTTCTTTAAAATTATATTTAAAATATTCTTTACTTTTAAATAAATCTTCTTCATTTTTTGTTACAATTATTAAATAATAAATAATTAATAAAAAATACATCTTTTTAATTTTTAAATTAAATAAAACAAATATTTGTTAATTAATTAAATAAATTAAATGGCAATTTTATTTAATTTATTTATTCTTTTAATATATTTGCCAACGCAATAATTTATTAGTCGAGAGAGTGCTTTCGTAATAATTGATTCTTTAATTTTAAATTTAATTTTAATTTATTAATTTTTTCTAAAAAAGTTAATTTTAAATATTTTTTTCATAAAATATATCAAAAAATCTAAAAAAGTATTCTGATATGTAAATATTTATTCTAAAAATATAAAATTATTAAAAATATAAGAAAACGTTAAAAATTAATTAAAAAAACAAAATATTCTTTTAGAATAAATTAATTGTTTATATCTAAAATATACAAGTTTAGGTACTACTTATTATATACAAAAAACTTAATCTTGACCAGACTTTTTGAAAATTAAAATAAATAAATTTAAAAAAAATTAAAATAAATTATTTTTTAATTAATTACTCTCTTTTACCCAAACAAATCTTTTACCTTTAATATTTCTTTATATTTACTCGGCAATATTAAAGACAAATCTAATAAATATTCACGTGAATATTATTAAATAGTCTGAATTATTAAATAAATATTTATTTTGAAATATTTGCACTTTTTTATTAAATAAAATATATATTTATTTTAAAATTAAAAATATTTTTTATTTTTATTTTATTCTTGTTGAAGTATTTTCAATTGATCATTTACAGTTTTTGATTTTAATGTATAATGTGTTAGATTTGAATATTTAAATTCTTTATCAGTTCCGGGCACTATTGAAGTTTTATAGCCAAATGCTTGATTATTAGAACCAATTATTTGATCATCTGATGACCAAAAACTTGCCTAAAAATAATTAAAATATTATTATTATTAATTTATTTATATATTTTATTACAATATATTTAGCATCTTTTGGTTTACCAAATTTATTTAAAGCTTTTAATACTGCTCCGTAATTTCCTCTACAAATATCAGTGTAAAGAAGGTCATGACGTTCGCATGTTATAACAGGTGTCATCATTGGACAAGTTGGACCAGTCCAAAAACCAAACTTTAATTAAAATAAAAAAATTTTTAAATACATTTTATTTATTTATTATTTGTATCAATTTTACTTCTTTCCCACAAGCAGGCGTTTTTGATGTTGCTGAATGTTCTTCGTTGTCAGTACAAATACAAAGTCCATAATTAGCTCCAGCAATTGCAATAAAATTTTTAATTCGTTCATTAAGAGGCTTTCCTAATTTACACTAAAAAAAGTTAATAAAATAATTTAAATAAATAAATTAATTAATTAACTCTATGTAAAACAGGTAAATCTCCTTGAATAATAATTCTTGCATATGTAACACCCATTGAATGGGCAATAATATCAATTTCATTAGCACTTGTATAATCAAACACTGCATTAACAAATCGGCGTAATCTTGTTGCATCACCGCAGGATAATTCACTATTTTTTGAATAAATAATTTAAAAATTATTAAATTAATTACTTTTCTAAAGAAGTATTAATTTGTCTATTTCCATAAGTTAATGCATATAATTCAGCTGTAGTATAAATTCCTTCTTTCATAAAATAACTAATTGAATCAGTCCATCCTTGGTCCCATTCTCCATCTTTTATTGCCAATGCCCCATCAGAATTGCCATGAATAAATACTACTGGTCTTTTATTAATCTAACAGAGAGAGTAAAATATTTTAATTATTTAATTAATTAATTATATAATCAGAAATATATTTATTTTAAAATGTAGGAAAAATGTTAAAATTAAATAAGTTTATTTTAAGTAATTATATAATTAAGTATTTACTTAAACTTTAAAAATTTTAGAAAAATATTAAAATAATTAAGAATAATAAAAATTAAATTACCGGTTGGCCTTTATATGTTCGACCACCAAAACTATTTTTAGTACCAAAACCAGCTAAGTCTTCATAATATTCATGGCTATTATTTACATAAATTATTATTATTTTTTAAAAATAATTAATTAAATATTTAATATTTTAATTTTATTTAAAAAAAAATAATTATTTTTAATAAAAATATTTTTTCTAATTTTTAAAAAATTAATTAAATTAAAAATTAATCATTTAATCACTCAGAAAGCCAATTTTGAAAATCATTTGTTAAAGGTCCTTCAATTTGACTTTTTGTTAAATAAAAAAATAAAAATAAATAAAAAATATTTTTTATTTTATTTTTTAAAAACATTATTTATTTTTTAAAATATTATTTTTTAAAAATACTTTTATAAACCTTATTTTATTATGAATATTCATATTAACTTTTTTTCGTCTGTATTTTTTATTAAAATTATTTTTATTTTAAAAATAATTTATTTTACCCTATTTTTAGAAATTTTTATTTTTTAAGATAATTATACATATTTATATATAAACATCTTGGAATAATAATTTTATTTAAATATTTTATTTAAAAAAATAAAAATGTTATAAATTTATTATTTAATTTTAATTAATAAAAAAACATTTATTTTGTTTTTAATTTTAATAATAAATATTTAATTTAAATAAAATTTATAAGTAACATATTATTTGATTAATTTAAAAATAAAAATTTATAAAAATATAATTTTACATTTATTTTTAAATAATTTTTATAAAATAATTAATTTAGGTAGAAGACTGTTTCATTTTAATTTGCCATATATTTATTTTAATTTTTTATTATTATTGAAAATAAAATTTTAAAAATATCTAAAATTTTAAACTTAATCTTCATTTAAACTTGAATGAATGTTGTTTTATCTTTTTAAATTTTTAAAAAATGACAGCTGTTTTTTTAATAATTTGATATTATCTCATTTACCTATTTATTATCAATCATTTCTAATTGTTGCAATGACTTTTAAACTTTATTTTATTTTTATATTTATTTTTTACAAAAATAAATATTTCATCTACCTTTATGGAATTTTTTTATATTTTAATAAATTTTATTTTTAACTCTCAAATTTCATTATCTTTACTTTTTAACATTTATATTCTTTTCCAATTTAATTTAAATACATAATAATTGTCAGTTGTTTTATAATGGCTAAAAATAAATTTTAAAAAATATTTTAAATTTATAATAATTTTTTATCATTTTTTAAAAACTTGTCAAAACCGCTATTTCTATAAAACCGCTGATTTAAACATGATTTATTAATAAATTAATAATTAAAAATTATTTTTTATTTATTTTTTAATCAACTACTTTTATTCAATTAAATTAAATTATTTAATATTATTATGAAAATGTAAATTTTTTAAATTTAATAAATATGTACATATAATATAGCTAATATATAAATTATAATTAAAATTAGGAATGTAATTGTTAAAAATAAAATAATAAAAATAGGAAATAGTTTTTATTTTTAAATAAAACAAAATATTTCAAAAAATTATTTAATAATTAATAATAAAATAATTTTAAGTGATCTTCCTTTACAAAATTGGATGGATGTTTTATCATTTTTAACTCGACAGCACATTGCTTTGTTAACTGAAGAATTTTCTGATAGAAGATTTTGTTCAATTCTCGCATGTAATTTGCATCGATTTGGTCTTGTTACATTGCCAACACTTAGATTTGATTGTTCTATTAATTATGGGGCCAGACGTAAATCTGCCCCAATAATTCATGCTTGGCATGGAAGAGGTTGGGATTCTGAACTTCCATTTGCTGAAGCACCTTTGCCTGTTAATATTAGAAATTTTACTTCAATAGAAATTTGGTTTTATTTAAAGACATTAATTATATCCCTTAAAATTATATTTAGTTATTTTGATTCTCAAATTGCCCAATTTGTTCAAAGAATGTCTCCTTTATTTAATAATGTTATTATCAATTTTGTTAGTGAATCCACAGTTGGAGGAGGAATTAAAAATCCAAAAATAAATAATAAAAAACAATTTGATGTTTTACGTCATTTACTTCCATCAATAAATAGTATTGAAGGAATTCGTATTGAAGATTTTAGAATTTTACCTGAACTTAATTCACAATTCTCTAGAACATTTTTAGAAACTAAAGTATATAAAAGAAATAAATATTTAATATATTATTAGAGCATTAATTAAAGAAAATAATATTTAATTTAATAATTATTAATTAAAAAATATTTTTAATAAATTTTTATATTTCTTTAATTAATTTAAAGGTTTTACAACTTGTTAATCCAGATTTATCTTTTTCTTTAAATAATTCTTTTAATTCAAATAAATTAACAAAATATTCTGCTAGTTTTACACCTCAATCAAATGCTCGTAAAAAATGGAATGTTCTTATTAATTCTTCAAATTTTTCAAAAAGTGTAAAAAGAAAATCAATTGATTCATTATCTAATAATAATGAAAATATTAATATATTAAATTTAATATTAAATTGGTTAAATACAAAAAGAAATGATGGAGAACCAAGAATATTACAATTAAGACGTTCTTCTGATTTAAATAATAATTATAATAATAATAAATTAGAAGAAAACTCAATAAAAGAATTTATTAATGCAATTAAAAAGGTATTTTTTTAAATAAAATATAATTAATTAATTAAATAATAATTTAGAATTTTATTGAATCAAAAGAGCCTGCCAGTTATTTTATTAGAATGAGAGAACATAATTTTATTGAGAATATTAATAATTTTAAATTAATTAATGAATTAACTAATGAATGTTTAGAAATTAAAAAAATTAATAAAGAAAAGGATGGAGTATTTATTAAAAGATATTCTATTGATGAAATAAAAAATGAACAATTTTGGCTTCAAAGAGAAGAAAAAGCAATTAAATGGAGATATTCTTCTAAATTAAGAAGAATTGCTTTATTACATTATTTAAAATAAAATATTAATTAATTAAATATAATATATTTATTTTTTTATTTTATAAAAAAAATAATATATGAAAATTACTGAAAGTTTGTTTTGTTTCCTTAAGAGGAAAAGCAAAGCAATTAATAATGAGAAACATTATGGACAATAGACCGAGTTCTACCTTATATTAGTGTGAGCAGATTTTTTTAAATTAAATATTTATTTTCATTTATAAAATTTTAAATAATTTTTAATTAAATAATAAATATTTTTTAATTTCCTATATTTATTTATCTTATTAAACTAATTATTTTTAATCTTTCTTTATCTTTTTTGTTGTCTCTTTAGATTCATGAGTACCTAATAATTAAAAATAAATATTTATTAAAATAAAACCAATGTATATATTTTCCTAATTGGGATTTGATTTTGTTTTTTAAATAAAAATAACAAATAAATTAGACAAAAGGAATCCCAATTATCTCTCTCTAATATTTTAATTTAAATTACTTACTTTTGTTTGATTTATCTGGACATTGATGACCAAGTTTAATACATTTACCTCTGTGGAAAACAAAGTTTGTTTTACAAATACAACAACCACAAAAGCATCTATGTCCTTTTCTATGACATTTTGGGTTAAAACCAGGGCAAATTACAAATTGTTCATTTTGTCCACAAAAATTATCTAAATTTAAAAAATATAATAATTTTAAAAATAAATATAATTTAATATTATATAGTTTATTACTTGATATTTCTTCTGATGAATGTGATTCTTTTGATTCTTCCGAACTTTTCTCATGTGAAAAAGATTCATTTGAATTTTTAGGATGAATTGTAGAATGTTTAGTAATAATTTTAGTAATTTTTGATTTAGTAGTTGTTATTTCTGTTGATGGAATTGTTGTAGGTATTTTAGTTGTTTCTTCGTACCATGCAGTTGTTAAATTTATAAAAATAATTAAAATACAAATAAAGTTGGCAAACATTTTATATTTTTAAATTCAAAATAAATAATATTCTAAATTTTAATATTATAATTTTAATTTAAATAAATTTATATTTTAATTGAGGTTAATTGTTTATTGAATCAAAGTCATGATAAAATAAAAATATTCAAAAAGTACGTTAAAAAACAAATTTATTTTGCCTTAAAATAAAAATAGAATTTTTAAAAAGCTTAGCTATATTATTGTCTAAAATTTATAAAAAATTACCTAAATATAAATAAATATTAGGTAAATTTATGGAATATATTTATTTACAATTTTATTTTATTTTAAATACTTTTTATTTATCTGAATGAAAATAAATTAAATTTTCAGCTATTTATATATGCCAAATAAATCATAAAAATAATTTAAATAAAGATGATATTTTTTAAAATTATTTATTTGCATTTTTAATAAATAAATAAATAAATATGTACAACTACATATTTATTTAAATTTATTTTAAAGTTTTTTTGTTTTTGAAAAAAATATTTTTATTATTTTATTAAATAATTATTAAAAAAAGAGAAGAATTGTAAATTTTATATTTTTAAATAAAAATCCACGATATTTGTTTTTTATTATTAAATTGAACAAAAATAATAATAAAACAAAAACATATTTTTATTTTTAAATAAATAAATAAAAATAAATATTTTTATTAAAGTTTAAGAACAGATTTACATTTATTATTTTTTTATTTATTTATTTAAAAAATACAATTTGTAATTATCACACAAATATAATTAATAATTACCTATCTCTCTATAAATTATGACTAATTCATTTTAATTATAAATATAAATTATATATTTTATTTTCAATCACATAATTATGCAAAAATAAATGAATTTAATTAAATTTATATTTTTTAATATTTTAATATTTTTATTTTCAATATATTGTTCTATTAATACATTAAAAATAGAAAATCCGTACGTAAAAAATATTTTAAATTAATTTTTAATAAATAAATAATTCCAAAATAAATATTTAAGGCAAAAATAATTAATATATTCTTCACAAAATTTTTTAAACATTTTACTAATTTTCTAAAAAAATAAATATAAAGTAATGTTAGCTAGTTATTATTCTAATTAAATTTTAAAAAGGATTTTGCTTACGGGTTCAGCAAATGTATCACATAAAATTAGGCTTTCTTCAATTTCTAATAAATGTTCAAATAAAAATCAAGAAAATAAAAATCCAAAATTTGATCAAATTAATGGTTATAGATTACTTTTTCAAATGAATGAAGGATTTTGCCATTCTGAAGGGTAAATTTAAATAATTAAATTTATAAAAGTATATCCAGAGATTTGACTTAACAATTTTTTAAACTAAGGAATATATAAATATAAGTTTAATAATAATATTTAAATAATTCTAAAATAATTTTAAATATATATTTTCTTAAATTTTAGTTTACTTATTTGCTATCAAAGCCAATTAATTACTAATCTGCCAAAAAATTCAAAATTTTCTAATAAATTTAAAATAACAGAAAATGATAAAAATAAAATTATAAAAAAATGTGAAGAAAAAATGGAAAAAGAAAATTTAAACAAAAATTTTGTTTGGCATGGAATTTTTGTAGAAAAAGAAGGAATTATAGGAAGTAATCTCTCTTTGCAGACAGCATTTTCTAATAAAAAGTTTTTAATTTATTAATTTATTTAGAATATTTATTTTTTATTTTAATGTTTAGGAAATACAATTAAGTTATTTAACTAATTTAAATAAAATATAAATTAATTTTAAAATCCTCATAAATTTTTAGTTTTATTTTTTTAATTTTATAATAATTAAAAATAATTAAGAAAAATATAATTTATTATTTATTTATTTAAAAATAGATATAAATTAATAAATATTGATGAATTTATAATCAATTTGGGTGATTCTAGTAAATTAGGATTAAATGAACCAATTGATATTATTAAAGGTTTTTATTTAAAAAATAAAATTAATTTAAAAAAATTAAAGAATTTGATAAGAACAATTCTGGTATTTTAAAAATTAATAAAAAAGAGACAGAATTAAGAACAAATTTTCAAAAAAAATTTTCAACAGTAGCTAATTTAAATGAATATATTGGATTATGGGCTATTGGTAATGATATATTACCTCCAATTTATATTAATAATAAAGAATTAAATATTTATGTTTACCGTTCTTGTAATTGTTCAATGAAAGTTTGGGTAAATAAATAAATAAATATTTAAATAATTTTAATTTATAAGAAAAACTAAAAGTTATTAAAGTAATATTTTTAAATTTAAAAAATATAAATTGTCTGAAATAGCCAAAAGAAAAAACTTTCCTGACTTCATTAAATCTACTTAATTTTTTTAAAAATTTATTTTAAGTTTTTACCCCCTTCTATTCGAGAAATGCCAGAATGGACAAAAATGGATTTTGGAATTCCTTCTTGTCCAAAAATGAATAGAATATTTTTTTTATTTGAAAAACAAATTAGTAAAGGACAAAAATTAAAAATGAGGCTAGAATTAAATGAAAATATAACTAAAAATCCTACAATTTTTTTACTTCATGTTTGGGATATTAATGATTGGGCAAATTATGGTAATTTAAAATATAATTAATTATATTTTTTTAATTAAATTAACAGTTAATAATATTATTGATGAAGAACTTAAAATTATAAAATATAAACCTACAAAACATATTCAAAAATATTGTTTGTATTTAATTATTAAATTTATTTTTATAAATTATAAGTATATTTTAATATAAAAAATTAATTTAATTATTTTAGCTAATGGATTTCTTTATAATATTACTTATTTAAATGAAAGTATTTTTCAATTAAAAAGTATAGGACAAAATGAAGTAAATTTATTTAAATTTTATTAAATAATAATTAATATATTTTTTTAATAAAATAATTTATTTAAGATTTAAAAAATTAAATAATTACTACTACATTTATTTTTAATAAATACATAATTTTATAATAAATTTAAGATAAATAAAAGAATTAATGAAACAATTAAAAATAATAAAGTTTTTGAAATTGAAATATATCAATATAAAAATTATATTGAATTTTGGTTAAATAATAAAAAAATTATAAAAGAATATTGGCTTTTTAATTGGTGGACAAAAACTAAAATAAATGCAATAAATGTACATATAATTAATTAATTATTTAATTAAATTAATTTATATAGCTCCAAGAAATTCAAATACTTAGAATTGATGAACCTTCAAAATTTGATTTAATACCAAAAGTTTATAATTAAAATTAATATATTTTTAAAATAATTTTCATCTCTTTTTTAGCCAAAATTAAAAAAATATATTTTTAAATTTAAAAAAGAATTGGAAGGTGAAGAAATAATAATTATAAGAGGTTATATACCTTTAAAGAGAAATATGATTATTTCATTTCGTTTAAATTCTGAGGATAAAGGAAATGTTATTAAAGATGCTTCAAAATTAAGTAAAAATATTTTATATTAATTAATTTATTTATATAAAATTAATTTTAGAGATTGGAGAAGTGCTTTTTGAATTATTTACAGATTTTGGTAAAAATAAAAGTACAAATATTAAATATCGGGTATTTTAAATAAATTAATAAATATATTTTTATATTAATTTTAGTCAAATGAAAATTCTTTTGTTAGAATGGAAACAAATAAAACAGCAGAAAAAATTAAAAGAAATAAAATATTTGAATTAAGAATACATATACCTAAATGTAATTATAGTTTTAATGAAGATAAATTTGAATATTACAAAATTGAATATAATTATGATATTATTATTGCTAAATTAAAAGTTAATAAACATTTTTTCAAAATTAATCGAATAGTTGTAAGTTGTTTTTTTATAATATTTTTGACTTTTATATTTTATTATTAATTATTAAGTATTTTTTAGAAGAAAAAATTAATTTAAAAAAATAAAATCTAAATTTAATTAAAAAAAAAGAAAATAAATTTGAAAACATTAAATCATTTAAAAAATTATTTCTTATTTTTTAATTTAAGTTTACTAATATTAATTTATTTGAAGAACCTCGTATTATTACTAGTAATAAATGCAATGTTTGTTTTTAATATAATAATAATATTTTTTAAAAATAAATAATTTTTAAAAATTTAAAGCTTTTAAATGAAACTGATTATTCTATTCCAATTAATTATTTAAATTATAATAATAAAAATAAAAGTATTGAAGGAGGTAGTGGATTATTATTACCTGGAGATGTATTATTTATTAATGGAAATGTTCCTATTAATTCAAAAGAATTTCGTATAAATTTATGTAATTCACAAAAGAATTGCATGTTTGATAATCGTTTAGATAAACATTTAATTAATGATAATGCAAAAGGTAATTTAATTAATTAATTATTTTTAAATTATTTTTTAAAGAAGGATCAACAGTTTTACATATTCGTTTTTTATTTAGTTATACTGATCCAAAAAATACAATTATTTTAAATAATTGTATCCGTGTTAATGATAAATGTGAATGGAAAAAACAAGAAAATGAAGAAAATATAATTTTACCTGGAAATTCATTTAAAATAAAAATTGAAATTTATTATAATTTATTTAATGTTTTTATTGAAAATAAAAATAAAAAGATTAATTCAAAAAAAATTACTTTTAAACCGGAAGATTTAAAACCTTCAAAAGCTGATCATATTCAAGTTAAAGAAATAATATTAATTAATTATATTAAATAATATTTAGATATTTGGTAATGTAAATATTTCAAAAGAAAATGGAATTATTAGAGAAGGGAAAGAACGTGAAAAATATTTAAAACAATTAAAAATGCCTTATGCAAAAAAATTTGATAGAAGATTAGTTATAGGAGATTTAATTATTATTAAGGCTAAATTAAAGATTGAAAGAATTAAAGAAGATAAAATATTTTCAATGGGAATTCATCATAATTCAATTGAAATTGATAAGGGTATTTATTAATTAAAATTATTTTATTTAATTTTAATTTAAAGAATCTGAAATACTTCTCCA
Source organism: Meloidogyne chitwoodi (assembly GCA_015183035.1). Lineage (NCBI taxonomy): Eukaryota > Metazoa > Nematoda > Chromadorea > Rhabditida > Meloidogynidae > Meloidogyne > Meloidogyne chitwoodi. Next base: position 1,242,393 of record JACZZP010000004.1, on the reverse strand, counting down.
AATTGATTTCAACAAAAATAAGGAAATAGAAATTTCTTTTAATGTAAATTTAATTTTAACTAAAAAAATTAATATATATACACCATGAATTTTATAAAAGTTAAAGGTCCTATCTAAAATAGATATTTCAGATTTTATTGAAAAATTCATTTTATTATTGCTCAAAAACAATTAAAATATTAATGGGATACCCATTATAATGAAATTTAATTAAAATAATTAATATATTTATTTTATTATTAATTATTATTTAGAAGAATAAAGATTCTATGCATAAAAAAGAATATACAATTATTTTGAAAGAAAAAATTGAATTAAAAATATATTTTGGAAAAGAAATTTATGAAATTAAAATTAATGGAAAAGAAATTAAATATAAAATTGAATTACCAATTTATGCAGCTAAATATCTTTTTGTTTGTTATTTTTAAATTAATTTTAATTTTTCAATTTAATATATTTATTTTAAAGATTAATGGAAGTGAAATGGTTAAATTAGAGAAGGTTGAATCACCATAAGAAATTTATATTAATTATTAACATTAATTTTATTTTATTCTGATTTTGACAAATATTAAAAAAAATAAATTAAAAAAAGGATATTTAAATAAAAATTTGACAAAAAAATTTAAAAATTTCCCATGATCATTTTTTGACAAAAATATGTTTTTCAATAAAAAATGGCCCTAAGCAAGTTGCCGAGTAAATATATAGAGAGAAATATTTAAACATTTAATTAAAAACAGTTTGGATAGATTTCCTTATTTTTATATATATTTTACACATTAACATAAAATAAATAATTTATATACCTATTTATAAAATAATTAATTTAATTTAAATATTTTATTAATTATTACTTTTTAAATAAAAAAAATTAATTTTATTCCAAATCAAATAAAACAACTCTATAATATTTTTAAAATATTAAATAAAAACTTTAATGTCCTCTCATCAGATATTTTAAATTTATTTCTTTTTATTAATTTATTTTGATTATTTTACGCATGTTTTTGCAATTGGCATAAATTGCCTCTTTATATTTTTTAACATAAATTTTATTATTTAAAGGGAGGAGCAAAAATAGTATTAATATATAAATGTTTTGATAATTGGGCAATTTTTAATTATTTATATTTATTAAATTTTATTTTAATAAATTTAATTTTTAAATTTATTTCTTTTTCTTTATAAAGTAATATAATGTCTTATATAAATGGCCCATTTACACTTTCAAATCCAGCTTTTTCACCTTCTAATAATAAGCAATTAATTTCTGAACAACAAAATAATGATCAGAATAAAATAATAACAACTTTTCCACCATTATTAAATATTAATAAATTAGAAAATAATAATAATGAATATTTAAATAATAAAATGTCACTAAAAAAGTAAAAATTAAATTAAAATAATTTATAATATTAATATAATTTTAAAAAGTTTTTTTTAATTTTTATATAAATTTAAAAAATAAAATAAAAAACTTTTATTTTTTAATTATTTAATTATTTATTTTTCAGAATAATAAAACAGAATTCTTCAACTTTTGTTATTTCAATTAATTCTTTTATTCCTAATAATAATTCTATAAAAAATAAAAAATATATTAAATGCCTTTATAATAATAAATCTTTTGCTTTTATTTTAATAATTATTTTAATATTAAATTTTGGTTTTTGTGGATATATTTTATTAGAATTGGTAAATATTTAATTAATTTATAAAATATATAATTTTTTTAAAAGAATTCTTTTAAAAATTATTTTAAATTAAAACAAAATGAAAATAATATTGAATTGGCAAATATAAGAAGAACATCAAATTGGCTTCTTTTAAATAATGAACAAAATAAAAAAGAATTTATTCGTATAGAAAATGAAAAAGGACGTTTTTTAGAACAAATTGGAATTTTAAAAAAGAAAAGTAAGAAATTAATTTTAATTATTATTTTATTTATTTTTAGTTGAAACAAATATTTTTTCTTCTCTTGAAAAAGAAGCAAAACAAATTAAACGTTCAATGACAACACAAAAAAATGGAAATAATAAAATTATTTTGCCTAATGAAAGAAAAAATGAAAGTAATTTTGTAATTTATGTTAATGGAAAACCAATTAATGGAAATGAATTTTTAGTTAAATCATAAAAAGAAATATTTAATTATTTTTATATTTAAATTTGTAATATTTTTAATTATTTTTTAAAAATAAATAAATAATAAATCAATTAATTATTTAAAAATATTTAATTTAACTTCTATCTTGATATTCACCACTTTGTAAACTACTTCTTCTAGTTACTCCTCCACTGCTAAGACCAATACTTGGTTCACGAAGACTTGGCCTATTTTAAAATAAAATATAAATTAAATATATTTAACTACTTTCTTTCTCTTTTTTGGCATTTTGTAGTAATAGTAAATGTAGGAGGTGCCAAAAAATTATTTCTAACATTTTCTAAATGTAATTGTTGTTCAGTTGTTTTACCTTCAAATTCTTTTTCTTCATCAAACCACCATGAACGAGTTTTAAAACGAAGAGATCTTGAAATTGCTGCTTGACCAAAATTATGTAAAGCAACAGTACAAACAATATAACTAAATTAATTAAATAAATAATTTAATATATAATATTAACCGAGTATCAGCATTAAGTCCAATAAGTGTAAATTTCCTTCGTTTTCCAACTTCAAATCTTTGCCAATATTGAAAAGGAGGAGCAGGTTCTTGAGTAAATAATAATAAATATTTCTAAAAAAATTATTAAATAAATAAATTTATTAAAAAAACAAACTTCTGGTCCATTATTCTTTTTTGGGGCACGCCAAGAAATTGTAGAAGTTTCAGAGCTAATTGCTTCTAATTTTAATAATTGGGGAACAGTACAAGGCTCTAATAAAATAATAATAATAAATAAATATTTATTTATTTAACCAGTATATTCTTGACATTTGACTGGTTTTGAACTTCCATCTAATGTAGAAATACGAACATTAAATTCATAAAGAGTAAAAGATCTTTTAAATTTATTATTTTATTTTTAAATTAATAATTAATTACTTTAATCCACTAACAACATAACGATTTTGACGTAAAAAGTCAATAACTTTATTTGTATTATTTAGTCTATAAGGTGTTCTAGGAGCATAACTAAGTGTATACCAAAAAGGTTTTCCTTCTAAAAAAATTTGTGTTGATGGTTCCCATTTTAGTGTAACAGAATCAGCTGTTGCATTAAAAGGAGCAATTCCTTTAGGCATTGGAATAATTACTTTTTTTAAAAAAATATTTTATTTATATTTAAAAATAAATATTATAAATATACTTTCAGGTATTTTTTTAATAATATTTAAATGTTTTTTAGGTAAATTTCCAGCGCTTAATCGGTACATTGCTGTAGCAGTTTCAAAAAGTTTACGCATAGCTTCTCGTTTCATAGCTTCAATTCTGCGTTGTTGGACAGCTTTTAACCATTCAAGAGGGTCATAAATAATTAATAATAATTATTTATTTATTATTTTTTAAAATACCTCTAAATCCATTCTTCTACCAAAGAAGTGAAGTCTATCAATATAATAAGCACCAACCATATCAATAAATGTAGTAGCAACAATTAATCCAATTAAAATAATAAAAAGTATTAGTAAAATAAATTTTTCATTTTTTGGAACTAAATCTAAAATAATTTAAATTATTTAAAATAATAAATAATTATTTTACCTCCAAAGCCAATAGTCATTACACTCATAATAATAAAATATAGAGCATCAAAAAATGTCCAATCCTCTAGATAAGCAACAAATTTGGCAGAACCAAGAATATAAGATAAAAGTAAAATATAAACAAGTGAAAAGGGAACCTAAACATTTAATTGAATTTAAAAATATTTTGAAAATAATAATATTGTTAATTTTAAATATTAAAGTGAATGAGTATTATTTTTTTACCTCAACAAAATGTGTTTTCTCCAAATTTTTCCAAAGAAATTCAGCCATTTCTTCTTCATTTCTAATTAATTGTCCAGATAATTTACGTGAAGAAAGTCTTCTTCTTCCTCTCGTTCCAACAGCAATATATTCAATTCCACTATTTGCATGAATTCTTCTTTTTCTGTGTCTATACCAACCAAGTAAATAATAACGAAATTTAACACATTCTGTATAAAGACGATTAATTCCTTCAGTACAAAATTTTGCCTAATAAATGTTTTTAATTAAATAATAATAAAATAAAATAATTAACCAAATCAGCTAAGGTAACCAAATAAAGTGGAATTCCAAAAATTAAATAAAACATACAAAATATTCGTTCACCTAATCCACTAGGAGCATTTACTCCATAACCTTAAAAATAAATTTTTAAAATATTATTTTTTAAATAAATATTATTTACCAATAGAGGTTAACCATGTAGTTGAAAAAAATAAATTCCAAATAAATGTTTTTTTATTTAAATAATTCTTTAAAAATTGTAAATTTAAATAGGTAATTATTATTTTTTCTTTTAATATTTAAAAAAAGTTTTTCACCTTTTCTTTTCTCAATAAGTAATATTCATAAGCTTTTAATGAAAAAATTGAAAATGAATTTTGTTTTTCAAAAAAATAAATTGGAATGGATTTTTCTATTGATTTTAGACTTGTATTTTTAAATGAATATTTTAGTAACTTGTTTAAAATATCATTAGAAAATTCTTTTTTAGCTCTTTAAAAATATAAGTTTTTTTTAATTAAAAAAATAATATTAAAAAAAAACTTTAAAATATAATTTTCTTTATTATTTTGAATATTACTATAATATTCAAAATTATTATTATTATTATTTAAAGCAATTAATATAAAAGAGCCAATAACAACATAAGTAATTGATAAACAAAGTAAAGTTAAATGAGGAAGTGCTACTCGAAAAACCTTTTAAAAAATAAATAAATTAAAAATAAATATTATAAACTACTAATTGTTTTGTAAATCCAAATTGTCCAGGCAATGCCTCAGACCATTTACATATTTCATTTGGTGAAATTCCACACATTATTAATAATATTATTTAATTTATAAAGTTCTGATATAAATAGATTTATTAAAATATATTTACCTATATTTATTTATTTTGAGCCTTACTAACAGTCTTGACTGAAAATTTATTTAATTTTTAAAAAATTTAAATATTAAATAGCTCTTTTATTACACTTGTAATATAAATAAAATATAATTTATATTTAAGTATTTTTAATTAAAATTATGACAATGAGTTGAGAAAAATAATAAAGGTACATATTTATTTAAAAACTTTTATTAAATTAAAAATAATACATATAAATTAATAATGTATTGATATTTATATATTTTTAATTTTTATTTTGTCAAGAAAATTTGTAAAATAAAATAAAATACTTTAGAAAAGGATATTTATTTTCAAAAACAATCCATCTTTTTTAAATAAAATTTAATTATTTCAGTCTAAAATTGTCTTCTTTTTTTTAATTTAATTTGAAAAAAAAACAAAGTTGAATTAAAAAATATATATTTTATTATATATTAAAAAATAAAATAATAATTACTTAAATTTATTTATAAATTATTTTTTATTTTTAATAAAGCGGAATTAATTTATTTTTATTTAAGTTTTTTGCTTTTCACCTAAAATAAGAGCTTTTTTTATTAAACTTTATTTGAAATTTTTTTATTTCAATTATTAAAATCTTTTAGTTTTTTTTAATTTTATTTTTTCTTTACCGAATTATTTAAATAAATATTTGTATTTTTTTTTAATTTTTATCAAAATTATTAGAACAAAATTAAATATTTATTACTAAATTATTTTATAATCATTTTAACTTTTTGGGAGTTAGGGCTAATTTTATTTAAAAAAAAGATAACGTAAAAATTAATTTTTTTATTTACATTTTACATCCGGAATTAACATTTTTAGCTCTTCAATTTAGTATTTAAAAAGAAATAAAATTATATTTATTATTAAATTAATTAATTAAATGTTTAATAAATTAATAATTATTTTCTTCTTTTTATTTTTATATTTTTATTTTATTGAATCAAGAAATATTTTTCCAAAAAAATTATTTTTAAAAAATAATAATAAAACAATTGAAAGACAAACTTTGAAAAATTCAAAAATTAATAAAAATGAAGAAGAATTTTTTATAGATTATGCAATTTTAGTTAATGATGAAATATCCAATGAAGATACTATTTATTCACATTGGGATATTTGTTATAATGAAGAAGAATATTTTAATAAATATTGTCAAATGGAATTAATGACTAATCCAATTAATGCTGAATTTAAAGTAAATTATATATTTAAATTAATAATAGTTAAATTAATACCTATATAAATTTTAAATTATTTAAAAAAACAATAATATTTAAATAATTAAAGGATAATTTATATGAACTTAAAATATTTGCTGATGGAATTGTTGATGATAAAGGTTATCCAATTGTAAAAATTGGTCATAAAATTAATATTTGTCTTAATATGAGAAATTGCCCATTTGGTATATTTGGAAATACTGAAGATATTACAAAAATTGCTAAAGTTCTAGAAGCTCATTATGATGGTATTAATAATTATTATATAGATGGTTTATGTAATGATACTACAAAAGAAAGAAAACAAATTGGTTTAGAATTAAGTGATGCTAATATAACAATTAATTTTAATGCAATAAATTTAGCTCAATATAGTGTAAGTTAATTAATTTAAAATTATCTACATAATCAAAAAATATAAATTTTTAAAATAAATAGAGAAATATATTGGGAACAGATTAATCTCGGAAAATCTGTCGCCTGTCCATGATCCAATACATTTCAAATCCAAATAAGGAAATATCCATCTTAAAAAAACTAATAAAAGTTATAGATATAAACATCTAATTATATAATTGAGAATGTTTGTCTGTTTGTTTGTCCGGTTTTTATAGACAAATGAATGGGGGAAGTGAAAATGGGGTTTTTTATAGTAGGGTTTGCAACTTGAAAATAAACTTGAATAGGGCGTAAGTTTAAATTTAAAACTTGAAAACAAACTTGAACTTCAAACTTTAAAATAAACTTGAACTCAAAACTTGAAAATAAACTTAGAACTTGGATACTATAAAAACCCTGTATTTTGATCAGTCTTTAACGCCACTACATTTCAACACTACAAACATAAACAACGCTCTCTGCTGGATTTGCTTCAATATGGACGCCGACGAACCTTGCTGCAGAGTCAGAGACGCTTGAGTCAGAGACGCTTGAGTCAGAGACGCTTGAGTCAGAGACGCTTGAGTCAGAGACGCTTGAGTCAGAGACGCTTGAGTCAGAGACGCTTGAGTCAGAGACGCTTGAGTCTACGTAAGAGGCAATTTAAGCTGAGAAACATGAGTAAGAGAAACGTGATTTTGTGTAAGAGATAGTTGAGTCTGAGTAAGAGGCACTTAAGTGAGACACTGAGCCTGAGTGAGAAACATTTGATTCTGAATAAGAGACACTTGAGTCAGAAACATTAGAGTCTCAGTATTTATGTGTTTTGTTCTTTTAAAAAGTTTGTAAGTGTAAAGTTTTTATTGTCAGGATATTTTAAGTTTATTGTTTTTTGCTAGCGGAGAAGGACGCCCGAAGGGCGTCCATCTCCGCTAGTATTTATAAATAAATAAAACTTTAAAAAATAATTAAATAAATAATGAGAAGAATATTTAAAAAAGTTAAATTAATTTATTTTAATATTTTAGAATAATAATATATGTGAAATTTCAATATTTGATTTGAATATTGCTGAATTAAAATTTACAGTGGAAATTTTTAATAATTATTGTCTCTTGTTAGATTATTATTCACAAAAAGTAGCATTTGCTCCAAAAAAGGATAATATTAAAGAATTAGAATTGTTAAAATGTTAAATGAGATATTTAATTTAATTAATTATAAATTAATTAAAATATTATTTAAATATATTTTAATTATAAAATAAAAGTTTATTAATTGTTTGATTTCAATGGAAAATTATATAATATGGGTATAATTTAATTTATTAAATTAATTAAATTAATATTAACAATGTTAAAATAATTAATTATTGTTTGAATAAATTTTATTTTTGTGTGTCCTAATATTTTACTTATATTAAAACAAAAAATTCAATTTATAGCATCTCAGGCGAAAATTTAAAATTATATAATAAGAACTTTGAAAAATCCTTCAAAACTTGATTAAACCTTATTTTTACAACTTCGCTATTTAGGAGGGAGATGTTTAGTTTTTAATTTTCTTTTGAGGATATACTAATTAATATAATTATAATTTCCTAATATTTTTATTACTAACCTGAAATAAATGAAAAAATATATTTTTTAAATTTTATAATTTAAAAACTATTTAAATTTTAAGTTATTTTTGGTTTCATAAATTTAACATTAAGTTTTAATTTTTCTTTCATTGTTTCCTATCTAAATAATTAAAAAAAATTCATTATGTATTGTTTTAGTTATTTTTACTAGTTACTTAAAATCTTTTTTTCATTTCTCTATTAATAAATTAATATAAAAATTAATTTTTTCTCATTTTTTTAATAAAAATTAAAATTTAATATACATTTTTGTCTAAAATTGTAGTATTTTTTTAAAATAATTTAACAACTATAAGAGAATAATTTAAATAATATTTATTCTCACACGATAGTTTAAAACATTTTTAAATAATTGTATTAATTATCACATTATTTTAAGTTAATTTTTTGAGTTTACTTAGAAAATTTTTTTATTAAATTGACATGCTTTCCTACCTTTATTTAATATAATATATTTTAATTTATTTTAATTAAATTAATTTTCTTAAATTTAATTTTCTTTATTAATTATTTTATATATATATGTATTATATGATATACAGTCCATCAACTAACGTAAGAAAATATTAATAAAAAAAAATATTTTATTTGATAGAATGTTAAATAATAATATGTATACTATGCCAATTAATAATGTAGTGAAAATATAAATTTTTAAATTAATTTTTATTTTAGCCCGATTATTTGGCTTTGAAAAATACTGGAATAAAAATTGGATTCATTGAACCTGCAATTGTTTATACATTAATTGGAATTATTGGAATTATTTTAAATTATAGTCTTTGTTATATAACAATAAAATATAGGTAGTATTAAATAATTATTATTAAATAATTAATTAATTTTAGAAAAAAATTTCCAACACTTGGAAGTAAAACAGCTATTTTAATAACAACAAATTCATTTTTTGAAATTTTACATCAATCTGGACATTTTCTTTTTATTTTTATTGCTGGGAGTGGAACAAATTTAATTCCTTTTAGAAAGGCTATTTTATTTCATTTACATTCAATTATTGGATTTTATTCTTCTTTATTAATGGTTAATACTTTAAGTTTTGATAGACTTTTGTCAGCTTTATTTCCAATTTTGTATGTTAATTTTAATTTTTTATTATTAGATTAAAAATCATCTAATTTTTTTATCATGAACTTGATCCGATTTTGTTTAACTTTTTATGATTTTATATACTTCCAATTTAATATCCCGATCCTGGGGGTAAAATATTCATAAATTCCGATCCCGCTAAACCCATATCTTTATACCACTATACCTAATAAGTATTTAAAAATTATTACCAGCATAGCCCAATATTTAATTTTACTTAATTTTTATAATTTTATTATGTTTTACATTTTAAAATTTAACTTAAAAATTATCTTTAGTTATCACAAAATAAAACAGAAAACATATATTTGTGCACATTTTGCTATATTAATTATTTTAAATGTTTATGTTATTATTAGAATTATTTTAACTTTTAATGATTTCCCTGATTGGCCAGTAACTGGAAGTATTGCAGATTCTGTTGGAATGATTAGTTCAAATAGTTTAATTTTGGAATGCTCTAGTTCTCCTTTTATTTTTGTTCCAGCATTAATTTGTTATATAATTGTTGGATTTATTGTTAAATTTAGAACGAGTAAAATATATATATTTTAATTCAATTAATTATATTTTTATTAAATATTAGAAATTCTATTAAAAATCTTTAATTATTTTTTAAAAATTCAAGTTACAACAAATGTTGAAATGAAAAAGTTATATCGTTCATTATTTTTAATTATATTTATCAATGCTGGTGGTTATATGTTAGCTATGGGATTACTTTTTTTTAATGTTATAAGTATTTTTAATGATCAATTTTTAATTATGCAATTTGGAATTTTAATTGGAATAATTTTAAATATTGCAAGTTCTTCTAATGCTCCAATACTTATTATAAATAGGTTTATTTATTTATTTAATTTAAAATTTAATCTTTTTTTTTTTTAAATTTAAAGTAGTGACTATAGAAATGCTTATAAAAAAGAATTTAATTTTATTAAACAAAATTTTTTAAAATTATTTGGAATTAAACAACAAACAAAAATAAATGTTACAGTTATTCATCCTATACAATTAAATTCTATTAAAAATTAAATATTATTGGTGTTGAGACAACAATTATGCGGATTCTCTCTCTAATGGAAAAATAGTATTTAGGACAACAACTTACAAAATATAAATAAACCCTAAATAACAATATACATTTCTCCAATCTCACCTAATATTTTAGCAAAATAGAGGAACTTTTCGCCAACAATTGTAATTGATATAATTAAATTAAAAAATTAAAATTTTTTAACTATTTATGAATAAAATGTACATATATTTTTTATTGTATAAAATTAAATTGTATTATAAGAATTTTTAACTTCTTATTATTAACAGAATAAAATCACAAAAAATACATAGGTAATATAATAAAGCAGTAAAAAATCATGTTGAGGCAAATGAAAGAGTATATACGAATTAAATTTGAGAAATAATTAAAATTATTAAATATTTTTTAAATAAATAAATAATAAATGTAAATTTATAAACTTTAATCAAAATATTTATTTTTATTCATTTATTTAAAAATAAAAATATGTTTTTGTTTTATTATTATTTTTGTTCAATTTAATAATAAAAAACAAATATCGTGGATTTTTATTTAAAAATATAAAATTTACAATTCTTCTCTTTTTTTAATAATTATTTAATAAAATAATAAAAATATTTTTTTCAAAAACAAAAAAACTTTAAAATAAATTTAAATAAATATGTAGTTGTACATATTTATTTATTTATTTATTAAAAATGCAAATAAATAATTTTAAAAAATATCATCTTTATTTAAATTATTTTTATGATTTATTTGGCATATATAAATAGCTGAAAATTTAATTTATTTTCATTCAGATAAATAAAAAGTATTTAAAATAAAATAAAATTGTAAATAAATATATTCCATAAATTTACCTAATATTTATTTATATTTAGGTAATTTTTTATAAATTTTAGACAATAATATAGCTAAGCTTTTTAAAAATTCTATTTTTATTTTAAGGCAAAATAAATTTGTTTTTTAACGTACTTTTTGAATATTTTTATTTTATCATGACTTTGATTCAATAAACAATTAACCTCAATTAAAATATAAATTTATTTAAATTAAAATTATAATATTAAAATTTAGAATATTATTTATTTTGAATTTAAAAATATAAAATGTTTGCCAACTTTATTTGTATTTTAATTATTTTTATAAATTTAACAACTGCATGGTACGAAGAAACAACTAAAATACCTACAACAATTCCATCAACAGAAATAACAACTACTAAATCAAAAATTACTAAAATTATTACTAAACATTCTACAATTCATCCTAAAAATTCAAATGAATCTTTTTCACATGAGAAAAGTTCGGAAGAATCAAAAGAATCACATTCATCAGAAGAAATATCAAGTAATAAACTATATAATATTAAATTATATTTATTTTTAAAATTATTATATTTTTTAAATTTAGATAATTTTTGTGGACAAAATGAACAATTTGTAATTTGCCCTGGTTTTAACCCAAAATGTCATAGAAAAGGACATAGATGCTTTTGTGGTTGTTGTATTTGTAAAACAAACTTTGTTTTCCACAGAGGTAAATGTATTAAACTTGGTCATCAATGTCCAGATAAATCAAACAAAAGTAAGTAATTTAAATTAAAATATTAGAGAGAGATAATTGGGATTCCTTTTGTCTAATTTATTTGTTATTTTTATTTAAAAAACAAAATCAAATCCCAATTAGGAAAATATATACATTGGTTTTATTTTAATAAATATTTATTTTTAATTATTAGGTACTCATGAATCTAAAGAGACAACAAAAAAGATAAAGAAAGATTAAAAATAATTATTTTAATAAAATAAATAAATATAGGAAATTAAAAAATATTTATTATTTAATTAAAAATTATTTAAAATTTTATAAATGAAAATAAATATTTAATAAGAAATATCTGCTTACAATATTTTGTAAGGTTAAGTTTATTTACATATGTATGTAATTTATAAAAATATATAAAAATATTTTTGTTATAAATTAAGAGAATAGGTTGGTAAATATTTTACAATTTAAAATAGCATTTCATTGTAAAATAATTTTTTTAAATATTCTAGAAAAAATAATTACTTCCGAATTTTACTAAACAGGTTATAAAAATCACAAAATTATAAGTTTTATAAGAAATTTGTGCGCATCTCCTATTAAATATCAATAAAAAAATAAAATCAATTTAATATGAAATTATTTTACTATCTAATATTTTTAATTAGTTATATTTTTAAATTTTTATTTGCAAATAATATAGTAGTACCAAATACTTTACATAATCCTATTAAAAATATAACAATTTTTGAAGAAAAAGATGATAAAAAGATTGCAGCTTTAATGCTAGATGTATTTTTACCAGGTAATTATTTTAAAAACATTTTTTTTATTTATTTTTTAAAAAGGTTGGCGTGAATGTATTGACTGGAAAAAGGTAAAAAGTAATTAAAATATTTTAATAAAAAACAAACAAAAGGGAAGTCCAACTTTGCAATGTGTACCTTTTCCAAATGAAAGACCTACAAAATGTTCTAAAGAAATTTGGAATAAAGCAATGAATGATATTGAAAAAGAGAAACTTAAGAAATGTTAAAATATTTTTTCTAAAGTTTTCGAAGAAAAATAATCTACTAATTTTTTTATTCTTGAGCCTATTATTGAGACTTAACTAATGGTAATTCAAGTCATTATTGTAATATGTAAATATACAGGTCTAATTTTAATTCATAAAAAATATTAGATATTCTCTCTAATAATTTAATTTATTAAAATTTTTAAGAAAAATCAATTAAAGAAAATAAATTAATAAAATATTAAAAAATCTTTTGTAAATATTTCTATAAAATTTCAATTTATTTAATAATTAAATCAGCAATAGCTTTATCATCTAAAACCCATTTATAATCAAGAATTGTAATTAGAAAATATTTTTAAATTTAAATTATTTCGAAAAACTAGATAGAATGTGAGGTTTATTAAACTCAAACATTTTAATCATTATTAAATATTCAATTTTTCACTTCGAAAGGTGTTATATGCCATGTTTCAGGATCATAAATTTCAGGAAACATAATCATTTCCTCAATTTCCAATTCATTGTTACCCTGTAAAATACGAAAATTGTTCACATTATCTTCTCCCCATCCAGTAAACATAGAAGCTTTGCAAATCCAATAATCATTGCCTTCTTCAGTTTTTCCCCATCCGATGATAAGTATGGATCGTTTAGTATTGCCTTTATCTATAGGATTATTTTGATCAAATTGTTTAAGTTTTTCGTTTCTCTATAAGGTAAAATATTAATACGAGATCCCTATCACCTAAGGCATTTAATATATTAAAAAAGGTTCTGCGACTTTTGCGCCGTGACACTTCCGCACGATTTTTAGGCGCACCAAGTTGTAAATATAATGACTCGAAAGGTTGTGCCGAAAAATTGCAGTGCAAATGTCGCGGCGTAATTGTTTGCGACGCAAATATCGACGCACCAAAAAAAATAACCTGATAAATCCCAGTATTATATGTAGTAAAAGAATAAGAAGAGCTGAGAAAAGCAACAACGGGACCTTCGCGCATAATCTCCTTTTTGACTCGCTTAATAAAATCTTTACGTTCACTGAAAAATTTAAATAAATGATATCTCTTCGCATCCTTTGAACTTTCGTTGTCACGCTGGATCATTATTAATCAAAATATTATTAATTTTTAAAAAAATGAATTTATTTTTCTACCTCGTGATTTTCCCATTGAATAAATAGACGGACTATTCCTTGTTTAGGTGAACTGTTTGATTCTTTATCTTTTATTAAATCAGTGTCCGGATAAGGTTTGGAGCTACTAGCATTTTTATTAGTATTTGTTTCACTCAGTATTCCAATCTCAATTGAATTAGCAAATGCTTTTGCAGGGCTTCCCTTTTCATTGCATCTCAAAATAATTATTATCATGCATAGGTATATGATTGAATAAAAGTATTATATGTAAGTATATCTAATTCTTTAATTAAATTTATTACTTTTTAATGCTTGTATCAGTGGAAGTAATTAGATCAATTGCTGAAACAATGTTATCCGTGTTATTCAATTTAGATTTGAATATTTTCATTAAAGACAAACTCCAACCATAAGTTCTAAAATTATCTGAAGTCGACGTCTCTTCATTCCAACCAACCGATTTTATTTCAAGGTCAAGACAATCTAATTCATTTTTTGATCCTTTTAACTTCTCAAGATTAGTTGATTCCTGCTTTATTAAATAAATAAACTCATTACAATTTAAAATGGAATAAAATAAATTTAATTTTAATAAATATAATCAAGGATATGTTTTCTTTAAAATTACTATACTAATTATAAATACTCAAGGAATCAGAGGGAAATAGACAAAGTTTGCATATTTTATAGTATATCTATCGCATTTACTGAATGATCTACATCCCTGGATATACATAATACTTATACCCCAATGCATAAAAAATACTTTATCATGATTATCCAACTCTCTTTCAATAGATTGACACCAATATTCAGTAATTAATTTATTTTTATTTTCTTTATCCATTGCCTTATAAAATAACATATTTTTATCTTCAGTCCATTTCAAAAATTCTTCGAGGGCGTCCAACTTTTCTTTCATTGTGAAAAATGTCAATTTTCGAGTATTTTTCCATTCAAGCATTAGTAATATTGTCCTTAAATTATTATTTGATTAATTAACCTTCTAAACTTAATAACCATGATTGACGCAAAGACTCTTCTTCTTTAACAAAAGCTGAAGGAATATTTCTCAATTTAACAAGATCTTCATTTAAAGTTCCAAGCAGATTGGCAAAATCCCATAAGAATATTGAGTCGTTTGAAAGTATATCAGTTTGTTCGGACCATTTTCTGATTTTTTGTCTAAAAGTATTTACCTTTTTCACACAAATCCTTGAACTTATTGACTCAGCAGCTGTAATAGCCCAACAACTATTAGAACATTCACCATTTTCTATAATTTATTGTTATTTATAAAAAAAGATTAAAATGAAACAATTTATTTTTCACAGTCTTGAGTTTATTTTTTTATAAGAATATCCCAATTGAAAAATATAAACTTGGTTTTTCTCAAAAAAAAAACTAGTATATTAATTACTAATTATATGATTGAATATTTCACTGCATTCATTCCATTTTTCAGAAATAAGAAATGAAGTTGGAGGAATATCTTCTGGATAGACAATATCTCGTTTAGTTTTGTTGCTAGTAACTTCTTCATAATTTTTTGAAAATTGTTGTTTTATTATCTCTTCGTTTGATTTAGTTAAATCTGTAGAAAACAACAGTTTTCGAAGGTTTGATCTTTTTGCCAATTGTGAATATAATTTTGACTTAATAAAATTATTTAAATATTATTTAAATTAAAAATAATAAAAAATTTTTAACCTGCCATTTGTTTTTGGAGTAATCATTTATAAGAATAATATTACACATTTCCAATAAAATATTGAAAACATCTTTCTTTCTCCTTGCACTTTTTATTGCATTAGAAAAATCTTCCTTCTCAATTTGATTCATTGAGGGAAACAAACGCACAATTTCTAATTTTATTCCAGGAAAATATTTAAGAATTTTTCTGATTGTTTTACTATCATTTTCTTCAAAGGATGTATTTTCTTAAAATTTTAAATTTATTTTTTTAATTTTAAGTTTATTAAATTGTTGTATATGAGTGGTGGTCTTTTATAGACACCTTTAACGGTCTAGTCAACAGACTATATAAGCACCATTAAATAACCAGTCCGGATCCCAACCTGAGTTAGTTCTCGTCAACCTCTACACTTCTACCCATTCTTCAACCTTCATTGTATTTCTCTACGTGATAAACTCTTGCTTTGTTGCTCGTCGACTTTCAGTATCTCGGACACCATCTTTAGTTAGGAAACTAAAGATACAACAAATTGGCGCGGTCGACAGCTCGTCTACAACAGAATTGGCGCAGGTCTCCAGTTCTCAACGAACCTAAAGAAGGCAACAACGTCAACCTTAGTGCGACAAGCCCATCCAGCTCGTCAACACTTCGACAGTCGACAAAAGCAACAGTAAAGAGGCACAAAAAAGCGTTAGTGTGGCAATTGTCAAACGCTTAGTGAGTCGAAAGGCAAGTAATTAAAGCAAATTATTGCTTAGTGTACAAGTGCAAATTTCAGATTGTTAGTGTAAAGATGAAAGAATCATCTATTGAACGGCTACTGCTCGCACAGCAAGAATTGTTTGAGAAAATGCTAGAGCAATTAAAAGTCAAAAGTGAGCCGAGTGACAATCAGAAAAGTGAAGCAACACTGTACGGAAGCCTTGTGCCGTTAATTAGTGAGTTCATTTTTGATAATGAATCAGGAGCGAATTTCGACAATTGGCTGAGTAAGCATCGCTCATACTTTGAGGTGGAAGGAAAGTCCCTTCCAGAAACCTCTAAAGTGAGATTGTTATTGAGTAAATTGGGGTCAAGTGAGTATGCCCAGATTGAGCGAAAGATGCTGCCAGTGAAAGTGAGTGACATGAAGTTTGAGAGTTTGGTGAGTGAATTGAGTAAGGAGTTCAAAGACCCTAGGTCCAAGTTAATTAAACGCTTCGAAGCGTTAAATATGAAATGTAGCCAACTCGAAGACATCCTAGAGTTCGGCAGTAAAGTGAATGCCAATTGTGAAAGGGCTAGTATGGCTCTTAGTATTGAGGAAATAAAAATATTGATTTTTATTTCAGGATTGCCTAGTGAGAACAGTGCTCTCCGTCAAATGGCAATGAAGTTCATTGAATCAAATAGTGAACATGGCAATCAAGTGACTCTGAAAGAACTTCTTGAAGAGTGTAGAGCTTTTATGGCATTAAAGGCTGAGGCTAAAGTGTTTGAAAAAGGTAAATTTTTCAAAACTCAGCAAAGTGAACCTATTGTTAATTTAGTGAAAAGTGTCCAAAACAATAGTGAAGTTCAAAAGAAGCCATGGTCAAAAAACCAAGTGAAGTGCTATGCATGCCAGCAAATTGGGCATATTGCGAAAAATTGTCCTAGTGGATTAAGACGTAAGTCTTTTCGGCCAAAAGTGAAGAGAAATTATTTCTCTAATTCAGATAAACCATTGTGTGCCGTTTTGGACATTGTTGGCAGTGATAAAATGGTGAATCGAGAAGAATGGATCAAAAAGGACATTAAAATTGCTGGGCATAAAATTGCTTTTATTGAAGATACAGCGTCGCAGATTAATTGTGTTACGCCAGAAATATGGAAATTGATTGGCTGTCCTAAATTGGAGAAAGTCTCCTATATAGGAATTGGAATTAGTGGTGCAAGTTTTGACTTAGTTGGCAAATGGACATGCAGATTAGAAGTAGAAAATATTGAATTTTCAACTGTAATGCATGTAGTGGATAGTGACATTTGCTTATTTGGCCTTCCAGCCATAAAGAAGTTAAAAGAAGTCAAACAAATTCCGAGTAAAAATTTCTTCAAAAAGATGTCTCCGATCTTTAAGAAGAAAAGTGAACCAATCAAAGGAAATCCATTTCCTAGTGGAACAAAAGTGAAAGTGAAGAATACCAACAAGCATTCTGGTAATATTGAGTGGCTTCATGGTGAAGTAATTAAACATTTCAAGAATTGCTGGAAGGTGAAAGTTCCAGTATTGAATTGTATTGTGACCAGAAAGTGTAAAGAAATGCGCAAGGATATTTGGAATGAAGAAAAGCGCATAGTGAATTATGGATTGTCAAAATTGAACATCAACAAGAAGAAAACTGCGCCGGACAAAAGTATAAGTGGCAGCAGTATGGACAAAGGAAACAACAACAACAAAAGTGGAAGTCAGGATCAACTTGGCAGCAGCTTCGTTCAAAGTGGCAGCTCTGTGATCAAGGACAAGGAAGACAACAAGGACAAGATGCCAGAAGGAGAAGAACATCAAAAGAATGACGTTGAGATGATGTTAGACATGATGACGAGAGATCATAATAAAATTCCTCCTTGTGATAAAATTTTTATTCCCCATTGTCCCACTTTTGTTTGTAATTTTTCCTTTGTTGGACTGGTAGTGTTATTGTTAGTGTTGGTGCTTATGAGTGAGACCGTATTGTAAAGGCCTGGATGCCTTTAGTGTTCCCTGAACCTTTTTAAGGGGGGAGGTGTTGTATATGAGTGGTGGTCTTTTATAGACACCTTTAACGGTCTAGTCAACAGACTATATAAGCACCATTAAATAACCAGTCCGGATCCCAACCTGAGTTAGTTCTCGTCAACCTCTACACTTCTACCCATTCTTCAACCTTCATTGTATTTCTCTACGTGATAAACTCTTGCTTTGTTGCTCGTCGACTTTCAGTATCTCGGACACCATCTTTAGTTAGGAAACTAAAGATACAACATAAATCATTTAAAAGTTATTTAACTTTACCTCCTTCTTTAAAGCAAAAAGAATAGGAAATAAATATTCCTATGAGTAAAATATATTTGAATTTTATCATAACTGTTAATTAATTAAAATTTATTATAATTATTTATTAATAATAAATAAAAATTAATATTTATTTATTTTTATAATAAAAGATTTAAGATATTTCATCATCATGATTGTATAGCCAAAGAGTTTTTCATTGAAATAAATTTATTTACTCGTGAATTTACATATGAATTTGTGATGAGGAGTTACATTTAAATTATTTAATTTCTCTAATTAAGCTTTATTTTTGAATTAAATTTTTATTTTATTTTTAAATATTAAAAATATAAGAATATGTATAAATTATTTTATTTAATTAAAAAATAATTTAAAAATAAAAATGATTTATGTAATTAATTAATTTTCAATTTTCTTTGTTTCCACTGCTATTCCACAATTAATTTTATTTGCCAGACATTAAATCATTTGCCATTTAATTTTATGAAATAGTACATTGTGTAAAAAATTCGCTAACGATATTTCTTAATTTTGCCCTTATTTGAATGCCTATCTTTTTAGTATTTTTTCCCTTTTTATTTTATTAAAGAATTTGAATTTTTTATTTTTATATTCTTTTTATTTTTTTAAGGATGACTTTTATGTATATAAATAATTTAAAAATATTTTTATCTGTTTTAAACTTCAAATCAATCTTTCAATTTATTTGTGTTTACAACAATATATAATCGTAAATAACATGTTAACCACTCAAAACATATAATAAAACTGTGCTAAATGATTGGAAAACCTGCCAGAAAGAAATGAAGCAACAACCTTAGCAACAGTTTTAATATTAAAGTACAAATTAAATTTAATACCCAGACTAGTAAAAATCTGCGCCTGTTATACTATAACGCAACGCTGACAAAAACAACATTTTCCCATACTTTTTGATATAAATTTTTTTATTAGTACATAGATACATATATTTATTAAAACTTTTAATTAAAAAGAAATATTAATTTAAAAAGTAAATTTAAATTTTTTATTAGTATTTAAATACATAATTAAAAATTACTGTTTAATTTTGGGGACAAAAACCGCAATTTTTGTCCGCAGCTTTTTATACTACTTTATTACAGGGCCCTCATTCGTACTTTAAATGAAAGTACAATACTTTAAAATCGACTCTTGTACTTTCGAAATTGAAAATGTACTTTAATCAAAGTACGTACTTTTAAATCGATATTTTGAATAAAAAATTAAAATTTTTGCAAAATTGATAAAAATTTACTGGCTAAAGGTAAATATTTCCAATTTTCTCTACTATTTAACGTAGTTCTTCAATAATTTTTTGCCTGCGGCGCTAAATATAGTGAATTTTTAGCAAGTAGGATTCAATTTATTTCAAAAATTTTCGCCTGCGGCACTGAAAAGGCACTAAAATTTTTAAAATTTATCCATCCCGAAATTTACTCGAAGTTAAGACTGTCAAAGCATTGCTACTTGTGATTGTAAATTTTGATATAACTTGCAAAGAAATGCACAAAATGCTGAGCGGAAACAAAAAATTATTGAGTGATATACATTTAGGAGAGAAATATAGATTTAAGCAAAAATAAAAAATTTTTAAATAAAATATGGAGCGTACTTTAATTTGGAAAATTTTGTACCCTATGTACTTTTAAATAAACTTTTTTGTACTTTTATTTTGATTTTTGTCGATGGGAGCCCTGCTTTATTATTATTTTAGAGGAATAAAATCAACAATCCTTGTTACAGGATTGAGACGAAATTTCGAGGTTTTACTTTCGAATTATTTCGATTTCACAAAATTACCTAGTTTCGATTTCGACTTTTTTCCAATTTCGACTCAACCCTGGTTAGAATATCATCAAAGTCAATAATGACTTTTTTTTAAATTTTCTCTCTAAAGAAACTAGCACAAATAATTATTGTCAATTATCGCCGGTGTGTTCTGCTGAGCTTTTTATTCTTCCATTATTCCTACCGATTAATAATTATTACAAAAAAGAGAGATAAAAATTGAGATTGTCCACAAAATTAAAAAGTACAAAAATATTATTCACAAAATTATGCAACATTTAAAATTATAACTAGGGGTCGGATTTATATGGATTTCCATATTTTTTTCCTGGACTCTGTAGGCTCTGAAACGTCCAAAAAACTTGTTTTTTTTCATGTGTTAGTTAATAGTATTCGTTATCACTCAATATTTTCCATATTTTTCCATATTTTGGCGTTCTGTCCATATTTTCCATATTTGTCCATATTTTGCTTTTTATCCATATTTCAGCCCATAAATATCACTATTTGCAGGCCCGTTCCGAACAAGAGATGATAGGTAGAAACGCGTGGACAGAATGCCAAAAATTACATTAACAAATGGGTCGGTTCAAAACTACCAGAAAATTTAGAAAAATTGTATTTAGTCCGAAAATACGAAATAAACTTACAATTAATCTAAAAACACGAAATACGCAAGACAAAATACGAAAGTTGCCCATCCCTGGTGTATAGTACACGGTTCACCGAAGAAAATTTAGAAATGTATTTAATCACTAATTGTGAACAAAATAATGATTTTTAAGTGTTTTGAATATGAAATAAAAATTTTAAATGTTAAAATTTTGCATTTATATGTCCATATTTTGTCCATATCTAGAAATTTAATCCATATTTCAGTCCATATTTTTCAATTTCTAGTCCATATTATATGTCCATATTTTTCGACTTATAGTCCATATAAATCCGACCCCTAAATTAAACAAAATATATTAATAAATTATTTTTAATATAATAATATATCTTATAAAATTATATAAGATATTTAATGAATTCTACAAATAACAGTGATGGTCCTATAAATCATGTAATTAGTAATTAAAAATATTATTTTTTTTAATAAATTATTTATTTTTAAGCTTTTTGTGGAATATACAAACAAAAATGAATATTTTCATTCATGTTTATTTATTTCAGCTTTTATATTTGGAATAATAGCATTTTTTGGTATTATTTTTAATTTGAGTGTATGTATTATTACAGCAAAATATAGGTTAATTAATATAAATTAATTATTTATTAAATAAAAAAATAATATAAATATAAAAATATTATTTATTATTGTTATATTTGGATAAGCTTTAATAATAATTTTATAAAATAAAAATAAAGGCAATATTAATATAAACAAAAGGGAAGTGTAGGAATAAATTTTCTAGATTTAGTATGTTCTATCATGAGCAGAAAGTTTTTAAATAAAGCTCAAGAATAAATTAAAAATATTTTTATTCGTAAATTAATATTTTTAACATTTATAATTTTATTTTATAATTAATTAATTATTATATTTTAAGAAAATATTATATAACACTTAAAAGTAATACTGGTATTCTTCTTGCCTTAGCTTCTTTTTTTGAAATTCTTCATCAAAGTAGTCATATAATATTTTTAATTAAAATAATATTCTTCGGAATGGATTTTATTCCATTTAAACAAGCACTTTTAATTCAAACTCCTTCACTGATTGGATTCTTTGGTGTTATGTTTATGTTTATTACACTTAGTATTGACAGATTATTAGCAATATTAATACCTATAAAGTTAGTTAATTTTTAATTAATTTTTAAAATATTTATTTTCAAGATATCATAACTTTAAACAATTTTATTATATAATTATTCATCTTTTATTTATTTTAATTCATATAATTTTTGGATTATTTATAATGAATACTGTTAGAATATTAACACCAAATTGGATGGTAACTGGAGGTTTAGGTGATTTATTTACAGCACCATTAAATATTTTTACACATCTTTATTACTCTGATACTTGTATAACTATATTAACAATTATTATTTATTTAATTGTTGGAATTTTAATTAAATTTAAAACAGGTATATTTATAAATATATAATAACATTTTATTATTATTTTAAAGAAACAACAGATGAAAGAATTAAAAAAATGTATCTTTCTTTATTTTTAATTGTTTTAGTTAATATTGGAGGATATTTAATTTGTAACCTTTTTTTGCTCTTCTTGTACTTTCTATGATTGAATTAACACCAATAAATATTTGGTTTTGGGGTAATTTTTTTGCTATTTTTCTTAATATAGCTGCTGCATCTATTGGACCTATTCTTTACATTAATAGGTTTTTATTAAATTAATTTTTAAATATTTTAAAAGAATTTTTTAGTGGAGAATATAAATTAGCTTATAAAAGAGGATTTGCTGATTTTAAAAAATTATTAAATTTAAATTAATCTACAGTATCAACAATGAAAATAATAATAATAAATTTAATATTACTCCAGTTGGCTGATAAAAAAAATATATTTATAGTTTACTGTTTTTATTTTAAAATTATCTTTTGATTTTAATAAATGTTTAATTTTTATTAATTGGATATAGTGTAGTATACCGGATGCAAGATTTTGTATCAAAAGACACCATTCGATTCACTCGACGAGTTTATTCGAATAGTACAACTCTAGTGGTGCGGAAATGCATATGAGCCGAGATATAGGACCCTGAACATCGAAAAACAATAGGAAGATTAAGCTCATTTTGGAGGTGAAAAATTCAAATGCAAATTATAGCTCTTTCAAAAATCTTATCGAACTAGTCAAATAAGATCGAATTTGGTTGAACTTACAAATTTGTGAACGATTGAAGCCTACTGGAAAATTTTGAGTGGAACAGCCTAGGTAATCACCTAAATGAGCAGGTCCTCCTACGGTTTTTCAATTTTCAAGGGTCTGTGAATTAGCTCTCATGTTTATGTTCGCACGTGAGAGTAATACTATTCGACTCAGCTCGTCAAGAAGAATCGAATGATATATCCTCAAAATAGTTAAAAAACTTTGGGGGCCAGATTCTACAGAATGCCCAATGCCTATATGATATTAACGGCGGTATACGTGCTGCGGTATGCCGGTCGGACTTTAATTTACAATTTTGCTGAGTTAAAAATTCTTAGATATTTTCTCTAATAATTAATTTTTATTTAAAATGTTTAAAATAATAACTTAAAAATTAAAATAAATATGTAATTTTTCTCTAAAATTTCAATTTATTTAATTATTAAAAATATTTAAATCAGAAACAGCTTCCTCATCTAAAAACCATTTAATTTGTTGTTGATTTTCTTTTCTTTTAATTAAATTAGGTGGTAATAATGATTGATTATCATTATTTTCTCCAAATATTTTAGCAATAGATTTAGCTTTAGATTTTCCATTAGCAATAAAAATAATATTTTTTGCAGCATTTAAAACAGGCAAAGTTAAAGTAATTCTTTTAGGTGGAGGTTTAGGTGAATCATCTATTTGAGCAACCCAACGATTCTTTTCTTCAAGTAATGGATGATTTGGAAATAATGAACAAGTATGTCCATCTGGGCCTAGTCCTAAGAGAAGAAGATCTAAAAAGTTAAAACAAAATATTATATTAATGTTTTCTAAAAGTATTTTCTTTATATTATCGAAAAACATGAATACAATTGATAATATTTATCTATGGTACTTTTTAAATTAAGGATTATAATTACGAATATTTTCCAATTTTCCGTTTGAAAAACAACAAATCTATAATTTAAAATTTTACCAAAAATTGGAAATCCTTTATCGTCAAGTTCTGGATTCATTGAACTAAGTTGATTTTCGAATTCTAAAGCTATTTCAAAGCCAGAATTTAATAAATCGGAATTGTCCGAAATTTTTAAAATTTTGTTTTCAAATCGATCTTTAGATAATGCACGTAATAAAGTGCCGGTATTACTTTCCTCACTATTTAAAGGTACAAGACGTTCATCAACAGGAAAAAATATTAAATTGGAAATTAACTAAAATTGATGATTTTTAAAGGTAAATATCCAGTTGGCTATCCACCTGTATGCAAAAGGAGTTTGCAGTTTGCAAGCACTCTTTACATTTTTGGCGTTAGGAGAAGTGCACGCTTATTTTTCCTTTTCTATTATAATAATATGCCTTTTGGCACAGAAAGAGAAAAGGGGGAAAATAAAAATAATTAATAATAAAGTGAAAATTTATTTATTTTAGAAGTGATCGAGGATTATAAATTTGAGACATGGCTTAGTTTTATAAGTATAATATGTACATAATAGAATTTTTTTAACATTTTCATTAAACTTCCAAAATGTCCTTTTCTTGCCCAACTAATAATTCCTCGAAAAAAATTCTGGATTCTATTTTTCGACGATCAAACTCTCGATATCGAATCAAGGAAAAAATCCAATTTTAATTATTGAATATCTACAAGTTTTCCTATTATTAAGGACTACTTTGCTCACTTATAAAATAAATAAATTTTCACTTTATTATTAATTATTTTTATTTTACCCTTTTCTCTCTCTGTGCCAAAAGGCATATTATAATGGAAAAGGAAAAATAAGTTACGCCAAAAATGCAAAGAGTGCTTGCAAACTGTAAATGCCTTTTGCATGGTGCGACGACATTTGCGCCGTTGACATTTGCGCCGCGACACTTGCGCTGCGACTTATGCGCCGACGACATTTGCGGCGACGACTTTTGCGCCGACGACTTTTGCGCCGGAAATATTTTAAAACGCGACATTTGCGCCGCCTTTAAATTTAAAAAAAAAGTAATATGTATTTATTAAAGGATTAAAAAATTATTAAAAAATTAAACTAAAATGTATCAACTAAATAAATCCGATTAAGATTCTAAATATTCATTCTTTTAAATATTTGGCTATTGTATGTTATAGCGGACTTTTTCTTTCTGTACCGATCCGGATGAGTGAGGTGTCATTCGAAAGCTCTTGCAAAACTTAGTCGAACTAGACATGGGGGAAGTTGATCCGACGTCTATAAGCCGAGTTACAGGTCCCCGAATATTGAAAAATTATAGGGGGGACCAAGCTCTACTAAGTGATTACTGCGGCTGCACTTTAATTATTTTCACTGATGTGAATTAATTATGTAATTTGCGCCGTAGAATAACGCATGTACCAAAAGCCAACGAGAGATGGGCTCTCAAATGAAGAAGTCATAAAACACTCCCAATTGGTCCAAGTTTGGCGTGTTTCTAGCAAACTTCGATCCTTCATAGCTTTGTTCAAAATCGTTCAATCAAAACGATTTTGGTCTCATTCGATAGGTCTCGAAGAGTTCTTTCGAATGAGCTATATACTCATATTCGAATTTTTCACCCCAAAAATGAGCTTACTCCCCCTATGATTTTTCAATTTTCGGGGACCTGTAACTCGGCTCTTAGACGTCGGATCAACTTCCCCCATGTCTGCAAGAGCTTTCGAATGACACCTCACTCATCCGGATCGGTACAGAAAGAAAAAGTCTCTATAACATACAATATTCAAATATTTAACTGCACAAATATAGCTGCAGTCTTTTTTCATTCATTAGAGCATAAAAAAGGAATTGATATTTGGGTTGATTATTTGCTAATTAATATTTCAAACCTGTTAGGCTGTTGAAAATTTTAATAATATCATTTAAATAAATGATTAAATTTAATTTTAAAATCATTTTAGACTTAATTCTTTTTAAAATTTAATTTTTTAAATCTTTAATATTACTTTACTTTTTTAATTTAAAGGCGGCGCAAATGTCGCGTTTTAAAATATTTCCGGCGCAAAAGTCGTCGGCGCAAAAGTCGTCGCCGCAAATGTCGTCGGCGCATAAGTCGCAGCGCAAGTGTCGCGGCGCAAATGTCAACGGCGCAAATGTCCTGCAACCTTTTGCATACAGGTGGATAGCTAACTGGACATTTACTATTTTTAAATGTTAAAAAAAATATTTTATTTACTTCATTTGAAAGTTCATTCAAAAAGGGTGCAATAAATTGAGGCATAGACCCACCAGAAAATCCAATAAAAACATTTTTAGTAGATTTATTATTCAAAACAGAAAAAATATTTTTCTTAAGAAGTTCAAACTAATAAAAAAAATTAATAAAATTAAAACAATATTAATATATTTATTACCGAATTTCCACAATAAACTTTATGCACACCAGTCTGTAATATAGGAGTATTAATTTTTGAATTAATTTTTGAAGTCATTGGATATTTTTAATAAATTAGAGAAACTTTTAAAAAATAATTAAAAATATAATAATTAAAAAAAGTTGTTATTTGAAAATAATTATTAAATAATAATTAATTAAATAATTAAAATATATATGTATAATTAATTATAAATTTATTTAAATAATTACAAAATAATAAAAATATTCTTAATAAAAACAATTACTAAGTGAATATTTAAAAAAAAATCTCTAGTATTTTAAATATGTCAATATAAAAATTAAACATCTTTTTTTAATTTCTAACAATTTTGAAAAATATTTTTAAATTGTGGCATTTCTCTGAGTAAATTTTTCTGAACTTTTCCTGAAAATATTTTTTTAATTAATAATTTTAAGAAAAATATATATTTTTTACCTAAATGATTTCTTGGTAAATTCATAAAATAAAAAGCCTTTGGTATTTTATATGGAGCTAATTTTTCTTTCAAAATTTGTTTTTCTTCAGATGTTAAATTGTATTTTTCAGAAGAAATATTTTCTTTATTAGATTCGGCAATTTCACATATTGCAACAACTGCTTCACCAAAATCAGGATGTGGAACAGCTAAATTAAAAATTAAAATTTTAGGATTCATTTATCAAAAATTTGACCAAAATCTTTACAAAAATTCCTTAAAAATAGAGAATAATATTTTAAAAAATAACTTAGATCACAGGGCTAAAAAGAATAATTAAAAACAAAAAATAGAAAAAGAAAATTAATTAATTTACCAATAACAGCACATTCTTTAATTCTTTCTCCAAATAAAATAGTCAAAACTTCTTCTACTTCTGTTGGGTAAACATTCATTCCTCCACTAATTATTAAATCTTTTTGACGTCCTTTAATCCAAATATAACCTTAAAATTTTGATTTTATTTATTTTTCTATTTTTTTCTTCTTTTAAACCTTTATCATCTTTTTCTCCCATATCTCCAGTTATAAAAAATCCATCATCAGTAAATTCTTGTTTTGTTTTTTCTGGTAAATTTAGATAACCTTTAAAAAGGCTTGGACTTTTAACTTCAATTACTCCTTCCTTGTTTATTCGAACCTAAAAAAATATTTTTTTTAAATTAGTTAATGTAATATATATATTTTAACAACATACATCAACATCTTTTGCTGCTTTTCCAACAGATCCAGCAATTCTTTGATTAACCAATTCATAAGGATTTGATGTTGAAACTAAAGTTTCTGTCATTCTAAGAAATTTGTTTTTAAAATTCTTAAAATATTTTTAATTTATAAATACCCATAACGTTCAAGAATTCGATGTCCAGTCATTTTTTCAAATTTTTCAAATACATTTGGTGTTAATTGTGCACTTCCACTTATAAAAACACGCATATTTTTTACAGATTCTCTGTTTAATCCTTTATGTTCAACCATTCGCCTGAATAATTTAAAAATATTTAAGAGGAAATATTATTAATTTTTTCTATTAGAAATGTTAATCTAACAATTTTTAATTTTCCAATTTAATTAAAATATTACGCATAATATGTAGGTACACCCATCATAACAGTTGATTTAGGTAAATAATTAATTGTTTCGTTCACATCAAATTTTGGTAAAAATATACAACTTGATTTCGAGAAAAGAGTACAATTAAAACTAATAAATAATCCATGAATGTGATAAAAAGGTAAAACATGTAAATTTACACTTAAAAAAATAAATAATTTTAATTTAAAAATTAATTTCCTTACTCATCTGGCCGAAATTTCCAAATTTCTGTACAAATTTTTCCATTTGCTGTTAATCCTCCATGTGTTATCATTGCACCTTTTGGGCGACCTTTTTAAAATAAAAATATATTCAAAAATTATTTTAAAAAATTTATAAACCAGTTGTTCCACTTGTATAAAGAATGCAAGCTACATCATTAGAATTAGCTGATTCAACATCTAATAAAGGACCAAATTTTGTAGATTGCTAAAAATTAATTTATTTAAATTTATTTTTAAAAATTTTTAAAAAACATTTTCCAATTCTTGTTCACATAAAACATGTTTGACTGTTGATTTTTCAGCAAAAGTAATATCTTCTTTTTTGTTAAGGGTAATAATAACTTTTGGTTTGGCATCCTTTTAAAATAAAATATTTTTAATTAAAGTTTTATCATTATACATTAACAAAATGTTCAGTTTCTCTTTTTGTATAAGTTGGATTTAATGGGACATAAGTTGCTCCAAGTCGAAGTATACCCAAATAAAGGGATAAAGCATTTGAAGTTTTTGAAGTTCGGCAAAGTATTGTGTCACCTTTCTATTTTTTTTAATTTTTATAATTTATAATTAATTTAAAATACCTGAATTCCAAATTGTTTACTTAAAATACTGGAATAACATCCAGAAGTAATATTTACATCATTATATGTCATATATTTGCCATCTTCCAAAAGCAATAATTTTTTATTTGCATATTCAGAAGATTTTGTTCCAGGGGAAAAACCTGCAGTCTCAACAAAATTGCTTGAAATTAATCGAATTGATTTTTTATTAAAAGTTTTGTATAAGAATTTAGGAGTTTTTATAGACAGAAACATTCTTTAAAAAATTAAAAAGTAATATGTGATTAGTTTTTAAATTTATTCAGAGAAATTTATTTAAAAAAGACAAATTTATAATTATTTATTAAAGAATATAAAATCATGCGTTTTTCATATTAATTTATTTCTTCAAATATTTCTATCTTATCAGTAAATTAATACATATAATCATAAAAACTAACCAAAATTGTTTCTACATTCTAACTACAATGTAACACTTCTCTCACGCGTTTTTAACATTTTTCATTTTGATTAATAAATTAAAAAAGAATGGTTATGTTTCTGACGTTTTGTCGTCAAACATTAACTGAAAATGTCGGAAAATTTTGGAAAAACAATCTTATATTGAAAGCTAAATATTCTTCTACAACATATAATGTTTAGTATATTTTAAATTAAATTTAAAAAAAATTTTAAATAAAATTTTTTAGATCGATAAAGATTCCAAAAAACACGGAGGTGAGTTGGTCGCTTCAGTGCTTAAGGTATATTCCGGTTTTTTAAATTAAATTTATTAAAATATTTTTCTCTTTTTGGCTCATGATGTTAAAGAAATATTTACTTTATGTGGTGGGCATATTTCTCCAATTCTTGTCGGTTCTGAACAACTTGGCATTAAAGTAGTTTTTTAATTTTTTTCTTAAAATTTTAATTGGCCTTCATTTAATATAATATTTTTTTAAAGATTTATGACACTAGACATGAAGTAAATGCAGTGTTTGCAGCAGATGCAGGTTTTATTAATTATGACCCCAAGCTATACGTACCTAAAAAATCTTACATTAGCCAATTAAGTTGCTCGTCTTCGTCAACATATTGGAGTTGCTGCTGTAACCTCAGGACCGGGTTGTTCTTAATTTAAATACTAATTATATGTTTAAAGGTGTTACAAATTCAATAACTTCTCTAAAAAATGCTCAGTTGGCTGAATCCCCTGTTATTCTTTTGTCAGGTGCTGCTCCAACATTAATGAAAGGAAGGGGAGCTTTACAAGATATTGATCAAATTCCGATAATTCAATCTATTTGTAAATTTACTGCACGAATTACAAATGTTGAAGATATAGGTTTTTTAAAATATTTTTAATTTTTGTTATAAATTTGTTTTAGTTCCAACTCTTAAACAAGCAATTTCAATTTCTCAATCTGATACTCCTGGCCCCTCATTTATTGAATTCCCTCTTGATGTTCTTCAGTCTTATCAGGAAGTAATTAAAGATGCTAGTTTTATCAAAAATCCAGATACGCTAGAAAAGGTTAACTTTCTTTTTTTAAATATTAAAAGGATTTCTTTTAATTTTCTCCATATTTAAAATATTATTTTTCAGCAAAATTTCAATGAATCTGTTCATCAACATATTTCTCGTCAATTTCACAATGCCTGGATTCATAAGGAATTTGGACCTTTACCTGTTACGATTCCAAAGCCAAGTCTTACAGAAATTAAAAATATTGCAGATATTCTTGAAAATTCAAAACGTCCTCTTCTTTTAATGGGAGGTCAATCTACATTACCTCCACTTAAACCTGAAGAACTTGTCCAAATTGTCAATGTATATTTTTAAATAACTTTTTATAAAAAAAACTTTTATTTTTTAGAATTTGGGAATTCCTACTTATTTGGGTGGAATGAGCCGTGGATTATTAGGTACAAATTCTCCAATACAAATGCGTCAAAATAGGAAAATTGCAATCAGAGAGGCTGATGTTATTATTCTTGCAGGTTTTTTTATTTTTTAATTCGATTTTAATTAATAGGAGCTGTTTGCGACTTTCGTCTATCTTATGGGAAAGGATTTTCTCCAGAAACAAAAGTTATTTCAATTAATAGAAGCCAAGAACAAATGTTAAAGGTTGTTTTTAATGATTTATTTACTTTTAGCATTTTATTTAGAATCATGGCATTTTTTGGAATTCTGCTGAGACTGTTCAAGCAGATGTTGGCCTAACTTTAAAAGCACTTCAAGATCAAATGTTGGAACAAAGAAAATGGACAGGGTTGGAAAAGTGTAAAGAATGGATTGAAAAATTAAGAGAAATGGAAATTAAAAAAGAAGAAGATACAGCTAAAAAGATGGTAGAAAAACCTAAAGATGGACATATGAACCCTCTTGTTCTATTGACAGCAATGGATGAAGTAATTTATTTGGAAAAAAATATTTAAGAATTTAATTTAATAGGTTATTCCGAAAGATGCAATTTTAGTTGCAGATGGAGGAGATTTTGTAGGAAGGTTTGTTAGTATTTTTAAACAAATTTATTATATTTAATTCTTTCAGTGCTGCATATGTTGTTCGGCCAGGAGGACCCTTACAATGGTTTGAATTTTTTTAAATAATATATGTTAATTATGATCTTTTTCTGATTATTCTACTAAAACATGTTTACATTACTTAGATTTGTTTTTCTTTTAGGCTTGACCCAGGCACCTTTGGCACATTAGGAGTTGGTGCTGGCTTTGCATTAGGTGCAAAGGCAGTTTATCCAGAAAGGACAGTTGTTATAATTTATGGAGATGGCTCTGCTGGGTTTTTTTAAATAATTTTGATTTGTTTAAATAATTTATTTAAGCTATTCTCTGATGGAATTTGATACATTTGTTCGCCATAAACTTCCAGTTGTGGGCATAATTGGAAATGATGCTTGTTGGACTCAAATTGCAAGAGAGCAAGTTCCACACTTTAATTCTGCTGTTGCGTGTGATTTGGATGTATAAATTACTTTTTTTTTAATTATTAAAGTAAAATTCCTTATTAATCAGTATACACATTATGAAGAATCTGCTAAAGCATTAGGTACTCAATCTTTATTTTTGGATGGTGATATGGACGTAAAACAAGTTCGTGAGGCATTGGCCCAAGCAATGGCTAGAAGTAGAACAGATCATCAGTCATTAGTTATAAATGTACTTATTGGAAAGACAAATATCCGTGAAGGATCAATTAGCGTTTAAATAATAATATAAATTTTTATTATTTTTGCTTAATATTTAAATCATTGTACTTTATATTTAGGGATACATAAAACATTTTTATTTTCTCTTTTTTCCACTTTTCTATACAAATGTATAAGTATTCCGACCTGCACAATTTCATATTTTTGTCTGTTTTTTTAGCTAGGAACATTCCTTTGTTAAGATTTAATATGTTAATGTTTATTAAAAAATACTTTTTATCATATTTTGTTAACTATTAATTTTATTATTTTTAAATTTTTTTTCAAATAAATTAATGGGAAAATTGAGGTTAAAATTTTTTATTGGGAATTTTGATAGAATGAGAAAATTGAAACAAAAAATAGGTACTTTTCCGTTATGGCGGCAATTTCCGCAATTTTTTGTCCGCAACTTTTTTTCTTTATTTATTATATTGGAGGCATAAATTCAACAATTGTATCGAGTTGAGTTTTTGAAGTATCAAGTCAGGTGTCACAGCGAATTCCTTTACGTGAAAAATGCATCTCCATTTAGGAATAAACTTTTCACGATTTTTTCTTAAATGGGACGCATCTTCACACCAAAACAAAGGCGTTCATTATGAATAATTCCAACTTTCTGGAGGAATTTTGCTGCATGAGTCTCGTCGGGAATTTCAACAAATAATTTTTTGTAATTAAACTCATTTTTACAAAGTTGGAAAGAGTAATTTCGAAAAAATATATAAGGAAATATATATAGTGAATTGATATATCAACGATCATATTATTGTGCAGTTTTCCCTTTCAGCTTATATAATCTTTTTTTTTTTGGAAAAATGAAAAATTGTTGAATTTATGCCTCCAATATAATAAAGAAAGAAAAAAAAAATTGCGGAAATTGCCGCCATAACGGAAAAGTACCAAAAAATAAATTGAACTTTATATAAGACAAAAAAATTTTTTTATCTTGAAGGAATTTGCCCTTTTTTATTCTCTATAGGTATTTTGTTATATAATTAATCAAAATAAAGTTTTTCTTTTTATCCACATGTTATCAAAATGAATTACAACTGACCGTAAAATGTACCTTAATACCGAAAATGATGAAATAAATTTTTATAATTTAAATAGAAAAATTAAAATTTTAAATTAATTTAAAAATAATATTTAAATTATAAAAGAAAATAGTATAAATGTTTATTTAAATATATTAAAGCTTTTAAAAAAATAAATTGAATGAAAATACTTAAAATTTATGCGAAAAAGTACTTCACACTTTAATTGTTTGTCACCAAAGATGATGAAATTATTGTTAATAGAATTTGTTTTTTTTAAATCAAATTTTGATGCGCAAAAAGAATTTTTAGGTTTTTTCTGTAAAAATTTTTAAAGTAATAAATTTACAAATTTTTATAGTTATAATTTTAAATTTACTATTTTTAATAAGATGGATAATTTATACGATTATTATAATCAAATAATTATTTTTTATTCAAATATTATTGGAACAGTTTGGAATATTACTTATAAACAACGTCAATGTTTATTGAATTTATTACAGGATTTCTTTTTAAAATCAAAAAAGGTTTTGAAAAAAATAAATTATTTATTATATTGTTGTGTTAGTGATTTTGTTGAAAATATTTGTTTTATTTTTAAAAATTCTCATTTTTATTCTTAAAATTAAAATATTAGGGGTTGTTTAAATTGAGGGTTTAGATATAAAGCACCCAAGAACTATTACAATAATTTTTTTTTAATTTTCTTTTATTTAATTTAATTCTACTATTTCTTTTTTTTTTTGTTTTTTTGTAGTTTTATTGACACAAAATAACAAAAATGTTTAGTTAATTTTTCAATCTTTCACCTTCAACATTTTTTAAATTTAAGATCACAGGACAGAGATGTTTTGTTTATTTTATTTTAAGCTTTTTAAGTGGAAATCACTCACTTTTAAAATTCTTTTTTAAAATATTTAATCTTTAAAGTATTCATTTATACTTTTTATTAAAAAAAATAAATTTCCAAGAAAATTTATTTAAAAAAATATTTTTTTCTCAATTTCAAATATACTTTTATTTTCTGATCATCTTTAATAAACTTTTTTTCTTAAAATAATTTTCTTTTATTTATTTAATTTTAAAATTTATAAACAAATTAAAATAATGACACACTTTTTTATAAGAATAAAATTTTATTAAAACTATTTTTAAATTAAATATTATATGAAATAAATAATATTATATTATTTAGATATAATTATTTATTTAAAACAGTTGTTTCTTTCCTTTACCAAAAATTTCTTTTCTTTTTATAACTTTTTTATCTATTTTCTAAAATATTTTCAATTTCTCATATTTATCTTTCAGAACATCTGGGAATATATAAATATAAAAATTTAAAAGCTTTATGGATCAAAGATAACAACTACCACAAAAAACATTTTTTCTTCAAAATTATTTCAATTCTTTTCACATTCCATTTCTTTATTATTTAATTCTTTAAATTCCTTTAATTTACTTACATTAAATTTCCAAATATTTCAATTAGAATATAATTTTTAAAAAATTCTTATAATATTAATATTATTTGTATAATTATACAAATCAGAGTAATAATATATTTATTTTTAATTTATATAAAATTATTATTATTTAAATTCTAAATGTGTAGGAAGTACTTGAAAATTATCATTTCCTACTTTTTTTTTAAATAAACTTGAAATAAAGCTAAAAATGGCAAAAAATGACTACAAGTAGATTTTCAAGTAACATAAAAATATTAAAAATTTGCTCTATTTAAATTAAAATTAGATTTAAATTTTGGACATCTTTCTCTTCCCATAGGAAATTTTAAAAAGTTTTCTTATATTTTCCAAAATGTTTTTTAATAAAATAGGTTAAACTGCAGAATGATTTTAAATTAATTTTAACGAAAACAAATTAATTCGATACCACGTTTTTTGATATACCAAAAAATTTCAATAATATTATACTTATATTTATAACTTACTCTAAATAAATATACAAAAATAATTATAAGTAAATATAGGTATTATACATTCAGTAAATCAAATTCTTGAAAATTTTCTATCTGTTTATCTTTTTTAATATTTTTTCCACTTGACAATTTTATTTATTTTTTATTTTGTTTATCTTCTAATAATAATTAACCTTTAAATATATTATTTAAATAAAATATATTATTTATTTTATTAGTTATATAATCATATGATGGCTTTTGGAACTAATCAACCACAAACAACTTCTTCTTTGATGGCTTTTAGTGAAGAAATAATTAAACAAGTAATTAATAATATCAAATTATTATTATTTTTAATTTTTTTTAATCTTAAAATTGGCTAATTAATTAATTATAAAAACAAAATTTTCTCAAAATTTTAAAAATTATTATTTTCTTTTAAGTTAACCCCAGAGGAGATTGATGAATTTAGAGAAGCTTTTATGATGTTTGATAAAGACGGAAATGGTACAATATCAACAAAAGAATTAGGTGTAGCAATGCGTTCTTTAGGCCAAAATCCAACAGAACAAGAAATATTAGAAATGATAAATGAAGTAGATATTGATGGAAATGGACAAATTGAATTTCCAGAATTTTGTGTTATGATGAAAAGAATGATGAAAGAAACGTAAATATAATTTTAAATTTTAATATAAAAAATATTTTTTTTAAGAGATTCTGAAATGATACGAGAAGCTTTTCGTGTTTTTGACAAAGATGGAAATGGAGTTATTACAGCACAAGTAAATTATTTTATATTTTTTAATATTAATATATGATCTTTTTTTTTAAATTTTTTTAATGAATTTCCCTTTAAATATTTTTATTTTAGAATATTATTTTATTTTTCTAGGAATTTCGTTATTTTATGGTACATATGGGAATGCAATTTAGTGAACAAGAAGTTGATGAAATGATTCATGAAGTAGACGTTGATGGTGACGGTGAAATTAATTATGAAGAGTTTGTTAAGGTTTTTTTTAAAATAAAAGGAAAAAATATATTTAATTTTTAGATGATGAGTGAAAGATGAAAAAATAAAATATTTATGTAAATAAATTAAATAATAAAACATTCCATTTATAAATTAATTTTTAATTAAATTTTCTTTTAATAAATATTTAGATAAAGAAAATTTTGAGTTTTTCAATTTAATTTTTAAATTAAGAAATATATTTAAAAATTTTGTTTATAATTAAAAGTTTAATATTTAATATCGATATTTAAAAAATATAAATTTTTATCATGAATATATGAACGTTTGTTTAATAATATACCGTATTTACTCGATTAATTACCCTGGGTAATTATTGTTTCAACTTGTAGCTGGAGGGGGTAACTAATACAGGTGGGGTAATTAATAGAGGTAGGGTAATTATTTTTTCAACCGTTTTTGTGATTTAACAATATGAAAATTTGGCATAATGAATTCGACAATTTGATTCTCTGTCAGTGAAAAAGGTTTGCATTCTGTTTTTCTTTTTTTATTCTTTATTTATGTAAAGGCTGCAATTTTATTTTTTAACTATTTTTCCATTTAATATTTAATTCTTGTTCTTTCCCTTAATTATGATTTTAGAAAACTTCCGGTTAGGAAATATTTTTATAAGAAATATGTCGTTAGATGATGAGATAATTGAATTGCAAGAGGAGCCACAAATTGTTAACAAAAACAAACGATATAAAAGCCATGAAACTTCAGTGAAACTTGAAGCAATTGAATGGGCTCGAAAGAATTCAGTACATTCTGCTGCAAGGAAATTTAATGTTGACAGGTTTGCATAATAATTTTTCTTTTTCATTTTTTATTTATAGAAAATTGATCAGAAACTGGAGAAGTGATGAAAAAAAGCTCGAACAGCAGAGCAACAATATAAATGGGAAAAATCGAAAGAGGCTCGATGGAGGTGGCCGCAAAATTTTGCATCATGATTTGGAGATAGAACTGTCAGACTGGGTGAAGGAAATGCGCGAACGTAAGCATTTGGTTTCAAGGCGAATTATTCACAATAAAGCCGTTGAAATATTTAAGAATACTGATCTAAAGGTTTGAAATTAATTATTAAATAAACTTCAAATTTAGTTATCTAATGGTTGGTTGGAAAATTTCATGAGGCGTAACAACTTTGTTATTCGCCGCGTCACTACAACTTGTCAGCACCCTCCTGAAAATTATATAGAGGCAATAGCGAAATTTATTGTCCATGTTGAACAGCGAAGGAAGAAAGTTTCTTTTTCTGAAATTATTGCAATGGATGAAACTGCTGTTTGGTTTGATGATCCTGGAGGGAGATGCGTAGATTCTCGTGGTGTTAGAGAAGTCTTTTATGTGTTTGTTATATTTTCAAATTATTTTAGGTATCAGTCATAACAACAGGACATGAAAAGATGAGAATAACTGTTTGCCTTTCAGCACGTTCAGATGGAAGGAAGTTAACCCCTTATGTACTTGTTAAGAATAAGAGACCTATTCCACGTATTGTTGAGCAATTCAAAGGTAAAATAGCCATAAATTGGGCAGGATCCATTTGGATGAACGACACAACAACTGAAGATTATCTACGCAAGATTATTGGCTCAAATATTTTTGGAAAAAAAAGGTTGCTTGTTTGGGATACATTTACATCTCATAAAAGCAATGCTACTTCAAGAGTTTTGAGTGAATTGAAGTTAGAGCCTGCTTTCGTACCAGGAGGTTGTACCAAATTCGTTCAAGTTTGTTTTCGGTGTTAGTTATTTAATTTTTTTAATTTTTAGCCTGGGGACATTAGTTTTAATAAACCATTTAAAGAGAAAGTGAGGCATTTTTATGAAGTATGGATGTTGAATGGCGAAAGGCATGAATTTACTTCATCTGGAAATCCAAAACCACCATCTTTGGATATTGTTCTTGATTGGGTTTACAGATCCTGGTTGGAACTTTCTAAAGATGTTATCATCAAATCATTTTTGGGTATATTTAATTTTTAATTTCTTTATATTTTTAATAATTTCAGCCTGTGGACTCTCAAATTCTCTTGATGGCTTAGATGATGATTTAATAGCATGTTTCAAACCTAATGGTTCTATTGGTGAGAAGGGACTTGACATTCTTTCTGAAATGCGTACAAAATCGAAAGCAGCAGATGGGAGTTCTGAGCAGTCACAGATTGAAAATGATGAAGCCGATGATGAGGATGGTTATGGTGTAAATCTCAATGGTATAGAAGATGATCTTGATTTGTTTTTTGATATTGAAGTTTAATATTGGTTTTTTATTGATTTTATTAATAAATTATTATATAGTAATTTATGGTTGAATTTAATAGGGGGTAATTAATAGAGTGTGGAGAGGGGGGTAATTAATAGAGGTAGGGTAATTATTTTTTCAACCTATCGCTGGAGGGGGTAATTAATACAGGTGGGGCAATTAATTGGGGGAGGGTAATTAATCGAGTAAATACGGTACTAATTATAATACAATGGATAACTAGGTAATTTTTTTTTGTTTTTTTTGTTTTTTTTTGTATTTCTTTTGTATTTCTTTTGTTTTTTTTTGGATTAAAAAATTTTTTTTTTACTTCTTTTATTTTTTAAAGATTTTTTTTATTTTTTTGTTTTTTTTTTGATTAATTTTTTTTAAATTTATATAGGGTTATACATATTATTTACTTCCTCAGATAGAGTAACTTCTAGGCTATTTTTCAAATTCTTTTCTTATTTTTTATCCTTTGACTTAAATTCTTTTAATTCATCGCTTTTAATAATAGTCAAATCAATCTTAAAATCATCATTTTTTGATGGTTTTCCTTTTATTTTAGTTTTAAAACTTGTAGAAATATTTTCTTTTAAATTATTAAAAAATTGAGATACTTTTGCTTTCTTTTCACCTTTCCATTTAATACCACATAACCAAATAGTGCAAATCCAATTCTAAAAATTAAAAATAAATATTTAATTTTTAATAAAATTACTATATATTTTTTAACTTTAATTTAATATAGGTATTACTTTATATTTGTCATTTTTTTTAATTATTTCTGGACATTCCAATTTTGAAGGTTTAATATGAACATATTCTATTAATTCCTTTAAATTTACTTTTTTTTCTAACTCAGTTTTTAAAGATTTATTCAAATTATTTTCAACAAAATCACAAAATTGACGTCCATGTGATGAATCATTTGAATGATAACAAACAATTAAAATTAATTTTTCATACTTAAATTTTAATAAATAAAAGAAATTAATTTAAATTGTTAAAATTATAAATTCCTAATTTAACCAGGTTGCTTATTCCAATGAGGAGTCAATAAGATCCAGCCCCTATTGCAGCAAAGTAAATGGACTTAAACTAACAATGAACTATATTCCTAAAAATTATTCTTTTCGAAGGAATCGGTCGGTGTTTTCAGTTAAAAATCAAAAATTTGCTCAACCCAAAACCAGAGGGATTTTAGGTAACTGAAATGAAACTCGATACGACACTTTCGTTCAACCCGACTCAATCTGATATTCACTGTCTGTATGAATAATTTAATTAAACTAAAAAAGTGATGTGACGCTGTATAAAATTTACAAAAATTATACGAATCCCTCTATTAAATAACCTGTTCAAAAAAGTTATCATTATTATACCAATCAGTTAATGATTCTTCGAATTTTTGAATACCTAAATTATTTAATAAAATATAATTATAAATTTATTAAATTAATTATTATTTTAAAAATAATCAAACCAATATTAAATTGTTTTTTAATTATTTTTTCTGTTGTTTCATTTATATTAAATAAAATATTATCTGTATATTTTCCAGGTGTCATAATTCTCCAATTTTTATTTTTATCAATTTTAAAATATTCATCTAAATTAAATTTTTTAACTTTTTGATCATCATTTTTATCAATTTTTATTTCAAAATTATTTTCAAATATTTTTATAAAATTTTGAGGAATTTTCTTAAGAGATAGAATTGGATGTTTTTTTTCTAAATAATATGCCAAAATAATTAAAGCTTTATCATTTAAAAATCCAAAATTTTCTCCATAAATTGAATTTTCTTAAAAAAAAAATTTAATTAAAAAATAAAATATTTTTTTACTTTTACACCACAATTTAAGCATTACAAATATTTTTTTAAATTTTTCTTTTGATCCAGTTAAATAAGTTAGCATTTGCAAATTAAAATAATAATCTAAAATATTTTATTTTATTTATTTTTTTTATTAAAAATAAATAAATTATTAATAAAAGTTTTTATAAAAAATAAATAATTTTACCCTAATAAAATAAATATAGAATAACTTAAAATATAAATTTTAAAAAATAGACTTGTAATTAGTGATTGGAAGGTCATACTCATACCTCATACTCATATCTCGGTATGAGTATGAGGTATAGGGTCTCAAAAAATATTGACGAAAAAGTGGCAAAATAGTGAAATATTGAAATCAAAAACCATCCTAGAAGCTTCAAATTATGCTAAAAACGTGTTTTTCGTGCATTTCATGCTTCTCTTAATTCGCAAAAAATATCGATTTCAATATTTTTGGAGACCCTAATGATGTATGAGCAGTTTTTCCCAAAAAATGGTGAATTTTTGGCAAATAGATGGCAATAAATTATAAAAATTTTTGCTTGCGGTGCTGAAAATGACCTAAATTTTTAAAATTTATCCAACCCGAAAATCCAACTATAAAAGTTAATAAAATAAAATTTGGAGCAGGTTGACATTTCTTGTCCCACTTTAAAGTAAAAGCCCTCCCCGCCAACCGTGGACCACCCTAGTTTAAAGGTTTGTTAGCAGTTACTATCCTCTACACAAATCAGACTTTACTGAGGAACTTCAAAGAGAAAATGTCCAACCATATCCTTGCTTTTGCTTGGTTTGGAAAATATAATCGAAACACTTAATATTACTGCAAAAAGTTCGCTAACTTAAAAACTGGCATAAAATATTTCCTATGAAGTATGAGGTAAAAAATTAGCTTGTATGAGTATGAGCAAAATCGAAATTTCCAATCATTGCTTGTAAGAGATGAGCAAAAATAAATTTTTTTAAAAGTTATAGAAGCTTTATAATTTTTAAATTAAAAATATTAAATTAAAAATAACCTATTATACTCTTTTGTTTATTATTATCCTTTTCTTTTATCAATTCTTCGATAGATTTTATAATTATATTCTCACGATTAGTTGAATCAATTAGTATTTCTTTTGATAAATAAACAGATTTAAGAATTATAAGTGAAGAATCAAAATAAAATTTAATTATAAATTGATTTTCTTCATTAATTGATTTAAAAAGATTTTTGACAGAATCATTCTTCAAAAATAATAAAATTATATTTTATTTAATAAAATTTAGATATATTTATCATTAATTTATAAAAATTAAAATAAAATATATCTTCTCAATTAATAAATTACACAATCTCTCCCAACATAATTTTTAAATTTTTAAAATATTTTTATATTACTAACCTGACAAATAAAACAAAATAATGACTTATCTTTACAGTCTTCTTTTTTAATGCATAACTTATTTCCAAAAAATTTTTTATTTTGTTTATCTTCTGTTTTCGTATTTTTTAAATAAATAATTCCTTCAATTGTTGAATAATCTTCAATAATTTTAATATTTACTAGATTTGTAATAATTAAATGAATATCATTATTCTAAAAAATATTTTTATTTAATTAATTAAATATTTATTAAAATTAAAATAAAATATACCCATTCTTCTAATTTTAATTTATTTATTAAATAATCTATTCTTTTATTACTCGATTCAAAATTAGAAGCAAAATTAGAATTATAATTATTTGTAATTTCATCTTCCAACATTAAAGTGATCTAAAAATATATTTATTTATTTATTTATTAAAAAATAAAACTTTTTTTTCTTCCTCTTCTTCAAAAATTTTTATTTCTTCTTTATCTTTATTAATTTTTTCTTCTTCTATTATTTTATTTTGTTTCTCTTTTTCTTTATATTCTTTTCTTTTATCTTCTTTTATTTTAAGTTTATTTTCCTCATCAACATTTATTAAATTAATTTCTTCATTTTTTGGTGAATATTTAAATTTAAAATTATTAATTAAATCTTCCATTCTTTTAATCATTTCTTCATTTTCAAGTAAATCAATTTTATTTTCATTTATAAAATTTAAATGATCATCTTCTAAAAATACTTTTTGTTCAATAAATACAATTTCTTGTTCATCATTATTTTCACAATCCTCTGAATCATTCCAATTTAATAAATCTTCATCATAAAATTTTGTATTTAATTCTCTTTTTGTTTTAATTTTTTTAATTTCTTCAATTGTTTTTGATGTTATATTATTTGAAATTAAAGCATTGGTTAAAAAACTAATAAATTTAAATAATAAACAAACACTTTTTAATAAATAATTATCTTCTTGAAGATTAATTGTTAAAATATTTTTAAAATTTAATATTCCTATAAGAATATTAAATTTCTTTTTATCAATTTCTTTTTCTATTTTTATTAATTTATTAAATAATAATGATAATGATATTCGTAATTCTGCATTTTTAGCTTCAATAGAATCTTTTTCGTTTAACAAAAATATTTTATAAAGATTAATTTTTGTTAAATTTTCCATTAAATCTTTAAAAAATTTAAATTAAATAAAAATTTAATTATTTAATTTACATATTTTTAAAACATTTGGCTGTTTAATTTCTAAATCAAGAACCATTTCTTCTCCAATTAAATTTGTAATATTTCGTTTAAAAATATTCATTTTATTTATATTATAATCACAAATTTTATCCCTTGCTTTAAAAGAATAACCAATTAACCATTCAAAATAATTTTTATGAAGATCTTTTATATTAATATTTTCAATATTTGATTTCTAGAATTTAAATAAATAATTTTTTTTTAATTTTTTTAGATCAAAACAAAACTGACAAAAACTAATAAAGCCAATGCTTGACTCATATAATTAATTAATTATAAATATTTAAAAATTAAATTATTTTTACTTTTCTTTTTATTATAATTTTTATTTTTAAAAATTTTATTATAATAATTATATATTTTAATTAATTAAATAACCTCAACTATAAGTTTAATCCATTTATGATCAAAAATAATTCCATGTTTTTTTATTATTTTTTTTTCATTTTTTTCAATCTTTTTAACTTCTGTCCATAAATCGTTTACTAAATATTTAATTTGTTCATTTTTATTATTATTAGGCATTATCCTCTTGCATTTTATCCTAAAAAAAATTTTCAAAATTTTTTCCAAATATTTAATTGCTTCATTTATATAAAATAGAATATCTATTTTTTCGTTTGTAATTTTATTACTCATTGTTTTTATAAAATCATTAAATTCTATATGTCCATCGATTGGCTCTATAAATTAAACAAAATTAGATAATACTTAAGTTACTACTACTCATTTTTTATTATTTTACTCTTTTTTCCCCTTGAGTATTCACCGATCATCATTTTTATTCTACAAAAATATTTAACTTTTATTCAACACCACATGGGTAAAAAATTTAAATATGATGCCAAAAATTATAAGATACATTAGCAAAATTGCCAAAAGTACATTTGGATCTATTGAGTGTGTTTTATACTTCTCCATTTTTGGGCCCATGGCTGTTGCTCTTCGAGCAAACTTGGACCTATTCGTTGAAATTTAATCTAATGTGTAGAAGATATTTTGGTCTGATTGTGTTTTGGTTTTACACTAACAATAATATATTTAGTGTAAAGGTTCAATAAATAAATCCAAGTTTGTTCGAAAAGCAACCAGCCATGGGCCCAAAAATAAAAAGTAATAAAACACCCCAAATAGATCCAAATGTACTTTTGGTGATATTTTTATAATTTTTGGCATCATATTTCACAAATAAAATATTTAATTGTTTCATTTATTTAATTATTATACAGTCAAAAAGATTAAAATGATGCTCGGTGAATACTCAAGCGAAAAAAAAGAGGAAAATAATAAAAATTAGTAGTAGTAACTTAAGTATTACTCAAAATTATTATAAAATAATAAATTTTATTCAAAATTATTTTATGTTCAAAATATATTAACCGTAGGGCAGAAATATATAACGGAGATGTTTCGAAACTAAAAAATATTGAAACACGGAAATCAGAATTTTGTATTTTAGATAATACGAATACCAAAAATACCAAAATTACATCCTTCAACAACTTTCCCCCACCAACATCCTTATTATTCCAAAAAATTTCCCCTGCTGTGCGACGTTAGTGGGCTGCCCCCAAACTACACTAATCCTTTTTCATCAATTATTTTATAAATATATTTTATTGGGATCAACCCATGAACAGTGATCGGCAAGTTCCAGTTCCAGTTCCGGAACTACCAAATTTCTGGAACTGGAACTGGTTCTGGAACTGGAACTGGCCCGGAACTAGTTCCTTACCCCACAATAGTTCCGGAACTGGAACTATGAAAAT
Source organism: Meloidogyne chitwoodi (assembly GCA_015183035.1). Classification (NCBI taxonomy): domain Eukaryota; kingdom Metazoa; phylum Nematoda; class Chromadorea; order Rhabditida; family Meloidogynidae; genus Meloidogyne; species Meloidogyne chitwoodi. The sequence continues at coordinate 1,197,441 of JACZZP010000004.1, read as the reverse complement.
TAAAAATGAAGTTCCAGAACTGGAACTTCAAAAATTCAAAAACAAGTTCTGGAACTGGAACTAGTTCTGTTGAAATTTTGAAACTTGCCGATCACTGCCCATGAACCCCTATTCATCGCAACCCTATAAATAAAGATAACAATAGCAATAAAGGATTTATTGTTGATATTCGGGCTTTTCGATGAATTGAGTTCGACCAATAAGTGAATTGGTGTGAACTAATTGGGTTATGCGCTATAATAATATAATAATAAATCGTTAATGTTTCAGCAAAACTCAGATAAAACATTAATAATTTACTATTTTATAATATATAATTAAAATATTTACCAAAGATTATTGTTTTTTCGTTTACTTTTTCTATATTAGATTTATTTGGGCAATGTCTATATAACTATAAAAAGAGTAAATTATTAAATAAATAATTATATTTTTAAATCTTACAAAATTTATGCTTTTGTTGTTCATATTAATTGAATATGTTTTTGACTTCTCATACGAATTAAGATCTATTAAAATTATAAAAAAAAATTTATATACAGTTTGTATAAAATTTTATAAATTTTTTACAAAAATAATTACCGCCTTGAAAAAACTTTATCTCGTCTGAAAATTTAAGCAATAATGAACCTCATTATTTTATAATGTTACTTTTTAATTATATGGGCAAAATTAAGCAATTTTAGTCTGCAACTTTTTAACTTTATTAATTACTAGAGTAAAAGTTTGCCTTACCGGGCGGTGTCCGAAATTTTGGGCTTTGGAAAGTTGGGCTCTAAGATTTTTCGGAATTTTGGGCTCCAGTGGAAAGTTGGGTTCTATGTGAATAAAAGTGAAAAAAGGCGGAATTTTGAGCTCTAGAATTTTGGGCTCCGGAGGAATTTTGGGCTCTAAGTGAATAAACGCGACACCTTTAGACCATACATATTAAAGTAAATGTCGAACGAACCACTTAAAAATGGATAGGTAATAAAACACTATCAATAGATCCAAGTTTTGTGCGAAGACCAACCGGCCATGGGCCCTAAAATGGATAAGTATTTATTCACATAGAGCCCAACTTTCCAATTGAGCCCAAAATTCCGAAAAGTTGGAGCCCAATTTTCCGAAAAATCTTAGAGCTCAACTTTCCAGGACCCAAAATTCTGGACATCATTGCATTTGTTTGGCAAATGTGGGGGAATATTTTATATAGGTATACCTAAATATTTAGTACTTTTATTTTATTTATTTATTTTATTATAATATTTTTCTTCATTTTATTTATTTATTTATTTATACCTTTAACTTTTTTGTTTAATTCCTTATTTTTTTCCATTAATTCTTTTATAGTTGTCTCATTTAATTCATCAAGCTTATCCAAATATTTTTTATCTAATTGAATTAATATTTCATTTTTAGGATCATTTTTTATTTTATCATATTCATTCCTTACAAATTCAATTAATTCTAGTCCTGTTTCTTTTTTTTCTATTTTTCCTCGTATTCCATCAAAAATAATTGAAATATCTCTTAACATTACCAAATTTTTAATAGAATGATTTCCTTGTAATTGATAAATTTTTACTAAAAATGAAGTTTTAATAATTTTCCAATCTTTTTCTTCTTTTATATATTTTTTAATAATTTTATTAAACCATCTTATTTGTATTAAAATTTCAAAAATCAAATTATATCCTATAAATCTATAAATTTCGTTGTCTTTTAAAAGTAAATAATAATTTAAAATAATCATGTGATCTAATTCTTCTGAATCTAAATAAATTAAAAAAAATTATTTCAAAATTTTTAATTAATTTTTTCATAATAATCCTTACTTTTACTGGTCCCTAAAATTTTTTGTCAAAATGTCTCATTTTATTCCTTTTTTTCAACTAATAATAGGTTTTCGCATACGCTGAGCTCGAATCTGAGCTCAGTTTTCAAAAATACCGAATCCCGAACCCAGATTCGAACAAGTCGAATTGAGGGTAAATATTTTTATTTAGGCAAATAATAGCTCATTCGATTCGTCTTATCGAGCTGAATCGAATGATACTAAGACGTTTAGCTGTTTTTAAGCAAGTTATGATTGAATATTTGGATGAGCAGTCATTAAAATCATGAATTTGATCAATCCTAACTTACTTAAAAAACAGCTAGACGTCTTAATTTTGGTATCATTCGACTCAGCTCGATAAAACGAATCGAATGAGCTATTATTTGATATATAAAAAGATTTACCCTGAAGTCGAATTTTTCGAATCTGGGTTCGAAATTCCATATTTTTGAAAACTGACATCAGATTCGAGCTCAGCATATACAAAAACCAATTATAAGTTGAAGAAACGGAATAAAATGAGACATTTTGACAATTTTTTTAGGGACCAGTAAAAGTAAGGATTACCTTAAATATAGTACATATATTTATTTACCTATGTCTGTAAATATACTAGTCTTTTCACTTTCATATAAAATTAATTCATTATCTTCTTTTTCGTCACTAAAATCTTTAATTAATCTTGCTTTCGCAGTTTTATTTTTTTCAAAAAGTTTTTTCAACTGTTTATGAAATAAATTATTATTAATATTAATTAAATTTAATTCTTCTTTAATTGCTGAGTTTAATTTTGTTAAAAGATGTTGAGATGTAATTTTAAAATTTGTCTGTAATATTAAATCTTTGGATGAATAATTTGCTTGAGAAGAATATTCATTTATTAAATTTTCAATAAATGTTTTATTATCATCTGTTTTTAATAATTTAAACATGAAACAGTGAATAATTACTTTGTCTTGACTATAAGTGAATAATTTAATATAACGACGAATTTGTTCACTTTCTTCGACTAATTCTTTAAATTAATAATGTTAATAAATTATATTATATATTTAAATTTTAATTATATTATTTTACTATTAATTATTAAATAAACCTATTTTATAAGCAATAGGTTTATAATATTCAAATTGTTCAAACATCAAATCACTGAGAACGCTTCGAAATTTCTTTTTAAATTCAAGCAGTTCATTATCTTCCCTTCCATTTAAAGACTCTTCGAAGAAATTTTTGTATTGTTTTAAGCTAAAATATAGTTGCACCGGATCGGGTGATAGTGATTATTTCTATTTTTCTGAATCTCAATCCTGATTTTTCTAATCCCGTTCTGTGATCGGGATCGAATCAAAAATGCGAAATCCTTATCCCAACTTTAGTCAATCTTGTTCCAACTCGGGATGGAAATTTAAAAATCCCAATCCTAATTTTTGACGGGATCTTTGTTAGGTTCGTAAGTACCAACAGGCTAATGACAGCACTTTATCTTTAATAAGATAGTAAAAGTGGTAATGAAGAGAATGATTTTTGTCACTGGGCTTTTGCTGATGACGGGGGACAGGGAGTAATGGCCATGTCTCCAACTTGACTTACGGTTAGGCTGGCTTTATACTATCATAAGCCTGCTGGCTTATGATAGTTCCATTAGACCATACCCAACACCAGAGCTAGGTAAGTTTCGGATTTCGTATTTCGGTTTTTATTTTTTAAAATTTTGTTTCGGCCCAACACCGTGCAACTAGTCCAAAATTAATTATTTAAATTTTATTAAAAAATATTATTAAATTTTTTATAATTTAATTTTAACCCTGTTATACCTTTCATAATGTAAGTTAGCTAATATTAATTTAAAATCATTTTCTATTTTATTAAAAGCCTCATCTTCGTTAATTTCTAATAATTCTTTTAATTTTTTAAATTTTATTTTAATAATTTTTAATTTATTATATCCAGCAGTCATTTCTGTATCAAAAAGATCAAAAATTTGTTCAAATTCTAATAATTTTAAAATTAATTCTAAATTAATTGTTATTTCTTTATTTTCTCTAAATTCTTTAAAATTTTCTAATTCTTTTTTAATTTCTTCTAAAATTTCTTTTTGATACTCTAAATTTACATTAGTTTTCCTTTTTAATTCTTTTTTTATTTTTTTTTCATTTAATTTAACATTTTTAGAAATATTTGTATATTTTTCATTAATTTTTTTATTTAATAAAAACAAAGTAATTTTTTTAATGATATTTTTCCAGTCTTTATTTTCTTCTAAAAATGCCACTTTATATTGGTTTTCCAAATCTTTATCAGTCAAGCCAGCTTAAATTTTATTAAATAAAATTTAAATTTAAAAAATTTTACCAAATGAAATATTTACTAGTGATGAACTTCCTTCTTTTGGATGTTTATTTTTTGCTTTGGATGATGGTTTTCCATATATTTCAAAATTGGAAAATGAATAGCACAATAAAAATAAATAAAATGAATATTTTAACATCTAAAAAATTTAAATTTTATTTTTTATTTAATCAAATAATAAATTTAAAAAATATAACATTAACAAAATTATAAATAAAAATATTTTAATATATTCTTTTAAGAATTAAATTTTAAAATAAAAATAATTTAAATATAAATTTTAAAACAAAATGAGACCTTTTTTTATTAATAGAGAATTCGAAATAATTTTATATAAATTTATTTTAAAAAGAAAGGGGAGGGGGAAAGATGCGCTGCGCAAAGTGCCATTGACTCGTGGCATTATAGTAGATAATATATTAAATTATTAGAGGCGAAAGAGAGAGAGAGAGAAAGGGATTAGACAACGTAATATTGACCTTTTGGTATTTATAGAGAGGAGATAAATTAATGTTTGATAGCTAACAGTCAATAATATATTCTCTAAAATATAAAATGTATATGGTATCACGAGCATTAGTGCGACTATTCGATTTTTGAGTAGTTAAACAGCTATAAAATTTTCATAATTTTCGACGTTTAATATTGATAAATTTAAAAAGACGTAGACATTGCGGATTTGCCATTGTATTAAACTAAATTTATTTAATTATTTTAGTTTGTATTTTAGATCTTTTTGTAAATAATTGATAAAATTACTTTAAGTAATATATTAAAAATATTTTTAAAAAATTATAAAATATAATTATGTATATTAGGAAAAATTATATTAAAAAATAATAAATATTAAAATTAAAAAATTATTAATATATTCGATTAAATTAAAATATACATATAGTAAATTTTAATTTATGTTTAATTATTTTTTTAAATTACCTAAATAAAAAAATTAAAAAAAAAGAAATATTTTTTCCTTTAAAAATTGCAACAAAAATTTGAAAAATTATATAAAATAATTTTCTATTTAATAAACAATTTTATTTATTTTTCCCTTAATTTTTAATTTCAATTAAAGTAAACAATCTGATTTAATTTAATTAAATAAAAATAAATTTTTAATTAATATAATTTAAAAATTCAGCTTTATCTATTTTAGTTAAAAATTTCAAAAAAATTTTTTTGTAAATTTGTTTACTTTTTATCATTTTATAAAATATTAATATCTGATGTCTATAAAAACTATTATAGCACATTTCATTGAAATTTTTATAAATAAAGTGATTATTATAAATAGAACACATGTTTGTGATCATGAAAATAGAAAAAGATTATTTTATTTTATTATAGATAAAATAAAAATTAATTTTTTATAATTATTTACACAAGAAAAAAGATCTTTTTAATTTCATAGAAAAATTTTCAAAATTATTAAAAAGTAAAATTATTTTTTATACAAATGTTTAATTATTATTTTATTACTTTTTAATTAATTTTATAAAATATAGTTAACATTTTTTTAAATAAAACTATAATAATATTTTGTTAGAGATTAATTAATTATAAAATATAATTATTTTATATAGTTAATTAATTTTATTTAAAATTAATTTAATTAATTAAACGTTGTATAAATAATTTGATTAAATAAATAGACTTTTTTGGAGGAATTTTATAATTTTTATTTTTTATATTAAAATTAAAAATTTAAACATATTAATAAAAAATAAATTATTTATTTGACCAATTGTACAAAAACGTAAAATATTTGTTGTATGTACTTTGTTATCTTTTATATTATTATTAAATAATTCCTTTTTATTTTTAAATAATACAAATATTACTAGCAGTCAATCAAAATTTTCCCAAGCTAATTAATTTCGTTGCTAAACATAATCAGACTAATTTAATAAAATTCATGTGAAAAAAATGATAACGTGACCATCTACTTAAATAAAATATTTTATTATAATAATAATTTTAGTTTTATTTAATTCATAATTATTTAAAAAGATAATTTGCTCTATAAAATGACTTTAAATGATAAAATTTATTTTAATAAATTTATTTTTTTTTAATTATAATTTCAGTTAAAAATAATGGTATTAATACGTGATCCAAATACTTGTGCAAATTTTAATGAAATTACAATAGAAAATATTGAAAGTATGTTTAAACTTTAATAAATAATTAATTATCTTTTTAGTTGATTGGTTTGTTGATTTTGAAAAAACTAGAATTGTTGGCACTGTAATATTATATTATAAAGTATTAAATAATACTGACAAAATTGTAAGAATTTATTAAAAATATATTTAATAATTTATTTAATTTAAGATTTTTGATGTAAGTAATCAAACTATTTGTACTATTAAATTAAATGGTAAAAAGTGTAGTTCACAAAATGGAGAGATTCCACTTGTTGGAAAATATTTGCAAATTAATTCTGATTTTCGTGCAGGGCAAAAAGGGTAAATTAAATTAAAAAACGAAAAAACATTTTTCCTTGTTGTTAACAATAATTACTATAAATCTTTTAAAAATAAAAAATAAATTTGTGTATAATTTTTATTACCTATATATTATTTTAAATGTTTTATTAAAATTAATTATTATTATTATTTTATAGAAAAATTGAATTTCAATATTCAACATCAAGTTCTGCTTCAGCTTTACAATTTGTAGAACCTTCATTAACTGCTGATCATACTCATCCATTTCTTTATAGTCAATGTCAACAAATACATGCTAGATCTATTATTCCTTGTATGGATACACCTGCTGTTAAACAAAAATATATAGCTAAAATAACTGTTCCTAAAGGAATGCAATGTTTAATGAGTGCTGTTTTGTTAGAAAATGAAATTGAAAAAATAAATAAAAATGATGATAAATATGTGGAATTTAATTTTTTACAGGTTTATTTAATATTATTATTATTTAATTTTATTATAAAATTTAGAAAGTACCAATACCTTCATATCTATTTGCTATAGTTGTTGGTTCATTAGTAAAAAAAGATATAAGTAAACGTTGTGCTGTTTGGGCAGAACCTTCTATGATTAATATTGCTCATAAAGAATTTGAAGAAACAGAAAAAATGTTAGAAATTGCTACAGAATTAATGGGAGAATATCGTTGGGGAAGGTAATATTTTAATTTAATTAATAAAATTAAATTAATTAATTTTAATATAGATTTGATATGATTGTTCTTCCACCATTTTTTTCATTTGGAGGTATGGAAAATCCTTGTATGACTTTTGTAACTCCAACAATAATTGCTGGGGACAGGTCATTAACAACAGTTGTTGCCCATGAGATAGCTCATAGTTGGACTGGAAATTTAGTTACAAATGCTTCTTGGGAACATTTTTGGTAAATAAAAATTAAAAAATAAATTATTTCTTTTAAAGGTTAAATGAAGGATTTACTGAATTTGTTGAATATAAAATACTTGGAAAAATGTTTGGTGAACAATTTCGTCTTTTTATGCATTTGCTAGGATGGGAAGATCATTTAAGAATGTGTATTTATGAAACATTTCATCCTGAACATCCATTTACTCGTTTAATTGTTCCTTTAGATGGTCAATGTGCTGATGATGTTTTTAGGTAAAAGATAAATAATTAAAATAAAATAATTATTTTAAACTTTTCTTAAACAATTTAAATTTAATTTAATTAATTTTAAGCCCAATTCCATATCAAAAAGGTGCAGCATTATTATTATTGTTAGAGCAGCGTTTAGGTGATCCTCCACGCTTTGAACAATTTCTTCGGAATTATATTAATAAATTTGCTTACAAATCAATTGTAACAGATGATTGGATGGATGTAAGTTTTAATATTTAAATTATTTTTTTATAACGTATAAAGAGTATTTTGTTCAATTTTTTGAAAATTTTCAATGTTTTTTATTTTTTAAATTTATTTAAAATGTAATATATTTTAGTATCTTTATGAATTTTATTCTGACAAACGTTCAATTTTGGATTCAATTAATTGGAATAATTGGTTACATCGGCCAGGAATGCCTCCTCAAAAACCAAAGTAAAATTATATAAATAAATTAAATATATATTTTTTAATATTTATAGATTTGATAAAACTTTATTAAAAACTTGTAATTCACTTGCAAATACATGGCTTTATGGTTCTGATAAAGAAGTTACTTCTCTTAATTCTTCTGATTTTGAAGAGATGATGACTGCACAAAAAGAGAAATTTTTTAGTTTACTTGATGTTGTTAGTTAATTAATTTATTTTTATATTTTTTAATTTAATTAATTTATTTTTTAAAGGATATCTCAAATGGAAATGCTCATTTATTTAATGTATGAGAGTATTTTATTATTATTCATATTTTTTAAATATTTAATAATTTAGCATAATCGTATTGAAATTATGGAAAAGAAATATTTACTTAATACTACAGGCAACTGTGATGTGTATGTTTCTTTTAAAAAAATATTTTCAAATAAATTTATTTTAAAGAAAATGTCAATGGATTTTAGTTGCTTTACAGGCTCGTTGGGAGCCAATAATTCCAATTGCTTTAAAATTTATTTCTGATATTGGACGTGTAAAATATGTTCGTCCTTGCTATCAACGAATGTTTGAATGGAAAAAAAGCCGTGAAATTGCTTTAGAAACTTTTGAAAAAAATAAACCTAGAATGCACAATTTTACTATTCAATTTGTTGAAAGTTTACTTAATAATAAAAATAAAAAGGGACAAACAAAAGAAGAAACGGTTTGTGAAAAATAAAATATATTAGAAAATAAATAATTATTAAATAATAATTTTATTATTATTTAATAAATAAATTAATAAAAATATAATATTTAAGATAGCTTCAGTTGAAAATGGAATTGAAGTTTGTGAAGAAGATATTTATTTTAATAACAAAAGAAATGATATAAAGGAAAATAAATGTAACAAATTAACTCACGCAAATGGAATTAAAACAGCAATAAATGGTTATCAAAAAACAACTCAATAAAAATAAATTAAAATTTAATTTTTAAATATTATTTTTTATCAATTTATATTATTTTTATTAAATAACATTATTTTATTTTTTTGAAAATGTGATTTTTGGCGCATATAAGAATATAAAATTTTAAAATTGAATTTTTGAAAATGCAAGGATCATAGCAAATTATGACCACGAGTTAGCCCTAGCTATTAAAGTGTCGTAACAGTACATATAATTTATAAAAAAAAATAGTTGAAAATATTCAGAAAGAATTTTAAGTTTTATTTTTTGCGAGGAGTCCTCGTTATTTGAGAGGTATGTAAGATACATTTATTTTTTCCGAATGTCAGATTAACAATATATAAGAAATTTTTCTTAAGGAATTAAACACGCAAATTTATTATTAATTTTATAAAAGAAATAAAAATCTTTTTAAAATTTGCGTTATTTTCGTTTTTTTTCCCTAAAAAAGCAAAACGCAAGGCTGAACGCAAAAGCGCAATGCGCCCGTCCCTGATTGAAAGTATAATTAAAAAAAGATTAATTAATTTTGTGAAAAATAACTTATCCAATTTAATATTAGACGAGATTTAGATGAGAATTTAACAATATTGATTTAATTTTAATTGGGCTAAAATTAAGTTTAATTTCTTTTATAAAAATAATAAAATTAATGTATTGTTTCATTTAAAAAATTAGCAACAAAATTATAATGTTTTTATTTTTCAGTACATTCTTTGCTTCTTAACATTTTGTTATTTTCGTTATTCTTCCAATAAGGATGAAATCTTTAAAAAGTAAATTTAAAAAAATAATTTTTAAATTATAAACCTATTAAAATTATTTATTTTATTTGTCGACGTCTCTAATAAAGAATTATTATTTTGAGTTAAACTTTTTGATTGTAGTTGATTGTCGATTTGTATTGAAGAAAGTGGTTGGCGGTTGATTAAATTAGAAAGACTTAAAATATATTCTTTAAAATAAATTATTGAAAATAAATTTAAATTTATTTTTTTGTTTTTATTAAAATAGATTAATTAATCAGTAATACATCAAAGATTCAGTATAATACTAATTAAAGTTGCGATCTGGAAAGGGTTATTCCAAGCCTAATATAACGAGACTGGCTATATTAGAAAAAATTAATTGCCTTTTGGGCTAACCAAATAAAAAGGGAGAACTAGTCTTAGTGAAATTTATGGAAAATGTTCGGGTACCGGAATACTAAAAGTTGCAAAGTAAACATTCGATTGTACCGCTAAATATTATACAACCCTAAATAATTAAAAATAATTTTCTTACCTATCCAAACTGGTAGAGAAATAAGTCGCATAAATAATGCAATCTTCTTCCCTTACAAAAGAAATCGGAAATTCAACAGTTTTTGAAGTTGCCAATATAGCTGTTTCTGTAGTAAGACCCAAATCAATACAAATAGTATTTAAGGAAGGAATTAAACACTTGAGTTGCTGATCAGAACTAAATATTTAAATATTAAAAATTTCAAAAATTAAAAAAAAACATAAAAAATGTTTTCATTGGTGTGGCTCCTAGCCAAACTCTTAAAGAGCGATTGAAATTTATTCCATTAATGATAATATTATCTAAAATTTTGAAAAAAAAATTTTAAATTTAATTTTATTTTTAAATTTACCTTTATTTTTAATATCGAAACTATAAAGAATTGGCATCGGAGTAATCGGTAATCGTGTCAATGGGCCCAAAAGAGTTAATGGCTAAAATTTAATAATTCTTTATTAAATAAAATAATTCTATTAGAAATTCATCATTTAAACTCAATTCCATTTTTACATAATTAATCATTAAATTTAAAGCAAAAATTAATTTTGAAACGGTAAATAGATGCTTGTAAAGAGTATAATTGACTGTAAAAATGGATATAAGATTTTAACTCGGAATTTCTTTTTAGTTTATAATGCTTTTAACCTAAATCAAAAAATAATAAAAATTCTATTTTCTTCAATTTTTAAATTTTGAAGTTATAATGCTTGTTTTAATAATTTTTTCCATATTTTAGATAAAAATTTTTTGAAAAATAAATTTTAAGATGTTTTGTGGATTTTTATTATTATGATTGATTATAATATATTAAATAAAAATACCTCCGCCCATTTATATACACTCTTTAATATACAATTTAATGTAAAGACAGCTTCAAAGCATATTTGGTGTACATTCATATCAATTTGGACAGCCTTAAAAATATATTTAATTTTTATTTAAGATCAAAAAATATATTATTGAAAAGATTAAAAATAAAACTGCCTTGTGTTGAATGACTGTGTCATTTAATAAACATAAATAAAGCGATTCTTGTCCAGTAATAACAGTACCACTGGTGTCTAATATTTGGAAGGCACATTTGTGAAATTGGCTGACAGGTTCACCTATAAAATAATTTAAAATGTCTACTTAATAATTTTTCAAAAATTTAGATTTATATAATGAATTGATATAAATAGGTATATGAAAATTAAAATATTTCTGACCGTTGTACAACAGTCAGAAAAATAAAATAAAGAATAACTTTCAACAAAGCTAAATCAGAAAAAACTGATGGGGCAGAATGCTCTCAACTCTTTCGAATCTAATGTTTAATAAAAAAATTTTAAACTTCACAATTTGGATCCAAAAAAAAAGAAAATAATTTAGGTATATATAAAAATATTACCTTGGCAAGAAGGATCCAATAAAACCATTTGTTTATTAACTTTTCTAATTATCTAAAAAATATTTTTTTATTAAAAAATATTTTTTATCTTTACAAGTTTAGGAAGTGCAATATTTGATTTAACATCAAGCAATTGAATAACTGAACCATAAGTTATAGATGTCTGACTTATATTTGGATTATTTGATGTAAGTTGAGCATGATTTACTAATATTTATTTTTTGTTATTTTTATTTAAAAAAATTAACCAGAATTTATAAGAAAAGTTCCCCAATTTGTTGAACTAGCACAGAAACAATTATTTTCCATAAATAAATATTTTGTATTAAATGTTTTTGAACGAGTAAAAAGTGCAATTTCGCTTCCATTGTCCACACAAGTAGCATTTTCACTTTCAGAACTCGTTATTATTTGTTTTTTATTTGATGGGTTTGAAATGACCTTAAGAGAATTTAGATTATTATTTAAAAATTCAAGATTTTTTTTAATATTCATGATTATTTTAGATTTCCAATTTTTTTTCTTATATCTAAGTTTCGATCATACAAAAAATTCTGATTTTGGGTTTTACTAGTTTAACTGGAGTTCCTTTATCATCGTAATATTCCAAATTAACTTTTGGTTAAATTATGTGAAAAATAAAAAAGTTAAAAAATTATTACTAAATATTGAAATGTTAGTATTTAATGGAAATATATTTTTATAAATTTATTTAAAATTAATTTTATTAATTACATTTATTCTCTGAGAGGAAAATGTGCCAATATCAATGCCAAGAACATGAGAAAATTTTGTCTTAAGAAAATAATTAAAAATTTGAAATTAATTTACCTGTAAATAAACATATTTTCTATTCTCAGTATCACTTATAATCAAAGGTTCTGCAACAGAATAATTCTTTTAAAATTTTTTAAATTAATATATAAAATAAAATATTTTACTCTTACTTTTCCTTTAGAAAAATCAAGCGCTTGTACATTATTTTGAGGTGAATCAAGTCCAATAGTTACATTAAGTTCACTAAGCGTTTCAAGAGAATATTCTCCATTTCGGAAAAAATCCAAACTAAAAAAATATAATTTTTTATTAATTCTAAAATTAATTTGTAATTTTGTTATATTTGAATCTTTCGAAACAAAAATCTCCGAATCGAAAACTAAAAAAACTCGAAAATTAAAAAATGATTTTTTTGCTTAAATTTTTTCGAAACTTGTCAAAAATTAAATTTTATCACAAATTAAATAAAAAATTACCAGTTTAGTTCATTTTGTTCGTTCAAATGTTTTAATATTTGATCAAGTGCCTTTGTTCTATTTTTCCAGCCATCACCCAATAAATAAACGCAGGGCGGAGGATAAAAAAATCTAAAAAAAATAATAATTTTATTAAAAATATTAGGATTTATAGTATCTCTAAAATAAATAGTTAATAATTAAAGTTCCACTTTAATGAGAGTAAATCAACTCTTAGATTTTTTAAAATTAAATTAAAGTCTATAAATTCTTTTGACATATAAAATATAATATAGGTATAGTTTATAACCTTATATATTAATAATTAATTTTCTATTTTGGTAAGAAAAAATAAAAATTTAAATATAGTCTAGTGCTTGTTCTTAAAATGAAAATTTTCCCAATAATTTTAATCAAAAAATTTAATTAATAATTTTTTCACCTTTTATCATTTGTATAACTTTTTCTTGCAAATTGTGCATGAAAAATCCATAGTTCACATTCATAACTACCAGGATTAGTTAAATAGCGACGCATAACTTCACTTGTCAATTGCTGATTTGGAGGGAAGCGCAATTGAGAAATTAAATACTAATAAAAATATAATTTTATTAAAAAAATTAAATGTTATATTAACTCTCCTCTCAACAAAATATTACTTTTTTAATTTAAATTTGATCTCTTTTTTCAAAATTATTTTTTAATTAAATTTTTTAAACCTTCTGACGTTCGCTCTCATTTTCTATATTTTCAGTTTCATTCAAATTTGATATAGATGAACTAATGTTGAAATGCTTTGATTGGTTAATTTCTATTTCCTGCTGTTGAGAACACTTACCACCAGTTATGGGTGCGGCTAAAGTGGAATTATGACCTAATAGAAAAATAAAATTTTATATTTATTTGAATTAGTTTTTCTTGTGTTAGTTTCAACTTTTAGAGATGTCTATTAAGAAAATTAAATTATAAACACAATTGTCAGTTATATTTACCAACACCAGAAGGCCGCCCCGTAGGTGTATCAGATGCTTTTTTCTGCGAAAAATCCTTTTCACATGGGAAACGATTATTAACATTATTATAAACCTTGAAAAATACACAGAGGAATGTTGTACTAAAATTTTTAAATAATTGTCTATTTACCATAAAGTTGTCCAGTAGAGACCAAACTTGATCCATTATGCTTCTTAAAAAAATAATAATTAAAACAGTTAAAAAAGAAACCACTAAAAATGTTGGAAACAAAGATTGTCCCATAGAAGGCATATTATAACTAAATATTTATGAAAAATAATTATCCATTTTTAGATAGAAATACATTGATGGATGCAAATCAAGTAAATTGCCGGACGATGTTGAAGCTGTAGAGCCAACTGATGAGGCAACAAAAGTGTAAGGAACAATTTGAAAGTTTTGCATCTAATAATTTTTTAAATTTTTGCGGATAAAATTTTGTATATTCTAAAAACAATGACCAAATTTTTTTAGAGTAAGAATATATTAAAATAGATTTAATTTAGATGTATTATTATTATTTTTAGTGAGAATAAAAAATTTTTTCACAAAGAATTATTTTTTTGAATTTGATTTTTTTAAACCTTTTGCTGTGATGTAGAATCGATAACAAAATGATATTTTTGCTTAATTACCTCTCTAACAGAATTATCAATCAAAGGAGATGGATATCCCCAAGCCGAGTTTTGGCTTCCATAATAACCAAAAGGCCAATAAACATTTTGATAATAATCTCCAATTTGCCCAGATGCTACAGACGAAGTTGGTAATCCTAGTTTCGTCTCAATTACATTTAATCTGCGTGAAACTTCAGAAAACTGCTGTAATATATAAAATATATTAGAATAAAATCATTTTCCCATAGCTTAGTTTTTATAAAAAATAAGGACATAAAAAAAGACATAAAATTTTAGAAAGTTAAGATCTGTATTTATCGTGGATTATGTAAATATCATTAATTTACCTTGTCCATATTATTCTGATAAACCTGGAATTTATTGTCCATATTATTCTGATAAACCTGGAATTGAAACATAATTACTCTATTATTTTCTTCTATAATCTTTTTAATTTCTTGATTATTTTCTTCTACAATCTTTTTCATTTCTTTTTTCATTTCTTCATTATTTTCATCGGACATTTTATTCAAAAAAAAAAAATTATTAGGAATTATCTAAATAACAAACAAATAAAGAAAATAAATTATAAAAGATAAATTATATTTAAATTAATTTTCAAAATTTTAATAACAAAATAAGTCATACAAAAACAGTGGGTACAGCCCGAAAAGTCGCCGGCCGATTGGACGCGCAATAGTATGTTAAATGAAGAGAATTAGAGATAAAGTGGAAACTAGAGACTACTTGCGGTCAGTCGGCCGGCGCCTTTTCAGTCGTTTCCCAAAAACAGTGAGTTAAGAGAGAAAAAAGTTTGTTAGTCATTTTGTCAATTTTTAAGAAGAAAATGACAATTTTAAATTTATATTTACAATTCAATAATTAATTGTATTTAAAAAACTTTCCGAAAAGTGTAATCGGGCTGTAATTTTTTTAGAATTAAAGTCAAAAAAATTTAATTTGTTTATCAAATTAAAATTTTTCTTAAGTTAGACATTTGTGAAATTAGTTAAAACTATTTTACAAAAAATACCTTTGCTATAAGTAGTGCTTTATTACAACAATTGTAGATTATCTTTGATGTTGTTAATAGATTTATAGCATATTCTCTCCATAAATTCATTGAATTTACTAAGACAATCTTTAACTCATCTCGATGAAAAAATTCGTTTGGATATGTTTTAATTGACTTAAATATATCAAAATATAATTCAAGAGGCAAATTCTTAAAGCTTTGTCGTTTTTTTCAATTTCATAATTTTTTAAAACTTAAATTTTTTTAAAATATTAAAAAAATTCTATTTTTTAAATGATATAAAATTAAATAAAATTCTGTTGAAGAAAAATATATTTAAAAAACTCCGATAGACTGTTTAAATACCATAAATGTATATCGCCTAGTGCCATTTTTCTTTAATATTTATTAGTTCATATAATATCTATGGGAAAAAGTTGATTATTAAATTCAAATATTTATTAGTAAAATATTATATTATTTTTTAAATAATTTAAACTGTCTGGGAATGTTTTAACTTTTTTTAAATAAAATTTAATTCAAAAAATTATATTCTAAAACAATAAAAATTAAATTTAAAGTGTAAAAAATAGATCAAAAGATAATTTTATTATGTAAAATTAATAAAAGATTTAAAAATAAATATTTTCATAAAATTTTTAAATTTTATTTTTTTTTGCAAATAAAATAATATTTGGCAAAATTTTCGTTTGAGAGCTGGAGACCGGCGCCAATTCTGTTGTATCTTAAGTGTCCTACTTAAGTACAACTGTCGTGTCCGATAATGTAGACGAGCACAGCAACAATAGTTTATCACAGAGCAAATACAATGGAAGTGTAGTAGGTAGGTAGAGGTTGACGAGAACTAACTCAGGTTGGGATGTTGAGATCCGGACTGGTTATTTAATGGTGCTTATATAGTCTGTTGACTAGACCGTTAAAGGTGTCTATAAAAGACCACCACTCATATACAACAATTTGTTAGGAATAATTTTATTTATAACTAATTATAAAAAAGTTAAACAATTTATTTTTTATGAATTGATATTAAATTAGAATTGTTTATTAATTTATTTTGATTATTTACACTGACTGCTGTTACTAATTTTGTTGTTATTTTAATTGTTGTTTTAATTTTGAAAGCAATTAGAAAAGCTTTTCTATATTCATTACTTAAAATAAAAAAAGGCAAATATTATTAAAATTATTATTACTTTAAGGTAAATAAGATAGGAGCATTTGAAGACAGAACAATACTTGCTAAACAACTTAATAAATATATTATTATTGATTTATCAGTAATATTTAAATTAAATTTTGGAATAACAATTCTTGCAATACTATTCATAAAAAGACCAATAAAATTAAATAACATAATAATTGCTAATGTTTTTAATATTTTTTGTGTCCATGCATAAGAAGATGCTTAAAATATTATTATTAAATTTTATTTATTTTTTAAATTTTACCAAATTTATTTCCACTCTTTGATGCTCTCAATTTTAGAATAATCCATAAAATTAAATAATTAATTAATGTTAAACCATAAAATGAAGTAAATATAAAATATGTTAAATCAGCAGCCCAACCCCATGAACATTCTGATGGAATACAAATTACTTTACTTTAAATTAAAAAATATAATTAATTTTAAAATTTAATTTACTAAGATTCTGGAACAGTATAAACAACAAGAAATTGGGCATAAATAATAATTGCTGGATTTATTAATAATAAACAAAACATTGGAATAAAATAAATTTTTTTAGAAATTACACGTTGACTATACCTTGAAATAATTAATTAAAATTATTTAAAAATTAAAAATTAAGAAAAGAGAAAATTTTATAATTTTATTAAGTTAAGGATTGCTTTAATTAACATTTATTTAAATTTAATTAATTATCTTAAAAATTAATTAAATATTTAAAAATAAAATATACAAACCATATAGGAAATATTACACTAATTAATCTATCTATTGAAATAAGAAATATAGAATTAAATGAAGATGTATATCCAAATTGAAATGAAGGAAGTATTTTTAAACAGCAAGTACGAATATTAATAAATTGAAAATCAGAATTAAACAAAACAGTAATTGAAAACCAACTACAAATTTGATACCAAGCAGAGGATAGACAATCAAATGCAATTAATAAATGACAGGGAGAGTTTAATGTTCTTTATTATTTTTAAAAATTAATTATATAAATTAATTTTAATTTTTAAATAATCTTTAATTTTATTAAATTTTAAAATTTTATTTATTTAATAAATTAATTAAAGAAAACCTAATTTTTGCTGTAACATAAACAAAAGAAATATTAAATAAAACTCCAATTGTTGAAATTATTATTTTCAAACTATTAATTAAAATTAAACTTAATGGAAGTCCTTGAATGCCATAAATATCAAATAACTTAAAATTAAATTATTTAAAAATAAAAAAATTTAAATAAAATTAACAAACAGTTTGTGTTTTATTTGTGTCCATTTATTTAAATTTTAATTTTTTAAATATTTAATTTAGATCTGAAAAGATTAATTAATTAAATATTAAAAATGAATATTTTAAAAGTTTAATAAAAATATATAATTATATTAAAATTTAAATATTTAACTTATTTAAAATAAAAATTTAAATATTTAATTAATTTTTTGTTACAACTTTTATTTTATTTTTAGTGAAAATATAATATAAATTTTATATATATAATTTATTTATTAGCGGGTACTAATTATTTATTCAGAAAATTATTACTTTAATTTAATTTTTATAAATTAATAAATTTAACTAATAATTTTTTTCTAATTAAATTACTTTAGAAACACGCATTTCAAATTATTAAATTAATAATTTTAAATTTTTATTTATTTTATAAATTTAATTTTAATAAAATATTGTTGAACTTATTTTCAAATAAATATTTATTAATATTTAAATGTTTGGCGTAATTTAATATTTTTAATTTATTTTTTGTTTTGGTAAAAATAATTTTTAAATTAATTTAAAAGATTGCTAAAAATTAAAAGTAAATAGTAAATAAAATATTAGAATATATTATTAATTAATGTTTATATTGTAAAATAAATAAACAATTAAATAAATTAATTTAATTTTAAAAATTATAATAAACTTAATAGAAATATATTTAAATGAAAATATTATAAAATTATTTTTAATAAGAAAAAATTTGAAAATAAAAAGTTAAATTTTAAATTTAAATTAATTATATATAATTAATTTAATTAATACTATAAAATTTAAAATATATATTTTATTATTCTAATAATACAGAATATCCTCCATCAAAAAATTTCTTAGACGGAAAAATATTTTTTAATTCATCAATTATAATTTTAACAATTTTCTTAATTTTAGGCATTCTATTTAAATTCTTTTCGCTTAAAAATTAAATAAATAAAATAATTATAAAAATAATTATATACTTTTCATTTAATAATTTATTTAAAATTTGATAAGTATCAATAATATTAATTCCATTACTAATCTTTATTATATCATTATAATCTTCTAATAATAATAAAGTATTAATAGAATATGTTGTTAATGTCCAACAACATAAAAGTGAAATAATTGAAGAAGAATCTTCATTATTTTCTTCATTTAATAAATCACTTTTAACAATTTTATTAATTAAATATTTTAATTCTTTTTCCATTCCTTTATTACTATATTTTAAAAATTTAAAAAAAAGTTCTCTATTTATGGAATTCATAAATTTTTTAGATTTTTCATAAATTAATTCATTGCTGTCTTTTTCGTCAATTTTTATAATTAATGCCATTCCATGATATAAATTTTCTATTTCAGAATATTTATTTGCTATAAAAATATTAAATAAACCATTTAAATTAGGAATTTATTTTATTTTTAAATTTATTAAAATAAATTTTAATAATTATTTTTATTTAATTTAAAATTAAAAAAAATTAATTTAAAAAATAATTTACAAGAATGTTGCCAAGGATTATGTCCATTTACATTTAAATAATCAGAAGAAGATGCATGAGGAATTTCTTAATATATTTATTTATTATTTTTTTTTTTAAATTATTATTATATTTAAATAAAATACCAATTTTCTTTAAAATATTATTTTTTAAATAAATTGATGATTTTCTTCTATTATTTATTTTATTTAAATTATTAACAAATAAAAAAGATTTGCTTGGTAATGATGTTAAATGTTTATTATTTATTATTAAATTTTTATTTAAATTAAATAAAATGTTATTTGCTAAAGAAAATATTTTTATAAATTAAATTTAATAAAATAATTAGAAAATAAATTATGATTTAAAATTTATTTTTTTTTAAATTTTAGTCTAGATTTTATTTAAATTAAAAAATAAAATATTTTAGAATAGGAAAATATAATTAAAATTTTATTTTAAAATAACTAACCTCCATTAAAATTATTTAATCTAACTAAACAATTGTTTTGATTAAATATAAACACAACAGATAAAATGAAAATTATTAAAATATTTAACATTAAAAATTAAAAAATATTTTTTAAATTTAAAATTATATTTTATTTTATTTTATCAAAGGAAAATCGCTTTTTATAAAGAGAAATTTTTAAATTAACCTTTAATTAATAAATGTTTTATTCATATGCTAAGTACTTATGACTAAAGTCAAGGGTTACCCCTCCATTGAAAATAAAAGGGAAATCCCGCTTTCATATGTCGCGACATAAAAAATTATGAAATTCCCTTCTTAAAATTAATTATTAAAATTTAGTAATTTCTTAATTATGTCCAAACATAAAATAACAATCCCTTCATCATTTAAGTCCACTTGCACTTTTTAATTTTTAAATTTAAGTAAAAATTAGAGAAAATAAATTTATTTAATTAAAACTCAAGTAAACTTTTATATTTTAATTATAATAAAAATAATAATCTTCAGATTTTATTTTAAAATTATTTAAAATAAATTATTAATGTATTTAATTTTATCTTTTTTTAAATTATTATTTTAATAAATACCTATAAATAAAATCTAAATTTTGTTTGTCTGTTAAAATATTTGGAAAAACTTGTTCATAGCGCCCAAGCTCCAATTCAAATGATCTATATGTCATTCGAAAGAGCTCGTCGAGTAGAGTCGAACGACATCAAATAAAGTTTCCGGTCTCACTATGACCCGAGATACATACCCCAAAAATCGAAAAACCATAGGGGGGAGTAAGCTCATTTTGGGTGAAAAATTCGATTATACAAATGATATCTCATTCAAAAGAGCTTTTCGAGACCTATCGAATGAGACTAAAATCGTCTTGATTGAACGATTTTGAGCAAAGTTATGAAGAATCAAAGTTTGCTGGAAACATGCCAAACGGATCTATTGGGAGTGTTTTATCACTTTTTCATTTGGGAGCCTATCCCTCGTTGGCTTTTGGTACATGCATTATTCTACAGCTAAAATTACAACAGAATAATTAATTCAGAGAAAATACTTAAAGAGCAGCCGCGGTAATCACATAAACTGAGCTTACTCCACCCTATGGTTTTTCGATTTTTGGGTCTGTATCTCGGGTCATAGTTGAGACCGGAAACTTTATTTGATGTCGTTCGACTCTACTCGACGAGCTCTTTCGAATGACATATAGATCATTTGAATTGGAGTTTGGGCACTATGAACAAGTTTTTCCAAATATTTAAATAAATATTAAATGTTGGAAGAAGTTAAAAATTTAATTGAACTTGATTGTTATGAACATTTTTAAATATTAGATATTTTTATTGAATTTATTGTGAAGAAAAAAACAATAATAAATTAACAATAATTTGATGATGAAAATGATATATTTTTATTTTTAACGAGTTTCCAAAAATTTTTGGATTAATATGAAAATAAATAATTATTTAAAATTATTTAATAAAAATTATTTAAAAAAATATTTTTAATTTCTAAAAGAATTTTGCTTTAAGAAAAAAAATTAAGGGTAATAACTTTCGATTTAAACATATCAACGAAAGGAGATAATTTTAACCCCTTACAGTAATTTGCAGTCCTCTCCTTAAGATTCCACTTCAAAAGGTCTGAATAATTTTCTTACCTCAAAGATATCACCATTAGGTGATCTTTTGGAAAATAAAATACTCAATTTCCTACTTTTACACTTTAAATATATTTGTCATTTGATCTAAAATAAAAACAACCGCCGCTAATGGAAGAATCAATAAATTGTCATGCATGCCTTTTTATTTATTTTCAAATATTTCCAAAATATCACTAAAAATTAAAAAACATGCTGAAAATAAATAAAATAATTCTTTTATAAAATAAAATAAATTTGTTGATTTTTTGGGTTCAACCCTTCCGTCAATTCCTTTTGATTTCCCTCCTTTTACACTCTTGATAACACGTTTTACTTTAACAAGGTTGTAAACATTTTTTATATTTTATTTTTTTCATTATTTTTATTAAATTTTTTCATTTTTTTAACTATTTATTTTCTAATACATACAATGATTAAGAATTAATTTTTATTTAATTTTTGTAATTAAATGCACTCAAAATACGATATACCTAGTTTACTCACCTTAAAATTACACACCTTTTATATATAAAAATAATTTAAATCATTCTTTGGTTAATTAAGCTGTGTACAGCATTTAATTATATTCTTTGAATTTTTATTTTCTTTTATTTTTACAAAATCTGAGTCACATTAGTTTCTTTAGAAAAATATTTTCCTATTATTTTATATTTTTAATAAATTAAATTAATAAAAGTTATTTATTTACATTTTTTAAATTCTGTTAATATTTAGAAAATAAAAAAAAATTAAATTAAAATTCTTTTACAATATCCTCCGATCTAAACGTGTCTCAATTTTAAATATTTATCTTTCCCTACCCTACTACATATATTTTAATAATTTTCCTTCTTCTTCTATAATTTTTTATAAATATTTTTTTATTACTTTGTTTGTCAGATTTTCAAATTTTATTTATATTTATTTACATAAATAGTATTATACTTTGCTAAATAAATAAATTAATTAATTAATTATTTTTATTTAAAAATTATAATAAATATAAAAAAAATGAAAGCAACATTTTCAACATATTTAACCGAAGGGCTTATTCTTGTTTCACCGGCAATGTTTTTACTTGTTCTTCTTTTAATGGTAAAAATTATATAAGATAAATTTCCATTATTTGGCCTTTTCTAAATTAAAAGGTTGTGAACTCATAATTATTTTTATTATTTAATTTTTCATTAATATAATTTAAATTCAATTATTTAATTTATAGGCAACAGTTAAACTTCCCCACAATCAATTTTGTGTATTACTTGGTATTGCACAACTATTTTTTTTAATTTTATTTGCTCTTTTCTCACAACATGACCCTAATGCTATTCCATCATCAGTGCCGATTGGTTCTGTTTTAATACAAGAATCACAGAAAAAACTTACTGGTTATTTTTAAATTATTTTTTAAAACACAAAAATTTTTAATTTTTTAGATTTCCAAGATGTTCATTCAATTCTTCTTGTTGGTTTTGGATTTTTAGTTGTTTTTCTTCGTCGTTATGGATTTGGATCTTTTACAATGTCAATGATGCTTACAGCATTTACTTTAGAATTGGCTGTAAGTTTAAATAAATAAATTAGTTGGGAATTTCAAAAACAACTTTTTAAATAATTTATTTATTTTAATTTGAAGTTATTAGTTCGTGGTTTCCTAACAGATGAATTTGCTCTCTACGGGAAATTTTACGTCAATTTGCAAAAGTTAGAATTTTTAATTTTCCAATTAAATATATTTTTAAGGACTAATTTTAATTATTTTTATTTAATTTAAGTTTAATTAATGCTGATTATACAGCTGCTGTTGTTTTAATATCTTTTGGTGCTTTATGTGGCAAAATGTCACCAATGCAATATTTACTTATGGCTTTAATTGAAGCACCATTTTCAGTTAATTTTCTTTTTTTAATTTATTAAATATTTAGTTTAGACTTATTATGTCTTTATATATTAAATTACCTAATTAAATATATGTTTTTATTAAACAGATTTTTAATGAATATATTGTTGTCAAAATACTCGGAGTTCAAGATTTGGGAGGGTAAATATATATTTTTTTAATTTTTAATTTTAATAAAAATTTAGTTCAATAATTATTCATGTTTTTGGTGCTGTTTTTGGATTAATTGCTGGACGAGTACTTTTTACTAAAACTTGGAGAGATAGTGAACATTTAGGAAGTGTTTATCATTCAGATATTTTTACTTTTGTTGGTAAAATTTTTTTTTAATTTTTTTAATAATTTTATTTTTTTAAAGCAACTAGCTTTCTTTGGGTATTTTGGCCTTCTTTTAATGCTGCAAATACATTTGGAGCAGATGCTCGTAATCGTTCAATTATTAATACATATACAGCACTTATTGGTAGTACAATTACTTCATTTGTTGTTTCATCATTTTTTAATAAAAAAGAAGTAAATCTTTATATTTTTTAAAGCAATTTCTGTTAAAATTTTTGGTTGTGGTTATTTTCGTGAATAATCAAAATATTTTATATTTCGATTCCTTTCAAAGGACTGAGTAAAAATATATTATTTTATCCTATGGTAATTATTACAATCAAAGTTATAAACGTTTAAAGTTATCGGGTTGTTATACAAAGTCTCTCAAGTTTTCTTAACAACTATGAACTATTTCGCTTTAAATATTTTATTATTATATTTTTATTTTTTAAAGAAATTTAATGTTCGTCATCTTGTTAATGCACCTTTAGCAGGAGGTGTTGCAATGGGTGCTTGTGCCAATATTCTTTTAGCTCCATTTGATGCCTTAGCAATTGGTGTTGTTAGTGGTGCTGTTGCTGTTTTTGGATATATTTTTATTGCTGTAATATTTTATTTTATTTTTAAATTTAAATATTTGCTAGAAATTGATTAAGAATTTAACTGATTTTTCTTTTAAATTTTTTCTAATTTATTCTAATCCATTAGCCAATTCTTGAAAAGAAATGTGGATTTAGCGATACAAGAGGAGTAACTAATTTACATACAATGCCTGGTAGGTATTTTTGATAATTATTTAATTGTAATTAATTATATTAATAGGAATAATTGGAATTTTGGCAAGCGCTTTTGTTCTTCTTTGTTATAAAGAAGGTTCATACCCTGAGAGGTAAATTATTATTATTTTCTCTAATTTGTCTAATTTACAAATATTTTTAAAAATCATTAATTTTATTTTTTTAAATATAGTTCAAGAATTATTCCACATGGACGCAGTCAAGCTCAACAAGCACTTTTTCAACTTTGTGGTTTAGGTGTTACACTTTTGTTAGCTTCAATTGTTGGGGCAATTACAGGTTTATTTTTACTATTTTAAATTTATTTTTAATTTTATTTAGGACTTATTTTAAAACTTAATTGGCTTACACATGTGCCTGATTCACATGTTTATTGTGATGAAAATTTCTTTGATGTGCCAGAAGATTTTGAATTTACCACAAGGGTAAGATTGTATTTTTTAAAATAAAATAATAAAAACAAATTTATTTAAAAAATCAAATATGTAGAAAATTAATAAATAAATAATTAATTAAAAATTATTTTTAAATATTTTTTTAGATTTCCTCAAATATTGAACATGTTGAATTTAATGAAATGAAGGTTTATTTTATATTAATTTATTTTATTTAAAAATTGTATTTAAGACGACAAATGAACAATCAAAATTAATGCCTTCTGTAATGCTTAAAAAAGCTAAAATATAATTTAAATTAAATAAATATTTTTTTTATTATTAATATTTTTTAGTAATAAAATTTTTAAAAAGAATGTTATTTATATTATTTTAATTTAAAAAATTAATTTAAAATCAAAGTATATAGTTGCCTTCAGCTATGGGAAATAAAAAAATTTAAATAAAAAATATTTATATTTTATTTTTAAATTAATACATACTTATAAAAACGAGCGTTTAGGAGATTCTCTTTTAAAAAAGAAGAAAAATGCACTTTTTTAATGTAAACAAAAACTCATTTAATATAATAGATAAATATACATATTAAAAAAAATTTTTTAATAATTTGAAATTTAAATTCTATAAATACGTTTGAGAATATTTAGAATAGTTTTTAATACTAGAAAATGAAAATTAAATATTTATAGGATTTTTTGGGTAATTTATTATATTTTTTTATTAATTTAATGTTTTAATTCTCCAAATCAATAATTAAAAGAATAACATTTTTTAAAATTTTCCGAAATATTTTAATAAATTCACGTAATATTAAAATTTAATTTTTCAACATTAAATTATGAAATATATTTAAATTTCTTCATTTTAAAATTTGCACTTTATTTACAGACAAATAAATAAATGTTTTATTAATTATTTAATTAAATTTTTTATTTAAAAAATTATTTGACAAAAAATAAATAATAAAAATAATGTTTATTTTTATAATAATAATATTATTAATATCAATTAATAAAATAAATACATTTCTAAATCCACTTGAAGGTTAGCAATTTAAAATTAAAAATATTTTATTTAAAAATATTTAAAGGAATTTGTGATATTTATAATTCAATTAATTTTCTTAATAATTCATTAAATGGTTCAACACAAATAATTTTAGAAAAATTATATAAAGAATTAATTTTAACAACAAATAATATTTTTAAATGTCGTAAAATATATCTTAAAATTTCTATAATTTCTTATATATTTTTGATTGACCTAGCAATGGACAGAAATGAGCCTGGGAGGAATATTGGGTTTTTATTTAAATAAATAAATATATTTTTAATAAATAAAAGATTTTTTCTTCGTCAATCCTGTAGAAATCCTTTATTTATTCCTTATGAGGCAGCACTTTGCTATTTAATTTCATTTAAAAGAAAATATAATGATCAATTAAAAGAGAAAGTTTTTGGTAAAAATTATAAAAAATTACCTGAAATAAATTGTTGGCAAATTGATATTTCTAAATTTGACGAAATACTTGGTGAATATCAAGAAGAAATTTGGGATACTAATTACATTGTTTTCTTTAAATATTTAATTAATGAAAGGAAATCTTTACAAAAATTTTTGGAGTAAATTAATTTAAATTAAAAACTAATAAAATTATTATAATTATTTTAAAAGTTCTAAAATATTCCAAAGTGTAGAATAGAGTTAGGAATTTTGTAAAAATCGGGATCGGGAATCGGGAAATTTTAGAATGGAACGACCGGGAGGGATCCCGGACCGGGAAAATCGGGAATTCCCGCTTTTTTCCAGTTCCAAAAATCACCGGGTCCCGACCGGGAAAACCGGGAAACCGGGAAAAATGACCGGGAATTGGAAATTTAATGACCGGCCGGGACCCGAACCGGGAAAACCGGGTATTCCCGATCCCGTTTTCATCCCGGTTTCTCAAAAAAACCGGGAAAAGGGATCGGGAAATCGGGAAACGGGATCGGGACCCGATCCCGTTCCTAACTCTAGTGTAGAATTAAATTTAAAATTAATTTAAAAAAAATAATAATTAAGATCTTCTACTTCTAAATATCAAATTGCAAATTTAGCTTCTATATTTGGAACATTACGAATGATTCTTTTACAAGAAAGATTTCCAGAATATTTAATTAAATTAGGTAATTTTTTTAAAAATATTTTTATTATTTTTTTTAAATTAAAAGAAGATAATGATATTCAAGAATGCTTATTAGATTTATTTAATAAAGCTCTTATTAAAGGGAATAAATATCAGAAATGGAGAATAAGAAATGTTATTGATTTTTTTATTTATAAAGAATGGTATAAATCACTTAATTTTGATGAAATTGGTAAAATATTTTTTTATAATTTTAATAAATATTAAAAAATATTTTTTAGAAGAAGAAAAAAAAGATGATAATGAAACAATTAAAATAAAAAATAAATTTTTAAAATGGTGTTTGAAGCCTTTTTGTAATAAAATGGAAATAAAAGAAGATAAAAATATGATTTATTTTTTTAAATTTAATTTTTAATTATTTATTTTTTAGATGGAATTTTTTTAATAAAATATATATGGGAAACAATTTTTGAAAATTATTTGGAAGGAAATAATTTTTTAAAAGAATTTGTTTTAAATTTTGAAGAAATTGAAGATGAAGATATTGAAGAGGAAATGGAGGTTTTAATTATATTTATATTTAATTAAAAGTCTAAAATTTAGCTTAAAAATTAAAAAATAATTCTTTAAATTTTCTAATAAAATATTTAAACAAATCTCATTTTAATTCTTTTATTTAATAATTACAATGCAATTTTGAAAATAAACCATCCCATCTAATATTGCAAAAAACACTGGGCCTTCCTTAGTAATTTAAATGAAATTCCTGGGAATCGGTGGTTTCGAAAAAATTTTAAAGAAATTTTTAAAAAATTATTTTATTTATTTAATAATATTTTAAATAATAATTATTGTTCTTTAAAAATTAAATTAATTTTATTTAACAATAAAACATTAAAATTAATTCTAAAATTAAATAAAGGAAATATTTCTAAATCCAAATGGTTATTCAATTGATAATTATGAAATTCATTTAAAATATTTATTTTTAATGAAGCAATGTACTGAAAATATATTTAATTTAATTAAAGAAAATAAAATAAAAAATAATAATAAAATAATTTTAAATAAAGATAATTTTAAAGAATGTATAAAAAAAGAAATTGAAAAAAATGATAGAAATATTTTTAAATTAGAAAGAAATTTACGTAAACAAAAAATTATAAATATATTTTTAAATAAAAATATACTTTGTAAAAATTGTAAATTAGAATTTAATAATTTGAAGAAAAATTTTTATTCAACAAAAAGTAGATAAATAAATTAAATATTTAAATTAATTTATTATATTTTAGATGATGAAATAAAAGATTTTTATGGTGTTGATAAAAGGCAAATAAATGAAGAAATTCAAAATAAAAAATTAAAAATAAATGAAAAAATAAATATTAAAGTAATACTAAAATTTAAATATATTTTTTTTAATTTATATTTTTTAGTCAGAAAATAGTCAAATTAATAATAAAAATGAAATTAAAGAAGTAAAAGAGGAGGAAACATTTTCTTTAAAATTAGAACAATTATTAAATCAATTTAATGGTATTTTTAAATTAATTTAATTAATTAATTAATTTTATTTTTTTAAAGAAAATAAAGAAATAAAAGAATCATTAATTTTTTTAATTAATTTATTAGAATATGAAGAATTATTTAATAAACAAAATATATTAATTTTTAATAAAAATATTAAATTATTTGAATTAAATATTTTAAATAAATTTAAAGAAGAAGAAAATTTATTTTTAAATTTTTTTAATAAGAAAAAAGGAAAATATTATAATAAAAATGGACATTTAATAAATAATAAATTTACCTTATTTTTAGTTAAAAATATTGAAAATATAGAACAAAATTATAATTTTTCAAATAAAATTAAACAATTAATTAATTTATGGGAAATTTTAAATATTTTAATAAATATTAATAATAAAATAATATTTAATAATAATTATATTAAAGAGGTAAAATTAATTTAATTAAATTAAATAAATAATAATTTTAGATAATTAAAATAAATGAATTTGGATTTG
The DNA here is from genome assembly GCA_015183035.1 of Meloidogyne chitwoodi. Taxonomy (NCBI): domain Eukaryota; kingdom Metazoa; phylum Nematoda; class Chromadorea; order Rhabditida; family Meloidogynidae; genus Meloidogyne; species Meloidogyne chitwoodi. The sequence goes on along the minus strand of JACZZP010000004.1, from coordinate 1,168,075 downwards.
ATGAGAAAATTAAATATTTAAATAATTTAATTAATAAAGAGTAAATTTTATTTTAATTAATTAATTAATTATAATAATAATAATAATAATTTATAAATTAAGGTATTCAATTATAAAATATCAAGAAGAATTTAATAAAAAATTAAATATTCTTTTTGACAAAAATAAAAATAAAATTAATTAATTTAGAAGAAAAAAATAATTAAATTAAAAAAATAAAATACATTTATAGTAGAATTTAGTAGAGGACTCTTTTAAATTTTAAAAATAATAATAAAAGAATATATTTATTACCAAAAAATATTTATTTATTTATTTATTTATTATTTAAATTGTAAAGTACATTTAAATATTTACTTGAATAAAATTAAAATAATAAAATATATTATTAACTCTTTCATAAGAAACATCTGTTTATTTTTTAATAATTAATTTTTTCTTATAAAATAATTTCATTTGACACTTATATTAAACAAATATTTAAATTAATTAAAAATTTATTTATTTAAATATTCTCTTTAAACATAATAAAAAATTATTTAATTTGTTTTCACATTATTAATAATATTTTATTAAATATTTTAATTTTTGAATAAATCTTTTTTTTTAATTATTTTTAAAAATTTATGTAAATTAATTTGTCCTTTAAATTAAATTTATTTAAAATATAAAAAAATTTAAATAATAAAAATTCTGGCAATTATTCAATTTACATCTGAAAGTGATGAAACGATTTTTGGTTTAAAAATTGTTATTTTATAAAGTAAATAATCTTAATGCCCAAGTTGGAGCATTTAGCTATTATTTGATTATAATTTGGTTATTTAAACTTTTTAAAATTAGTTTTAAAGTTCAATATAAGCATAATAAGTTGTTCAAAAGGTATATAAGTATTTTTATTTTATTAAAAATATTTTTTAATTTTATTTTAAATAAATCAAAATATGACATTAGTTCAAATAATTTCTCAATTTGATTATTGGATTTGTATTATTTTTGGATTATTTTTAAATTTATTTTTAATTTGGCTTATTTTATTTAAAACTCCAAAAGAAATGTTTCATCATAGTCGTATTCTTATTCAAAATTGTCTTTTAGATATTAGTTTTTTAATTATTCAAATTTTTGGACTGCCGGTAAAATAAATTAAATTAATTATTTTTTAATTTAATTTTATTAAAGTCTTTTATATTTAATAATAATGGAACTGTGTATTATACAATACAAACAGGATTATTAATTAATATAATAGGAAATGATAAAATATATTTTTATATTCATAGTATTATTTGGCACTTAATTTATTTTTTTAATATTAATGGTTTGGCTGTACAATTTATTTATAGATATTTATTATTAAATTAGTTTAGTTGTTTTTATTTTATTTTAATTAGATTAATTAATTTTTAGTAATTTAACAATTGGATTAATTAAATATACATTAATGATGATTATTGCTTTATTTATTGTTTTATTATATTTAATTATTCTTTTATTATCTAATTTACCTTATGAGTATTTTAATATTGTAGAAAATCAACAACAATATTTAATTAATAATTTAATAATATTTCAAGTTTATGACCCTTGTAGAAAAGTATTTTTTATTAAATTATGAAAAACAAAAATAATTTAAAAATATAAATTATAATAATTTAAATATTTTTTAATTTACAGACAACTATTTTATTTAAAATATTGTATACAATTTCACCTACATTTTTTGTAATAATTCCATTTTGTATAATAATTATTACTGGAAATAAAATGGTTAAATATGTTAATAATCACACATTTGATAATTCTCAAATGAAAAATTATGTTAAACAACTTACAAAAAATTTAATTATTTTGGTATAAATTTAAAATAATTTGTGTTATTTTTAAATTTAAAATAATTTTTATATATAAACGTTTTATTTAAGGCAATTATTCCATTTATGAGTTTCATTGTAACATCTATCTTTGGTTTTATTGCTATTTATTCTGTTAATATTGATTGTAACCAAACTGTTGAAATAAATACAATTACATTTTATATACAATTTATTTTAAATATTTTTATTCATCAAATACCCTTATTTAATCCAATTATTTGTATTTTAACAAATAAACCCTATAGAATTTTTGTTTTTAATAATTTAAATAAAATTGTACCAATTTTATAAAATTAATTTCTTTTTATAAATTTATTAAAAAATAAAGGTTAATATTCTCCTATAGGTGGAATTTTTAAAAAATTTAGTAGAATTATATCAATTTTATAATTTTATATATTTTAACAATAAATAATTGATTGATTTTATTTTTCTTTAAAATTAAATAAAATATTAAAAAAAATTATTTAAATTTATTTTTGATATTAAATTAATAATTAAATGTTCAAAAATTATTTTAGATATTTATTATTTTTTAATTTTTTAATAATTAAATTATTTTAAATTTTTTTAACTTTAACAACAAAATTTAAATCTTTTTAACCAAATTTAAAATTATTAATAACAAACAAATATTTATTTATTTATTATAAACAACAAATATTTTTATTTTTCTCATACTTCGCCATAACTTAAAAATTTTTGTATTGCATAAAATATTTGTGGACCTTTCCATTCTGGTACCTTTAAAAATATTTAAAAAAATATAAATGAATTAATTTACCATATGTCCTGATCCTCTAACTAAAAAACAATTAATATATTTTTATTTTAATAATTTTAATAATTTTTTAGAAAAACCTGTAATAAATGTTAGTCCATTTGTATATTTTGTTTTTAATCCAGCAATTTGTCCATTAACTCTCCATGGCTTAGAATCCATTATTACCTTAATTTATAAATTTTATTTAATTAAAAAGTATTTATATTACTTTAAAACCAAGTTGAGAAGCAAATTTTTGTCCCAAAAGAAAATTACAAGCCATGTCAGTATCTCCATAATAAAGTAATGTTTTGACATTAGCTTTTAATATTTTTTTAACAAATGGAGACATATCAGCTAATTTTAAATAAATATTATTTTTTAAATTATAAATAAACTATAAATTTGTTTATAATTATTGCTAACATCTTCATTACATATTCTCCAATTACCCAAATGTGAAGGAATATTTAATGCTTTACGAACTAAAATAAATATTTATATTTTAAAAAATAAATTAATTTTACCTTCTTTTAAATTCATATATTTTGTAGCATCAGAATCTAATAAATAAATTAAAAATAAATTAAATATTATTATTAAATATTATTACCATCTAAACATGGCACTCCTGGATCTGTGTTATTATTTGATTCTTCTATTTCATTTACAATATTTGAATTAATCTAATTAATTTTAATATTATTATTTTTTATTTACTATTTTATTAAAATTTAAAATAAATTAAATTATTACAATGCTAAGAAAACGAGCTTCTTTAGTATTTCTTTTTTTAATTTTTTTATTCATTATTTTTTTAAATATTTTTGCAGGAATTAAACCACGTTTTATTACATGCATTTTTGGAGAATTTAAAGTAGAAAAAGCATCTATAAATTAAAAAAAAATAATTAAAAATATTTATTTTTTAATTAATTACCACAATCTCTATATAAATCATATGGATTTAATCCTCCATGCCAAACAAATTCTATAATTTCTTCTACCTTTATTTTTAAATTTTTTCAAAAAAAAAAAGTTAAAATAATTGATAAAATCTCAGAAAGAATTTTTTAATTTTTAGAAAAATAAAAAAATAATAAAGTTAAAAATAAAAATTTACTTTTTCATTACAAAAACCTTGTAATCTGCTTAAATCACAACCATCTATTTTAAATTATTATTTTATTAAAATTTATATATAATTAATTTACCAAAACATCCATTACAACATTCTTCTCTTAATAATTCCCAAAGTTTTTCATCTACTAAACCATGAGAATAAGCAAATTTAACAAGAGTGTCTATATCTAATTTAGCATTCATATAACCATTACCAATCATCATTCCCTTAATTTTAAAATATTTAAAAATAAAATTATTATTTTTTAATAAAAATTAATATAATTTATACAGTTAATTTAAGTGGATATTTAGATTGTCCATCAACAATTAATGCAGTTAATGAAGGAACATAAACACCAGCATAAGATTCTCCACTTATAAATAAATAATTATTACGAAATGAAGGATATTTAATAAAAAATTGTTTAATTGCTTCATAATTTTCTAAAGCAGTCTAAAAATATTTTTAATTTTATTTTTTAAAAATAATTAACTTGTTTATCATCAATTTCAATTAATGACCAAGCTTTAGAATAAGAATATCCAACACCAACAGGTGATTCAATATATACAACAGAAGCATTCATATTCCAAGAATATTTATTTAATCTTAAAGAACGGCCATCAGAATTAATTAAATAAGGGCCCATTTCTTTTAATAAACCATCCATTGATGAACAGCCAGGGCCTCCATTAAACCAAAAAATCTTTTTTAAAAATAATTTTAATTAATTTTTAAATTAATTAAACAATTGGATCATTTTTTGGATCATTTTGTGAGGTAACAAACCAATAATGAAGATAATGAAAAGTTGATACTTGTAAATAACCTTTTTTTAATAAATAAATATAATATTAATATTAATTTTAAATTATATTTATGGCAGGTCGAAACTTCCGGACCAAAGTTCTGGACTCAAACTAAAACTTGGATATAGTTTAGTACCATGCTACAAAGTTATTAAATAAATTATTTTGTAGCAATTGGTCCTTAAAAAGGAAATAAATAAATTTCTTTGTAAGCTTTTGTGGGCGTCCGCAAAGTTCGCACTACCAAATTAATAAACTCTAAAATTATTTCCCAAATTAAAATCCTCATTTCCTTCTAAAATTATACCTACTTATCTTAAATAAAAATAATAAATTAACCTGAATAATGATCAAAATTAGGTTCAAATTCTAAACCAGGAAGATTAATTATTTTATAATCTTTATTTATTTTATTAATATTTTCTGTTTTAAATTCTTGACTTAAGCAATCATTTAAAATAAAAATAAATAAAATACTAGTATATATAAAAAATAAATTAATAAAATTCATTTTTTTAATTAATTCGGAAAAATTAAATTGAACAAAACTTTTTAATTTTTAAGAATTTTTATCAAATTTTTTAGATAAAATTAAATATATTTGCAAAAAAAAAGAAAAAAAATTATGAATAATAGAAGACCTTTTGAACTGATAACCAAAAAAAAAAGAATTTAAAACATTAAACTGTCACATGATTTAAAAAAAGAAAAGAAAAAGAATTTATTAGATTTACTTATATTATTCGAAAATTAATAGAATAATAGGAAAATAATAGAAAGTGCCAGACAGAATATCCAAAGATTTACTATTTAAATGACAAAATTAATTAACAGTATTTTTCCAGAGTTAGGTAATTTATGAATAGAGTTGGAACTGATTTGGCCGGATTTTTCGGGATTAATTTGGCTATTTAAACAAAATCGAAACAAAAACTCGAAAATTGAAATTTAGAAATATTCCTGCTTAAAGAAAGAGATTTTTAAAATTCTGGGTTATGGACTTTGATTTAATAATATTATTATTATTTATTCGGCAAAATAGCAGGTGTTAAATATATTTTTTGAATATTAAAATATCAAATTAATTTTTTTTTAATTCTTAGAAAAAAATAGAAAAAAAGTACATATTTCACTCAAAAATATTTTTTACATTTTAAATTTAAAAAAATTTTTCTAGACAAATTGGCAGATAATTAAAAAATTAAAGATATTTGCCACATTTTTTATTAAAATTTAATTAACATAAATAAGTATATAATAAATAATATTTTACTAAATAATTTTATATAAAATATTTAATATATTTTAAAAAATAAATTTCAATTTTTGTCTGATTAATAATATTTATATTTAAGATAATTTTTCTATTTCCTTCCTTTCTTCTATGAAAAAATTTTTTTAATTTTAAATTTTTAAAATAAAAAAGCAATTTTAATTTAAAATGGAAGTTCCTAAGGTATTAAATTTTAAATAAATAAAAATTAATTATAAAATAATTATTTAGCCAATTAATTTAACAAATAAAGGAATAATATTTGAATTAATATTTCCAGCTATTATATATTCATTTATTTCAATTATTGGAATTTTATTTAATTTTAGTATTATTTATATAACAATTAAATATAGGTAAATTATTAATTTATTATTATTTAATTTTAATTATTATTTATTTAAGAAAATATTATGATACATTAAAAAGTAATACAGCCATTCTTCTTTCAATTAATTCATTTTTTGAAATTTTACATCAATCTGGCAATTTTTTCCAATTAATAATTACTAGTAGTGGAATTAATTATATTCCATTTGGAACAGCTATTTTATTTCAATTTTATTCAATTACTGGACATTATTGTGGACTTTTTACATTTAATTCTTTAAGCATTGACAGACTTTTTGCTGCTGCATTTCCTTTTTAGTAAAATAAATAATTATTTATTTTTTAATATAAAATTTTCAAAACTTTTCCTTACTTTAAAGCTTATAAATATATAATACTATCTATTATATGTTTAGGTCCCAGATATATAAACTTAATTCTTTAGTATAATAGATCCAATTTTAACATTTTTTTTAAATTTAATAAAAAATAATTAATTAATATTTATTTAGTTATTCAACGATAAATAAAAGAAAATATATTTATGGACATTTAATTTTAATATTTTTATTTATATTTTTATTAATCTACATTATTATAATAACAAAAAATGATTATTCTTTTATTTTAGTAAATGGAAGTTTAGTAAATATATTTTATATACTCTCTAGAGACTATATAATTTTGTCAATTTTTCAATATATGACAATGATTGGAATAATTTGTTATATTTTTATTGGATTAATAATAATTTTTAGAAAAGGTAATTTAAGAGATTTGTTAAACTTTAAAAAAGTTAAAATTAAATTAATTTATAATTAATTTTATACAAAATTATTTTATATTGCTTTTTTAGGGGAATAAGACTTTAATCTTAATAAATTACAAAATAATAAAATTTATTAAAAAAGCATTTTAAATTTATACATATTTAATTTTAATGTTTTGTAGTTAATTCTTCCACAAATGATATGAGCAAAAAAATATATCGATCATTATTTTTAATTATTTTTGTTAATATATTTTTCTATATTTTAAGTATAATAATCTTTAAATTATTTATAAATCCAAATACAATAACAAATGTATTAACATTATCATTATATTCTATTATTCCTTTATTAATTATTAATATTGCAATTGTTTGCAATGCTCCAATTCTTTATATAAATAGGTTTATTATTTTAAAATTAATTTAAATATTAATTAATTTATTTATTTTAGTATTGACTACAATAATGCTTATAAAAAAGAATATAAAACAATTAAACAATTTTTATTAAAATTATTTAGAATTAAACAAGTAATTAATACAACAACAACTGTTATTGTAATGCCAAATAAATAAAATAACATATATATATAATATCTTTTATTAAATTAAATATTTATAAATTAATTTTACTAAAAATAAAAGCTTAAATCAATTTATAAATTTATTTTTAAATAAATTAAAAGTTAAAAAAACAAAATGACAAATTAATTTACTATTTAATATTACATTTAAGAGCAAAATAAAATTTTTATTTAATAAAATAAATATTTAAAAATAGTCATTAATTAAAGTGCATTTAATTTTTTAAATTTTTTATGTTTTTATAAAAATATCAGCTGTATTAATAAAAAAATTAAAATTGTACTTTTAGCAATAAATTAATAATATTATAAGTAAATTTTATAATTTATAAAAAATAACTAAACAATAAAAATAGGTAGAAATTTGCCCTTTTGTAATTATTTTATTTCTTTTTTTAATTTAATTTATTTAAATATTAAAAAATTTGGATTATATAAATACGTTGGTAAAATTAAGAAAATATCATATTTCAAACACTGAAAGGCAAAACAGCCTATCAGTCAATTCAAAACAATGGTAAGTATATAAAGTTTAAAATAGGAATTTATTTTTTAATGAAAAAGAAATATTGCATATTATAAATCCAAAAATGTGTATTTAAATATTTCAGTATTTTAGTTGGGAGTTATTTTAGAGTAATTACGGTACATCAAAATAATGTTTTCCAAACTGGATGTTTTTCTTAAAAATAATACTTGTTATCATTGTTTTTTTATTTTAAAATATTTTTTTCAGAAATTCCTTCTGTTCATAGTCGTTCTAATTTCTGTCCTTTACCATTCTATTATATAACAAGCAAATGGGATTCAAAAAAGACATCTATTAGATGCGAAAAAGCACTAAACTTTGTAGCAAAATTGAATGATGGAGAAATTGGTGATGGTTCTTGGACTGTAATTTATTTAAATAAATTAAATATAATTAATTAAGGCAAAATATAATCATCGTTTTGCTGCTATGCCACCTTCGCAAAAGAAGAAAATGCAAGGACTTAATGCACCAGTTGGCCAAACTTTACCTACTCATTAAAATTTAAAATCTAATGATGTAAAAGATAATTCTTCAAAAAATGGTATTTAAATAAATAATATTTTATTTTTAAATTTTATAAAATAAAAATCGTTCAAAACGTTTTGCTGATCAGTGTACTTATAATTAGAGTTACACAAGACCGAGACTTTTGGGAAAAACCGATACCGAGATTGACCGAGACTGACAAAACCGAGATCGAGACCGATACCCAAATTTTGGCCCGAGACCGATACCGAGACCCGAGACTAACCGAGACTTTCAAAAATATTAAAATCTACATTATTATCTATTAATTTTCAAAATATTATAGCAATTTTATTAGATATGTATCTTTAAATCTTCTCCTTTATATTTAGGTTATATCAAGACCGGTTAATAATCTGTCCCTCCGGTTAACGGATTGTTAGAACAAATATACCGTAAGCGGTTATTGAAAATTATGGTTTACCACTGGTTAAAAAGCTTATACTATGAATAAAAATACTTAATTAAAAAATTAATTATTTTTTTGTCATTTATTGCAGGTCATTTATATCAGGGATGTCCTGGGTTGATGCGTGTATCGGATCGGATTTTCGTGAACTTATAAAGATTAAGGCTATATTCGCGCCGCAGGCGAAAATTTTAAAAAGTTATTGCACTCTAGTTGCCAAAAATTCCCCACTTTTTGCGCCGCAGTCGAAAATTTAATTTAATTAATTAGTTACTAATATCTGTACATTATAAAGGAATCGAACCTCCATCCAGTTTAGAGTTATAGTTTAGCATTTTAACAACTAAACCACGCTTGAATTACTAGAAAAATTAAAATCTAGATAAATCTTTCCATATTCTCTTCTCTCCTACAAGAGGGTTAAAGAAGTTAAATTTATTAATGCTATAGTTAAAGAGTGATGAGTGTATGTGTATAGAGAAAAAGAGTTAATGAAAAACGATTTGCCAATAGTGAAAATTTAAACATTTTGCTGCAATAATAATAAAAAAAGTCAATCATTAGGGGTGTATATTTGGTCTCGGTCTCGGCGAGACTGAGCGTCGAGATTCTCGGTCTCGGTACAGAGACCGAGACCGGGTAAAACCGAAACCGAGATTGGAAAATGGGCGAGACTCTCGGTCCGGTCTCGGCGAGACTCTCGGTCTCGTGTAACTCTACTTATAATTATGAATTTGATTCTCGGAGTCAATGGCCACAATGTGCTAAAATAATAAATAATATTAGAGACCAATCAACGTGTGGTGATTGTTGGGCTGTTGCTAGTGGTTCAGCATTTACTGATCGTTATTGTATTGAAAGGGCAAAATTGCGACTTTATACATCACCAACTAATCCAATAAATATGTTTTCTGAAGCAGATTTGATGAGTTGTACTCCAAATACTTTTGGGTAATTTAAAAAATAAAGAAATGTAATACTTGTTTAATAACATTTCCAAAAATATATAGATGCAGCGGTGGCTGGCCTCTCTATGCATGGCAATATATGGAAAAAAATGGTGTTGTTACCGGATCAAATTATAGCCAATCAACAGGATGTAAACCTTATCCATTTCCTCCTCTTGGAACTGAAACATATAAAGTTCCAAAATGTTCATCATATTGCACAAATAATAAATGGCAAAATAATTATAGTGATGATAAAAGATTTGGTAATAAAAATTAAATTTTTGATTTATTTTAAATTATTTTTTAAAAAGGCACATGGTCAGCAGGAATACAAGGAACTACTGGTTCAGAAGCAGTTGAAGCAATTAAAGCTGAAATTCAAGCTAATGGGACAGTTGTTGGGACAATGTATATTTACTCAGATTTTTATCAACAAAGTTTTTTTTAATTTAAATAATTAAAATAAAATAAAATAATTTTTAAGCATACAAGTGGAGAATATGATGGAGGACATGCTATAAGATTAATTGGCTGGGGAACACAAACATGTTCAGATGTAGATCACCCTTTTTGGATTGGTATAAATTCATGGAATGTTGAATTTGGAATGAATGGAATATTTTTAATTGCTCAAGGAAATGATGAATGTCATATTGAAAGTATGGGAATTTCTTTTGGAACTCCAAATAAGTATTTATTCCACATAAAGAGAAGGAATTTTTGTTTTAAATTAATTGATCAATTTCCTCTATTTAGAACTTTTAATTTTATTAATTTGTGATTTAATAAAAATAAATTTTTAAAATTAATTTCATTTATTTTATTAAACAAAGAATTTATAAGATTTATAATTGTAAAACTTATATTCACAACAGGAAAGAGAGATTTTTCGAATATTTTGGATTTCGCGAAATTAATCTAATTTTAAGTTCGAACTTTTCCCAATTTCGACTCGGCCCTTATTCACACTTAACAAATAAAATTATTTAAAATTAATTAAATTGATATATTATCCAACATTATAACAATTATAAATAAACCTAATAACTAAATATATATTTCGTTATTCTTTTTTTTATATTATTAAAAAATTTAATTAGGTAATAAATATATGTCAATTAATTATTTAAAATACCTATTTTTAATTAAACATCTAAAAATTAATTATTAAAATTAACTAATAATTATTTTTATTTATTATTTTCCTAAATAAATATTTATATTTATTTTATTTTTATATTTTGAAAATATTTTCAAAAAAAAAGCATTGTTTATATTTATCACTTTCATATGATGTATTTATTTATATAAAATTAAATAAATAAAATCAATTTAATTTTTATCCTTAACAATTTTACTTATATTCACTTGGGAGGATATTTATTGACAAAGAAGTGATGGATTGAATTCTTTTACAATTAATAAACAAAAGTTTTGGATTTAAAAATATTTTTTAAATAAAAAATAATTTAAATAATATTTTTTTTAATTAAATAATATTTATTATTTAAATATTAAATATTTTATAATTAATTTATTTCTATTTTTAAAAGGTTTTAACTAATTTATTTCTTAAAAGTATTTTTATTTTGAATATTAAAAATTAAATTATTTTTATTTTTAATAAAAATTAAAAACCAGCAAAATAACATCATTAATATATTATTCTTTGCTTTATTAAAAATAAATTTTTTTATGCCAAATTCCCAACGTTTTTATTTTTGAGAAGAAAAAAGAAAGATTAACATAGTAAATATATTTATGCATAAATGCAAATTAAAAATATATTTAAAAATAAAATAATATTTTCCCAAAGAAAAATCAAAAAAAATATTTAACTGCAAGAAAATTAAAATATTTTTTTATTTTTAACATTATTTTTGGACATTTTAATTTTCAAAATTATTTATTAAATTAAATATTTTTTTTCCAATTTAATGTTACTTTTTAATATTAATTTTAAAATTATAATACAAAAACTGCCATTAAATTAAAAATAATGCTCTATTTATTTTCAAGATAAAAATGTTTTTTTTCCTAAAATTAATTATTTATTAAATTAATTAATTAATATTTATTTTATTTTAGACTTTAAAATTAATATTTTATTAGTAGTTACAGGTACGGGACCGTCGCGGGTGTCAATAACGCCGACAAAGATCAAAGGGAATTTAAGGACACTAGATTAAGGGAATGCCGACAATTAAAAGGATTAAGGTGTTTTAGTGCCAGTCGTGAATGGAAACCTGTTAATTAGTTTTTTTAATTACTTTTGAACTTACCGAACATCTAATAAGAACCGTCAAGGATTAGGGGATTTTAATTAAGTGTTTTAGTGCCAGTGGAAACCTGTTGAAACATTTTTTAAAATCTTTTTCGGCGGGTTTCAATTACATTCCTATTTAATGGGGTAATTAAAAGCTTAAGTTTTAAAGGTGTGAGTGCGCGAAACATTTCATAATGAACACCCCATATATACGCAAAGTTAAACATCCTATTAATTAATAATTGACTTTGATTTTGCCTAAAAATTGCGGTAAAATATTAAAGTTTTTTTCTTAAATCTAAAAATTGTGGTAAAAGTAAAATTTCATAAAAATTAAAATAGGTATGTATTAGACGGTGTCTATAATTTTGCGGTAAAATATTATTGCAACAAAGGTTTACGACAAAGAGACTCAAATACTTATTTTAGAGTGATATTAGGGGACACGTGTATTAATTAAAAAATATTTAAATATGAAATAATTAAAAATTTAAATTTATTTTATGAGGGTGATCTTTTGACCATGGTCCACTCTTCTCTATCCAAAATAATTGCGCAACACTGTAATTTTCCTTCGTTAATATTAAGATAGGAATGGATTTAGGCAAATTTATAAACAAATTGAAAAATGAATTGTAAAATCGGGGGCAAATATATATGAAAGAAAAATTATAAAAAAGGAAGAGTGAGAAAATCTGAAAAAAAGAGAAAATAGGCAATTCAGGTAATTATTGACCTATTTTTCCTTACCTAGCCGTTTTTAAGGAAATTAACCAAACATTTAAATTGATTTTTCCTTCTCTTTTAAAAGTAATAATTTTTCCTTCCCAAACATTTTTATTTATTTTTATTTTTATATTTAAATTTTTTTTAATGATTTTAATTGTAAATTTAAATTTTTAAAATTAATTAGTTTTTATTCTTTCTTTTTTTATATAGAAGGGAACTGATGCGTTTATTGCCTTTTCCCTGATATATATTATTTTCTTATTTTATTTTTATATTTAAAAATTTTTTAATGATTTAATTGTAAATTTAAAATTTTTCTAATTTTCTTCGTTCTTTTTTTATATAGAAGGGAACTGATGCGTTTATTGCCTTTTCCCTGATATATATTATTTTCTTATTTTATTTTTATATTTAAAAATTTTTTAATGATTTAATTGTAAATTTAAAATTTTTCTAATTTTCTTCTTTTTTTTATATAGAAGGGAACTGATGCGTTTATTGCCTTTTCCCTGATATATATTATCTTTTTATTTTATTTTTATATTTAAAAATTTTTTAATGATTTATTTGTAAATTTAAAATTTTTCTAATTTTCTTCTTTTTTTTATATAGAAGGGAACTGATGCGTTTATTGCCTTTTCCCTGATATATATTATCTTTTTATTTTATTTTTATATTTAAAAATTTTTTAATGATTTATTTGTAAATTTAAAATTTTTCTAATTTTCTTCTTTTTTTTTTATATAGAAGGGAACTGATGCGTTTATTGCCTTTTCCCTGATATATATTATTTATTTTTTTTGTTTTATTTATTATTGAAAAATTTTAAATTATTTTTATTTATTTCATATTTAAATATTTTTTAATATTATTTTTACTTTTTATTATAACATATTTAGAAATTTTTTATCTTTATTTAATAATATTTAAATAATAATAATTCATTTTAAAATTCTTCAATATAATTCTTCTACTACTATTACTGCAACAACAACATTTTCAAATAAACGAAAAATGGTTGGTTTTTTATTTATAATTTATAAAAAAATTTTTATTTAAATGAATAGAATTAAAAAAAAACTTTGAGGAAAAATTTTTGAAAAATAAATTTTTAGAATAAATTTTAATTTCCCTATCCTTCTCCTCTCTCCCTTCCTTTGAAGGAAATTTATTCCATTTGGGAAGTTTCTTTCCATTTGGGATGAACGTTCCATTTGGGATGAACGTTCCGTCTGGGATGAACGTTCCATCTGGGATGAACGTTCCATCTGGGATGAACGTTCCATTTGGGATGAACGTTCCATTTGGGATGAACGTTCCGTCTGGGATGAGCGTTCCATCTGGGATGAACGTTCCATTTGGGATGAACGTTCCATCTGGGATGAACGTTCCATCTGGGATGAACGTTCCATTTGGGATGAACGTTCCATTTGGGATGAACGTTCCATCTGGGATGAACGTTCCATCTGGGATGAACGTTCCATCTGGGATGAACGTTCCATTTGGGATGAACGTTCCATTTGGGATGAACGTTCCATTTGGGATGAACGTTCCATTTGGGATGAACGTTCCGTCTGGGATGAACGTTCCATTTGGGATGAACGTTCCATTTGGGATGAACGTTCCATTTGGGATGAACGTTCCATTTGGGATGAACGTTCCGTCTGGGATGAACGTTCCATTTGGGATGAACGTTCCATTTGGGATGAACGTTCCATTTGGGATGAACGTTCCATCTGGGATGAACGTTCCATCTGGGATGAACGTTCCATTTGGGATGAACGTTCCATTTGGGATGAACGTTCCATTTGGGATGAACGTTCCATTTGGGATGAACGTTCCGTCTGGGATGAACGTTCCATTTGGGATGAACGTTCCATCTGGGATGAACGTTCCATCTGGGATGAACGTTCCATTTGGGATGAACGTTCCATTTGGGATGAACGTTCCGTCTGGGATGAACGTTCCATCTGGGATGACCGTTCCGTTTGGGATGACCGTTCCGTTTGGGATGACCGTTCCGTTTGGGATGACCGTTCCGTTTGGGATGACCGTTCCGTTTGGGATGACCGTTCCGTTTGGGAAGAATCTTGCATAGAGGCTTTGAGGTATTTAGTAAAATAAAATTTTGGAATAAAATTAAAGGATATAAATTATGTATAAAAAACCAACTACATTCTTTTGGAATGTACTTTTTCTTTTTTTTTCAGCGAAGAAAAATGCTTTACAATAAAGATGAAAATGAACGTGGAACTTGGAGACGATGCTCAAAATAAAAATTAAAAGCAATTCGAAATTTTAATTCTTTTTTTAATTATATTATCTAATTTTATAATGTTAATATTTAAAATAATTAATTGTTGAATTTTTTAAATAAAATAATTTTAATTTTTTAATTTAAAAAAAAAAGTAAATTCTTTTATTCCTCTAATCTTAAGAAGGGAAACAATAATATTTAATTCGACTCTTCACAATCTCAAGAATAAAAATAATAATTTTATTTAAACTAAAAAGCAGATGTTTTAAAAAAATATTTGTTTAATAAAGGATTAATACTAAAAATTTGAATTCTTATAAAAATTATCTCAAAAGGGACCATCGTTAATAAATAAAAAAAAATTTTTTATTTAATTTATCAAATATAAAAATAATTACATAAAATATTACAAATTAAAATTTCTTTTCAAAAAATCTTTTTCTTGTTCGAGAGTAGATCAGTAGCACAACAATTATTCTTCACACAGATGTTACAAAGTTCAATTTTGATAATCACTTTATCTTCATATCGCACCATCTTATCAGATGAATTGAAAAGCCGGTTTTGACATTCTAAAATTAATAATATCAAAAATAATAATTTATATTAAAAATTACCATTGCAGAAGAAGTATTGTAATACAGTTTTTCCTTTTAATAATTTCCAAAGTTGTTCAGGATTTGCTACTTGTTTTAAAGCAATATTTGCTTCCTGAGTTCTTTTTTTTTTAAATAACAAATCAGTAGCACAACAATTATCATTCACACAGTTGTTTTGGTTGATATTTTTCTATTTGTTCTTTTTCAAATAATTCTTTTAATTGATGATTTATAAATTCTTTCCCTTTGTCTGAAAAAATTCTGTGAGGTTTCATAGGCATTTGTGCAAGGAGAATACGAAAAGCTTCCAGCATGTCACCTGTTTTCTTTGATTTTAAAGGGACAGTAAAGACTTGTTTGGACAAAACATCAATTCCAAATAATATATATTTATTTCCTCTATTATGTCTAGAAAGTGCCTGCCTATCTGCTAAATCTACTTGTACGTCAGTCATAAAACCTGCTGCAATAGTTTTACTCCTGCGAAAAAAGACCCTTTTGGGGCGCATAAGAGTATAGGTGCGGTGTCCTTCCAAATAATTTTTAATTACATCTCTAGGAATATGTTTAAATGTTTTCTTTGCTTCTTTCCATAAACTATCTATACCAGCATATGCTGAAGGGGACTCTGGATCATTATAAAGTTTATCAAGGAGTTTTATATATTCATCCATTTTTATGTATAAAATTACCAAAGTGTTGGTTTAAAATTTGAAATATTTTTTTTAGTTAATTTCCTTGTAATTGCTTCTTTTCGCCTCGCTTTTATAAGGTTTAACATCCACTTTCTTGCTGCTAATTCTGATTGTCTCCTAGTAACTTTTCTTTGAATTCTGATTTCTTCTCCATCAGGAGGACCAGGCCATTTTCTTTTTAATTTTTGTCGTCTATTAATATCATCTTGAATGCGGGCTTGAACTAATGCGGATTCATTAATGGTAACTTTTTGCTTTTTTAATTTTTCCTTTCTCTTTAGAAAATCTTTTTTCTTTTGAGCTCGAGCACGAATTTTTTGTTGCGTCAACTTCCTCTCTTGTTGTAACTCTTGTGGCTCATCTTCAGACTCAATATTTGGATCTGCGACTTGTCTTCTCTTTGACCCATTAAATTCCTCAGAATCAGATAGCTCTCGCTTTATACTTTGAATAGGAATAGGCGGAGAAGGAGTACTTAAAGGAGCAATAATATTTGAGTCTTGGTTTTTTAAATTTTTCTTTTGTTTTCTTTTTGGAATCGGAATTTTTGATTCTTTTATATTTTTATTTGCTTTAAATTTTTTTGACTCTTCTTTATTTGGTTGTATATTTCTTTTTCGAGTTTGATGTGATGTTGATGGTCCTGCAGCAAAATCTTCTTCTATTAATGCACTTTGTCTACTTCTAGGCAGAGAAGGAGGTATCGTTGAATTGGAAATTGTTGGTACAATATTATATGCTTTATTTGGAGGTTCTCTGGGGTAGGAGGAAAATGAAAAATTATCACTCATCCAATAGTTATCGTCGTCGTCATCTCCATCATCATAATCATTAATCGATGAAATATAGGCTGAAGGTCTTGAATTATTCTTTGGCACAATTACACCTTTAGATTTATTTACAACTTCTACTTTAACCGGTCTATTTTCTCTCTCATTTCTCAAATTCAAATAACGCCTCAAATTTTGATTATAATGAACATTTTTAGATGATTCGCTTTCTTTTTTTCTTTTAGTTTTTTCTAAAGTACGTCTGATAAAATCGAGGTTAGGTTCACCTACATCATTTGTCGTTAGACCTCTATAAATATCTTCTGGGACAAGAATAAATTTATTTGCCATTTTTATTAAAAATTTTATAAAATGAAACAATAATTATGAATGAAATGAAAATTTTTTATTAACTATCACTATTGCCTTTTATAATATTTTTTCCTAGTTCAATAAGTATTGGTGTAAGTAAAGCTGCTAAAACACCTCCAACCCCACTTCCTTTCTGTGTAAGTATTTTTCTAGCTCCTTTTTCACTTCTAGCACGACTCATTCGACGAACAAAATTAGCATACGGTAAAAGACGTTTCCTTTGGCGAGTAGTTAAATTATATCTAGCTTTTACAATATTCAAACATATTTCTGCAATAGCAAGGAGATTTTGACTATTTGCTTGTTTTAAAAGGCGGCGGCGTTTCTTTTCTGACCGAGTTTTTGATAATAATTTTAAAAATTTTCCATTTTCAATAATAAGTGGACTAATATTACACTTGGATTTATTAGATGCCATTTTTAGGAATAAATATAATTTTTTCTAAATTGTCTTGAAATATATTTGTACGAAGACGAAGTGTTGGATCTGAAGAAGCATGCATATCAATTAAAAGATATCCATAAGGAACATTAGTTGCTTGACGATATGCATCGAGAAAATAATCTAATTTCTTTGGAAAAAGCTGAGCACCTATATTTCTTACAGAGAGTACTGAATTTGGAGAACGCATAATAATTAAATATTGTGCATTTTGACGAGCTACTTTAATTTTCTTTTCAAATAAATTTTGTGTTACAAATACTATAGAAAATTTTTGATGATGTGATTTTTTTGTAAATAATTCAGATAGATATTTTTCATCAATGGAAAGAAGTAAATCATCAAGTATAACAAGAGATGGTTTTGGTAGTCGTTTAATTACATCTTCAGGTGGTACACCAGCAAAAACACTTATACCAGATTTTTGAAGAATGGGGACAATATTACTCATTTCATCAAAACAATATAAAATACTTTTAGGAGGGGGATCTATTAGTTCTGCTGCTTGAGAAATAAATTTAAGAAGAAGGGTACTCTTTCCACTGGAACTAGGTCCAGAAATAATTAATCCAAATGGTAATTTAAATTTTAATTCTTTATTGGAAAAATTAAGAGAATCCATTATATAAATATTAAAATTACAAATTGAAAAATTATTATAAATTAAACGGATTGTGGGTTTACAGCGTCTTCAAAACGAAAAGATATAGGTGAATTATCTAAATTTTCAATAAAAGGAAGTGGTTCACTTGTACTTCTCTTCTCACGTTCTTTAACTTCTTCTTCTTGTCCCACGACGTTCTGAATTTCAATCATCTTTTTTGGAGTACTAGTAGCAGTAGTAGTAGTAGTATCAATATTGTCGAAAAACTCTTGAAGAATATTTTCAAATTTATCCTCCTCTTTTATATCCTTTGAAGATTTATCTTCTTGTTTAATTTTCTTTGCCGGTGGGGATGACAGTGATTCTATAGGGTGTAAATTTTCATTTTTCTCTGTTTGAACATTTTGAATAATAGGAATTGTTGCACAAGGTGGAACTCCGTGTTGAATATTGAAAACACGACCTTTGTTTTTTATCTGAAATTTTACTATAATATCTAAATATTATTGAAAATAACCTTGAAAAAACAGTGTCCTGGAAGATCATAAATTGTGTCAAAAGGTATGAAAGTGTGGGCTTTTATGCGTGTACAATAGATAGTCACTCCTTCTTTGGTGACGATAAAGTCTATTTCAACTTCTGAGCCTTTACATTCACGGCAGCGACCAGCATGATCGAAAGGAACAAAACGAGGTGTAGAAATCCGTTTAGAGGCAGAAATAGTTAGTCCATTTGCTGTAATATTAAATTCCACTTCGGGAAGAATTTGTTGTGCTTTCTTGTTAATATTAAGTGCCATATTTTTTTAGAAAAATTTTTAAAATGATTTTAAATTTTTGCAGGATTTTTATTTTTGAAATCTTAAAAATTTTAGTGTAAAATTAAGCCACGCCCATAATATCCAAAAATAACAGTCAATGAAAAAGATATTAAAAAATGGGAGGAGAGGAGAGATCCTTGCTAATTCATTTCATTTCGCAAGCGAATACTATAGATTCATTTATTTTTTATTAATACATGATAATTTTTTAAATAATTTTTCTTCCATATATATTTGCCCCCCAATTTTTTTATAAATTTGCCTAAATCCATTCCTATCTTAATATTAACGAAGGAAAATTACAGTGTTGCGCAATTATTTTGGATAGAGAAGAGTGGACCATGGTCAAAAGATCACCCTCATAAAATAAATTTAAATTTTTAATTATTTCATATTTAAATATTTTTTAATTAATACACGTGTCCCCTAATATCACTCTAAAATAAGTATTTGAGTCTCTTTGTCGTAAACCTTTGTTGCAATAATATTTTACCGCAAAATTATAGACACCGTCTAATACATACCTATTTTAATTTTTATGAAATTTTACTTTTACCACAATTTTTAGATTTAAGAAAAAAACTTTAATATTTTACCGCAATTTTTAGGCAAAATCAAAGTCAATTATTAATTAATAGGATGTTTAACTTTGCGTATATATGGGGTGTTCATTATGAAATGTTTCGCGCACTCACACCTTTAAAACTTAAGCTTTTAATTACCCCATTAAATAGGAATGTAATTGAAACCCGCCGAAAAAGATTTTAAAAAATGTTTCAACAGGTTTCCACTGGCACTAAAACACTTAATTAAAATCCCCTAATCCTTGACGGTTCTTATTAGATGTTCGGTAAGTTCAAAAGTAATTAAAAAAACTAATTAACAGGTTTCCATTCACGACTGGCACTAAAACACCTTAATCCTTTTAATTGTCGGCATTCCCTTAATCTAGTGTCCTTAAATTCCCTTTGATCTTTGTCGGCGTTATTGACACCCGCGACGGTCCCGTACCTGTAACTACTTTTATTTTATATTTAAATTTATTTATTAAAGTTTTAAAATATTTTTTAATTTTTTAACCATTTAAATTTTTACTTATTTTTTTACATTTTATTAAATAATAATGACATTTAAATTATTATATTAATTTTTACTTTTGTTTTATTTTAAAAATTAAAAAAAATAACAAAAATGTCAAATAGAAAATGTTAAATTATTTTTTTATTTTTTAATGCTTCTTTGATTTTCAAAAGAAAGAAAAAAATTAGTAAACATTTTAAAACAAAACAAAAAAAATATTTTTTTTTTAATTTTCTTTTGTTTTTAATTAGTTAAATAAATAATTAATTAATTTTAAATTTATTTAATAATTTTTTTACAAAAATTATTCTGTGAAGATTTCTTTATTTTGATTAATATATTATTATTGTTTTGTTAATAATTTAAAAAAACATCCAAATTTACATAAATTGGATTAAATTAAAAAAAAATATATTTTTATTTTGTAAATAAAAATGATAAATTAAATATTTATATTTTCTTTTAAATTAAATAAATAAAAATATTTTTATAATTTTCTATTGAAAATTATTTTTTAAAATAATTTTTTCTAATATTTAAAATATGTATATATCTATTTATAATAAAATATTCAATTAAATAAAAAGGATATCCCTATTATTACTCTGACTTATTTAAAATTAATAATATATTTTAATAAAAATTATTAATTTTTATTAAATTAATTATTTGAATATTTGTACTTAAAAAAATTAAAAATAAATAAATAAATTCCTAATTTAATTTTCTATTAATATTTGTCTTTTATTTGAATAATAAATTAATTAAATTTCTTAAATTGTGTTGGTTTTCTTTTTTATTTTTTGTATTTTGCACGAAAGTATTGTCAGTTGAAGAGGTTAATTTCCTTTCTTTAACTACTTACTTTAGCCAAGTATTATTTATTTAATAAAATTATTTATTTTTTTAATTTAATTTAGAATCTAAGAAATTTATAAAAATTAATTTAAATAAAATTATAAAAATAATAAATTTTAGAATTTATTAATTTTACTATATTTTAATAATTTAAATATATAATTAAATATTAATTTAATACTCTAATGTCCCTATTAATCAAAAAACTATTTCCTTTAATTTTTTTTATTTTTTTACTTTTTTAGAACCTATTTTGCTAAGACAAAATAAAACTCGAAAAAAAATAAATTTAATTTTCATTCTCGCCAACGCCTTTTCTTTTCTTTAAATAAATGCCCTTTAAAAATTTAAGTAAAAAATTGAATAAAATTATTTAATGTTTTAAACAATTATTTTGATTTTTAGAACTTGGTAATTTTTAAATTTAATTTTTAAATAAATTTATATTTAATATTTTTTAATTTTTTGTTCTGATTTCTACCAAATTAAAATCAATTTTTAGTTACCTAATTACTAAAAACAGCTGTTTTACTAATAAATAAAATTATAGGTATATAATTTTGTTTTAATGATTAAATTGATTTAAAGAATTTAATACTTTTTTTATTTTTATATAATTCTTATAATATATTATTTAAATCAATTTATTGAAGTCATTCACAGATTTAAATATAAATTTTTAATTTTAATTAATTCTTATAATATTTATATTTAAATAATAATAATAATATTATATTGTTTTCAATTTCTTCTATAGTGAATAAAATTAATTAATTAATTTTTAAAATTTATTTTTTAAAATACTAATAATCCTTAATATTTTTTTAAAATTAAATAATATTTATTAAAATAAATAAATAAATAAATATTATTATTATTAAAATAATATTTAGTCATTTAAATAAAATATTTTACTTCCTTTTTTTTAAAAATTATTATTTTTAAAATAAAAAAAACTTTTTTTAATAGTAAAATCCATCATCTCTTATTTTTCTTATTTTTATGCTAAAAATTAATATTTCTACTAAAATGAGGAATTTTGTAAAATAAAAAGAAAAAGAAAAGTCTCTTTTTTTAAAAGTTCTTTATTTTTGGTTGTTGGGATAAAGATTTTTTAATATTTAATTTATAAAATATTTAAAAAATTATTTAAGGAATAAATTAGGTTTTTTATATTTAATTAAAACTATTTTTTTTTAATTTTTTTGTTAATTTAAAATAAAATATGTATTATTTCACTAAAATTTTCTAAAAATATATTTAAAAATTTAAATTTAGCCCAAACCATTAATTTAAAAAATTTAATTTAATTTATGAAATTAAAAAATAAAAACATTTTCTCAAAAAATATATTTTTTTTTAGTTTTTTTCTCAAAAAATGACACAAAATTTAACAAATACAGCAATGAATATTTTAAATTTATTAGTTTTGCCTCATAGCGCAAATGAATCTATTTTTTCTTCTTATAATTTAAAAAAACAACAAATATTTATTAACAATTCTAATGATACTTTTTCTTCTTTTTTAAATAATAAAAGTAGTCAAATAATGTTAAACAATAATAATAATAATAATACAATAATTATTAATATTAATAATAATAATAATAATAATGGAGAAGATTCTATTGGAATATTTAATAATAATAATATTATTGAATTTGATCAACAACAATTATTATTTGATGAAAATAATTTTGAATTAGAAAAGAATGTATAAATATATTTTAAATATATTTATTTAATATTTTGGATTATTTTAAAAATATATTTAATAATAATAAAAGGAAAAAATTATTAAAAAAAAATATATACATATAATCATTTTATTTTGAATAATGAACTCTTTTATTAATTAAATAATTAATTTAAATAATTAATTTAAATAATAATTTATATAAATATTTGTATTTCTTAAAATTTAAATTAAAAGTTTATAAAAATATTATTAAACAATTTATTTAATTATAAATAATTAATTTTTATTTATTTATTTAAGGATTGTGTTTTTCGTCCAAATATTGAAAATTATTTAATGATTTTAACATTTGCAATTATTTTTTGTCTTTCTGTTGTTGGAAATTCAATTGTTGTTGTTGTTATATTACAGGTTATTAAATTATTAAATATTAAAATAATATATAATTTTGATCTTTTTTATTTTAAATTAAAAAGAATAAAGAGACTAAATTTATTAATTTTTTACAGCAACAATCTATGCGTTCTGTTACTAATTTATATTTACTAAATTTGGCACTTAGTGATTTACTTTTGAGTGTTGTTTGTATGTTTTTGTATAAAAATATTTAAATAAAATTATATTTATTTATAGGTATGCCACCAACTTTAGTCAGTTCATTAGTTTATTGTTGGGTATTTGGTGATCTTTTATGTAAACTTTTAGCTTATCTTCAACGTAATTTTTTTAAAAATTTATTAAATTTTTAATTTTATTAATTTTTAGCAGTTGTAGTCACTGCTTCAGCATATACCTTAGCAGCAATTGCTTTAGAACGTTATTATGCTATTTGTAGACCATTACATTCAAGAATATGGCACACAAGAACACATGCAATGTTTGTAATTAGCTTAGTTTGGTAATTTAATTTTTTAATTATTTTTATTTTTTTAATAATTATTTAGGCTTGTTTCAGTAATTGCTAATGTTTTTATGCTTTTTATGTATGAAGAACGTAGTTATAATTTTAATGGACTCAATTGTGCACCAAAATTTGAACCAGTAGTACATTTTGGTTATCAAATATATATGACAATTGCTCTTTTAATTTTTCCACTTGCTGCAATGACTGTTTTGTATGTTTTTTTAAATAAATAAATATTAAATAAATATTTTATTAAGATATGGCAATGTAATATATACTCTAAGCTCTGGTATTCGAATGGATATTGCAGCAATTGCTGGTACAGAAAGTAATTAATATTTAATTAAATATAATTTTAATTTATTTTAAGGTAGTAATAATACTACTCCATTAATGAATTATAATAATTCTTGTGCTGAAAAACGAAAAAATTTTCGGAATGGCTTTATTAATAATTTTACAATTGATAGTAGAGAAGATATAAACAGGGGAAGGTTAATACTATTAATTTATTTTAAAAATTTTTTTTATTTTTTTAGATTTTCAAGTTGGATGATAAAAAAGAAAGAAATTAATAAAAATAATTTAATGCGTCCACAAAAATCGTTTGGTGGTTCATTTGTTAGTCGTAATTGGAATGAATGTAGTACTACTAAAAAGGTTAATCCAACTACAGAATTAAGATCAACACATTCTGGAAGAACTGCTTTAGCTAAACAAAGGTTTATTATTATTATTTAAATTAAAATAAAATAATAAATAGATTAATAAGAATGTTAATTGTAATTGTTGTTATATTCTTTTGTTGTTGGACTCCCTCATATATTTGGTGGTTATTACTTAATGCACAAGATACATTTCAAGTATTTTATAAAAAAGAGATACCTATATTTAAAAATATTTTTTAAGACTTTTAATATTTGGAATTCTGAAGTTAATACATTTATTACTGTTTTAACATATTTATCTTCTTGTACAAATCCAATTACTTATTGTTTTTTAAATAATAAATTTAGAAATGCTTTATGTCTAACTTTTGGATTTGGTAACTATTTTTTTAATATTAATTTTAAAAAATAAATATTTTAATAAAAGAGCAAAGTTATTCTATTATTTTAATATTCCGTTTATAAATATTATTTTAAATTAATTTATCATAAATTTTAAGGTTCTAATATTAGTAAAGATAGAGCTAGTCGTATTCAACGTACACAAACAAGTGCAGCTGGAACTCCTCGTGATGAATTTCATTCTTGTCTTAGTGATACAAATAATCATTCTAATGCTAGTGCAATAATACCTACTGATGGAACTAGCAAAATAGAAGAAGAATTAAAGTTTAAAAAATAATTAAAATAAATAAATAATTTTTCTTATTTTAAGAGAAAAACCAAATAAATTTTTTCAAATTATTTTGAGAACAAATAGATCAATTTTAAGTAGTATTGGAATTATCTCAAAGACTAAAGAAAATGATTTATTAAAAAATGAGCAATTAAATAATAATCAAAATAATTCTTTAAATTCTCAAAAACAATTCGAATTTGAAATGAAAAAGAGAAAACAAAATGAAAAATTATTTTTAAATTAATATTTTTATAAATAATTATGTGATTTATATTTAAAAAATTTTTATAAAATTATTTAATTATACAAAATTATAATTTGACTAAATTAACTAATTATTTTTTCTTAAAATTTAATATTGGGTTTTTCTAAAAGAATAGAAATATTTTCAATCATTTTCTTAACTAAATTAATTAGAAAACCTATATAAATCATCAGCCTTATCAAAAGTTTTAGGTAATCTTAACCTCAAAAACCAATCATCCGTTAAGAGAAATTTTCAAAAAAAAATTTTTTAATAAAAAAATGCAAAATTAAAGTAATTAAATAATTTGTATTCGAATTTATTAAAATTATTCGTCATTTTTCGATACTTTTTGATAAAAATATGTATGTACTTAGTAAATTTATATTTTTTAAAATACTATTATATTTATTAAAACCTTCCGCCTGGATAAAAAAGCAATATATTTACTAATTTAAAAAGTTAATTAATAATTTTTTAGTGCTTAAATAAATTTAGTATAAATTTTAATTTTTGGACATTAAAAAGTATTTAAGCAAAATTATTTTAAATTTATTATTATTCGCAAAATAATAATAAAAATATCTCTTTAATTATATAATAAATAAATTATATCATTTAATTATTTAATGAATTCTTCAAATAACATTGATGGACCTATAAATCCTGTAATTAATTAAATTTTTTAAATATAAAAATAAATTACTTATTTTTTAGCTTTTTGTGGAATATACAAACAAAAATGAATATTTTCGTTTATGTTTATTTATTTCAGCTTTTATATTTGGCACAATAGCATTTTTTGGTATTATTTTTAATTTGAGTGTATGTATTATTACAGCTAAATATAGGTTAATTAATATATATTAATTAATTATTATTGTAATATTTGGATAAGCTTGACTATTAATAATAATTTTATAAAATAAAAATAAAGGCAATATTAATATAAACAAAAGGGAAGTGTAGGATAAATTCTTTAGATTTAGTATGTTCGATCATGAGCAGAGAATGTTATAAACAAACCTCAAGAATAAATTAAAAATATTTTTATTCGTAAATTAATATTTTTAATATTTATAATTTTATTTTATAATTAATTAATTATTATATTTTAAGAAAATATTATATAACACTTAAAAGTAATACTGGTATTCTTCTTGCTTTAGCTTCTTTTTTTGAAATTCTTCATCAAAGTAGTCATATAATATTTTTAATTAAAATAATATTTTTTGGAATGGATTTTATTCCATACAAACAAGCACTTTTAATTCAAATTCCTTCACTGATTGGATTCTTTGGTGTTATGTTTATGTTTATTACACTTAGTATTGACAGATTATTGGCAGTATTAATACCTATAAAGTTAGTTAATTTTTAATTAATTTTTAAAATATTTATTTTCAAGATATCATAACTTTAAACAATTTTATTATGTAATTATTCATCTTTTCTTTATTTTAATTTACATTATTTATGGATTCTTTATAATGAATATGGCTAAAATATTAACACCAAATTGGATGATATCTGGAGGTTTAGGTGATTTATTTACAGCACCATTAAATATAAACCTTTATTACTCTAACTCTTGTATAACTATATTAGCAATTATTATTTATTTAATTGTTGGAATTTTAATTAAATTTAAAACAGGTAAATATAATTAATATGTTTAAATAAAAATTACTTTTACAGATACAACAGATGAAAGAATTAAAAAAGTGTATCTTTCTTTATTTTTAATTGTTTTGTTTAATATTGGAGGATATTTAATTTGTAACCTATTTTATGCTGTTCTTTTACTTTCTATTATTAAAGTAACTCCAGTAAATGTTTGGTTTTGGAGTAATTTTTCTGCTATATTTCTTAATATAGCTGCTGCATCTATTGGACCTATTCTTTACTTTAATAGGTTTTTATTAAATTAATTTTTAAATATTTTTTAATTTTTTTTTTCAGTGGAGAATATAAATTAGCATATAAAAGAGGATTTAATGATATTAAAAAATTATTAAATTTAAATAAATCAACAATATCAACAATACATATAATAAATAAAAATAATAAATTGAAAATTGTTCCACTTATGTAGTAGATTATTTAAATATTTAGAATTTATTTTAAAAAATGTTTTAACTTTTATAATGTTTAATTCTCATTAAAATTTTTTTATTTTTTATTTTCAAATTATACCATGAGCCTCAATCCCTAATATTATTTATATTAAATCCTTTAATTTATAATAAATAATTGTAAACACAAAGTCTTCTAAAAATTAAAGAAAAATTATACATAGGTACCTATATTTAATAATAAATTTGAAAGAGGGTTAAGGCTATCTAGTTATTGAGGATATTAATTTATACATTACTGTTAGATTCTAGTTTGCGTAAAGGAGCAGCAATCAAAGTTTATTACGGAGCTTTGAAAGAAATTTTAAAATATCAAATTACATATTTTCCTAAAATTAAGCTTTTCAAAAATAATATTGAGAAATTTTAGACTCCCCATACAAGTAGTGACTCAAGAGTATAGACTCACTCAGAGACGGAATTTTTAAAAACCGAGACCGGGAATTCCCGTTCCAATTTCTTTTTCAACGGAGCCGAATCACTGTACAACTACCCAAACATTAAATTTCTGATTCATTCCGGCGTCCTAAATGGGAAGCTTAAAATTTTTGATATACTAAACATATTTTCCAACAAAATTATGAGTTCTTTTGAATTTTTGTAGTTTCATTCTTCGAATTTTTTAGCACCAAATCAACTTTTTATAATTTTTGTTTAGAAAATCTTTTTTATTAGTTTTTTATTTTGGTTTAATAATGCCTCGAACATTCCAAGATGAACTTAAATTTATTGAACGAATATCACCCGTTGAATTTAGAATTAAAAAAGGATTTGTGCCAAATATGAATGTGAGATAATTTAATAAATTGATTTTCTAAAAATTTTAATTCAGGTTGAGGGTCGCTTTTTTGTAAATGCTGCTTTAGAAAAGTTAATGTTTGAAGAATTAGAATTAAGTGCTAAATCATCTGCTGCTGGGTTTCTTCCTGCTGTAAAACAAATAGGAAATGTAGCTTCTTTGCCAGCTATTGTTAAGCATTCTATTGGTCTTCCTGATGTTCATTCGGTTAAATATTTAAATTATTTTATTATATTATTTTAATTTTAAAGGGTTATGGGTTTGCTATTGGAAATATTGCTGCTTTTGACGTTTCTAATCCAAATTCTGTTGTTTCACCTGGTAAATTAAAAAATATATTAATTTTTAAAAAAATATAAATGGAACTAAATTTGAGTTTTTTCATTTTAAATTTTAGGCGGTGTTGGATTTGATATTAATTGTGGTGTTAGACTTATTCGTACAAATTTATTTGAGAAGGATGTTCAACCATTTAAAGAACAATTAACTCAGACAATGTTTGATTATATTCCCGTGGGAATTGGTATATATTTTTTTATTTTGAAGTGCAAGATAAGATATATCGACAATATTTATCGATTTATCGACTGATAATTTTTCGATATAACGAATTTAGATCTATCTAAAGTTCATGCTTTATTTATAAGAATTATACAATTTTTGTAATTTTTATTTAAGGTTCAAAAGGTATAATTCCAATAAATGTGCGTGACTTTGAGGAATGTCTTGAAATGGTTGGTAAAATAATTATAAATTTTTATAGTATAAAAATCTGGGCAATCCTGCAGAATTGCGGTCCTGAAATTTTTTTTATTTTTTTTTCATGAAAACTTGTTTTTAGGGGTTATCGAGGGCGCTGATTACGAATCTGATATCAGATTTTGTCTAACACTTGATTTTATCTATGATTTTTCATCAAGTACTTGATTTTTCACGTTTTCTTATTTTTTTTTTGATTGGTCATATCTTTGTTTAAAATCGACCAATCGTGATGATTTTGGTCCCATTCAACTCAGGTCGATAAAAGCTCTCGAATGAGATATCAAATGTATATTTTAATGTAAAATCCCAAAAATCAGATTTCTCCAACTATCGTTTTTTCGATTTTCAAAGGCCTGTATCTTGGTTCATCGGCATTTCTGCATCATGGGAGTGGTACCATTAGACTCCGATCTTCGAGAGGAATCGAATGATATATAATTTGACCGACATCCATTATGTAGTGACCAAAAATCAAGTACTTGATGAAAAATCATAGATAAAATCAAGTGTTAGACAAAATCTGATATCAGATTCGTAATCAGCGCCCTCGATAACCCCTAAAAACAAGTTTTCATGAAAAAAAAATAAAAAAAATTTCGGGACCGCAATTCTGCAGGATTGCCAAAATCTGCAAATTTAATTTTTTGACATTTTTATTATCAGGGTATGGATTGGACTTTACGTGAAGGATATTCATGGGCTGAGGATAAAGAGCATTGTGAAGAATATGGTTAACTTACACCTTTTTATCTTTAAATTAAATTCTTTTGAAGGTAGGATGTTACAAGCTGATTCTTCAAAAGTTTCAACTCGAGCTAAAAAGCGAGGTTTACCTCAGGTTATATTTTAATATTTAAAAAAAATATTCATTTTCACTAGTTGGGTACTCTGGGTGCCGGAAATCATTATGGGGAGGTACAAGTTGTGGATGAAATTTATGATAAGTATGCTGCCCAAAAAATGGGAATTGAATCAAAGGGGCAAATTTGCGTGTTTGTTTGTTAATTTTTAATCACTAGTTTTTAATCTTAATAGAATGTTACATACTGGAAGTAGAGGTCTTGGTCATCAAGTAGCTACTGATGCTCTTGTTGTTATGGAAAAGGTTTTTTAGCTGTATAAATTCTTTGTAGACTTATCATTTCATTAAGGCGATGGCACGTGATAATATTAACGTTAATGATAGACAACTTGCATGTGCAAGGATTAATAGCCAAGAAGGACAAGACTACCTAAAGGGAATGGCTGCTTCTGCAAATTTTGCTTTTGTTAATCGTTCTTGTATGACATTTTGCATTAGGTTAATTTATTATTTAAAAAACATTAATTTAAATTTTTCTAGGCAGGTATATATATTTGTTAATTTTACTTTGTTATCCGGTTATTTTAATTATAAATTGTTTTATTTTAAAATTTAAAGGCTTTCTCCAGAGTTTTTAACTCGTCTCCCGATGATTTAGATATGCATGTAATTTATGATGTTAGGTTATTTTATATTCCTTTTATTTGCCTTAATATTTTATTTTCTTTACATCATAGTCATAATATTGCAAAAATTGAAGAACATTTGGTTGAGGGAAGACCAAAACAGCTTTGTGTACACAGAAAAGGATCAACACGTGCATTTCCTCCACATCATCCTTTGGTTTGAATTTAAATTATCGTTTAATAAATATTGAAAAACGATCTATAAATTACTCAAATATAATTAGAATTAGACATTTTGTGAATACTTTCTCGATGGCAGATTCTAATCTCTAATATTTTTACATTTCAGATCCCTGTCGACTATCAACTAACTGGTCAACCAGTAAAAATATTTTTATTTATTTTTTAAATATATTTTTAATTGCTTAACTCACACTTATAATTTTAGGTTCTAATTGGTGGAACAATGGGAACTTGTAGTTATGTGTTGACTGGAACTGAATTTGGATTAAGCGAAACTTTTGGCACTACTTGTCATGGAGCTGTTAGTTTTTTAATTATAAATTATAATTTTTTTGTAAATTTTAAGGGACGTGCAATGTCAAGGGCAAAATCAAGGCGTAATTTAGGTTTTGAAGAAGTATTAGATTCTCTTAAACAGCAAGGAATCTCAATTAGAGTTGCTTCTCCAAAATTAGTTATGGAAGAGGTTTATAACTTAAATATTTTTTAAAAATTATTTTAAATATTTTCAGGCTCCCCAATCTTATAAAAATGTAACTGATGTAGTTAATACTTGTCATGAAGCTGGGATTTCTAAAAAGGCTGTAAAGCTTCGACCAATTGCTGTGATTAAAGGCTAAAATGGAAAAATAAAATTTGAATCTTTTTATTGAATCTTCTCTTTAGATTTTTTTGTGGTTTTTCTAGATTGTTATTAAATTATTTTTTTATTTATTTCTTCGTAATTTATAATAATTTTTGAAATTTATTATGACAACATTTGAATTATGAAAAAAATGTTTTTTGCACTAATGATATTTTGACCTTTTTCGGGTGGAGGATGGAGACAAAATACAACAAATTTTGGTTCTGTTTATTCTTTAATAACGAATGGAAGACATTTCTATTATTTTAAAGGATCACGTTTTGATGATACACATCTTCCGATTGTGAAAGGAATATTCAGGAGAGGAATTTTCTGTACACCATATAATAGCAAATTTAAAATTTATTATTTTTTAATTAAAATTTTAATGATTAATCATTTGTATTTATTTAACGATATTACTCATTCTATTATTTGTAGTTGTAACTGCTTTCTGTGTTTTAATAATTAAAACTGGCTTAATATTTGTTGATTGTTTATGTCCAAATATATAAGTGTAGTAAATAGAACAAATTGCAGCATCCTAAAGATTAATTTAATTTAAATATTGGTATTATTTATATAATTTTTTATAATTTAATTAAAAATAACTAAATAATTTAAAAATATCTAATCTATAATAATAAAGCAAAGAATATATTAGGTTAAAAAATCTAATTATATAATTGAGAAGAGTTTTGCAGAAGGGTGACCAACTTCGCTAGTAATGTTTATATAACTTACAATAGTACATAAGGTAATTGCCATTTCATTAGATATAGAAACGGCAAGTATGAATGGAACCTGAAAAAATAAAAAAATATATAAATCCTATTTTTTTAATTAAATTAAAAAATATACTCTTTTAAAGTTAATTTTAATATTATTATTAATAGGTAAAAAAACTTAAAAGATTCATAAGAATTGAAAAAAATCCAGGTATGACTTCAAAAAGAATTTCCATATAAATTGCAAATTTGACCATACGATTTTTCTAAAAATATTATAAATAAAATAAATTTTTATTAAAATCATTTTTGAACCAAAATTTTAGCTGATGTTTGTGATTGACTCGAAAAGTGTTTTAAAGACCAAAAGAAAAAAATGCAGAAAATAAGATTAGCAATTCCAAATATATTTTTAATAAAAAGTTGAACTCTATTTTTATTAACAGACATTAAGCAATCTACATAACGACAAGTTTGTGAAGCAGCTAACAATAAGAAAGAAATAAATAATTAAATTATAATTTAGTCATCTTTTAATATAAAATTAGTTAATTGTTTAAATAGAATTTTTTTAAAATTATTATTATTAAAATTTGGCATTAAACTATATTTGTTATTATTTATTTATTTTACTTCGATTTAATGGCAGTTCATTCAAATAAAATATCAAACTCGTTACATAGAAGATTGTCAGACAAAAAGCTCCAATCCATTTGAAAAATGTTTCAAGATATTTATTACCATTTCCTCCATTAAACCAAAGAACTAAACAACGATCTAGCATTAAAATAAATGTTGTAATTGGTGCACATGCAAAATAATTTAATTGCCATATTCCAGTCCAAAATAACACAATTTGTTCATCCGGTGTGCGAAGATCAAAAGTTCGTATTGTTTCATCAAGGGATTTCCAACGAATAAATTCACAAATTGGATATGCTATACAAGTAAAAGTACAAATCAGATGAAACAAAAAATATGTCCACATTGAAAAGCTCAATTTTATAGTAGAGGAATGACTTAATAAATATATATGTTTTATAAAATTAAATAACTTAAATCACTTTTTTAAATATTTTTTTAAACCAAGGCTGGGATTCGTACTTTAAATGAAAGTACAATACTTTAAAATTGACTATTGTACTTTCAAAATTGAAAATGTATTTTAATCAAAGTACGTACTTTTAAATGATATTTTTTATAAAAAATTAAATTTTTGCGAAATTAATAAAAATTAGATTGGCAAAATGTAAATATTTCCAATTTTCTCTACTATTTAACTTGTAGTTCTGCAATAATTTAAATTTTTTTGCCTGCGGCGCTAAAAAGAGAGAATTTTTGGCAACAAGAGAGCAGTTAATTTAAAAAATTTTCGCCTGCGGCGCTGTAAATGACCTGAAAATTTTAAAATTTACCCATCCCGAAAATCCAACTCGTAACGGAATATATGGGTCTCTAAAAATTATGTAAACCGTTAACCTGGGAAAAAATATAAATTTAAACAAAAAAAATTTTTTAAAATAAAATCTGGAGTGTACTTTAATTTGGAAAATTTTGTACCTTATGTACTTTTAAATAAACTTTTTTGTACTTTTACTTTGATTTTTGACGATCCCAGCCCTGGTTTAAACCAATGAACATTTTCCAATATTAATATTGTAAGAGGGAATTAGTCACCTAAGGGTAAAGAGCAATGTCTGATATATTTCATTATACACTATTTCGCTTTACCAGCATATATTTATCCGCCCATTTTAGTCTCATATTTAATCGCACATTTCCCAGTTATATTAAGTCAGTTAGTGTGGTTCTCATCTTATATTATTGTGCAATATACTATGTACCATTTTCCCTATGAATAAAGGCATTTAACATCTTTGTGTATTACATCTATGCTTCGGCATGCCCAAGGACTTGATCAACCCTTGGCGCTGCTGAATAGGATTTGGGTTCCTATGATAATGTCCCGCTAAATACCCCAGTAGAAGAGGCCCTAGCCAGCACCATTCCACAGCAGGCGCGACGCGTTATTATATTTTAATTTTATATAGTTTGGATAAAAATCAAAAGTTACTACTTAACGTAGAAAATAAGTCTTGATAGTAAAACAATTATGATTAACTGAGCAATAATCAATGGTATCATCACAATAAATACATATGATATCTCAAATGGTTTAGTAGTGTTTATCCAATATGTCCTAATTGTTGTTGTACCTAAAGTCGTACTACTAGGGTTATTATTTGTAGAAGTTAGGGCAAAAGATAAAGTGGTCATATTAATTAACTAAATTTTAATAATAAATAAATAATAATCCAATTATATAAATGAGAATTGGTCTGTCTTTCCTTTTATAGTAAACTAATTGGGTGAAGAGAAAATGGGAGAGCTTTTATACTAATTTTTTGAAAATTTGATACTATAATATATAAACCGCGTATTTTATCAGTCTTCTTGAAGGTGTTGGTGCTATGAGTCACGCTGTGGACTAGTTACATTTATATTATAGAATTAAAATGAAAATAATAAATCTTTTGAGTGTATAAAATCTGTCATAAAATAATTTATAAAATTACAAAATGACTATTAAAGTTTAGAAATTTTTTGTAACACTCTTTATAAGAAGAATAAAGAAAATAAATCTTTTTGAGCAAAAATGAATTAATTATATACATATTTAATTATCTGCTTGATCGCTTTTTATTATGTAATACTATTATATAAATATATCTGTTCAGACATTTTAATGTCACATATGTACTTACTAATTATATTTATTAATCATTCATGCATAACCAATTAAAATTATTTATTCTAATGAATTATTTTGTGATGATTTTGTCAACTATAATAACTTATTAAACTTTTATAAGTTGAATAGTATATATTTTTCTAATTAACCTGTTACAAAATATCTGTAATTTTTGTATTCATTATAAAATAAAAGGAACTATATTTTATTTCCAAAAATAAAAAGGATAATTATCAATTATTATGTTATTTAATTTTATTGGTCTTTTTATGAATAGTATTGCAAGAATTGTTGTTCCAAAATTTAATTTAAATATTTCTGATAAATCAATAATAATATATTTATTAAGTTGTTTAACAAATATTGTTATGTCTTACCATAAAACAGAGGGTTAAACGACATTTGCGGACCGACACTTTCGGACCGACATCTGCGGACCTACTGTTGCGGACGACATTTGCGGACCGCTGTTGCGGACCGGAACAAATAAAAAAAAATAAATTAAAAAATAAAAGGAAAATTATATTTATAACTACTAAATAAATAAGCATAAATAACTGATTATTACGAGTTTTATGAAAGATCACCCTCCACTATCAAGGTAAATATCCATTTTTGGAACATAAGTTATTTTGTAATTTCAGACTTATTTCCATGCTAAAAGATGAGGAACGCATCATGAATGATCGTATACGTGTTTATGAACTCGATCCAACCAGAGGAATTGCTTTCGATCACGTTCCAGAATTTATAGACAAAACGATCAAAATATAAAAAATCTAGTAATTGCATTTGATGAGATCCCAGTCCAGACAAATGAACAAATTTTACAACATTTGTATGCCCTACAATATCGACTTGCAAGCAATAGATTTGATGACTGGGAACATTTTTAAATTAATTAAAAAAATTAAATGAATTAAAAATAAATAATAATTTTCCTTTTATTTTTTAATTTATTTTTTTTATTTGTTCCGGTCCGCAAAAGTCGGTCCGGAAATGTCGGTCCGAAAGTGCGAGTCCGAAAGTGTCTGTCCGCAAATGCTGGTCCGCAACTGTCGGCTAACCAAAACAGAGGTGGACGCGGATAAGAATTTCGGTATCCGTTTCCGGATCTATCCGGGGGTCTATATCCGTATCAGTTTTATATCCGTGTCTCAAATTCCTAGATCCGACCGTGGGTATCCGCGAATATATCCGTTTTTCTCAAAATGTTCAAAGTCCTTGAACTTTTCAAAATATCAAAAAAATAAGTTTTGGAGAGTGTTGAGTTAATAATATTTAATTAATTTAAATTTATGTTTAATTATTTTATGTTTTTAAATATTTTAATTACAAATATATAATAATTATATTCTTCGTTTTAGACATTAAATTTACCTTTAATTAATTTTTTACTCTATTTTGTTCTAAATTATTCCCTTTTAATTAAAACCTAGATTAATTTTTAAAAGGATAGAAAAATATATTAAATTCCATCCATCATCTTTGTAGTAACAAAAAGATTAAATATAAAAGTAGCGACGATTAGAGACGAAAGTGCAAGTTTTTGGATTTTTGCAAGATTAAAAAGTGAAATTTGGTAGAAAAGAAGAAAGGTTGGTTGGTAGAGGCATTTGGCGTTGACCCTTTACATAAAATTTTGTTTTTGATCGTTTTCCAGCCGAGTATAAACGATCATTTTCTTCCTGTTTCTTTCAACTGACTTTCTTTCTATTTCTTCAAAATCCTCGATAAAAATAAAATTTTCTTTTTACTGACAGAATTTATCCCATCCCTCAGTCGTATTTCAATTTTCATTTTCTTATATTATTCGTTTTATTTAATTTTTCATTTTATCCAGCTGCTAGTCACTGACTTTTAAGATTAAAGGCACAAGATGAAAAATTAATTTTTCTTAAATATTGAAACTTTTGGTTCACATATTTATTTATTATTTATATAATTTTTGTTAAATTTATTAATTTTATTTCTGATCAAATAATAAAAGAATGATCAAATAATTCATTAATTATCTTATAAACTCTCGGTTAATTTTATATAATGGTTATAACAGCAAAATAGAAACATTTTTATAATTAAAATTATTTTCCTTTTGCCGGTTTGTTTGCGTCAGCAAAAAAAAAAGAGAAATGGGATAAATATAACCTGCAGATTTCTAATTTGCCTTGGGCGTTATCCTTTCGCATGATCGCATTTACTTTCTCAATCTCTTATTTATTTTACTTTTTTCTTCATTCCTTATATTCGTATCCGTCAAGTTTTAAGATTGTTTATTTTTCCTTTTAATAAATTCGTTTTATATAATGTACATACACTTCTTTTCTATAATTATTTTTTAGTTAGATAATCAAAAGCCTCCAACTCTTCTGTCTTTTAAATAAATTTTTCTTAAGAGACTTTAATAATACAGTAATCATTTGGTCATTAACCATTCAATTAATCTCTGATATTTCTGAATAAATTTAATCCTCAAACGATTAATTTTTTATGCAATCAGTTTATTTATTTATTTTTTAATTTAAAAAAATTTCTTTTAATTTAAACAAAATAATCTTTAATTCTTTGTACATTTTCATATCTGCAATTACTTATAATTAGATATACATATTATATAATACCTATTATATTTATTTAAATAGACTCAGTTATTAATTTACCTTATATATTTTTCCATGCTCATCTTCTCTTCATTTATTTATTTATTTATTTTCCACTCCAATACTTCAACACACTCTTAATATATCTTATTTTCCCCATCTCCAAACAACAACAAAATAATATATATTCTTCCCCATTATTTTTGCAATTTCTTCTTCATTTTGTCATTTTTTCTTCTTCTGTCTGTGTCAGTGTTGTTTATTGGCATGTTGACCCAAATTCTTTGTTTCATCTTTAATTATTTTTATATTCAATATATAGAAAAGACCACCAAATTAATTTTTGTTGTTTAGTTATGCAATTTGTAAATATTGTTAATAAAAATTTATGTTATTATTTAATTAATTATCATAATAAAGGCTTTTATCTCTAAATAAAGTTTGAGTTTAAACAACTTAAATCTTTTTCTTTTAAATTTAAGGCAACTATCAAATTTTTATTAGTGAAAATTTTTTTTAATTTTTTTAAGGTTTTATAATTAAATTTAAAAATAAAAAATGCTTATTAATAATTGGTGGCATTCAGTATTAGCATTACCCATTCAGGAGAAGTTTATTCCAATTCAGCCTTTAAGAGATGAGCAAGCTCTTCATCAGGCAATTGAAAATAAAGTAAACAAGAAAAATAAATAAAAAATAAATTATATCTATTTTTTTTCTTCTTAAAGCAAAATATTGCTGGATTATTATCGCCAACTTTTTTGGATTTATATTTACCTTCACAGCCAAATCTGCTGTCCACTTTACTTATTTTTTTAATTGCCACAGTATTAAGTATTCTTTTATTATTTACAATGATAGCACGTCTTCGTTTTAGTCGTTTTTTTGAGACAACACAAAAATTGGATGAAGTAAATATTAAATATTATTTAAACAAATATAATTTTTGTTTATTTTTATTAAAAAAAACAGGTCTTTTAAAATTAAAATAGTTATATTTGCTGTGTAAATTAATGTAAAAAATTTAAATTTTGATATATTATTTATAGGGCTGTGCAAAATATGCACGGAAAATCGCAAAATATGCGCATATATATGCTCAAAAAATGTCCAAAATATGCACTAAATATGCATCAAAAATTGCGAAAATGTGCTTTAAAAATAAATATTTATTGCAAAAAATAACATAAAATTTAATTTCGCCTTTCAAAATTGCATATTAAGTATTTTTCTAAATTTGTAGGATCAAAACTCATTCTATTTTCAGCCAAAACATTCTTGTAAATCGAAAAACTTCTTTCAATATCTGTCGACGTCATTTTTTTCCAAATAAATAATTTTGAGTTTAAAAAATTTTAAAAACCGACAAAAAAAATCATTTTTCCTCGAAAAAATCGAACTTGAGTTACCACCGTTGCTTAACTTACCAGATTGGACACTTAGCACATAGACACTTTTCTTCTGTTTGCTATGCCCTCTCTGTCAACGGGAGTAAGAATGTTCGGACACGAAGAGAACTGGTTAGAGAAAAAGAGAATAGAGAAAATATAAAAAGTAAGGTATGAGAAACAAAAATTAATAGGTAAATATAGTATATAAAAACGAAATGCCAAAAAATATTTTGAATTTTACCCAATTCTACACCAAAATTTTAAAAAATACACAAAAAATTGCCAAAATATGCCCCAAAATATGCAAAAATTGCTCAAATATGCAAAATATGCAAATATGCACGAAAGTGCCAAAATATGCAAAAATATGCTATAAGAACCGGGTCCTAAACAACTCGGACCAACGTAAAAACACCATTTTTGAGCTTCTCATATCGTGGCATATCCGCATGCAAAACATGCATTTGCATGTTTTGCACAGCCCTAATTATTTATCTCAAATAATTTTTTTTAATCAAAATATTTTTAGAAATCATCATTATCAGTAGCTGGAATTAATCATCCAAATCAAAGACAACATCCAAACAAAAAATCAAATTTTCGTGTTTTATTATTTGCTCATATTCCGTTATGGCTTTTATTATTATTTGGATGTATTTTGTTTGCTTCAACAATGATAGAATTTTTAGCAATTCAATCAAATATTGTTGTAGGGCAAACAATTGTTACAAATGAAGGAGAAACATTTTTTAAAGAAGAATTGACTTTAGAAGGATTTGAAGAAGATGAAATGGAAAATGGAGTATTGCCTACTAAAATATCTGAAAGAGAACAAAGAGAAATTACAGCAGGAGATACTGGAGGAGGACAAACACTTAAAAAGGTCAGTAAAATGAAAAATGATTTTTACATTTGATCATTTTTAAATTAATTTATTTTTTTTAGTTTGAGATGATTAGAGAAATTGGCTACCAATTTCATTCATTAGTTTCACCATTAATTTTGTCAGGATGGACACTTTTTGTTCTTTTAATTCTTCTACTTGTTTTTCTTTGTTCAATGTTATTATCATTATTAGCTATTTTAATTGGTTTTTATATTTTAAATTAATTTATTTAAAAGCAAGAAAATATTTTGGCTCTGGTACAATTTATGATGAGTCCAAGTCTCATTACTGATTATGAAAATGGGTCCCAGTCACATTTATGGGTCCTTTCCAAGTTTTTTAAAGAAATAGTAATAAAAATTGGCCCAAAATTCCCATTTTCTTCAAAAAAAAACTTGAAAAGTGTCCTGGAAACATGACGGGACCCATTTTCATAATCACTAACTAAGACTGATTCCTTAACAAAATTTGTTTGCCAAACTTTCATTAAACTCATAAACTGTACTAGCACCAATATTTTCAAATAATAATAATATTCCCCCTTTTAAAAAAGGAATAAATCAACGATTCTATCGATATAGTCCAATGGAGCATTTATCAACTAAACGTTTAAACAGTCGTGCCAAACGTGTAAGACGTTTGCTTATTGGAACAGGATTAACTTTACTTTTTGGAACTCCAATTACAATAATTTTAAGTTCTACATTCTTAATTCATTCTCATAGCCATAATGCTGTTTGTGTTATGGAACAAAAAATGGTCAAAAATATTTTTTAATTTTTTATCATAATAATATTTTTTAGAGACAAGAAACAGCTATTAATGAACATGTTAATTCTGTTTTTACAAAAAAAGAACAAACAGAAATTGTTCCCGAATTTCTTAAAGATTTTTCTAAAGAACGAATTTCTTTAGCTGAAGAAAATTGTAAAAGAGACAGAATTCCTCTTGAAAATGCTTGGAGTTCTTCTTTATTGCTATCTTTTGCTTCTATTTCTTTTGGTTTTTGTTTAATGCATTTAGCCTCTAAATGGGATTGTACTGAAAAGGAAGGAAGTGTTTCTTTACGTGCATATGTTCCTGGATGGTTACAGGTAAAAAACTGAATTTGGCTTTATAAATAAAAAAGAGAATTATTTAATAATATTCTTTCTTTCCCACTTTTGTTAATTATATTGATGATAATGTTATTTTTTTAATTTTTAGAATTCAGCTTTAACTCCAGACTCATATTCAAGCATTCCTGAACTTAGAGGTGGTGGAGCATTTTCTGGAAGTATGAGTAGTGGAAGACATCCATCTAATTCAACATCTCAATGCTCTTTTGGGACAGGAACTTTTGTATACAAAAAATATTGAAAAAAATATTTTAATAAATATATTTTATTCAAAAATAATTTTAATTTTTGGTAATTTTTGTACTTTTTATATTATTTGGATGCTTTTATAATTATT
The DNA here is from genome assembly GCA_015183035.1 of Meloidogyne chitwoodi. NCBI lineage: Eukaryota > Metazoa > Nematoda > Chromadorea > Rhabditida > Meloidogynidae > Meloidogyne > Meloidogyne chitwoodi. The sequence continues at coordinate 1,126,635 of JACZZP010000004.1, read as the reverse complement.
TAATAAATTTAACTTTAAAGTAGAGTAGGACGAGACCGAGACTTTTGGGAAAAACCGATACCGTGTTGACCGAGACTGACAAAACCGAGATCGAGACCGATACCCAAATTTTGGCCCGAGATCCGAGACTAACCGAGACTTTATAAAAATTTAAAATCTACATTGATATCTATTAATTTTCAAAATATTATATCAATTTTATTAAATATGTATCTTTAAATCTTCTCTTTATATTTAGAGTATATCAAGTCCGATTAATAACATGTCCCTCCGGTTAACGGATTGTTAGAACAAGTATACAATAGGATATTATTGAAAATTACGGTTTACCGCCGGTTAAAAAGAATACTATAAATAATTAAAAAATTAATTTTTTTTTTGTCTTTTATTGCAGGTGCATTTATATCAGGATGTCCTGGGTTAATGGATATGCCAGATCGGATTTGCGTGAACTTTTAAAGATTAAGGCTAGCGCCGCAGGCGAAAATTTTAAAAAGTTATTGATCTCTAGTTGCCAAAAATTCACCTTTTATGCGCCGCAGTCGAAAATTTAATTTTATTAATTAGTTACTAAAGTATATTATAAAGGAATCGAACCTCCATTCAGTTTAGAGTTATAGTCTAGCACAGAGCTGCCAGATGAAAAAATAAAAAATAATCAACATGACCGTAAAAAATACACAATAATAAAATGTTTATTATTATTATAGAAAATTTTTATTAATGTTCGTATTTTTCGCTATTAACAATAGATTTTAACAATTTATTATTGGAAATTATGATCTTGTAAAATTCTGCGGAAGAAAAATCATAATTAAACTTCATTTTGGTTGGTGATTTGACGCACCGCAGGCAAAAATTTTTGGAAATTAATGTACTTCAGTTGCCAAAATTTATTTTTCAGCGCCACAAGCGAAAAATTTTTAAAATTTAAGCAATCTAGTTGCTAAAAATTCACATTTTCAACGTTAATTTTTAAAATTTTTAAATAAATTTTAGAAGAAAACAAAAATACTCAAAAATTCAAAAAAAAAACAACAAAAATACGCAATACGCATTTTCTTCTTGCTGGAATAAGAGAAAGTATGAAAGATTTATTTACATTTTAATATCTTTTTAAGGTAATTTTTCCGCCTTACACTATTTAAAAAAAAGATTAAATTAATTTTATATTTTAAAGTTTGTAAATTTTATTTTTCAGATATTATTATTTAATAAATAGATGTAAATGACATTTATTAAAAAAAATTAAATAAAAACATCTAAAATAAAATAAAATAAATTATATAGGTATGTAAGTAATAATGTAACCTTTTCTTTTTCGCCAAATTTATATGATGTAAATATAATTAATTAATTATTTTATTATATCTTTTGAATTTTAACTTTTATAAAATTTATTTTGACAAAAAATATTTCTTTTTTAAATTAATTTTATATTTTATGTAATTTTTAATTAATTAATTTATTTATTATTTTCTAATCAACAAAAAAATTATCAATTTCTTTTAGTAAATTATTTAAAACTAAAAATAAAAAATTTAAATTACACTAAAAAAAAGTTTCATTTTAATTAAATAATTTTTATAAAATAAATTATTTATATATATTTATTTAAATTAATTTAAATAAAATAATCTCTACTCAAAAATTCTTTTAAAATAATAATTAATTATTTTAATTGTTTTTTATTTTATTTGATTTTTTGATGAATCGTCATTTTTTAAAGTGATTTTTTATTTTCTTTCTTATCTTTAAGTACTTTTTTAAAAAATAAAATCATTGAAAGAATTTATTATTTAATTTTTTTTTAATTATAAAGTAAGAAAAAATATTTTAAAAAAAAATAAAAAAAAAGATTTAAAATTTAACAAAATATATTTTAAATTAATCATTTCGTAGAATTGTTTGATTTTTTTCTCTTTTTTATTTCTGAGAATTAAATAAAATTATTTTAGAAATTTTAAAAAACTTTCAATTTAACTAATTATATTTAAAAAACATTTAAATATATCTCTTATTTTTTAATAAAAAATATTAAACAAATTTTCTTTACCAAAACAGATTTTTTTTTAATTTTTAAAAGAATATATTTTATGTTTTTTATTATTTTTAATTTTATATTATTTATTTATTCTTCTTTAAAAATAAAAAAATTAATTAAAATTCTCTAAAAATATTGTCAAACAATTTTTAAAATATAAAAATTAGCAGATTAATAAAAAGGTTGCCATAAATAAAAAAATTTTTAATCGATGATTCCCCTCTTCTTTTCTTTTTTTATAAAAATATATTTATTTCTCTTTTATTAAATATTCTTTATCCATTTTTATTTTTACTTTTTTTGTCCATTTCATTTTAATGATTAATTTAAATTGCTCATTATTTTAAAAAAAACTTTCAATTTTTTTATTGTTGATTAAAAATAAAATATCATTTTTTTAAATTTATTTATTATTCATTTAATTGGTTTGGGTTATAATTACACAATTATTTTATTATCAACATTAATTTTTAATTATTTAAAAAAGGAAAAAAAAGAATGAACCAGGTAATAATATTAAAAATAAAATTAAAAAAAACATAATTATATTTTAGGCAGAATTTGAATTAAAATATGGTCATATTGCTAGATCCAAACAAAATCAAAAAATATTAAATTCAAAATTAGATCCTTTACTTCAAAATTTTAAATATACAAAATGTTTAAAAAAAGAAAATATTAAAAAAGGAATTTTTAATATTTTACCAATTCTTAATTGGTTACCAAATTATAAATTAAGAAAATATTTGCAATGTGATATAATTACTGGATTAACTGTTGGTATTATGGTTGTTCCACAAGGTTTTAAATAAATAAATAAATATATTTTAAATTAAAAAGATTATTTAAATAAGAAAAAAAGACAAAAATATTTAAAAAATAAATAATTAATAAAAAAATATATTTTTGAATATCAAACTAATATTTTTAAAAATTTTCTTAAATCCTTTTTTTTTTAAATAATTATTTATATTTATTTATTTTTAGGTATGGCATATGCAACTTTAGCAAAAGTAGCCCCAGTCTATGGTTTATATTCCTGCTTTTTTCCTGCCTTTTTCTATATATTTTTTGGTACATCTCCACATGTTTCTATTGGTTTCTTTTCTTTTTTTCTTTAAAAAATATATTTTTAATTTTTTAAAATATTTTAAAATTTTTATTGAGGAACTTTTGCTGTTGCTAGTATGATGGTAGGTAATTTACGTTCTCAACTAATTCCTGAAAATGGAAATAATAATAATACTAATGTTTTAATTATTAATGGAGAACAATTAAATCCTTTAGTTTTAACAAGTGCTTTAACTTTTGGAGTTGGAATTTTTCAGGTAAATTTAAAAAATAATTAATTTATTAATTTTTATTAAATTACTACTACTAATTTTAAACTAATTATTTAAAATATTCTAAATTCTCTATTATTTTAATATTTTTATTAGTTATTAATGGCTATATTTAAACTTTCATTTATAACTAATTATATTTCTGATTCTTTAATTTCTGGTTTTACTACTGGGGCAGCTGTTCATGTACTCACTTCACAATTAGATAAATTAATTGGTATTAAAATAAAAAGTTATGGAGGTCCAGGACTTGTTTTATTTGTAAATTATTTTTTAAAATTTATTTAATATTTTTATTTAGATGTGGAGAGATTTATTATTTTCTGTTTCAAAAGTTAATATATTTACTGTTGGCATCTCCGCTTTTGGTCTTTTATTTTTAACTATTGGTAGAGATTGGATTAATCCAATATTTAAAAAACAATTTAAAATACCTCTTCCTTTAGAACTTTTATTGGTAAAAATATATATTTTAAATTAAATTATTATTTTTTTAAAGGTAATTGCAGCAATAATTTTTTCAGCAATGATTGGACTAAAAAATAATTATGGAGTTAATATTGTTGAAAATGTTCCTCAAGGGTAAAATTATATTATACTTATCTTAAATATTTATTTATTTATTTTTAAAAAAGAATGCCAAATTATTCTTTTCCTCTTTTATCAATTTTAAAATATATTTGGCTAGATGCTTTAACTATTTCAATAATTTGTTATGCTTTCCTTTATTCTCTTGGCAAAATGTTTGCTAAAAAGCATAAATATAAATTAAATGCTAATCAAGAATTATATGCTTTAAGTATGTGTTCTATATTGTCTTCTTTTTTTCCTGTTTTTCCTTTTGGTGCTTCACTTTCTAGATCTTCTTTATGTGAAATTACTGGAGCTAAAACACAAGTATATATTTATTTATATTTATTTTTTTAATGAAATAATTATAATAATCAATTTAAGCTTTTAATTATCAAAAATATTTCATTTATTAAATAAAATAAAAAATTAAATATTTTAAATTTTTAATTAAAATTTTTAATTTAAATTAATTGAAAATGTGGGTGCTTTAGAAAATTAATTTACTAGAAATTAAAAATATTTAATGAAAAATTAAATCATAAATCTTTTTTTAGATAAAAATCCTATTAATTTTTAATAATTTTTTTAATTAATTTATTTTTTAGCTTCATGCACTTTTTTCAAGTATTTTATTGTTAATAGTTATTATTTGGATTGGACCTTTACTTGAATCACTTCCAATTGCTATTCTTGGTTGTATTGTAGTTGTTAGCCTTAAACCTCTTTTTCTTCAATTTAAAGAATTACCAAGGCTTTGGAGAATTAATATTTTTGATTTTGTAATTCTTTTAAATTTAAATTTTTTAAATTTTTAGTTAATTTGGATAATTGCTTTCTTATCTACTGCATTTCTTAATATAACTTATGGACTTATTATTTCACTATTTTTTTCAATATTATCAATTATACTTAAAGAACAATGGTATTTTATTTTTTTAAAATATTTATATATTTATTTAGGCCAAAATTTACAAGAATTGGTAGTGATGAATTAAATGGAATTTTTAGGCCTTTAAATTTATATAATTGTTTGTTTTTAATTTAAATATTTTTAATATTTTTATTAGCTTTAATTGATCCAGGAATGAAAATTAATGCTCAAATTTGGAGATTTGAGTCACCCTTACATTTTGGAAATTCTTCTAAATTAATAGATTCTGTTAATGAAATTTGTCAAAAAATGTTAAAAAATACTTCTTTAAATGATGATGATAATAATAATATTAAAATTAATGAAAAAGAGGAAAAGGTAATAAAAAGGAATATTTTATTATAAATTTATTTTTTTAATTTATAAAATAATACTTTAGAGAAAAGTTAATTTACCAAATTAAATTATGTCAAAAAATATAAAGAAATTTTTATAATTTAAGAAATTGTTACTTAAATTTAATAATTAAATATTTTTAATTTTTATATGAAATCTAATAAAAAATAAATTATTAAAAAACAATTTAAAAATAATTTTAATATTTCCATAAAATTTTCTTATAAATATTTAAAAAAAATAATTATTTTTTTTAGAAATTCGTCTCTAATGAATTTTTTCAACTTAATAAAATTGAAAATAATTGTTTAAATAATACTTCTTCTTCTTCAACTTCTCTTTCATCAAATAATTTAATAAAAAGTAAAGGAACATTAATATTGGATTGTTCTGTTATTTCACATATTGATGCTTCTGGAATAGATTCTCTTATTGAAATATATTTAAATGCTAAAAGAATTAATATTTTTATTAAATTTGCTTCATTTTCTGGTTAGAAAAATTAATTTTTTAAAATATTTTTTTAAATAAAAAAGATTCAAAAGACATGGGAAAATCAAAACCTTTTTATCAAGTTTGGAGTATTGTTAGTTCAAAACTAAATCTAATAATACTTTAACTCTCTTATCTTCTAATATTTTTGTTAAAATTAAAAAAAATTTATTTTATTTTAGATTCAATTTTAAAAGTCTTCCATAATTGTTCTCTTTTTGAAAAAATACCAGAAGAATGCTTTTTTCCATCAATTAAGGATTGCTTAGATTCTTGTTCTTCCTTAACTAATATGAAAATAAAAGATGAAATTTTTTAATATTATTTTTTTTAATTTTATTTTACGAGTTAAAAAATAATTAATTTTTCTAGTCTATAGAATTATCATAAAATTATTAATAAAAATCAGAATATTTATTTATTTGCAATAAATAAATAGAATTTTTATTAAAATTAAATAAATATATTTATTGCATTTATTTAATTTTATTATATTAAAATTTTTTTTAATTTTAATCTCGCGTGATATTAATTATAATTGTTGTATATGAATAGTGGTCTTTTATAGACACTTCTAACGGTCTAGTATTCATACTATATAAGCACCCATAATAAACCAGTCAGTGAGTTAGTTCTCGTCAACCTCTACACTTCTACCCATTCTTCAACCTTCATTGTATTTCTCTACGTGATAAACTCTTGCTTTGTTGCTCGTCGACTTTCAGTATCTCGGACACTATCTTTAGTTAGAAAACTAAAGATACAACAAATTGGCGCGGTCGACAGCTCGTCTACAACAAATTAGCGCAGGTCTCCAGTCTTCAACGAACCTGAGCAGCAAAAATCTCGACTACGAACCTTAGTGCGACAAGCCCATCCAGCTCGTCAACACTTCGACAGTCGACAAAAGCAACAGTAAAGAGGCACCAAAAGCGTTAGTGTGACCATTGTCAAACGCTTAGTGAGATTAAAGGCAAGTATTATTAAAGCAAATTTTGCTTAGTGTACAGTGAAAACTTTAGATTGTTAGTGGCAAAAATGAAGGAATCTTCAATTGAACGGCTATTATTGGCTCAGCAGGAATTATTCGAAAAGATGCTGGAGCAATTAAAAGTGAAAAGTGAGCCGAGTGACAATCAGAAAAGTGAAGCAACACTGTACGGAAGCCTTGTGCCGTTAATTAGTGAGTTCATTTTTGATAATGAATCAGGAACGAATTTTGAAAGCTGGTATGGAAAGCATCGCTCATACTTTGAGGTGGAAGGAAAGTCCCTTCCAGAAACCTCTAAAGTGAGATTGTTATTGAGTAAATTGGGGTCAAGTGAGTATGCCCAGATTGAGCGAAAGATGCTGCCAGTAAAGTTGAGTGAAATGAAGTTTGAAAACTTAGTGAGTGAACTTAGTAAAGAGTTCAAGGACCCCCGGTCCAAGTTGATCAAGCGCTTCGAAGCCCTAAATATGAAGTGTAGCCAGCTCGAAGATATTCTAGAGTTTGGGAGTAAAGTGAATGCCAATTGTGAAAGAGCTCAGATGGCTCTTAGTATTGAGGAAATAAAAATATTAATTTTTATTTCAGGTTGGCCTAATGAGAATGGTCCTCTCAGACAAATGGCAATGAAGTTAATTGATTCGAAAAGTGAAAATGGCATTCAAGTGACTCTGAAAGAACTTCTTGAAGAGTGTAGAGCTTTTATGGCATTAAAGGCTGAGGCTAAAGTGTTTGAAAAAGTGAAAAGTGTCCAAAACAATAGTGAAGTTCAAAAGAAGCCATGGTCAAAAAACCAAGTGAAGTGCTATGCATGCCAGCAAATTGGGCATATTGCGAAAAATTGTCCTAGTGGATTAAGACGTAAGTCTTTTCGGCCAAAAGTGAAGAGAAATTATTTCTCTAATTCAGATAAACCATTCTGTGCCGTTTTGGACATTGTTGGGAATGATAAAATGGTGAATCGAGAAGAATGGATCAAAAAGGACATTAAAATCGCTGGACATAAAATTGCTTTTATTGAAGACACAGCGTCGCAGATCAATTGTATTACACCAGAAATATGGAAATTGATTGGCTGTCCTAAATTGGAGAAAGTCTCCTATAAAGGAATTGGAATTAGTGGTGCAAGTTTTGACTTAGTTGGCAAATGGACATGCAGATTAGAAGTAGAAAATATTGAATTGACAACTGTAATGCATGTAGTGGATAGTGACATTTGCTTATTTGGCCTTCCAGCCATAAAGAAATTAAAAGAAGTCAAACAAATTCCGAGTAAAAATTTCTTCAAAAAGATGTCTCCGATCTTTAAGAAGAAAAGTGAACCAATCAAAGGAAATCCATTTCCTAGTGGAACAAAAGTGAAAGTGAAGAATACCAACAAGCATTCTGGTAAAATTGAGTGGCTTCATGGTGAAGTAATTAAACATTTCAAGAATTGCTGGAAGGTGAAAGTTCCAGTATTGAATTGTATTGTGACCAGAAAGTGTAAAGAAATGCGCAAGGATATTTGGAATGAAGAAAAGCGCATAGTGAATTATGGATTGTCAAAATTGAACATCAACAAGAAGAAAACTGCGCCGGACAAAAGTATAAGTGGCAGCAGTATGGACAAAGGAAACAACAACAACAAAAGTGGAAGTCAGGATCAAATTGGCAGCAGCTTCGTTCAAAGTGGCAGCTCTGTGATCAAGGACAAGGAAGACAACAAGGACAAGATGCCAGAAGGAGAAGAACATCAAAAGAATGACGTTGAGATGATGTTAGACATGATGACGAGAGATCATAATAAAATTCCTCCTTGTGATAAAATTTTTATTCCCCATTGTCCCACTTTTGTTTGTAATTTTTCCTTTGTTGGACTGGTAGTGTTATTGTTAGTGTTGGTGCTTATGAGTGAGACCGTATTGTAAAGGCCTGGATGCCTTTAGTGTTCCCTGAACCTTTTAAAGGGGGGAGGTGTTGTATATGAATAGTGGTCTTTTATAGACACTTCTAACGGTCTAGTATTCATACTATATAAGCACCCATAATAAACCAGTCAGTGAGTTAGTTCTCGTCAACCTCTACACTTCTACCCATTCTTCAACCTTCATTGTATTTCTCTACGTGATAAACTCTTGCTTTGTTGCTCGTCGACTTTCAGTATCTCGGACACTATCTTTAGTTAGAAAACTAAAGATACAACAATAATATTTTATTTTAATAAAAATTTTATTTTTTAAATTATTTTTTATAATTATACCTAGGATTAAGCAATATCAGAATCCTTTTCTATCTGAAGGGGTTATTCTTTAGATCAGAATTTTCAAAAAATTTGAAATCGGTAACAAACATAGCTTTTCCCGAGTTTATCTCTTTATTTAGTAACTTTTTAATTAATTAAATATCATTTTATTTAAAAAAATTTTTATTTTAAAGGCAAATTAACTAAAAAATAAATTTTCTTAATTTAAATGTGAAGTTCAATTAATTTTATTAAAAAAATTACAATTATTGATATTTTGGGATTAGCTAAACTTAATTCATAAAGAAAGATGCTAGGGTTTAAATAATACAAAATAAAGACGGGATTTTTTAAAAAGTTTTTAATATTTTTAATCTAAAAATATAAATCAAAAAGTAAAAAGAAAAATTCAAATAAAATCAAATTCTAATTAAAAAATTAATTTCTTAAAGACGTTCTTGGTAAATGTTTATTTTCTTTTAATTCTTATTAAATGCATGATAATCGCCTATTTGTTTACTTGAAAATTCGTTATGTTTTTTCTTCGGAACAAACCAAACGAATTACTCCATGAATTAAGAATTATTTTTGGCAACAACCAATTGTTGCCTTTTTTATATTTTATCCTTTTATTTTTCTTAAAAGTATTTTATACTAAACAAGTTTTATTACTTTTATTATTTTTTTAACAGTAAACAAAGTAATAAATTTTTCCTAATTGTTATTTAATTTTTTATTTATTTAAATATATCTTTATTATTATTATTTTTTAATTTATATATTTTTAATTAATATATGTATATATTTTTACATACCTATAGGTATATTTCATACATTTTTATAATAATGCAACAACATAAATTTTTATCAAATTATTTGATTACCGGAAAATTCCTCCCGGAGAATCTGATAGTTCATTTTTATTCACTCATATACTTTTCCAAGTATACGGACATAAAATAAACTTTAAAAAATAAAATTAAATTGATACCAACAAAGTTAATTAGTTAATTTAAATTGTTTAGAATTATTAACACAAATTATACTTTATTAGTTTAATTATAGTTTGTATTTAATTAGTGGTAAATGTGTAGTTGGCGGTCCACCTACGCGCCTTCTTTTTTATGCGCCAAAAAAATACTCTAGACTGACTTGATTGATATTGCCACAAGAAAAGATGTGTAAAAAGCGAGTTAAATTTGATTTTTTAATTTTGTCTACGTTTCAATCTCTATTAGGAGTGTTTTATTACTTCTTCATTTTTGGGCCCATGGCTGGTTGGTCTTGGCAAAAAGTTGGATCTATTCATTGAAATTTATTCTCTAATTTATGATTTCCATTGATCGACAAAACACCACCAGACAAAATACCTTCCACACATTAGAGTAAATTTCAATGATTAGATCCAACTTTTTGCCAAGACCAACCAGCCATGGGCCCAAAAATGAAGAAGTAATAAAAACACTTCAATAGATCCAAGTTTGACGTGTTTCCAGCAAACTTCAATCTTTAATAACTTTTCTTAACATCAAGGTTTTTCTTGTGGCAATATCAATCAAGTCAGTCTAGAGTATTTTTTTGGCGCATAAAAAAGAAGGCGCGTAGGTGGACCGCCAACTACACATTTACCTTAATTAGTTAATATAAAAAATTTAAACAAACATTGTTAACGAATTTAATATTTTTTATTTACATTATACTATTTATTACATACTAACAAAATTAAAAAAATAAAAATAGTTACAAATATTCTGATTTTTTATTATTATAATTAATTGGTTCATTTATTTTTTAAATAAAAGTACAATATTTCAACAATTTTTAATTTTATTTTATACTTTTCATTAAAAGATACCAGACATAACTAATTAAAATTGTTTTTAAAAATAAAAAATCAAAGATGAATTTAAATAAAGCTCATTAAATTTGATACATTTTTGAGCATTTAAACAAATGAAAATAAAAATTATTATACAATTTTAATCAACAAATATTTATTTAATTTAATAAAAAGGTATTTCTGTTTAAATTTCTTTTGTTTTAATATTTAAGAAAACTAAATATGATAAAATGTGAAAAACAAAAAAAAAAGACCTAGACCAAAAATTAGAATATTTCCTTTAATTATATTTGTAAAAATATGTAAGTTATAATTTATTTTTTAAATAAATATTTTTTCTTTAATTTTTAAAACAATTTTTAAAAATAAATAAATTCTTTTGTAATAATTTTTATTTTCATTTGTTTAAAACATTTGAAAAAAAAATTATTTTTTTCTTTCCTAGATTTTATTTAATAATAAAATATTTTTAATATATTTTTTTAATTTTTTTTTCCAACTTGAAAATTAAATAAATTATTTTCCACGAAAAGGATTCGAACCCAGGGAAAAAAGGCATAGGCGGCAGCAGTAGCACTGCACCAAAGAGAGACATAATTATACAAGAAATTAAATGTTTATATGTGGAAGGGAAAACTTTCCGGACCTATAACTAGGTCCCAGATGTCAGGTGACAAAAACGGTTAAAATTCTTCAATACAAAGGGGGGTCAATCTATCTACCCACCAAGTTTCATCCCGAAGTCCCGCGGACACCTGGGGACCCTCCCTTTGTTAGCCGACGAGCTCATTCGAATAACATATACATCGTTATGTTTCGGGAGGTGGGCAAACACCGAAGTTTTACCTTAACCTCTTTTAATTAATTTTCGTAAATAACCAGTTGATGTCCTACCTGTCCGCAAAGAGAATTCGCTCTTTTCTTTCCTGCTCTTGCATTTTTGGCGTTAGGAGAAGTGCACGCTTATTTTTCCTCCTCCGCTATAATATGCCTTTTGGCAATTGGAAGGAAGGAATAAAATAATTAATAATAAAGTGATTAAGATTCAGAATTGTCCGGCAGATGAGACATATACAGAAACTGAATTATCTAAATATTTTCCTTTTACTGGTTTTTATCCATTCAATAATCCCATAAAAGGTTGTTTGTTATCCACCTGATCTTCTATAAATATATTTGAGAATGTTGTCCCAAAATTATGTTCTTTGATTATTAATCTTTAGTTACTTTCAAAATAAATATATTTTCACTTTATTATTAATTAATTTTAATTATTTTATCCCTTTCTTTCCATTTCCCAAAAGGAATATTACAGTGTAGAGGAAAAATAAGCGTGCACTTCTCCTAACGCCAAAAATGCAAGAGAAGGAAAGAAAAGAACGAATTCTCTTTGCGGACAGGTAAGACATCAACTGGTTATTTACCTAATTTTCTATTAAGAAAAATTAAATATCTAACATTTTATTAAAAAAAAAGTTAGTTTAAAGGTAAATGAACTAAAAAATAAATAATTTTATAAAATTATTTTACAAAAAATGTTTAAATATTTTTAAGCATTTTTCATTTATTACCATATGTATATCCATACATTAGAGTATATTTAAAAGAATAGATCCAAGTTTGTACGAAGACCAACCAGCCATAGAATCATAAAATAATTTCTTGCGAATAAATATCCATACCCTCCTATCTTAACAAGTAATTGATGTTTTAAAATAATAAAAATAAATTAATTAAACATTTAATTACTGTAAAATTTAAAAATTAAACTTAGAATTAAATTTAATATTATGTCTAATTCGAATTTTTCTGAATGGATTAAATTAGGAGGTCCTTCTTTAAATGTAAGTACATATTAATTAAATTATTAAAAAAATATAATTTTTTTTTAATTAAGCCAACTTATTTGTCAAATAAAGATGCTGGTATTAATTCATCATTTTTTGTACCAGCTTTAATCCGATCATTTATATCATTAATAGCTATTTTGCTAAATTTAAGTGTTTGTTATATAACAATTAAATATGGGTAACTTTTTAAAATAATTTTTTAATACTAAAAAAAAAAAATTTTTTAGAAAAAAATATTTATCAATAAAAAGTAATACTTCAATTTTATTGGCAATTAATTCTTTTTTTGAAATTTTAACACAATCTGGACAATTTATTATTTTAGCAATTACTGTATGTGGAAAAAATTTAATTCCATTTGGAAAAATTGTTTTTTATCAAATATATTCAATGCTTGGTTTTTATTCAACAATTTTTATGTTTACAACTCTTAGCTTTGACAGACTTTTGGCAGTGGCATTTCCAATTTTGTACTAAAAATAATTATTTTAATTAAAACTTATTACTTTGTATAAGACTTGAAAGTAAAAATAAAAAAAAAATAAAAATTTTCCTTTAGTAAATATAAGTACAAAGTGTACCATGTGCTTTCGTCAGAGGTCGATTTCATCAGAGGGCTATTTCGTCAGAAGGCTATTTCGTCAGTAATATGTTTTTAAAAAAGCTATATAATGTTAGATAAAATTAACTGATTATAAAAAAGTTTAGTAAAAGAGATGTGAATAACAAAAGAATGAATAAAGGAAGCTTAATATTATTTTTTGATAGCATAAAATATAAGATTACCAAAGTTAGAGGTCCACCCCTATAGATCGATGAAACAATTGGTCCAATTGTCAATAAAATTTCTTACAACTAGTTGGTACAGCACAAACTTGGACCTATTGGGGGTGTTTTATTAATTCTCAATTTTAGAGCCCATGGCCGGTTGGTCTTCTCACAAACTTGGCTCTATTGGGAGTGTTTTATTACTTTACCGGTTAAGGGATTTGACCAATTGGCAAACTATCTATATGGTTTCGATCTAGAGGGGTGATCCCAAAGTTAGTATTAAAGACAAGTTACAGGATCCTTTGCGAGATTTTACTTTATCCCGCTTCCGCAATTAGAGCTAGTTAATTAAACATTTTAGTGTAATTAATGTTGGATCAAATTCTTAAGATAAGGAATGTCAGGTAAATGTTTCTTCCTTTCCTTTTATCACTTTTTTGCTAAAAAATATTCGAGAATTCTTTTAAAAAATTCTTATTACTGTCGAAACAATCGGAAAACAGTGGTAAAATTAAAAACAGTTTACTGACGAAATAGCCTTCTGACGAAATCGTCCACTGACTAAATCGGTGGACACGGTACAAAGATGCCTTCCACGATCCATCGGAGGCTCCTTTCTGTTGAACTTTTTTAGTTGCCAAAAATTCTAATTCGATGAAACCGAAAAAATTGACTAATATTAATTTCAAACATCTCATTTAATTTAGCTATAAAACAATAAATCGTCGTCGTCATATTTGTGTACATTTCATTGCGATTATTTTACTAAATTGTTATTTAATATTTATATCTATAAAAGCTTTTAATGATTTTTTTGATTGGCCAGTAAATGGAACTATAAGAGATTTTGTTTCTATAATTAGCCTAGAAAATAATTTATTGAATTCAATTCCTTTAAAGTTTCTACCTCCAATAATTTTATATTCTTTAATTGGATTAATATTATACATTAAACAAGGTATTATATTAAAAATATTTATTTTTATAAATAAATAAAAATATTTTTTTAGTTGCGAAAGATGAAATGATGAAGAAAATATATAGATCATTATTTTTAATTATTTCTATAAATATTGGAGGATATTTCTTAACATTATTAATTGTTAATTATATTTTAAAACCTTTAATAGGGAGTGAAAATCCTTTTAGTTCCATAATTATTTATAATCTACCTGTAATTACTTTTGCTATTGGAAGTGCTTCTAATGCACCAATACTTTTTATAAATAGGTAATTAAAATATAAAAAAATTTAAATTTTATTTTTCTTTAAGTAATGATTATAATAATGCTTATAAAAAAGAATTTAAATTAATTAAACTAAAAATATTTAAATTTTTTGGAATTAAACAACAAACATTATTTATTAAAACAATTGTAGTTTTACCTCGAAACAATACTACTTAAAATTAAAAAGAAAGAATTCAAATAAAATAAAATATTTTATTATATCTTTTTTAACTCGTAATAAATAGTATTTTATAAAAATGGAAAAAAATAATTTTAGTTAAATACTTTTTAATTGTTTTTTCAATTTTATCATTTTTATTGCTAAAAAATTAATAAGAATTTCTTTTATTTTAGATTAAATAAGAGTTAATAAAAATATAATTACATATTAGTATACATAATATATTTCAGGATTCTGGCTAATAAAATCTTATTAAATTTTTCTCCACAATCACTTAGTCATGGATACATATGTACCAGGGATGCATATCGTTCGGTAAAATACGATAAGACACGATATGCATCCCTGCTTCATACCTATTTTTAATTATGTTTAAAAGTAAAATATTTAAAAAAATTAGTTTTTAACATAAAATAAATTTAATAATAAAATAATCATTGCTCAGATAAAATGATCAATATAAAATATATTAATTAGCTTTTCTCTCCTTTTTTGGATATCAGATAAAAATATTATATATATATTTAAATAAAATATTAAAAAAAAAAAAGAAATATGTCAAGCAGGATATTATTTTAAATATTTCATCTTTAATTATTTTTAAATAAATACATTTTTTATTTTTAATAAATTGAATTTGCGCAAAATCCATTAAATGTCGAGAAGGGTTAAAATAATAAAAAGAAAGAAAAAAATATGTTGACCAGTTTATTATTTGACGTTCAAATATAGATATAAAATAAAGATACATATATTATTATTATATATCTTTATAAATATTTTAAAATATTTGTGAACATAAAAATAATTTATTATTTATTTTAAAACAAAAAAATTTTTACAAATAAATAAAATTATTTATTTAAATAATTTTTAAAAAATAAATAAAAATACTACTTTATAAATATTTAAAATATTTTAATTAAAAAAATGAGAATTATATGTATTGGATGTGCTCCAACAACATTAGGCTTTGCCTATCGCTTAAATGAACTTAAAAAAGAAGAAAATGTTGAAGAAGATATTAATAATATTGAATTAATTATTTTAGAAAAAGAAATGAAACCTGGAGGTCTTTCTGGAACTGTAAAATTAATTAATTAATTTAATTAATATTTTTTTATAAAATTAAAGATACGTGACAAAAATGGATTTCTTTGGGATATGGGTGGACATATTACATTTTCACATAATTTTCCTTATTATGAAAAAGGTTAAGATTTATTTAATAAAATTTGAAAAAAATAATAATATTTTTTAAATAAAATAATAAATAAATAAAGCAACAAGAGAAGCAGTAGAAGAATGGAATAATTTAGAACGTAATTGTATGGTTGATTTAAATTATTTATATGGAGAAGAAGGTTATTTATTTATTTAATTTATTTTTTAAATAAAAAATATATTTAAAAGGAATTAATCTTGTTCCATATCCAGCTCAATTTGCTGTTCCATTATTTCCTGAAGAAATAAAAAGGAAATGTTTATCAGAGTTAAAGCAACGTTATGAAAATGTTTTTAAAAAAATATATATTTATTTTAAATTAAAAATTTATAGCAAGAAGATAATTCTAATTCATTACCAACAGATTTTGAGAGTTGGGTTCTTCATCATTTTGGTCCTTCTATACTTGATATTTTCTTTAAGCCTTATACAAAAAAAGTTTGGACTGTAGATACTTGTAAAATGTTAATTAATTTATTATAAAATATTTATTTAGTATTATTTTTTAAAAAAGGTCATCTTGTTGGGTTGGAACTAGAGTAGCAAAATTACCACAAAATAAACTTGAGGAACTCTGTGAAATGAGCAAAGAAGAATTAAAGGTAAAAAATAATTAAATTATTTTAATTAAATTAATTAATATTTTATTTTTAAAATTAGCTTTAATAAATATAATAAATTTAATAAAAAAAACTTTTAAATTAAATGAGTTAACAATTAAATTAAATTAAATTAAATTAAATTAAATTAAATTAAATTAAATTAAATTAAATTAAATTAAATTAAATTAAATTAAATTAAATTAAATTAAATTAAATTAAATTAAATTAAATTAAATTAAATTAAATTAAATTAAATTAAATTAAATTAAATTAAATTAAATTAAATTAAATTAAATTAAATTAAATTAAATTAAATTAAATTAAATTAAATTAAATTAAATTAAATTAAATTAAATTAAATTAAATTAAATTAAATTAAATTAAATTAAATTAAATTAAATTAAATTAAATTAAATTAAATTAAATTAAATTAAATTAAATTAAATTAAATTAAATTAAATTAAATTAAATTAAATTAAATTAAATTAAATTAAATTAAATTAAATTAAATTAAATTAAATTAAATTAAATTAAATTAAATTAAATTAAATTAAATTAAATTAAATTAAATTAAATTAAATTAAATTAAATTAAATTAAATTAAATTAAATTAAATTAAATTAAATTAAATTAAATTAAATTAAATTAAATTAAATTAAATTAAATTAAATTAAATTAAATTAAATTAAATTAAATTAAATTAAATTAAATTAAATTAAATTAAATTAAATTAAATTAAATTAAATTAAATTAAATTAAATTAAATTAAATTAAATTAAATTAAATTAAATTAAATTAAATTAAATTAAATTAAATTAAATTAAATTAAATTAAATTAAATTAAATTAAATTAAATTAAATTAAATTAAATTAAATTAAATTAAATTAAATTAAATTAAATTAAATTAAATTAAATTAAATTAAATTAAATTAAATTAAATTAAATTAAATTAAATTAAATTAAATTAAATTAAATTAAATTAAATTAAATTAAATTAAATTAAATTAAATTATAGAAGGCAGACTTCGGTTGGGGACCAAATACTCATTTTACTGTAAATTTATAAAAATAAAATTTATAAAATTTAATTTTTAAAATTTTTAGTTTCCCAAGTATGGAGGTACTGGGGCAGTTTGGGAAAAAATGGAACAAATGTTACCTTCAAAATGGTTTAAATATGGTACCAAAGTATGTAAAATAATTAAAAAATAATATAATATTTAAATAAATTAAAAAGGTAACTAAAATTGATTATCTTAAAAAATGTTTAATTTATACAAATTGTGAAGGAAGAGAATATCGTCTTCGTTATGATATTTTAATTAATTCTGGACCTATAGATTTATTAGTTGAACAAAATAAAATATGTTCTCCATTACAAATAGAACATAATAAGGTAAAAATTTAATAAATTAATTAATTTAATTAATTTAAAATTAATAAAAATAATAATTATTAAAAAATAACATAATAAATAAATAAAATTATAATTAAATTATTTTTTAATTAAAAGAAGAATTATTTAAGGTAATTATTGTTGGTGTTGGTTTAGAATTACCATTTACTGAATTTTGTAAGGTAAAAGAATAATTATTAAATAATTAAATATTTTATTTATTTAATTTATTTTTAAGAATTTTACTTGGCTATATTTTCCTGATCCAAAAGTTCCTTTTTATCGAGTTACTTTTTTCTCACGGTAATAAATAAATAATAATATTTAAATTTATATAATTTTAAAAATAAATTAAAAAGTTATGGAGATGTTACTCCTGACAAAAATAAATATTGGTCTGTAATGTGTGATTGTGCATTGTCTATTGATGATCCAGTTAGTTATTCATCTTTTAATTGAAAAATGATTAAAAATTACAAATATATTTTACTTTCTATTTTTTAGGTTAATAAAATATAAATTTATTATATTTAATTAAAATATTCCCTTTAAAATATCTAGTCAAAATTTATTTAAAATATTTATTTTAATTTTATTGTATTTTTATTCTTTTTTTACAAATAAATAATTAATTTAAAGTCTACTGAAGAAGAAATTAGAGATAAAGCAGTGGAAGGACTTATTAAAAAAACAATAATTAAAAGAGAAAAGATTGTTTCAATTTTTTCAATAACATTACCATATGGATATCCTATACCTAATATTCAAGTAGTTAAAAATATATTTATTTTTTAAAAATAATAATTAAATATTTTTAAGAGAGATTCAGAACTTTCTCGATGCCACTCTATTCTTGAAGAAAATCAAATATTTAGTAGAGGACGTTTTGGAGGTTGGAAATATGAAGTCTCTAATCAAGATCATTGTTTTATTCAGGTAAATTTAAAAAATAAAATTTATTTTTTATTTTTTTATTATTAAGGGTAAAGAATTATGTGATCGTCTTATACTCGGTGAACCTGAAAAATTATATAAAACACTTATACCAGAAAAGAGAGGATAATTTTAATAAAAGAAGAGAAAGAGAGGGATAATACTTTTATATATTTTTTAATTTAAATTTATAATGAGTAGAGTAATTTAAAAAATGTTTATAAAAAAATATAAACACAAATTAAAGTAGATAATTCAACTTTTATCACACAAAAATAATTAAAAATTTCTTTTCAAATTTTAAATTTTTTATTATTTTTTCACTTATTTATTACTTTAAATTGAAATTTAATTTAAAATTAAAAATAAATTATTAATAGTTTTTAAAATAAAATTTTGGTATAATTAAATTATTTTTAATAAGTACATACCTAACTCTTGTAAATTTTATATTTATTATTTATAAATTAAATTTAAAAAATGTTTTAAAATATTTAATTATAACCTATTATCTATTAATTATTTATATTTAAAACTTTTTTTTTTTAAAGTATTTTTGTAACATTATTAATTTTAAAGTAATAATTAAATTTTTTAGTAATTAATTTTATTTTATTTTATTAATAGGTAATTTAAACAATGCAAGATTTTTTTAAATTTAAAAAAAAAATTATTCATTTAATATTTTAAATAAGTTTAATAATTTTACGTAAATTTAACAAAAATTTATACTTTCTTAAATATTAAAAATCTATTTTATTACGTAAATTAATTTTTGACAAAATTAGAAAGATAATTATATAAATTTTTTAAATTAATTATTACATTTATTATTAAAAAAGCAAATTAACATAGTAATTTTAATTTTTATCACTTTTAAATAAATATTTAATAAATTTATTTTAAATTCTAAATTAAAACAAAATATTCTAAATATAAATAATTTATATTAAATATAAAATTATTTTTAATAAATTATATAAATAATTATAAAAAATTTAAATAAATTTGGCAATTAATTTAATTATTTTTTGAAGTGCATTATATTTTGTATATTAAACAATTTTTAAAAATATTAATAATTAATTTAATACAAATATTCTGATTTTTTGTTATTAAAATTAATTGGTCCATTTATTTTTTAAATAAAAGTACAATATTTAAACAATTTTTAAAATTTTAGCATTTAATTTTTACTTTAATTTTGTACTTTTTCATTAAAAAAGTATACCAAACTTGGCTAATTATAATTGTTTATAAAAATAATTTGTTTAATATAATTCAAAGATGAATTAATAAATTAAAATTAATTATATTTTTATACAATTTTGATTTAAAAATGATAAAATTTAAATATTATTTTTTTTTCTTTTCATTTTAATTTTACACTTTTTAAATAATTTTTTTAATTATTCAAAAGTTTTAGAATAATATCACTTTTATTAAATTTAGTAGTTAATTTTAAATATTTTTTAAATAAATCTTATTATTATTATTATAACAAAAAATATTATTTAAAAAGATGCTGCAACCTGATGATCCGGTAAATATAATGAAAATTATTAAAATTTTAATTGTATTTTATTCTAATTATTAAGACTTTTAATTATTACAACTCAACAGGAAATTTATACATTCTAACAGTAAAATATAGTAGTATTGCATTCTTAAGCTTAATTGCTTTTTTTCTTAATTTATTTGTGGTATATACAACATGGAAAAATAAGTTTGTTAATTTTGATATTTTTTATTTTATGTCAAAAATATAAAAAGAAGTCCACAAATTTCGTTACTAAATATTTCTTTCCGTAGCCATTTTTTAATTCTAAGTAAAAATTTCTAATTAAATATTGTAAATGGGTCAATATATGAAAGGTTTTAAATTTCAATTTTCAATCATTCTTTCTGCACCGAAGGATAAAATTTTGGAATTTTTTGGCTTTAGTAGCTTAAAGATTATTTCTAAAGGAACTATAAAATAAAAAGCTGAAAGAAGTAAAATTTTGTAATTTTCTATAAATAGAATAAAATATTTACTTTAAAAAAATATAATTTGTTTTTAGATGTTTTCATCATCGTTGTAATATTTACATTGGTTTAAATTCATTTTTTCTATTACCCCTTCATTTTGGAATGAGCGTTAAATTTTTTATTCTTTTATTTGGAATTAATTTTATTAGTCTTCGTTCTTGTTATTATATTCAAGTTATTCCATTACTTTTTACAACATTTGCAACTCAAATTCAATTTTATGTTGGAGTTGATAGACTACTTAGTGTTGCCTTTCCTATTTGGTATTATTTTATTTAATTATCAGGGCCAGACTAGATCTGATCGAATTTTTCCTGAGTAGTTTATATTCTTTATCATCTAAGAGCATTTAGTCATAAACAGTAAAATTGAAATAACAATATTACTTGAACTTTAATTATGACAAATTTATTTAGGTACATTAATGATCGCTACAAGTCTTTGTGTATTATGGCTTTGTTGACAATTATAAGGACATCGCGAACATTTTGGACATTTTTAGATATGGCTATTGAATTTCCTGAAAGGTTTTTTTGTTCTAACATTCCTCAACTACAAACACAAGACCATAAATTTCGCTTCAGATATATGCATTTAAGATAATTCTGATCAAATTCCCGAAAAACCGAAATTCCGGAATATTTTTGTCGGAATTCCAAAAATATGGAATTATATTTTTTAATAATGCGATATCTTTTATGCATTATGAGGGTCTTTTGTCTTTCGTTTTCTCTGCTAAAAATGAAAATATAATTAATTCAAGTTTAATGCTTAGACCTGTAATGTGCGCAACTGGAGACTTACTTCAACCTGAAATTAATCAGGAGACCCTTGCAACTGCAAATATTTATACTTTATTGACTGTTGCTTGTTATATAGCTATTTGGATATTAATGTTTACCAGAAAAGAAATTAGTTCTAAAAATCGTCGTTTAATTAAATCATTAACTGTAATTATTGTTATTAACATGACAGGATTTGTTAATGTAGGTTTACATAATAATAAATATTAAAGACCGCGTCCAGTCGTTATCAAACTGCAATGTTTTTTACAATCATTGTAGATTGGGGCGTTTTTGAAATGGTTAAGATAAAATTGGCGT
Source organism: Meloidogyne chitwoodi (assembly GCA_015183035.1). Taxonomy (NCBI): domain Eukaryota; kingdom Metazoa; phylum Nematoda; class Chromadorea; order Rhabditida; family Meloidogynidae; genus Meloidogyne; species Meloidogyne chitwoodi. Next base: position 1,104,542 of record JACZZP010000004.1, on the reverse strand, counting down.
GCATGTGGCAGAAAACTGTTAAATAGTTAAGTCACAAAAATTCCTCAAAGAAGGTGTCACTCCTTTATTATTTTTTAGCTCTAAAAACACTTAATTTAGCTAATTTAATAAGAAAATTTTTTAAATTAGACACAAGTTTGGTTAATGATATTGCCTCTATTAAAATTCTCAGCAGTAGACATTGATACTTTTATTGTTGTTCCAGCTTTACTTATGTATGTTGCTGCTGATGGTAGTAATATGCCTGTTTTATACTTTTTTAGGTTTTAATTAATATTAATTTATAAATTAAAGTAATTAATATTTTAGTAAGGAATACAATCGAGCATTTAAAAACTCATTTAACCATTTATTTTTTGGAAAATCTCTACAGACTGTTTCAACGACATCTGTTGGACAAATTGGAATTGTTACTAAAAGAAATATTAATATAACAAGAATGGTTAATAATACAGCAATTTAGTTATCCTTTTCCACTTTGTATCTAAAGAATAAAAATATTTGTAAAATTTAAAGATTGTTTCGATTTGTTATAAAATATTAGTCCTTGATATTAGATATATTCTAAATTTGGATACACCGCAGTCCATATTAATAACATAAATATATTATTTTGGTAATACTTATATGATTGGGGGAAGGGTGGCTAAATTTTTAATTATCTTTATTAACTACATTTGTTCCTATAAAAATTAATACTTTTATCTAATAGTTATTATAATAAGGATTACACATTTGAATCAATTTAAATTAAAAAAGTTTATTAAAAAAATAAACATATACAACTACAGGGTGACCAGAAAGTTCGGAGTGACTTATTTTTTATCATAACTTAAGTCAAAATTTTGCTATCGAGATAAAACAAAGATGAAAAGATAGAGAAATAAATAGGGATTAAGAAATATCAAGAGTTTAAGAGATTTCTACTACCTGCTTCGATACAGTGTCGAACGCACGGATGAAAATTTTTGACCAAAACTCGCACCTCTTTTTGTGTTTAAAAAATTATAAAATGAGAAAGGATTGAGGGATTGACTTAAATTTTTTTTAGAATCTAGAGGGATCTCTGGTCTTCACAAATAATAGAATAAAAAATTTTTTAGCTTAGTATTTGGAGAGATATAAATTTTCGCGCAACACTCACAAAATAAAAAATTTCATTTCCTCCCAAAATCGAATTACATCTACTCACAGCCTTCCATGCCAGAGGTACAGTTTTCATATTAAAAATTAGTCTGGGTCGCAGGTATGCTCTATTGATTTCTTTTGAGATCTCACAAATCTGACTTCTCAGTGTTGAGATACAGGAAGTGAATTTTTGGGGAGGACAATTTGATATACCTTACGGAAAAGGCTATAACTTTTGTGATAACCGTCCAAATAATCACAAATTTTGTATTATAATATAGAATTGAATAGGCTATAAAATCAGTTTAAAATTATTTAAAAATAAAAAATATAAAAAAAGTTATGGTGAATTAAAACGTGACTCCGAACTTTCTGGTCACCCTGTATAAAAATTTAAAATAAAACTCATTAAAAGAATTTTGACTTAAAAAATATTTTTGAAATATTTTAATTTTTTTTCTACTCAAACGCCTGAGGGTTACACCACCACCTTTGCCTCCACCACGCTTTTAAACCACCAAAAACTTTCCAACCATTAACGGGGCGTTTGAGGGCCGAAGGCCCTCAAACGCCGGAGGGTTACACCACCATTTTTGCCGCCACCACGACTTAAAACCCACCACAACTTCACACCGCTAATTACGCACATATTCCAAGCAAAAATCCCTGCTAGGACCCTTTCAAAGCCGCAGGCTTTCAACGCCCAAAATATTTTCAATTCCCCCCGGCGCTTCTCCCAAAGTATTTTTTTAATGTTCCACATTTTATTAATTTTCCCCATAATTTTATACACTGATCTGAGCATACCTACGCTGGTTTATATTTGTAATAACAACACTATTGTTCATTTCTACTTTTCCTAAAATTAGCAAAAGCCAATTAAATTCTATTTTCAATGCATTCTTGTGTTCACTGCTATAATTTATTTAAAAAATTAACTTTTAATTTTAAAATAAAATTAATATTTGTAAATAAATATTATAAAATTACCTTGTAATAAAAAGAGCAATAACTTCAATAATTGTAAAAATAGAAGAAAAAATTGTCGCACAAGCATATCCTTTTAGTAATTTATCTGGATCTGTGATATAATTAATTAAATTATTAAAAATCAAAATAAAAACAATCCATCCAAAATTTTGAATAAAAATTATTATAGCCAAAGATTTTATAATTGCTTTACGAAGAGATTGACCTATTAAATTAAAAATAAATAAATATATTTTAAAAAGATAAAACAATAAATTTAAATAATTTTGTCCTATTTAGGTAAGGAAAAGTAAAATTTTAGAATGTTTCAAACTAGAGTTACACGAGACCGAGACTTTTGGGAAAAACCGATACCGAGATTGACCGAGACTGACAAAACCGAGATCGAGACCGATACCCAAATTTTGGCCCGAGACCGATACCGAGACCCGAGACTAACCGAGACTTTCAAAAATATTAAAATCTACATTATTATCTATTAATTTTCAAAATATTATATCAATTTTATTAAATATGTATCTTTAAATCTTCTCCTTTATATTTAGGGTATATCAAGACCGGTTAATAATCTGTCCCTCCGGTTAACGGATTGTTAGAACAAATATACCGTAAGCGGTTATTGAAAATTATGGTTTACGACTGGTTAAAAAGCTTATATTATGAATAAAAATAATTAAAAAATTAATTTTTTTTGTCTTTTATTGCAGGTTCATTTATATCAGGGATGTCCTGGGTTGATGCGTGTATCGGATCGGATTTTCGTGAACTTATAAAGATTAAGACTATATTCGCGCCGCAGGCGAAAATTTTAAAAAGTTATTGCACTCTAGTTGCCAAAAATTCACCACTTTTTGCGCCGCAGTCGAAAATTTAATTTAATTAATTAGTTACTAATATCTGTACATTATAAAGGAATCGAACCTCCATCCATTTAGAGTTATAGTCTAGCATTTTAACAACTAAACCACGCTTAAATTCTAGAAAAATTAAAATCTAGATAAATCTTCTTTCCATATTCTCTTCTCTCCTACAAGAGGGTTAAAGAAGTTAAATTTATTAATGCTATAGTTAAAGAATGATGAGTGTATGTGTATAGAGAAAAAGAGTTAATGAAAAACGATTTGCCAATAGTGAAAATTTAAACATTTCGCTGCAATAATAATAAAAAAAGTCAATCTTTAGGGGTGTATATTTGGTCTCGGTCTCGGCGAGACTGAGCGTCGAGATTCTCGGTCTCGGTACCGAGACCGAGACCTGGTAAAACCGAGACCGAGATTGGAAAATGGGCGAGACTCTCGGTCCGGTCTCGGCGAGACTCTCGGTCTCGTGTAACTCTATTTCAAACTGCAACTATAATGTCTTAGGTATTTGCTATGCTTTTTGCTCATATATGTATAATCAGATGTTTTAACTGGATCACCCCAAAATCGAAACACTAATCGATTACATCGAAGCATTTTTTTAACTATATTTCCTGCCAATTCTAGTTTTAATTCTTTTTGAATTTTTTAAATTATTTTTGGGGCGGCCTTTAATTTCCTTTTACTCTTTTGTTAACTCCCGTCCTAATAAGAGTTTTAAAGGGACCTGTATATTTCGTCTGTGTTCATTAGGTTTTATAAATCAAAACAAAGTGAAATTAAAAAAAAATTAACTACCTATCGGTCCTTTTCCACAAATTACTTTTAATAATATAATTAAATAACAAAAAAATGTGGAAAAAATAAAAAAATATTGTAGGATTATAATAATTTTATTAAAGTAATTTAGTGTACAATCTGATGGCCTGAATATAATTTTAAATAAAATTTAAATAAACAAACGAATTATTAGTTAAATCTGGAATCATTAAATAGAGGCAATAAATAGAATAAAAGAATGGCGTAAAAATCATTGAAAACCAGTAAAGTTTACTTTTCTTTTGAGAATACCTTTAAATAATAATAAAAATATATATATTATTTAGTTTATAAAAAGTAAAAAAATAATATAATGCTTGGAATTCTATTTTTTGAGTAGTTCAAGATGAATTTTTTTAAATAAGTTCTCTGCCACATATTCTTTTTTTCAGTGCCGCAGAGATAAATTAATGAAAATTTATTAACTTTATACTTGCCAAAAATAAGCAGGCAAAAATTCTGGGCTTTTATTTTTGCATCAAAATTTAAAAATTAGAAAATAAAAGAAAAATAAATTCAACAAGAATTAGATATATTTCTATATTTTTGATGAAGGAATCGAACCCAGATTAAAGTTATAGATTAAAGACTAACTAACAAAAATTGAAAACAATAAAGTAAAAATATTAAAAAAAATCAAACTTTATGGGTATATATTTGCTGAGCTTGTTTGTTAAACTTTTTTTCTCATTTTATTGTAAAACTTACCAAAAAGGAAAACATATACCAAACATTCTATCAATTCCAATTAAAAACATAAAAGGAAATGTATTTCTTGTCAATATTATTGGTATGGAATAAATTAAAATGCAAATATTAAGTGGCAATGTACTTTGTAATATAAAAAGGATATAAGGTATTAACAATAAAACTTTAGCACAAGATTGGCTTAAAGAATAAAGTCCTAGAAGTATATGACAGACTGTATGAAGATTTCTAAAAAAATATAAAAATACATTTATTTAAATATTAACTGATATTTCGTACTTGTTTTTTATAGTGAGATAAATAACATTTCCAAACAATAAAAGACCAATAGTATCAGTAAATAAATTTATAGTTTTTAAAATTAACAAAATAATATCCATCAAAAATATTATTATTTTTTTGTTTTAAATATATTTATTATATCAAGTAAAATAATTAAAAAACTTCAAGTAGTACTTTAAAACATAATTTAGATATCAGCCAAAAACGCAAAATAAAATTTTTTATTTTATAAACAAATTACCTATATAATTATCTGTTCTTTAAATGTTACATTTTTTAAATTATATACTATATTAATTATTAAATAATTTAATGTTTATTATAAAAATAAAAAATTTGTCGCTTAATGTAAACAATTTTTAAAATTCTATATAATAATAAAATAATAATTATTAATATTAAATTAATATAAAGTTTTTAAACTTTTTAAAGAAAAGTTTAAATAAACATATGATTTCTCAGAATTAAATTCTTTATAAATTTACGGTAAACTTTAAAATTCATATTAAATTAAATAATTGTACATTTAATATGTCAAACAGATGTATTAAATAATTTTAAAGACATTTTAAATGACAATAATATTTTTAATTTATAAAAAAATAAATATTAAATATTTTAATAAATTTATAAAATAAAATTTAAATATCAGGCATCCTACATATAACATTTTTTACAAACACACTATCGTTATTTCTTTTTTAATTTAAAAAATTAAAAATAAATGTCTATTAATTTAAATGATATTTTTGCCATATTTTCTTTAATAGGCCGAAACGTTTATTTAATTTTTCAACCCATTTTTAAAAGGTTCGTATATATTTACCTTTGGTGATGACTGAAAATGGTGTATTTTGATAACAAAATTACAATAATGTTTCAAAATTTTCGCCTGCGGCGCTAAAAAACACTAACTCGAAATTTATGAAAACTTACCAAACACGAACTTTCGCTCAGCACGGAACAACTCTGTTTGAATACTTTCTCTGCATAGAAAAATAATTTATTTCAAAAATTTTTTGATTCTTAATACATAAAAATAACCCTCCCTGAAACCTCTTTTATTTTGACCATTTTTAACTTACAAGCATTTTGAGAAAAAACGTATATATCCGCGGATACCTGCGGAAGGATATAGCAAATTTTAGCATGGATATAAAACGGATACGGATATAGACCCACGGATATATACGGATATCGAAATTCATATCCGTGCACAACCCTGGATTTTTGAGTAAATAGGGAACGGAGAGGCACTTTATTTTTAAATTATTATTTTAGAAATTAGGTAATGAAATTTTATATTTACAACAAAATATAAATAAATTAAAAAATCATAATTAATGAATTCTTCAAATAACATTGATGGACCTATAAATCCTGTAATTAATTAAATTTTTTAAATATAAAAATAATATTTATTTTTAGTTTTTTGTTGAATTTACAAAAAATGAATATTTTCGTTCATGTTTATTTATTTCAGCTTTTATATTTGGAATAATAGCATTTTTTGGTATTATTTTTAATTTGAGTGTATGTATTATTACAGCTAAATATAGGTTAATTAATATAAATAAATTAATTATTTAATAAATAAATTATTTAACTAAAATTATTTGAAGATTTTATGATCTTATAACATTTACAGGGTGCGGCAATTTGGGCGCTCCTTTTGTTTTTTGAATAACTTTTTTTAAATTTATCGAAAATCGATAATTCTTTTTTTATTGGATTCACAAATCCTTGAGAATTTTTTTAATACCACAATCAGCCAATAAACTTTTTTAGAAAAAAATCTATACTTAAATTTTATAAAAATTTTTTGTACTCTTTAAGTTTGGGAATTTTTTGTTTGTTTGATTCAATCGGGTCAAATGAGGTGTTATTCGAAAGAGCTCTTCGAATTGCGTTAAATTATGTTTTTTTGAATTCATACGAATGCCTACGAGCAGAGATACAGGTCTTAGAAAGTCGAAAATCAAAAAAAGGAATTAGCTAATTTTTTGAGGTGAAAAATAATATGAGTATTATAGCTCTTTCGAAAGAGCTCTTCGAGCTGATTTGAATGAGATCAAAATTAGCTCAATTGGACAAATTTGGAAAAAGTTATAAATTTTTGAAAAACGCTCATTTAGGTGATTAGCGAGGCTGCTCCACATTAATCTTTTCCCACTACGGTTTGAAATAAGTTTTTTAAGCTGAATTTGGTATGAAAAAAATTCTCAAGGATTTGTGAATCGAATAAAAAAAGAATTATCAATTTTCATTAAGTTTAAAAAAAGTTATTCAAAAAACAAAAGGGGCGCCCAAATTGCCGCACCCTGTATAATTTTATTTTTATAATTAATTAATTAATTATATTTTAAGAAAATATTATATAACACTTAAAAGTAATACTGGTATTCTTCTTGCTTTAGCTTCTTTTTTTGAAATTCTTCATCAAAGTAGTCATATAATATTTTTAATTAAAATAATATTTTTTGGAACGGATTTTATTCCATATGAACAAGCACTTTTAATTCAAACTCCTTCACTGATTGGATTCTTTGGTGTTATGTTTATGTTTATTACACTTAGTATTGACAGATTATTGGCAGTATTAATACCTATAAAGTTAGTTAATTTTTAATTAATTTTTAAAATATTTATTTTCAAGATATCATAACTTTAACCAATTTTATTATATAATTATTCATCTTTTATTTATTTTAATTCATATAATTTTTGGATTATTTATAATGAATATTGCTAAAATATTAAAACCAAATTGGATGGTATCTGGATTTATAGGTGATTTATTTACAACACCAGTACATATATACATTTATTACTCTAATTCTTGTATAACGATATTTGCAATTATTATTTATTTAATTGTTGGAATTTTAATTAAACTTAAAACAGGTAAATATAATTAATATTTTTAAATAAAAATTACTTTTACAGATACAACAGATGAAAGAATTAAAAAAGTGTATCTTTCTTTATTTTTAATTGTTTTGTTTAATATTGGAGGATATTTAATTTGTAACCTATTTGTTGCTTGTCTTTTTCTTTCTATTATTGAATTAACAATAGTAGATAATTGGTTTTGGGATATTTTTTTTTCTATATTTCTTAATATAGCTGCTGCATCTATTGGACCTATTCTTTACATTAATAGGTTTTATTAAATTAAATTTTAAATATTTTTTAATTTTTTTTTCAGTGGCGAATATAAATTAGCTTATAAAAGAGGATTTAATGATATTAAAAAATTATTAAATTTAAATAAATCAACAATAAATGTAACAAATAATAATAATAAATTGAAAATTACTCCAGTTAATAATAATAAATTAAATATTATTACTCCAGTTAGTGGATAAAATAAATATTTAAAATTATTTTTTTAATGTTTTAATTTTAATATGTGTAAATAAATGTTTAATTTTCATTAAAATTATAAGCCTTTTATAATTAGTAAATTAAATGTTAAATATACTAGAAAAATTAAATAAATATAATTTTGGAATAAAGTTATTTTACTGATTACTAGAAAATTACTCTCCGGAAAATTCGTTTCCGAACAAAATTATTGGAAAATTAAAGAATATTTTAGGATCATTTTAATAAGATTATTCTAACATAAAACAATTTTCTAAATGATCCAAAATCATTTTAATAATTATTTGAGGAGGATTTTTATGAAAAAGAGGAATTTTCCGAAAATCTTCGGAGAGGAATTTTCCGTGCAACAATTTATTTGTTCCCAAATTTAGCGCCTATATAATGCACAAATGTCACGTAATATGGGCAGTGAGTTTTTAGGCATTAAATTAAAGAACGGAAAGGTTCTCTTTTCGGTCTCTAATTTATTGTCCAAATTACTCAATTTTAACTCTTTTGTTTTTTGAAGGATAAGTTTGTTTACAAAAATATCAAATTTTAAAAAGTTTTCAAAAAAACATATTTCTCTTATATTTGGAATTTTATTTTTTCATATATAGTAGGTAGTAGCAAAATAATAGGTTATCTAAAATTAAAATCAATTAAATTTAAAAAGTAAATTTAGAAATTAAATTATTTTTTCATTATTGATCACATTAAAAAATAAACATTTTTTTTACTCTATTTAATCAATTCCTTCACTTTTTGGCCCTCGTCCTGCCTAAAAATATTTTTATAAATAATTTAATATTATAATATAGCCTGGGATTGTTGTTGTCCTTTTTGTCCTGATCCACGGGAACGATGAGCAAGTCCTCCAACTACTCGTTTATTACGTGAAATATCAGTCATAATTGTTGGATTATTAATTTGTTTACTTTCTGTTTCCTCTTCTCCTAGTTGACTTGCTAAATTTAAAAAATCTTTGTATAAAATTTTTGTGTTTAATTTAAATATATGTACTATATTATTAAGTGAAAACATTAAAAATTTCAATGATTTTTTTAGTAAAAAAATAAATTTAGGCAGTTACAAATAAAACCATTCTGGTCGATTAGAATTGAATGTTTTCAATTTAAATAATCTGATAAACTAAATCTAATTTTTAATAATTAATTTCAAACATGTTTCCTCTCCATTTTTTAATTCATTTGATGATCCACTTTCATTTTTTGAAATTTCCTCTGCTTCCCTTTTATTTTTTTGATGTTTTTTTTCTGAAGAACTAGTAATTGATTTTGAAACTGAGCGTTTAACATTTGCATTTTTCTAAATTATTTAAAATAATTAATTTAAAAAATCTTTTAAATTTAATTAAAAATATACCTCTTTTGAATTATTCAAAAGATTCTCTTCTGCAAACGAAGAGTTAAAAGAAGAAATATCAGATTTGTCCATTTCTTCATCATGAAGAGGAGTATCATCATCTTCATCTCGTTTGCTGCGAATTTCTGATGCTTCAAAACTTTAAAAAAAAATTTTTAATTTTACAAATGAATTTATTTTTTTAATCAAGTTTTACCTTTGATTATTATTTTCTGCTGAAGATATAGAAGAGTTTTTATCTTGATTATTAAATAAACTATCAGATATATTTGTTGAATCATTTTCAAAAAATAGAAAAATAATAAAATTATATTTTGCAAATATTTTAATTTTATTATTTATTAAAATATGCAATGTTATTCAAAAATAATTTTTAAAAATTATTAATAAATTATAAGATCTGTGAATGCATTTTTAAAAATATGTATTCATTAAAAGGAAAACAAAATTAATTAAAATTTATTAATAATAAAATTAATAAATATTTAAAATTCTAACCATCCATCTTTGAATGCTCAATTGATGCAATAGAAAAATTCGCAGTAATTAAAGAATAACCAAGTAAAAAAAGAGAAATCATTAATTTAATTTGCCGAAAATAGTAGGACATTATAAATAAAAAAATCTAAAAATAATTAAAGAAAATAAAATCCAAAGAAAAAAGAAGATAAAATATGGCTCTACTTTTGGACAAGCGTTAAAGATTTTTGAATTTAATAATTTAAATAATTTTTATATTTTTTCAAAAAATATATAAAAATTCCAAAATAAAAAAATGAATTAAAATGTGTATAAAATGAAAATAAATAATTTACTTTATTTCAAATATTCTATCCAGAAAATAGAAAAAAACATAAAATTTTTAATATTTTTAATTTGAGTTGTGAAAGTCGATCAACAAATATTCCAATTTTATTTAAGTCAATTAAAAAATTTTCATGGCCATTTATTTACTCGTGAATGGAATAAAACAATTATCTGTTATTTTTATTTTTAATTGCTCAATTGAAAAATATTTTTTTATTAATAATATTACAAGAATAGAAATAAATTGAATTGTTTAGATGATAAAATTGGATTGTTTTTATGACCATAAAAATGCCAAAAATAAATATTTAAAATCTCAAAAAATACTAATAATAAAAAAAATAAAGGTTATTACGATTAGGCATTTTAGGTGTTTATCGTATAAATTAATAGATCAACAATTAGATCAACAATTTTATATAAAATAATAGAAAATCTAAATTAAATATTTAGTAAAGTATTTATTGGAAATCTTAGCCTCGCGACGAATCGGCCGGATAAATGTACATCGACGAACAGACCGCTCTCGTCGGGCGATTCCCTTTTATTGAATTTATTTATATTTCTTGTTAATTTTATATTTTTTGTTTGATTTTCATGCTTTTTTGTTATTTTATATTTTTAGAGATTTAGAACGTTATTGTTGTGATGAAGGGTGTTTCTGTTGGAAAGAAAAAACGACGACAAAAACCAAAAACAAAGCCTGCAAAATTTAAAAAACAAAAAAGAAAAGAATCAAATCCAAAAACAATTACAGAGAAGAAACCAAATCCTTTTGATTTGGCATCAACTAAACGTTTTGGGGTATTTTTTAAAGTAAGTATCCACTTATTAAAAAATTATTTTTAGAGTAATTCTAAAGCACAAAAAGGGAAAACTGTCAAACAATCAAATGAACTTTTGGGAAAATCTAAGGTATAAACATTTAAAACAAATAATTAAACCTTTTAAAATTTGAAGAATAGAAATATAAAAAAATTTAATTAAAAATGTGTTATTTCATAAAAATAGAATTTTATTTTTTCTTCTCAAGATTTTTGATCGTAGAATTGGTCAGCGCAATTTTCAACTTTCAGATGAGAACAAAGTAGAGAAACGTTTTTTATTTCAACAAAAAAAGCTGGCAGAAAAAAAGGATGCTGAATTTGAAGGTTTTATTTTTCAATTAAAAGACTTTTGATTGTTTAACTATACCCTAGTGCTTTTTACTTTTCTAAATTGGAAATAATATTAATAATTGAAATTTAGTTAAAAATGATGATTCTCAAAATAAACCTGAAATGGAAGGTTTCGGCTTGAAACGTATTCATTGGAGAAATTTGGGAAATTTTGAAGGTAGTGATGATGAAGGATCTGAAGATGAATATTTTGGAAAACAATCAAAACGTTCAAGGTTTTAAAATAAATTTTTAAAATTTTTATTTAATAAATTTAGAAAAGAGTCGTTGGCACAAATTGTTGCCAATGATCGTCAAATGAGAGCATTAAAATCAATGTTAAAAGATGAGATAGAAGAAACAACTGAACGATTGGATGTTTCCTTTAAAGAAATTAAACAACTTGGAGGATTAGTTCAAAGTCGTCCTTCGGATGAAAAATCGGAAGAACCTTCCTTTGAAGATGCATATGATTCTTTGGTAATTTTATTTTTAAATTTCTCTGCTAAAATTTTAAAAGATAATTACTTTAGAATATTATTAAGAAAATTTTTTGTAGTATAATGATCTTCAATTTAATCCTACACCAGTTGCTCGACCACAAACTGTTACAACTGTTAATGAAGATGAACAATCAACAAAGTAATACTTTTTTTAATTTCATATGAGTCAATTTATTGAATAAAATTAATTTGGAAAATGAAGATAACAAAAAATTAAATTGAATAGATTTATGTGAATTTGCTAGATATAAATATAGTATCTGAGTCCTTTAAAAAGAAAATTTTAAATATTTTGTTAACCATTTTTATCATTGTTAAAAAAATAATTTAAATAGAAAAGAAAACAAAAGCTTGTCAGATATTGAACAAACTAAAAAAGAAGAAAATGCTAAAAAAGAAGCCCAATCAAAAATGGCAAAAGAAAGAGAAAAAAAATGGGCAAAACGAGTTAAGAATGAACGGAGAAGTACAATTAAACAATTAAGAAGAGAAGCAAAAAATTCTGCAAAGTATTGGAAATTTTTTAAATTAATTTAAAAAAAAATTTTAGACTTTTTATTGAAAAACGAAGAGAAATTCGAAAAGAACGAGATGAGAAAACTAAAAAGATTTTACAATCTTTGGAAATACAAGAATCAGAATATAAAAAATTACGTGCGATAGGAGGAAAAGTTTAATTTTTGTTGAAATATATTATTTAAAAAAGTTAATAAATTATATATACCTATTTTAAAATAAATTAAGTTTCACGCCCTTAAGTTTGCTTTTTTAAAGTAAAATTAATCTTAGCCTAGCAAAAAATTAATTGATTTGAGGCTTTTTATTTTTCAATGTTTATTTGATTAGAAATAAATTTTACAAATTCTTATTACACCCTCGATTCTCAGGACGTCTCCGTCCCAGATACTAAGGAGGCTTGCTTCTCCATTCAAATCTCTTTTGATAAATATTTTATTAACTGGCTCAATTTTTTCTTTTAATTATATTTTTAGCTAACTCAAATTCGAGGAGGTATGAAAAGCAATTAAGCAATTATAATTTAGCTAATAATAATCTGTTTTATTCTATTAGGTCAAAATTATGTTTCTAATAAATATATAACATTTTTAAATTTACAATACTTTAAAATAATTATTTACCATCTCTAGATATAAATTAATTTATTTATTTACCCACTTTAGCAATTTATACCTAAATAATATTATTTTTAAATATAAATTATTTTAAATTATTACCATTATTCATAGATTTAAGTTTATTTTTCACTAATTTTCCAGAAGTTGTCAAACGAGAATCATCCCCAACTTGTGAAGGAGTAGTACCAGAGGTTAATGCAGCTGCAGCCTCAGCTTTATTATCTAATGCCCAATTGGCATGGGAAATCTTATTCGAATCTAAGAATGACCACCATTGAGTTGTAGATGTAACATCTACACTACCACCACCACTTGCATCAACAGTGCCATATTCAGTTACAAAAAGGCAAACACCCTTTAAAAATAAAATTTTAAAATTTTTTATTTTTTACCTTATTTAATGCTTCCTGAGCTTTGTTTCTTAACTCCTGTTTATGAGAAGCAGCATAGAAGTGAAGAGTATAACAAAGATTAGATCCGCTCACAGGGTTTGCTGCTGCAATATCAACATCTTGAGACCAAGTAGTTGTACCAAGTATAATTAAATTATTTTTATCATATTTACGAATGGCTGCAACGACTTTCTCGTGATAACTTTTAACTATAGTCCAGTCAATTTGTAAAGGCTCGTTAAATGTTTCATAAATTATATTTGAATTATTTCCATATGTTTGTGCAATATAAGTAAAGAAATTTACCTAAATATTAATTTTAAAATAATTTAAAAAAATAAATTTACTGCTTGATCAACATGATTTTGAGCATTATGATCATGCCAATCAACAATAACATAAATTCCCTGAGCTATAGCTGCTTTAATTACTGTCTCAATCTTAGCCTGTTCAACATTAGGATTAGTTAAATAACCACCATTTTCTATTCCCATTGCTGCTCTGACAACATTAGAATTCCAATTACATTTTAATAATTGGATAGTATTTGCTGTATAAAAGACTGAACCTTCACTCCATTGTGACCAAAAGAGTGACATTCCAGATAATATAACTGGTTGATTATTTGATCCATAAACTTTTGTGCCTAAAATTATAAATTATTTTAAAAGACATTGACCTTATAAAAAAATTATTTAATTAATACCTTTAACAGAAAGTTGACCAAAAGGAGGAGAAGCAGCATTTAAATCTTTAAAAAATATAAAAACAAAAATAAAAGTTAAAAGACTCATTTTTTAAATATTATTTTATAACTTAAATGACATTTAGCCTCTTCTTTTTGAAGCTATTTATAAGACATAAATTTAAAAAAAAGTTTTTTTTTATTATTTTTTGTACCATTGTGTTATAACAAATAAAAATAGAAAAAATAATAATAATAAGTAAACAATATATTTATTATTTAAAATAAACAAAAAGTTAAAGTGCACTTAAATTTTATAGCTGTTTAAATTTATTATTAATATCAATAATGACAATAGGCTTTTTTAAAATTAAATAAATCACAAAACAAATATATAAGTAATAAAATTTAAAAACTTTAATAAAAAATAATTTTATTTAAAAAAATTATAATAAAATTATTGAATAATTTAATGTTTATATTAATATATTTATTTTTTCAGTTTATAAATGATTTGACAAAAATTTCTTTTGATTATTCTCTAATAATATTTTTTTAAATATAGGTAAATATTGGAGAATTAAATTAAAATACTTTTATTAAATCTTAAATTAAAAAAAATAAAATTAAAAATTGTTTATTAATTATAAAATAATTTAAATTTGTAAATTTATTTTTGTTTTTTTTTTAATTTTTACCGTCTACACAAATGAAAACTAAGTCAAAAATTCAACTTTTGAGTGCTGTTGACAATGTTTTAAAAGTTCAAGAATTTTTTAATTTTTTTCCTCTCAAACATTTAGGTCTTCTTTAAATGTTGTGGGACTCTTTTAATAAAATTCAAATTAATTTTTTTAATTTTTACCTTTTAATTTTTTCCTAAATCGATTCTTCGTAGTCAATTTAAATTTTATATATTATATAATTTATAAAATATTTCAATAATCAAGTCCAATTTATAAAATATTTTTATGATTGAGTCCAATTTATAAAATATTTCCATAATCAAGTTTAAAAAATTGAAAAAAAATCAATTTATAATAATTTTAAAAGAGAGGTAAATTTAATTTAGACGAGAGTGCATTTTATTTAAAAGAGAAATTTTATTTAATTTATATTTTATTTATCCTTTTTTTTTAATTAATTTAATTAAATATTTATTTTTTTAAATTATTATAATCCATAAATTCCTCTAAAACTGTCAAAATTTAATAAATTGAAAATTAACAAAAATAAAATTATCCAATTAAAAATAATTTTTAATTATTTATCCTATTTTTAATTTATTAAGAAAAAAATTTTTTGCTAAAATAATATTAGTTTTTCTAATTTATTATAATACTCAATGAAATAAAAATAATTTTATTAAAAAAATAAAATTCTTAATATTTTTTTGAATTTTTGATAAAATTTTTGGCTCTACTTCACTTTATGAGTCCCATCGAACATTAAGAGTCCAATCGAACATTAGGAGTCCAATGAAAGTTTATAAGTCCAATCTAAACTTTATGAGTCCTATCAAAATTTATGAGTCCAAACAAAAGTTTATGAGTCCAATAAAAATTATGATTTTTCGTCAATCAGGGAGAAGTGGGGAGGCCATTTTATAATTCCAACACTTTTAAATATTAACAAATTATATGCCATTCGAAAGAGCTCTTCGGGCTTAGTAGAATGAGACCAAAATATTCTAAGTTGGGCAAATTTGAACAAAGTTATACTAATTAAAACTTAGTTAATAAAACTTTTTGAGCAGCCTCGGTAAATCCTAAAATGGACTTACTCCCCCTATTATTTTTCAATTTTCAAGAACCTATATCCTGGCTCATAGTTATTTTTGCGAGTCGAATCTAGTATCATTCTACTTAGTTCGACGAGACGAATAGAATAGTTTGTATTTGATTTCGCCTAAAATAAATTTTTCAACAAATAAGGTACTTGACAAAAAATCATAGTTAAATAATTTCATTGGACTCATAAATTTTGATAGGACTCATAAAGTTTAGATTGGACTCATAAATTTTTATTGGACTCATAAACTTTCATTGGACTCCTAATGTTCGATTGGACTCTTAATGTTCGATGGGACTCATAAAGTGAAGTAGAGCCAAATTTTTTGAGTCTTAATTAAATTATTACTAACATTTTTAAATTGAAATACATTTATTTTTATATATGAGGGAATTTATCTTTTGATCATTTCATTTTTTCTTTATTTTTTACTTTTTTTAACCTGTTGTGCTGAAAAATTGAAATTGAGCGACAATGATTTTGATGCTTGGCTAGAGCAAATAGGCTTACTTTATGGAAAGCGTACCTGTGCAGAATGTGGTGGTAAGACAACAATTCACTCACTAAAAGTCAAACGCTATGGGAATTGGCGTTGTACATCTAGGAATTGCAGGAAGTCACAATGATATTATTTTGGACCCTTTTTTGAGGAACACACTTGGATCTTAAAAAATAGTTCAACTATCATATTTCTGGGTGCAACGTTATGTAAGTATGATCAACTTTTCGAAATTGGAATCTCACGCCCGGTGATTTGCGATTGGATGAATTTTTTTCGGGATGTTTGCGCGGAATATTTTATTAGAAATCCCATCCAAATTGGCGGTGAAGGTTTTTTATTTTTAATGATTTGAAATTTAATCCTGCCAGGGATTGTCTGTTAAATCGATGAGACGCTAGTTGTGCGTTGTAAATATGAACGGGGACGTGTTCCTGTTAATAAACAAGTATGGCTGTTTGGCGGTGCCGAGAGGAACATGGAACATGAGAAATGTTTCCTGGCTGTTATTGAAGGAAAAAGAAGTGCCGAAAATCTAATTCCGATGATCCAGCAATACATACGTCCAGGCTCGATCATACATAGCGACCTATAGAAATCTTATAATTCTATTCCTTCTTTACCTCAAAATTATACTCATTCTACTGTTAATCATTCCACTAATTTTTTGAATCCTTCTGACCCTAACATTCACACTCAGAATATTGAGTCACTGTGGTCTTCTTATAAGCGTAAATTCCGAGATCAAGCCAGTAATACTTCTGAAACTTATCATACTTATTTCCCAGAATTTCTATGGCGTAAGCGTTTTGGTGATATTTCTAATGTATTTTATAATTTTTGGAATCATGTTTCCATATTTTATCCATGTAAGAAAGTTGAATAAAAGTTAAACATTTACTGGTTATTCTCATTTTAAACACGATTAAAAAAAGGCGCTTGATGATTGCACAAGGGAAAATAAGGAAAAATAAAAAATGTGGTATAGGAATCTAACTATTACCGTAATCAGTCTTAGTCCAAAGTCCCAAGTATTCTATTCCTTCTATAGCCTTCACTTATTATTGTATTTCCTATTGTAATAAAGAGCATCTTGCTAGTTTTTTGTGTTCTGCATTATTCTAGATTATATCCTACTTGAGGATATAACATAACCAATGATCAAAAATGGTATAAAGATCCTTCAAAATTATTAAAATTTATTTAAATTAAATATTTGATTTTTATTATTTTTAAGAGAGTTGAATACTAATTTATTAGTAAATAAATTAAAAATAATTATAATTGTAAATTTAGAAGGTCTTACCAATTTATTTTAATTATAATAATAATTAAAACTTTAATTTAGACATATTTCCACAGTATAATAAAATCAAAATTTAATTAAAAAATATACCATTTAATTTCTTTTTTTCTTTTTACAACTATTTCTCTAATTTTATCAATAATTTTATCACTTTATTAAATAAAATTATAAATTTAATTCATTAAATGCCAGTAATAAATTTATTGGCATTTTCATTACCTATGCATACATACATATATTTCATATTCTTCTCTTTTCCTCTCATTCTCGCTTTTTTTTTTCATTTTACAATACACCTTATAACCAATTAATAAAATTTGCCAATATTTTGATCAATTTTTCTTTAGCGCTTCATAAATTTATTTATTTTAAATAAATTATATTTTATATTTTTTATAATATATTAAGGATTTATAACTTTTAATTTATAAAACAATTAATTAATTATATATTTTAGAAAAATAAATTATTATTATTTCTTAAATATTATTAAAATTCTTATCATCTCAATATAATTTACCTATTTAAAATAATTTATTGAAACAAAAATGACTGAATCTGAAAGATTAAAATATTTACATAAACAATTAATTTTACCTAATTCAGAATATTCAATTAAATTAAATGAAGCAATATCAAGGGAATTATTAGCAAGATTTGAAATAATGTCAAAAGAATTAATTACAAAGTAATTTTAAATATAATTATTTTTTAATTTATATTTTTAGTCATGTAAATTCATTTTATAATGTTAAATTGTGTAATAATCTAAATAATATTTTAAATAATTCACTTCAAAATTCAAATAAATTACAAAATAATAATGAAGAAAATAATTTAATTAATAAAATAAATAAAATAATTCCTTTAATAGAAAATGAAAGTGAAAAATCAGATTATGAAGAAGATGACAATATTGATATAATTAATGAATATAATAATATTAATAATAAAGAAGAAGAAGATAATAATATTATTAAATTAATTTTTGGTTATACAAAAGATAATTGGCCAATTAGTAAAGAAGAGGTTAGAGAGAAAATAAAATTATTTTTTATTTTTAAAATAATTAATATTTTTCTATAAAAATATTAATTTTTTGCCTGATTTTTTTTTAAATTTTATTTTAATTTAAATTTCCCAATTTTATGGAATAATTGATTTTTTAAAATAAATTTTAAAGAGAAAAAAAATTATTTTCATTATATTTTAGTTGTTTAATAAATAGATAATTGAATTAAAAATTAATTTTCTTAAAATAAAAATGTAAAAAATTGTAAAATAAAAAATATAGCTATTTTTACAAAAAAATAAAAATTTTCTAAAATTAAATAATTTATAATTTTATTACATCAATTAAAATAATATTAAAATAATATTAAAATATATTTTTAAGGAAAATAAAATATTACCTTGGAGAAATAAATTTAATAAAGAACTTTGTACTTCAAATAATTGGAATCGTAATAGAAAACAAATTTTAATTTCACGTAAAAAATATAAAAATTTAATTGAAAAAATTAAACAATGTGAAAATAATGTTGAAGAAAATAATTTATCCTCTACTTCTTCTTTAATATTTCCTTTTTCTAAAAAATTTTTATTAAAATATAAAATTGTAAAAATTGGGATAAATGAAATGTTAGTAGAGAGAAAAGATTCAGAAAGATTTATTATTTATTATGAACAAATATTTGATGTTTTATATAAAATGCATATGGACACTAGACATGGACGTAGTATGTCTATGTATAGTTTAATTAAAAATAAGGTATTATTAAATAATTAAATATTTAATTAAAAATAAGGTATTATTAAATAATTAAATATTTAATTAAAAATAAGGTATTATTAAATAATTAAATATTTAATTAAAAATAAGGTATTATTAAATAATTAAATATTTAATTAAAAATAAGGTATTATTAAATAATTAAATATTTAATTAAAAATAATTAATTAAATTTATTTAGTTTGCTAATATTACTATAGAATGTATTAAATTATTTTTAAAATCTTGTGAAGGTTGTAAACAATGGAATAAAAATGAAAAAAAACTTGAAACTCTTTTAAATAATAATCCAAATAAAGATAAGGTTAAAAGTTTAATTAAATTGATTTTTTTAATAAACACAAAAATAGTAATTTAAAAAATAAAAATAAATATTTTCAATTAAAAAAGTAATTAAAGAATATATTGGCATGATTTTCTGATTTATTTTTTCTAACATTTCTTAATAATTCTGTTTCTATTAAATTATCCCGAGTATTTGTTAAAATAGACAAAAATGGATTACCTACATAGTATATGTTCAGTCCTTTTTCATCTCTAATTTTAAAAAATAATTTTTATTTTAAAATTTAAAATTTATTTTTTTTAATTTTAATAGAAAATTGAATATAAAATTTTTTTCGAATTTTCTGAAAAAACAATTGGATGTCGTTATTGCCCTTATAAAAAAATAATAAAAGAAAATATTAAATCAACAAATGCTCTTAGAAGTCATTTAAAAAAATATCATTTAAATATTCTAAAAGAAGCTAGAGAAAAAATTATTATAATTTAAAATATTGAAAGGGAAAAGAGAATTTAATTTTAATTTTGTATTAAAAAATTGTTTTTTTTTATAAAATTTATTTTTATTAAAAAAATTAAAAAATATAAAAATTATTTTCATTTTTAAATAAAAAATATTAAATTTTATTTTAATAAATCTCATACATATATATTGCGTATGGGCAAAGTGCTTTGTAAAATTAATAAAAAAAATTATTTTATTAAAGCAAAATTTTCTGTAGTAATTTTAAAATTAAATAAAATAATTAAAAAAATATAACAAACATATCCAGTAGTAGTTAAAGGGACGTCACCGTCGCGGCTGTCAATAACGGACCTAAGCCTTTTAAGCTGTTGATCAAAGGATACCGCAGAGGATTAGGGGATTTTAATTAAAATTAAGTGATTTGGGGACAGTCGCTACGCTACAAAGGGCGGAAAAAATATACACGAAATATCCGAAATGTGCAAGATATGCTTCTAAAATAGCAAAAATGTTCACGACAAATCGGCCTCACGACAAACCGGTTAAGGCAAACCGAACGTACCCAACTTATAATATATAATTAATGAAATGTGTCCTAAACAAATCGTATCAACGTAAAAACACTATTTTTGATCCTATTATCGTGGCATATTTGCATTCAAAAACTGCATTTGCATGTTTTTGCCAGCTCTACAAATAACAAAATGAATTTCAAGGTCCTCCATTTGATGTATTCGACAATAGCTGCCCATTTAATGAAAATAATTATTTGGAGTATTGTCTTAATAAATTATCTAAATTTGGCTATAATAAAGATTTCTTTCGTCCTAATTGGGTAACAGCCAATTATGGTTATGATTTTTCAAAAGCTTCAAATATAGTCTTTACTAATGGAATTTTTGATCGTTTTATGGGTGGAGGATGGAGACAAAATACAACAAATGTTGGTTCTGTTTATTCTTATATAACTTATGGGAGGGCTTGTTATGATGTTCGAGGGGCACGTTCTGATGATACACAATCTGTTAGAGATATTCGTGACAAAGAAAAGTATTTTAACTAATTTTTTAAAATATTTAACCAATTTATAGAAAACATATTGCTGAATGGATTAAGCAAGCTAAACATAAAGATAATTGAATGAGGATTACCTTTTTAAAAAAATAATTTCAAATTTTGGATCTTTAATTTTTGTTGTTACTTTACTTTCTTTTACTTTAATATATTCGGGAATAATAATAATTAAATAAATCTTTCTAAATTCTTTTTATGATAAATTATAATTATATTTTCTTTTCTAAATATTAAAAATAGGTTAGTCGACTTTTGCGGACTCAATTATTTTTTAAGATTTATTTAAATAATTTAAATATAAAATAAATATATTATTATTGTTAGTTATTTCATTTAAAATTTATAAAAATATAATTTACTTTTTTTTTATGATTAATTTATTTTTGTTCGAGTCTGCAAAATATTTAAATAATTTATCAAATATGTATATACAAAAAAAATTAATTAAATAATACCTATTTAAAATAAATACAAAAGTAAATAATTATGGCATATTTTTACAATTTATAATATATTGCCTTATTTTTAAAATAAATATAATAAATAAATATTTCTCTCTTTTCACCAAATTGAGCATTTATCAATTGGATTCATTGGAGAACCATTAGGACATCCAAAAGCTTTAGAAAAATGTGGAGAATTTTGTAGAGGAATATTTACTCTAGCAGGTACAACAGAATGTGGTTCCATTAATAATCTTTGTCTAAGCCATGTTGATCCTAATTTAGAACATTGACGCTAAAGAAAATTAAAAAAAAATTAAAAAAATATATAATTTAATTATTTACAAATGCATAATGTATAAAAAATAATTGATCTCCATTAAATTGTTCAATTCCTTCTATTTTTCCAAAAATATTTTGATCAAGAGAAGAAGAACTTCTTTTTAATATTTGCCATGCTTTAAATCCAGCATTAAGTCCTCCATTATCAGCAATATTTTCATTAACTGTTAAAGTTCCATTTAAATTAAGCCAAACACCATCAACTTGAACCTTTAAATTAATTTATTTAAAATAATAATTTTTATTAAAAATAATTTAAAATTATTTATTTAATTTTTACTAAAATTTTTTTTATTTTATCTATAAAATATTAAACATAAATTCTTTTTTTTTAATAAAATTTAAAAATAAATTACTTTAGAATTTCCATATTGTTTAATAAAACATTGTTTCCTTTGTTGAAATATTTCTCTCATTTTAGGTCCTAACCAATCTTCCATTTGTCCATTACCATTATAATAAGAACCCCAATCATCAAATGCATGACTTAATTCATGTCCAAGTGTTACTCCAATACCTTTTTTTTTAAATTAATAAAAATATTATATTTTTAATTTAAAAATACCTGCATAATTCAAAACAGCCAAAAAATCTGGGCTATAAATTGGGGGATTTAAATATCCATTTAAAGCAACTAATGCATTTGTTTCTCTACTATAATAAGCATTTACAATCCAAGAAGAATCATAATAATCATTAGTGGCCATTTGACGTAAAAAACTTGCACCTAAAAAAAATAAATAAATATTTTTTAATTTAATTTAAATTTACCTTCAAAATTATGAACCATTTCTGCAAAAGGAGCATCAATTTTAAGTAAATTATAATGTTTATATATTCCTTCCAAATATTTATTATCAAATATTCTTTCAAAATAAACAGCATTAGCTTGTAATAATTGTAATTTTGATAAAGCCCTTTCTTTTGTAATTTTATCTAGCCAAGGATTATCTTTAAAAAATAAAATTAAATTATTAATTTTTTAAAATATATTTATTTTTTAATAATAAATAAATTAACTTACTTTCTAACATTCTTTTAAATTCAGAATATACAGAAGTATATATTTTTCCAATTTCATTACGTATTCCATTACTCAAATGTTTAGATAAATATATTCTATCAAGTAATTGAGGAAAATACCATTCAACAAATTTTTCACATTTTTCTGTTGTTGTCATCCAATTTTTAGACATTGCACATTTTTTAGCTTTAAATGAACTTTCTTGGCCAGCTGAAAAAAGAAAGTAAAATTTTTATTAAAATTTTTTATTTTTATTAATTTAGATAATTTTGTCTATTTTATATTAATAAAAGGGAAGGTATATAGCTGTTATAATGACTTTATAATTTTATAAATAATTTAATGAAGATGGTTCTTTTCTTCATTAAAAAACATTTTATATATTTAATTAATAATTTTATAAAAATAAAATATTAATTATTTTTTCAAAAGAGAAAATAAAGGGTTACTAAACCCATAAAGTTTTCTAAATCTCTCATGACTTTCTTGAGATTAATTTAAAAATATTTATTTAAATCTTTACCTTTTGGAGGTTTAGAATTAACATAATGAATTGTATATCTTTTATCCATTTGTGGCATAAAATTCCAAAGAATATTCCAATCTAAATAATCAGCAATTTCTTGTTCATTAAATTGTTCAATTAATTTTCCCATTCTTTGAAGCAATGTTGGTTCAGATAAATGAATTTCTGTTTGAGAATTAATATTTATTCCAATAGGTAAAAGAATATTTTGTACAAATATTGTCCAATTAAATGTTGAAATAAAAGCTCCAGGTAAATCTAATTGGGAAAGACGAATATAATTTTGAGAGGAAGAAGGTCCAGTTTGAAAAATTGGATCAATTTCTGAAATTTTAATATTTTTTAAATTAAAAAACAAAAAAATAATTTAATTTTTACTAACCAAAATGTTGTGATAATTTTTGTTCAATTTTAAATAAATTTCTAACACGCCTTTCAGCTTCTAAATTAATTATTCCTTTCAAATGTGTATTAATTGAACAATTTGATTGTTGACAATTTTTTGGTATTTCTCTCTAAAATAAATAAATAAAAATTAAATATTTTTTTTTTAATTTTACTTTAAATTTTGAAAAAGGAAGCAAAACAGGCTGAATATTTTGTTTTAAAGAATATAAAATATCATCTTCTAATAAATTTCTAATTATCATTCCATAACGACTTGTTAATAAATCATCAGTCTTAAAATAAAAAATAAATATTAATTTATATTTATTTTTAAATATTAAAACAAATACCCATTTTTTTAAATTTAAACAATAAATTTTTTTAAATAAAATCCCATTAAAAAAAAGACTTAAAAATATTGAGATACTCAAAAATAAATAATATTTTTATAAAATTTCTGATTATCACACTTTACTTAATAAATTTAAAAAAATATTTTAAAAAAATTACTTTATCAATTGTCCATTCTCTATGAGATGAAATTAATGATTTTGGTTGAATACCTTTAAAAAATAAATTTAAATAATTTAATAATTTATTTACCAAGTGATTTTCTTAAAGGATTTGTTCTTTCCTTTTGTGTATTAAAAAGAGGAAAAAATTGAAAAAAAACTCCAATAGGAAATGCTTTAATTGCCCAATCAGTATTAAATTGTCTTTTATTATTTTCTTCTTTTTTTGTTGTTAAAATATTTAATTTATTTAAAATAACATCACTTCCTAATATTAATTTATTTGATGATTGAATACAAGCACTATGAAATCCATAAAGTTTTTTAATTAAATTTTCAGGTAAATTAGTATTTGTTGGAGGATTGGCAAGTAATTCTTTAAAAGTAAAAAAGTAATTTTAAAAAAGAATAATAATATTTTTTAACCTTCCAATTGTTTTTGTGTTTGTTCACGTCTAGATGCTGTAGTACTTATTTCTGAACAATCCGAACTAAATTTAATTTAATAAATATTTTTATTTTATTTAAAATAAATAAATATTCTAATAGAAAGGATTATATCTAAAATAATTTGGCCAAAAAAATCTGTTTAATTTTTATTAATTCCCAAGTTAATAATTAAGAGAGTTTTTATTTATTCATTTATTTAATTAATTAATGAAAAGGTATTAAAAATAAAATAATTTTAAAATAATTAAATATAAATAATTATTTTAAATAAATTAATAAAAATTACCGAGGAATATTTTTCTTATCAAAACCATCACAAACATATTTATAAAAATCATTACAAGGATCTAATTTTGTATTTATAGAAGAAATTAATTCAGGATATTTAAATGCAATTATTTGATTAAATAAAAATAAATTAAGTAAAAAATAAATAATTAAAATAATTGTTGTTGTTTTTTGCATTTTGTTGTAATTTTTTAAAAATATTTAAAAAAACAGGAAGTAAATAAAATGACTAAAAAATAAAATTATTTAATAAAAATAGACAAGATTTAAATATTTGGAAAATAAAATTATTTTTTAAAAATTAGCTTTATTTTTAAAAAAATAAATTGAAAATATAGACAGACATTTTTTTATTAATAAAAAAATTAAATTGCCTAAAGTTTTGTTCCAAAAAATAAAAAAATATTATTTTATTTATTTAATATATTTTATTAAAAATAAAGGAACTAAAATTTAAAAAATTAAATTATTTAATTAAATTTATAAATAAAAATATTAAAAATAAAAAAAAATTTTATTAATTTAAAATGTTTAATTTAATAAAAAATTTAAAATATTTATATACTTTATTAAAATTAATTTTCTTAAAACTTACTCTTCACACATTATTCCGCGCGGTTGATCATTAAAATAGAAATTTTTGGCATCATTTTTAGTCTTTGCACGGGATTTGGCGCATGTAAAGAACACACGTTCTTTTTTTAATTTTTTGTTCCTTTTTTAAATAAAAATTTAATAGTTTATTTAATTTAATTAATCAAACTTTAAAAATGTGAAGAGAAAGATCAGATGGTAATTTTTGGACATTTTTGTTTTAAAATGCAGAAAATTAAATAGAAAAAAGATTATAATGAATAGACTAGTTAATCATTCAATTTCTTTTTTTAACATATTTTTGTAGGAAGTTATTTTAAACTTTATACATTAAACTAAATAAAAAATGAATGGTTGATTACACACGTGAATTAAAAGAGGAAGTGTGAAGGAATGACAGAGATAAGGTCAGTTCGGCGCTAAAAAGTAAATTATTTTACTTTTTTAAGTAAAGGGCTAAAGTTATAACAATTTTCAACTCTTAATTTTGTTTTTCTTTATTTTATTCAAAAAATATATGTCTGGATCCCAATTTTGGTTTTGCCAGTCAGTTTCGGTCAAGCTCGTAAATTCGAATTTTCCTCACGTTTTTGTCTCTAACTATTCTTAACTTTTAAAAAAAGTTTAATATATTTATTAAATTAATTTGTTAATATTATAAAAACATATTTTAAATAAAATAACAAAATTTTCGAAATTTTCCTATATTTTTTAAAAAATAACATTAAAATATCAAATTTTAAAAAATTTATTAAATTTAGCAAATTTAAGAATATTTAAATAAAATATTTATTTTTTAATTAAAAATTTTTTTATTTATTATTTAGAGATATGCGCCGTAGTAACCCCTTTGTTAGGGGAATTTAATTAAAAAGGAAAAAAGATTTAAAGAGTATGACTAGACTTTTTTTGATTTTTTCTAATTTTAGAAATTTAAATTTATTTTAAAAAATTAAAAAAAGTTTAAAAATAGTTTATAAATTTAATTTACTTTAATCGAAATTTTTTTTTTAAATAATTTAAAATTGATTAAAAGCAAGAGATAATAAAAGTTAAAAGAAAATGCAACATATATTCGAGTAATTTATAAAAAAAAAAAGAAACAAATTTAAAACGGAAAAGAGGAAGAAAAAATAAAATAAAAATAGCTCAAAAAATTACAAAAATTAAATTTTTGTAATTTTTCTATTTTATTAAATTTTTAATTAATTAATTATTTAAATTTAAAAAATGTAATAAAAGATTTTTTACTTATAATATTTTAATAAATTTTTACATTTAAAATTTTATATAAAATTAATAAATTATTTATTATAATATTCTTTATTTTTTTCTTCATTATTATCATATCCTAAAAATTTAGAAATAACATCATAAGTACTCGCAAGTATTGCTTCTTCACTTGGATGATAATCTAAATATTAAAAAAATAAAATTTATTAAAAGAATAAATTATAAATAATTAAAAATAATGATATACATATTAATTATAATATTCATAGATATTCCCACATTTAAGTAAAGATATATTTTCTAACAAATTTTATTTAATTAATTTAGCTTTAGTAACTGTCTGACTAAAATATATAAAATAAATTTAATATATTTACAGTAAGGATTTTCATAAATATTTGGAAAATCATTTGGAGAATTATAAATTTGATTTTCATTAATTGTTCTTTGCTGTTGATTATCTAAAAATAATATAAATAATTAATTTAATTAATTAATATAATATTATTAACCATTAATTCTTTCTAATCTTCTTCTATTATTATTATTATTTAAATTATTATTATTATTATCTTCATCATTTTCTGAACTTGTTGATTTTTCATATGAAGAAACATTTATTGTATCTTCAACTTGATTATTTTGTTCAATTTTTTGTTTTGAAGTTGATGGTCGTTCTTCTTCTTTTTCTTTAATTGGTTGTTTATTTTTTTGTTTATTTAATTCTTCTTTTTCTTTTTTTAATGTTTCTGTTTTATTTAATTCTTCTCCTTCTTTTAAATCTTTTTTATTTGATTCTCCTGCTGTTTCTGAATTTTTGTTTTCATTTATTTCATCATTAATAGTATTTTCATTACTAGTTTGTTCAATTAAATCATTTTCTTTAAAATTAAATAAAAAATTATTTTAATTCAAATAAATACATTTTTAATAGTTTTTTTAAATTATTAAAGAAAAATAAATAAATAAAATTAATTAAAAGTAATATTGTTAAAGTATATTTAATGGAGGTTATGAGTAGGGTACTAACAAATTACAGATTTTATTATTTTATTTAGTTATAAATTTATTTTTAAATTTAAACTTTTAATTTTACTTATAAAATTAAAAAAAAAAAGTTAAAAAAATTATTTTATAAAAAATAAATAAATAAAAAAATAACCAGTTTGTGTACTTGTATCAATAACATTAATTCCTTCAATTCTTCTACTTCCAAAACCTTCTCTTCTAAAACTAGTCTCATCTAAACGTAATTCATCTGCTTCATTATTAATAATTTCTTCTTCAATATTATCATCTTCATCAACTTTATTTAAATTTATTTTTTTAAATAAAGTTTTTACTTTTTTAAATATTGAACGTTTTTTAGGTTCAAAATAATAAATATATTCTGGACTTTCTCCATTCTAAAATAAAATATATATATATATTTTTTAATTATTTATTTACATATTTTAATAAAAAACCTGTAAAATAGGCATAACTAATAAAGCATCAAAAACTTTTTTTTCTCTCAATTTAATTTTGTCAAAAATTATAGATTCTCTAAATTTAATTGTTTATTTTTATTTTATTAATTTATTCAATTTCAAATTTTTTATGATTGAGCAGAGGGGTTATTTTATTAATTTATTAAAATACGTTAATATTAAAGGAGACACTAATTTTGAGATTTATTTTTCAACATTTATTAAAATTGGATCTATACCACATTAAATGGGTTATATTATAAATAATATATTAATTAATATAAATTATATTAAATTAATTTACTTTCCAGAAGCATTAGATTTCATTTGTACAACTTTATCACAAAAAGTTACAGGACATTTATCTTCAAAATAATTAGGTAATTTTATTTGTTGATCTTCATTATTTGTTGTTATATTAATATTAGAAGAAGAAGAAATAGCAATTTCTGTTTGTTTTGAAGGTGAACCAGGACAAGAAGAAAGTGAAGAAGAAGATGAAGAAGAACAAGAATGTAAATGATGTGGTGGTGTTGTTGAAATATGTGGAGAATGAGGAGGTAGTGGAGGTGGAGGGGGAGGGGGAATTGTATTATCACTAGTATTTGTTGTAATATTCTCTGGATTTTTTGGATCAGCAGATGTTGATGAAGTT
The DNA here is from genome assembly GCA_015183035.1 of Meloidogyne chitwoodi. Taxonomy (NCBI): domain Eukaryota; kingdom Metazoa; phylum Nematoda; class Chromadorea; order Rhabditida; family Meloidogynidae; genus Meloidogyne; species Meloidogyne chitwoodi. Next base: position 1,075,184 of record JACZZP010000004.1, on the reverse strand, counting down.
TCTTTACCTTCATCTTCTTCTTCCTTAACTGTATCTAACTTAGCTTGACGTTTATTTAGATGACGAAAGGATAATTTTTTTCTGATACTTTTTAATTTTAAAATAATTTTATTTAATTTTAAAATAAAAAAATTACGTTTTATTTGCACATTTTTTGTGAACAAAATGCTGAAAAATTATTTTAAAAAATTTTTTAATTAATTAATTTATTTCCTACATACTTTACAATTTGGGATCATATGTAATTTTTGTACTTTTGTTTTTAATTTTGTTTTCTTCCTTGATTTGCAAAGTTCACAATCAATCGTTGGAATCTGAATGCTTAACTTTTTTTTAATTATTGAATAAATATTGGATTTTTAGGTTAGTTTTTATAATAAAAAAACAATTTTAGATTATGAAAAATGTCCAAACTTAAATGCTTTGAGAACACATAGCTACATATGATAGGATAGTGAGAGGAGTATATTTATAAAGAAGGGATAAAAGGACAATTCTAAATTTTAAAATTAAATTGAAAATAAATATAAAATTTTTTTAAAAGTTTATTAAAAATGCTTTTCTTAATTTTAAAAATAATAATTTAAACAAACAAACAGCTTTAACACTAATAGCCATTGGATATTGTTTAGAAGTTCTCATATAATTTATAACTTTTTGTTTATTTAAATAAATATCAATATTTATTCCATCTTTCCATTCAGGTTCAGTTAAAGGTCTACTTGCTAAAATTATTTTTCTATCTTTTGCTTCAACAATTGTTAAATAATATTGCATTTTTAATTCATCATTTTCTTCAAGTTTTACAAGTAAATTTTCTTCTAATGGACGAGTAAATTTTAATCGTAAATAAATTTTTTTTTCATTGGAAAAAGTTAAAAAATGTCCAAATTGAAAACGATGTAAACGTTCAAAATTTAGATTTTTTAAAATCCAATTATTTGTCTATAAATTTTATTAATTTTTTTAAAAATAAAATTTACTTTATTTAATTATAATTATAGCAATTTATTTAATTTTTTATTAAAATTTGTATTAATTTTAAAAATTTACTTATTTGTTTGTAATTTTTTTTAATTAATTAAAAGAGGATGATAATGACAATTTTTGTTTAAAAAAAACTTTAAAATAGCCTCAAAAAAATTGTGACTAAATATCTATGAGAATTTTTAATAAAAAATTTTATTTTGTTTTTAATTTAATATAAATAATAATTTAAAACCCTTTCAAGTCCAATAAGTCTTTCTAAAGAAGAAATTTTAATTTTTAATTTATTTATTGCTTTTCCTACAGCTGGAATTAAATCAAATTCAAAATTAGCCCCTTTCCCATTTTTTGTATTTATTATTGTTTTTTGTTGTTTTTTACCTCCTTTAATACAATATTCACATTCTAAATTTACTTGCCATCTAAATTAATAAATAAAAATATTTATTTATTTTTAAATTTTATTTTAATATTACTTTATTGGTTTTTTTGTTTCTTCATTTAATGAAGGTGTTATTATACCACGAAATTTACAACAACAAAAAGAATCTTTAAAATTAAATAAAATAATAAATATTAATAATAAATTAATATTCATTTAATTTTTTATTTAAAATAGTTAAATCCCAAAAGAATTTTAAAAATATTCTAAAAATTAAAAATAAATAAAATAAATATTTAGTCAATAATTTTCGGCAAATTGATAGACAAAAATAATAATTTTTTTTAAAATATAGACGATAGACTGTTCTTATTATGTACTTGAGGGAAAATAAATATTTAATAAAAAATAATTTTAATTTTTTAAGAAAATTAATAAAATATAATAAGGAAAATTAAAATTAAAAATATTAAAATTATATATTAATTAATTAAACTTAAAAGTACATTTATTAGCACTTTAAATTTAACAAATAATTCAATAATTCTTCACTTAATTTATTAAAATAAATGATGTAATAATATTTAAAAATAATTTTTAAAATATTTTGAAATTTAATTTAAAAAATGTTAATGAATTTAAAAGTTTATAAAAATATATTAGTAGATTTTTAAAAAATAAATTAAAATTAAATTATAATATGAAAGTTATTCAAAGGTTGCGTTATACTGATATTTAAATTAATTGATCAATTTTGAGATCATTTCTTTTTAATTTTTTCTTCTATTTAGAAATATTTAGCACTTTTAATTTTATTAATTTGTCAATTTAATAAAAATTAATTTTAAAATTAATTTTATTTATTTTTTGAAACAAAAAATAAAAAATTATATTATTTTTAATAGTAAAATTTATTCAAAATTAAAAAATTAAATTGATATTTTGTTAAAATCAAATAATTTTGTTTACTTAGAAAAATATATTTTTTAATTAATTTTTATTTTAAAAATAAAAAAATAAAAATATGTTATTAATTAATTAATTAAAAATATTATTTACAAATAGTACTTACATACATTTATTCCCATTTGTTAAATCTAAATATTAAATTTAATAAAAAAAATTCCCATAAAATTAATTATTTTTTAAATGATATTCTCAACAAATATAAATAAATAAAACATATGTATATAATTGTTAGAAACATCAGTCAGTTAATTTATAAAGGTACATACCTATACTAATTTTTATTAATTTTATTCAAGAAAGCAAACATTTATCATTACAAAAACAATATATTTATATATCAGAATTATCAAATAAATAAGTCAGTAGTAAGAAAGACGGGACCGTCGCGGGTGTCAATAAGGGCAATTAGTAATTATCAAAGGAATGCCGACAATTAATTATTTTAAAGTGTTTTTGGTGCGCAACGGGGAAAACTTTTTGAAAACTTTTTAAAATTTTTGAAACTTTATTTAAAACTTTAATTTTTTAAAACTTTTTTTTAATTGGTGAAAAGAACTTTTGGTTAAATGAAATTTTGGTGAAATGAAAATTTTGTATTTCTTTTAAATAAAGAGAAGACATGAGGAGAGAGAAAAGCTAAAGAAAAATTGTAAAATGGACGCCATATACAGGGTGACAAAAAAGTTCGGAGACAATCTTTGAGTTACAGTACCACTAAGCATTTATAATATTTTTCTCCATTTTTAGTTTCAAAATATTAAGCGAAGTATTCTTAACATTTTTGCTCTTGACCATTTATTTTTAGCGCGTAAGATTAAGATTTTAGAAAATGTCAAATAATCGTGCTGCAATTATTTCTTTGTTTTTGAATAATGTTCGTCAATGCGACATTGTTCGTCAACTGAATATTCCAAAGCAAACTGTTTCTAAGGCAATAAAACGTTACAAGGAGTTGGGGAACAGCTCGGACCGTCCCCGCAGTGGCAGACCGCGAACAAAAAACACCTCTAAGAACCGCAAAATCATTCGAGATCGGATTAAGCGGAATTCGAGAGTTTCCATGAGAAAAATTGCGCGTGAGACTGGAATAAATCGAGAATCTGTCCGACTTATAGCCAAAAATGAACTTGGACTTCGTCCCTATAAGCTCCAAAAAGTTCAACTTCTTACTGAAAAAATGAAAGAAACTAGGCTTAAAAGATGTCGCGCACTCCTTCGTCGGGTTGCGGGTAACAAATGGGAAAAAGTCGTCTTCACAGATGAGAAGCTGTTCACCATTGAAGCTTTTCATACTCATCAAAACGACAGAATCTGGTCAGGAGAAGCTCCCGGATCTTCTGCAGTTGTTTGCCACTCTCAACACCCCCAATCAGTAATGGTATGGGGCGGAATCTGCGCCTCGGGCAAAACACAGCTTGTTTTTGTTTCTCAAGGTGTTAAAATCAACGCTAACACGTATATCCGCGATATATTGGAAGCAGTAGTTCTGCCATGGTCACAAGAACATTTTGGGAATAATTGGATATTTCAACAAGATTCAGCACCTGCGCATAGAGCTTTGGCAACGCAACGGTGGATTTCAAGTCATTTTCCTGACTTCATATCACCTAAAGAGTGGCCACCGTACAGTCCGGATATTAATCAAATGGACTTTTCACTTTGGTCTATTTTAGAGGCAAGGGCATGCTCTAAACCCCATAAAAGTTTAGAGTCATTGAAACGCTTCCTCATTGAGCAGTGGGACAAAATTTCGGATGATGAGGTGCGCGCCATCACTAAAAATTTTACTAAGCGTCTTAAGCTCTGTATCAAAGAAAAAGGAGGCCACATAGAAACCCATTAGATATATTATTGCTATTACTATTTTTTATCTATTTGAAATATTTGATTATAATTTTACAATTATTTGTTTATTTTTTTTGAATAAATGCTTATCTCCGAACTTTTTTGTCACCCTGTATTTATAGAGCGCATTTTGTTTTTAATAAAGTATTTTTATTTAGTTTTCAGGTATCTAGTAATGTTTATGAGTGGACATTTTCTCAATATTGAAGTAATTTTGTCATATAATTAATTAATATTCAAGTTCCCCGTCCAATTAATATTTCCATATAAGGGGAACTGGAGTACCAGAAAAACTTCAGTTTTAATTATAAGCTAAAAAGACTGGTACTCCTTTTCCCCTGTTCTTAATATTATATTTAATTAATTGGATAAAAGTTATTTAAAAGAAGAGTCTTTATTTTGGGCTTAAACAGGCGCGCCTCAAGAGTTGGTCTCCCAACTCTCGGGGCCCAACGCCACCGGACCGGCCGGGCATTAAATGGCGCTCCTGGGTGGATTCCAGAAAAACCAGTTTTATCGCCCGCTACACCTAAAATATTTTATTTTACTTTCCAATAAAAATTAAACCCCATCAGTCAAAAAATTTTAATCCACATTCCGTTCCACCCAAAAAATTTTTTTTCTTTCCGTCCTAACCCAAAATTAAACCCCATCAAGCAACAATTAATTAAACATTCCTCACCAACCACTTTCGTACAAAAAAGAAATACAAAATTTTCATTTCACCAAAATTTCATTTAACCAAAAGTTCTTTTCACCAATTAAAAAAAAGTTTTAAAAAATTAAAGTTTTAAATAAAGTTTCAAAAATTTTAAAAAGTTTTCAAAAAGTTTTCCCCGTTGCGCACCAAAAAACACTTTAAAACAATTAATTGTCGGCATTCCTTTGATAATTACTAATTGCCCTTATTGACACCCGCGACGGTCCCGTCTCTCTTACTACTTAAGTCGTAATTTAAAAATGAATAATCCTACTGAAAATGTATGTAAAACTTAAAAAATATTAATTATATTATTATTATTATTTAGACTATTAATTTAACAAATAATGGAATAATATTTGAATTAATATTTCCAGCTATTTTATATTCATTTATTTCAATTATTGGAATTTTATTTAATTTTAGTATTATTTATATAACAATTAAATATAGGTAAATTAATTATTATTTATATAACAATTAAATATAGGTAAATTAATTATTATTTAATTTTAAATATTTATTTTATTTAAGAAAATATTATGATACACTAAACAGTAATACAGCCATTCTTCTTTCAATTAATTCATTTTTTGAAATTTTACATCAATCTGGCAATTTTTTCCACTTATTAATTACTAGTAGTGGAATTAATTTTATTCCATTTGGAACAGCTATTTTATTTCAATTTCATTCATTTATTGGATATTATTGTGGACTTTTTACATTTAATTCTTTAAGTATTGACAGACTTTTTGCTGCTGCATTTCCTTTTTAGTAAAATAAATAATTATTTTTTAATATAAAATTTTCAAAACATTTCCTTACTTTAAAGCTTATAAATATATAATACTATTTATTTATTATATGTTTAGTAGAGCTGTTCCAAGACCAAAAATAACCAAGACCCAAGACCAAGACTTATAACCAAGACTCAAGACCAAGAAAAACAAGACCAAGACCCAAGACCAAGACTAAAAATATTTTAATATATACAAAAAATTAAATTCATTAAAATTTATTATAAATCCCCAAAATCATAATTAAAATGTAAGAACAATTGCTGTTTAGCATGAGTGCTACTAAAAGAAAGCCGTTTTGGCTTGTAAATTTCTCTAAGAATCGAAAATGTTCTTTCTCGCTCTACTGTGCTTGGTGGTGAATAAAGAAAAATTTTCGCAAGCTGTTTAAGGGTTGGGTGTGATAAGTCTCCCAGAATTTAATTGGATTATATACCAGCGATTCAAAATGACTCTGAGTTTAATTATTTATTTACACATGACAAAATATATTAAGTACCTTTAGAAACTAAAACCTCGCAAGTTTAGCGCCGCAGGCGAAAATTTAAAAAAATTATTGCTTTAGTTGCCAAGTATTAACCATTTTCAGCGCCGCAGGCAAAAAATTTTTTTAATTTTTAAACCTCTTGCCAAAATTTTTCCCCAAAATTGTGCTTGGTCCCCCTATGGTATCACACCAAGACCCAAGACTTACAAGCCAAGACCTACAAGCCAAGACCCAAGACCAAGACCAAAAAAACCAAGAAAACCAAGACCACCAAGACCAAGACTCTTGGAACAGCTCTAATGTTTAGGTCCAAGATATATAAACTTAATTCTTTAGTATAATAGATCCAATTTTAACATTTTTTTAATTTAAAAATAATTAATTAATATTTATTTAGTTATTCAACTTTAAATAAAAGAAAATATATTTATGGACATTTAATTTTAATATTTTTATTTATATTTTTATTAATCTACATTATTATAATAACAAAAAATGATTATTCTTTTATTTTAGTAAATGGAAGTTTAGTAAATATATTTTATATACTCTCTAGAGACTATATAATTTTGTCAATTTTTCAATATATGACAATGATTGGAATAATTTGTTATATTTTTATTGGATTAATAATAATTTTTAGAAAAGGTAATTTAAGAGATTTGTTAAACATTAAAAAAGTTAAAATTAAATTATAAACATTTATAGTTAATTTTATACAAAATTATTTTATATTGCTTTTTTAGGGGAATAAGACTTTAATCTTAATAAATTACAAAATAATAAAATTTAAGCTGTCATAATCATAGAATTTCCCCGCCCAACTTTTTGCTGATATAAGGAATGGGAGAACCAGCAAATTAACTTTAGTCCTTAACAAACTTACCAACCGATTCGGCTGGTTCTCCCCTTTCCTTTAATTACACACACTTTATTATATTTGTTTAATTGTGATAAATTTATAAAAAGGGAAAAGAGTTTATTAAAAGGGTCCAAAAACGGCGCGTCCCGGGAGTTGGCTCGCCTACTCTCGGGACCCAACGCCACCAGCGGAGCTGGATTTTGAGATAAGCATTTTAAATTTATACATATTTAATTTTATGTTTTGTAGTTAATTCTTCCACAAATGATATGAGCAAAAAAATATATCGATCATTATTTTTAATTATTTTTATTAATATATTTTGCTATATTTTAAGTATAATAATCTTTAAATTATTTATAAATCCAAATACAATAACAAATGTATTAAAATTATCATTATATTCAATTATTCCTGTATTATTTATTAATATTGCTACTATTTGTAATGCTCTTTAAAAATTAATTTATTTATTTATTTTAGTATTGAATACAATAATGCTTATAAAAAAGAATATAAAATAATTAAACAATTTTTATTAAAATTATTTAGAATTAAAAAAGTAATTAATAAAACAACAAATGTTATTGTAGTAATTCCAAGAAATAAAATAGTAAATGAAACTCGCAATCAGTTAACATGATTTTTATCTCTAATATTTTTTATTTAATTAACGTACATTTACATATTTGTATGTATAAATTTGAAATATTATTTATTATATGTATTTTTTTTAATTCTAATTGTTAATATCTAGAAGCATCCTAATCCCTAAACATTTTTTAAAAAATCTGATTTTCTTTCCGGAAAGTTGTAAATTCTGATTTTCTTTCGGAAGGTTGTATATGTATTAAATGCACGTGTCGTGTTTCGATATGAATGGGATTTATTACAAGAAAATGTGAATAATTTAAACTCGTGTCTCTCTCTGTTAAAGATTAATATCCTTCATATAAATGCTAAATTTAAATAACAATTTAAATTTTTATTTTGGCTTAAATTTTAAAACAACATAATCAAATAATTTATTAAATTCTTCATAAATTTTAGTAGTTTCATCCAAAGCATTTCTAATAAAATAAGATCCATTTAAGGCAATATAAACATTTTCAATTTTTTTAATAACATTATTTGCATTTTCAATTGCATTAATAAGTTTTTTAGTAGATTTGTTTAAATTTTTAGAAGCTTCAAGAAATTCTTTAAAATTAATTTTATTATTAATATTTGATTCATTAATTAATTCTTTAATATTTTCATATTTTTTTAAAAAATTTTCTTTATAATATTGAAGGGCTAAAAATTTATTTGCTAAAGAAGACTCTATTGTTTTTATAAAATTTTCAAAGCAAGGCATTTTTTCATCAGGTTTTTTAAATTGTGATAAACATGAAATAAGAAACCTAAATTAATAATATTTTTTAAAATATATATTTTTATTTATTTAAATTTTAATTTTTAAATAAATTAAAGGAAGCTAAAAATCCCTTTTTAGAAATATTTTAGGAAATTAATCTTTTAATACAAAAAAATTAAAAAAAAGGAAAATAATTTTAAATATTTTTAGATTCTTTTTCAATTTGTGCCAAAATTAATTGCCAAAGAAAAAAGATTAAATTAAAGTTTTTTAATTTTTAAAAATTAAAATAAATATATTTACATATCACAATAACAAAGTTTAATTTGACATTTTGTATTATTTAATTTTCTACAGTCAATTTTAGCATTATTTTTAATTTTTGTAACATTTAAAATAAGAAAATTAAAATATTCATCTTCAGCACATTTAAAATTGTAATTTTTACCATTTTGAATTGATTCAGCAAAAATATTAAAAATATTTTTGGGACAATTTTTTTTAAGTTTTGCTACAGAATAACATTCTTTATGCCATAAACAACACCTAAAAATGAGAAATAAATTTAAAAAAATATTATATAAATATATTATAATACAAACTTATCAATATCATCAAAAGCAGTTCCGAAATTATTTGAACCACAACTAAAAATAATTTAATATAATTAAACTTATTAATTTAAATATTTAATTATTATAGTCTAATAGAATGTTTATAAAATACTTTTAAGAGACTAAAAATCTTTTTTTATTATTTTTACCAAATATATTATGCAAAATGTAAGTTTTTTATTTTTTAATAATTATTTAATTAATTTTCTTGTAGGTAACAAAATAATTATATTTCTCGCCAAATAATAAAATTCAATGTTCTCCACTCTTTTTGTATAAATTAGAAAAAGTGGATTATATATAGACTTTACTTTATTTTAACATTCCTTAACTATTCTTGAGTTTATGCTCTTCTTCCCTTTTTTAATGAATTTATTATAAAGTTTATTTTTAAATGAAGAATTTGTTTTAAAATAATAAAAATCACTCTAGAATCTTTGAAAACCTTCTTAATTTTTAAAAATAATATTTCTTTAAAAATAACTTACTAACATCCATAATTTTTATAATCAACAGGATTACGTTCTAATGGACATGTTGGTAATAATAATTCAGTTTGTTCTTTCTATTTTTTAAAAATATTTAAAATTATTAAAAATAATAATAAATAACCTTTAACATATTATAACATTCAATTCTACTCCAAAATACAAATCTTTCATTAACTGGTGGTTTTGTTAAAATACTTGAATTATATCCTAATAACATATCCCATTTTAAAGCTAATATTATTTTATAATAATTTTTATCAGAATTATATATTTTTAACATTTTTTTGAGAATTTGTTGACATTTGCCATTTGCTAAATTTTATTCTTTTAAACAATTAATTTTAGGTAGAATTAAATTAATTTTAATTTATAAAAAATAGTTACGGCTGTTTAGCTTGTCCCAACAAATTAAATAATAAAAAAATTCTTTCATCGATATTTTTAGAGAAACTCTGAAAATAAAATTTTAATTTTTAATGTTCATTTAAGTTAGAAATAATTAAAAAATAAAAATTATTTTAATTTTAAAAAATATTAATAAAAATAAAACTTACTCATTTTCATCAATATCTGATTTTATTTTAATTTCTTTCAAATCTTTATCAATTAATAAAATTCCATTCCATTCATTTCCTTCATTCTTACATTTTCCCTCATCAATACATTTTTGACATAATAAAGAAGAATTATTATTTTTATTTTTTTTAATAATTAAATGTTCAGTGGTTAATTTCAATTTATTATTAATTTTATAAAATCCTAATTGACTTTGATAACATAATATTAATCTAAATTAATTAATTAATTAATTAATTTTAAAATATTATTTTACCCTTTACAATTAATAAATTCTTTATCGTTTTTTAAAAAATTTTTGCAAATAATATTATTGGCAGGACATTCTCTAAAGGGAGAGAGTTGCATCATTAAAATAAAATTAAAAATATAAATAAAAAGAATTAAAGGTAAATAAATAAATAAAATCATAATTTAAAATATATTTTAATTATCTAATTTATAAATTAAAAATTATAAATTTAAAAAAAACTTTAATTTTAAACCCTATTTTATTTAAAAAAAAAGTAAAAATAAATTTAACATTTATTAATTATAAAAAATTAAATAATTTATTAGTTAATTTATAAAAATAAATGGATAACATTTTATAGTTAAAATATTACTAAATTATTTTATTTTAAATTTATATTATATACTATTAATTTTAGTAGTAATTTATTCAATGAATCATAATACTAAATATTTTTATAAAATTATTTATGTACTATAAATTATTAAATAATTATTTGAACGAACAAAAACAACAACAAATTTAACAATTTATTAAAATATAAAGGTAAAAAAGAGAAGACAAAATTTGTCTGATTTTATAAATAATTTTTAATAATTCAGAACTGTAAGATCATTGTCTTGAATTAATTTATAAAAATAAAGGAATTAAAAAATATTTTTAAAAATTACCAATTTGACGAAAATAAAATATTTAAAAAAATATAATATTTAAAAATAATTAATTATTTGAATTAATTTCTAAAACAACAGAAATATTCATCATTTTTAAAGGATATTCACTGCCATCAGATAATCTAATTATTGCATTATTTAATTTATTTTTTAAAATTAAATTATTATTTTCTTCTTCTTCTATTAGAGGAGAACTTTGTTGTTGTTGTTGTTGACATTCTTCTAATGAAGAATTATTTAAATTATTAATTTGATTTAAATTAGAGTTCATTGCACTTAAATAAGCTATAAAAATATTAATTTATTTATTACCTAATAAAAATTTTAAAGAAATTTTTATTTTTTATTTTTTATGGGATTTTCTGAGTTTATTTTGTTAAAAAATAAAATATATATTTAAAAAAATATATTATTTAACTTACAACTTGAATCAGAAATATTTTCATTTTGTTCAATATTTTGGGAATTGTTTATTTCAAAATTATTTTCTTCTTCATTATTATCTGCTTTTTGATTTTCTAATTGAACTTTTACTTTTGATTGATAATTATTATTTTCTTTTTGTTGTTTTGGTTTTTGCTTAAAATTATTAAAATAATATTTATTTAATATTTATCCAATAAATCAATTTATATCCAACAAAAATATTTTTTTAAATAAATATTTTTACTTTTCTCCAATTTTCATTTATAATTTGATTTGTTTGTTGTTTCTTCCATTTTACACTCCCTTCTTTATGTGTTTTTATTTTATTTTTATTTGAAATATTTTCTTCTTCATAATCTGAATAAATTTCATCAAAACAATTATTTTGAATCTAATAAAAAATATTATTTTTATTTTTTTTTAATTTAAATAATTACCTTACGTACACAAAATAAATGCCATACGCCTAAAATTAAAATACAAAAAATAATCCAACCAACAAATAATTCCCACATATTTACTTTTTAAATAATTTTCTTAAATAAATAAATAAATTTATGTTAATTTAATTTTTATTGAATTACTTTACTTTTTCAGACAAATAACACTTTAATCTAAAGTTTTAATCATACAAAAGAAAGGGGGAAAAAAATAAAAAATGTGCAAAAATAAAAGTTATTTTATTTTTATAAATCAACAGAAAAACAAAAAAATGATTTTTTAAAAAATAATAGAAAAAAAGCTTATTTTCTTTTTGTTTTAACTGAATAAAATTTAAAAATTTATTTATTTTTAATTTTAATTAATTTAATTAAAATTAGAGAAATTAAACTATTTTTTATTTATTTAAATTAAAAAATTAAAAAAAAAAATAATTTTTACAAAAATAAAATATTTATTTATAAAATCATTTAAATTTAATTATTATTAAATTTTCCTTTTAATATATCCATTTGTTGTTGTGGAGTTAAAAATATTGTTGTAAAATGTGTATGGGCATTTAACTAAAATATAATATTATTTTAAATTTTTAAAATTACTTTTAATGAATGATCTTGACCATTAATTTCAGTTACTGTTTTACCATCACAATCTCTAAATCCTACAATTTCATCAGTTTCAGAATAAATTGTATAAATTTTTTTGCTAGCTTCAAATCGAAATCTAAATTAAATAAATTAAAAAATAAATTATTTAAAAATAATTAATTTAAAAATTACTTTTCTGGACTATTTAAATCATCTAGAAAATTAGAATGACATTTAATTCCAGTAATATTATTACAAGGACCATGTCCATGTTTACTACTATATTGCAATAATTTACAAAGAAAAACGGCATCTCTATTTGCACCTGCTACTCCAAGAAATGAATGAATTAAATGAGTAAGTGGAGGACCTAAATCTTCGTTTGTGTCAACACATCGTCCTCCTAATATTGCCTTTTTTTAATATTTAATTATTTATTTAATTTAAATTTATTTTTAAAACTTTTCTTGCAATTGGACTGCCCATGCTATAACCAATAACATCAATTTGAGAATTTGAAGGCTAAACTACAGTTTCCGTACTTTTTTTATTTTCGGACGATTTATATGTCATTCGAAAGAGCTCGTCGAGCTGAGTCGAATGACATAAAAACTAGTCCGCGGAAACAACTATGGGCCAAGTTACAGACCCCCGAAAATTGAAAAATCATAGAGGGGAGTAAGCTCATTTGAGGTGATTACCGCGGCTGCTCCTAAATTATTTTCACTGAATTAATTATTTTGTTGTAATTTGCGCTGTAGAATAACGTATGTAACAAAAGCCAACGAGAGATGGGCTCCCACACGAAGAAGTCATAAAACACTCCTAATAGGTCCAAGTTTGGCGTGTTTCCATCAAACTTCGATCCTTCATAACTTTCTTCAAAATCGTTCAATCTCGACAATTTTGGTCTCATTCGATAGGTCTCGAAGAGCCGAGTCGAATGAGCTATCATACACATATTCGAATTTTTCACCCCAAAAATGAGCTTACTCCCCCCTATGGTTTTCCAAATTTGAGGACCTATAACTTGGCCCATAGTTGTTTCCGCGGACTAGTTTTTATGTCATTCGACTCAGCTCGACGAGCTCTTTCGAATGACATATAACTCGTCCGAAAATAAAAAAAGTACGGAAACTGTAGTCAGGCCAATTTGAATAGTTTGATACTGCAACAAGTAGTAAACGAATCTAAAAAATTAAATATTATTCATTTATTTTAATTAATCAATTTAATGTTATTTTTATATATATTATTTATATTTAAGAGATAAATATTAGGTTGTGAGTCTTGTAACTTAATGAACGTCTCTATTCTTTTTTTAAAACTTTGGGAGATTATCTATTTATGAATTTATATTATAGGAATTGATTTAAATTTAAATAAACCACTCCTATTTTTTATTGTTTAATTTTAAATAAAAAAACTCTGAGTCTTTACGGATTTATTAAATATATCTCTTTAATATTTACTAGTGCCCTCCTGTTGAGGCTAAGTATTTTCAATTATAACCTTTTAATTCCATAATTAATTAATCTTTATATATTTACCAATTTGACATGTCTACATTCCATTGAATCTTTAACCCAATGTAATTTTCCAAATGCATAACTACTTGCAAATATTTCAGCATCATTATATCCATTTAATAAAAAATATTGTCTAATATTTTCATATTCACCTGCCAATGTACTTAATCCATGTACTAAAACAACAGGTCTATTATTATTATTTTGATTATTATTTTTTAATTTTTTGTCTTCTAAATTTCTTTTATTAATATTAATTATATCTCCGCCACCAAAGCTACCACTAGGACCTAAATCTCTTCTTGCTAATAATTTTTCTGCTTTATCACCATAATTTTCACGGATAAAAGTGCTAAATGATGTTGAAATAGTGCTTAATGAGTTGTTAATAAAAATAAATAAAATTAAATAAATGAGGTAATTTTTGAATAAATTAATTAATTTATTATTAAATATTTTAATTAAAGTCATTTTTTTACTATTATATTTTTTTCTAAAATTAAAAAAATAAAAAAAATATTTATTTTTGAAGAGTTTATTTTAAATTTTAATATAGTGTAAAATATTTTTTTACTTTTTTTAGTAAAAATAAATATTAAACAATAAGAAATATTTCAAGTTTTTATTTGGTACACAAAAATTAAATTAATTTAAAAATTAATTTTATTTATATAAGGCCACTAAAAAATTTTTTAAAATACGAACAACAATTTTAATTTTTGCTAAAAAAGTTAAAAATATTTAATTAAAAATATAAATCATAAACTATAAAATAAATAAATATTTTACAACATTTAGACAGACTAGTTTATCAATTTAAGTTGCAATTAATTTGTTAAAAAAGAGAGAGAGAGGAGAGAGAGGGTAACAAGGAAGTTAAAAATAAATAAATAAATTATTTTGGTTTGTTTTTAAAATTAAATAATTATTTATTTTTAACAAATAAATATTTAGTATAGAAGAATTAATATATAATAATAATATATTTATTTAGTAAAGCATCGGCAATCCATTTATTCAATCATTGAAAAATAAAATATGTAAATATATTTAATAGTATTAAAGATTTGTAAAATAATAATAATTTTATTTAAATAATAATTTTATATTATTTTTTATTATTTTAATAAATTAATAAATTTAAATAAAATTTATTTCTTTTTTAAAATATTTTTTAATATTTTATTAAATACATAGTATGTATATCTACCTATTCCCTTAAATTATTAATTAATAATATTTATTTTAAAATATTTATTTAAATAAAATTGAATTGCTGCAAAACACTGATGAGACGTAGAAGAATGTACTAAATAAATATACATATTTTTTTATTTTTAAAAGAAAAACTTTTATTTTATAATAAATATATTATTTATTAATTTATGATTTACAAACTTTAACTTTCTCTATAATATTTATTTAATTTTATTTAATTATAATAATAAAACTTTTTATATTATTACAATAATATAAAATTATTACACACAATAGGTAATAATATATTATTTTTATTTAATAAATAAAAACTTTACAAATAAACTATATATTCATAAAAATAAATAAATAAATAAATTTATCTATTTATTTAATAAAATTATATTTATTTTAATTAAAATAAATTTAAAATATTATTAAAAATCATCTGCTTTTCCATTGTAAAATATAAAAGATGCACTAATACAAAAATATATCCAGAGATTTTATTATTAAGTAATAATATGACAAACACCTGTCAAATCAAAAAACCTTTGTGTTCAAAATTCTAAAAAAGAAAAATATTTATTTAATGAGCCATCTGCCTCTATATTATTAATTTATTTATTTTTAAATTTATTTGATAAAATATAAGGTAGGTAAGTTCATTTAACTTTTTAAAATTTATTAACTTCAATCTTTTAATATTTCTTTTAATTTTTTCATATTTTTTTTTAATTTTTAAACAAATTAATTTTTTATTTTTCCAAATATTTCAAAAATTAATTTAAAGAAAATTTATATTGTAGCCAATTATTTAAAGAAAAAATATAAAAATGAGAAAACAATTCTAAATATTTATTTATTTGTATTTATACAATTTTTAAGAAAAGAAATAATAAATAAATAAATTGACATTTTTTTTAAATTTTCTCGTCCTCAAAAATAAATAAATAAATAAATATCTAAAAATACAATAAGTCTTTTTCCAATTGGCAAACAATTCTTTTCTTTACTTCTTCTTTATTATAAGGTTTAACCTTAAAATTATTTATTTATTTATTTTTATTATTTATTTTTTATAATTTCAAGTATTTTTGTTATTTTTATAGAAAAAATTATTAAAAGAATTTTTAATTTTTTTTAATATTAGGTATTCTTATTTTAAAAATATATTAAAATTATATTTTATAAAATCTTTCAGTATTTTTTAAATAAAAATCTGAGTAAAAACTCTTTTTTAATATTTTTTTGTTCCTTCATTACGCTATAGAATTAAATTTAAAAAATAATAATCTTTTATTCAAAATTTAAAAGTACTTTAATAACTAAAATAGAGCCCCGGGGGTTCTATTTTACAAATAAATTATATTTTAATTTTTAACATTCTCATGCTCATAAATAAATAAATTTATTTTAGTCGGTTAAAAATAAAGAAATAAATAAATAAAAATATATTACCAAATTATGTGTACAAAATAAATACCAAAATAATATTAAAAGTGCAGGTGAGAGAGTAAATGTATGGGAAAATCTGATCTTATTATTTATTCTCTTTTTGATAAATATAAACGACGTTCCCTGCTGTTGTGAAATTTTTGGAGAATTTATTTAAAATACTTATAATATACCTTAAACAAATTTATTAATAAAAATTAAAAAAATGTATCAAAAAATAAAATAAATGTATGGGAAATCCTCTTCATTTAATTTTATTAAAATATATTTTAATAAAAATATTTATTTTTAATTTTAAAAAACTTTAATAATTTAAATAATATTTATAAAAATATTTAACTAAACAAATAAAATAAAATAATAAACTTGTTGAAATAATAGAAATATGAGTACAAGAGTAGAAAATAAAAAGGAGAGGAAGAAGAAGATAATCTTCTCTTCTTTTCTTTTTTTCTAATTTTTTTCAATCTCGCCATAAATTTTCTTCTTTAAATTATGTAAGAAAAGCAGAGAGGAGAAGTCAATTATTTTATATATTAAACCTAATTTTTAAAATAAAAAAAATAAATAAATAAAATAATTCGCGTGTCTTCTTACGTAACAAACCAAACCAGAAGGTTTTTTAGGAGAGGATTAAATAAATTTTAGAAATTAATATATTATATTTATTTATATTTAATGGATAAAATGTTGTTTTTCTGCAAGAATGATTTTTAGAATAATTATATTATTTTATTATTATTAAAAATACATTTTTAATTTAATATATCTCTAAAAAAATTTTGCTAAAATATTATTAAATGAAGATAAATAAAATAATTATAATTTTTAATTATTTTATAAAATAATCTTCATTTACTTTTAACATTAAAAAATATTTTTTTTAATTTTTTTATATAAAAATTAATTAATTATTTTATTTTTTTTAGAAATCCCATTTTATTCAGACTTTCTAAATTTTTCCCTTTTTGTAATTTGAATCCTTTCATGTATAAAATAATTATTATAAAATTATTTATTATTTTAACAAAAAAAAACTTTTCTTTTTTCTATTAAAGTTTTTGTTAATATTATTTATATGTACTTATAATATCTGAAGGTCATTTTTTAATATTTTTTGCTTCCGCCGGGAGCCTCTTTTTATTTTTTTCGGCATTTTTCCTTCAAAACAATAGAAAATATTAATAAATAAATAATTGGTTATATTATTATTATTATTTTATATATTCATGGTCATCATCAACAGAACAGCGCATCCCTTTTTTTAAATAATAATAATAATAAATAATAATAATAACTTTTTTCTTTTTATTTCCCAAAAGAGATCTATTTTTAATAATTATTTTTTATCTACTCTTCAATTTCTGAAAATTCTCATCATTTTCATAGAATATTTTTTATCTTAATATATAAATATAAAAGAATTATACCGCTCTATATTTTTGTTTAAAATGATTGAAGATGTGAATTATTATTTATTTGGTAAAAGAAATAAATTTTTAATTATTTTTTTAATTTTATTTAAAATTTATTAAAAAAGTTTTAATTTTTTAATTTAAAATAATTGTTCGTCCTATTTCCTTCCCAACGGGATTTTGACTCAAAAAATCACAGTCCCCTTATTACCTGATAATCTTTCCTGATATATTTCTGCCCCCGTCGCCGTTAAAGATAATTTAAAATTAAATACTTAATTGTAAGTGATTATATAAAATAATATATTTTATTAATTTTAGTAATATCCACTGGGCGTGACTAAAAAAGAGAAATGTTTAATTTAGAAGAAAGAGGTCATTCATCCATTCCCTCACTAGAGAATTCTCTAAATATATTTAAAAATATTTATTTATTTTTGTCATTTTTATATATCTAAAGGATTTATTTAAAATATTTTTTATTTTTTAAATTATTTCAAAAAATTGAAGTTTTTATTTTATTTTTATATTTATAATCTACATTTTTAAATTAAATTATTTTTTTAATTTCCAGATAAATATTTAATTAAATTAAATTAAAAAAATGTTTTCATTAAAACAACAACAACAAAATAATAATAATAAAATAATTAAATTTAAAAGAAAATTTCCTTTTTATTCTTCAACAAAAACAACAAAAATTATTCAAAAAAGTTTAAAATTAAAAAATAAAAAAATAAATAAAAATAAAGAAAAAGAAGAATCTTCTGTTATTAAAAAATTAAATGAAAGAAAAATAATTTTAGAAGAATTACGTAAAATGGTTGGAGAAGAAATTGGTTGTGGACAATTACAAATTATTAAAGTAAATTAATTTAAATTTAAATTAAATATTATTATTTTAAATAATTAAAAATAAAATATAAATATTTATGTTTTCATTATTTATCAATTTTAACCCCAATAAAATAAGAAAAGAGAAAATAAAACAAATGTTTTGTTTGGTTTAGTGGTTAAATGTTTTGACTACAAATTAATTAAAAAATATATCCAAAGTTCAAATCCGTTCATATGATGATTAATTTATTTGCTACTCCTAAGTATCCATGGCGAGAATTTTAACCACCAAGTTAATTAAATAATCTGATGAACGAGAAATAAATAATTAAATAAATAATTAAATAATTAATTAATATTATTATATTTTAGTCTGTTATTAAACATATTAATCTACTTAATAAAAAACTACAAAATCAAAGTTGCTTATTTTGCCCTGACAATTCATTTAAAAATTTTAAAAAAGAATGTTCATTTAATTTAATTAAAAATATATTTAGAACAAATTGAGAAGAATAAAAGAAAAAAAGAAAATGCGGGTATTTTTAATTTTTTATAAATATTTTTATTAACATAATATTATTAAATGATTCATTTAATATAATTTTTTATCCATTATTTTTAATTATTTTCAATTTCTTTTTGGTATAAAATTTCAAAAAATGTATTTTAAATAATTTAAATATTTAATCTTAGTATAAGCTAAGAATTACAAAAAAGCATAATTTAATTAATGTAAGAACATTAATAAAAGAAACAAAATTTTGATTTTTGAATAAATTTATTAGATTTGTAATTTATATAACATTGCTAGTTACCTAAATAGCCAAAATCTTCTTTGACTTGCAAAAATATAATAAAGACATTATGGAGTTCTAATTTAATTTAATTAATTATTTTAATTATCCAATTTTTGAAAAATCATTTATTATGTAATTTATAAAATAATTTAAAATTATGTGAAACAAATATTTATTGATAACACTGAAATAATTCAAAATATATTTCTTACCGATAATTTCAAAAATATTTTATTTTTTTTAATTTCTTATTTAAATTGAAAGAATAAAAAAATAATTTACAAAATATTAAATTATTAATTTAATAAAAAGAATTAGATTTAATTTAAATAATACTTTGTCCTTCCTTTTATTTTGATGTACATATAATATTTTTGTAAGTCTTTTTGCTTTTGCTAATAAAAGGCTAAATATTTTAAACATTTTTTTATTTATCATAAAAAATTGAATTAATTTTATAAATTATTTATAATTAAAAAATGACCAATTTAAGGTACGCAAAAATTTTTTACAAATTTTTTTTAATATTATAGCAATATTAATTAATAATTGGTACAGAACTCTTATAGTATTTTTGTTAGATTTTTTAAGTTTTTCAAAGTTTCTGATTAATTTGTTAAAATTAATAAAAAATTTGTTCTTTCCTAGTTAAGCACAGATGTTAATTATAAATATAAATTTAAAAGAATTAAATGCCAAATGTTTATTTAATATTAAAAAAATCTGTTAAAATTCAAAGGGACTTGAAAAATAAACATTTGGGCCAATTTTCCTTTTTTCATATAAATATTTTTAACAAATGTCTCTACATATATTTATTTATTTATATAAAAGTCATTATTTATTTAGCTATGCCAATCCAGAAAATAATAAGAAAATAAGCAAAGAAGTGTCTTTCAGTTATTTATTAACATTTAAATATATTTGCCAAACAGTAGTGTAGTTTTTTAGGCATTTTTATGCAGCTGTTCATTTAATAAAATATTAAAAATGGATTGATTATAATAAAATATTATTTAAATATATTAAAAACAAATTAAGTAATTATGTAAAAAAGTTGGTTATCACTTTTGACATTTTACGAGGGAAAGAAACATTTTTTTGAAACTTTAAATGCTTTATCTTTAAAATATCTTAAATACAGCAAGTAAAAATTTAGATTCTGTAGCTACTAGAGAAGCTCTTTTGAATAGTACATATTTATAAGTTTTTCAAAATCTGTGAGTATCATGTTTTATATTCCCATTTAACAAATTCTGGATTTTTTTAAGAATTTTTTTTTAAATATTTATATTTGCAGGTGTGTACAAATATTTAAGAAAAAAAAGAAAATACCGCTCCTTAAGGGAAATAAAAAGAATAAATCGAGAAAATGGTTCTTTTTACTTCTCTTGGATATTTCTCTTAAAAGGCTAAGAGGCATATTTTTTGGCATTTTCTTTAGGTAAGTATCCATTTATTATTTTTTAGGCGGGCAAATTCTTCTTTATTTATTTTTTGACGGAAGGAAAATAAAAAAGAAAAATTTAACAAAAGGAATGTGTTTTTAGAAAATAAAAAGTAAAAAAGAAAATGGTTATGTAAGCAAATAAATAAAAATAAATAATATTTATATAAACAAAAAATACAATCAAAAAAGGGCAAACATTAAAAGAAAAGCGCGCGGCATTTGTCAAGAATAAAAATAATAAAAAACAAAATTTTATTTTTTAGGAAAAATATTAAATTAATTTTAAAGAAAATAATATTTTAAATTTATATTAAATTAATTATTAAAAAAAAATAAATTCTTCTGAAAAGATAAAATATTTTAAATTTATTCATTCCTTTATATTTTTCTTCTCTAAGAAAATAATAAATATTAATTAATTAAAAAAAATATAAAAATAATAAAGAAAAATATTTTTTGTTCATTTTTATTTGACTTTTGTTTACTTAATAAAAAATAAATAAAAAATGTCGGAAGAGCATTAAAAATAAAAATAAAAAGTTTTGTGTCCAGACATTTTCTTTACACAAATATTTAATTAAATAAATTGCCTCAAGGATGTTTTTAGTAAAATTAGTGGAAAGAAAATTTATAAATAATAATTAGGTAATTATTTATATCAGGGCTCATATCGACAAAAATCAAAATAAAAGTACAAAAAAGTTTATTTATAAGTACATAGGGTACAAAATTTTCCAAATGGAAGTACGTCCATATTTTATTTTAAAAATATTATTTTTGATAAAAATTATAATTTTTCCAAAGATAAAAGTTTACAGGATTTTTAGAGACCATTATATCCAGTTAAAAGTTGGATTTTCGGGATGGGTAAATTTTAATAATTTCAGGTCATTTACAGCGCCGCAGGCAAAAATTTTGAATTATTGCAAACTACAAGTTAAAATATTTAGTAGAGAAGAAAAGAAATATTTACATTTTGCCAGTCTATTTTTATTAATTTCGCAAAAATTTAAATTTTTATTCAAAATATCGATTTGGAAGTATTGTACTTCCATCTTAAGTACGAATACGACCCCTGATTTTAATTCTTAGAGAAAATTTTTGCAATTATTTTAATTTATTATTTTAATTTACTCAATTAAATTTTTTGAATTATTCTTGATTTTTATTTTTTTTTTAATTTTGTAAATAACAAAAGGTAAAAAATAAAAAAGAAAATTAAAGAGATATAAAAATAAAGTTTAATCGGGCATTAAAAAAGAAAAAAGGAAAGAAGATTTGTAAACCTTTATTCTTTTTTAAATCAAAAATAATTTCCCGTAGAGATCTCCTAGTGAGAAAATAATTAAACCGGAAACAAAAGATTTTAGAATTAAAAGAAAAAAATAAAATGAACAATTAATATATTTGTTGAATTTATTTTATTTAAAATAGGAGAAATTATTTGATTCAGATTATTAGGTAAATTATTTTTAGAAATCTTTTTATTTGTTATTTTTTGTTAATTAAAATAAAAGTGTAATTTAATTAATAATTAAAGGATTACCAATTAAATCATTACACTTTTAATTATTTTTTATTAATGACCGGAGAAGATTGATTTAATAAATATACCTAACTGATTTATTAATATTTATTTTTAAATATTATTTGAATTAATTAATTAATTAATATACTTGTTTAATTAATTTAATAAATTATTTAATTTATTTAAATAATTTATATTTTTATTTAAATATATGTTTAACTTTATTTTTATTTTTTTAATTTCAAAAGATCAAAAACAAAAATAATTTTCTTCTTTATAAAAAAATTCCCTTGAGAAATATAACCTCCAACAATCATTCTTTTTTAATTTTAAATTTTTTTGAACTATGCGGCACTGAATAAAATGACAAAATAAAAAAGATGAACAAAACCCAATTAAATATTAACATTTTCAATTTCCATATATATATATTTAATTTCCTTTCTCTCTTAAAAACATTTTTCACTCAATTTCTTTTTTCTTTTTTATTTTTGTTGTTATGCCTAATAAAATGTGTGTGCCCAAAAATTGAACAGCCGATGATTCTCTTTGTTTCGGCACTTTTTTTATGTTTTTTTTAATTTTATAAAATATATAAAATTAAAGAAAAATTGAAATGACAAAAATTAATTAATTATTTTTTTATAAAAAAATTAAAAAATAAATAATTATCTAAGCTAATTTTTAAATATTTTTATTAGTACATATATTTAATTTATTTATTTTTTTAAATGCTTTTTAAAAATCGTTTTTTTTTTAATTTTAGAAATTTTTTAAAATAATTTTTATAATTAATTTCCAATATATTATTAAATAATAATTAATTTTAGGAGAAGATATAGCCAATTAAGTTAAAAATTATAAAAAATATTAATTAATTTAAATTAATAATTATCTATATTATAGGTATTTATTAATAAATTTTAAAATTATTTTCAACAATTTTGTTTTATTAATTTGCATAATTTACAAATTTCTCACGGTCAATTCTTCCCCTAACACCACTTTTATTTTTCATCAAAAGAAAATCGCTTCCGGTTTAATCGGAACCATTATATAATATTTAAATATATTTATTTTCTTTTCTTTTCTTTTTTTATTTTTGTATTTATTTTCCACTTTTGTATAATGTTCGGGTGGCCAACAAAACGAAGAACAAAGCTGGGAAATTTATAAAAAAATAAATAAAAATATTTAAATAAATTGGAGAATTTAATATATTTTATTTAAATTTAATTTTAAATTTTCAATAAAATAAATTAAAATATTTACCTTGATAATTTTTAATAAATTAAATATTTAATTAAATTAATAACTATGTATTTACTAATTAAAAAAGAAAATACTTCAATTTTATTCAAATAAATTAAATATATCTTTTCTCTGTTAAAATGGCACATCATCTGCCATTGACATATAAGAGGCATGAAAAGCTCCCTGAATTTTATTTTTAAAGATATTTCTGTTATTTAACCGCCCTACACCTGCCAAATACTGAAAAATTCTTTTTTGGCCCATCTCACTAAAAAGAAACAATCAACCCTTATTAAACCAATTTATGCAATGACAAGCTTAAAACGGAAATTTCGCGCCTTCTGTTTTGAGAAAGCCTTTGAAACACACGCCTTCTGGGCCAAAAATGAGCAGCAGCAGCAGAACATCTGTCCGTATATGCCTTCTGTTGGGATTTTCTTCAATAAAAATTTTTGTTGGCCAGATGGATAAATATTAAAAGAGTTTTTGTGTGTTAGACACATCTGCTTAACCAAAAACAACAAACAAAACAACAACAAAACAATAACACACATTTTTTAATTTTTAGTAAAAATAAAATATTTTTTCAATATATAATTAATTTTAATAAAAATAAATAAATATAACTAAAATGCAGCTGCTAACTAAAAATATATTTAAATAATAATAATAATTATTATTATTATTTTAAAAAATCATCATCATAATCAGTACAAAATTAGAGAGTTTTTTGTTAATTTACTCTTCTGGGACAGCTGCTAACTAACAAAAACACTCTTTGCCAGATTGCTTTTATAACGGGCACTTCTGTGTTATATTTTTGTTGTTGGTCCACAAAAAGCCTTGGCCACATATTAAAACGGTATATAGTAGAACATCTGCCACAGCTGTCCTAGAGCTTCAAAATATGTACAACAACCTTAACTACTAGAAAGGGTTTTTGTTTTGTCAATTTAGTTTAGTTCATTTTAGTTTTTCTTTTTTTTTGTTTTCCGGCCATCTGCCTCTTGAATTCTCATAGCCAGAGGCCAAATGCCACACCATTCTTGGACTATTTTTACACAACACATCTGGCCAAATGTAGAGTAATGAAAGGAGTAATAATGTTAAGAATAAATAAAAAGTAAAAATAAAACACTCGACTGACTAATTTGATTTTGATTATTTAATATTATTTAGGGGAATTTATTTATTTAAATGAGGGCAGCTGCAAGAATAAAAAAATTCCAAGTTTTAAAAAAATAATTTTATTTTACTAATTCGAAGGAAAAATATTTGAATGAATATTAATATAAAATATAAAATATATAAATATAAAAGAAAAATTTAAAAAAAAATAATAATAAAAAAGGTCGAATTATTAACTAAATTTTTTTTTTAATTTTCATTTAATAACTGAAAATTAAATTTAAAATAAAATTATTTCGACCTTCTTACTTAAAAACAAAAATTTTAAAAAATATCAAAATTAAAAAAGAATTAGAGGATAAAATTACCCGCATACATTTTCTTTTATTTTTAGTTTTTTTTATTCTTTTTCAATGTGTTCTGGGAATTATTTTATTTTCAAATAATTGGGAAGAAGTTTTGTTATTTTCAAAATTATTTATTATTGAAAGATTAGAATTAATTAAAGAAATATGTTGATTTTGTTGTTCTACATTATAAAAATTTTGTAGTTTTTTATTAAGTAGATTAATATGTTTAATAACAGACTAAAATATTAATTAATTATTTTTATTTATTTAATTATTTATTTCTCGTTCATCAGATTATTTAATTAACTTGGTGGTTAAAATTCTCGCCATGGATACTTAGGAGTAGCAAATAAATTAATCATCATATGAACGGATTTGAACTTTGGATATATTTTTTAATTAATTTGTAGTCAAAACATTTAACCACTAAACCAAACAAAACATTTGTTTTATTTTCTCTTTTCTTATTTTATTGGGGTTAAAATTGATAAATAATGAAAACATAAATATTTATATTTTATTTTTAATTATTTAAAATAATAATATTTAATTTAAATTTAAATTAATTTACTTTAATAATTTGTAATTGTCCACAACCAATTTCTTCTCCAACCATTTTACGTAATTCTTCTAAAATTATTTTTCTTTCATTTAATTTTTTAATAACAGAAGATTCTTCTTTTTCTTTATTTTTATTTATTTTTTTATTTTTTAATTTTAAACTTTTTTGAATAATTTTTGTTGTTTTTGTTGAAGAATAAAAAGGAAATTTTCTTTTAAATTTAATTATTTTATTATTATTATTTTGTTGTTGTTGTTTTAATGAAAACATTTTTTTAATTTAATTTAATTAAATATTTATCTGGAAATTAAAAAAATAATTTAATTTAAAAATGTAGATTATAAATATAAAAATTTAATTTGGGAAGCTTTTTAGTTTAGAAAATAATTATTTTTTATTAAAAATAACTAAATAATAATCATCCAAAAATAAATAAAAATAAAGGTAAAAATAAATAAATAAATTTATATTAAAATGAAAATATGTATATGTCCCTCTATGTTGTATATTTGGATTAAAAATAAGGGGCGGATTGCCTCTCTTCTTTTTTTCTTCCCTTTTTGCAGTATCGGTCCCGCCCAGAGGAAAGAAAAAGAAATATCTTTAGAAAAGGAAGAAAATTATTTTTTTTCAAAATATCTCTTCCTTCCATTTTTGACATACTTAAAAACAGCTGCTCTTTAAAATTTATTCTTTTTTTTTAAATTTAAAAGGACTTTTTGAATTATTAGGCCAAATAAGAGTTTTTTTAATAAAATTATTATTACCAAAAATATTCATTTACTACAAATATTTAAGAAAAAAAGGACTATAATTTTAAAATTAAATTTTAAAAATATTAATCAGAGAGATTTTGTGTGTTATTCTTATTTTTAATTAAATTAGCTAAGGCAAATAAAAATATAAAATATTAATTTTTTTAAATATATTTTTACTTAAAAATTAAAATATTTCATTAGTTGAGTTGCTTTTGCTGACAATATCTATGTATTTTTGGAAGTCAACTTTGTTGGCTAATTATTTTTTAAAATTGTCTAATTTTTTCTACGTGCTTAAATTTTTAAAATTTTTTGTTTTGTAAAATAAAATAAATAAAGTATTCCTACATATTTTAATAATTCTAAATATTATTTAATTTAATAAAAATAAATTTATTTTCCATTAAAATATAAAATTATGAATAAAATAAAAAAATTAATTCTAATAAAAATTAAATAAAAGCGAGACAAGAAAAAATTAAAATAAAATTCCATGAACATCTGTTGACTTTTTTAAGGAGAAAAATAAAAGATTGCGCAAACACTCCCCTCTCATCATTATTTTATTATTATGAGGACATTATAAATTAAATAATAATAAATAATAATATTTTTTAAATATAATTGTGGAAATTTAAATTTCTCGAGAAATTTTTAATTTTTTTTTAGAAAAGAAAATTATATATAATTTAATTAATTTTACCTATTTAATTTTGCATTAATTTAAAAAATTATTTTTTATTTAAACTATAACTTTTATTTTGATTATAATATAATTTGAATGGAACATTTTTTATCACTAATTAAATTTAAAAATATATTTAAGAATATTTAGTTTTAAATTTTTTAAATTCAAAATCATGAGAAACATTTTATTAATTTAAATAAATAAAAATAATATGTGATACTAATTGTCAATTTATTTATATGTAAAATATAAAATTATTAATAAAAATAAATCAAAATAAGTAGGTATTTAGGAGAGAAATATTTAAAAATGTGATAAGATAAAATAAAAGATATATTATTTATAAATAAATAAATAAATAAATATTAGGTCATGAGAAAATATTTTTTAATAAATGTGCTGTTATTTCTAAGGTTTAAGGAGTGGTACTATGAGAAATTGTGGGAAATTACTCAAAAAAGGAATAAATAAATAAATGGTTGTAATTTATGTATTCATTATTTTATTGAGTGATAAAAATGAGAGAAGAGTTTATTAGTTGGAAATTTATTTATTTTTAATAAATATTTAAATACTTATATTTAATAAAGCTATTTATAATTAAAAAAAAGATTTCGCTTTGACTATTAATTATTTGAAATATTTATTGAAAATTAAAAAATATTATTTTTATTATAATCTTTATTACTGAAATTATAATTATTTTTAATTTTATAGATAAGAAATAAGTTAAAACTTATTTTACAAAAAATTCAAAATTTTTTAAATAAATAAAAGTCGGTCCGGAAGTTTCGCACCACCTTATAAAAAAACAAAAATATAAAAAACAAAAATTAAAAAACATTAAAAAATAAAATTAAATGGTATTTTTATTTTTAACCATAAAATCACCCATTTTATATCTTTTATACAATCAAATAAATTGGTGAATATTTTAGAAAAGTGAAGGTCATCAAATAATTGAATAAAAATAAAATAAAAATTATTTTTATTTTATTAAATGACTGCCACACGCAATAGAAAAACAAAAATAAAAATAAAATCAGAATTAGAGATGATCATCTACTTATTTAGTAAATTATTAAATATTTTTAATAGTTGAAATTTAATATAAAATAAGTGATTACTAACTTTATTATTCTCTAAAAGTCCATCGAGAGAAGTTGAAAAAATTTTTTTGCAGGTGAAATGAAGAGAAAAAAGGAAATGTATTTAAAAATAACAGAGGGAAGAATATCACAGTTGGAGCTGAGGAAAGGAGAAAAAGACCTTGACTTAGAGGAGTGCCATTTTTTAAGAAGAAAAAAACTAGGAAGGAAGGTTTTCTTTTAAATGAACACCTGCAAAAAATAAAAATAATAAAATAATAAAAAAGGTATATATAAGGCAACAAGTAAATATTAGAAGAAGAAGAGAATTGGGGTTTATGTAAATGATGAATTATTGCTGAAACTAAACGGATAAAAATTTGGAAAAAATGAATAAATTATTTTTATGAGATTTTAAAAAAGAAGAAATAATAATTATTATTAAAGTTTTTTATTTAATATTTAGAGGTGATTAAAATATTTTATTTTATTAATTTTTTAAGATTATTTATTTTTAAATATTTTAATTAAATTTCAAAAAAACAAAAATTTATAAAATTACTTAAAAAAATTATTGCGAATAAATGTGGAATGTTTTAGTTAAATATTTTTTAATTTATTCAAAAAAAAAAGTAATGAATTTACCAAATTTAAAAACACACAAAAATAGAGATTAATTAAATTAATATTAGAGAAGGCAGAATAGCAATTCCTGGATCCCGATATGGGATATTTTTGCCAACCGTGACTGAGAGGGGATTTCTGCGATTAATCTTGAATCCAAAAAATTCAAAAAAACCTGGATTCTGTGATCGGGATCCCGGAAAACCCAACCGGGATCTCTCCCGCGCCGTTCTCTAATATATTATTCTCAAAAAAATATTTAGCTAAAGCAAGCTTAGCTTTCAAAAATATTATATTTTGGCTCTTGTTTATGTCAACTTAATTAAAAAATTTAATATAGGTAGATTAATAATAAAAAGTAAATAAATTTTTTATATTAAGCAAAATATATTTTAAATAAAAAATTTTTTAATTTTGTTTTTAAAGAAATTATAAAAATATACATTTTGGATATTAATTTATAATTTTTTTTTAATTACGTTATAAAAACTAACAAAAATAGAAGGATCAATTTTTGGATTTTAACCATTGTATTTTTTTCTAATAAATAAATTTATAAAATTTTTCACAAAAAGCTTAGATAATAATTCTCATAAATAATTTAGCTAAAAAACCAAAATTCTATTTATTTATTAAAGAAAATAATAATAAAATTAAATAAAATATTTTTTAAAGTTTTTTTAATTCAAAATTTTTAGTAAACAAAAACACTAAATAAGTGATTTTTAAATTAAAAATAAAAAAAGGTTAAATTTACCGACAAAATTCTTCTTTATTTTTTAAAAGAAAATATATACCTATTTTAATTTTATTTTCAAGATTGCCGCATTATTTTACCTTTTTATATAAATTCTTTAATAAATAATAATATTTTTTATTTTTATCTCATCAATATATTTATTTAAATATCATTATATTTTTTTTCAACATCAAAAAACCTGCGACTTATTAATAAAATAAAATAAAAATATATAAATTTACCATAAAAGGTAATAATCTTGTTTTAATCTTTGTCTCTCTTTCTCTTTTAAAAATAATTAATCTATATATTTAGTTTTGTTTTTCTTTTAAAGTTTGAAATTATTTATAAATATTAAAATGATTTTTTGATTTAATCTGAGCTGAGAAAGTAATTCTTTTAAATATTTTTTTCAATTATTTTTATATCACTTTTTGAATTTTTTAAAATTAAAATATATAAATAGGTATTTTATTTAAAAATATCTTGATAATTAATTAAAGTAATTATTAATAATAAATTTAATTAAATTCTTTATATTTAATTAATTAAATAAAAATAAAATGATTTAAAAAAAAATATTTACTTTTTAAAATTAAAAAAATAATAATAAAAAAATTAATATATATATTATTTTATAATTTTCATTTTTTTAAAGTTTTGAGAATTTAAAGCAATTTATTTAAGTATATCCCCCCCAAAATGATTGCGGTAAAAATAAGTTAAAAAAGAGACAATTGGTAATTTCCTACTGATTCAATTTTTTTATTTTTACTTTTTTATTATATAAGTAAAAGTATAGTTTATTTGTTGGCTCCTTTTTTTTGAAAAAGCTCATTAGAATACTTTAAAAAGGATAAAAAAGAATAAAAAAAGTATTTTTTGGCATACAAGTCTTGTGTTAAATAAAGACATCAATTTAGAGTTTTCCCGTGGAAATCAAGTGTGCTTTTCAATAAAAAAAGTCAAATAGTCCACCCATTTGTTTTGGTTTGGTAATGTAAAGAAGAGGGTTTATATAGCACAATAAAAGTCGGTTTTGGCAAATCCAATTTGCGCATCTTTTTTCTTCTTTTTTTCAATTCGTCACTGCCTTTTGTGTTTATTTGCTTCTTTTTAGCCTCCAAAAGAGAATATTAAGTGAAGTATATATTTTGAGAGAGGTAAAAAATTTAAGAAAAAAAGTTAACCAAATATATATAAATGTCTTTTTATCCGGAAGTTAAAAATGTTAAGAGAAGAGAAATGGGAGTAACAATGCATTTATATTTCTAAAACTTTTTAAAAGATTTTTTTGTTCTACAAATATTTTATTATAAATAAATTTGGTTTTTATTGAGAAACAAAGTTACTTCACTGCCTTATTTGTTAGAATTCATCATTTAAAATAATAGAAAAAATTTTAATTTATTCGTTCCCGAACCCCAAAACTGGCTTATAATTCAAAAATAACAAAAGTGTCCCCTGTCAACGACAATTTTGAAAAAATTGTCCCCCCAATTGATAATTTCACCCATCCCCTCCCAACAATATTTCTCGCTTTGAACCCCGATATTTCAGTCCCCGAGGGTTGATGGACGAAACCTATTTTAATTTTATTAATTTTAAAAATTGTTTTTATTTTTAAAAATTAAAAACAAAAGATTAGATTTTTTAAATATTTTTTTTGGTTTATAAAAAAATATGACCATCATCATGTGAAAATAATTTTAGAGAATCTGTCATTATTAAAACTCATCAAACTCCATTTGGCTCTTTTTTAATAATATTAGCCAATTTTTTTTTCTTTCTTTTTTTACACCAATATGTCTATTGGTGTTCCCCCTTTAACCCTAAAATCCAATCCTATCAACTCTCCCCTCTTTAAACCCACTTTTACTTTCATTTTTGCTTATTTTCTTTCCTTCTATATTCCAAACACCAATTTAATCTTTTTTCCTTCCTCTTGAGTGGTGATATGTTTAAAAACAAGTAAAATGTAGACCAGCCACAACATCTCTTCTCTTCTTTTATCTCTTCCATTTTCATATATTTTTTCATTGCAAAAGCCAGTGGCACGTTTAGTTTAATTAGATCCATCTTTTAAAGGATAAGAGAAGAAAAACCGAAAGAAAATTAAAAAGCCAAAGATGACCCCCATCTTTTCTTTTCTTTTTTCATTTCATTGCCTAAACGGGTCCAACCCAGTTTGAATGACAGGAGAAGAGATTGGCAGAAGAAATAATAAAAGAAGAAAAAGAAGAAAAAGAAAACGGTGTGTAAGTAATAGATATCCACCCACTTACAAAAAGCTTTTTATTTTATCTCTTTTGGTGTCAAAGCATTAAAATTATTTTTAGTTATTTACAAATTTTGGATAAAAATATTTAAAATTAAATTTAAAAAATACTTTAGAAATTTATTTATTTATTTTAATTATTTTTTAAATTATTTTCTAAAAATGCCCTATCTGACAAAATAAAAATCTGTTAGAATCCAGAAATTCTTCTTTGATAATTTGAAAATCAGATTATTTTTTTCGGTTTCCAATTACCTCAAATTATTTTTTATTAAATCAAGAATTTATGATTTTTTATTTTTAAATCTTTGGGAAATGATAATCAACCAAAAATGAAACAAATGTTCAATAAAAAGCTAACACAACTATATCTATATTTATTTATTTATTATTTTAAATAAAAAAGATCTTTTCTCTTTTATCTGGCAACTGCCCCTTTACCCCCATTTACTCATTTTTTTCCCCTCAATCGTCAATCATTTTTTAAAAAATTTTTTTCTACCACAAAAATGATGTAACCTTAAACCACTTCCAAAACCAAAACTTAAACCTTTTTTTGAGATTAATATTTTACTCAAAAAAGTCTCTGAAGGTGAAGGGTTGCCACAGTTGCTTTTATAATAATAATAAATGGAAGAGAATATATCTAACAAAAAAATAAATATAAAAAGTCTGTCAGTTGTCTTCTCCAACCTGTGGTCTGACAACCAAAAAAAATAATTTTTAAATTTGCGGTTTTGGTTAAAATAATTTACTACTCAAATTTATCTTTTTCTTTGTTCTTTTAAAAATATTTAATATTAATTCATCATCTTTTTCTCTCTCTTTATTCATCATTTTTTACAAATAAAATTTAAACAATGAGATGATCCCAAAAGACAAATAAATATCTTAAAAAATAAAGAAAACATCAATCTAATTGATTGACAAATTACTGACAAATTGACCCATCTTTTTGATTTTTTTTTACATGAATTATTATGTAATAATAATATTAAATATTATTATTTTATTAAAATATTTGTCAAAAATTAAGAAAAAAGAATTATTTAATTTTTATTCTCAATAAAATTTAAATAAAATTTTGGCATTATATTAATAATTATATTTGGCGTTTTTTATTAATAAAATACTAAAAAATATTGTGATATCTCTATTAGAGACCGGCAAAATCACATTTATGAGATCTCGATCCGGAATTTTTTTCAACCGTAACCGGGAGGGATTTTTCGGGATTAATCCCGAAAAATCCCAAAAAACCGGGATTCCAGGACTGGGATCCCTGAAAATCCTGAATGGGATCCCTACTGTGCCGGTCTCTAAGCTCTATACTTTTGGAATATTTAATAAAAAAATTAAGTAAAATTAATTTTTTTATTTTAATTGAATTTAATAAATATTTTCGCCTTTAAAATAAATCTTCTTTTTTCTTCAGAGAAACAATTTAGTTTCATTTTAAAAATAATAAACTTTGATTTTTAATTAATAATATTTATTTATTATTTTATAGATAATACATATATTCAAGTAATTATTATTAAAAAAATAAAAATAATGCCTACAACATGTGGTAAATATATTTAAATTAATTTTATTTTTTTTATTTATAACTTTTATTATTATAATATTTGTTGATTTTAAGGATTTCCAAATTGTAAATTTCGATCAAGGTTTTATTTTATACAATCAAATTAGTATTTTTTTAATTATTTTTTTTATTTAAAAATATAAAATGACAGATATCGAGGACAAGAAGATAATCGCCACTTTTACCGTATACCCAAAAGGCCGTCTGTTTTGCGCCAGGCTTGGTTAAATGCTATAGGAAGAAGTGAAGAAACAGTCGTTAGCCAGGCATGAAAATAAATTGAAAAAATAAATTAATTTTTTATTTAAAAATTCTTTAAATTTAAATTAATTAATTTAATTTAAGTTAAGAATTTGTTCTGCACATTTTATTGGTGGAGAAAAACATGAAGGAGATATTCCTGTTGCTGATCCACAAGTAAATAAATAAATAAATGATTAATTATTTTAATTATTTCAAATTTAAATTTATTAGATTGATACACCAGAATTTATTGAATTACCTCCTAAAGAATCTCGTGCAGCTGAGCGAAAGTCTAAGCTAAAAGGTTAAAAATTAAATTTTTAAATTATAATTTAAAAAAAATATATTTCTTTTTTAATATTTTAGCACTCTCTTCTACCTCAAATAATTCTAATAATAATATAACTTCAACATCTAAATTATTAGATTCTCATCATCCTTCTTCTACTTCTCACCAAAATTTTGGAGGAATTATTCGTCATTCAAGGCGTGGTCAACGCACAAATTTTGGATTAAATAATTCTTTATTTTCTCATTATAATCATCAAAAAATAATTAAACAACCATTTAATAATAATAAAATTTCTAATCAAATTTTTGGACATTTAAATTCTACCAATCCAATTATTGCTGATAATTCAAAAAATATTATGAATTTGGAAACAAAATCACCAATTTCTTCTTTTACTTCTTCTACAAAAATTCCTCCATTTTTTCCTCAAATTAATAACAACGTAATTGTTGATAGTAATAAATTAATGCTTTTTAATTCACATTTAGGTTATTTTTTTAAATTAAAATTATTTAATTTAATTTTTCAATTTTTCTATAAATAATTTAAATAGACAAGAAAAAATATTATAAAATTTATAAAAAACTTTTTAAGCAAAAAATTCCAATAATCAGTCTTCCACTCAACAACAATTTCCTCCACTTCTTCCCCAACTTTCTTTATCTCCACATAAAAATGAGACAAAAATAAATTTAAATAATAATATAATACAATTAGAAACAACAAATAATTTTACTAAAAATTTATTACAAAATGAAGTTATTGTCAACAATATTAAACCTCTTGTAGCTTTACTTGATGGTCGTGATTGTTCTGTAGAAATGCCTTTATTAAAAGTATTTATTTATTTATTTATTTTTATTAATTAAATTAAATTAAAAACTTAAAATAGTTTATTTAATTATTTTTTAATTTTTGTATTCAAGGATATAGCTACAGTAGCTTTTTGTGATGCCCAATCAATTTGTGATGTTCATGATAAGGTAAATTATATGTAAAAATTTTTTATTAATTTAACTTGATAAATTTTATCCCGAAACACCTTTTTTCCTTTTATATCAATTTTTTCCCATATTTCTCAGTTACTTTTTACTTTGAGCGCAAAAGTCCGCAAGTTTTTGTCCGCAAGTAATAATATTAACTTTCAGGATTAAAAATATATATATTTGTGAGTATATTTTCCATAAAAAGATCATAAAAGTGGTATTATACATTATTTGTTATTATACATATAACACCAAAATAATTAACAAGTATAAGAATTGCGAACAAAAAACTCGCGGACTTTTGCACCCAAAGTGATAAATATAGTTTTTCCAAAGAAATTTTAGGTAGTCATTTTTTCCTTCTAAAGCAAAAATCTGTTTCTAGTATTGAATTATTTAGAATATAAATTTATTTATTTAAAAGGTCTTAAATGAAGCAAATGTTGCTCTTCTTTATCAATCTATAAATTTAGGACGTGAAGAAATTAAAAAATTTAAATCATTAAAGGCAATAATTAAAATAGGACCTTATTTTAATAATAATATTGATGTTAATGCTGCTACAGAATTAGGTAAATAATTATAAATTATTTAAAATTATTTATTTTTTATTTATTTATAGGAATAGCTGTTTGTAATACTCCTGTTGAATGTATAGAAGAAAATGCTGATTCAGCTATTTCATTAATTCTTAGTTTATTTAGAAAAACTTTCTCTCTTTGTAATTTTGTTCAAAGCGGGAAAAAAGTTTTTTTATTCTTTTTTTATTTTTTTTTTAAATTTATTTTTAGGTATCAACTATTGAACAAATATGTGAATTAATGAATGGATCACAAAGAATTAGAGGAAGTACTTTGGGTATTCTTGGAATGGGAAGAGTTGGCATTGCTGTTGTTTGTTTTTAGATAATTTTATTTTTAATTATTTTAAAGGCTTTACGTGCCAAGGCTTTTGGTTTTAGAGTCATTTTTTATGATCCTGATTTGGCAATTGGTAAATAAAATTAAATTATTTTATAAAAAATTGTAATAAATACACAAGAGGGCTCCATCACAATTGTACAGTGGTATAATTGTACAGTGGTAAATTGTACAGAGGACAATTGTACAGTGGACAATTGTACAGTAAAGGTGGTTAAGTGGTTTAGTTTGACTCTTACAAAAATTGGTAAAGCGATAAATTTATAACAAAAAATGGTAAATAAAACAAATTTGTTAAAATGTTAGTCCAAAATCAGATTAAATGTTTCAGAAAGCCCTGAAATTCGTAAAAGGATTAACGAGGTTGTTCCATAACCATCCCCAGTTGTTCTAACCACTAACTCTCGCTGCAATTTATTGCGGATGGGAAATGGGTTGAGGTGCAAATCTGTGGACCAGGGGTGTGCCGAATTGAATTTTAAAAAAGAGAACGAGAATACGAGTTACGAATATCTAAAATAAAAAACGAACACGAGATACGAGTAACGAATAATCCCAAAAACACGAGTAATACGAGAACGAGTACGAAGCACACTCCTGCTGTGGACGTATATAATAGTGAACAGCGTATGTGGGATCCTGCTCGAGATTTTAAGGGATTCCAAATCCCGACTTTTTTTTAAATCCTTAATGGGATCCATGTGATTTTGCCGGTTTTTAGTAGTTAATGTATTAAATTCAAAAAATTAACAATGGAAAATGACCATAATTCTTATTTTTTAATTTAATAAGATTAAAAAATAATTAATCTTTCTTGAATTATTTAAATTCCACTTAAACTAAACCACTTAACCACCATTCACTGTACAATTGTCCTCTGTACAATTGTCTTCTGTACAATTGTCCACTTTACAATTTTCCCACTGTACAATTGTCGGACCACCCACAAGAGTACTACTAAAATAATTCAACTTATTTCTCTTTAATCTACAAATGGACAAATGACATAATGGTCAAATGATCATATTTTCATAAATATATAATAATCTAATTATTATTATTATTATCTGATCATTATTTCCGTTAAAACATTTGTAGGTGATGGAAAAAGTAAAAAATTTCTTAAACATTCGTACCAAAATTGGAAGGAAATTAAAACTTAACTTTCGTCCATTTAAATAATTATATTTTCGTTTCTTTAAACTATTTAATTAATTTAGGCAAATTTAAAAAAAAATTTAGGAATGGAAATTGCACTTGGATTATATCGATGTTCTAATTTAACAGAATTATTTAATCAATCAGACTGTTTATCTCTTCATTGTCCTTTAACTTGTGAAAATAAACATATTATAAATATGGTAAAAATAAATAAAATATTTTATAAAAATAATTATAATTTTATTTTTTTAGGAAACTATAAAACATTTAAAGTTTGGCATTTTTTTAATAAATACTACAGAATTTGATTTGGTTGAATCTAACGCTTTAATTTCTGCTTTAAAAAATGGAAATATTCGAGGTTATGCAATGGACTGTGATCAACCAAAAGAAGTTTCTGAGAGAGAAAATTACGGTAAATATTTAAAATTAAAAGACTGAAAAAACTATAAATATTAACAAAGGGTAGGGGATAGACTAGTTATACATATATTGTTAAGGGAATGTTTTACATTGACATTTTCAAATTAAACTAAAAATAATTTTCTTTTGAAGATTATTATCTTAAGAAATTTTTAAGATAAAATTTTATGTTTGTTAATAATAGAGATTGAAATTTTTTAAAGTTTGAACGAAGTTTCAGTTTTTCATAAAAACTTTAAAAACCCAAATTAAAATTTATTAATAAAAAAATTATTTTTTAAGAAATTCTTTGTTCAATGTCTAATGTAATATGCACTCCAAGGACTGGTTGGTATTGCCAAGAATCACACAATGAATTACGTTTAGCTGCAGCTCAGGAAGTAAGAAGAGCATTAATTGGTTCTATACCTGAAGATCTTAAAGTTTTATTTTTTAATATTTAATTTAAAATATTTTCAACAGCATTGTGTGAACAAATCTGAGCTTTT
This sequence comes from Meloidogyne chitwoodi, assembly GCA_015183035.1. Lineage (NCBI taxonomy): Eukaryota > Metazoa > Nematoda > Chromadorea > Rhabditida > Meloidogynidae > Meloidogyne > Meloidogyne chitwoodi. Next base: position 1,036,970 of record JACZZP010000004.1, on the reverse strand, counting down.
AACTTTAAAAGGATTTTTTAAAATTGGACAAAAAAATTTATTAACTTCAATAGTTGTTAAAGATTCCATCAATTCTGCTTCTGCTATTTTTCCGCAATTTCCTTTTTTAAATACGCAAACATCTTCAACAAATTCTACAAGTATTTTTATTTAAATAAATATTTTTTAAATATTATTATTTAAAGTTAATTCATCAATAATAACAAATAATGGACAAAATGATTTATTTCAACAATTAAATAATTTTCAGCCAAAATTATTAAATCCATTAACAAATTACTCTTCAAACTTTTTTTTAATGCAACCAAATTTGTGGTGGCAAATTATTATGCAAATGAAAAAGCAACAAAAACAAACAAAAATTGGTTAGAATAATTTTTTTAGATTTTCTATATTCTTTGAAAAAAATAAATAGATGATTTTAAATTATCTTTTTATTATTTTTTGTAGTAAATAATTTCCCGGAATCTTCAACAATAAATAGATCTGAACAAGAAAATAAAGAAGAAATAAATTCTTTATTAACTAATTCAAATGAAATAATATTTAAAAGAAATTTTGAAAATTTTAATAAAGATGAAGAAAATAATATTAATAAAATAAATAATTTAGTAAATGAAAAAGATGTAAAGGATAAAATTATAGAAGAGATTGAAGAAGAGAAAATAGATGAAAATTTAGAAGAGAATAATTTTAGAAAAAATGAAGAATATTATGAAATGGAGAATAAAGATTTATAGTAAATATATTGAAAAACAAATTAAGTGAAGAGGTTTGTTTAGACAATTAAAATTAAAAAAATATATACCCAATAAATAAAAGGAAAATAATAAAGATTTTAGTTAAAACAAGCCATTATATTGTAATTTATAGCTAAAAATATAAGAATTATCTGATACAGGCAAAAAACAAAAGTTATAATAAAAATAATACACTGTCCTCTTCCTTTTAATTTTACAACAAAATAAATTTATTTTATTTTTTTAAAAACATTTAAGGTAACAATCAACTTTTTTAGAAATTTAATTAATGAAGAAAAGAGAATAATTAAATGTATATTTTAATTTTTTTTCTTAAAAACTCTTGAGCTTCTATTCTATTATTCTAAAATTTTATTGTCTGTGTTTGTTTATTAGACATACCTATATATATTTTAACTCCGAAAAAATTAATAATTACAATCTAGTCTCTCATCTTTGCTCATTAATTTTTTTAGTCTCTAAAGTCATAAAATTGTATAAATTTAAATTGCAATTTTATATAATTATTAGATAGCAAAATTTTCAATATATTACTAAATTTTTCCAAACAGATTATGACAATTAAAAAAATTTTAATCAAAATACATATAGAAAAGAATTAATGTTTGCTTCATTTAATTTTTATATTAAAATAATTATTTTAGAGTAAAGCAAAGAAATAATCTCTCAGAAAAGACGCTCAACAGGTGGTGCTTCCGGCGATAAACGAGCTCGTTTTGAAGGTAAATATGTATCGCTATATTGTTGTTGTTGTAAAGCTGAAGTTGGAGAACCAAAACGATTTTTGGCACCAAAATCCTAAAAAAAAAACAAATGTTTAATAAATTAATTATAAAATACCCGATAAAGATGAGGAGTATTATTAGCAGATGCATAATCACGTAAACTCATTAATCCTCTCGGTTCATTAAGTGGTGGAGGATAATATGGAGACGGATTCATAGCTGAGAAAGTCCCATATGGATCATTAATGCGCTGTAAAATTTTTTTTATTAATTATAAAGAAAATGAAATATAATTTTTAAAGCTAACAATAATATAAATAGATAATTTTAGTAGTTTTTTCTTTTACGCAAAAATGAAATTTTTATACATTATTCTTCCTTATATTAACAAAAAATTTATAATAATTCTTTTATAATTTTTGTAAAAATATGCTCTTAAATAAATAAAAAAATTTTAAAAATAATCCTTTGAGAAAAATAAAATTAGTACTTGCGGACAAAAACTTGCGGACTTTTTTTGCATAAAATAAATTAGTACAGGTAATTTTACCTCAAATTCATTTGAAGTAAAGTGTTGACGCCATGATTCTCGTTCAGGTCTCAAATCACTTAATTGCTGAATTTTATTTATTGATGAGGAACCAGACAAATTTGTCTGTTGTTTCCAATTTAGTTCATCAGCTCTAGGACTGTTATAATATAATAAAGGAGAAGGTTTATTAGTAGATGATGGAAAAACAGGTGTAAATTTAGGATCTGGTGAATCATTCCAAATTTGTCCCATTCCTGGAGTAGTTCTAACAGAAGAGACAACTTGTTTCTTAAATATTTTTTATTTAAAAATTATATTAAATAAATATAATTGGCTTGCTTGTATATATTGTTGGAGTTGTTCATAGCCGGGATTCAGATTTGGACTATCTCCCACATCCTATATTTAATATGGAAATTGTTTATAAATAAAAAAGGAATAATTTTCAATGGATCTATAGTACTAATCTTATAAAGAAAATTGTTATAATGTTTATTTAAAATAGCTCAAATATAATAATTCTATAATTTAGTAATATCACTAAAATTAATATAAGGCTAAAATAATAAATTTAATGTACCTTAAACTGTTGCTGATGACCTCCCATAAAAGACATTTCACTTGGCTCTTTGCGAGCAAAAAGACTTTTAGAATCAAATTTATAATATTTCGAAACTGCATTAATATATTCTCGATTTTTAGAGTCGATAAAATTCAGTGATGGGAGATTTTGTCTCTAAAAAGGAAAAAAAATAAAGATAAAAAATAGTAAAATAACAAACCCAATTTTTCATATCTTCGCCAAAAATCATTAGAGAATCATCACTAAAGCCATCTCCTGAAGTACGATATAATTGTTGTAACGTTTTTACACTCAAATTTTTAAGATGAAGTCGCAAATCAGTCAACACATTACCTCTAATTCTATTTAAAAATAAAATTTTATTTAAAATATTCACTAAAAATGTAAAAAATTTAAAAAATAGTTGCTTTTTACATAAGTTTACCGAAGAGAAAATTTTTCTATAAATAGAAGAAACTGTTGATAAATCAATTTTATATCTTTAAAAAACTCAAAATATAGTTGTTGATCCACAGAAAAATTTTCTAGGAAAAAATAAAGGTCCATAGTCAGGTGCGCCCGAAATATTTGCAAAAATTAAAAAAATAACCTGTAAGGGGTACCGCCCCAACTAACGCCAGTTATTTGATCAACATAGAATTGATGTTTTGGGGACTAAAATATAAAGCTTTAATAAATTTAAATAAAATTAACCTTTTCAGCACGTTTCACACCTCAAATAAAAATAAATAAATTAAAAATAAAAGGAAATATACCAATTCTTATAAAAAAGCCTTTAATAACACGTGCAAGTGTTTCTTTGTCCCAAGACATCATATCAAATATTTTGTTCATAGAAATTAAACATTTTCGGAACTTAATTTTAAAAAATTTTAAAATTTAAATATAAAACAAACATTTATTGCAGTTAATTGCCCATCTTTTGTTTGCAAAAAGAAAGATTCTTTTGGGGTATCTCCAGCAGATTTATTTAATAAATTTTTATTAAGTTCAGATCCTTCTTTTTTAATTTTTTGTTCAGGAATAAGAATATTTGAGCCATTACTAGTATTTGAAGACTAAAAATGTTAAACTTTTATTTATAAATGATAAATAAAATTTGATATAAAATTAACCTGCTTTGATTTGGTTGCAATTGGTATTCCCAATATTTTAATTAATTCAGCACTTTTTTCATCAACAAATTCATTTAATGGAAGTGGATCCTCCTAAAATGAAAATATCAAATAAAATAAAAAAATTCAAATAAACCTCATCTGTTTCATTCTTTTTAACCCATTCTTTAAATTCTTTCTCATTTAGCTTTGTTGTACTCACAAGACGAATGAGCGCAGATAACGAGACTGTTCCCATAAATTTTAATTCCAAAACAATATCAGCCTGTCTGTTTTTCTTTTGTTCATTTAATTTAGCATTTAAAATTTTATCAAGCTGAAAATAAAAAACTTAATTAACTAACATAAGAAATAAATTTTGTGTTTATTAATGATGAGGGAAATGTCAGCAAATTTTTATAATTATTATTTTAGAGGCATAAAATGAACAATTTTGATAAAAATATCATCAAATCCATTAACTTGGATTTTTTCAAATCGCAAACCCTTTAAGAAAAAATATTATTAATTGCGGACAAGACTTACGGACATTGACGCGCATAAATAATGACAATAAATTAAAAAAACCTCGAAGCCAGTTCCAGAACCACCTGAAGACGTAAGACGAACAAAACAACCAGTCAATAGATTAATAAGTGCATCAGAATCTTCCATATTGCTTAGTTTTTGAAGTTGTTCACGAGTTAAGAAACATGGTTCCAAATCTTTCGCAGAAGAAACAGGTAATTTTACACGTTTAGCTTTCTCTTCATCCTCTTTACGTTTTTTATCCAACTCCATCATTGTTGGCAAATGTTCAGCTTCTGTTAATGCAAGTTGGAGTTGAGCAGCTTTATTTTGGATTTCATCTAATGTTGGTAGTTTCTCACCCTAAATTTTCTAAAATTATTCAAAATTCTTTTAAAATAAATACCCAAGAACGCATATCATCAATCCAACTACGAAATCCTTGTTCAGTAACAGTTGAAAAACTTTTCATCCATTTTATTTTGTAACGACCATAAAAAGGTAGAACCAATTTAAAATTAATTTTAGCTACATTTTTCACTTTATAATCATATGGTCCTTCGATACAATCAATAACTCGTACAATGTGATATTGACAATCCTTTGGCTAAAATAAATAATAAATCTAAATAAAAGAAAAGCGAAAAAACCTTATTTTTACGTATTGCTGGCATAAGGACAAAACATCCGATAGCCACATGACAGAATCTCTCAAAGCCTAATTTAGCCAAACTACGCAGAGTAGAAGGATTTAAAGCAATTTGAGCCAAATTAGAACGTGTAAATGTCGGCTTTTGTTTATCAGCTTCTTTAGAGTTTTGTTTCACAAGCTCATCCAATTGTGATTTAATTTCAGTTGACTTTTGTCGAACAAAACGAAGAGTAGGAATAGACTCACCCTTGAGGATAAATTAACTTTATTAAAAAAATAAATATTTACTTTGGCTTCCATGCAATCAAACCAAGAGCGGAGATCAAGTTCATTCTGAATTTGCAAGCTAACAATATTTTCAATTTCAAAATCTCCTAAAAAGCGAAGACGATAACGACGATCCATCCAAACATGTTGAAAACTCAAAGGTTCAATTATATCAATAATTTGATCCGTCTTAATTTTCAGATAAGTAAAAAAATAATTTTTAAGAAAGCATACAAAAAAACGATCTGAGTAGCTTAAAGGAAGGCCAGGTATACTCACACGAACAAAACATCCAATTGCAACACTACGAAAGGTAGAATCGTCAGTGGTTGCTAAAAGCTTCAATTGACTTTGAGTCAAAACTATTGTTTTCAATTCATCACTACTTTTAACTGGCTGATCTAAAGTAGTGAGATCCTTTTCATTGTTTTCTATTATCTGTAAAGAAAAATAAAATTCTTTAAAGTAAAAGATTTAGTAAATATTTTTTTGTTAAAAAAATTAGTCTTATAGTTTTTAAATAACATTAAAAATTTAAAGTTCTTTTGTAATAAGTAAATTTAAAGACGGATTTACAATCGATTCCACATAAAGAATTAAAAGTTTAAACAATAAGGGTTGAAATTAGATAAGCTCAAAACCAAAATAAATAAAGCAGCCGAACTCGCCCCAGAAAGCAAGCTTGGATTGCTTGTGATTTTAAGGCAAGGTTGTTATTCCTCCACCTTACTAACGAGCATTCATTTTTTGATTTTAACAAGTTAGGACGAAACACAATTTTTTAATTAATTTTTGCAATTTGAATTGAGTCAGTTTTTACAAAAATGAGGAAAAGATCAAAATAATAAATACCTGAAGATCGTTATCTTCTTGCGTAGTAGGTGGTGATGCCATCACTTCTTCCCTCATCTCTAATTCCGGAGCTTCTTGACTATTATTATCTATATTTAAATTTTCTTTCCCAGCTTCATTTTGTTGAAAATGAGAAGGCTCCTCTTTAGGATCACCTTCAATTGTAATAATGTTGTCTTGACTTTCAGATTTTTTATCAACTTCCATTAGGAGTTGTAATAATTTTAAAGAAATTTAGATTTTATCTTAAATTGAATGAAAAAATTATAATTTTATAATTTTTTGTGATTTAGATTTAAAACAAAAAATTATATAAACAAGACAAAATAGTTTCAAATAGAATGAAAAAAAGGTGCAAATTATAAAAATTATCAAAGAATTCAAAATTGTTGAAAAACACAATTTGTACAAATATATACATATGTATGTAGATAATATATTTATTAATAAATGTACCATGTATGCATAAAGAGAAACCGCAAAATCGCATTTCGGGATCCTGATTAAGGATGATTAAAAATCGAGATTTAAAATCATGTAAACTTCCACCGGAATTCCGGCAAACCTCACTTCCGGGATCCCGAGTCGGTATTTTCCACAAAAGTCATTTGGGACTGGGAATCCCGTAAAATCTCGACGGAGATCCCTCCCGTGCTGAACTCTAGTATAAATAATCTGAATTGCGAAAGCAAAATTATTATTTTAGACAGAATGTCAAAGAAAGGAAATAAAAAAAAGTCGATATAATACCTGAATTGTGTATGCTTTTGAGTATTTTGCCTGTTATTTAGTATTAATATTTCACTTTTGTGGTGTAAAGGTAAAAAATTAAGTTAATGAGAATAAATAAAAAAAACGTTTGAAGATAAATATAAAAATTAAAGAGAAGCAAAAATGCTTATTTATATCTTGGGCTATGTTAAATTCGAAGATTAAATTAGATTTTTTTAGATTAAATCTTTTATATAACGGATTGATGCCCAATTATATTTTCTCATTAATGATGAGCAAGAACTACGATTCGTTTTGCTAGTCTTTAGCCATTAATATTGTTGACTTAATATTCGTGATTTATGTAAAATATTTTAAGATGTTATAGGTATGTTAAATATACTTAAAAGGGGTAAGGGTTGGAAAACCAAATTGTAATGTAATTATTACATAAGAGGCAAGAGATAAATATATTGCCTTTCGGCAAAAGGTTATAAAATTATCACCACCTCCCTCATCAGAATTTTTTAATACAATTTCTAAATACATATTGAATTTTATAAAAATCCTAAATGACTCCAAAATGCTGAACCTAGTCAAAAACGCAAATCTTATTAAAATATAAATTGTAACCTGAATACCAAAATATTTAACAGATCAAACTATTTTGCGCAGCAGAATTATAAAGCAGTTTTACTCATTTTCCAGATGTTGAGGTTCTAATTGTAAGCAAAAATACAAAACTTCAAATTAAAAGCAAATTTTAGTACATAAAAAACAAAAATTAAACCTTGTATGCATTATATATATTTATGTACATATGAAGAAATATCTTTATAAAATAAAATTACAGTACAGTCATCAATTAAAAATCGAAACAGTCAAATTGAGTCTACCAAATAAAATCATCAAAATATTTAGAAAGTGAGGAGAATAATTACAAATGGAGAGCTTTGTAAATATGCAAAATTAATTTTATGTTTTGCAAAAAATATTTTTTTTACATTTAAAATTTTTCCCAAAGTAAAAAGATTTGCATAAAATATGTAGATTTATATAAATATTTTTTATTAAAAAAGGTAATAACTAAAGGGTAAAATAAAATAAAAATACTTATAAAATATACATATTGCTCTAATATTTTATAAAAAATGATTTTTAGATTAATACATTATTGAAAAAATTATATAATTTTCGCTAAGGTAAAAAAACCACAATTGTTTTGATAAAAAATCGGAATAAATATTTTAAATTGTGGAAATACCCTAAATCTTGAATTAAACTGAGCAAAATAATTAATTTTATTTAAATATAGTCTACACTTAATCAGAAGATCCGACATTGTTCAGATGAATAAAACACGTTATTGTGTTCATCTGAAACATATTTTTATTAAAGTGCTCATAACAAAACTTTTATTTTTTTCTTAAATATTTAATATTCATTAAATATCTTTATTTTATCACTTTTCAGGAAATAATCTTTTAAAAAATAAAAAAATGTTTTTAAATATTTTTTTGGTATTATTTTTTTCATTAATTCTCTGGTCTAATGGACAACAAAATTTAGATGATACAACAGAAACTACTGAAATAATTAATAATAATGATAATTCTACTACTTTTGATACAACAGTTATATATGACAAAGAAGAAATAAATAATAATAATAATATTAAAATTGTAGAATTAGATATTTTTATTATTGAAAATGAAGGAAAAAATAAAAATATGGATGATACAAAAAATAAGGATGAAAAACCTGAATTAGATTTAATTAATTTTGAATATTAAAAAAATGAAAAGAAAAAAATTATTTAATTTTTTTTTTAATTTTTAAAGTTAAAATACACATGTTAGTAAATTATATTTCTTTTATTAAATTTCATTTTCTTTTTTATTTTGATTGAAATCAGAAATGACAGAATTTTAGTTAATTGTTTTATAATTTAAATATATTATTTTTTAATTTTATTAAAAAAACAAAAATTAAGATTAAATACCAAAAATCATCATTTTTTTGCTTTCGCAAACAAATAAAATTATTTTATCAGACTAACAATTACTATAATTTTTAAATAATAATTATTTACTATATTTAACCTCTTTCCGCTGCAATTAAATGTTTTTAAAAGGGATAATTTAAAAAAAAAAAATATTTTTTAATAAATAAAAAACAATCTTTGTTAGTTAAAAATAAAAACACAATTTTGCATATAAAATACAGAATTTATAATAAATAAATTTTATTTATAATAGCTTATTGTTTAATATTTTTATTAATAAATAGAATTAAAAAAAAATTTCAATTTATTTATTTTAAATTTTATTCTAAAAATTAAATAAATTTCTCAAAGTTTAAGAGCTTTTCCAATGACGTAAATTAGAATCATAAAATAATTTAATAATAATTAAATATTTAATTTAAATGTTACTAAATATTCAATTAAATTATTTAAATATATTCCAAGCTTTTTTCTCTACATTATGTTATTTTTCTTTTAATTTTGATAAATCCTTTATTTAAATTTTCTAAAGAACGACCATCTTTATTTATTCTTTTTAGCAAAGTTTGTTTTTTAAATTTAATTTTTTTTAAATTAATAATTTTTAAAAAATATTTAAAGTCTTGTGTTAATATAATTTATCAATTTCGTCAAATTTATGTTTGTATTTATAAATATTTTTCTTTTTCTTCCTCTTATTTAAGTTGGTTTTTATTAGCACCTAGTGCAATTATTTTATTAAATGCTGCATATTTTCATATTATTGGATTGGCATTAAATCGTTTTCAAGCTGTTTTTTTTCCTTTTAGTTATATAAATATATCAAAACCAAAGTATTTAAAAAATAAAATATATTTTTTTATTATTTTAATAAAATAATATTAAATTTATTAAGAAATATTAAATATTTTATTTTAATTATTTGGCTAATTACTATTATTTGGAGTTCTTTACAATATATTTTATTAATTTTAGAAATATCAGATAATATAATTTTAAGGTAAAATAATTCTTTTTTAAGTAAATAAAATTATTTAAAAATTTAAAAGTATTTTTGTTAATGGTATTTTTATGAATGGTGATTTACCTCTTTTATTATGTATTTTTATTTCAACACCATTATATACAGCGGTGACTATCAAGTTTATTTATGATTATAGTTAAGTTATAATTTTTTTTAATAAAATAATTTTGAAATTAATTTCAATCACGAGTAAAGAGAAAGGAGTGAGGACATTTTAAAAATAATTATTGGAAAATTTTAAGTCAATTTTTTGAAAAATTTCCTTAAAAATTCCCCAAAACTATTTTTAAATAAGAAATTATCAAAATTCAAAATAATTTTCTAAAAATCAAATCAAAAGAATAAAATCGTTAGTTCAAAAATTGAAATTTTGATTCGGTTCTGTTATTTATTTTCGTAAAATTTAGCCATTTTTTAAAATAAATATAAATATTTATTTTTATGATCCAAAAGTCCGCAACTTTATCTGTAAATAATAATCTAGATTAAATAAGTCAAAATGACGAAATATTAATTAAGTTAAAATACACCGATATGAAAATTGAAATTGAAGATTTTCTAGCGAAATTGTTGGCTTTATTTACTTAAAAAATAATATTTTATGTGAACAATGTTTAAAAAAAAAATTTCAGATAAAATTTGCGGACTTTAAAAAATCATAAATAAAAACCAATAAAATATAAAAAAATTTAAATTATATAATTAAATATTTATTTATTTTTTTCTTCTAGAATATAAAAAAATAGTAAATATAAATGTTCAAAAAGATCGTATAATTGTTTTTATAATTTGTTTAATAAGTTTAACTCCTTGTCCAATTTTAATTGGTTTATATCAACTTGATATTTTAATAAAAAATTATTATATGGAAAATATTTTAATTTTAATAATAATTAATATTATTTATAATGTTAGTTATACATTAATTCAATTTATTGAAGAAATTTGTTTACTTTTTTATTCAAAAGAATTTTTTAAATTAATTAAAAAACAATTTATTAAAAATAAACAAATTGATGTTATTAATGTTAAAGAAAATTTAAATAAATTTAGAATAATTCAGAAAAATTGTATAAAAAATAAAAATAATAACAAACTTATACCTATTAATAAAACAATTATTAATTAATTAAATAAATAAATTTGATTTTTTTTTATTTTTTTATAATGATTAAATTGTTAAAAATAGCTAATAAATTTAATAAAAATATTTAAAAAATCTAAAAATAAAAAAATATTTATTAAATCGCATTTACAATTTAGTTTCATCATAAGCAAAATTTTATTGTTCACTAAACACCAATTTTTCAATTGTTTTCTTTGAAGTCAAAACTATTAATATAGGATTTGTTAAAAAACTTCAAAAATAAATTTTCTACAACTTTCCATTTTTATTTTAATAAAATTTTTTCTTGAATAGAGAATCGATCATTTTTTTATAAATTTGTATATACATAGGTAGTTGCCAACTCTACACAAGCTCTCGGAAAGATTTTCACGTGCATTGGATTTTTTAGAGAAAAAGAAAAAAATTTTAATGTTTAATGCCTTTAATAAATAAATAAAAAATTGATTAAGAGTCGGGAAAAATTAAGAATCGAGACATAATTTTAAAAATAAAATAATTTTTTAATTAAAAAATTAATTAAAAAGAATTTTAACATTAATATAGTTTTGACACTACTACTATCTCTCCACTATTAAATTATTGATTGAAAAATCAACAATTTAATAGTGGAGAGACGTAGGGGTTATGGGTGGGCAGGCGAGAGAGTGGTAGCTGGGCAGAGAAGGAGAGTGGCTGTGAAGTGAAGGAATGGCCAGGCCGGGGAGAGAGATTAGTCGAAATGTCAACGTTGAAAATGCCAATTGTCAAAATGTCCAAATTTCAAAATGTCCTAATTTTAAAATGTCCAAAGCTCAAAATGTCCAATTTTCAAAACGTCCAAATTTCAAAATGACCAAAGTTCAAAATGTCAAAACTTAAAAACGTCCCATTCAAATTGAGCTACGGTCCTTAACCCAAAGAGATAGGATCTAACCACTCGCCACCGTGTTCAACAAATTTGAATTACAATTTGTTGAATATAAATTTACCATTTTTTTGCTTGTTTTTTTATGTCCCTGATCGTGGCTGGCATATAGCCAAAAGGCTTGAGGCAGTTCTAGTAGAGAGAAAAAGGATGTTAATTTTTTAAATTCTGGGAAGTTGAGTAAATCTTTGAATATCGCGAAGAGGTATGTTCTGTATTGTTTGAACAATTTCATCGGCTTGTACCTGGGATATGTACCCATGGGCGCGTAAAAATTTAAGCATAAAAACCCAACAAAGTATAACTATGGGTAATAAAAGTGTGTATTGTATTAATAAAATTAATAATCCATACGGTATATTATTCATATGGGTTTTATCATATTCTTTATCTGAAGACAAATAATCATAAGAGTTATTTGAAAAAAAGTAAAATTGAGATAAATTCTGCATTTTATTAAAATTAAAAAATTATTCTATTATGTATTTAACCTAAATTTGAATCTGATACAATATGACGGTTATAGTCAATCATTAACATTTGGTCAAATTCTCCTAGAACAATCATTTCAACACCGCCGGCAGGAATTGGGGTATTAAATTCTAGGCGTATACTAGTTGTACCGCTTCTTAAAAGTTCAAATCCGCACGAATCATCAAGTGTGGAGGTAAGGGGAATGACAAAAAATGTCCAACCATTCTTAAATTTTTCCATAGAAATATCGATTGATCGGTCAGAATTAGCCATCCCCAGTGCTTCATACATGTCAACAAAAGCGCGAACAAAAAGATTATCGTTAAATTTTAATTTATACGCGACCAAAGGGTAGATATGTCCTCCAGTATGAATAGAGATATCCCTCAAATCATAAGGCTGGAAATTAAAAGGGGATAAACCAAAGTCTCCATTGAATGCTTTATTAGATATTAAAGCAACAGTGATGCGTCGCGGAATGCTTGCACTGAACGCATTATATTCAATTTCAGTTCGCCCTGCAGTAAGGAAAGTAGATTTTATTTCTGTTTTACGTACTGCATATGTTGCGGGCTTTGATTCTAAAGTTTTGTAAATATTCATGTTAAGTGAAGGCTGAACTTCAATCATTTTCACAAATAGCTTTACATCATGAACATAAATTCTATACTGCCCCTCGTCAGCAGCATTTAATTTTTGCAATACAAATGAATTTTTTGAACGATAAATATTAAAATTAACGTCTAAATTATTTAATAAATACAATTCTTGGTTTCCTATATCAAAATCTAAACGTGACAGGAATTGGGAATGTTTACCTGTAGTAAATAAAGAACAGCGTTTTTGAAAACCAAGATCTGTGCTATCATCATGTTTATCACTTTTATAATACCCAATTGAAGCGAGAAAATTATATTTAACATTATCTGGGAATGAAAGTTCATTTGTTATGTAACTCTTAAATGGATAAAGAGTACCGCTGTCATAAACCTCGGTATTACCCACAGTCACTTTTAACTGTTGAACAAATGTTTGTCCAATACCTTGAATTGAACCAATATTAGTATCTCCAGCACCAATGGCACTCCATTTATTATCTGCTCCAAATTTTTCAATGGAGAGCTCAAGATAAAGATATGTACGAGATAAATCAGTCCATAGATTATCGCTAAATAAACGAAATAGATACGGGGAATCTTGAGTAATTGTACTTAGGGGAAGAATTTCGCGAAAAAAGGAACGAACAACTGAGACATTTGTGGGTGGAACAGTGAATATACTCAATGCACTGTTTAAAGCTAAAGGGCTATTTTCATTAATTTTTTTGGTGCAACTCATTTTAATAAGTACCTAGGGTGTCTATGCGAATTCGTTTTTTTATTGATTTTTTGGGGGATTTTTGTAAAGGCTTTGGAATAAAATTAGGAGGGCCAATTTTAGAATAAGGTCGTTTATTTATAGTATTTAAATGAATATCTGGCTCTTTGGTGTTCATCTGACCTATAGCGTGATTATTTTTTATATTTTTGTAACGTTTAAAATCGAAACCCTTTCCTTTTTGTTTATCAAGATTCTCTGATGCTTTCTGAAGTAAATTCTTCAATCCAGACTTTCCCTCATCTACAAGTGATTCTTTAAGATCTTTCCCTTCTAAAACATTACTTAAAATACGATTGCCAGATTCTAATCCTTGTTTACCAATTGCACTACCAATTTGTTTACCATAAGGAATAAGATATCGCATGAAACTCCTAAGCACGGAGCCTAAACCATTACCTCTTTGATAAGGGATACCCCGAAATACATTATAACCTCCCCATTGCAAATAAGAATTATTATCTGTTGATTGTTCGGTCAATGTTGACCAATCAATGTGTGAGGGATCAAAATCAATGTGCATTTTTTAAATAAAAAATTTTTTTAATTTTTTTTCTCAACTATTTATATTAAATATATGCAATTTTATAAATTCAGAAACAAAATTATCAGCCTTTACTCTTTTTAAAAATTGAATTATTTTATCCATGGAATAACCCTTACATCTTAGAAACAGGAAGCATATTACATGTTTTCCACATGTATGTCTTAACGAGTTCTGCACCTGAATAGAATTGAAACGAACACTTTCAAAGTTATTCAGATAATTTCGAATATAAGGGCTAATTGGGGGCCATATGCCTAAGGAATCATAATATTCTATAGTTGAAGGATTTTCACAAAATATTCCAATCCAGTGACTACCATCTGCACTACTTGGATCAATATTTACAACCATACAAAAAGGAGTAAAATTAATTGAAACCGGAATAGAATCTGAGGCAAAACAACCAATGTAATAATCTTTTGTAATACGATTTCTATACAAAATTTTATTTATTTGAAGGGTATTCATAATATTTTAAAAATATGTTGACTTTTTAAAATGTAAGGTTAATGTACATGATCCATACTGGAAAGGCATTAATGTCCCACTGGAAGTTCTTATTTCAATAAAAATTTCATTAATTTCTTTAATTAACAATTTGTGATATTGTATAAAGATAAATTGTTCTTCTATAATCTCATCCTGCTTCCCTCTAATATTTACAATTCGTAATACAGGTGCAGTTACATCCCCTATAATCATTGGTTCAATTAATCCTGGAGCATAAACATGAAATGACGATACACCACCCTTCATATCAGGCATAAATTTAGAAATAGATGTTTCAAATATATCACATTTATCAAAACCTAAAATATACGCAAGTTGTTCTGTCATGCTTACACTCTTTATATATTTTGTATCCAAAAATATTGAGAAGCGATTTTTCTTTTCGTGGAACTCAAAGTTACATACAGAGCCTGGTTTGCGATAGATATTTACCCAAGAATCAAAATCATTTCCACTAGTTAATAAAAATTTTATTACTTTGTTTGCATTTTCATTCATCTTAGATAATAAATCTGTATAGATTTCAGATTCATTTTTTAAGGGAATATAATCATAGGAGAGTTCTTTAGCATCATGTGCAGCCTTTGTTGTATTTTCATAGGATTCTTTCTTTTTCAATTCATTAAGACGTTTATACTCTTGTTTAGCTTGTAATTTAAGTTCTTTTAAGTTACCAGTATATTCTAATTGAATTGTTTTCATTTTATTAGATAACTCCTCACAGCCTTCATTAAGGGATCTATTTAAACTTTCTTTCAACTGCTGGGGGTTTAAGAAACTAGAAGAAGGTACATTCAAGCGGACACTCTCATCAGTTTGCCATGTTACTGTAAAAAATTGTTCGGTAGTAGTACCAAGAGATGGCCATGAATAAGGATAAACCATCACAGCCAAACCTACTGACCATTCGGAATTAAATTGTAATTTCTGCGGTAAGCGAACTCTGAATGAATTTGTTTTATTTCCCTCAACATTAGTGTTAGAAGGAAGAACTATATAGAAAGAAGTCATATTTTATTTAAAATTATTTTAATATTTTATTAAAATTTATTATTTATACTATTTCCAACTAACTGAGCTTGCTGGAATCCAACTATTATATAGGGAACTATACCCCTTCCATTTTACAAAACATTGATCTTCACCGTCAAATTTTCTCTTTTTCAAAACTTTTTCTATATCATATAGGATATCTTCATCCTTGTTACGATCTCTTACTAAACAAAAATCATTCGCATAAAACCAGCCTCGAATTATTTCTCCATTTTGATCACATATTCTATATGTTGGAGGCTGGTGGGGAACAAGTCGTACCTGTTTGATAATAAAAATTTCATTTGTAAAATTTGGCAAATATCCTTTAGAAAAACATGTTTATATTTTTCTATTCTAACTTTATCGCCAATTGAAAAATTTGTGGTTTTCCAACGTTTTGGAGCAAATTCCTCTAGTGCTTGATCTTTTAATTTTTGTCTTAAACCTTCCGCATTTTTATAATTGACATCGACAGGTCGCATTCCAATACCTGAACTAAAAGAGTTATTTATTGCGCTAACAATATCTTGAATAACGTCTACCCATTTTAATGTTCGTTTTTCAGTAAAATAACGATAAAGTCTTTCTTTTATACTTCGATTAGCTCTTTCTGCCATTCCTGCATGCCATTGGGGGGATGTAACCATTGAAAAATGTTCCATATCTATAGATTTGAAATATTTTTGTACTTCTTTTGCTGTAAACTCTAGTCCCTGATCTGTTAATAATTTCCAAGGAACAATTTTTATTCTTAAAAATAATCTCTTAAAAGCTTCAATCATTTTTTCACTATGTTTACTCATAACTGGTTCAACAAAAATCTGACGGCTAAGTGTGTCTATACAGACAAGAAGATATTTAAACCCTTTATTTTGACTTGCTAAACGATCAAAAATACTTAAATCAGCTTGCCATTCAGTATGTAACCCCGCTGCGAGCGTATGCATTCGTTTATATTTTCTAACTGCCCGCCTATGTAATGTGTAAGTATTCTGAGTTGAAAGATATTCCTTGACATGTTCACGAGTAATACTTTTGTCTAAACGGCTTGCCTCTCGTAAAAGTGGTTCGATAGAAGTAAAACATGTTGCGGAGTTTACATCTTTATATAATCGATCAAGAATTTTTATTTGTTTTATTTTTAATTTTTCCATAACGAAGGCTTAAATGAAAAAATTCCTTTACCAAATTGGTTTGGCGATTTTGTTGAAGGAAAAAGTAAATTTTGTAAAAATTGATGTTGATCAATTCTACGAAGAAATTGGTCATAACCTGTAGGTAATGGTTTCTTTCGGACACCATTATTATTAATTATATGATTTATAATATCCTCAACATTACTTGTAATAAGTGGGGATTTGCCACCTATTTTTCTCTTTAATCTTAAGTCAGGTGTTATTCCTAATGATTCAGAATTTTCTCGAACATATTTAAGGACTTGTTCATTTAAGTCTTGTTCACTATCTGCAGAAAAATATTCATGTTCTTCGACTTCAATATTTTTATCAACTAAAGACTCGAGAGGCTTCCGTACAATGTTTTCTATTGGTTTTCTATTAAATTTTCGAAATGGAACTTTTTTCTTAATTCTCTTAATAATAATATTTTGTTGAGGTTTTAAATTTTTTTCATCATTATTATTATTATTATTTAATATTTTTTCAGCAATTTCTCCAAAATTTTTAAGTTTAACATCAATAGGTTTTTCTTCTTTTTCTCTAATAAGTTTATTATATCTTTTAAAATCCTGCTCATAATTAATAGCTTTTGTATTTGGATCTAATTTATGATTATCTCTAGTATTTTGTAAACGCTCACGAATTAAACCTATTGATGTTCCATCACTGTTAGCATTAATTCTTTCTTCTGTTCCCTCTGAACCTATTAAACTTTTAAAAAAATCTTCAGGTATTAAAAGCATTCGAGATGCATGATGCATTTTTTTTTAAATTTAATTAACTTTATAAAATTTTGCTATTTATATTATTACTTAATAAAATGCTCCGCAATTAGGGGAACAACAATACTAGCAAGAAGACCAGCCACAGGTGGAAAACCACGCCCCTTTTGAATTTCCTCATTAAGTAATAGTTTTTTTGTGGAAGAAGCACTGCGAGAGCGACTAATTTTACGCAATAACGATGCTTGTTTTTTTAAACTTTGTATTCTATTTTTATGAAATGGTAATCGCCCTTTTAACAAATTCAAACAAATTTCAACAAAGCATAACAGTTGTTCATCAGAAGCTTGAGAAATAATTTTATTAACGGCTTTTTTTGATTTTGAGAGGGTTAATAAATTATTAAGAAAGATTGCGTTCTTTTCAATTAGTAAACTAGTAGAAAAGTTTTTTTTCATTTTGGAAGATAAATAATTGTATTTTCATTATCATTTTGATATATATGTGTTCTCAGCCTAAGAAATTCAGGAGTGCTCGGGTGTATATCAACCAATAAATACCCAAAATTCTCTTTTGTTGCGTCAGCATATGCTTCCAAAAAATATTTTGAACGCGTGGGGAAAAGCTGCATGGCAAGTGTTCGAATTTGTAAAGCTCCTGCAGGGTTTCGCATTAATAATAAATAATGGGAATTATTACGAGGAATTTTAAGTTCTTTACTGAATAAATGCTGACTGATCAAAATAATACTCATTTTCCAATTATGAGACCCCCGTGTAAATATAGTTTCAATAAATCTTTGATCAATTCCAACCATTAAATCATCAAGAACCAATAGCATCGAACCTTTTGATTGAACTGCCTGTTTATGTATAAAGTCCTCTCCCCCATTTGGAACTCCCTTTGAAACAATAACACGTGTTTTTCCTTTATCAACAAATCCTTTTCTCTGCATAAGTAAAATATTTTTATTTAATTCTCCGTAACAGTAAAATACTAGCGAAATATTTTTTTCAGAATTAACCATTTCTGTTAAATTTTCTAAAAAAAATTTTACCCATTCAGATTTTCCAGAACCAGTACTTCCCGAAACTATCATTGTAAAAGGGTGTTTGAAACGTGTATGTAAATAATCGATTTTTTCAAATCCTTCCATTTTGATTTCGAAATAAAAAAAATAATTTTCAGCATTATATATATATATATATATAAAGTTTTTTTCCTTAAAAAAAATCTATTTTTAAATGAACTTTATCAACAATTTCGGTCTTTATGGCGTAATTGAAACAAGTGAAGAAAAGCAAGAACGTGAACAAAAAGAACATGAAGAAGAAGAACAAAGACGCCAAAGGCAAAAACAACAAGAACAGACAACGTACGAAATAACTCCAGCAAATGAAAAAATGGAACAAAAAGTAATTTATTATTAATATTTTTAAATAAATAAATAAATTGTTAATTTAAAGGAAATTGATGTTGTAGTACCTTCACTTGAAATAGGCTCTTTCTTAACCGAGATGATTGTAAATAAGAATAAAGAGGATGATATTTTGAATGATACGCGTGAAAAAATACTTCAAATAGTCCTTGAAAGCGATGATGATGATGAAAAATTGGATTGGACAGCAGAACACGATAAAAAGAAAGAAGAGAAAAAAGAAGAGAAAGAACCTGAAAACCCGTTTATTGAGCCCAAATCAGTTGAAATACAAAACCCGCTTCAGCTGTCAATTTTTAAACG
This sequence comes from Meloidogyne chitwoodi, assembly GCA_015183035.1. Lineage (NCBI taxonomy): Eukaryota > Metazoa > Nematoda > Chromadorea > Rhabditida > Meloidogynidae > Meloidogyne > Meloidogyne chitwoodi. The sequence continues at coordinate 1,017,619 of JACZZP010000004.1, read as the reverse complement.
TCGATCAGTGCCATTGATAGATTATCTATGCCAGTTACATAAATGTTTATTCAAAGAGCTTCATGTACTTTTTTATAACATCGAAAAACGACGTGAAATAATTTGTCATCTTCAAAATCATGTTCAACTGCGTACAACACATTTACATCCTTCAAAAAATTTTGTTATTCGTTGTAATGATTTTACTGTTCAACCAGCAGGTATGGTTCCTGCTTTGGGTGGATATTTGGGAATAACGGTAAGAGCTCAAAAAGTAAACTAAAATAAAAATCAAAATTAAGGTTCGTGGGTATTACTACGTAAAGCACTCTTTCAAATTACGACATCCTTATTTGCCATGTATAATTGAATTTGGAGGAGGCCATCATCGATCTTACTACCCGCTTGAAGTTATTAGTGTTTCTATGAAAAATAAGCAAATGAAACAATGTTAATTATTATAGATAATTTATTATTTTTTTAAATTTAATCAAACAATTAATAATTTTTATTTACCATTTATTTATTTATATTTTTCCATCTATATTGTATTTGTTATTATTATTTTATAAAGTAAATATGAATATTGAAAATTGTACATGTGTTTTTAAACTTTTGCCTGGTATTCAAAGATTTACATCAGAAAATTTTCTTAAAATAGCTCAAAATGGAATAAATACTGAATATAATCCTAAGCGATTCCATTCAATAATAATGCGTATTCGCCATAAACATAATAGAACAACAGCCGCATTAATTTTTCAATCTAGTAAAGTGGTATTAACAGGTGTTCCTAGCATCAATATGGCAAGAATAATGGCTTATAGGGTGATAAAAAGAATAAAAGCTTCTATTACAGCAGCAAAAATACAAGAATTTTGTGAAATTGGAATTTTAAATCTCAGAGTTACAAACATTGTTGGTTCGTATCGATATATGAACAAAGTCGCCATTGAATTGATTTATAAACACTTTAAACGACAACAACAACAAGAAAAACTATTCGAAAAAATTACAAAAGCTTCCTATGAGCCTACAATATTTCCAGCATTTCGATTCAAGATGAAAGATGGGGATAAAAGAGAAGCTTCTTGTCTTATATACATCTCTGGACGGGTTATATTAACAGGATTAACTTGTACTAAACATATGAAAGATTTATTTGATAATATAATTTTACCCCTACTTATAAAATTTCCAAGAATATAATAGAAAACATTTATTATTATTATTATTAAATACATTTATTATTAAATACATTTTTGAAAAAATAATATCAATAAAATTTAAAATAATTAATTAAAATGGTGGGGGATATCTTTGTAAATAATCAACATTTGTCCAACCTGAAGATCCCGGAATATCCTGTAAATCCAGTTCTTGTCTTTGTGAATTTTGTTGACGAATAACTGGTGTAGATATTGCAATTGGTTGAATAGAAAGTAGTGAAGTTGGAGTAAACTTAAAGAAAAAATTGTAATTAAAACTTTAATAAATTTAAAAAGGTACTTCTGTTTGCTGTTCTTGAACATTTCTGTGTCCAAATGGAAGTGTTTCCATATTTGGTCTAATCCTCCCCTTTTCAAAACAAGTCCTGTATTCTTTCCTAGTCATCATTGTGTATAAATCGGAACGTTGTGTACGTCCAATTTGTGGAAATTCTACCATAATCATGTTGTTGCTGTTGTTAGAAACATCCATAAAACTTTCGGACAGAGTTTCATCACTAAATATATTGTTTAAAAAATTTTTTTTTTAATTTTAAACTTACATTTCTCCATCGATATTAAACTGACAAATAACAAGTTCTTTCATTGTTTGAAAATTTATCAGTTGATGGGTCGCATAAGAGAGTGGAAAAGATCTAATTTTAAGTTCTGCCCTTTCATCATTTCCAGTTGTCGCATCAATATGCCTGAACCCATAATTTTTAGGACCTCCTGCAATAAATTCAATAATGCGTCTAGTTGGATGTTCACGCTTCATTTGACCCAAAGCTTCACCCTCTATCACTCTATTAGCTCCACGTTTTGTAACATAAAAGATCGAATCAGTGTCACAATAGAGTAACTGACCACCAACGCGCCTAAGTTCCTCCATATATTGATATAAATGAAGTCGGGCATAGGATGTTACAAACGCTGCCACATGAAGACAATTAGTGTCAGGCGGCTTAGCAAATTCTTCCTTTTTCCGTACAACGCAACGGTCCATATATTCACTCACATGCTCAAAATCAAGAGTTTCGAGCGTCGGGTCATCCAGTAATTGATGGAATTCTTCTGGTGTTTGTGCATACTTTACTTCAGTACTGCCAACACGTTGAGCCAATTTTCCCCATAAAGAATTTGCCAATATTTTCTAAAAATTGATAAAAAAAATTTTTAAACAAAGAAAAATTTTTTTTTTTCTGGAATAATAATTTTTTTTCTTGAATAAATAATTGTAAAATTATACACACCGCAATCATCCTTAGTCCAGGATTTACTTCCACTTTTGTTGGATCAATTCTAATGCCCTCGATGCGATCAAATTCGTCAATGTAATTTTGACGCGCCTCTTGTGAATCGCAATTTTGGGGCCATCCACTCGCCTGTTGTTTAAGTCCTACAAACGTATTGACATATCCTTTAAACAGTTGAGGATCCCAACGCTCATAATTCCACACCTAAAATATTAAAGTTCAAAAAATAAAGTGAAATTAAAATAAAAAACCTCATGAACATCCAATATCTGATAACCTAATTCTAGCGCTTTATTTAACTCAACATGTGTATAGCCGCTTATCCATGATCGTTTCTCCTTTTGATGACGACATTGTTGTTGGTGTTTATTGTCTGCGCATAAAGCGCAAAGAGGAAATGTTAGTCTTCCATCATGCGTTCGATATCCAAGAAGTGGTGGAAGACCATTCATTGATGTTGGTGGAAGAACTCGGACTAACAAAAGGCCCTTATAAATGTTGTGATGAGGCCGAGTCCATGGTAAAGGAGCATTAGGTGGTTGCAACAGTGTTTCTCTTGTTAGAACAACAGGACACCCAATTGGAAATTCTCTTGACTTCATTACATATGGATAAAGGCTTACCTGAAAAATTTTTTTTGTAGAAAAAAAATTTTTTTTAACAAATACAATATCAATGTAGATAATTTCCTCATCAGATGTACAAATATGATGAAGTTTGAAAGGCTCCGTTCTCCCTCCTCTAAGACAGTCCTTCCTTGGATCCATCGGCCTTACAACATCTATTTCATTCCATGTTTGCCTCAGCTGCTGATTGAAACGAAGCCTTTCTTTCATCTCATGCCCCCAAATTACATGTAAGGAATATCCTTGTTGTTCAAGTTCGTATAGGCGCAATTGTGTGCGCTCGTAAAGTTCCTCTGCAGTACGCCCCCCGGCTAGTCGTTGGTTCCGTGTTGGAAAGCATCGAGGACAACCTAGTGAGAAAAAACTTTTTTTTTTAAATAATGAATAGATATTACCGTGGTAAAAACACCCATTGTATTCTATGGCCAAGGGTTTTAATGGAGGTGCCCGATACCAAAGACCGTCAAGTCTAAATCCACAATCCTCAACATTAGCTTCACCAATAGCCCACTGGGCACACTGAACTTTTCCTTGAGCTTCCTTATTTTCCAATTCAAATAATCTAATATAACGCTGCGACTCTGCGGAGGCTCTCCTACCACGCAGAAAGCCTGAAATAAATATATTTTTTTTCAATAAAATAAATGTAAAAGATTAGTTTTTTTTTACCTCCTTCTGGTGAGTGTACAAGCCAGTTCTCAGGCAGAAAACAACGTCGCATTGTTGACAGTGCGAGTCCTGCTGCGGTCGAAGAAGCTAAAAATGGATCAAGCCCGGCCGTGTGTTCCCCAATAAGACGGCGATAGCGAATAACACTCTCACGTAGGATAGCAACATCGTTTGCGCAATAGAGAAGAAGCTGCTCACGGAGTTGGAAATTTGTTGTATTATTCAGTTGTTGTTGTTGATGCCATTCAAGAAGCTGGGCTCTTTTTTCAGGTTTTTTAAAGTCCGGCTGATAGTAGTCAATTGCCGGTAGACCTTGAATTCTCAAATGCAGATTTTGTCGCTTTATATAAAGGTATGGAAAGAACGGTTTTGAAGTAGCAACATCAACAGGCAGTGAAAATACATTAGTAAGGGCATCAAGCTCACAGATGAAAAAATTGAGCGAGTCCTTAAAAAGTATTTTCCTTTGGTGGTTGCCTCCCAAACGCATTGAATAAATTTTTAAGCCTGTTGAACACAGACTTGTTGGAGGTAAATTTCGCTTGTGGAGTGCCTCAAGTATTAGGTGGAAGTCATACTTGCCTCCATTATGGGCTATGCAGACTGTTAACATTTTTTGAGAACCATACTGAATATAAAAATTGAACAAAATTAAAAAAAATTACTGATAGAAGATAATCCAGAAATTGATCAACAGGACTTTCTTCTTCATTATCAAAACTATGAAAATACATTCGGCGTGGATTATAAAATAAATTAGAAGGCAAAGGCGTGTTGTCACCAGGTGCATTTTTAAAAGGTGGAGAGCACCATCTTTGCCATCTTTCACCTCTTGGTTTGCCACAGAAGCATCCTGTTGCACGCTGACCAATATCTTTGATGCCTATACCCTTATTAATACATTTTTCACATAGAACTTCAGCAATCAAAAGCACCGGAATGTGTTTATACCCTGCGTTGTTTGCACCAACAGCCATAGGTTGTTCCTGAGATGTTTCGGCGTCGAAAAAGCAAAACCGTAAAGGTAATTTTTTCTTATTACGCCTCTGTGAATTTACTTGTTGCTGTTGTTGTGGTGGCTGATTTTGTTCATTTTCAATTCCTAAAATAAAAAAAAATAATATATTGTATAAGAGAAACAAAAATACCTATAGAAGATTCAAAAACATTTTCTTCCTCTTCTTCGGTAATTATAGAATTTTCAGTAGAATTGAGTGGCTGAATAAAACATGGATGTTCTGGTAAATGAGGACCCCGACATTTTGCACAATCGATCAATTGGCCATTAAACTGTTGTTGTTGTTGTTGTTGATTCTGCTGCTCTGTAATGCAGTCATGAAGTTGTTGTTGTTGTAGACCAAAAATAATCCGATTACACAGTGAACAAATGCGTCGAGATTGGCAAATTGAAGCAAAAGTTCGTGTTCGTGGGCCGACCATTTCCTCCGGGACTTGATTATTCAGATGATATTCATAACACGCCCGTTGAGGAAAAACAAAACCGCAATCAGTACATGGAATTCTTTCAATCAATTGACATGGATAATTTGCTCCATAACGCATGCAGAGTCGACAAACAATGGTACAGCCAGCCCAGTGATAGGATCGTGTTACACTTTTTTCACAATCGATGCAGAAGCGATGAGCACTGAAAAGTTGTTCAGGCCTTGTAATATAGTTATAATGACCATTTTGTAGTAGAATACAAATGTTGTAACGCGCAGCACGTCCCTCTCCTGAAATAAATTTAAAAAATAATATTAAACTATATTCCTGTTTACCTTTGAAAATAATCTTGTATTGTTGCTCTTTGCTAAATACAACAATTCTTATAAGTCCAGAACCTCCTACATTTTCATTGACATAACGTTGCAAAGCGGCGACATGTGTAAGCGAATATTCTTGTAAATCGAGAGGGAGACCCGAATTTTGCATTAGTTCAATTACATCATTTAAATGTTCTTCCTGTTGTCTACAAAACGCTCTAAATTGATCTTTTTGTTGTCGAGGTGTGATCCTTCTTACATTTAAATCAATTACATTTATTTTTGTAAGACCAATATAAACAGAGCGAGCAAGGCAAAAACGGTCATTTGGATTAATTACTTTGACAATGGATCGACATTGTGGAGTGATGACATGTTCTTGATCAATATTACATGCACCTTGAATAACAGAAATGCCTTACATAATTATTTTAAAAAAATGTAAAAATCAAAACTGTTACTCACCACTATGATCATCTGGATTTCCTGTCCGATGAGAATTTAGTAGCCATACTGCTATAACCTTAGTAGTAGTCGTGCCCTGTAAAAGATCAATGCCAGCCTGGCTAATCTCATTCAACCGTTCAATAGCTGCGGCTAAAGCGGCGGCATTATTCTGAGATGGAGGGCGAAGTGGCACGGTAAATGGATTATGAAAAGCGGGTGGGTGTAATTGTAGGCCAATGCGCATAGGCGAAGGGCGATCACCCACAACCCGTGCTAGGAGACGGGCAATAAGTGTTGTTAAAGTAAGATCAGGGCGTGGCTGATCCTCTAAAGGAGCAAATCTAACGTTGCAAATTTCGCCGTTTGTGTTTCTGGACCTGGATCTTAGTTCACGAACTGATTCAATCACAAATGGATCGTTATTCATTTGTTGTTGATTTATCTGAAATTTAAAAATAATATTTTTTTTACATATTACAAGTGCTCGAAGTAAAAAATAGAACTATTTTATATAAAGTTAAAAGTTGACATATAAGTGGAAAAATTTTATAGAAATGTTAATGATGAATTTAAAAAGTTCTTTCTTTACCATTAAAAAATTTTTTTTTAATTTAAAATTTATTATTATTATTATATCCTAAATTTTTAACCAAATAAAGGAAAAACTAATTTTTAACCAAATAAAGGAAAAATTTTTTTTTATTACTTTATTCTGAAAAAAATAAAAAATTATAAAAGGCAGTAAAATATTATAAAATAATAATAAAGCAAAAAAAAAATATAATTTAATTAATTTTTTAAAGGCAATTTAAATAATTTTTTTTTAAAGGCAGAAATATTTTTGGGTGTCATTTATTTATTTTTTTTTAATAAAACATTTTTTTTAATAAAATTTTTTTTTAAATGACACAACAATTACAAAAAAATAAGGCCCACCCTCCCTCCCTCCCCAGGGATCCCGATAAATAAAGACATTAAAAAAATTAAAATAAAAGTTTTTTTTTATCGGGATCCCTGGGGCCTACCGGATCTGCCCTATATTGTCCCGCGAACCATATCACGGCGACAAATAGGGCAGACCCGGTAGTTCCGAGAAAGACCCACAAAACACTCCCAGTGCAATTTATGCAGGCACGCTGGCCAGACCACAAACATAGCTGGTTCAAATCCTAGGTGGCATATTGTGCAATTAATTCCCACCTCTCCCTCCCCTTCTTGATCCGTGTAGGTCGGTGGCAGCATTTCCGCAGACGCCACGAATTTTTGTATCTCGTCCTCCCGGAGACCGATACCAGGACGGAAGGGAGGAGGTTCCAGGAGCGGGCCTGAAACCTCCTCCACCACAACCACGTCATCATCATCATCCTCCTCTCCATCATGGAAGCGCACTAAAATAATTTTTTTAATTAAGCACGAGCATTCCCACCCACCTTCCCTACCCCGTATTTACTTCCTACAATTTTTTTTTCAAATTCAAAAAAAACCCTTCCCTACCATACCCGTTATTTACTACTACCCACAATTTTTTTTTAAATATCCCCTCCCCTTCCCTACCCACCTTTCATCTCACCTAATAACCTCCAAAATTTTTTTTTAAAATATACCTACCATCATCTTGGGAGAGACTACTGCTCGTTCCTGGTGGTGGGGTCCTCCCCAAACGTCCCCTAAGACGCGGGGAGGACCGCCGACCACCAGAGTCTCCTCCTCTTCCGGCATTTTGAAACGCCCAAAACAACGAAGGCGTCTGTAAAAAAATATTTTTAATTTAAATAAAGAAAAAAATAATTTAATATAATTATTTAATTACAAAAATTTTTTTACATTATCATTTAAGTATATTTTAAATAAAAAAGTTTATATTATTTAAATTTTAAATAAAAAATTTTTATATTATTAATTAAATTTTGGGTGGCACGACTTTTCGCAACGGACTTTACGTCAACGGACCTTCCGTCAATACTTTTCGTCAATGGACTTTATGTCAACGGACTTTTCGTCAATGAACAAATATTTTTTAAAAAATTAAAGAAAATAATATTAATTAAAAAGAGGGTAGGGGATGATTCAGTCGGCCGATTCAGAGTAGCAGGTTGTTTTTGGTCATAACTTTTTTATTTCTTAACCGATCTGAATAGTTCTTTTATTAATCGAAAGCATCCGATAAGCGGATAAAGTTATCTAATTTGACCGATCCAATCAGATCACTCAACAAAAAGTAATAGCGTGATAAGTGGAAAATTTTGATTTTCGAGTTTTTCGGGCGTAACTTTTTCTAAAATCAACTGATCTGATCGGTCCAATTGATGAAAAGACTCCACTTTTGGAGCTCTTTCGAATGATATAAAAATTATTTGAAAAAGTTTAAAATGAAAAAAGTTATACGAGCTACTCTGAATCAGCCGACTCTGAATCGTCCTTTACCGTTAAAAAGAAGCATAACTGGACTGACCTCCCTAGAAATCACCACCAATAAGATCAACACGCAATTTAAGTTACCATAACCACTCCATTACTAATTACAATAACTAAATACATACTATAACTAATATAAGTATATTTTACAATAAACTGTAACATTTAAAACGAAATTCTCGTTTAACTTTTTTAAAAAATATTTGTTCATTGACGAAAAGTCCGTTGACATAAAGTCCATTGACTAAAAGTATTGACGGATGGTCCGTTGACGTAAAGTCCATTGACGAAAAGTCGGGGAGCCAAATTTTGAGGAAAAATACATCATTTTTTTTTTAATTCAAATTTAATCTATTTAATTAATTTATTTAATTTTTAAAGAAAATAATTTTTTTTTAATTAAATAATTTATTAATAGAAAATAAATTTTTTTTTATTACTTATAATTCATTAGTCAATCAATTTTTTAGTTTTATTTACAAATCATTTATTTTATTTTATTTAATTTTTTAAGGAAAATAATTAATTTTTTTTATTAATTCAAATTTAAATTAATTAATTTAAATTAAATAATTTATTTAATTTTTTTTTTAAGGAAAATAATTTAATTATTTTATTAATTCAAATTTAATCAATTTTTTAAATTAATTAACTTATTTTAATTTTTTTTTAGGAAAATAGTTAAATTTTTTTTTAATTCAAATTTAATCAATTAATTTTTAACTTTAATTAAATTAAATCAATTATTTAATTTTTGTAAAGAAAATACCTAATTAACTTTTTTTTTAATGAAAATATATATTTTTATTACTTATTGATCAAATTTAGGCAATCAATTTTAAGATTCATTTATTTAAATTAAATAATTTATTATTTAAGTAAAATAATTAAAAATTTTTTTTATTAATTCAAATTTAATTAATTAATTTTTTAAATTTATTTAAATTCAATTACTTCATTTCATTAAACTTTTTTTTTTATTGCAAACAAAGAAAAATAATATGGAAGGACATTAATTATTTAAAAATTTTATTATATTAAAAAAAAATATGAAACATAAAAAATTTAATTATATTTTAATAAAACTTGGAAAAAAAAATATAAATTAATATTATTGAATTAAAAAATTATTAATTAAAATTAATAAATTTGTTTTAATAAAATTTAAAAAAACAATTAATTAAATTAAAAAACATCATTAATTTATTTTAATAATTAAATTAAACAAAAACATTAATTAATTAATTAAATTTATTTAAAAATTAATAAATTAAATTTATTTTAATAAAATTAAATTAAAAAAAAATTAATTAATTAAATTAAAAAATAATCATTAATTAAATTTATTTAAAAAAAAAAAAATTAAATTAAATTATTTTAATAAATTTACATTTAAAAAAAAAAATTAATTAATTAATTAAAAATTCATTAAATTTATTTAAAACATTAATAAAATTAATTTATTTTTAAAAATTAAATTAGAAAAAACATTAATTAATTAAATTTAAAAAAAAATTATTAATTATATTAAAAAAAAAATTATTAATTAAATTTTAAAAAAAATTAATAAATTTGTTTTAATAAAATTAAAAAACATTAATTAAATAAATTGAAAACAACATCATTAATTAAATTAAATTATTTCAAAATTAATTCAAACATTATTTTATTATATTCTATTTCAAAAAAATATTTATCATAAAAAAACTATTTTCTTTAATAATTATTATTCATTAACATTAAATTGATAAAAGAAGATTTATAAAATAATTAAATTAATAAAAATTAATTGCAACAAAAAATTAATTATTAATATATAAAAAAAAATTATATTAAAATTCATTTTTTTCTCCAATCAAAAAAATATTCCACACCATTAAAAATTTTTTTCTTCTATCTTATTATTATTGCTCATCATATCTACAAAATTCAAAAATAAATATTTTTTCAAATTATATTTTTTTTTTTGTATTTAAATTTACTTTTAAAAAAAAATTTTTTACCTAATTAAATTTTAATTTATAACAAAAATGACCTGGCGAATTGCACCTCCACTACACCCAGCAATTCCAGAAAATCCAGTATTATTATTATTTCCATCTCCATTTCCAATTCCAGCATTATAATTTCCTCCAATCGGTAAACAATTGTTATTGTTGTTGTAATTATTACGATTGCCAATAACAGTGTTGTTGTTGTTGTTGATCTCCTGGGCATTGGCAAGATCATTGTTGTTGTTAGTTCCATTATTATTATTTGGTCCAGCAATTACAACTTGCAAAGAACTTGCACGCGAAAAGCGAAGGCAGAATGGCACAGAGCCATTCCATTTGCTCTTATCACCTGCTTGATCTATAACAGCAAGTGTAGTTAAACAAATTATCTAAAAAAAAATTTTTTGTTTTAAATATTAAAATATATATAAATACATCATCCACATTAGCACGTGATAATATTGCTGCACAAGAATCGTAGGCATAAATTGCCACAATTTGCGCGTCGTTACCTCTACCAATTTGAAGACGAACATCCGCTCTATCGAACGATCTACGGGCGGTCGCTCCCCTATGGGAAAAAAGGACTAATCCAGTTATCGTGCTAAAAAAAATTTTTTTTTTTTTAATTCAACTAAAAATTTTACTCAAATGTGAAAGATCCACGCCAACCACAAAAAAGGTAGTTTACACAAGTCATTTGTGTAATTGGATCAATTTTATTTATCATTTTAGCCGCTGGAGGAATGTTTACAAACTCAGCTCTTGCACGTTCTGCAGCAATTATTGCGTTGATCTTAATTATTCAAAAATTTTTTTTTATAATTTATATTAAATTTAAAAATTAAATACATCAATAGCATTAGTATTTGAATTTGTTGAATTATTTGAATTTGTTGAATTTGTTGAATTTGTTGAATTTGTTGCATTTGTTAAATTTATTGAATTTGTTGAATTATTATTATTATTTAAAATGTTGTTTTCCATACGTGGTCTCGAACTTGGAGGACCCCCCTCATTTAAAGGAGTTGCGTTTCGCCGACGATTGCTCATAATTTTTTTTTTTTCTAAAAAAAAAAAGAAAATGAATTAATATAGAAAATAAAATTAAAAAAAACTCTTAATTAAAAATGATTTAAAAAACTAGTAACAAAAAAAATTAAAAAATTTTTTTTTTTAAATAATTAATTAAAAATACATTTTAAAAATAAAATTAAAATAATTTTTTTTTAATTAAAAATAAATTTAAAAATAAAATAAAATAAAAAATTTTTAATTAAAAATAAAAATGAATTTAAAATTAGAATTTGCTGAAAATAAAATTCTTTTATAAAAGCCAATAAGATCCGCTTTATGAAAAAGTTTAGCCATTACAAATTGAAAACAATTTTGAAAGGAAAAATTTAGTACTTTAAAAAAAAAGTAGCCGGAAATAGAGAATAAAAGATTTTTATTTTTACAACTTTAATTAACAAAAAGATAAAAAAAATGATGGGAAAAAAATTTTAACTATATAAAATAGTAGGCGGCATATTTAAAAAAAAAATTTTTTTAATAAAAAAAAAAATAACCAACCACATCCTGAAATTTCATTTGCAGACCTCGAAAAATTGTGCTATTATCACTGTGACGAATTTGACTAACCATATTTGGAGTAGCGTAATCTATTTTAATTTACATTTATTGAATGCATGAATATTTACCTGAATGTAAGAAAATAACAGGCTTTTGAGGGCTAGGTCTTATCACCATACCATACAAAGATGTTTTAGTTGAGTCCTTTACAAGTACAAAACCATATATTTGCTGTGGCTGTTTATTAACCGAATGTTCATGCTGAAACTTATACAGTTAGGTATAATGTTTACATTTTAAAAAAATCATAAAACAAAACCCCAACTCTTTGTCTCCAAACAAAATTTATATTTTGATGACGAATATGTTGAAATTCACGGCTAAATGCTGAACCAGGTCTTTTTTTTCTGCTTCATTGCCTTTCGCTTTTGGTTCTGCCTTTTTACTGCTACTCCTTTTGCTTGAAAATATCACCTTTAAATTAAAATTTAAAAAAATTATTAATTAACAAAAAAAATGACGAAAAAAAAAATGGAATAAATAAAACTAATCCCAGATAATTAAAAAAAACATACTTGACACAGCATATCAGAAAATAAATCTTTTAACAAGGCTGAATAAACTTTCAAACCACAATTAGTTAAATGATCAGTATTGAAACATTCTAGGTCTATAATCACACTAAGGCCCCGTTTTCTATGATGTTTACGCTCTTGCAATTGAATAAGCTTAAAAAAAGAGTATATTTTAACAAAATATAAAACTTAGGTCAAAAATCATTATCCTAGATTTTTTACCTTATAAAATAATTCCATTTCCACAACACATAAATGATAAACATCACTAACTCGACCACGTTTTTTAAGTTGTTTTGAATTAGACCTTCCCATTTTTTGCAAAGCAAGTAAATTTCCATCTTTATCATAACCAAGAATTCCACCTTGATAAAAATCTGCTGCTTTAGTTAATTGGCGAGTAAATCCGTTTAGAGCATAAATATCATCAAAAAACATTTCATTGATTCGCATACAGCGAAATACATGACTATCTTGTTTAAAACGTGGAACAATTTCATCTATAAAATAGAATTAAAAATACTATTGAGTAAATTTAAAAAATTGAAAGAATTTTTTTAGAAATATAAAATTGAGGCTATTTCACAACATCATTATTTTTAAGTCTTACCCAAATGTTTCTTCAATTCTGCTATTCTGTCCTGAACTGTCAAACACATCTGAAAGTTAAAAATATTAAATATTAAATTGTTTTTGTAAAAAATAAAGCTCATCATTATTTGATGGCATGCTGCTTTTACTCTTAAAATTAATGGCGTTTAAAAATTTAAAAGAAAAGCAAAAGAAAAAAATTGAAAAAAAAGCCAATCATAGAAAAAGAGAAAAGTTAGACACCCACATTCGAAAGAAAATATTTTTTCACCAAATAAAAAATTTATTTCTTTGGTAGATTTATATTTAAAAAATTGTAATTAAAATTTATTGAGCGCTATGGCGAATGGTTAGATCCTATCTACTTGGGTTAAAGGCTGTAGCTCACACTTGAATTGGACATTTTTAAATCTAGACGTTTTGAACTTTGGACATTTTGAAATTTGGACATTTTGAAATTTGGACATTTTGACAATTGGCATTTTCAACGTTGACATTTCGACTAATCTCTCTCCCCGGCCTGGCCATTCCTTCACTTCACAGCCACTCTCCTTCTCTGCCCAGCTACCACTCTCTCGCCTGCCCACCCATAACCCCTACGTCTCTCCACTATTAAATTGTTGATTTTTCAATCAATAATTTAATAGTGGAGAGATAGTAGTGACACTAATAACTTTGTAATTAAATAATTAAAGCTTATTTAGAATAAAAAGTACCATAAAAACTTAACTTTAATTAAATATTCAGCCGATTTATTATATAATATATTAAAATAATTTTTTTTTTAATTTATAAAAATGGATTAAATATTTAAAAAAACTATACAAAAATAAAAAAAAATATCAACAAAATCAAAAAAAAAGTTTTTGAAAAAATTAATATTTAAAAGAAACCAAAATTGAATTAAAATTAATTTATTATTATAAAAACTCTATCGTTTATTTTAGCACAAAGTTATGGAAAAGTTGAATATATTTAATTTAAATATTTATTTAATTTAGTCTCGTAAAATATATAATTAACAATAAAAAGTCTCGAATTTTCCAATACCAAATTTAGAAGTCACATATATAATGTATAAGAAAGAAAATTGTTTCCGATGCACGCTCGTAAAATATATAGTATTCACATTCTTATTACCTCTAAGCTGGCAACATTACTCCCTGCTTGATTCAATTTATAAAATTTTTAGAGATTATTTTTTACATATTTTATAAAAGAGAGTGTTTAGAGAGTAAAAGAGAAAATTTGATTTTGAAGCTGTTGGCATTAAAGAAATTGCCATTTTAAGTAGGGTGGTGATTGATTTTTAAAGAAAAAAGTTGTCCATAAATAGCAGCAATAAACTGCTATGGATATTCACTTTTATTTTTTTTAATTAAATTTTGTGTTGGGAAACATTTGGGGGAATTTACAATTAATACTTTTATTTATAAAAAGATTCATATTCCAATCTTATAAACAAAAGTTAGTTATAATAATATAGAAATTGTTAAGTCCAGCTTAGTTAATAAAAAAATACATTCATAGCTGTAGATTAGTTAGAAGATAAAAAAGATTTTGATTAAGATGCTCTCTGGATTACTTTCAATCTTTTATTATTTTCTGAGATGGCCTCTTTATATATTTTTATTATTTATTTAGTTTAGTATTTCAACATGAAATACTCAACAAAAATTTTATTTTGTTTACTCCAATATTCGTTTATTTTATTTGTGAGTTGTAATGAATTCAATTTCAATATGGAAGTTTTACCTTCTAATTATTCGTGGAATGTTTCGTTAAAATGTTCTGATTGTATACTATTAGATAATCCGATAAAGGTATTAATTAAAATTATTTTATAAATCTGATAAAAAATATATAATTTTCAGTCAACATTGCCATATCAGAACGGTCTAACATTCAATCTTAATGGTCAATCAAAAAAAATCAAGCAGCTGCAAGTAACTATTCGTTCAGAAGGAAAAATTGAGGGACATGAGCGGGTATCTTAATTAAATTTTTAAATTTAATTTTGAACCAAATAATACAAAATTTTTTTATTTTTTATTTTATTTTTTGAAGAAATTTTTTTAATTTTCTAAATTTTTTTGCCTAATTTAAACATTAGAAATAGTATTTTACAAAAATTCTCTTTTCCTTTAAAGAAACAAACATGGATTCTATTTCCGAAAAGAGAAAATTCAAATATAGAAGGAAATTACTACAATTTTGACAAATTGCATCAGTTCCGTTTTGGTCAATTTGAAACTGATGATGAACAAGGCTTATATTTGAATCTTAAGGTAAGTATATTATTTAAACAATTTTTAGAATATTTCTCTACTAAAATACAATTGTAATGTAAATATTATAGAATTGTAGTACTGTACTTTTTTGAAATATTTTTGAACAATTTTATTATTATATAATCGTACTTTAGTAATTTGTCAAACCCTAATTAAAAATAAATTGTAAATAATGAGAATTTTAGGTAAAAAATGCTACAACGCCTGTAGATAAAGCTATAATATATGTTGCAACTATAAAAGATTATGACGACTATGAAGACATAGAGCAGAAATTAGATGATGATGAAAGCTATAGAGAAAAGCAAATTAAATTGTATTTGAAAGGGAAAAAGCAAAAAGATCAATCTGTTACAGACAGAATAAAAACAATATTACAAATAACAAAACAACCAAAAATTTGTGTAGCTCAGGTAATTTTAGAGTAAATTATATATTTAAACTGACCGATATGTTTCGAATATATCAGAACAATATTTAGTAAAATAAAAGAAGTAAAGTATAGCTAATGAAAGTTATCAAATAATGACCTTATTTGTATTCATAGACTTATTTACACCTACCAAGCCGGGGCGACCCTTTATCGTTTTTCTTTTATAAATATTTAACCCCTACTTTATGCAATTTAGATGTTAGCCAGGTGTGTCTCCATCTGTACATTCTTTAATTTCGAATATCTATCGAAAACTAATTAGTTCCGTGCTCTATCCAAATGAATCATTTATAATTTATTTTATGTTTAATAAAAAAACTAATAATTTTGATATAGATGTTTGAATGTGGTGGTTATAATTGCAATCAGTTGAAAGGAGGAGTGTGCTACAAACCATATAATGAAAACTCGCTGTTTTGTGAAAATTGTAAAAAAAAAACACGTGGAATAAAGTAAATTTCTAAAATTATTTTAAGTAATTAAAAATTGCGATCTCTTATAATTAATTAAATTATTAAATATTTTTGTTAATCAAATAATAACCAATTTATTTTTAGACCCTATCGATATTTTTATGAACCTATCAAACTACCAAAAACTTGTCTTACTCTAGATAACCTTAATTTCCAGGTAAATATTTTTTTATTTTGCAAAAGTTATTTTATATCTTATTTTTAATTATTGTTTTTTTTTACTTTTTAATAATTATTTGTAAATTTTTAAAACTAGAACGGAACAGGTCCAGAATTTACCTACACACTTGATTTTAATAAAAAACAAAAGAAAATAAACATAAATTATGTTAAACTTGTTGATATACCTACAGAATTTAATCCTGTTGATACAATCCCATCAAGTAGTGTTAGTAAAAAATCTAAATATTTACCGAGAAGTTTTTCTTTGCTTATTAATTTAAGGTTTAGTTAAAAAATTAATTATTTAAATTTTAAAATTATTGTTGATTTGTTGGTTTAATTTTTTCAATAATTTAAATTTCATGATTATAAAAATTAAATTTAAATTGTAGCAAATAAATTTTAATTTAAATGCTTAAATTAATATTTTTAAATAATAAAGGGGAAAATCATCGCTAGGAAAACAAAGTGAGGATATTGGAAAAAGTAATTCATTGCCTGGTTATGTTCAAAATGAGGAAAGTGATAATGATGAAGGTGAACATGACAGTTATGTATCAAAAAATGATTCTGAAGCGGAAGAAGAATCAGATAGCGGTGAATTGATTTACTTATAATTTATTTTTTAAGAGAAAACATTTTATTACAAATTTATTTACATGTTAGGAGACATAAAACTTTAATTAATTTAAATTTAAACAATTATAATTATTTTTAGAGAGTGATAATAAAACTGAAAGCAATGATACTATAGCAACTCCTAGACGTAACGGCAATGAAATAGCAAAAGAGTATAACAATACTTTTATTTAAATTTGCATGAATAATTTATAATAAAATTATAAAAATTTAATTTTTGAGATTAATTAGGGATTTTAAAAACATTTTTTAGAATAATAAATTATTGTTTAAATTTAAAATTAATTTAAAGAGAAAACAAAGAGAAAATTTTGATTAAACAAAATACTATGCCAATTCCTAAAAGACAAACAATCAATTCTAGTAGTTCAGGTAAATTTAAATATTTAATAAATATCCAAAATAATTAAAAAAATTATTTTAATAATTAGTTTTCTTTTTATTTTTATCATTTTAAATATTATAGATTCTGACTCTGATGTTAAAATTCCTCCACGTCGTAATTTAAGTTTCAATAGAACTGTTAAGGTAATACACAATTTTATCAAATTTATGTAATATTTGGCTTTTAGGCTAAACCTCCAATGCCAGGAAAGAACCAAAGCGTCGCCAGAGACTTAGCTAATGAGCCTTCACACTCTGTTCAACCTTTTAATACTTTTTCGGTTCCCGCGCCATATGGGCCTTATACTACTCAAGGAAATTTCGGCAATACTAGCGACCATGGTATTTTACAAATTTTTCTAAAAAATTTGTAAATTTTTTGTTATTGGATAATATGATTTTGGATTTATCAAAATAATAATTTTTATTAGCAAAGAATTTTTTAACAATTGTTAAAATTTTATTTGAATTTTCTCTTTAAATATTTTAATTTTCGAATTTTATTTTTATTAATCTTATAATTTCAAGGTATTAATAAATTTCAAAATTAGGTCATAACGGAGCTGGATATCATGGAAATGGTTTATTTGGTTACAATGGCTATCATATGCAACTTCCCAACAATAATTCAGCTCTTTTACATCCACCATTCCAACAAACTCAACCTTTTCAAGGTCAGCATGGTGCAACTTCAAGTTTTGGTCATTATGTTGCCGGACATAGTCACGATTATAATGGTCATGGCCATTTCGGCATTGGAGAAACTGACAGCTTTGGTATTTAAAAAATTTTTCTTTATTAAGAAAAGATTTAAAACTTATTTGAATATTTCAAAATAGTTTCTATGCCGAATTTTATTTTTTATTATTTTTATAGTGATGAAAATAATACAATTCATTTCAAGTAATTAATAAATTTCAAAATTAGGGCCTAACAGCGTTGGGAATCATGGCAATGGTTTAGGCGGTTTATATGACAAGTTAATGCAGCCACCCCCAAATACTTCACACTTTCAACCACCTTTCGAACTCGCTCCTTTTAATCATGGTACAGATATGGCAAATTCTAATGGCTTGGATCATGATCATCTTGGTCAATTCTATCATGGAACTGGCATCCATGGTACTTATATTTAAACTTTTTTTATATTTCATCAATTTTTTGTTATTTGCCATAATCTAATTTATATAAAACAAAACAAAAAAAGATAATTATTAAGCAAAAAAGTTATTAAACAAAGATTTAAAATTTATTTGAATTTCTCAAAATGGTTTTATTGTCCGAATTTTATTTTTATAGTTTTATAAATACTGAAAATAATACAATTAATTTCAAGTAATTAATAATTTCCAAATTAGGTTATAACAGCGATATGAATACTAATGACTTTAATAGCCTTGCCAATCAAATTAAGCAACACAACAAGGAGGTACTCTCCTTTCAAGAAAAAATACCAGAGTTTGATAAGCATGGTGAGTCATCTTTTATTTCTCATATTCAATGACAACAATCTAATTATACTAAACAAGGTAATCTTGTCAAACTGGTTCAATCAAACATTTTGGACCATGATACCCAAACACAACACAAACAAACTTCTCAAAATGATCAAGGTCTTGAATATTCATATCCTTATAGTCATGGATATTAACATCCTTACTTCTAGTAAGTTTAAGAAGAAGAACCTTAATCATTACTATTTTTCTAATTTATTATTTTGAGAGAATGAAGATTTGAAAAAAAGATTATTTGAGTTTTTATATTATATTTATTATCTTTACTGTCTTTTGATCTTTTAAACATTTTATTTTTTTAAATTACTCCAATTTATATTTTTTATTCTAAAGATTTTTTAAATTTATTTTCATTTAAATTTTTTTTGATCCATATTTTTCTGTTTTTTAAATTCTCGATAAAATTTTTCTGAAATTGCTTTAGTTAAAAAATATCATTTAAAATAATGATAAAAAAAATTTTATTTTCAAACACCGCTATAAAATTTTAAATTTTATTTTTTTTATTTTCCTTAATACCAAAAGTTTATTTTAAGAAAAAAAATTTTTTTAATTATTTATTTTAAATTTTATTTCTAAAAATTAATTAATTTCTCAATATAAACTTAATATAATAATGACTAATCTTTAAGTATTTTTAACCTTTTATTTGATTAAATGTTTAATTTTCATTAAAGTTGTTTTTATGGTCATAAAATACTACCTACTTATTGTTAGCAACAGTATTAATATTAATTAAAGTAAAAAAATTCAATCATTTTATATGAGAAAATTCTAAAGATTTTTACTTAATGAAAAAAAATTATATATTCTCAAAAGTAAGAAAAATAAAACAATTTGTATTTAAATTTATTAAAACTAATTTTTATTTTCTTATACATTTTTTGATATAAATTTGTTTTTAAATTTTAATTAATATTATTACTAGAGAACGGATTTATATGGACTATCAATTGAAAAATATGGCCATATAATATGGTCAAAAAATCGTAAAATATGGACTGAAATATGGATTAAAAGTCTAAATATGGACAAAATATGGAATATAAATGCAAAATTTTAACATTTAAAATTTTTATTACATATTCAAAACACTTTAAAAATCATTATTTTGTTCACAATTATTGATTAAGTACATTTCTAACTTTTTTTTTGGGTTGACCTTGTACTATACACCAGGGATGGGCAACTTTTGTATTTAGTCTTTCGTATTTCGTGCTTTAGACTAATTTTATTACGTATTTTTGGACTAAGTACGAAATTTTTCTAAATTTTCTGGTAGTTTTGAACCGACCCATTTTTCAATGAAAATTTTTGGCATTCTGTCCACGCGTCTCTACCTATCGTCTCTCTTGTTGTGAAGGCGTGCAAATAGTAATATTTATGGGCTGAAATATGGAAAAAAGCCAAAATATGGACAAATATGGACAAAACGCCAAAATATGAAAAAATATTGATTGATTTCTTGAAAAATAGTAATATTTATTGGCTGAAATATGGAAAAAAGCCAAAATATGGACAAATATGGACAAAACGCCAAAATATGAAAAAATATGGAAAATATGGATTGATAACTCGATTTTTATCTTAACAACATATGATAAAACTACGTTTTTCGTGCGTTTCAGCACCCAACTAGTTCAGGAAAAAAATATGGAAATCCATATAAATCCGTTCTCTAATTATTACCTCTGTATATTATTTAATATTCTTTTTCTCATTAATAAAATGGCAATATTTATTAATTTAAAAATTTAATTTAAAAATTTTTTTAAATTTTTATTTAAAAATTATTAAAAAAAAAAAGTTTAATTTTTGAATAATTAAAATATTATTAAAAAAAAAATAATTATTAATATATTATAAAAAATTATATATATAATTAATGAATTCTATAAATAACATTGAGGCTCCTGTAATTAATTTTACTTAATAAAAAATAAATATTATATTTTTAAGATTGTTGTTGAATATACAAACAAAATGAATATTTTCGTTCATATTTATTTATTTCAGCTTTTATATTTGAATAAATACCTAGCATTTTTTAGTAATATAATTTTTAATTTGAGTTTATGTATTATTACGCTAAATATAGGTTAATTAATATAAATTAATTATTTATTAAATAAATAAATTGATATAAAATAAATATTTATTTCTTTTATTAAATGTTAAATTTTAATTAAAATTATTTTTATAATAAAATAAATAAATCATAAGCAAACTAAAATTTTGTTTCATTATTTTTTTTTAGTATTTTGGTGCCAAGTATTAAAAAAAAATAAATTTTAGTCCAATTTTTAAACATTTTATTTATTTTAATGAACTTTTAATATTTTAATTTTTTATTAAAACGTTATTCTCATAAATAAATCAATAACACGCGACAACGTTTCTCGATTAGTAGGTGCTAGGGTTGTTCCCCGTCGGGGGGGGAGGACCACGGGGAAACTTTTCGGGGAATTTTTGGAAAGGGGGGGGACGGGGACGGGGAAAAATTTTTTTTTCGTGACGGGGGGGGACGGGGACGGGGAAAATTTTTTGACGGGGATTTTCGGGGAAATTTTCAACGTCGTAGGCGAATTTTTTTAAATTATTGCACTTTAATTGCCAAAAATTGATCATTTTTATGCCTTAGGTAAGAATTTTAAGGTTTTTTTAAATCTTTTAGCAAAAAATTTATTTTTTTTTCAGCGCCGCAGGCAAAAAATTTTTAAAATTTATTGTCTCTAGTTGCTAAAAATTCACCTTTTCAGCGCCGCAGGCAAAAAATTTGAAGATTAAATGTACTCTAGTTGCAAAAATTTACCCAAAAAATGACAATTTTTAATTAAATTTAAAGCTAATTTTCTAAAAAAAACCCTCATCGAATCCTAAAAAACCACAAAATGAGGATAAATCCGCAGATCTGGGAAAACTGTTAGAAAAATAAAGGAAAAAATATACAAATCGAAATTTTATCGCGACTTTTGAGTCGCGAGTGAGATACAAAAATGTAAAGTTATAAAGGTAAAATAAGAGACGGGGAGTGCTTCGGGGAATTTTTGAAACGGGGGGGGACGGGGACGGGGAAAAAATTTTTTTTCGTGACGGGGGGGGACGGGGACGGGGAAAATTGAAAAAAGTATCAAAATTCCCCGGGGTTCGGGGACGGGGACGGGGGCGGGGAACAACCCTAGTAGGTGCAATGTAATAAAATAATTATGAAGTTAAGAGAAAGACCTTATCTTTTTTTAAACTACGTTTTTTCTTTTTTTTTCAATTTTACACTTTTTTCCTTTTCAGCAACATTTTTCAATATTGTTTTTATTAATTACCAGCGAAAGTAGGAGGGTCGCCATACGGACCCCCACCTCGCTAGAAAAAACCAAAACAAATTAAAAATATAATAAACATATTTAATAAAATATTTCAATGGAGCAAAATAAACTTTTAACAATAATTAGTCCAAAAATTATTTTAAAAATCTGGACAAAACATTAACAAAAACAATTATATAAAAATCAAAAAATTAATTAAATAATTAAGACATTAACTTATAAAAACATTTAAATATATTACACAAATTATTCATTTAATGGCAATTTTTCAATTTTTCAATTGCCAACGAATCTAATTTATACATTGATTTTATCATTTAACCAATTTTATTTATTATTTTTTTTAATTTTTTTGGCTCTTTTATTAATTATCTAATATTTATTTTCTAAATTTATTATGCAAACAAATTCAAATATTAATACAAAATTAGTAAATTCAACAAAAGAACAACAGTTTTGTGTTGTTTGTTATGATGGAAGTGATGGTTTGTTATTAATTTTTCTTAATAAATAAATATATTTTTTGAATATTATTTTAATTTTAGGTTTACATTTTGGTCAATTCTCTTGTAGAGCTTGTGCTGCTTTCTTTAGGTTATAAAACAAGTTGTTATTTTATTTAAATATATTTTACTTATTAAATGAGTTTGTAGTAATGATATAATAGTTTAATTAAATTATTATTTTTTCAAATTTATATAAAATTAATTTTAAATTTAGTAATTTTTAATTAAAAATTACTAAAAATTAATATTTATATGTAATAATAATAAATTTATTTAAAATTTTTAGACGAACTGTAAGTCAGCGCCTTAAATATCTTTGTAAAGTGAGTTAAAAATTTAGTATTTATTTTTATTTTAATTTTTAGCGCGAAGGAAAGTGCTTTATTGACAAAGGTTTTACCATAAAATATTTTTAAATTACTATTATTAAATATTTCCCAAAGTTAATTTTGATTTAATTATTTTTCTGGTGCGAGGAATATGTGTCGTTCTTGTCGTTATGAAAAATGTTTGCGTGAGGGAATGCTTACTTCTTCTGTTCAAAATCAAAATGAACAATCAACTAGTAGTACCAAAAATAATTTTTTGCCTTTACTTCCATCAGAGAGTGGAATTGATAGTAAAAGACTTTTTAATATATATTTGTAAAACAAAATTATTTAATTGAAAAATTAATTAAAAATCTAAAATAAAATATAAAAATATATTCAGGATTAACTTAGTAATTCAAAACTCTAAATAAAATAAATATAAACAGAAAAAGCTAATTAAGATATGGGAGAGTAGTTATTAAATAAATTTTATTAAAAAACCAATTAAATATTAATTAATTGATTAATAGAAATTTAAATAATTTTAGGTAATTCAAACCAAACATTTCAATATTCCCATCTTCAAAGAATGATGGAAGGATATAAACAACTAAAATCATTACATAAAGCTGCTCAAGCAATGAATGGTTCTATTTCATTGTCAGAACATTCTGGAACTAACAAAACTAGAAGTCATATTGATAATTATTTTAAAATAATGAAAATAAATGTAAATTTATTTTTAATGGAAAATAAATAAATTATTTTTTTATTTAAAAATTAGGTATCTGTTATGAATGATATACTTGAACGATTTTTTTATCCTTTTAATGAACTTCCTTCCGAAGACAAAGTAAATATATTAAAAATATAATTTTCTTATTAATTACTTCACAAAAGTCTGAAAGAATTATCTTTAAATTTTTATTTTATTAATTATATTGGAGGCATAAAATCAACAATTTTAGCTAAAATATATTTATCAAATAAGCTTTTTTCAAATCTTCCCTTTGAAAAGATAGTTGTCAGTTATTTGCTGTTGTTCCAAAGTGCTTCTTATTCTTTCATTTTGAGTCTGCCAAGTTCTTTGATAAAACTTGCGGACTTTTGAAAGCATAATTAATAGCACTCAATTTAAAAAAAGAAAGATTATTTTACTTTTATAAAAGTTGAAAATATTTTCTTTTTTCAGCATAAATTATCTTCTCATTATGGCCCACTATTTTGTAATACTGAGAGATCTTTTCGAACATATTTAAATTTTGAGCCAGGTGATGATGTTCTTATTATGCCAGATGGGGTATTTTTATTAATTTAATATATTAAATATTATTTAAAATTAAAAGGGTTATGTCCGTTTGAGTGAATTACATCTTTTCTTTAAAGACAGTAAACAAATAATTAGTGAACCAGAACAAATTGCAAAGTTATTAACTTTTTAAAATAAATATTATTTTTATAATTATTTTTATTAGAATATTTTATAATTCAATTAAATATTTAATTATTAATGTTGTTCCACATATGCGTAATATTAATATGCAAGTAGAGGAAATGGTTGTATTAATGGGAATATTTCTTTGGAATGACTGTAATTATTTAATTTTTAAAAATATTTTTAAAAAAATATTTAAGCAATTGAATTATCTGAACAAATTTTAAATAAAGTAAAAAAAGTTCGTAATGAAATAATAATTGATTTACATAAATATTATAGAGGAATTGGTTTAAATGAAGAAGAAATATCTTTAAAAATGTATATTTTAAATATTTTTTATTTTAATAATTTTAAATATTTTTAGTGCTAATCTTTTTTTAATAGTTCCAAAAATAGAGGTTAATATTTAATTATAAATAATTTTTTTATTATGAATTTATTAGAATGTTGTCAAAATGATGCAAGAAAATGCTTTTATAATTAATGTTTTCAAATTAATGTCAAGCACTGAATCTATTATTTGTTCTGGAATTTAAGTGATTAAAGAGTTATTATTTTTTACTATTTTTGTAATTATAAACTTTATAATATAATCTATTATTTTCACTTTTGGTTAAGGTTTATTTATTGTTTAGTCGAATCGGAATATTTACCGAAAACAGAGCATTCTTTGGAATTGGAGTCCCGAACATTTTTTTATTTTTCCGTAAAAATTTGTATTCGAGTTTATCGAAGACGCTGATACGAATCTGATATCAGATTTTATCAATCATTGATTTTTATCAAGTCCTTGATTTTTCAAAAATTTTCTATTCAACTTAAAAAATCGGCTCTACTTTATTTTATGAGTCCAATTAAATTAACTGATTTGTAGTTGATTACTAGAATTATTCGTTTTTAAATTAAGATTGCTTTTTTAATTTTAAAATTTTTTGCCTTTATGTTAAAATTTGTAAAAAAAATTGAAAAAAAAACAGAAAAATTCTCTCAAATATTAATCAGAAAAATTAATTAGAAATAATATTTTATTATTTAAAATATATTTTATTAATTTTAAAACATTTTTAGGCTTTTTGACCTTTATTAACTATTATTTCCAATTTATTTTTTAATTTAATTCTTCATTAAATTTATTTGGATTATCTTCTTCACATTTTGAAATGTTTATTAGTAGTGGTTTATTATTCTCTTTAATTGCTATATTAAATCCAATTGTGATTTTCTTTTTTAATTTACAATAATTTTTTCTATTTTTTAAAGTAACAATTTAGAGATTAATTAAAAAATATTTTTATATTTTAGGTTATAATGTATATAATCTACAAATAAATGTTAAAATTATAATATTAATTAATTAATTCTATTTTAAATTATTTAAATTATTTTTATAAAAAAATCATTTTTTTTTAATTAAAAATAAAATAACTATTTTTATTATATTTAAAGTCATACATTAATATTTGTATTTTAAAAATAAAATTAGAACAATAATTATTTTAAATCTATTTTTGTTATTAATTAATTAGAAACAATGAAAATTTTATCAAAAAAGAAAATAATACAATTTTATAATAAAATAATTTAATTATAATAATCACCTTAATATTAGACTAAAGGAAATTATTTTATTGGAGTTAATGCAGAATTTAAATAATTATTATTATTTTGAATTAATTTTGGATTTTTTGCACTATTAACAGTTGTTATTTTTGCTGTTGCTTTTTTAATTTTAAAAACATTTAAAAAGGAATTTTTATATTCTTGACTGAAAATTAAAAAAATATATATTTTTTAATAAAAATAAAATTAAATATTACCTAAAAGTAAAAAATATAGGAGCATTTGAAGACATTACAATACAAGTTAAACAAGTTAATGAATGTATTGATATTGCTTTTTGTGTTATATTTAAATTTAAATGAGGAACAGTTAAACGTAAAATAGTATTCATTGAGAAACCAATAAGATTAAAAATCATTATTATTGATAAAGTTTTTAATATTTTTCGTGTCCAGGCAAATGAAGATGCTGAAAAAAAATATAAAAATTATAATTTAATGAGATTTTTATTTTGAATTATTTATGTAAAAAGAAAAAAAGTTTCCTAAAAAAGGGAAGTAAAATACTAATTAGAATTTTAAAATAAAAATTAAATAAACCTACTAAATATTTATAAAAAATCATAAGATTCAAAAAACTTTTTTAAAAATGACAGATGTAATTATTTAAATATTAGGATTGTTTCTTACATATTTTATTTTTGATTTTATAAAAAATCGTCCCCGTGTTCAGCTGTCTTTTTTTTTTGGACTTTCCCATTATATTTATTAATTTTGAATATTAAATTAATTTTTAAAATATTATTTTTACCTAAATTTTTATTATTTTTCCAATCACGCATCTTCAAAACAATCCAAACAATAATATAATTAATTAATATAAGACCATAAAATAAAATAAAAATATAATAAATTAGGTCACTAGCCCATCCCCAAGAACATTCATGAGGAACACAAATTACTTTACTAAAATTAAATTTATTTTAAAAATAAATAAATATTTATTTATTTATTTATTTTACTTAGTTTCTGGAACTGTAAAAACAATTCGATATTGAGCATAAATAATAATTGCTGGACATAAAATTATTGGAAGAAGCATTGGTATAAAATAATTTTTTTTTGAATTTATTTTATTTTTATACCTTTAAAATTATTAAATTTAATTTAATAAAAAATATAATAAAACAAACCAAAAAGGAAATAAAACACTAATTAATCTATCAAGAGAAATTAAATACATAGAAGTAAATGAAGAAGTATATCCAAATTGAAATAAAGGAAGTATTTGTAAACAACAAGTACGTATTGGTATAAATTGATTATTTGGACCAAATAAAACTGTTATTGAAAACCAGCTACCTAATTGATAAAAACCAGACACAAAACAATCAAAAGCAATTAATAAATGACAAGGAGATTTTAATGTTCTTTTTAGAAAATTAAAAAATATTAAAAAAAGATATAAATATAAGAATATTTGTCAGGATTTAATTAATTATATTGGGAGTTCAAAAAAAGGAAGGAACTCCAAAATTTTATTTTTGGAATTTAGTTTCTGTTTGGTAAGATAGGACAACTTTATTTTGAACAACATTAAAAATAATAATTTAAAAATAAATAAAAAACTACTGACTTGCTTTTTGCTGTAACATAAACTAAAGAAGCATTTAATAAAATACCAAAAGTAGATATTATTGTTCTCAAAACATTAATTGTTACCAATTCTGTAGGTAACCCTTGTTCACCATAAATATCAAATAACTTTAAATTTATTTAAATTAATAATATAATTTATTTTTATTTAAAAAACGAACTGTTTGTTGTTGTTGGGTACTCATTATTTTATTGAAAATAAATATTTATTTTAATTATTTTTTTAATTAATAGAATTGTTTTAATATAATAATATAAAGAAAGTGTTTCTTTAGTAATTTTTAAATTTTTCTTTTTATATTAGGTAAATTTTGTAGTTTTAATTTTTAAAATAGAATTCTTTGAAAATGAACAGATGAACGCAATCTTTTTTATTCTTTTTTTTTTTTTTAATTTTTAATTATTTTACATATTTAATTAAATATTTATATTAATTATTGACGCTTATAAAACTTTAAGTTTATTTAGAAAAAAATTATAAAAAAAGTTTAATTAAATATTCAAGGTTATCACGCGAAAATATAAATAAAAATATTTTTTTATTACTTTATTTAATAATATTAAATTTAATTTCGCTTTTAATGTACTACTTGCAAAAAATAATTTGTAATTGTTAAATATTACGAATTTCAAAATCGTAAAAAATTTTTTTTATTGTACTTGAAACATATAATTGCGTATATGTACTAAAAGGTACTAATAGATAAATCTAACATTTCAACTAGAGATGGGTAACTTTTAAAAATTTCAGGTCTTTTTCAACGCAGCAGGCGAAAATTTTTGATACTAATTGAACTCTAGTTACTAAAAATTAACCCTTTTTAATGCTACGGCTGGATAAAAAACGCAAGCGTCTTGCGGCAGAAAAGAATATGCAAAAAGAGGAGAGAAAAGACGCCGGCGTTTTTGACGCTTTTTAGGGTGGCTAGATAAAAAGCGTTTTTCGCTAGCGTTTTTGACGCCGGCGTCAATTTTTTAATTTCAAATGCATTTGAATTTTTAACGGCAACTTTTTGCGGCAACTTTTCAAAAACTTTAAAAATTAATTTCTCTGTTAATTTTTAATCAATTTTTAAAACTTAAAATTATTTAGAAAGTTCAAAGCCTTCTCAATTTTTTAAAATAAATTTTATTTTTATTTTTTAAGAAATTAGTGGTGAAATTTTATTTTAAAAAAGACATATTTTCTAGTAAAAAATTACTAATTTTTTAAGGTTTTTGTTTTTTTTTTTGTTTTTTAGTTAAATATTTAAAAAAATTAATCCTTTTTTATAGTGTTCGTCCACTTCCCCTACAGAGCTTTTGGACTCAAGAAATTACAAATGGTCCACCTATTACAAATCCTCATATTCAAAAAAATCCTCTTCGATTTCTTAAAATCCTCAAAATGAGGATAAATCCGCACATATGGCAACCCTGGTATATACTATATATTTTTTATTTAACTCTTTCAAATGAAGCAGATTGTGTAGAATTTTTTAAGCTTAAATACAAGCTAAAAATTTTTTTAATAATAATTCCTAACTTAACAATTCGGTATCATTTTTAGCCTGCAATCCAAAAATAAAAAATTCTTTTTTTTACTCTTTTTTTGACTTTAAAAATAAATAATTAATTAATAATACTCTCTCTCAAATATATTCTTCAATTAATATAATCGATCAGCTGCTATTTTCCAAACACTTCAATCAGTCAATGACTGTCCTCGACCTTTACAAACCCTCTTTTGGAATTTTTATTTTTCTCCTTATCTTTTTTTTAAAAATCTGATTGAAAACACTCTCTCTCTCTTTCTTGATAAGCCACAAACCGCAAGCAAAAGAGAGAATTTAAAAAATAAAATCAATTGGCCTCGTAAAGAAAACAAGCTTCTCTCTGCAATTTAAAAATAAACTAAAAATTAAATTTATTCTAAGCAAAAAATTTAAAATTTTGATTTTTGCTCAAAAAAAAATTTAGGCAACTTAAGTGCAATAATTAATTTCCAATTTTAATATTGTCATTATTTACGTATTTTTGTCATAATTAATTTTTTTACGAAAAGTTCGGTATTTTTAATTTTTTTGATTTGTAATTTTGGTAAAAATCCGATTTATTCACAAAAATATTTTACTTCTTTAATTCATTTTTTATCATTTTCTAATTTTTTAATAAATAGTTTTATTTATTTTGCGAATAAATGGGTTGTTTAAGAAAATTATAACTTCAAAATATTTTTGTCATTTATTTTTATTTTTTTATAATTGCCAAGGAAAAAATCTAAAAATACTCTATTTTATTCTCCCACATTTTTTATCTGTGGCTGATTGATAGAAAATTTTAATTTAATGATAGCAATAAATAAGGGAAGCAATAAAATAAAAACAAAAAAGACCTTTTAATTAAAAGAAAAAAAAGTAATAAAAATTAATTTTTATTATTTAGTTTATGTTTAAATAAACACAATTGTTGTAATAAAATTAATTGATATTTTAAACAAAACAATAAAATTGAAACAAATAAAGGCAATTAAATGTTTTTTTTAATTTATAACAGAATTTTTTTGTTCTACTATTACATATTTATAGAAAAATCAAAAAATAGCTTTGTTAAATTGTTTTATAATCTTAAATTTCTCTTAATCCAATTTTTTACTTTTTTCACACGGCTTTTTAAATTATTAGAGATATTTTTTAAGGAATTATTTTTTCAAGTAATTATTATATGAATGGTTTTCTAATAAAGAGAAAAACCTTTTTTATTAAATGCTCGTTTTTTAGCTATGAAAAACGTTATTCATCTCGAATAATAATTACATATAAAATATTTAAAATTAGCCAGAACTCTTCCAAAAATAATAATCTATCATGAATACTCCTTAACAATTCTTGGATTTTTAAATTTTTAAAATTAATTAAATAAAAAATAATATATTTTGTAAAAATATTTGCTTACCTATTATAGATTTGCGAAATAATTAAATATAGGTAGAGATTAGGGTTGTCGCGGTTACCCGAAACTAAATGAGGAATTATAGTTCGAAACGACTGACACTCACATTTAATCCTCGGTACCTTTATATGTGTTATATTAATTAAAATAAAAAAGTTTTATCTACCCAACCTTTTATCTAGCTACTGATATAAAGACAAAAATATTTAATTTAGCCAGAGCTATACTCTGACTTGCAAAAATATAAAAATAGATTATCTGCTGGAACCGCTATTTCACATGTGTTTGGGAGTTTTAATTTATTTAAAATTTTACTAAAAAATTATTTATTATATAAAAATAAATTTAAATTATAAAGGCAATGCAACAAAAAGTACTCATTTTGATGATTTAAAAATTTAATTTAACACACATAAAAAGTTGTGAATATATATTTTTAATTTTCATAAAAGAATCTCTGAACTAATTTTAATAAAATCTATTTTTTTAGAAAATGTTTATTAAAAAGAATATTATTATTTTTATTTTATTATTTTCCTTCCTTAAAACAACAATTTCTAAAGGAATTTCAATAAATTCAAAAATAACTGATTATGATCCTTTTAAATTAACAAGAGAAGAATTACTTCAATTAAATCAAGATTATGATACTGAATATGAAAATAATATGGGAAAATTTATTGGAGATTTTTTTTCAGATTCTCAAAGTCAAATAATAATTGATTTGGATTTATTTAAACAATTATGGAATGAATTGGGAGAAATGAGACAAGCAACTATTGATGGAGATGTTGATTATATTAGGGTAAAATAAATAAAGAGAAAATTATTAAAATAATTATTTTTATATATTTAAAAATTAAAATAATAATAAATTATTTTTCGACAATTTTTTGAAGTTGCGGAAAAATGTTTGCGAATTTTTTGAGTTTGATCAATGAATTTCGAATATTTAATAAATTTTATTTCCTATTTCAATTTATAATTTATTTTAGAATTTTTTTCTTAAAAAAATTATTTTAAGGATATAATCAACTTTTTTGAACCAATAACAAAATATGACATATCAGCGGTAGAATTTAATTAATTAATTAAATATTAAATTTATTTAGCCTTGTTTATCTGATTTAACACATTTTCTTTTAACAATTTATAATTATGCAAAAACATCAAATGATGCTAGTAAATGTAATAATTGTAGTTGTACAGAGGAATTTAGAGAAGAATTTAGAAAAGTTCAATGGATTTTTGATGGTTTTTTTAAATTTAAATTTTAATTTTAATTTTAATTTTAATTTTAATTTTAATTTAAATTTAAATTTAAATTTTAATTTTAATTTTAATTTTAATTTTAATTTTAATTTTAATTTTAATTTTAATTTTAATTTTAATTTTAATTTTAATTTTAATTTTAATTTTAATTTTAATTTTAATTTTAATTTTAATTTTAATTTTAATTTTAATTTTAATTTTAATTTTAATTTTAATTTTAATTTTAATTTTAATTTTAATTTTAATTTTAATTTTAATTTTAATTTTAATTTTAATTTTAATTTTAATTTTAATTTTAATTTTAATTTTAATTTTAATTTTAATTTTAATTTTAATTTTAATTTTAATTTTAATTTTAATTTTAATTTTAATTTTAATTTTAATTTTAATTTTAATTTTAATTTTAATTTTAATTTTAATTTTAATTTTAATTTTAATTTTAATTTTAATTTTAATTTTAATTTTAATTTTAATTTTAATTTTAATTTTAATTTTAATTTTAATTTTAATTTTAATTTTAATTTTAATTTTAATTTTAATTTTAATTTTAATTTTAATTTTAATTTTAATTTTAATTTTAATTTTAATTTTAATTTTAATTTTAATTTTAATTTTAATTTTAATTTTAATTTTAATTTTAATTTTAATTTTAATTTTAAAAAGTTGTTGATGCTATGGGAAAGGTTCCAGCAGCTGTAGTATGTAAGTATTTATTTGATTAAAATTAAAAAAGTTAAAAAGAAATGTAAAATGAAGAATCGAGTCAGTTGTGTTTCAGAAATAGCTTGCGTATTAATTCATTAGTAATTATTAGAGCTGTTCCAAGACCAAAAATAACCAAGACCCAAGACCAAGACTTATAACCAAGACTCAAGACCAAGACCAAAAAAAACCAAGAAAAACAAGACCAAGACCCAAGACCAAGACTAAAAATATTTTAATATACTTATACAAAAAATTAAATTCATTAAAATTTATTATAAATCCCCAAAATCATAATTAAAATGTAATAACAATTGCTGTTTAGCATGAGTGCTACTAAAAGAAAGCCGTTTTGGCTTGTAAATTTCTCCAAGAATCGAAAATGTTCTTTCACGCTCTACTGTGCTTGGTGGTGAACAAAGAAAAATTTTCGCAAGCTGTTTAAGTGTTGGGTGTGATAAGTCTTTCTCCCAAAATTTAATTGGATTATATACCAGCGATTAAAAATGACTCTGAGTTTAATTATTTATTTACACATGACAAAATATATTAAGTACCTTTAGAAAATGTAAAACCTCGCAAGTTTAGCGCCGCAGGCGAAAATTTGAAAAAATTATTGCATTAGTTGCCAAATATTAACCATTTTCAGCGCCGCAGGCAAAAAATTTTTTTAATTTTTAAACCTCTTGCCAAAATTTTTCCCCAAAATTGTGCTTGGTCCCCCTATGGTATCACACCAAGACCCAAGACCAAGACTTACAAGCCAAGACCCAAGACCAAGACCAAAAAAAAACCAAGAAAACCAAGACCACCAAGACCAAGACTCTTGGAACAGCTCTAGTAATTATTTAAATTATACCTAATCCGATATTTTTATTGTATTTTAATGTTTCTTAATTCCATTCATCAAAATGAGTAAATCATTGTCTTAGGAGGAAGATAAAATAGAGTAAAGAAAAGTAGAAGTTTTGAGTGTCTTTTATCCTTTCCTCATTTTTCAATCATTTTTATCCTAATTTCTTAATTATAAGCTGGTTTTTAATGA
This sequence comes from Meloidogyne chitwoodi, assembly GCA_015183035.1. Taxonomy (NCBI): domain Eukaryota; kingdom Metazoa; phylum Nematoda; class Chromadorea; order Rhabditida; family Meloidogynidae; genus Meloidogyne; species Meloidogyne chitwoodi. Next base: position 983,879 of record JACZZP010000004.1, on the reverse strand, counting down.
TACATATATTATTTTTCATTTAAAAAGTTAGATAAATAAAAATAGTTGATAATCTATTGTCCTTCCAAGACCTCTTTAAGTATTTTTGTAAGCTGGAATACAATTCTGGCTAAATACAGACTCGCAAGGGTGCAAAGCGAAAAACAATTTTGACCATTTTATTAGAAGTACTTTAATTAGTATATGTACATTCTTAAAATTTTCACTAATTTAAGGGAAAATAAAATTTTTAAATTCTTTCTAAACAATTATATAATATTTAATGATTAAAACAATTAATTAATAGCTGGCAATAACCTATGGACAGGTTCATGGGCAACTTGTAGAAAAATATCGGCAAAAAAGAATAAACAGGGGTGTTTAATTAAATTATTACAATAATTTATATTTTATTATATTTAAAGTCAATTATGGAAAGGACAGTATTGTATGGCACGTTTTCAAGTAAAAAATAAATTAATTATTAAATATTAATTAAAATTTAGCCTTATAATAGACACAATCCGTTAAAAGCTTTTTCAAGTCAACAAACTGATCCTACTGCTATTTGCAGGTAGAAAATATGTTAATAAATTTATTTTAAAAACTTAATGCTCCACAATAACGCCAAATTGGTAAAATTTCAAAATAAAAAAGAAATTTTTTTATTAATGCCTATGAATAAAAATTTGGCAAGAGAGTACTCTATGTACTCCCAAAAATATTATTTTTTATTCAACCATTTAATGATCTTTAAATATTGCAATATTTTAACATTTTAATTAAATAAAAAATAATATACTATTATTTGGAAATAAATTTAAATTATAGAGGCAATGCAACAAAAAGTACTCATTTTGATGATTGGAGTAATTATGAAAAAACATGTTTTGATTTGGTAAAAATAATTTTATTTTATCTAAAAATATTTAAAAAAATATTTTAGATGCCTTTGCTAAATTTGGGATTATGTACACCGTAAATTAAATTTTATTAAATATAAAAATTTTTTTTAGTGATTCTTGTACTGATTATGATGTTAAAAGAATTGTTCAATTTGGTAAATTTATTAAAATTATTTTATTTTTAATTTTCTGAAGTTTATGAAAGTGTTGAACTTGCCTTGGACACAAAACTTGTTTGCAATGTAATATTTTTATTAATTTAAGTATTTAATAATTTTAAATCAATTAATTTCAGGTAACAGTACAGGTATTTTTCTCAATAAAGCTAAAAATACCTTTATTTAATGCTCAAAAGGCCTAATAAATAATTTATAATATTAAACGGGATTCAACTGACTAGAATTTTAAATGTCTAAAATGAAATGTTAAATACCTATATTTCAAAAAGAGTAAGTGAAAGTAGAAGTAGAAACATTTCTTCACATTGCCAATAACAAATAAATACACTCCGCCACATAATTATATGAACACCCCAAAATATTAGATTTTTCGAACTTAGGAAAATGATTTATATTTGTTATTCATATATAATGCTTGAAATACATTAAAACTAATATTCAAATTAAAAAATTGAAAAATTTCTTCATTGTAAAATTTATAATTTGAAAAATGTATTTTTTTACCGCCACATAATTATATGAACACTTTTAGTTTACCTACTTAGAATGTTGTGAAAAATCCAAAAAAAATATAATAAGCTTATCTACCGACAACTAAATTAATCGCAAAAGAACTAAGTCTATAGTTTCTTCCTTCATCGAAATCTCGATACCACCATTTCAACGGAAAATTGGGTTATTTTATTTAAAAAAATATTTTTGCCCCCTAGGGGTTGTATTAATTTTTTATTTTATACTCATCTGAAAGCCCTTGAACTTTGCTACAAGACCCTTAATTTCATCTTTTAAAAAAATTTTTATTATGAGACAGTAATGAATTGAATGCATTAAACACCAAAAAGCTCATTTTTACGGGTAAATTGAAGGATATTAGTGCTTCATGAAGTTAACTCACTGCTTCCCTGCGAAAAAAATTTTGTTCTAAAAAGTACTATATTTTTCTTGTAGCAAATTTCAAGGGCTTTCAGATAAGCATAAAATAAAAAATTAATACAACCCCTAAGGGGCAAAATATTTTTTTAATCAAAATACCCCCATTTTCAGTTGAAATTGAGGTTTCGAGATCTACATGATAAAAGATGTTGGGAACCTTATTCTTTTTATATGTATTCTTAGCATTGCTAGTTATGTTCGTAGAAATTTATTTTTATTTTTCACAACATTCTAAGTAGGTAAACTAAAAGTGTTCATATAATTATGTGGCGGTAAAAAAATACAATTTTCAAATTATAAATTTTACAATGAAGAAATTTTTCAATTTTTTAATTTGAATATTAGTTTTAATGTATTTCAAGCATTATATATGAATAACAAATATAAATCATTTTCCTAAGTTCGAAAAATCTAATATTTTGGGATGTTCATATAATTATGTGGCGGAGTGTATATTGAGGAGTTTAAGCTATAACTCCTCATCCAAAAATAAAACCGTTATTGTAGTTCCAATTTGCAAATTAGATTAAAAATTTTATTATATATTTAATTAAACAATTAAATTAATATAAATATATTAAGCAAATTTGAATTAAACATTTTTTATTCTTAGTGTAGTAATTCAAGACCTGAAAATCAAATTTATCATGACCAAAAATCGATGGCAATGCTGTTAGTCTTTTTAAAATTTAATTTATTAATTTTTTAAAAAGTTTTTTAATGTTGGCAATTGCTTCTTTAATGTTATTTGGCACTTGTTATGATGTTTATGTACATAAACCTTTAGAAAAAAGTTTAAAACTTCAAAGATTGAGATTAAATGCAGAAAATGGGAAGATTACTAGTATAGAACCTCAATCAAAATTTGTTACAATTATTCGACTTTTTTCTGTGGTATTTTTAGGTTTTTTTCGGTTATGTGACAAAGTTATTTCATCCGCAAGCACAAAAAAGATTTTTTCCTCAGAATATCTGTTGGACTTGCAATCGGCAAAATAGAGAAAAAAATTGCTGTAGAGAGAGCATGTAAAAAGGAGAGAACTTGAACTTTTATACTTTGGGTAAATATTCTTATTTATTCGCAAAATATAAAAAAATAAATATAGTAAAACAATAGAAAATGATAAAAATGGATTGAAGGATAAAATATTTTTTGCGAATAAATGGGGTGTTTACCCAAATTATAAAAGTTCCTGGAAATTTCTTTTTAAAAATAAATTTTTATTTAAAAAATATTAAGCTTGCGGATAAAACTTGCGGACTTTTTTGTTGCATAACTGAAGAGAACTTTTATTTAATTAATTTTTAAATTCAAAAATGAAGGCCCGTAATTTGGATTATATTTTGGATACTCGAATGGAAGAAGGTCAAATACGTTGCTTACACGGTATTTTTTAAAAACTTTATATTTAGTAATTAATTAATACAAAATAATTATTGAATAAATATTTTTTAAATTAATGGGGGAAGAATTTTTGAAGAAGAATGATAAAATTAAAATTTTATTTTTCTTAAAAATATTATTAAATATGAAATATTTTAATTAATTAATTTTAAATGTAATTATATTTCTATAAAATATCGTCTCTTTTCGTCTGGCCTGTTGTTATTTTTGTAAGCTTAGTTTTTCTAAGCTAAAATAAAAGAGTGGATAATTTTTTTCTTAACTTTATTTCATTATTATTTAATGCTATCGATCTGTGTAATTTTTATTTCCTTAAATACTAATAAGCTATAAACAGAGCTTTATCTTTAATTTAAATAGTAACAATGTTAAGTGAAGAACTTCAGTCACTGCTGAGTGATTGAATGTCTTCTTCTGATGATAGGAAAAAATAGGGAATTCTTAGTATTCCCTTTGAATTGACTGATGGTTAGATTGACTTTTAACTATTATTAAGCCTTCCGGCTTATTTAGTAACCCTCTATCTTGATTATACACATTATTAACGCATCTAAATATTTATTATCTGATATATAAAATTACAAATTTTCCTTCAACTTTTGGCTTAGAAAACTAAGCTTCCAAAAATAACATCATGGTACAATCTCATCGAATTATTTTAATAATAAATATAAATACATTTAAAATTAATTAATTAAAATAATGCATATTTAATAATATTTATTTTAAAAAATAATTTTATTTAAATTATTTAACAAATTATTTAAAATAAAAATTGATCAACAATTAAACATATTAAAAAACTTGGCTTTTTTAAATCATCAATAATTACTAAAATCGAAAAATTTCGGAATTACAGGAGACCAAGGGTATTCTGCATAGTGAAAAATTAATTTACAAAAGATCATTAGTAAAAACAGACTTACAAAAAATTTTTTTTCATGGAGCAATTTTATTCAAAAAAGAAAAAATATTTTTAAATCCTTTATTTTCCCTCGACAATCATTAAATTTAATTAAATTTAGGTGCAAGATTTCTGAGTATGTGTTGGGTTAGTTTTTGGATTTTTAAAATAATTGAATATGGAACTAAGGCTGGAAAAAATTTAAAAAAGTTATTCGCAATTAAAATTTTTTCTGAGAACTCTGCAATTTGCAGCTTTGAAATAACGAAATTCAAACTTATGATTTATAAAAAAATTTAATTAATATTAAAAAAAAATTTTTTTATTTTAAATTTATTTTTATTCACAGGTAATTTTTGGACACACAGTTAGTTAATTTATTAAATATTTTTTAATTATAATATTATTTTTCTAGTATTATTATATTTGCACTAGTCTAACAACAGGTAATTTAATAAAATTAATTTTAATATTTTTTAAAGATAATTTGCTTCAAACAATGCAAGAATTTACTAAATATTTTTATAATCAAATGGTTGTACAAGCACCTTTAGCTGTTGATTCTTTCTTTTTGTTAAGGTAAAAAATAATTTAAATTTTTTGAAACTGGATAACTGATGAGCGCCAGAAATTATAACAAATGAAAGATTAATTAATTTTAAATGTTTATGATATCATTGGATAGAGCAGAAAATTTGCTATAAAATACCTAAAAATAAAAGAAAAGTTATAGTCAAAGAACTTTGTTTTCTGAAAATTCGATTTTTGGAGTTTTTCGTTTATAACTTTTTTTCTATTTTTCCAAAAATTCTGGTTTTTAGGTATTTTTTTAGCAAATTTTTCTGCTTTATTCAATTTTACCAAAAACATATAAAATTACATAGTCGTTCATTTTCCGAGCATTTAGTTGAACTTTTTTATTTAAAAATAAATATTTTTTCTCTAGTGGTCTTTTGACTTCCTATATTTTTCTTGTTAAATTACAAAAAAATCAATTTCAATTAAATTCATTTAGTACTTGGTTGGTTTTTTATTAATTTTAATTTAATTAAAAAATTTTTTTAAATAAATATACATAATTTGAATTAATTAATTTTAAATGTATTTATATTTTATTACTAAAATGTGTTGAACTTCTGAATGGTTGACGTTTTGTATTTTTGGAGGCCTAGTTTTACTAGGCTAAAAGTTTGAAATTTGACTGGGTTTGGTAGTTAGGTTATTTTTAAAGGGCTGATTAATTTTTTCAGACTAACCAAATAAATACTCTAAAATAATAGATGGTTGTTTATAAAAAGTATTTATTTGGGTTTTGAGCCTTGCATTCCTAAATGCTGAAGCCTAATAAAAATATAAGATCAAATTTGATATAAATTTTTAAAATTATTCAAATAATTTTTGTTTTGAATTTATCAAATAAGTGACTATGAGACATTTGGTCCTTTTTTTAAAAAAAATTTTGGAATTTACCAAAAATAATTTTAAAAAATAAAATTTAAATCTTCTTTAGGTTTGCCTATTATGTTCGTCGTTATTTAAGGTTTATAAAAAGTAAAAATAATATTTCTTTCTAAAAATATTATTTTTAGACTTACGCCTGTTTATTTATTTGTAATGATATTATTGGGTTAGTAAACAAACTTAAAAAAATTTTAATCATTTAGTTACTGTACTTAATTATATTTCTGATGGACCTTTTTGGAGACCAATTGTAAATAATTTTATTTTAAAGAAATTTTTTCTAAATTAAAGGATCCAAATTATTGTAGAAATAGTTGGTGGACCAATCTTCTATATATTAACAATTTTGTTCTACAAGGAGATTCGGTTAATTATTTTTAATAAATTTCTTGATTGAGTAATCACAAGGGGTGAGTCGAAATTTCGAAAATCGAAGTTTTGAGGTTTTTATTTCGAATTATTTCGATTTCGCGAAATTGCCAAATTTCAAGGAAATTCAATTTCGAACTTTTTACAATTTTGACTCAGCCCCGTTATTCACAAAAGTAGATTTTAATTGATCTTCTAGAAAGATTTTTAGCTTAGAAAATCTCTAAACTTACAAAAATATTCTGCTCGAAAAATAAATTTATAGTCTTTAAGAAAATTAATTTATATATAATTATTTAATTGAAATAATACATACTTTTCTAATTATTTTAATAAATGGTAGTTTAAGCTCTTTTTTGTTTTAATTTTTCTTTGCATTTTATCAGTTATTTGTTTTTTATTCTTTTTAATTTTAGTGTATGGGATGGACTTGGTATCTTGCAAATGATTTTCAATTATACGCGTTTGCTCCAATTTTAATTATTGCTTTACACAAGTAAAAAAACTCTTATGAGCTTGTTTAGTTTAAGTATACACCTCATTTATTCGCAAGTAAATATTTACGTCTAAAGATGAAAAATATTTTTTTGAGAATAAATGAGGTGTACACTCAAACTACACACATTCAAACTTTTATTTCTTAAAAAAGAGAACATTTTTTACTTTTTTAAATATTTTTTTTTAGATTTAAAATGCGTGGAGTATTTTTTGGAATTCTTTTAATAATTATTTCTTCAGTCTTCACAGTCATTATTTCTATTATTAAAGGATATCCACCTGCACCTCTTCTTACTACTAAACTTCAAATGTTTCCTTTTTAATATTAATTTTAATTTATTTATTTTTAAATTTTAGTATTGTTATTTTAAGAGAATATTGGGCTGACCTTTACGGTTTATTTAATAATTTATTCAATAATTTTATAATTTAGTTAAGCCTTATATTCGTTGTGGTCCTTATATTATTGGTTGTATTGTTGGTTATTTTCTCTCAGAGTGTAAACGTCAAAGAGAAAATAGATTTAAACTCTCTACGGTAAAAATTTTATTTTTATTGCTTAAATTATCAATTTGATAAAAATCAACATCTGAAAAAGAATACTATCATTAAACCATCTGACTAATATTATTAAATATAAAATATTTAAATTATTTAATTTAAAATTTATTTATAATTTTATTAAATTTCCGATCCTATTTATCTAATATTTTTGTAAATTAGTTTTTCTAAGCTAAAATAATAGAAAAATAAGCAATTTGTAGCTTAACTACAAATTCTATCTAATTATATAAATTACTACCATAGTTATTTACAGATATTTATTGTATAGTTTTAAACAACTATTTTTTTTATTTTAGCTTAGTAAAACTAAGCTTACAAAAATAATCTAAGCAATAATCGACAATGCTGGACAATAAATAGATTTAAAATATAACTACTTAAAATTAATTAATTTAAATATTGCATATTTAATAATATTTTTATTAAAAATACAAGTTAAAATTATTTCTGTACAATTTAATAAAATGTCTTTCCTCTACAATTTATTTTAGAAAATAAATTTTCAATAAATTATATTTTCAAAGTTTTTAAATAAAATTTAAATTTAAGATTCAATTGGTCTTTGGATGGTCTATTAGTACAATTTTAGGATTTTATTCAATTTTTGGTTTATATGAATATACAAGAACTGGAGATATTTCAATGTGGTATTCCCTCACATATTCTGCTATTGGACGTCTTTCTTTTGCAATTTCCTTGGGGTGGATAGCTTTTGCTTGTGAGACTAATCATGGCCGTAATCCTCTAAAAAAAATAATTTTTTTTTAATTTAAAAAAATATAGAAACAATGAATGCTATTCTTGGACACAAAATGTTTATTCCTCTCAGCAAAATTACTGTGAGATTTTTTTTAATTTTTATTTAAATTTTTCAAAACGTCTTTACAAAAGGTCTAACGCTTAAAATGTTGATTTTTATCTCTTTTATTTTATCTGATTTTTATATTCAGTAATAGGTAATCTTCACCAATCTGGGCGCCACCCCAAATAATCGCATCGGGATAGTAAAAACGTGTTTTTAGGGGTTATCGAGGTCGCTGATTACGAATCTGATATCAGTTTTTTCTTATCACTAATTTTTAAAATCACAGATTTTATCAAAATTTTCGCTCATTTGCTGATTACATGATGAACATAGTGGGGGTACAGACCGTAAAATGTTGCGTTGTTGTAAAAATCGAATAGCAGATTCTTGTGTATTAATAAGTTGAGTAATTTGGAAAATATTCATGATAAAATCTGTGATTTTTAAAATTAGTGATAAAATGATAAGGATTAGTGATAAGAAAAAACTGATATCAGATTCGTAATCAGCGACCTCGATAACCCCTAACAACACGTTTTTACCATCCCGGTGCGATTATTTGGGGTGGCGCCCAGATTGGTGAAGATTACCCAGTAATAGATACAACGCTTCAAATTAGAGAATAATATTTAAAAAATACCATAAACATAAATTAGCTGATATAAATCAGCTTCCAAAAATAAAAATATACTACATGACGAAGTCTATGTTAATAAATATTATTAAAAAAAAGAAAAAATAATTGTTAAATTATATACTTTACAAATTCTATTTTATATTATGACAAGGACAGTTAAAGAAATGTGGACAAACATCATTCTAAAAAATAACAATTATGACCAATATATTTTAATTAATTTATTTACGAAAAAAAGTGAAACACAAAAATATTAAATACTAAAAGAAGAAAATATTTCCTTTAAGGGGGAAGTCCGCAAATTTTTATCCGCAATAATAATATATAAGGATTGTAGATCCTTGGGATTAAATGATATCCGAGAGCTCTGAAGAGAGACTTAAAGATATCCGGATAAGAACCGAAGAGTTCAGGTATAATTAACTTAGATCTCCATAAAAAGCTTATAAAAGTGATAGACCTTTTGTAGAGGCATTTTCTAAACTTTAAAGTTAATTATTATTATTTACAGTTTTGTGCTTATTTGCTACACCCTATTTTGCTACAACTTTATTATTTTAGTCGACCTAGTGCATTTCATTTTACTCATTCTTTTCAATTGGTTTGCAATATTTTTAACATTATTTATTTCAGTTCTGTCACAAATCTATCTCTTAAATTTAATAAACTTAAAATGGATTTTTTCGGTTTTAAACAATTTCCAATTTTTCAGCTTTTAATGTTCTTTGCAGCAGTTTTCTGTGTTTATGGTTGTGCATTATTACTTAGCTTAGCAATGGAAGTACCTGTAGCACATATTGATAAATTACTTTTTGGTGGCTCAGGTGGGGGAGGAAGTCAAAAATTACAACAATCTTCGGCAAGAAGCAATACTGCAAATTCTGATAAATCAGAACAACAACAAAAATTGGAAGAAGATAAAATACAAATTGAAGAAAAAGAAGAATTAAAAACAGAGAAAGGAATAGAACTTGATAGATTATTAAGCAGAGAAGGGAAAATTGAAAAAGAATAAAAAAATTAAATATTTGAAAGGGATTAAAAGGTTTTTTTATGTTTTTTATTTTTACATACACCCATTTATTTGCAAAAAAAATAAACCAAAAATGAGTTGAAAATAAAATATTTTCTTGCGAATAAATTGGGTGTATCCTAAATTTATCCTCTAAAACATTAAAAAATATTTAAGTTTTAGTTCAATAAAATTTTATTTTATTAAACTAAATTCATCTTTTTTCTTTATTTTTCAAGTGTCAATAAGAGGATATAGTCAAAGAATAAATATTTTAGAGATTTAAGTGTCCAATTTTAATATTTATAGTTCTACTTCAAACAGCAACACTAATGCTTTTATATATTTATAAGCATTTTCACAGTTGGATTTTTCCTTACCTTTTTTTAAATAATATTATTTAAAAATTAATTTAAATCTAGAAAAGTACAGAACTCCAAAAAAGCACTTTCTGAAGCGGTATCTCAGGAAATCCCGACTTGGATCCTTCCCTCACTGACCTCCTTTAATTACTCCTCTTTATTAATTACTGTTGCCAAAATCTCTAGAAATTATTTAAAATGTCAGAATACCAAATCTTCAAAATTTAATATTTTCTAAATTTAATAACATTTTGAAATTTTCATTTTAAAAAATAATAAATTTTTAAAAATATTAGAAATAATAATTTTGCTTTTTCCTTTTCAAGTGTCATTTCTCATTTTTCACAGGCTTCAAGTTTATAATGCATTGACAAGTTTTTTTAATGAAAAAGGTATATAAGTAACATAAAGCCAAGTTTTAAAATTTTTTCTTTTCCTTATTTATTCAAAGACCTTTTTTATTATTTCATGCAAAAAAAATAATAATTTTTATTTCTTTTTTTTTTATAAATTTGCCAAACATTTTAAATAAAATTGAGCTAATTGTCTTTAAGTTAGTGAAATTTATTTTATTTGTTAAAAAATTATATCCTGTGATATTTAAATTGCAACCTTACTATTTGATGGGGTCCAAAGTGGAAATAATATATCAACAGAATTAAAATCTGATCTGACCGTTTAAGTTACTAATCATACATAACAATTAAAATAAAAGTATGTATTATTTCAATTAGATAATTATTTGTTATATCATATAATATAATCTTTTAGTTATTCTTCTTGAAACATGAATAGTATTTTTGGGAGCTTAGTTTTGTCTAGGCTAAAAAATTTTTTAGGAATTTAAAAAAGTTTTAAAAAGTCCAAATTTTTTATAAATTCTTTATGCAGCATCTTTATAATCGAGATTTTACCGATAGAAATAATGGCCTAATTCTTTCCTCTATTTTTGACCATCTAATTGTTTTAAGCATTAAAAAATATTTTATTAATTTAAAAAATTAAGTTTTAATTATTTTTTTTTCTAATTATTTTTAATCTTTATTTTATTATTTTTAATCAATGCCAAAATTTAAAAAAATAAATAATATGTTTTTAGTAAAAAAGTAATTATTTATTTATTTATTTTTGCCATAAAAGACTTTGAGGATTTATTTAATAGTTAAAAAAAGGATCAAATTTTACTGCAGAAAATTAAAAGAAGTCAAAATAAAACTACTACTTATTAGAGTAAAGTTAATCCCTTTTTTGCAATTGTGCTCTTCAAATGGCTAAAATTTAGTTTTAAATTCTCAGAAAATAAAAATCTTTTTTTTTTAATTTTTATATTTTTCAGATATTTTAATTTTATTATTTTCAGAATTTATAATTTTTGTATTTTTTAAGAATTTTAATTTATAATTTTTTTCAATTTTTTCCTTTATTTATTTTTTTCAGAATTTTAAAAAAAATAAATATTTTCTTTTAAATTAATTATTAATGGAATTTATTTATTTTCAAAATTATTACTTAAATTTACATTTACTTAAAATTTTCTTTTTTGCCTTAACTATGCTTAATTATTCTTCAACAACAATGCTGAATAATGGAGAATATCCATGGATATATGATAATGATTTATTTGGAGGTTTAATTTTTTTTTAGAAAAAGTATAAAATATTTTAATTAATTAATTTTAAATGTATTTTTATTTTATTTTAAATTTAGTCTACTCTTTTGCGTCCTTGTTTATTTTTTGAGGATTAGTTTTTCTAAGCGTATATGTAGTTGTTTATGATTAAGTGGATTGTTACCTTATTTTTGTTTAAATCCAGTCTGTCCGTTAGTAAGCGGGAGAATATTGGAACTGGCCCTAATTATTACCCTTTATCAACACAAGGTACAGTGACTAAAATCCTTTCTTTCATTACTATTATTATTATATCTAAATTAATTAAAGATAAATAGTTATCACTAAACTGTTGGTTTTCTCGGCATTAACAAGTATTTATTTAGGAAGTGGTTTTTTTTATTTTAGCCTAGGAAAACTAAGCTTCCAAAAATACAGTCCTGTTCTTAATAAAGCTTCAATTGGTAATGACAAAATATAAATACACATTTAAAATTAATTAATTAAAATACTTTATATTTAATAATCTTTCTTTACTGAAAATTAATAGTAATTTACGAGAAATAATTTTAAAAATTAAAATTATTTATATAAAATGGAATTTATAATGGAATCCAAATTTAGCTCAACTCTAATTTATTATTTTTAATAATTTTAGTAAATTATTAAAAATACACTTAAATAAAAATACCCACTAATTAACTACTTTATTTTTGTTTAAAATAAAAGAAAATAATAAAATACCTTTTTAAAAAATAAAAATATACCCGCCTATTATGTACTTACTCTCATTTACCAAAAGCTCTATTATAAGGCTAAAATAAATAAATAAATAAATCCCACGCTTATTTCTCAAAAATAAAAAAAAAGTAAAAAAATTTTTTATTCTTAGACCTTTTTTTCTTGTAATTGGCATCATTTTTAATAATAATATTATTTTTTAATTTTAAAATAAGTTTATTATTTTTTGCGATTTTTACAATTAATATTCTTTAATTATCTAAACTAAATAAAAACTCTAGAATATTTTTAAAATTTTCTAAATAAAAAAAGAAAGAAAATCTGTTGGCAATTTGTTTATATTAGGCTATTTTATACTATTCAGTTATCTATAAATTTAAATAAAAATTATATTTTATTTAAATTAGACAATTATGTATTTATATATTTTATAATTATCTTTGTCTTAAAAAAGTATTTTTGTGAGCTTGACTAATATTTTTTTAAAAACTAATTTTAATTGATACAAATTGTTTTATAATAAACACAATTCTGTAGAGAAAGTTTAATTTAGAGGCACATAAATTTTTCTTTTTGATTGATATTTCCGATTATGGATTAAGACTTGCATGTTTTTTTTTGGATTTTCCTTAACAATTAAAAGAAAAATATTTATTATATTTCAATTATAAAATATTTATATATTAATTTATTTTTAAATTATTGTCTCCATCATCATCAGCATCAGCTTCGTAAATTTTTGGGAGTTTAGGATTTCCTAAGCTAAAATTTTATAAACGAGTTGAAGAATTATTTAAAAGAAATTTTAAATAAAATTTAAATTTTTGTTAAATCAATTCATTTTTTAGAAAATAAATTTGAAAAATAATATTAAGTTTATTTAAATTCATTTTCCCATTAATTGTATTGTTTGGAATTTTTTCTCTTTTTTTTTTTATTAATTTTTATTTTTTAGTATTTTAACAATAATTATTTTTGTAAAATATTTATTATTTCAATAAAATAATTATATATAATTTATTTTAATTAATTGTTTCTAATTTTGTTTATTAGTCCATTATTTTTGTGAGCTTAGAATTGCCTAAGCTAAATTTTTTTAAATATTTTAAAAAAATAAAGACAAATTTTTGAAGAAATTTAAATTTAAATTATATTTTTTTAAATTAATTATTTTAGAAAAATTAAAAAAAAATTTTAATTTATATTTTTATGTTAAAAATGAGATATATTTGCTTTTTTTACTCTAATTCAATCCTTCATATATAATAATAAATTTGTGCAATCCAATACTTTATTTCCTTTTTATTTAAAAATTGGTGTTAGCAAAACAAGAAGAAGCCTTTCCTTTCATTTATTAATAAAATGTCCTTACTTTATTTAATCACAATTGGCCTTTTATTTATTCAACAATGTTTTTTAATTGGTTTGAATTAAATTATTAATTATTTTTTAAAGTCCTTTTTAAAAATATTAAAATTTTAAAAAGTGTAGAATTAATAATTTTATTAAAATTAAAAAATATAATTAAAAATAATAATATTTTTATTTTAATTTAATATGTCGGTGATTTAAATTAAAAAAAAATATTAACTAAATTTAATTTTTTTAATTTATAAACATTTTTTTGACCCCCAAAATTTTTTTTATTAAAGCAAAGGTCACATGGGAATTTATAAAGGCTAAAAAGTAATTTTGTTTGTAAAAATATTAGTAAACAATAAATTAAAAAATATATAAAAATTAATTTTTTAGTAAAATAAATATTAATAAAAAATAAATATATTTTATTTAAGGTCCTGATTTCTGGGGACTTATGCATAAACATTGGAGAATGTGTAAAGCAGGGAAATTACAGGTAAAAATTAAATTAAAAAATAATTAAAGTCTCTTATCTGTTTTTCACTTTAATATTGTTAGAGGAAGAAAAAATGAGTGTTTTTATAGTAAAGTTTTAAAATAAACTTGAACTTAAAATTTAAGTTAAACTTTGTAAATATTAAATAATTAAATGTTAATTAAACAAAAAATTATTTTTAAATTTTCTTTATATTTTATCAGCCATAATAAATATAAAATTAATTAAAAAAATAAAATTATTATTTTTTTTAATTTTAGAGCCCAATAAATATGGACCCTGAAAAGTAAATATATAAATATATTTAAAAAATAAATTAATTAATTTAAAGATTAGTTTTTGACCCAGGACTTGGAAAATTATCAATTTCTAGAGAAAGAATCGAAAATTCTGAATTGTGGAATACTGGACAATTTCCTTTACTTTTTATTAATAATTCTAATAATGAAAATATTAAATCATCATTTTCTAATTCTGTTTTTGTTAAAATGAATGGAGGACCAGCTTTTCCATATAATTATCAATTTCAACAAATGGTTTATAATATTTTAATTATTAAAAGGTTAACCGTTCAAAATGTTGAATTATTTAATTTTAAAATTTAATAGTTTTTTATGTTTTGATATATTTTGAGCGGTCGTCGAAACCAAAATTTCTTTAATTTTTTTAATTTAAAGCTTTTCCATTTCGGTGATATAAGAAAAGGAGAAGTCGGTTCAGAACATACAATAAATCGTGTAAGATTTCCGGCAGAGGTTAGAGTTTTAAAAAATTTACAAAAATTATTCAAATTATTAACTAATTTTGATGGGATTTAAAAAGCTTAAATTAAGCATTAATAAAAGAGAACACAAAAGCACGCTCCTATAGGTAATTAAATATATAGGGATAGGCAAATCGGAAAATAAAATACAAAACACGAAAGAAAAGTCTGAAAACTGAAAAATACGAAGGACGAAATACAAAAGTTGCCCATCCCTGATATATTTATGTATGTGTAAAAATAATCACTGAAGTAATGTCGCAGTCTTAAAACCTTCAGTGGCTCGTTCCTCTGTAACTATACTATATTATTTGTTTAATGTTAATTAATACAGTTTTGTATTGTTAAAAATTAGAATTAAAAATATAAAATACTCGTAGATAGGCTCTTCTTTTTATTTTTGTAAGCTAAATTATCATTTAGCTAAAAGTTTTACTTCATATTTGTAAACAGTAGAATTAAATATTCTCTGGAGTTACCAAATTAAAAATTAGTGTCTTAAATTTAATAAAAGTTAAAATTTTTAGGTTCAGCTTCTCGCCTTTAATTCTGATCTTTATGAAAATTTAACGCAAGCACAATCTCAACCTAAAGGTCTTCTTGCTGTTGGAATTATAATTGATGTAAAAAAATAATTAAATTATTAAAATTTATTTTTTAAAGATTGGTGATCGAACAAATTCTGAACTTAAACGTTTAGCCAAAGCAGCAATAAATATTAAATATAGAAGTAAAATTATTATTTTTTTAAAGATTTTTTAATTAAATTTTATTTTTATTTTAAGATCAAGTAACTCAAATAAGAAATTTCCAGCCTTCTGCTTTATTACCTCAAACAGATTATTATATTTCCTATGAGGGTTCATTAACATTTCCAGGGTGTTTTGAGACTGTTACATGGTTAGTTTAATTTTAAAAGTTTTTTAAGGTGTAAAAACGATTATATTCTTTTAATTTGTAGCGACAAAAAGTCCTTAAGTTTTGTCCGCAAGCTATATATATATTGCGGATAAAACTTGAAGACTTTTGGTCGTTTGATAAAAATAAAATCCTACATTTTAATAAAAACATTTTTATTATTTATTAGACTTTGGTATTTATATTTTTGTTCTGATTTCTTTAATCAAAACTTATAAATGTGAAAGGGGCCCTAAGCTGTTACATTTTGATTAGTAATTTTTTGGTTTAATCTTTCTAAAATTCTCATTAAAAATGTACATATGAGTTATTTTTATTTTATTTCTTTACAATTTTCCTACAAAAACTTTTTTTCTAACAAAGCGTAGAATCTTTCGATAGGTGAACTTTATGACTTAAAATAGTTAAAGTTAAAATTAGCCAACAATGTGTTGACTTACAAAAATAAAACAGCTAACCAATGAACCTTAAGAACTAATTTAATTTATCTAAAAATATACACCAAAATTTAGAAATTTAATATTATATAACTCTAAAATATGAAAATGTAAAAAATATATAGAGTTTTTAAAAGATCGGATTGAACATTAGTGACTTGTAGGGCGGTCTTTTTTGTTAAAAAAATCAAAACAAAAAAGAAGAATTCAGATTTGTCTGTTGGTTTTTAACCGACCGAGTAAAAAATTAAAAAAAAATTAGCCAGAATCTCTTAAACATTAAAATTTACTGTTTAAGGGTCATCTATAATTCTCCAATTTACATTACTTCTGAAGATGTAAGTGAAAATAATTTTTTTAATTCCAAAATTAAAATTTATATTTTCTTACTAGTGTAATTATTAAAAAAAAATTTTTAATTTAAGAGGGCAATTAATAAATTAATTTTCTCTTCAGTTAAATCTTTGGTCAGAATTACTTCAAAGTGAAAAACCAAAAGAAATTAATAAGAATTTAAAAACAGAAGATTCATTATTGTCTTCTCCTCCTATGACATTAAGTTCAAACTTTAGGCCTTTAAAAGCACAAAATGGACGGATATTGAGGACAAATATTAACATAAAATTAAAGGTAAAAATATAAAATTTATTCTTAATTTAAATAAATTATATTTATATTGAGTTAGATAAGTATATTTAATAATTTATTATTATTTTTTGTCAAAATTTTAGCCAGCACGAATTTTTTGGTAGCTTAGGTCTGCCTAAGGTAAAAAGATTTTTAAGATTATTAAAAGAAAAATCGACCTTATATGTATGAGGAAAGTTAACTAACTAAAAGTAGAAAATAATATTGTTAGTATGTTTATTGTTATTTTTTAACTTTCTCTTATAATTTCTAATTCATTTTAATTAATTATTTTTTAGCCTTCTCCTTCATTTCCATATTCTTCTTCTTCAGATGGAAATTGTCCCACTAATGTTTATGTTGATATGGGCTATCAATTAAATCCTAAAAGAACAGAAAAAAGATTATTACAACATTCAATGCTAAATAAAAGTGGAATATAAATTAAATAAATAAATTTAAAAAAATATAATTACATAACAAACTTATTTATAAAAAGCTTTTTTACTAGAGATAGATACCCAACATTTAAATGAAAATATGTATTATTTCAATTAGATAATTATTTATAAATATTTAAATTTTGATTTTATTACTTTTGATGGCACGCGAGGCTTGTATTATTTTTGGGAGCTTAATTTTATAAGCTAAAAAATTTTTTTTAATTTTATTTAAAAAAGTGTTTAAAATAAATTCTTTCTAAATTCTCTATTTTATGCAGCATATTTAATAAACGCAATTTTAGAGAGAAAAGTTTAATTTAGGGTACTAAATCATTTTCATAAAAATATTTATTATTTTTTGTCTTTTTTTGCACAAATTCTAAAACGAGATATTCTAATATAATAAATTTTATATAATAAACTAAACAATTTGCTTTATAAATTATTTACTTAAATTAATTCTTAATGAACAGTTAATTCCCTTAAACGAAATTTTTTAATCTAATATTAAATTTAGTAAAGGCATCAAAAGTTAAATTATTCTTTTTAATTAGATAACAAAGGGAAGGTCCCCAGGTATCCGCTGGACTTCGCGATGAAACTTTGCAGAAAGATAGAGTATACCCTACTTTTATTGTAAATTTTCACCGATTTGCTAAGAGACATCTGGGAACGAGTTATAGGTCCCTGAAAATCGAAAAAGGGAGTAAGCTCATTTTTGGGGTGAAAAATTCAAATATGAGTATGATAGCTCATTCGAAAGAGCTCTTAGAGCTGAGTCGAATGACACAAAAATTAGTTTGATTGGACAAATGTTGACAAAGTTATACTTAAAAGACTAACTAAGCCCATTTAGGTGATTACCGAGAGGGAGCTTACTCTCCCCTTTGGTTTTTCAATTTTCAGGGACCTGTAACTCGGCTCAGACTTGAGACCAGAAGCTATTTTTTGTCTCATTCAACTCAGCTCAAAGAGCTCTTCGAAAGTACACCATGTCATATTTTAATTTTTCAATTAAAAAATGAATCGATTTTCAGGGACTATAAATCGGTCCCAGATATCCCTTAGCAAAAACGGTAAAAATTTCACAATAAAAGTAGGGTATACTCTATCTCTCTGCAAAGTTTCATCCCGAAGTCCCGCGGATACCTGGGGACCTTCCCTTTGTAAAGCTTAAAGAAAATTTGTAGAAATTAGCCAAAAAAGTATTTTGGTTGCCAAAAATATCATCATCACCACATGGACGTGTCAAGCAATTCTTAAATGCTTCGCTTTTTAATTTAACTTTTTAATTAAAATAAAATATATTATTTAAAAATACTTAATTTCTTCAAAGTAAATAAAACAAAAAAAAGTTAATTTAAAAATAATTATTGATAAATGCGACAGAGAAATTTATTCCTTATTCTCCTCACTTTTTATGTTACAATATTACAATAAATTTACAAAATATTTGAATTATATTTAAAAAATACTTTTAATTAATTGGGACAAGTCCATTATTTTGATTATTAATTTTTGTATTTAATTTTCCAATATTTCCTGTTCCTCCTGCTATTGTGACTTTTGTTGAGTTTATTTTAATTTTAAAAACTTTATTAAATGCTTGTCTATATTCTTGGCTTTAAATTAAAAAATAAAATTAATTTAATTTAAATTTAAAATAAAAACTTTGATAAATAAAGTACAGGAGCATCAATAGCCATAACTAAATTTGTTAAACAACTTAAAGAATGTGTTACTATAGTTGACTGTGTTATATCTAAATCAAAACGAGGAACTGTCATTCTTGCAATACTATTCATTGAATGACCAATTAAATTAAGAACCATTAATACTGCAAGTGTTTTTAATATTCGATGAGTCCATTCAAACGAAGCTGAAAAATAAATAATTTTTTTATAATTTTCTAAGGGTTAAAATTTGAGGGTAAAGGTCTAAAATATGTATATGTCACTAATTTTTTTTTTAATTTGTTGTGAAACTTTTTATTATTTGGCTATTTTGACAATTATGATCAGAGAGAGTTTCTCTCAATTTTTTATATTCTTTTTCATTATTAATTACTAGAGATCGGATTTTTAGGTTATAACCTATTTTTTTCACAAATCAGTCTTGATGAATCAAGCTCAAATCTGCAGTTATTTTTGAAAAATTATGTGTTTAGACGTGACCTATTGGCATGTCCCAAAACCTATTTTGGCGTTTTGTAACCTAAAATAGGTGACAACCTATTTGGGCTTTTTGTCACCTTTTTTGTATATTTTCGTCAAAATTTATAAAATTTTAAAATTTTCGTATATATTTAGACAAAATTTAAGAAAATTTTAAAATAAAATGCAAAAATTCAATTAAAACCCGAGTAATTACTTAAAAATATCACTAATAAAAAAAGTGACAAAATGTCACTAATAAAAAGTGACAAAATATCATTTTTTACGATAAATTTGCTACTATAATGCGTTTTTGACCTTTTTTTATCGAATTCGTTATTTTTTGTTATTTTTGCCTATAATTTTTGTAAAAATCGCCAAAATAATGAATAGAATAAAAAAATTTTTTAACCTATTTTGAAGTTTTTGTAACCTATTTTGGTCTTTTTTCCAACCTATTTAGGTACCTATTTTAAGGTTTTTGTCACCTAAAAATCCGATCTCTATTAATTACTTTATTTATTAGCCAAGGAATAAGAAAATACGATAATTAAAATATTTAATTAACCTTGATTCTGATTTTTAATTGCATGCCATTTAAGTGCAATCCAAACAATAATATAATTTACCAAAGTAAGAAAATTTATTGCAGAAAAAATAAAATAAATGACATCACTGGCCCAACCCCAAGTACACTCATGGGGTGCACAGATTACTTGACTTAAAAATTAAATTATTTAATTTTTTTTAAAATTTAATTTTAAATTTACGTATATTCTGGTGCTGTATCAACAATTTGGTAAATAGCCCAAATAATAACTGCTGGACAAATAAAAGATGTACAAATCATTGGAATTAAATATAATCTTTTTGTTACTAATTTTTGAAGATACCTAAAAATATATAAATAATAATTTTTGTTTAATAATATAAAAAAAAACCATAAAGGAAAAATAACACTAATAAGTCTATCAAATGAAACTAAAAATGCTGCTGTAAATGAAACAGCAAATCCAACAACAAAAATTAAAATTATTTTTTGACAACAAAGTTTAATAGGAACAAATTGACTTCCAGGATTTAAAATAACTGTTAATGATAGCCAACTATGAATTTGAAAAATTGAATTTGAAAAACATTCAAAAGCAAGTAAAAAATGACAAGGAGATTTTAAAGTTCTTTAATAAATATTTTTTAAATTAAAAAAAAATTAAATTATTATTTTTAAAATTATTAGAAAAATAATTTTAATTTTTTGAATCTTAGCATTAAAAATTAATTAATTATATAAATGAAAATTATTTAAAAATCAAAATTTCGATTCAGTTTTGTCTCCCAAAATGTTTTCTTTTTATTTTTAAATTAATTAATTAATTTTTAAATATTCTCTTTTTATTTAATAAAATTAAATAAAATAATAAATAAATATAAATTCTTTTTTAAAATTAAATTACTTTGATTTAATGGTAACATAAACAACAGAAGCATTTAAAAATATTCCAATTGTAGCAATTATTATTCTAAAAATATTAATTAATATTAAATCTGTTGGAAGTCCTTTTTCTCCATAAACATCAAAAAGCTAAAAATAAATAAATATAATATTTTTTATTATAAATTTTAAAAAATAAATAAATACTAACCGTTTGTTTTTGAATATTCATTTTAAAATTTAGAAAATTTTTAATTAAAATATTATTAAAATTAAATAAAAATAAAATTAATTTTTAATTTATCTGAAATTTTTAAAATTAAAATTTAAATTTTTTAATTTTATTTAAATAAAAATTAATTAAACAAATGAAAAAAATTTTAATTTATTTAATTTTTAAATTAGAATAAATTCTTAGAATTTTTTTTTAATTAAAAAATTATTTTTAATAAAATTAATAATTTTTTGTTGCACATTTACATCCGCCTTTAATTAATTTTTAATTAAATATATTTATTTCAGGCATAAAATTAACAGAAAAATTTTTTATTATAAGATATTTAGGTATTTTAGGTAAAAATTATAAAGAATAATTTAAATAAAAATATTTAATAAAAATAATTTTAATTAAATTATTGTTTTAATTAAAAATATTAAAAATTTATTATAATAATTTTTTTTATTAAATTTTTAGTTTTTAATTTTTATTGACGTAAAGACTATATTTTTTAATTATAAAAGAAACAATTTAAAAAATACAAAATATAATAAAAAAAAATTTTTAAAAAGTATTTGCTTTGCAAAAAAAAAGTAATTTTTATAATGAAATTATAAAAATATATTTTATTTTATTTAAAAAATTAAATCTGTCAGTCAGACTACCTTAAATTTTCAACAATAAATAATTTATTAAATAATAAATTAAAATTAATTTTGTACATTTTAACAGATAAAAAATTGGAAAAAAATTTAAATATAAATAATTTACCTAAATTAAAATTTAAAAATGGAAAAAATATTTTATTATATTAATTTTTATCTTTAAATTTAAAGTTTTAAATTTTTTTTTAATTTTAAATTTAATTAAATAAAATATTAATTTTTAAAAAATAAAATACATAAATAATGAAAATTAATTTTTTTTAAATTATTAATTTAAAAAAATAAAAATTTATTATAAAAATTAATTTAAAAAAATATTAAATTAATTAAAATAAAAATAAAGAAAAACAAATGCACAAAGGCCAAAGTAAATGCTGGAAGAATCCACCGCCATTCTGTTAAGCAAATCACTAAACAAAAATTATAAAATTAAAAATTATTCAAAAATGTAGAAAAGGCTTTCAATAAACAAAATCTAATTTAGAACACTCACTTTTTTTTATTATTCTCAAAAAATTAGAATTTAATCTTTTTATTAAAATTAATTTTAATTAATCTTCTTCTTTTTAATTAAATTTTGTATTTTATTTATTTTTGGAAAATTATTAAAAATAGAAAATTTTAATTGGTATAAATAAATATTTTTGTTAAAAAATGTTTCATTGATGTGTGAAAATATTATTTTTTAATTAATTAATTATTTTTGCAAAAATAATAAATATTTGTTGCATTTACCTATGTGAAAATTTTATAAAATTAAAAAATAAATATAGTAAAGATTCTTAAATAAAAATTAACAATTGATCATTATTGTTAGATAAATTTTATTAAAAATAAAAGAATAAATAAATTTATTAATTTTAATTTTTAAATAAATTATTTTGGCTTAAATTTATGAGATAATTAAAATTTAAGGTAAAAAAAGTCTCAATAAAAAAACTAAAATTTTATTTAATATAAATTTATTTTGATTAGACCTCTTAGAACGGAAAACGGGGAAGAGAAATATTTTCGTAAACACGCCGGGGATTTGGGGAAATTATCAATTGTCGGGGAGGACAACAAATAGGAGGAACTTTTTTTGTTTTATGAGTCAAAAACTCGCCGAGGGAATGGGAACGAATACTATAAGTAATATATGTATTTATTCCACACAAGTTAATATATTTATAAATATTAGTTAATTATAATTACTTATTATTAGAGTACCTTTTGATTGTTTTTAATAGATTAAATAAATAAATATTTAAATGAGATATTAATTAACAAAATTTGTTTGGACACTCATAAACTAATAATAAAAAACATATTTTTATTAAAAATAAAAAAAAATTTTAAATTGAAGTTAAAATACCTAACTGAACATTAAAATAATATGTTTTTTTAATGCTTTTTCTTAATTAAATTTATTTTTAAAAATTATTTAATAAAATAAATATTTTTAAATTATTTTAATTAAAGTGCATTAAATTTTTTTAATTTATTTTTAGTTATTTTTTAAATAAAAATATCAGCTGCATTAATAAAAAAATTTAAATTGTACTTTTAACAATAAATTAATATTAATTTTATTTTTTATAAAAAATAACTAGACAATAAAATTGGCAGAAATTTGTCCTTTTTGATAGTTATTTTATTTATTTATTTTTATTTTTTTTAAATATTAAAAAAAATTAACTAAAAAGTGTTGGAGTATATAAATGTTATGAAGAAACTAAAAAATTATCATATTTCAAACACTGAAAGGCAAAACAGCCTATCAGAGTCTAAACAAAACAATGGTAAGTAAATATAATTATTTTTTATTAAAATTATTTTATTTAAAATTAAAAATATCTATTTTTTAAATTACAAGAAAATATTAGGGTTCATCCCAAAATTTATCTAAAACATAAATTTTTTATATTAAATTTTGTTATTAATTTAGAATATTTAAAATAAGCTAATAAGTCAAGGCTTTAATTTTGTTATTAAATTAAAATTCTAATTTTAATAGAAATTTATTTTTAATGAAAATAAATATATAGCTAAATACAAAAATAGGCAAAAAGACTTATTTTATAAGTCACCCCTCTATGGAGGTATTTTAGTAGTTGGAAATTATTTTAGAGGAATTGTACGGTACAACAAAATAATATTTTCACAACTGGATGTTTTTCTTAAAAATAATTTAATTAAATTATTTATAAAGATACTCTCATTGTTTTTTAATTTTAAAAATATTTTTTATTTCAGAAATTCCTTCTGTTCACAGTCCTGCTAATTTCTGTCCTTTACTATTCTGTTACATCACAAACAAGTAAATGGGATTCAAAAAAGAAATCTGTTAGATGTGAAAAAGCACTAAACTTTGTAGCAAAATTGAATGATGGAGAAATTGGTGATGGTTCTTGGACTGTAATTTATTTAAATTAAATATAATTAATTATTAATTAATTAATAATAAATAAATTAATTAATTAATTAATTAATACCTAAATTAATTAAGGCAAAATATAATCATCGTTTTGCTGCTATGCCACCTTCGCAAAGAAAGAAAATGCAAGGACTTAATGCACCGGTTGGCCAAACTTTGCCTACTCCTTACAAGTTAAAATCTAATGATGTAAAAGATAATTCTTCAAAAAATGGTATTTAAATAAATAAATATTTTATTTTTAAATTTTAGAAAATAATAAAAATCGTTCAAAACGTTTTGCTGATCAATGTACTTATAATTATGAATTTGATTCTCGGACTCAATGGCCACAATGTGCTAAAATAATAAATAATATTAGAGACCAATCAACGTGTGGTGATTGTTGGGCTGTTGCTAGTGGTTCAGCATTTACTGATCGTTATTGTATTGAAAGGGCAAAATTGGGACTTTATACATCACCAACTAATCCAATAAATATGTTTTCTGAAGCAGATTTGATGAGTTGTACTCCAAATACTTTTGGGTAATTTAAAAAATAAAGAAGTGTAATACTTGTTTAATAACATTTCCAAAAATATATAGATGCAGCGGTGGCTGGCCTCTCTATGCATGGCAATATATGGAAAAAAATGGAGTTGTTACCGGATCAAATTATAGCCAATCAACAGGATGTAAACCTTATCCATTTCCTCCTTTAGGAACTGAAACATATAAAGCCCCAAAATGTTCATCATATTGCACAAATAATAAATGGCAAAATAATTATAGAGATGACAAAAGATTTGGTAATAAAAATTAAATTTTTGATTTATTTTAAATTATTTTTTAAAAAGGTACATGGTCAGCAGGTATACAAGGAACTACTGGTTCAGAAGCAGTTGAAGCAATTAAAGCTGAAATTCAAACAAATGGGACAGTTGTTGGGACAATGTATATTTACTCAGATTTTTATCATTACAAAGAGGGAGTTTACAAAGTTTTTTTTCAATTTAAATAATTAAAATAAAATAAAATAATTTTATTAAGCATACAAGTGGAGGATATGATGGAGGACATGCTATAAGATTAATTGGTTGGGGAACACAAACATGTTCAGGCGTAGATCAGCCTTTTTGGATTGGTATAAATTCATGGAATGTTGAATTTGGAATGAATGGAATATTTTTAATTGCTCAAGGAAATGATGAATGTCATATTGAAAGTATGGGAATTTCTTTTGGAACTCCAAATATTTATTCAACGTGAATAAAAGGAATTTTTGTTTTAAATTAATTGATCAATTTCCTCTATTTAGAATATTTAGTACTTTATTTTATTAATTTGTTGATTTAATAAAAATAAATTTTTAAAATTAATTTTATTTATTTTTTGAATCAAAGAATTTACAAGTTTTTTAATACTAAAAGTTATTCAAAATTAAAAAATTAAATTAATAAATTGTTAAAATCAACATAGGTATTGTTGTGTTTGTACTTGTCCAATTTACAAGTAACAAACTGTGTCCGAGAATAATGTAGACGAGCAAAAAGCAAACAGTTTATCGCAGGTAATAACAATAAAGATGAAGTAGAGAATAGGGTTGATGTGTATCGGTAGACGAGAACTAACTCTTAGACTGGTTCTTTACTGGTGCTTATATAGTCTATTGACTAGACCGTTAAAGTGTCTATAAAAGACCACTACTCATATACAACAGGTATATAACAATTATTATTAATAATTATCTTTGAATAAAAAAATTAATTATTTTTTTATTTTAACTCTCACATTAGATATTAATTATTTAAAGAATCAATTAAATTGACTAGGTACTACTGAAGATCGGGCGATAATAAAATACCTTCCACTCATTAAGTACAAGTCATGATCCACATTAACAAATAAGTGTCTATTTTCTTTCGACAAATTGGTATAACAGGTGTAAAATATATATTTAAATATTAAAATTTAAAATTAATTATTTAAAAATTATATTCTTAGAAAATAAAGTAAACAATTTAACTTAAATATTGTTTACAATTTAAATTAACAAATTAGCAGGTATAAAATAATATATTTTGAATATTAAATAAATGAAAGATATTAGTTATATTTTATATTAAAATTAAATTTTATATTATTAATAATAATTTAAATAAATAACTATTATTATAAAATATATTTTAAATAATAAAATGTTATTTCCCTTTTTGTCTTATTGTTAGTATTTATTAATATTTAAGAGAATTTTTCTGTTTTTTTTTAATTTTTTACAAATTTTAACTTCAAGGCAAAAAATTTTAAAATTAAAAAAGCAATCTTAATTTAAAATGGATGTTCCTAAGGTATAAAATTTAATTAAATAAAATTAATTATAAAATTATTATTTAGCCAATTAATTTAATAAATACTGGAATAATATTTGAATTAATATTTCCAGCTATTATATTTTCATTTATTTCAATTATTGGAATTTTATTTAATTTTAGTATTATTTATATAACAATTAAATATAGGTAAATTAATAATTATTTAATTAATAATTATTTAAGAAAATATTATGATACACTAAAAAGTAATACAGCCATTCTTCTTTCAATTAATTCATTTTTTGAAATTTTACATCAATCTGGCAATTTTTTCCACTTATTAATTACTAGTAGTGGAATTAATTTTATTCCATTTGGAACAGCTATTTTATTTCAATTTCATTCATTTATTGGATATTATTGTGGACTTTTTACATTTAATTCTTTAAGCATTGACAGACTTTTTGCTGCTGCATTTCCTTTTTAGTAAAATAAATAATTATTTTTTAATAAAATTTATTATTTAATTTTCTTATATTAATATAAATGTGTAATAATATCTTCATAATGTTTAGGTCTAATATATATTTAAGTTGATTTATTTTAGTATAATTAATTGTCTATTACGGCCAATAAGTTATCTCTTTGTTTATATCTTAGAGGGAATTTATCAATTCTTTTCTTTCATATAATCATTAGATTTTGTGGTGACCGGAAAATTCCTCCTCGGAAAACTCCTCCCCGAAGATTTTCGGAAAACTCCTCCCCAGATTTTCGGAAAATTCCTCCTCATCGGAAAATTCCTCCCCAAACAGAATTACCGGAAAATTCCTCACTAAAAATTCCTCTTTTAGCGGAAAATTCCTCCCCAAATAAAAAATTATTTTAAAAATATTTGAATAAAATAATTTCATTTTACCAAAGTTTATTCGATGGATTTATTTTCTATGAAATAATAAAGATTGGGTCAACCCAAAAGATCGAACCCGAAAGATCAATCAACCGATTGGTCCAATCCCTTAAATGGAAAAGTAATAAAACACTCCCAATAGGTCCAAGTTTGCACGAAAACCAGCTGGCCATGGGCTCTAAAATGGAGAAGTAATAGAACACCACCAATAGGTCCAAGTTTGCAGGGACCAATGTTGTAAGAGATTTGACCGAATTGGCAATTGGACCAATTGGTTGATTCGATCTTTATTATTTCATAAAAAATAAATTAATCGAATAAATTTGGGTAAAATGAAATTATTTTATTCAAATATTTTTAAAATAATTTTTTATTTGGGGAGGAATTTTCCGCTAAAAGAGGAATTTTTAGTGAGGAATTTTCCGGTAATTCTGTTTGGGGAGGAATTTTCCGATGAGGAGGAATTTTCCGAAAATCTGGGGAGGAGTTTTCCGAAAATCTTCGGGGAGGAGTTTTCCGAGGAGGAATTTTCCGGTAATCAGATTTTGTAATATAAAAAGAAATCTTATTTCTCTTCTTCCTCCTTATTATACTTTTCTCACAATAATAAAATGATGCGCAATATAAGACCCCTTTATTTATAATAACAAGATGAAACTAACACAAACATAATATCATTAAAAGCAAGGAAAAAACTCTATTAGGATAACATTCATATCATATATAGAAAAGGGAAGGAGAAATGTTTGATGGGGTCAATAAAACGGAAAGGAAGTCATATAAATTGTATACTATTTCCTTTCTTTAATAAAATGCATTCCAATATCACAATTAAATACAGTGGCGGCATTTTACTTAGGGAAAAATATTATTTGTGTTATTTCTTAAATTATTTTATCACTCCTTGGTTTGAAATTTTTATTTTTATATATTTTTGTAGCTCTATTTATAAGCTATCCAATGACTATTCATTTATCTAGGAAAACTTTTTTATTTGATCTAAAAAATTAATTTTTTCCAATGCATTTTCAAAATGCGCGGAAATTTACTTAGGGAAAAAACAACAAGTTCTTCTAAAAAATTAGAAAAGATTCAGAAAAATCTAAAAAAATTCCAGAGAACTTCTCCATCAATATGAAGTAGAAATGTCAAAGGAACTGACTCACCATTTATCTCCAGCATCAAGATATGGACATCTCAATATCAACGGAAAATGGGGGTCGTTCAATTAGTATAATTTTTTATGCCTGTTCCAACCATGATGAAATTTTTCTTTTATATTCATTAGAAAGCCCATAAAATTTGCGATAATATAGGCTATGTACCATTTTTTAAAAAAAATTTTTCATCGAGGTAAATGCTGGTCACTTAGAGAAGTGCGCAAAATACACTAAAAACAGTGGTTTTTGAGCACTTTTTGAAAGGACCAGCATTTACCTCGATGAAAAATTTTTTTTAAAAAATGGTACATAGCCTATATTATAGCAAATTTTATGGGCTTTCTAATGAATATAAAAGAAAAATTTCATCATGGTTGGAACAGGCATAAAAAATTATACTAATTGAACGACCCCCATTTTCCGTTGATATTGAGATGTCCATATCTTGATGCTGGAGATAAATGGTGAGTCAGTTCCTTTGACATTTCTACTTCATATTGATGGAGAAGTTCTCTGGAATTTTTTTAGATTTTTCTGAATCTTTTCTAATTTTTTAGAAGAACTTGTTGTTTTTTCCCTAAGTAAATTTCCGCGCATTTTGAAAATGCATTGGAAAAAATTAATTTTTTAGATCAAATAAAAAAGTTTTCCTAGATAAATGAATAGTCATTGGATAGCTTATAAATAGAGCTACAAAAATATATAAAAATAAAAATTTCAAACCAAGGAGTGATAAAATAATTTAAGAAATAACACAAATAATATTTTTCCCTAAGTAAAATGCCGCCACTGTAGAGATTAAACTTTTTAATTAATTTTATAAAATTTAATAAAAAATAATTAATTAATATTTATTTAGTTATTCAACGATAAATAATCGAAAATATATTTTTGGACATTTAATTTCAATATTTTCATTTATATCTTTATTAATCTACATAATTATAATTACAAAAAATAAATATTATTTTATCATAGTAAATGGAAGTATTGCAAATTCGAATTCTTTATTTCATAAAGATTTTGATTTCTTTGTGTCATATTTTCAATTTATGACATTCATTGGAATAATTTGTTATATTTTTGTTGGATTAATAATAATTTTTAGAAAAGGTATAAACCTTAAATAATGATAAAATTAAATTATAGACAATTTTAAAAATTATTTAAACTTTCTTTTATTGTTTCTTTAGAGAATAAGGGTAAATGTCCAGTTGATCAGGGTTGAAACGAAATTGATTTCGAAAACCGAAATTTCGAGGTTTTTCTTTAGAATTATTTCGATTTCGAATTTTTTCCAATTTCGACTCAACCCTGCAGTTGATGTCCTATCTTTACGCAAAGGACATTTGCAGTTTGCAGGCGCTCTTTGCATTTTTGGCGTTAGGAGAGTCGCTCGCCCAATCTTCCTTTTCCAGTATTCTTTTTGGCACATAGAGAGAAAAGGAAAATAATAATAATAAAGTGAACATCTATTTATTTATAAATGATCAGATGGTAATAGTTACGTTCCAGCCCCCTATTTTTTCTTTTTCCCCATTTTCCCTTATTTTTTCATAACTTTTTCTGTTTTTGCTTCTGGCAAGTAAAAGGGATTAATTTTTGGTATATGATAGTAGTAACCCCACCCCATTTGTCCGACCTTGAAAAGGTTTCGGACAAATAGGGATGGGAAAAGCCAAAACCTAAAGGACGATTCGCACATTTTGGAAGGAAAAAGCGGTAAAGATCAAAGTGAAGCCAAGACCTATTGGAGGATTTCGTGTGAAAAAACCACCAATTTGTCCGACCTTGAAAAGGTTTCGGACAAATTGGAGGAGGAAAAGCGGCAAAATTAAAGAGAAGCCAAGACCTAAAGGACGATTCGGACATTTTGGATGAGCAAAAACCAAAATCAAAGGGAAGCCAATACCTATTGGACGATTTTAAGAGGAAACCAAGACCTTTTGAATGATTGATTGATAGGTACATATGTACCTATCATAAATGATTGAGTGATTGATTGCCAGGTGATTAATTAATAATTTGATTCTCTGGTTATTAAATAATTAAAAATGTCCATTCATCAAAAAATTGATCGCGATTCTGGAAATGCAATAACTAATGCACTCTCTTTTTTCGAAACTCCCAGTACAAATGTTAGTATTAGCAACTCATCTTTCATCGAATTACTAACTCTTAACCCTGTAAATATTACACCGTTTCATTTTAAAATTCACGCAACAACAAATTATATTGATTTGGCCAAATGTTATATTTTTACTGAACTAAGAATAAAAAAAGAAAAGGACGGAAAGCTCGTTGATATAGATAAAGATGATAATGTAGGTATATGTCAGCTCATTGGACACACAATTTGGAAAAATTGTCGAATGAGTATAAATGGTACCCAAGTATTTGAAGGAAATTCTCTTATGGCTTATAAAAGTATTTTCGATTATGAGCTCACTTATCCGCAAAGTGTAAAAAATTCATATCTCTCTGTAGCAGGATATTACGACGATGGAGATACTCAAACTGATGCAGGAGTAATTGAAACTAATTATGGCTATAAATCAAGGAAGAGATTATTTTTCGAGGATGGAAAACCTAAAAGTGCTCAATTTATGGCCAAATTAGATATTGATATTTGCAATCAACCGCGATATTTAGTTAATCAATGTGAAGTGGACATTGAATTATTACCTAACGAATCCAAATTTTTGATAAGCGCTCCATGGGATACTGCGCCTACATATCACTTGGAAATCCAGTCATGCAAGCTTTATGTTAAGAAAATTGAACTAATGGACAGTCTAGCCTTCGATATTTCAAAAAAGTTAGAATTAAAACCAGCACGCTACCCTATGAGAAAAACTTCATTAAAATCATTATTTATAAGCGAACACCGAACGGAGTTTAACGCAAATTTATGGATGGACCAAGTCCCAAGAAGAATAATATTAGGAATGATTGATAATAGAAGCTTTGTCGGTCATCAAAAATATGTCCCATTCTATTTTCGTCACTTTAATTTGAGAGATATTTCTATAACAACAGGAGGAGTTACTTATCCCACAACACCTTACTCCCTTGATTTTCCAAACGGAAAGTATGCGCGGGCATATCATGACATGCAAGAAGCGATTGGATATGCAGGAACACCTGAAAGCAATGGCATATCTATGTTTAGATATGCCAACGCAGGATTTTGCTTTTTTGTTTTCAATCTTACAAATAGTCAAGAGGATAATGGACCAGAAGTGTTCGATTTAATAAAAAATGGTACTACAAGTGTAAAATTGACCTTCAATGAACCAGTTCCAAGTGGAGGGATTGTCTTAATAGCAATGGGAGAAATTGATTCATTATTGATGTTAGATAGGAATAGAACTATAACGACAGATATTTCAGTATAAATACTCGTAAATTTTTCATTTTCATTTATTTTAAAAATCATTTACTTAATTTTGCTCATATTATGTGCTACATTACTATTAAAATCGAATTTTGTTTAATTAGTGTTGTACTATTTTTCTTCTTGTATAAATTATCCCAATCATTTGTTATTTCTAAAGAATCTGAGAATCCTGAATATACAGAAAAATTGAAAGAATTTATTGGTTATAATAAGACAATTCCTCCTAGCCCGAAAGAAATTATTCAAACTTCTACTACATTCCCAAAAATTTCTGAAAGAGTTCAAAATAGCATTGGGCTTGCTACATCATATAACCCTGAAAAAAATATCACAATCCTCGATTTCTGGGCAATGGAACATGTAAATAATGTACAATTTCCATCGCCGTGCAAAGAATTCCCTTCATCTGAAACATCAATTGCACAAACTATTTACTGTGTATCACTGGTTGCTCTATGGTTCTTACTTATAGCATCAGCTTTAGCTTATCAACTTAGAAAATTTGTCAATCTTCGAAATATAACAGAAAATAAAAAAGAAATTGAACTAAAAGGAATACAAAGAAAATATTCAAATAAGGTAATAATCCCCTTCTTTGATGAAAATGGACACTTTACAAATCGAGAAAATTTTGGATCAAAATCAGATAACTAGAAGATATTTTAGAGGATGTTTTGCAGCAGATAAAATTCCTCAAGAATTTAGAGAATATCCTTCATCTTTGGTAGTTAACACGGAAAAAGCAGGCCAAAAAGGATCACACTGGATTGCATTTTTTATTATAAATCAAGAAAAAATATTTATTTTTGATTCATTATTACTTCCCGATTTTAGCTTACAAATTAAAAATTTTATTTCAAAATTTTCTACTCAAATTAAAAACAGTATTCCCCTTCAAGACCCTATTTCGTCAACATGTGGACAACATTGTATTTCATTTATATATTTTATTTCCTCTGGATTTTCTTATGATAAATATCTTTCCCTATTATCACATTATCCAAAACCAGACGAATTTGTTTCACAATTTATTAATAAAATGATTAAAAATAAATAAAAATATCAAAAAAAGATTAGAATTTTAACATTTTATTGAACATTAAGGTTATAATCACAGTTCCATGTTCAAATTTCACAAAATTTCCATTCATCCATCTTAACTCAATCTCTACTTCATTTATCTCCCTTGGTTGTACAGGAATAAACATCGGGTTATCGTAAACCCTCTCTATAACACCTCCCGATTTATTCTCAACAGCCACAATTCTTAGTAGTGAACTAATAGAATTTCCCAATATTACACTACTTGTTAACCCCTTTGAATACACTGCAAAACTGGTAAAGCCACCCTTTAAATCAATCCCATATTTTCCAATTTGGCCATTTTTTATTGCAGCATGAGCAGGAAAACCTAGCACATAACAGAGTTGTGATGATATATTAATTGAAAAAATTTCTGGATCATTGAATTTTATACGAAAACGATCAATACTTTCCAAGTATTCAAATTCAATATCAGAATACAATTCCTTATTTTTTATATCTTTTTCTCCAGCTAATAGTTGCATTTTTTGTTCCTCTTTTTCATTTTCGTTTATTTCTTTGAGTTCTTCATCAGATATTTCCACATCTTGCATTTGCGGACCATCCTTGCTAATAATGTCCTCTACTTTTTTCTCATGTTCTTTTTCTACTATTTCCTTATGTTTTTGGATCCGCTTAAATGTTTCTTCTTGCTCGGATTTATGTCTTTCTTTAAGTACATCAGTCATTTCCTGTGTAATTTCTGGAGGAGGAATAGGTATTTCTTCATCTATTTTTCTTGCATGCTTTAAATACTCTGGATGAGTTTTCTCTTCGATTTGCTGCATCTTCTTTATATCATCATTTGAAGGTGGAATTGGGAGTTCAAGTTTTAAATATTTTTTAATTGCTTCTTGCCTTATTGCCATAAATCTTTGTTTTCTATATAAAAATAATCTATTTTTTTCATCAATTTCTTTGCTAAGTTTTTCTTTTTCCTCTTCATTTTGCTCATTGCTGTGGGCATCTCTTTTTTCACGTAGTTGTGCATGAAATTCTTCTAAATCGTACAAATTTTTTCCAAGCGTAATCAGATGATCTTCTGGATGGTTGTCAAAAAAATTTTCAACATAGTCTTTATGCTTTTCTGAATTTTGCTGGTGAAATTCTTCACTGGTTGTTTTAAAATCTCTTTCTATAATAGCTGATTCCAATATTTGTAAATTTTTTCTCATCTGTTTTATTCTGGTAATAAGTCTTTGAATTTCTTGAGTTGAACGAATATTTACGCCTTCTTCTTCGCTTTCTTTAATCTTTTGTACTAATGCAATATATTTTTTTAAAATATTTACTTCAAATCCTATAATTTTTTCATGATAATCATCTTTATTTTTTTCTAAAAATTGATTTGCAATTTGTCTTTCATCAAGATTATCTCTTTTTCTAGCTTCTTCCTTTAAGATAGCTATATTTTCTTTTTTCTGTTCTGACAATGAGTTTAAATGATCAAGGTGTTCCTGAAGACCAGTTTTATAATAAGGATCTTTTGCTTCTTTAATTTCTTTTGTTTTTTTCTCAATATCAAGTTTATGAACTTCCAATTCGTGTTCGAACGTGCTAATACCATCCCAATAGTCTGTGGCATGCATAAGAAAAAATCCATCAACAAAACCCTGTTTTTGAATTTCTTCAAGCTTACTAAGATTAATTGTTTCTCTCCTCAATCTTTTTTTACTTGGGCTTCCTATTATATCAATTTCAGGACTTATGATTATTTCATTATCTTCAATATCATCTTCCAATATCTCTCGTCTTTTTCTATGTGTATCACTTTGTATTCTTGCTAGTGCAAGTTTCAGAAAGAAGCTTAGACCTTTTGGTGTTAATTGTGTAGTTTTAGGTATACCGAGTTTTAAGGCTTCTTTTTGCTTGTAATTAATTTGTATCCACTGTTTTTCGTTAGTACCTATTGTAGCAGCCCAAGATTGGGGATATTGGATACTGTATAAACCACAAACCCAATTTCCTCCTTGAAATTCTATCGATTTTGGAAGATGTACTCTGTATTTATTAGGTCTATTGTTTGGATAGTCACTAACATTACTAGGAAGAACAACAAAGAATGTATTAACCATTTATTTTATTAAGCAAAATTTTACAATTATAAATGAAAAAGATTAATGAATATGATTGGGTGGAGGGAAATGTCTGCCTATTTATACAAAATATTTTTCGTCTATCCACTCAGGTTCTGGGTATTCTAAAAATTTAACATAATATTCTTTTCCTCCATCTTTTTTCTTGCGACTCTTAATGACTTTTTCGATTCTATAGCTTGTATTCTTATCTTTTCTTACTCTAGTCAGTTCTTCCGGGTAAAAATATCCTTTGAAAAGTTCACCTTTGTCATCGCGAATTCTGTATCTGTTTGGATTGGCTTTATTTTTTACACGATCTATCTGAAGAATTTCATCGCTGTAATTGGGGAGATAGCCTTTTGCGAACACATTTTTATTTCGGCTCATTCGCACATAGTCATTTTCATTGAAGCGTGGTTTTTTCCGTGAATGCTTACTACCGACTGGACCAAATACAAATTCACGAACATTTTTTGCATTATTAAAGCTAACATCGACAGGTCTTAATCCTCCAAGAACCCGACACTTAGAATGATTTATCGAATTAACTATCTTTGATAATGCCTCAGTCCATTTTAATGTATGCTTCTCACTCATAAATCGATATAATCTCTGTTTTAAATTTCTAATACAACGTTCTGCCAAAGATGCCTTGACTACCGATGCATTTGGTATGTATTTTTCTATATCCTTTTCTTTGAAAAAATCCATAATTTCCTTACTTGTAAATTCTTTTCCCTTATCACTAAATATGCGATGAGGATACATTTCCATTTTCGATAAAATTTTTTCAAATGCCTTAATCATATCTTTTGATTTTTTGGTGCGAACTGGTTCAGCAAATACCCTTTTACTCAAAACATCTATTGCAACAAGTGCATAATTATTTCCATTATTTTGACGTGACAATTTTTGAAAATCTGCAAGATCACACTGAACATCGGTCATGTAGCCAGCTGGGTATGTTACTGATCTCTTAAAGTGTACCCGACGAGGACAATGTAGAGTATATGTCCTATGACCCTCCAAATATGTCTTTACATCTTTTCTTCTTATTCTTGGGTCTTTTTTCTTTGCCTCAATCCATAATTGATTTAAACCTGCGAATCCTGCAGGATTTGCTGGGTCGTTATAAAGTTTATTTAATATTTTTTCCATAGAGTTGGAGTTCTCCATTTTGAGTCTGTTATTTGGCTTGATTCTCCTAATTTACGTTTATGCTTTGTTGAAATACGTTTTAGAGTAGAATTCTCTCTAAGCTTTTCTATTAAAGACCAAATTTTCTTATCCTTTTTTAGTTTTTCCTCTAACTCTTCTGTTCCAGGCGGTGTTATTTCACCCCATCTCAATTTCCCTCTGATTCCAGTTCGAAGAATGCATTCTATTGATTTTTGAGCATTACTTCCTAAGATTTCTCTTCCACCAATTTTATTTAGAATTTTACCGTCGGGGTTCACATTATATTTTTCAAGGTTTTCTTTCATAAAATCTAATATTTCCCTTGTTTTTTCTTTTATATTAGAGGGTAATGGTTTAAGCTTATCTTCAGGAGATTCTTCTTCTGTGTGTATTCTAATTTCATCATCTATAAAGCCAGAATTATCACTTTTTGGAGAAGGGACGACCACAGTATTTCTAGTATTGGTATTTGAAATATTTTTATGCATTTGATTGTCTTCGTTACTAGATGAGGATAAAAAAGGCAATATATTTTTGATCTGTTCAATTGCTGGATCTTCCATTTTCCTTACTGATACATTCATCGGAGTATCATTTTGCTCTTTCAACATGTGTAAATATCTTCTTAATTCTTGATTGTAATTGATATTTTTAGTCTCTAAATTTGTGTGTTGCCTTTTAACATCTTCTAAATTTTTTCTGGTGTAATCCAAATTAATATTTCCAGTATTTGGTAAAGGTTGAGTAATAAGTCCATGATATATATCTTCTGGGACAAGAATAAATTTATTGGCCATCTCTTCTAGTTATTTTTAAATAAGATTTTTAGCTAGTTCAATAATGATTGGTGTAAGTAAGGCGGGGAAAATTCCTATTGGTAGTCCACTGCCTTTTTGTACTACAGTATGTCGGGCTCCTCTCTCTGTTCTTATTCTACTCACTTTTCGGACAAAATCAGCGAATGGGAGAAGGCGGTATTTTTGTCTCTTTGTTAAAGGAAATCTATTACGCACAATATTTAAACAAACTTCGGTAATAGAAAGTAATTGATTGTTTGTTGCCTTCTTTAAAAGTCTCTTTCTCTTCCTCAATGAGCGAGTGTTTGCAAGTTGTTTAATAAAAGGAAAATTGTCCTTGACAATTTGACAGATATTTGAAGACATTTTATTTATAGAGAGAAATTTTTGGGTAGAAATATAATAGTATAAGGACTGATATCTGGGTCTTCTGATTCTTCCTTAAATATATTTGTTCTTAGCCTTAATGTATTATCTGATGAAGGGTGTAGATCAATAAATAGATAGGAATAATTACGATGTGTAGACTGTTGATATGCGTCAAGAAAATAATTTAATTTTCCTGGGAATAGTTGAACACCAAGATTTCTAATGGAAAGCGAATTATTAGGAGCGCGTGCTAATACAATATACATGGAATTCTGCCTCGCTACTCTAAGACTTTTTTCAAATAGATTCTGAGTGACGAAAATTATGCCAAAATTAAGATGGTGAGATTTTTTAGTGAAAAGTTCAGATAAATATTTTGCGTCGATGGAATACATCAAATCGTCTAGAATAACAAGGGCAGGTTTTGACAGTTTTCGAATGAGGTCCTCTGGAGGGACTCCTGAATAAATGAAGACTCCAGCATTTTGTAATATAGGAACAAGTGGGTTATATTCACCATAGCAATAGAGAATTTCTTTGGGCGGTGGGTCAATTAACTGGGTTGAATTAAGAATTAATTTTTGTACAAATGTACTTTTGCCGCTTGAACTGGGTCCGCTTATAATACAACCAAATGGTAATTTAAGTTTCAAGTCTTTATTCGAATATATTTGATAATTCATGATTGATTAATAGAAAGGATAGAAATGAATAAAATGGTAAAGAAAAATGTTAAAATTTATAAAATGATTAAGGAATATTATGAAGGAATGTATCTGGACCTAGTTCATCCCCTTCAAAAATTTTTTCTTGTTCTATTCCGCATGATTCTCCATTATCAGTTTTCTCTTTTCCGTAAGATTCCACAACTTCTTCCTTCTTTTGAGGTATCGTCGTCAAAAATTCCTCTATAGTCAATTGTCCAGTTCCATTGTTAAAATGTGACTCTGCCGTCTGCTGTACATTGTGCATGACGTTGTAGCATTTACCTTTCGCTTTCAGTCGAAAAATGCAGTATTGCGGAATTTCATAAAAATTATCAAATAAAATAACTTTTTCGGATTTCATACGATTACAGTACAAAGTTACACTTCTTGGAGTGACGATAAAGTCAATGTCAATACTTTCTCCTTTACAATTTCGACACTTTCCAATAAAATCATATTCAATAAAGCGTGAAGTGTTAAGACGTGCTGATGAAATAGTTATTCCGGTTGATGATGTAGTGAATGTGACCTCGGGAATCATTTTTTCAATTAATTGTTCTTTAGTCGTGATTAATGCCATTTTAAGGTGGAACTGAATTAATGATTTTGAATTTTGCTTAGAATTTAATTTCTATGAAAAATTTTGACTATTTATACTCAGAGAATGGGCGGAGTCTTATAATATTAATACTAAAGCCCTAGTTTTAAACTAGTAATAATAGAAAATAGTAATTATAAACAAATTTATTTAATTAAAAATAAAAATACAATAATAAAAATAAAAATAATATTAAAGTTTAAGAAGTTAAAATTTTCTTAATTCATCATTTTTTCTCAGTCATCTCATTCTTTTCATCCCATTCACATAGAAAGTCCTTGAGACTCATATTAAGCTTTGCACAATTTTCACAAAGGTCAAAGCTTATCCCAATCTTTCCATTGTCCTTTTCACTAAATTTATTTTTGTTGTAGTAGAGTGCGTTTGCACATTTTTTGCAGAGACGGATTTCAATCCTGGGAATATATTTCATTCGCACAAGCTTCCAAAGCATGCGAGAATTGACCCCGTTTTTCTTTTCAATTTTTCCCCGAGCCGAAGTTGAAGGCGTATTACTTAATTTACTGATTTTATCATCTTTCTTTTCAACTTTTACTTCTATAATATCTTCATCTTTTGGAATTTCTTCAATTTCTTGTTGATTTTCTTGTACTTGTTGTGGTGGTGTATTCATATTTAATTTTAATAATAATGTTTTTAATAATATTTAAAAATGAAAATGATTTAATGATGGGAAAATTTTTGAGTATTTATACTCAGAAAAATGGGCGGAGCCTAAGCTTATTAATTCTATATTCCCAAAAATCACTCAGAGTAATATTTGTAATTGTCTTGTCTAGATTTTCAAGGTCGAGCTCAAGTATAAAAGGGTAAATTTCAAGATCAAAAGCTCATTTTAAATTAATCAATCATAAAAAAATGAGCTCTATTCTTGAAGAAATTTCAAAAAAATTAAATTGTCCCGTTTATTTAGTAAGATATAGGCTTATGTATCAGGAAAATGTAGATATAATCGCAAAATATATAAAAGAAAATGGCCCAATCGAAACTACATACCAAGACAGAAATGGTCAGAGAAGAATGATTAATTGCAGTGGAGTTAGCACAGCTGGGGCACATTTAATAAAAGCATTCGGGGACTTGAGCTATCCCTTTAATATTTCAATTGCCGCATATTTTTTTGCTCATCACAAGATTCGTCTGCTTTACCCCTTTCATCAATGTATTATTGAAAGAACAAGTACATCAGATGGAGGAATATGTCAAAAGTATTACCCATTGGAACTTTTACGTTTCATCCCTCGCACAAATTCATCGTCGTCTTCAACAATCTGCTCTCAAACGTTGAGACGAACCCAAGCTACTTGGTCAATTTCAACATCAAGTATTTCTAGTGATCCTCTATCCTTGAGGACATCGATCACCCCTTCACCCGCCCCTAGAAAATCTAGACCTGGCATTGTATGGATGGAGGTAGATGGCTGTCCCAATCAGTGGGAAAAGCGAAATATACTCATATTTTTCGACTAATTACATTTATTTC
The DNA here is from genome assembly GCA_015183035.1 of Meloidogyne chitwoodi. Lineage (NCBI taxonomy): Eukaryota > Metazoa > Nematoda > Chromadorea > Rhabditida > Meloidogynidae > Meloidogyne > Meloidogyne chitwoodi. Next base: position 943,514 of record JACZZP010000004.1, on the reverse strand, counting down.
TACTAATTTTTTTGAAAAAGATTTTTCTTTTCTTAATATTTTCAAAATTTCATCTTCTATCCCTTAATATTGTATTTTTACGCCTAAAATCTCTATCTTCTTTCCCTTAATTTTTCTTAAATTTCATCTTTATTACCTAATTTTTAATGAAAATTAACTTATATTTCTTAATTTTTAATAAATTTATCTTTAACCCTTAATATTTTAAAAATTTCATCTTGTAAACCTTAATATTTTTATAATTTTATTTTACAAATTTATAATAATATAAAAATAAATGGTGAATTAAATGTTCAATTTTGAGGTTTCAAATAATAAATCTCCATATAATAGATCTGTAACAGTACCATTCTTTTTGAATAAATCCCTCCTTCTTTCTCGTCTGTTCTTAACTATTTTAAAATTACAATTGTTGAACTTTTTTGGAAGTGAAGAGATACTTAGTGTCTGAAGTGTTATTTTTAACTGCTGACCAGCAAGTAATACTCCTATTTTTGAATCTAAAGCATTTTGAACTTGCATTAAAATGTTATCAATTGTACCTTTTTCAATTTTATTAAATGATATCAATATATCTTTGCCTATCAATTGTGAAGAAATGTGTGCTCCTAATCGATCAGATTAATCTACTTCTTGACTCCTTGATAATTTTATCAAAACATTTTTTGATAATTATTCTTAATATTTCTTCCGAATTATGAGATATTTTTTCAATAATAAATTTTGAAATAGTTTTCACGATTTTAAATTTTATGTTGCAGTCAACTTCATAATAAATTTGACTATAATATTTATTTAAATTTTCATTACAGCCACCCTCTTGAATAAATAGATGAGGTAGTAAATTTTCTATAAAGTGTGGTCGTTTTTTAGCTGAAGGACCATTATTAAAAGACATTTTTAAAAATTTAAATAAATTTTTAGGTTTTATTTTAAGAATGAATGAATAAAGGTAAAATCTTTTGCTTTTATACTACTATTTTCTGGTTATGCCCAAGTTTATTTTAACATTTGAAGGTCAATTTTAATTTAAATATTTATATAAAATTAAAAATATATAGTGAAATTATTTTTGTCCGAAATGTACAATTTTGTGGTTTGAAATAATACCTTTTTGAATAATAGGTCTAAACATCTTTTTCATCCCTGTTGAGTAAATCCTTCCTTCCTTCACATTGGGACGTAAAAAATTTGAATTTTCTACAATAATTCTTCCTCTATCAATTTCAACATCTTCCTCGCTCTCTTCATTTTCACCGTTTGCATATTGAAGAACACTTTCTTTGAAGCTTTCAAAGTGCAAAATCTTGCAGGTGTCAACAGTTAAGGTAATTCCGCGCACTTTTAATACAGTATTGATTTTTGCATTTTTATCACTTTCCATTTTTAGTCCATAAGCCTTACACGCACCGCCAACATATTCCTTAATATCATATCCAACATATTCTCTCGCCAAATCGCCCAGGTGGGGACCTGTCTGAAGAGGACATTCCATGTCCTTTGGATGTGAAAAAAGTATGCTGTCGGTATCCCCATAGAGAATGTTACATCTTGGTGAACCAGCGACCTTCTGCATTGCTTTCAAAAGCCTAATTCTTGCTGCTGACGTTGTCCATAATGAAACAGTGATATTTGAAGTGTCATGTTCAACGATGAACTCTTCTTTTGGTTTGTATGTTATTAAAGCAGTCTCTTCAGTTAATTTGTCTACTGATTGTAATTCTATAGAGAAATTTGTGGCATATTCGCGCAATTCATAAGGCGAGTCGGTGACTACACTTTTTGACAGTGTATTTCTAAGGCTGAACCGACCCCAAAGAGAATTCAGCATTAATTTTGAGATGTACCGCATTGCTTTGTCTGGCACCATTTTTTCTCTTTGAACTTCAATTCCAAATCTTTCTTTACATTCCAACATAAATTTATCTTCATTTTCTTTACCCATTATTCCGTCAGGAAAACCACTAGCGTGAATTTTCATTGCCATAAATTCGGCTACATAGTTTTTGAATAATTGATCATCCCATTTCTCATAATGCAAGCCCCTGTAAAATCTGCTTACTCGATATCCAACATTTAATGCCTCTTCTAATTCTATTGATGTGCATGTTGAGACCCATCCTCTTTCATCATCATTGTGTGGGCAGTGATAATCTTTGATGTTTGCGCCATTTGGGTATGCGAGAGAACATTTTTTGCATAGTGGGAAAAGAAGTCGGTCATCAAATTTGACTGGAATTACAGGGACTTCCAGTTTCGGTGGTGGATTAATAAATACTTTCAAAATTCCTTTAAACGGAATTTGTGTACTTTGAGTCCAATTTACTTTTTGCTCATCAAATGGTACAATACGCAATTTCGGGTGCCCGACCGGAAATGATGTTGTAGCAATTGTTGAAGGGTAAAGCGAATTAAAGTCTAAGTAGGCAATTTTATGTTGTTCTTTATCTGCGTCAAAGTGTAGTTGTGCGGGTCCAGTTCTGCCACCAAAGTAGCAATCTCTCATTTTGATTGGACCTTTGTCGTGGTAATTTGCAAAAGCTTTTCTCATCTTTCTATTGCGACGAAGCATTTTATTTATTTCACATTCCCATATGACGTCCACAATCTTTATATGTTTTCTCAAAGTTGAAAGCCGCTTTTCATCATTTACACGTGTTTCTTCAACTGTTTTTCCATTTGGTAATATTTTTTCAAGGTCGTCGCCAAAACATTTTTGGCAGGCATGCCAAACACAACCATTCACTTCTATTGCTCTATCTTCTTCTTCAATATATCCGTCGACCTTGAATTTTCCTACTTGATGTTCTCCGCCTTCAGAATGTGCACTTATTATTTTAACTCCCTTTGTTTCTTCATACCATTGTAAATACTTGAGGGCAAGCTCACTTTGATTATCGCAAGTGTCATATCCTTTTTCTGGAACAATTGCTAGATGTTCAGCTTTTAGATGATTAAGGCGAAAATGTTTCATGCAGGCAGATGCTATAGTCATTGCATCTCTTAGAATATCGATTCCTTGTGCTTCTTCTTGAGTTGAGTTTTTTTGTTTGCTAATTTCTGAGAATTTTGTTCTGAAGGCAATAAGTGCTTCTGTGAGTATTTGAACGTCGTTTATACAATATTCGGCCAAAGCCTCATCTAAGCAAAATGGTTGATTCTTCTCTTGTGCATACCATTTATCAAATTCAATTTGTTTTTCAGCTGTCATTCCTCCATAAATGTAATCATCTTTGGATGGTAGTTGTGGCAAAGTTTTACAATAGTTTGCGGGGATGTTCGCCAAGTGCGGGAAAAATTGTTTTTCAGTAATTTTGAGTCCGAATGCACCAACCAGCTTTCCCAGACCGACTGGACAAAGATTAAACGAGTCTCGAAATATTACTTCGTTGCATTTCCTATTGCGCGGCACTTTCAGTTCATAAAGTTTATTGCCACGGCGTATCATTGATGGAACAATTCCTGCCAAATATATTTCCCTGAAGGTCATGACCATATCATAACGCCCTCCAAAGTGTGAAAATGCTAGCGTTGTATATTGCTGGTTAAGTTCAAAAAGAATCCATTGTACAAAATCTTTTAATGGTGTTTCAGTGATTCGTTGTTCATCAACCTTTGTAAAATTGAAAGGGCGATGCGAAAATGTGATTGTTCGATATGTTCCACAAATTGTGCAATATTTTTTATTTTGTTTGAGTGGAGAACGCCATAGATTATCATCTTCCATACATTTTGTGCATGTGACTGTTGCTGATACAAAGTTTACTTTGTGTAGCCGCTTTTCTTCTTTACCAATTTCCTTGACTCGTTCATTTTGTGTTGCCTCAAAATCAAATGTGACCAGTCGATAGGGTATTGATTTTTTAAGTTCCAATGGACGAATAAAACACCCTCTATCCATGCTGTGAAATTGTTTACATATTTGGCACCACTTTTGTCCGCAAATATGTTTTTTCGATTGCTCTCTTTTATAATTTTTCAGTGACCAAATTACACCACATTGTTCACACTGTTTTGATCGTCGACAATTATTTCCAGATTTATGATGGTTGAAGCAGTCTTCATTGACATATTTTTTCCCACAATCATCGCAAGTCTTGAAAAAATCTCCGTTTGACATACAACTTCCATCCCCTACGCGGCCACAGAGATTACATCTAGATATGCATTTCATATTATGATCACAATCTTTACGATACTTCTTTTCACAAGTAAAGCAATATTTTTCTCGTAGACCAAACATACCTCCCACATTTCTTATACCATCGAAATGATTATTTGAGTGATAAATTGATATTGCCAAGTTGAAATTATCACTTCCATATTTAAATTTCGGATTTTCACTGTCACCTCCAAACACAAAAACTTTGAATTTTAATCCTGAATCTTTATATTGATTGTTCCAAAAGTCAGAGATAATTGGAACAAATTTCACGGCATCATATTCCTGAAGATCGTTTGGTATTTTTGTATCTTTTAGAAGATTTAAAACATCCTTCAATTGACGGTGATCATTATTCAAATAGTCGGAAAATCTTCTTCTATCACCTAATTCTTTTGTAGCATATTTTTTAGTTATTTCCAGAGCATAGAAAAGGCATAAGTTGTTTTGGTTTTTAATTTTTATTAAACTAGCATCATTTATTCGAATATTTAAATTTGTAGATTCTCGTGGTGCTCGACCACTAATTGAAGAATTCGTTGGAAGCGAAGAGACACCAAGTGTCTGAAAAGTTATTGTAAATGGCTGTCCAAGAAGCGATCCTTTTTCTATTTTTGATTGCGAAACAAGTTGAAAACGAGTTAAAATGTTTTCAATAGTATCTTGTTGAATTTTTCTAATTGGTATCCATATATCGTTGTCTAATAATTTTGAAGAAATTAGAGCACCTAAATGATCCGGCTCAATTGATTTATTTCTCGATTCTTTGATGGTTTTATCCATGCATTCTTTCATTATTTTTCTTAGTAATTCCTCTGGATTTTCAGGTATTTTTTCAATAATAAATTTTCCAGTTGTTTTCATCATTTTAAATTTTCTGCTGTAGTCAGATTCATAATCTATTTGTCTATAATATTTATTAAAATTTTCAGTACCAGAACCCTCTTGAATAAATAGGTGAGGTACCACATTTTGTATAAAGAAGCGTGGTCGCTTGCTAGCTGGAGGACAATTATTAAAAGACATTTTTAATAATTTTATTTAAATAGAGATTTTTAATTTTTTATTTTAAATGGAAGAATGACAAAAAACCTCGGCTTTTATACTCCTGCTTTCGAGCAATTTATTGGTATGTTCAAGGTCGACCGTTCTAGAATACTTTAAATTATAGCACACCCAGAAGATCACCAAGAAAATATCCAAAAGATAACCACTTACTAATATGATAAAATTATATAATCCAAAAGGGATGTGGTCAAGCTTATTTTCTTATCCTTCCCAAGATCAAAATCATTTGTAGTTTTTTAATATTTTTCAACTATTTTTTATTTCCTTCTCTTCTTTAATAATAAAATTTGAACATTTGGCATTTTGACTTTTTTGATATTATGTAAGTTTGACATTTTGACGTTTTGACATTTTGTAAGTTTGATATTTCGACCATGGTAGTATTATAAAGAATGTTGGTATAATCAAAAAAAGGGGCGTGGCCAGGCTTATTTTCTTATCCCTCCCAAGATCAAAAAATCATTTTTTTATTTTTAATGATTTTCGACCTTTTTTTATCTCCGCCCTTTCCTCCCATATCTTTAATAATATTTTATTTTTAATTTAATTTTTATTTAATTTTTAATTTATTTATTTAAATGTATACTGTATTATTCTTGGATCATTCGCACGCGAAAAATAGTTTTTAAAAAATAACTGGAATCCAAAAAATATCTGGAACCCAGAAAGATCAATTATGTTGGGGAGGGGTAATTCCAGAGAATCAAATTATTAATTAATCACCTGGCAATCAATCACTCAATCATTTATGATAGGTACATATGTACCTATCAATCAATCATTCAAAAGGTCTTGGTTTCCACTTAAAATCGTCCAATAGGTATTGGCTTCCCTTTGATTTTGGTTTTTGCTCATCCAAAATGTCCGAATCGTCCTTTAGGTCTTGGCTTCTCTTTAATTTTGCCGCTTTTCCTCCTCCAATTTGTCCGAAACCTTTTCAAGGTCGGACAAATTGGTGGTTTTTTCACACGAAATCCTCCAATAGGTCTTGGCTTCACTTTGATCTTTACCGCTTTTTCCTTCCAAAATGTGCGAATCGTCCTTTAGGTTTTGGCTTTTCCCATCCCTATTTGTCCGAAACCTTTTCAAGGTCGGACAAATGGGGTGGGGTTACTACTTATGATTATGAAAAATGTGATCATATTCTCAATTTTATTAATATGGAGCAACTTTAAAATTTCATATCTTTTGATCTACATAAAAAACTTTTATTGAACGACAATGATTTTGATGAATGACTCAAAGAACTTGGACTACTTCATGGAAAACGAACCTTCTATAAATGTCGAGGTCGAACAATATCAATGGTAAAAAGGATCAAAGATATGGAACCTTTTATCCCTGCGAACGTACCGAATAAACTTTGATATGTTAACTCTTTCCTGGCAGAGGCAAAAACAGAAAAAGTTATGAAAAAATAATGGAAAATGGGGAAAAAGCAAAAATAGGAGGCTGGAACGTAACTATTACCGTCAAATGAGACATTTTACATAAGCTAAACTACCAAAATATTTAACATTTTACTGGTTTTTATCCCTTCATTATAATCCCATTAAAGGTTGTTATCCCCCGATCTTCTTGAAATATATTTGAAAATGTTGTCCCAAATTTATATGTAATCTTTGATCATTTATAAAAAGATTTTCACTTTATTATTTATTAAGTATTTTTATTTTCCTTTTTTCCCTCTATGTGCCAAAAGGCATACTATAATGGAAAAGGAAAAATGGGCGAGCGACTCTCCTAACGCCAAAAATGCAAAGAACGCCTGCAAACTGCAAATGTCCTTTGCGTAAAGATAGGACATCAACTGGACATTTACCGAGAATAAGGTGTTGGTCTCTAATAAACAAAGGAATAATCAAATTTATTTAAAAATATTTTAATTTAATTTATATTTAATTTTTAGTTAATTCTTCCACAAATGATATGAGCAAAAAAATATATCGATCATTATTTTTAATTATTTTTGTTAATATATTTTGTTATATTTTAGGTATAATGATTATTAAATTATTTATAAATCCAATTAAAATAACAAATGAATTAACATTATCATTATATGTAATTATTCCTGTATTAATTATTAATATTGCTATTATTTGTAATGCTCCAATTCTCTATATAAATAGGTTAATTATTTGAAAATTAAAAATTAATTTATTAATTTATTTATTTAAGTATTGACTACAATAATGCTTATAAAAAAGAATATAAAATAATTAAACAATTTTTATTAAAATTATTTAGAATTAAACAAGTAATTAATAAAACAACAAATATTATTGTTGTAATTCCAAGAAATCAAATAGTTAATGAAACTCAGTTTTAAATGATTTTTAATAAAAAAGGAAAGATGTTCTCAGTCTTGTCCACACATTTTTTGAATGAATATTATTAAAGATTTATTAATTTAATTATTAACAATGATTCTTTAACATTTTTTATTTAAATTGATATTTTACATTTAAATAAAAATATTTTAAAATTTAATTATTTTTTAATTAACAAAAACTTCTTTAAGTTCTCTAAAAAATTTTGCTAAATAAAGTAAAACTCTAAAGAATATTTTTAAATGAAAATCATAATAAAATAAATATATTTCTTTTTATCTTAATCAATTAAAAATAAGCACTTAACTGCTTTGATTTTGTAAAATAAGTAGACAAAATATTAATAAATATTATTTCAAAATTATATTGTTTTCAAAATTTTTATTAAATTAAAAATATTTTTATTAATTTTAAATTTTCTTTAAAATGAATTTATTTATATTTTTATTTTTAATATTTTGTTTGACAATAATAATTAAACAAAGTTTTGGTAATTTTATTTAATTTATTTAATTAAACAATATAATTATTTTAGCAATTTTAACATTACCAAATGTTCAATTTTTATCTTTTAATAAATTTTCAAAACAAAAAGAAAATTTAATTATTTCAAAAGAATTAAAATGTAATAATTTTAATAATTCTTTTCTAAATAAAAAAATATTAATGAGAAAAATAGAAGGTCGCCACCAGAATTTAAATAGTTTGTAAATAATTAATTTATTTAATAAATTATTTTTTAAATTAATTTTCCTAATTTTTTTTAAATAAAATATATTTAAAAATATATTATAAAATATATTTATTTAAAAATAAAATTTCAGTCCCTTCAGCGTCAAAATCAAATAATAATATTCAAATTACACCACCTGAACGTGAAAGTTTGTTTATATTTTTTAATTAATTTATTCATTTATTAGTCCGTTATGCTGCCAAAATTATCTTCATTTATTTACCTTTACCCTGAGAATTTTTGTATTTTTTTAAAACTTTTTTTGAAAATAAATAATTATATGAAAAGATCTTGATTTTTAGAAAATAAATTGTAGCAGAGATTATTACGGATAAAACTTCTAGAGATCGTTATGTCACCGTTATATCCTAATGTCATTATAATTTAGAGTAACCTCATAGTTTTATATGCGGATTAAATTAACAGACTTTTGTCAGTATAAAGAAAGACCTTTTAACCAATAATATTATTTGTTTAATTCAGAATATACATTTAATCAAGTTAAAACATTATTTATGTTATTTGTTTGTTTTATACATAAACAATTTGTTAATTTTAATAAAGAACCATTAATATATATAATTAATAAAGCAATGCAAGAACAAAGCAAAACAGAATTTATTTCATTAATTAAAATGATTCTTTCAAATAAAGAACAATTAATAGCAAATGATTTGGAAAATATGTTTAATTTAATTAAAAATTCTAAAATTAAAAATTTAGAAAATTCTTCTTTAATTATTTCTAGAATTTCTTATTGGGCATTAACAACATTTACAATAAATGCTTTACTTTCATTAAATTTAGAAAAAAGAAATGAAATAACTAAATCATTTGAAATTGAAATTATTGAACCAACATCAATATTACTAGGAATAATTAAAATGTAAATTAATTAATTTTTATTTTAAAAATTAAAAAAAAATATTTTTTAAAATACATAGAAAACCTTTAATTTAAATTTATTAATTAAAATCAATTAATTAATTATATATTTATTGATTTAGATCTGAAGAAAAAGATACTAAATATGCAATATTTGATGTTTCAGTTATTATTTCAAATTTTCTTAAAAATTCGATTTTCCATTCAAATAAAGACTTTTTAGATGGTGGAGTTAAATTAATTTTTCATAAAGAATTAGAAGATTATAATGAAAATTAAATATTTAAAAATAATAATTAATTTTAATATTTATTTTATTTTTTATAATTAGGGGAGTTAGAAATATTTAAAATTAAAAAAATGAAAATTATTAGCACTGAACAGGCTTATCATTATTTAATATATTTGTATTATGATAAATTTGTTATTACTTAATTGGATTTTGTATTGTTTTGTAACATGTCTGATTAGAACAATTTTAATATAAAAAATGTCAACTCAAGGCTGTAACTTAAAAATTAATTCTAAATTAAATATAAATTTGTCTATTGTTAAAAGGTAAAAGTTTTAATTGTTTAACAAGTTAATGATCACGCTAAAGACAAATTAAAAAATGTTGTGAAGAAAAGAATATTAGCCGTACTTATCAATTAAAATATAAAATTAGCAAAAATATAATGGAAAGAAACAAAAGAAATTAATTTTATATATTTATACAATTTTATTTAATTATAAAAAATAAAATCAAAGCTAAATATTATTTTATATAACAATTTCTAATTTACTAATTTAAATTATATTTATATTTTAATGGGAATTAATTAATATTAATATAATTAAATATTTGCACAAGTCCAACGAATTGGAGAAGAACGATAATTATTATTAGACAATAAATCCTTAAAATATTATTTAAAATTAAAAATAAAAACCATTTTATTTGAATTATTTGTTGATATAATAGGTACAAGACCTAAATCATCTCCAATTTTAGGTAAAGGCTCTTTTTCTGTATTCTTCTTTGGACGACCAGAACAACGAAGAAAATATTTTTTCCAAATCTTCAAAAGTTTCTATGTGAATTTTTAAATGTTTTTTTAAATTTCCTTTAAGACGGCAAGTTTTGCTACATAAAGGACAAACAAAATTATTTTTTAAATTTATTGTTGTATTATGTAATGATTTATGTTCATATAAATTAGATTGAAAACGAAAACATTTTGAACATTTATTACATTTATAAGGCTTTTGATTTTCTGAAATTTTATAATTATTTGATTAATTTAAAAATTAAGGAGAAAAATAATTATTTTTATTAATTTTATTTAAAAAAATAAATAAATTTAGTGAAATAATTTTTTAATTTAAGGATTTTTTAGTGTCATATTTTATAGAAATATAAAACTATTTAGTCTTTAAACAAATTCTAGATTAAAATATTAAATTGAAATATTAAAAATTTGATATGTAAGTAAAATAAACTAAATTATAATTTAAAATTTCCAAGTTTATCTATTAATTTTTTTATTAATTAATTAAACAACTTTGAAATCTAAAATTCAAATATTCCCTCAATTGCTCAATTTAATGAATTTCTGATTTTTTGACAAATCTCTAAATTTTTTAAAAACGCTTTAAACCTGCTTTTAAAATTCCGAAAGGCTCAATTTTCGAAACACCCCTGAGCCAGGATTTTTAAATTCTCTTTTAGTCTTATTTAATTTGCATATATCAAATAAATTTAATTTTTAAATTAATTACCATTTATTATTTTTTCATTTTTATTATTTTCATTTTGTTCATTCAATAAAAATTTGTCATCAATATTTTTTGATTGTTTATAGTCTTTTAAATAAATTATTTCTTGATATTTTGTAATTAATTCTACAAATAATTCTATAAATAAATAAATTAATTTAAATTTAAAATTAAATATTTTATTTAACCTCTACTTTTATTTAATTCTCTCATCTTTAATTGGTAAATTAATTCTTCTTCTTCTTCTTCATTAAAATTAATTTTAGTTGAAATCATAATTTTTTTATTAATTTTTTAAATATTTTTGAATATTTTGTCTTTAATTTCTAAATAAAATTGAAAAGAAAGAAAAATAATTTAAATTTATTTGAACAGAAAAAATATATAAAATTATTAAAAATGAAATAATTGTTAAATTAAACAATTATTTATTTATAAAAATTATTTTTTAATTAAAATTTTTTAAATTATTTTAATATTAATAAATTTAAAGTTTAGTTAATTTATTTTAAATTAAATATTAAAAATTAATATATATTTATTATGTAGAGTGAAAGGGAATATTTCATAATTTAATTTAAAATAAATATTTATTTAAAAACTAGTGGAAGCGTGCTCTACTCAGTAGTGCAGTATATGGGATGTTAAGAGTAACAGTGGTGTATTTAAAAATTTGGAAAGTTAAAAAAAATTTTGGGTAAAAAAACATTTATGGGTATTGAAAAGCCCTAACGGGCTTTGGGGCGCGCTTCGCGCGCTGCTAGATTTTTAGAATGCTTTTGCTAAATTTACTGGAGTCCCAATGTATGTTACACCTCAGGCCTTTGGCCATCGAATCTTCTCAATAACCAATTTCATATTATCCCCACAATCCCGCCTTTTTTAAGTTTATTTGTTATTTGGCCGTTTCATTGCTACACTCAAACTTTGGACCAAAATAACCCTTCCCATATAACCCCATACTCGATTACCTATTTACAGATGTATCACCGCGGGCCTTAGGCACTCGGTTCATCATTGCAGATGGGTCTCACTCCTCGGGCTTAGGCCCTCGATTCTTTATTGCTGATGAATGTCACTCCTCGGGCCTTCGGCCTCGGTCACAGCCTTATATTTGGGCATTCGGCCTTCGCTTCTTCATTACAGATCGATCACCTCATAATCCAATTGTTTAAATTTCAACCACCCACAGCTTGGTCAAATGGACTCAAAAAATTTAAATAAAAATATTTTTAGACTCAGCTTTATGAGGGCTTTCAAATGATATCTCATTTGCCCACATTACATTAATTTTGATGTTTGCCATTTTTTACCTCAAAATTTTGATGGAATTTTATACCCAAAATTTTAAAAATTCATAACTTTTTCTGAATATTTTAAAATCTTAATAGTTGTCAAAAAATATGCTTAATTTTTTAAAAATACATTGAGCCCAATCCAATGGCAAAAAATCGAAAAATTTTCAAAAAACCAAAATTTTTTGAATTTTCAAAAATTCAACCATAACTACCCCAAACCCTAAAATTTTTCAATTTTTTCTTCACTGAAAAAATAACTAATTTTTTGCTTTATTTTATAAGATTCATTTCATTCTATTCTAACCAAAACTCACAAAGTTAAGGTCCATTGAATATTTCAGAAAATATTCCATAAGGGTTAACTTTTGGAAAAATTTTGTTAAAATTTTTTACTTTTAAGGGGTAAGCATACACCCTGATCACGAATCCATACTTAGAAAAAATAAAAAATTTTCCAAAAAGTTGGGGCAAAAAATCTTTTGAGTACCCAATTTTTGACTTACATCTCCCCAAATTTTAATCTGAGACTCAAGTGGTCGATAAACTTTTGTAGCCACATCTCATTACTACAAATTCCTCAACTGCACCAAAAACCCCGACTTCAGTTTCCCTACAAAAATCCAAGTTAAATGTTCATCCGGTCGTTTCAGTGCCACACCCAAACTCGGCACCAAAATTACCCATCGCATTGTACTTGTCTTTTGTAAAAGTTTACAATTGCACTTTTGTAATTTGTACAATTGCACTTTTGTAATTTGTACAATTGTAATTTTGTACATTGTACAATTGCTTCAACCCTTGCTTCAGAAACTTTGCTTCACATTTTCTGCTTATGACAGGTCACTCTCAACTGATTGATAAGCCCTATCGGGCTTTGGGGCGCGCTTCGCGCGCTGCTAGAAATTTAAAATGCTCTGCTGAGCTTCGCGAGAATCCCCACAAAAACATACCATGGGTACCACTCAGATGGAACACAACTATGACCTTCGTCATCTGTTCTCGCCTAAAATTACATTAAAAAATTAAGTTACAAATTGCCTTTTCAGTGCCGCATTCAAATCTGGCACCAAAATAACCATCCAATTGAAATCCCGATATTTGAATATAAATTTAATGTATTATTCATTCGCTTTTTCAGTGCCACTAAAACTTGGCACAAAGTAACCTATCCCAATAAATTCATCATAGTCGATTACCTATTATGCCATTAAATCTCGTATTATTTTAAATTTACTTTTATTAGAATATTTCATTGAAACACAAAGCTATGGCAACAAAACAACCCTTTCCATTGAATTTCTCATAGCGATTACTATTATTCATATAAATCCAGCCTACTTTTTATATCCACACTTCGGTACTTACACTTCCTCGACCCTTTCATTGCAGATGGATGTCACACCTCGGGTCTTCGGCCCTCGGTAACACTAATTTCAGATGGATGCATCACTTTGGTCCTACGGCCCACTTTTTATATATTTATTTGTTATTTGACCATTTCAGTGCCAAAATCAATTTTGGCACCAAAATGAACCTCCCATTGAATTCCCCATACTCGATACCTATAATCCCAATGTTTTATCACTCTGATAGATGGATCACCTTGGGCCTTCACCCCATTGTTTCTTCATTATAGATGATCACCCCGGGCCTTCGGCCCTCGTTTCTTCATTTACAGTTGTACTTTTGTAAGTCTTCGGCCTCGATTCTTTAAAACAGATGGATCACCTCTGGCCTTCGGCCTCCGGTTCGTCATTTCAGATGGATGTCACACTCGGGCCTTCGGTCCTTGGTTCTTCAGTTCAGATGGATGTCACACTCGGGCCTTCGGCCCTCGGTTCTTCATTTCAGAAGGGTGTCTCTCCTCGGAATCTTCGGCCCTCGTTTCTTCATTGCAGATGGGTGTCACACCTCGGTGACACCACCATTCAGATGGATCCAATAATCGGGCCTTGTATTGTCTTCGTCAAACTTGAACCTATTGGGAGTGTATTATTACTTCCTTTTTGTGCCCATGGCTAGTTGGTCTTCGCAAACTTGGACCTAATGGGAGTGTTTTCTCAGCTCGAGAATCTCTTTCTAATGAGCTATCATGTGTACATTGCAGTGGATGTCAGAACTCGGGCCTTCGGTTCTTTATTATAGATGGATCACCTCTGGCCTTCGGCCCTCGTTTTTTCATTGCAGATGGATGCCAAATCTCGGGCCTTCGGCCCTTGGTTCCATTATTTCTGATGGTTTCACCTCATAACCCTCAAAACTGGACTTTCAAACTCCCGAAACTTTGTCAAAATTGAACTAAAAATTTATAAAAAATATTTCTGGAATCAGCTCGTCGAGCTTTTAAATGATATATCATCTGACTTCTTTGCTTCATTTTTGTGATCGGCAATTTTTGTCTCTAAATTTGAATGGGATTTTATGCCAAAAATTTCAAAAATTCATAAGGCACTCGTAACATCATTGCAGATGGGTGTCTCACCTCGGGCCTTCGGTTCATAATTGCGGATGGATGTCACACCTCGGGCCTTCGGCCCTCGTTCTTTATCGCAGATGGATGTCACAACTCGGGCCTTCGGCCCTCGGTTCTTCATTGCAGATGGGTGTCTCACCTCGGACCTTCGGCCCTTGTCAACATTACAGATGGATGTCAAATCTCGGGCCTTAAGCCCTCGGTTCATCATTGCAGATGGATGTCACGCCTTGGGCCCTCGGTTATTCATTATAGTTGTCACCTCGGGCCTTCACCCTCTATCATTTTAGATGTGTTTCCTCTCATAGACCCCATATTTTAGATTTCAATTTCCGCAACTTGGTCAAAATTGACCCAAAAATTTTACAAAAAATATTTTTAGACTCAGCTTTATGAGGGCTTTCAAATGATATCTCATTTGCCCACATTACATTAATTTTGATGTTTGCCATTTTTTACCTCAAAATTTTGATATCATTTTATACCCAAAATTTTAAAAAATCATAACTTTTTAAAATTGACCTTTTTTTAAATTTTAAAATCTTAATAGGTTTTAAAATATATGCTTAATTTTCTAAAAATACATTGAGTCCAATCCCATGAAAAAAATCTCAAAATTTTTTCAAAAAACCTAAAAATTTCGAATTTCACAAATTCGACCCTAACTACCCCTAACCTTAAAATTATAAAAATTTTTCTTCATTTAGAAAATACGTTATTTTTTTATTTATTTATTAAAATTTATTTTAATCCAATCCGACCAAAACTCGAAGATTTAAGGTCGATCGAAGTTACAACAAAATATTCCAAAAGGGTACCCCTTTGGAAATATAATTTTTTAATTATTTTTTATAAAAACGACTTTTAAGGGGTAATTGTACATTTGTACTTTTATAATTTGTACATTTGTACAATTGTACTTTTGTAAATTTGTACTTTTGTACAATTGTACTTCAATTTTGTACTTTTGGACATTTGTACTTTTGTAAATTGTACAATTGTACTTTTGTCATTTGTACATTGCTTCAGTTTTGCCTTGCTTCAACCCCTGCTTCAGAAACTTTGCTTCACATTTTCTCTTCTTTTATGACAGGTCACTCTCAACTGATTGATATATCTTAAAGGCTTTTCAATTTTTTAAATCCTAAAAGATTTCGGGATTTTGAATTTTTGGCGTCCAATAACTACCTTTCAAATTCGAATTTCGACCTCGAATTTTTTCCTACATATATCTACTTGTTCCAACTTAAAATCCTACCGTTGGAACTTTTCCGCTATCTCTTCTCCTTCCCGAAATAGCCATGTGACAATCGCGATTTAGGTACCAAGGAACCACGGTACCGAAAAATGAATAATTTTTCCTGATAGCCCATAAAATGTACCCAGCAAGATGTCAAACTTTCAGACCTCTAACTCAATCTGTTAAAGAGCCTTAATTTTTTTAAAGAACATTAGTTTATCTTTTATAGGTATATACTAATTAATTTTATCTAAATAATTATTAAATAATCTATTACATATGTTTATCCACTCAAATGATCTATAAAGGCTTTTTTTACTCTTTATCTCACTTAAAATTTTAAATTAAAGATTTATTATAATAAATTGAATAAAAATCAATTTTTATATAAATAAGCTATCATCGTTAATTTAAATAATAAATTTAAATAATAAATAAAAAATTATATTTATTGAGAAATTAACATAATAATAAAAAATAATTAATTTAAAAATAAATAAAAAGAATTTACTAAAAAAAAAAGTTTAAAGATTTTATAAGAAAATTAAAAGATATTTTACCACAAATTAAAGAAGATATAGTTAATCCGGTACTTAAGTGTTATCCCTACCCACTTTTTGCGGATAATTTTTTGCGGACAAATTTATTTTTTAAATAGAAAATTTATAAAAGAAAAAATCAATCTAATGGCCAATATATAAAAAATTTGTCCGCAAAAAATTATCCGCAAAAAGTGGGTAGGGATAACACGTAAGTACCGTTAATCCCTTATTAAAGAAAATAAGTTAAAAAATTAATTAATAAAGAATTAACATCCAAAACTTTAAATTTTATATTTAAAAAAAGAGTCTTCACATCCATTAATCTTCCTCAGTCAGTTAAATTAGCTTTAAGTTTAGCTTGATTAATCCATTCAGTAATATGTTTTCTATAATTTAAAATTTGTTTATATAATAATTAAGAAAATATTTTTTTATTATTTTTAAAAAATTAAAAATAATTAAATTTAATTTAAAATACATTTCTTTGCCGCGAATATCTCTGACAGATTGTGTATCATCAGACTTTGCCCCACGAAGATCATAGCAATGTCCTCCATCTGTTATTAGAGAATAAATAGAACCAACATTTGTTGTAGTTTGTCTCCATCCTCCACCAGACCAAGGATCAAAAATTCCATTAGTAAAGACTATATTTGTAGCTGTTGAAAAATCATAACCATAATTGGTTGTTGCCCAATTGGGACGAAATAAATCTTTATTATAGCCAAATTTAGATAATTTATCAAGACATGACTTCAAATAATCATTTTCGTTAAATGGACAGGTTTTATTAAATACATCAAAAGGAGGACCCTAAAAATAAACTCTTTAATTTTTATCAAATTATTTAATAATTACTAACTCGAGAACATTCTGGCATTACCAATTCAGTACAGATAAGCCAATCCCATACTAAAAATAACAAAATTATTTAAAAAATAATTAAAATAAATTTACAAAAATCATCAGAGCCTTCATATTTATCATTCCAATTCCAAAGTTGAAAAGTTGAATCATTATTTTTTATATATAACCATTCAAATGTATGAAAAGGTGCTAATACAAATTCCTCAAAAGTTTTTGCAGAAGAGAATGCTTGACATGATTTTTTTATTGGATATGGTGGAGAATAATAATTATAATTCCACATTGACATAAACTAAAATTATTTAAAATAAAATATTTTAAATAATTTTTATGTCCGTATATTTGTAAAAGTATAAGAGTGAATATAATTAAAATATCATAAGTTTGGATTGTGGCAGTCAGTTGTGCTCTGTTATTTGCTCTTTCCACGATGGCCTTACTCCATCTACCATAAACAAATTTTTCTGTAACAAACGAATATAATAATGGTCCCAGTCAAGAAATTGCCAGAGGCACCTGAGACCGTATCTACGAACCTTCAAATGTTGCAATGAGCTGAAAAGCTGTCAATGTTGCGAAACGAGGAGAATACCCTGAGAATAGTCCTGTGCTTTGTGCGGGCAGAAATAAAATAGGCCTAAGGGTGATAGCTTAGAAAATGCATAAGATGCAAGAAGTGCGATTTAGTTCCACAAAAAGGGTTTTTAAGTGCTCTCTAAACTTTAACTCAGTCAGTGATTGTTATCGAAGACAAGCCACAAGCGAGGAAGCTTATCACTCATATACTTTTCCCATTATACGGATATAACAATTAAAATATTTTATTAACATCCAACTGTGATGTAAAAGCATTAATTAAATGTTCAGCATCAGAAGGAACATTTATTTGTGCTAAAGGAGATAAATGATAATTTTCATTTAAATATTTTCTTCCTTCAGCTATAAATAAATAAATAAAAATTAATTAAGTTAATAAATTTAACAAACGAGTTTTTGCTTTTTGACGAATTGCATTAAAACTTTTAGTCAACATTTCTACAGTACATCCATAATGAAGAAAGTTTCGTGTAATTATGTCAAAATAAGAAGAATCGATAACATTTGGAACATTTTCAAATAAACGAACAGGGGCACTTGCAGCTATTCCACTTTAAATTAAAAAATATAATTTTAATCAAACATTTTTTTATAAATTAAAACTTTTAAATTAAATTGTGAGAGGTTACTACTCTATTTATTGAAAATGTATTTTTTTAATTTTTTAATATATTATAAATTTAATATTTAAATAAAAAATATATTAAAATTAAACAAACCCGTCGATCAAATTAGGATACTAAAAAATAAAAATATTTATTATTATAATATATTTAATTTTTATGAAAAAGTTTAATCTTTTTATTTTAAATATTTTTATTAAAATATTTATAAACTTTCTGAGAAAAAGGGATATCTTTTCTGTAAAAATAGGTAAGTAATAACAACAAAAATCTAAATTAACAATTTTCTAGAATCGAATCGGTGCGATCCCTGATAAATAGTTATATATATTTATAACTTATTTTTAATTGAAAATTTTTTATTATAATCAAATTTAACCTTAAGACGCATCCAAGCAGTTAACATTCCACCATAAGAAGCACCAAAAGCAATAACAGGTGAATTATTAGTATTAGGTAATCTTTTTTCTTTTAAATATTTAATAAGAAGAGCATAATCAGCAAGTGCTTGTTCTGGACTAAGATAACCCAAATTTTGTACATTTGAATAGGAATCATTTCCAAATGGTAAAGTTTCGCCAAAATAACGATGTTCAGCAAAAATTATGGCAGCACCAAATTGAGGTGCAATATCATAAATGAATCCCTATAAAAATATATTAGTTTTATTATTTAATACAATAATTCGATTGCTAAAAATCCCTTCTTATTTTTGAACAAGCTCTCTTGTTTTACCAAAATTTTTTTATTCAGATGAATTGGAAACGACCGTTATACTGACCGATTTTTTCAAATTTTAGGAATTGAAAAATAGATTTCTCCCAAAAAGTTAGTTCTTGGATATGAATGAAAAATAAACCAAAGGTTTATTTTAGGAAATTTTAAGTATAATTTATTTTATAAAATCTTACAATAACGTACGGATCAATTTCAATCGATTCCTCGGCTCCCAAATAGAAGAAAATTGGAGCATTTTTTTGTTTAAAATAATCAGTATTAATTAAATATCTTTTTAAAAATAAATTAATTAATTTAATTATTTAAATATACCTTAATTTAAATTTTTTAGAATTAACATAAGAAAAATGGTCAATAGGAACATCTTCTAGCCATTCTATTTGATATTTTCGTTTATTATCATCACTTTTATTTTCTTCAAAAATAAGTTTTTTATTTAATCCTTTTATATTTTTATTAATTGGATTAAAACAAAATAATGGAATAATAAATAAATTAAAAAATAATAAAAATAATTTTAATTTCATTTTTTAATTTAACTTAAAAAATAAAAATTAATTAAATTATTAAATTATTATTAAATGATTTTTAAGTAAAATATTTAAATTTTAATAAAGAATAGCAATATTAATTATTAAATAATGGTAATATTAAAAAAAAATGAATATATAAGAACATAATTGAGTTTATTTAAATAATAGAAGAAGATATATTTGAACACATTTCTTTTTTTACTAAAAAAATCAAAGGTTATTTATTTAAATAAATTTATATTTAAATAAATTTATTAAAATTTAAATATATCTATTTTTATAAAATAAACTTTCTTTTCATTTATGTAAATTCCTAATTTAGAAATTATGCAAAATTTACCTCAATTTTTTTGTTTATTCAGTGGAGATTAATTTTAGCTAAATTTGTTAAATGATTTTAAATTATTTTAGATAAAATAAATTGTTTAGTTTTTTTATATTAGAATATCTTTATAGAAATTATGCAAAAAGTCAAAAAAATAATAAATATTTTATTAAAAATGAATTAGTGTATTTTACTCTCCTTTCTTAAATTATAAAATTGAAAATTATATTTTGTATAAATACTGATTTGATAAACTCTAAAAAATTAAAATCATATACAAATATTTAACAATTCAATGAAAACCTAATATCCAGTAGAGATCGGGATTTTGCCAAAAACGAATTCGAATCGAATTCGAATCGAATAATTCGAATTCGAAAATTATTCGATTTCCCAAAAATATTTCGAATCGAATTCGAATCGAATAATTCGAAAAAACTTCGATTTCGAATAATTTTACGAAAAAATGTCGAATATTCGATCGAATATCGAATAATTCCAAATAAGCCCTAAAAAGGTCGAAAAATGGATAAATAGGTCAATTTTGAACAATAGTTTCTAATTTTAGTATATGGATTGATCTTTTATCATTCATAATTACCCTTACTGCCATTTTTGTCATACTTACCCTTACGGACATTTTGTCCAACCTTCTCTTTGTGACATTTTGTCATATTTTTTCTTCACAACGACAAAAAGAAATGTAGAAAAAATGATAAAGGACGATTCAGAGTAGCTTATAACTTTTTTTATTTTAAATATTTTCAGATAATTTTTATATCATTCAAAAGAGCTCCAAAAGTGGAGTCTTTTCATCAATTGGACCGATCAGATCAGTTGATTTTAGAAAAAGTTATGCCCGAAAAACACGAAAATCACGATTTTCCCACTTTTATCACGCTATAACTTTTAGTTTATTGATCTGATTGGATAGTTCCAATTGGTTAACTTTATCCGCTTTTCGGATGCTTTTGATTAATAAAAGAACTATTCAGATCGGTTAAGAAATAAAAAAGTTATGGACAAAAACAACCGGCTAATCTGAATCGTCCGACTCTGTATCGTCCTCTACCCTAGAAAAAAGGAAATACTTTCTAAAAAGAAGAGACAAAGTGAATATAAAATTATTTTATCACTCTTCTGACACACACTATTTCCTTTTACATTTTGCCAAATTTGCAAAAATAACGATGATTTTTAGGATTTTTTTCAAAAAAAAAATTATTCGATATTCGATCGAATATTCGATTTTTGCCGAAATTTTCGGTCGAATTTCGAATCGAATAATTCGTAAAAATTCGAATTCGAAAATTATTCGATTTTCCAAAAAATAAGTCGAATCGAATTCGAATCGAATAATTCGAAAAAAATTCGATCGAATATTCGAAAAAATTCGACGAATATTCGAATTCGGCCGATCTCTAATATCCAGTAATAGTTATATGAGTTGAAACATAATAATCAAACATTATTTCATTCTCCCGTTGTTCCATAACTTTTTTCTTTATTCTCTAAATTTCACTTTAATATTTGGTTTTTTTAAAAAATTTTTTTTCTTATTTTTTTTTTGCAGCGATACGCAAATGTTCTTTTCCACAAATGTCGCCAACTTCTAATTTAATGTGAATTTAGTTGAATTTCCTTAATTAAATTATTTTTTATTTTAATTAAAAATAAATTTAATATAATCATACATTTCGATTTTATTTTTAATTAAAATTTTTTAAATTAATTAAACATAAATACAATTTCTAATTTTAAATCAATATATTTTATTTATCAAAATAAAGCTTTTTATAAATTTAAATCCTCAAGAGAATATATTATAGTAGACAAAAAATAAATCAATATTGTTGAGATATTTATTTATTTTAGTATTTACTTTTTGTCATAAAAATTTGTTAAAATTTGTTTTAATTTTTCAAAATTAATATTTTTAAAAAATTTGTTATTTAAATTATTAATTAAAAAATTATGTATATCCTTCCCTTCATTTTATTTTATTTAAATCAAATAATTAATTAACCAATAAAAATAATATTTTTTAATAATAAAAATATTTTATCTAATTCTGACCCGGATTTTTGTTTATATAGTTAGACCTTAGCTGGAATTGTTAGGGATGGAGTCTAGTATAAAAGGAGCTGTTAGAGCTCAGTCTGGATTGGCACCTGGGCAACCGTCCCCGCTAGTCAGTCAGTCATTTCCTGCCTTATTCCACCTTCACTTTATTGTAATAACCTTTGTGATAAACCTTTATTGTAAGTCTTGTCGTATCCCATAGTCTTAACTACTTTGAGGTTACAACAGGCATATTTTTCGGAACTAATTAATCGGAAATTAATCAGGAGATAATGAAAAAATCCGTTTAAATATTGTTTGATTAATAAATAATTAAATAAAATATTTTTAAAACATTTCCAAATAATTTACAAATTCTTTTCTTCTCTTAGATTTTGAAATAACCTTATTCTAAAAATAAATATATATATATTTATTTGTTAGGTTTACTTAAACAACAACCAAAAAACTTTTTTTTAAATAAATTGTTTTGTAATCAGCTTATCCTCTAATTTTGTATAAACAAAAATATTGCTAAATGCAAACAAAAATAAATAAATAAATAATTATTTAAGTAGTTTAAGTGTTTATTAGCTCCTAAAATATTTAATAACATTTTTATATATTTTTACTTTAAATATTTTTTTCAAAATTATTTTTAAAATTATTAATGGGTTGAATATCTCTACAAATAATTAACCTTTATTATAAAAAATTTAAAAAAAAATTTTTTTTAAATTTTATTTAAATACATACATAATAAAAATTTAAAAATATTAATTAATTTAATCTTTGATTATATTAATTCTAATAATTTATTTTAATTTATTTGATAAAAATTTTTTTTTATTTTTTAACCTTTAAAAATCCTGGCTTTTACCAATTTAATCATTATTTTAATTTTACAAAGTATTAAATTTTAAATTTAAAAATAAGCATTAGACACAATTCTTTTAGTAATTATGGTAGTCAATTGTCAAAGTTTATATTTTTGTAAGTCTTAGCATTTTCTAAGATTAAATATTTTGTAAAAAAATTTATTTTATTTTAAAAAATTAAATATTTTGGAATAAATTAATACATCCCTATATAGTTATATTTTTCATTTCTAATAGATATTAATTTCTTAAATTCTATCTATGGATATCTTTTCTCAAAAAATAAATTCTTTTTTTTTATTTGTTTTGGTTCAAATTTCTTTAAAATTTTTTTTTAGAATATTATTTTATATTTATTTGGTTAGTCTACTTCCTAAAATTAATGTTTTTATTTGAGTTTTTCAATCAATATTAAATTATTTTTTTCTTTTAATTAAATTCTGATTATTTTTTTATTTATTTTTTACCTTTTAATAAATTAGAAATAATTACTTATAAAATGTTTTTACCTTTTTATTTATTTGATTGATTTTTAATTAAAAATAATAAATAATAAATACCTGTTTTTATATTTAATTTTAAATAATTTAATAAATATGCCAAATTGTAGTAACTGTAACGACGGTAGACAACAAAAATGTTTTCAACCTTCAGCTCCTTCATTAGAAATTAATATCAATCAAGATTGCGGAAATTTTCTAAAAAATGTAAATTTTAATTTTTTTTACTATTTGGAGTATATCTTTGTGTATTTTTTAGACTTTTAAAATCAATTTAATATTTTATTTTAATTTTTTTTAATTTAAATATTCAAATGAATTTTTCAAATTATTTTAAACCAACTCTAATTAAAAAAGAAAAACCATTTTTTGCTAGCCGATCGCTACCCGAAATTTGCGGACTGGACATTTGCGGACCCAACATTTGCGGATCAGGCGCATGCGGACCAATTACTTTAAAAAATTTCTACAAAATAAAAAAAAATAACAAAAAAAATTCTGAAAAATCTTTATGAATCTCTAAATGGAAATAATTTGATCTTTTTGAGGCCCATTATCATTAGGTATTGAGTATTGGTAATTTTTTGATATCAATGTCCCGTCCGTAAAAGTCGGGTCCGCAAATATCTCAGCCGCAAATGTCGGCGCACGAGCCGGATAATTATTATACCCTCACATTTTTATATATAAAGTTACCCAAAGTCTAATTTTATTTTTAATATTTTTTTATACTTTATATTTTTAAATAATTTTTTAATAATTTTGTAACTTCTTATTTAATTATTTATTAATATTCAAAATTTTAGATTATTTAGGCTAGCAGTACAAAAGTTATTAAAGCCTTTTCTATAGAGAATTAATCAGAATTTCTAAAAATATTTTCTAATTAAAATAATTTTGTATTTTAAAGCAAAGTTTAGCTTCCAAAAAAATAAATGACTTAAAAATCAAACAAACAAATAAAATTGAAATAATTAATATATAAATAAATTTTTCCTATTAAACAAAATTAAGATAACATGAGTATATTTTTAAATAAATAATTTTGTATTTATGACAAAATTATCTTAATTACAATGTCAAATACATAAATATAGCTAACACAAAGTATAGCTTCAAAAAATAAACAGTGGGGTATTTTACTAAACAATGCATTATAATAATAAATTTTTTATTTTATAAATAAAAAGTAATTAGATTTTACCTATTAAGCAAATACATTCTTTTATCAATAAAATTTTTTTAATTATATCCCAAATCGGAATTCAAAAAATCTTTTAACTAACAGAAATTTTTAAATCTTTTAAGGCAGCTTTGCAGGTAATTAAAGTAAAAAAATTCACGTGCTTTTATCAACATTGTTAAGCCCGTTTTGTCAGATTAATTTGATTATTAAATAAATATATAATTCTGGCATGGATTTTATATCTTTTATATAATTTTTAATAAATCTGATTAAAAAATATAAATTTAAAAAAGCAATTTATTCCAATTATAATTTCAAATTTAAGCAAAACTCTCCAAATCAACCAAAATGTAATGGTTATACATCATCACCAATTTCTTCTCCATTATTAAAATCAATTCGTCGACCTCCAAATAATCCTCCACCACCTCCACCATCTGCACCTTTTTTGGAAAATGAATATTCTATACCTGAATATCCTCATCTTCATAATAATAAAGAGTTTTTTTAATTAATTTTTATTAAAAAATAAATTTAGAAGAAATTCTAGTAGAGAAAGTTGGCGACATCAATTAGGCAGAAATACATCTATTAGAGCAGTCAGAGCTGGAGAATTTATTAAAAGAAGATTTAATAATGAAAATAATAATAATGGTAGTGCTTTTTTCAAATTAAGTCTTTGCGAGTTATTATTTTCAGGTATTTTTATTTAATAAATAGGACTATATTTTTAATTAAAAAATAATTTAATATATAGATACTTAAATTAAATATAAATTGTCGCAACGTGGTTCAGTGGCACGCGGGCGGCCCGGGTTCGAATATAACTTTTTAATTAAAACCTTATAAGTTGCACCATCATCCAGTTTCGCATTAGTTAGTTCCAATTCAAAAATTGTTGAAGACACGTCTATTTGACGAAAACGCGATCCAATTGGCGTTCTAATCTTCTCTCCATCTTTCAACCATTTTACTGTAAATTACAATTAACTACAAGAAATCAAAATAAAAAAACTGTACGAATTGGCGCAGAAGCTTCAACACGGAAAAGATGTTCGTCACCCGCAACAATATCTCCAGGTATAAGCCATTGAACAATTATGGGCAGTTCATCAAATTCACGAGGTTGCGTCCATCTCACTAAATAAAAGTGAAATTGTTAATAAAATAAAAGAGTTACATGATCTTGCAACCACAGTCCTGTTTACGTTTATCCTTTTGTTTTTCGTCAACGGCATTATACTGAAAACTTAAGAATAAATAAATTAAGGTAAAAAAGAAAAATATTCTTTAAAAAACAACAATCTGCGCAAAAAATAAAAAAGATCGCGCTTTCCTTTATTTTAAAAATATGGGAAAAATTATTAAAATATTAATTAAAAAAATTTTTGTACATATAAAACATTTTTTAAATTCTATTATTATACTATGAATAAAAAAACAATTTGCAACGACCGAGAATCGAACTCGGGTCGCCCGCGTGGCAGGCGAGCATTCTACCACTGAACCACCGTTGCTACATTAGCAATCCTTTCTTTTCTCTTTATATGTAATCTATTATTTTTTATATCAAAAAATTCCCGGCCGTTGCAAACTTTTTTTAAAAGTACGTATATAAAATAATAAAATTAAAAAAAGTTTTATAATAAAAATTTAGTTAAATTAACATTTTATTTTTTATTATAAGTAAAATTAAGGAATAATCAAAAAATATCAATAAATATTTAGATCACCTTTTAAATCTCCAATTAACCTAAATTTTCTAATAAAAGCACCAATAATTCTATTTTTAAACCCTTACACAGTGTGTGAGTTTATTAGAATATTCTCTTTGTATATTTTAATACACTCTAGCTTTTTAAGAGTGCTTCTACAGTATTTACTCTTTTCATAATAATTTAATTTTTTTGATTATTAAAAAGGGTGCGACGACATTTGCGCCGTTGACATTTGCGCCGCGACACTTGCGCTGCGACTTATGCGCCGACGACATTTGCGGCGACGACTTTTGCGCCGACGACTTTTGCGCCGGAAATATTTTAAAACGCGACATTTGCGCCGCCTTTAAATTTAAAAAAAAAGTAATATGTATTTATTAAAGGATTAAAAAATTATTAAAAAATTAAACTAAAATGTATCAACTAAATAAATCCGATTAAGATTCTAAATATTCATTCTTTTAAATATTTGGCTATTGTATGTTATAGCGGACTTTTTCTTTCTGTACCGATCCGGATGAGTGAGGTGTCATTCGAAAGCTCTTGCAAAACTTAGTCGAACTAGACGGGGGAAGTTGATCCGACGTCTATAAGCCGAGTTACAGGTCCCCGAATATTGAAAAATTATAGGGGGGACCAAGCTCTACTAAGTGATTACTGCGGCTGCACTTTAATTATTTTCACTGATGTGAATTAATTATGTAATTTGCGCCGTAGAATAACGCATGTACCAAAAGCCAACGAGAGATGGGCTCTCAAATGAAGAAGTCATAAAACACTCCCAATTGGTCCAAGTTTGGCGTGTTTCTAGCAAACTTCGATCCTTCATAGCTTTGTTCAAAATCGTTCAATCAAAACGATTTTGGTCTCATTCGATAGGTCTCGAAGAGTTCTTTCGAATGAGCTATATACTCATATTCGAATTTTTCACCCCAAAAATGAGCTTACTCCCCCTATGATTTTTCAATTTTCGGGGACCTGTAACTCGGCTCTTAGACGTCGGATCAACTTCCCCCATGTCTGCAAGAGCTTTCGAATGACACCTCACTCATCCGGATCGGTACAGAAAGAAAAAGTCTCTATAACATACAATATTCAAATATTTAACTGCACAAATATAGCTGCAGTCTTTTTTCATTCATTAGAGCATAAAAAAGGAATTGATATTTGGGTTGATTAGTTGCTAATTAATATTTCAAACCTGTTAGGCTGTTGAAAATTTTAATAATATCATTTAAATAAATGATTAAATTTAATTTTAAAATCATTTTAGACTTAATTCTTTTTAAAATTTAATTTTTTAAATCTTTAATATTACTTTACTTTTTTAATTTAAAGGCGGCGCAAATGTCGCGTTTTAAAATATTTCCGGCGCAAAAGTCGTCGGCGCAAAAGTCGTCGCCGCAAATGTCGTCGGCGCATAAGTCGCAGCGCAAGTGTCGCGGCGCAAATGTCAACGGCGCAAATGTCCTGCAACCTTAAAAAGATGTTTAGAATTTTCTTCATTTTAGAAATTTTATTATTTTATATATTTTTAGTTTCGAAAAATCTCTGATTATTCCACTTATTTTTTCATTATTTAATTTAATTTTTCAAACAAAATTAAATTAACTAAAATATTTAATAATAATTATTTTTAACTGTCCACTTTAATTAATAAAATTTATTTTTATTTTTTTTAGTAATTCTTCTTTCAATTGGTATTCTTTGTGTTTGTAAAACTCGTGAATTTTGCCCTTATTATTCAGCAATTTGGACTTCTACAATTTTTATTTTAAATTCAATAATTGGTTTAATAGCATCAAAAACTAATAAAATAGATAATTATGTTACTCATTTAGTTCTTTCTTTAATTTCTATTGTTCTTTGTATTATTGGGGCAACAATTGCTTCAATGTTTTTTTTTAATTTTTTAATAATTTTTAATTATTTTTTATTTTTTAAGAAATTGGCAATTAATTGGAACTTATAAGCCAAATATTAATAGAGGAAGACAATTAATTAATCCTAAAGCAGATGAAGAACAAATGTATAAAACTTTTTGTCTTTTAGGAGAATATGATGCTAGAAGAATTAGTTATATTTATTCTCATATGGATAAATATAATTTTAGTGAGGTAATTAAAAATTATTTTTATTTATATTATTTTAATTAATATATTATATACCCTTCCTTTTTAATTACTACATAATAATTAAGTGAAGTAAAATTAATAAAAGGATGAAAAAAAACTTTTTGCATCACATCTCGTTTAGGATTTTTTAGTCCAAAAAAATTTAAACAAAAATTTAAAAAAATTTTTTATTTGCGTAAAAATCTTGAAATGGATTTTCGTTCCAATTTTCAGCATATTAGGATAATAATTTTTAAATTTAAATATTTACCATTACTTAGAGAGATTATTTGAATTCATTTTTTAATTTTTTAAGAAAAATAATCTTTAATAAAAATAATGAAATTATTTTTATAATTTTCAGTGTCTTGTTGGTATTAAAATTGGTATTTCAATTAGTAGTTTACAGTTTTCAATTACAATTTTTCTTGGTAATAAAAAAATAAAAAGCTATTTTTTACTAATATTTTTAATATATTTTTTAAGAATATTTTAATAATTTTAGGAATACTTTTTCTTATTTCAACAATTCTTTGTTTACTTAAAATATGTACTACTAAATGTTTTTCTGACAAATAAAATGATTTATTTAAAAATTAATTACAAATATTAATAAATATGTAGGTCATTAACTTTAAATGTTCTATTAAATAATTAACATTTGATTCTCTTATTGTTACAAAATTTTAAGATATTTATAATAATAAAAATTAGATGAATTAAATATACTAAATTAAAAAATCTCAATAATAAAAATATTTATAATTAAAATTTTAAATTTTTTGTTTTTTTATAATTTTTGAATATAAAGTAAATTCCCTTTTATCTAAATGTTTCTTAACAACTATTACCAAAAATAAAATTTATAAAACCAATGCAAAATGTTTATAATAGGTTTAAAATAATTGAAAAATAATTTAAATAAAATACCAAATAGTGTTTAAAATGGAAATCAGACTGATTACTATATATTTCGATATATTGAGAGGAAAAAAACTGATATTTTGGTCATATAAATATAGTCAATATATTTACTTATATATATTGATATAGAATATAAATAGAAGAGTTAAAGTTTAATCTCTATTTTATAGAAAAGAGTTTAGTTAAAGGAATGATTTTTAAAAATTTAATTTTTATGTTTTTTATAAAATTACATTATTCTTAGCTTCTTTGACCATTCAATGTTTTTTTCTGTAAATTTATAAAATAAATTTTAAATTAATTTTTCTGTCCAAGCCAATATTTTTTAAATAAATAAATAATTTAAAAGTTAGTTATACCCATAAAATTATTATAACATTAATTTTTAAGTTTTTATTTTAATTCTCTAAATTATCTTTTTTTACATGAATATTAGCTTGGCATATAAATAAACTTTAAAAAATTACACGCATTGTCCATTTTCACATAAAGGTTTATCTCCTAAGCAACAACTGAATTTTAGATTTTAAATAACAATTTAATATTTTAAATATACTTACTCTCCGTTACAGCAAATAGATCCTTCAGGGCAAGAACTAAATTATAATATTATTTAATTTTGGATAAATAAATTAATTTAAAATAAAATAATTTTATTTAAAAATAAAATGATGAGAATAAAGAATATTATAAATTTACCGTTGTAATCTCCATTTAGGCTTCGCATCCGAATATAAAGAAAAACAACTTAATTATAAAAATTTATTATTTCAACAACGAACAAATATTTTTATTTTTTGTTTTATATTTCAAAACTCTGAAAGTTAAAAATAAATGGCATCGTCGTCGATGTCATTTTGTGCTGGCAATATGGCTTGTCATTAATTGGTAATTGGAAAATAATAAAACAAGATCTGCCATTTTCTCGAAAATGGCAGATTTATTGATGGTTTCCCATCTTTATCGATGGCAATTGGAATTTATTAAAATAAGAAGGCCATCATTTCCCAATGTCATACTATATAAACTTTAAAAAATTACACGCATTCGTCATCTCTACAATTAGGAGCGTTTAACGGGCAACATCTGAATTTTATATTTTAAATAACAATTTACTTAGTATTTTAAATTTACCTATCTTTACCGCCACAGCAATCTCTTCCGTTAGGACATGCACTAAATTAATTTAATTTAGGATAAATAAATAGTAAATTGAAAATAAAATAATTTTATTTAAAATAAAAATATAATTATGGGAATAAAGAATATTATAAATTACCGTCCTGTCCTATCGTTACAGCAATGAAAATTTGGAACACGACATCTTAATTTTAAAATTTTTCAAAAACTAACAAAAAATTTTTTTGTTTTATATTTAAAAAAACTGTCATTTTAGATGTTATGCTAATAATTTTTAAATTCATAGTTTTTATTATTTAAAATATTAATTAACCCTAAATCCTCACAGCACTGCTCTTTGTTACAGCATCTTAAATTAAATTATTCATTATAATTATTAAAAATATTTATATTTAAATATGTATTTTTATATCTCATACTAAAGAAAAAATTTAAATATTTTGACAAAATAATTAAAGAATTTTGGCATATAAAATAAGTTGGCATTTATTCAGTTATTAAAATGTCTTTTATTTTATTTAGGGCACGAATCTGCAACTTTTTATCCTCAATTCATATTATGTTAACTAAAAAGAAAGAGAATATATGTAATTGAAACAATTCTTTGATTATTTTGAGATTGTTCAGGATCTTAACGTTTTATCAAAAAACAACCGCGAATTTTTGAATTTTTCTTTAGTTTTTAATTTTTAATTGAGAAAAAGCTGCCTATTCAATTCTCTAAAATTTGAAGATTATTTTATACCTCTAAAATAATCCTTTTATATTATTTGAATTATTGATAAAAAGTTTCAGACTTGAGACTGTAAAAAGGAAAAGTACCCAATCTTAAATTAAAATTTACTCTGTTCCACAGCATTTATTACCCACCCACCAACATATACCACATTTTCCATTAATATAATTTATTTCATTAAAAATAATTACTAATATAAATAGTGATGAAATAAATATAATTTTTGACATTTTTATTTAAAATATATTTATAAATTGAATTAATAAGCTAATTTTTGAGTAATTTAAATAGACCTTAAATTTATTTAAAAATTATCCAACGTTTCAATTTATATTTATACAACTTTAATTAAATTATTTTAAAAAATTTAAATATATAAAATTTTATTTTAAATAGAGGAATGTTAAATAAAAAATTATTTAATTGAACAAAAGATAAAAAATTATTAATAAATTTAAATTTTGTTTGTACAACTTTTTCTAAATTTAATATAAATTTATTATGTGATTAATTTTTAATTTTTTTAAATAAAATTAAAATTTTCAGTACTTTGTTTGTTTAATTAAAATTTAAAAAATTAACTATGCTATTAATTTTAATTAATAGCATAGGAGATATTAACATAGGTAATATTGGTAGCAATTGAATGAATATAATTTTACACTTTTAAAATTTTTATTTCCAATTTTAGCTAATAAAAATTAATTATTAAAATTGGAATATTATTATTTTGTTATAAATTAATTAATTTTAATTTAATATATATTTAGGTAATCGATATTTAATAAAAATTAAATTATTTTAAAAAAATATATTTAATTAAAATCTTCTCAAAATTCTCCCAAAATAGCCAAAGCCTCACTTTTATCCTCTTCAATTTCACTTTTACCATTTTCTAAAATTAATTCTTCATTTTTATTAATTGTTTGTTTTTCTATAATCCAAGCTTCTTTAATTGCTTTTTCAATATTATTTTCAATTTTTTGTTCATTAAATTCTTTTATTGTTTTTTCAGCAATATTTTTAGTATTTATTATATGTCCAATAATTATTTTATTTAATCTGATTTGTTCTTCTCTTATATATTTAATTGCATTCTCAGTTGCCATTGTCCCCATTTGTGCTGTTCCCAAAAAAGAATAACTATCAATTGAATTACCATAATGTTGAACTTCTCTTTCTGCTGCCTTTTTTAAAAATTTATTTTTACATTTTTCTGCATCATTTTCATTAAAATTTCTTCCAAGATTACACAAATAACCTCCTAAAATATTTAAACAAATTGTCCCAATAGCATTCTTATCTTTTTTATTAAAAATATGATTATCCAAATAATTAAATAAATTTCTTAAAATTTTTTGTATTAATTCATCAAAATCTTCAATTTCTGGTTTTAACTTTCCTTTAATTGTTTCTTTCATTTTTCCTAAAAAATTAGAGCTTTTACTCTTTTCAAGTCTTTTTATTCCAACAAATGATGATAAAGCATGTTTATATTTATTATATTCTATTAATTTATCAATATCAGTTAATTCATTTGTTTCAACATGAAAAGGACCTTTTTAAAAATAAATAAATATTTTATAAAATTAATTTTAAATTAATATTAAGATGATTTTACTTGGAAAATTATAAAATATGTGAGCGCAAACTTTATTCACTTTTAAACTCTAAATAGTCATTTTATTTATTTTTAGCTCTAGAAGGATATTATTATTGTAACTTATATAGTTTAGGCGTACATTTATTCACAAGAAAATAATTTATTTTCAATTATTTTTGGTCTAAAATATTATTTTTGCAAATAAATCAGGTGTTTACCTAAACTTGATTATTTCCCCTAATTTTCCACTTTATTTAATTTTTTATTTAAACTTTTATTTTTATTAAATTTATTTATTTATTATTTTACCTTCATATTTTCTAGGAAAATAATCAACTTCATAATTTAAAATTTCTTCAGTTATCAACATTTTCCATTTTTCCTTATTTTCAAAATTTAATAATAATTTTTTAATTTTTTCAATAAATTGATAAATAATTTCAATTCTCCAATCTATATAATCATCATTATTTAATAATAATAAATTATTATTATTTTTTATTTCTTCTTCTTCAATTTCTTCCATTTTTTCTTTTCCTTTTCCAATATAATTATGAGAAGAAGAAGAGGAAGAATTATTTTTATTATTTAATATTATTTTTTCTGATTCTTTCATAAAATATTTTTTTAATTCTTTATTATTTAAATGACCTTCAAAAAATTGAATAAACACTGAAAATAATGAAATATCTGCCAAAGTTGGTTCTTTGCCAAAAATAAATTCTTCTTGATTTTTTAATAATTTATCAGCAATTAAAGTTAATTTATTATCAAATAATTTAATAAAATTATTAATATTTTGACTACTTGATTGATCAAAATTTATTTTATTTAAATATTGTTTTAACTAAAATAAATATTAATTTAATTATTTTAATTAAATATTTTTTAGAAAAGAAAATTTATTTTGAACGCGTAAAGGTACACATTTTTTATAAAAAGAAATGAAAAATTAATTAATCTAAATTTTATAAAAAATTGTTTTTAATTATTCCATTCTTCTAAAAAATTATTTATTTATTTTTGTTTAAAGGTTTTTCTTTTAAAATTTATTTTTTAATTATTGGACAGCATTTCTCTCTTTTAAATTAAAAAGAAAAGCTTAAAATTTCTTAAATTATTTTATAAAATATTAATAAAGCTTTGCAATCACAAAAATTACAGCAACATCTAGTCATCACCTCTAAAAAAAGTTTTTTTAGCTTAGTCTAACCCAAGCTTACAAAAATACAAGGACAAAATTCCACAATCTCCCACAAAAGAACAATGAAATTAAATATAATAATTTAAATGAAATAATATATAATTTTCATTTAAATATTTATATGTGAGTAATGTTCTATTAAAAATTAATACATATTTACCGGGGCCGTATATTTTATCTTATTTTTTAAAGATTTTTTATCGTATCGCATAAGACCGAACGATTTGTGACCCTAATATATGTACATATATGAGAAAAGTATTTTTATTTATAAAAATTAACTCTTTAAAATTAATTTTTAATAAAATACTTAGTTCGGGATTTAAAAAATTTTAATCTATATATCTGAACAGGATTTCTTATTTTTTAAAATAACAAATTGTTGGATGAGATATAAATTATTATTTATTTTAAGCCTCAATTTTTTAATTAAAAATAAAATAAAAATTACCTTATAATTTAAACTTTCTTTTCCATCCCCAATAAAATGTTCAATTAAAATTTCATAAATAAAATCTTCTATCCATTTATTTAAATGTTGCCAATCATTTAAATCCAATAAATGTTTATTTAAATTATTTATATATTTTTTCATAAAATTAACCTTTTCTTCTTCTTTTTTATTTATTTTATCATTATTAATTAATTTAAAATATTCTAACCAAAAATCTTTTCCAATTATTAAATTATAATTATAATTATCTTGATTAATTGCTATTTGTTTTTCTTCCAAAAATTGAGGCAAATAACTTATTAATTGTTCACGAATAACTTTATCAGAAAGTAAAAATTCTAATCCATTGTTTGTTGATCTGTCATACATCAGAATTCTAAAAATTTAATTTTTTAATTTATTTGAATTATTTATATTACATTTTTGGGTAAATCTTCCCTCTTTATTTAAACATTCCCCCAAATAATATAAAATTGGATATTTTAATTTTGAGCATAAAAGTCCGCAATTTTTGTCCGCAAGTAATAATTTTCTCAAAGAAAACAGACAAAAAGGAACTTGGTCGTCTCAAAAATAAAAAAACACGTTCCATAATAATTAATAAATATAAAAAGTTGCGGACAAAAACTTGCGGACTTTTATGCTCAAAAGTACCTAAATTGAATGAGAACCTATTTATTTAATTTCTTGAATTATTTTAAATAAATTTTAATTTATTTAAAATAATATTTAAATAAAATATAATTAAATAATTTTTAAACTAACGGAATAAGTATTTCTTCAACAATTTCAAAAATTTCAATTTCATTTTTATTCTTATGAATTTTATTTCCCAAATGATTTAATGAATTAATAATATTATCTGTTCCTTCAATATAAATTCCATTAAATTGAACAAATGGAACTGTTTTATAATTTGGAGAACCAAGAAGAAAATGATTATTAATTATCTAAAAATAAAATAAAAATATTTAATTAAAAATTTAAAAAAAATTTACATAAAATTGAATATTTTTAATTTTTAACCAACTTTCTATTAAAAAACATTTTATAGATAAATTAGGTAATGTTTCAATTTTTGGGTATTGAATTAAATATACAACATTTACTTTCCAATTTTCTACCAAAAGATTGCCATTTTCCATTTTAGGTAATTTCAATAAATCTAAATTAATTAAATAAATTTTATTTTTCAAATAATTTCAAAATTTTCAAAAAAAATATTGTGAATAGTTTTAGGAGCAAAATCGACTTTTCCCAAATTCCTGACTTGGAATACGGCTATTTCATTATTTCCTGGCTAATAATTACCCAAAATCTTGTTTTGTTCTGAACAGCTTCTTTTTATAAATTTAAAGTTCGAATCGGTACCGAAAATTAAATTTTATTTAAAACTGTTAGCTACATTAATTAGTTAATTTTAAAATATTATTAAATATTTACTAAAATATCAAAAGTGAATTATAATTTAAATTAAAATTTCAATAAACTTTTAGCATTTTAAAATAATATTAATTAATAAATGCTTACTGAAAATTCCACTCGGAAAGTTTAATAAAAGAAAAATAAGTAAAAAATAGCAATAAAAAGAAAACATTTTAAAAATTAAAAAAATAATAATTTTTCTTTTTTTTAATTGCTGTAATCAAGTAAAATGGTTAAAAATACCTATATTAGTTTGTTTTTTAAATATATATAAATTTTTTTGTAAAGTGCTTTCAAATTTTTTTTATGAAATTTTTTTTATTTTTCCCATTAATGATTTTTTGCCCACACATAATTCTTTTATGCTTGATATGGACTAAATATGTACTTTTTATTTTGTAAATTAGTGCAATTAATTATACTTTTTCCGACAAAAATAATTTCCGACACGAAAGGAATAGATTTATTTTTAATAC
Organism: Meloidogyne chitwoodi; assembly: GCA_015183035.1. Lineage (NCBI taxonomy): Eukaryota > Metazoa > Nematoda > Chromadorea > Rhabditida > Meloidogynidae > Meloidogyne > Meloidogyne chitwoodi. Next base: position 906,920 of record JACZZP010000004.1, on the reverse strand, counting down.
TTTTATTGCATTTTTGTTGAGAAATAATATAGCAATTTTTAAAAATAAAATAAATTTTGAAATAATATTTTTGAGAAATATTAATTGCACTTTAATTTTACTGATTTAGCAAAATAATTTTTTAAATATATATAGAAAAATATATTTTTTAATAATCAGCCATGAAGGAATCGAAGCTTGTCACTTTCGGCTAGAATAAATTTTTCCAGTTTTGTGATAAAGCCGGAACTAATCCAGAAGTTTTTATGAATAAATCCTGTCCGGAATTAATCTGGACCGAGACCGATAAAAAATTTTGAGCCTAGAACGATGGTCAAACTGAGACCGAAACTGTTGAAAAACATTGGAATTTACCTAAATAAGAATTTTTAATTATTTAGGCATTTTTAGCCACAAATACGTATATTTTTTGTTCAAATTGCTTATTTGAAATTTATTATCTGGGAACCCAGAAATTAATAAAAAAAGTTTAATTGTCAAAATAAAAAAAATTTTTTTAAGATAAAGTTTATAGCAATAAATAATATTAATATTATTCAATCCTACTATTTTAATTAATTTTTAAAGAAATTAATGTCGCTTAATTATTAATTTTTTTCAAACATTAAACTAATTTTTTTAAAATTAACCTGGGGTGGTATTAAAAATATATTTTTAATCTTCTGTGTGGTATATTTGCATTTAAATAAAAATATTAATTTTTATTGGTAAAAACTTGTTGAGAATACATTTGGATATAAGCTTTTAAAGACAAAAAAGACTATAAATATTTTTTAATTAATTTATTTTTTTGTAAATATTCTTTATTTCGTCTTTAACAAGAAAGCCCATTTTTTCATGAGTGCTTTTTATACAAAACACAATAATGGGTTAACAATAAACTAAAAAATTTAACCATTGGAAAAGCAAAGAGCAGCCGCGGTAATTCCAGCTTTGCAATGCAACAATAATATAGATTTATAAAAAAACAATTGTAAACATATAAAATTTTACTTTGGCTCAAATATTTATAAAAATAGATCAATCCTATCTTTCAAATTTGTTTTCAAGTCTTTGGGTATTTTTCAGACATGTCCACGAACACGAATTTCGGTATCGATATCCGGATATATCCGTTGGGTCTATATCCGTTTCCGTTTTATATCCGTGTCTAAATTTGCTATATCCGTCCGCGGGTATCCGCGGATATATCCGTTTTTTCTCAAAATGGTCAATTAACTTAAAATTTTCAAAATGGTCAAAACTAAAAGAGGTGTTAAAATGGTTTTAATGAAAATTAAATATGTAATTATATTAACATTACTATAAAAGATTTATTAAAATAAAAAATATTTATTTATCCACTAACTGGAGTAATAATATTTAATTTATTATTATTAACTGGAGTAATTTTCAATTTATTATTTTTATTTGTTAGATTTATTGTTGATTTATTTAAATTAAATAATTTTTTAAAATCAGTAAATCCTCTTTTATAAGCTAATTTATATTCTTCACTGAAAGAAAATAATTAAAAAATATTTAAAAATTTAATAAAAACCTATTAAAGTAAAGAATAGGTCCAATAGATGCAGCAGCTATATTAAGAAATATAGCAGAAAAAGTACGCCAAAACCAAATATCTACTATTGTTAATTTAATAATAGAAAGAAAAAGACAAGCAATAAAAACGTTACAAATTAAATATCCTCCAATATTTACCAAAACAATTAAAAATAAAGAAATATACACTTTTTTAATTCTTTCATCTGTTGTATCTGTTAAAATAATAAAATAATAATTAATTACCTATATTTACCTGTTTTAAATTTAATTAAAATTCCAACAATTAAATAAATAATAATTGCTAATATAGTTATACAAGAATTAGAGTAATAAATGTATATATTTGATGGTGCTGTAAATAAATCACCTAAACCTCCAGATACCATCAAATTTGGTGTTAATAGTTTAGCCATATTTATTATAAATAAACAATAAATAATGTAAATTAAAATAAAAAACAAATGAATAATTATATAATAAAATTGTTTAAAGTTTCGATATCTTAAAAATAAATTAATATTTTAAAATAAATTAAATATTAACTAACTTTATAGGTATTAATACTGCCAATAATCTGTCAATACTAAGTGTAATAAGCATAAAAACAGCGGCAAAGTATCCAATTAATGAAGGAGTTAGAATTAAAAGTGATTGTTTGTATGGAATATAATCCATTCCAAAGAATATTATTTAAATAAAAATATTATATGACTAATTTGATGAAGAATTTCAAAAAAAGAAGCTAAAGCAAGAAGAATACCAGTATTACTTTTAAGTGATATATAATATTTTCTTAAAATATAAAAAAGTAAAATTATAAAATTTTATTGAAATAAAATATAAATTTATGAATTTAATTAATTTTTAAGTTTATTTCTAATGTCCGTGCCCACTCATATGATCGGAACATAGTATGTACATATACTTATTAGAGGACAAGTCTCACTAAAATATTGCCTTTATTTTAATTTTTATTTAATGAAATTACTTAATATTTTTAGCCAATCTTTTAAATATATAACAATAATTCTTAATAGATATTATTTCATATTTTATTCTTATATTAAGTGTAACTAGTATATTATTTTATAATAATTTATATTAATAACCTATATTTAGCTGTAATAATACACACACTCAAATTAAAAATAATACCAAAAAATGCTATTGTTCCAAATATAAAAGCTGAAATAAATAAACATAAACGAAAATATTCATTTTTGGTAGATTCCAAAAAAAGCTTAAAAATAAATTAATTAAAAAATAATATTTTTAATTAATTACAGGATTTATAGGACCATCAATGTTAGTTGAAGAATTCATTAACTATGATTTTTTAATTTATTTATATTTTGTTATAAATAAAATTTCATTAATTTCTAAAATAATAATTTAAAATTAAGGTTCCTCCCCGTCAGGGCTGGACGCAATCGCAAAAAAAATTTTGCGCAAGCGCAATCCGCAATACACAATTTTGAAAATTTTTTACGCAAGCGCAATCCGCAATACGCAACTGCAAAATTACGCGCAATTTGCGCATTACGCAATCCGCAATTGCGTCCAGCCCTGCTCCCCGTTCACTATTTACCCAAAAATCAGGAGTATGCTCGGATACGAATCTCAGTATCCGTATCCGAGGGTCCTTTAGTTTAGGGGGTCCGAGCTAGAAACATGTAATAAATGCCATTCGATTCCTCTCATAGAGCTGAGTTCGAATATATAAGAATTTCTTGCTGGAGACGAATACTCGCCGAGATACAGGTTACTGAAACTCACAAAACCATAGGGGGGAGTAAGCTCATTTGAGGTGATTACCGCGGCTGCACTTAAATTATTTTCACTGAATTAATTATTTTGTTGTAATTATTGCTGTAGATTAACGCATGTACCAAAAAGCCAACCAGCGATGGGCGCCCACATGAAGAAGTCATAAAACACTCCAAATAGAGCCAAGTTTGACGTTTTCCAGCAAATTTCAATCCTTCATAACTTTGTTCAAAATCGTCCAATCTCGACAATTTTGGTCTCATTCTATGGTATCGAAGAGCTCTTTCGAATGAACTATCATACTCATATTAGAATTTTTCACGCAAAAATGAGCTTACTCCCCCTATGGTTTTGTGAGTTTCAGTGACCTGTTTCTCGGCGAGTATTCGTCTCCGGCAAGAAATTCTTATATATTCGAACTCAGCTCTACGAGAGGAATCGAAAGGCATGTATTACATGTTTCTAGCTCGGACCCACTATAATAAAGAACAGCCCGTATCCGTTTTATATCCAACTAAAATTTGTTATATACTTCCGAGGGTATCCGCGGATATATCCGTTTTTTCTAAAAATGCTTGAAAGTCTCAAAATTTTAAAAATAAACGAGGTTTTTTAGAAAGAGTTATTTTTATTCATGTAAAATCATAAAATTTTTGAAATAGATTATTTTTCTATGCAGATCAAGTAATTCAACCAGGGTTGTTCCTGGTTGAGCGAACATTCCGTGTCAATTAAGTTTTCATAAATTTCAAGTTCGTTTTTTAGCGCCGCAGGCGAAAATTTTTATTGTGCTTTTGTTGCCAAAAATTCACCATTTTCAGTCATCTCCAAAGGTAAAGATATACGAACCTTTTAAAAATCGGTTGAACAATTAAATTAACGGTCGGTCTATTAAAGAAAATTAGCAAAAAAATCACTTAAATGAATTGACATTTATTTTTAATTTTTTAACTTAAAAAAAGATAAAGTAAAGCGGCTGAACCCATCCCAGAAAATAGTAAAACATTTGGTGAGATTGAACATGAGAGCTCTCGGAACGGGGCTGTAATATTCAACCATCCCACCGCCTATCGAAGGCTTTCCTTTTTAATTTATTAGCTAGCTGACAGCAACTTAGCCGGCCTTACAATAACGATAAAAAGTGTGTTTTTAAAAAATGTTATAAGTATGTATGTAGGCCTAATATTTAAATTTTATTTTATAAATTTATTAAAATAAATAATTTTATTTTTTATAAATTAAAAATATTATTGTCATTGAAATTTCTTTAAAATTATTTATTACATCTGTTTGACATACATATAAATGTACCATTATTTAATTTAATATGAATTTTAAAGTTTATGGTAAATTGATAAAGAATTTAATTCTGAGAGAGCATATGCTTATTTAAAATTTTCTTTGAAAAAATTTTAAAAACTTTATATTATTTAATATTAATAATAATTATTTTATTATTAATATTATATAGAATTTTAAAAATTGTTTACATTAAGCGACATTTTTTATGAAAAAGTTTTTTTCATTTTTTATAATAAACATTCAATTATTTACTATAATATATATAATTTTCTAAAATTTAACATTTAAAGAACAGACAATTAGGCAGATAATTTGTTTATAAAATAAAAAAATTAATTTGCGTTTTTGGTAGATATCTAAATGATGTTTTGAGTACCTGAAGTTTTTATTATTTTAATTAATATCTATTAGGGTAATTATGGGTGAATTCTGTATGATGTGATAAGTTTTATTTTCAGGTTTGCTGGGATGGATCAAGTGTGGTCAAGGATGGAATTAAAGGCAAATTCGTGGAGGTATTTGAGGATGTCTTCTTTGTATACCCCTAATTGTTTTTGAACGCCTGTTATAAAAACTTTTTCTAATTTTACCCCATGAGTAAAATGTGGATTATCTGGCTGGTGTAGGATTTGTCCGTAAATTTTTATTCGCAAGTCATGATATTTAATTAGGACCTACAACGAGAGTTCATAGGTAATTATTAATTTAACTTGAATTTATTAATTTTTATTTCGCAAGGATTATTAAAATATCAAAATATTTCCACTCAAAACAATAATGTAATTAAAAAGGAAGTTCGCCCGTAATTGTCTTTCCCGAGTAAGGTTGTCGGTTCCTGGAGAATTACCGGGTATCCGGAACCGGATCCGAAAACCGAACCGAAAATTTCGGGTATCCGGAACCGGATCCGAAAACCGAACCGAAAATTTCGGGTATCCGGAACCGGATCCGAAAACCGAACCGAAAATTTCGGGTATCCGGAACCGGATCCGAAAACCGAACCAAAACTTTCGGATATCCGAACCGGAACCGAACCGAAAATTTTCGGATATCCGGAACCGAAAAATTGAATTTTTTTCCTGAAGGTTTTAGATGGGTTATTTTATATTTATTAAAAATTTTTGACAAGTAGATTATTTTTCCATATAAAGAAGAAAAATTACTTTAGTTGCTAAAATTTATCCAATTTAGCGCCTCAGGCAAAAATATTCTTTTATTTATGCTTCTAAAATTTAAAAGCTAGAGAATAAAATAACCGTAACAAAATCAGTACCCTAATCTACCAAGTATAACATGGATCGAACCTAACCCATCTTCCAGTATAGCTTAACACACTAACCACTCAACCATAAATGCACCTATAATAAAACTAAATAAATTATGGAAAGTTTCTTCCTTTTTTATTTTTTTCTTTTCCAATGCAAGAGAGAAAGAAATTCAGTGATAATTAGAGGGGAAATTTTTGCGTTATTTGCGCTTTTTTTGCCCTAAAAACGCAAAGCAAAGCAAAAAATTAACGCAAATAACGCACTGCGCACGTACTGGTGAGAATGTATTGAGGAAAAGAAAGTGTAAAATTTTGGTAAGATAATAAAATATTCCAAAACGCCAGTCAATTTTTAGCTTATTTATAAATTATTTGTTAGGTTTAAAACCGAACCGAAACTTTCGGGTATCCGGAACCGGAACCGAAAACCGAACCGAAAATTTCGGGTATCCGGAACCGGATCCGAAAACCGAACCGAAAATTTCGGGTATCCGGAACCGGAACCGAACCGAAAATTTTCGGGTATCCGGCCTTTTTTCGGTTCCGGATACCCGGAACCGACAACCTTATTCCCGAGAACGAACATTTCTTTTTCAGTAAAATAATCTAGCCATAAATTTATATAAAATTAAAATTTTTTAAATTAATATAAAAATTTTAATCCATTTTTCTCATTAAATTTAGCTTCATTAGTAGTTACTTAGACCCAAATGAAACAATAAATCACCTGTCACCTGTCAATCACGTATCAATCACCTGTCACCTGTCAAAAAATCTTTGCCTAGAGGGGGTGTTTTGGTGTGATTTAAAGGTAATTTCTGTGCCTAAAGGGCACATTTGGTTTTGATTTATAGGGTTTTAAGGGTTGTTACATTTGGTGTGTAAATCCCAAACGTTACATTTAATAAAACCATTACCTTTTTTTTGGGAAAGAAGATACTTGAGAAAAGACATATTTTGTAACAGTAATTAATAAAATTTGTAATTACCTTTCAAAATTGTTAATTACTTTTTTTGCACACATTTTTGGGGTAGTGTTGATCTTTTGGGTAGTATGACCAAATGATATTTTATTTGGTGATATTTTGGGGCATATAAAGCGGCGGCTACTCTCTTTTATTACACTATTTCTCACTCTATTCTTTGTTTAATAAAAGAGAAAAAAGAGAAGAAAAAAAGAGAGAATAAAAAGAAGAAAGAGACGATTGGCGTCTTTTTCCGAACTTATGCAAATCAATAGTAAGTTTTATTTTTCTTCAAATTTTCTTTAATAACTCACATATTTTCTCTTAAGTTCCAGTGCGTAAAATAAACAATAATTATTATCAATATTTTTAATTTTAATGATCCAACTTGGAATAGGTACTGTTGTTGCTGTTGTAATAATTGACGGGCCTTTTCCAGAAATTGATTTTTCCTTGGGGAGAGCAGAAACATCTAAGGAATGAATTGAAACAGTAAAGAGTTCACCAAGAAGAGAGCCGCGTTCGGCTTTTGATTGACCCACAAGAAGAAATCGCTGCAAAATGTTTTCGACTGTGTCGTCGTGTAAAGCGCGTATTGGAATCCAGATATCGCTGTCCAATAATAATGAAGATATAGTTGCGCCGAGATGATCCACTACAATACCATTTTCTTTAGCGTCATTTATTGATTGATTTATGCAGTTATCCAAAACATGTCGGAGAAGATTCTCCGGATTTTGAGGAAGTGATTTGATAGAGAATTTTGAAACAGTTTTCATTAATTTAAATCTTTTACAAAATAATTTTTGTGAATCGATTTTTTCAATAAATCGACCAATATTTCCAGTACCGATTTGTATCGGTTGTTCATCTTGATCACTGATTAAAAGATTTTCAATTGGAATATAAAATTGATTTTCTTCTCTTGGGTTATCAATTAGTCCCAAAATATTTTCAATGAAAAAACGTGGTTTTTTCGGGTGGCAAGACATTTTTAATTTACTTTTTTTAAAAAATTTTTTTATTTTTTGATTTTTGAATGGGAGGAATATTTAGAAATCTAGCTTTAAATAATTAGTAAAAATGGGCGTGGCTTATTTTGTCAGCTTGTGTCAGCTTGTTTCAACCTATTTCAATGTTAGTGGTTTATTGTGTCAGCTTGTGCCAGCCTATTTTATTGGGCGTGGCTTCTTGTGTCAACTTGTGCCTACCTATTTTTAAATTCAAAAATAACGCCAAATAGTATAAGTAATCTAAATTTAAAACTTTTTTTTAGATTTTTACACAAATTAATTGTTTGCTCCTTACAATATTAGTATTCTTAAAAAAGTAAATTTTAAATTAAAAAAAAATTTTTCTTCTATCGAACCTAACTAGAATTAAAGCTTGAAAAGAAGTTTTTTTAATAATTTTAAATGTTTAAATAATTTATTTTAATTAAAATAAAAATTAAAAATTTTTATAAATTTTCACCTAAAATCATATATCTAACTAACCTAGCTACATTAACTTAGAAAGGAGGGGTTTTTAAAAATTTTTTTAAAGTTTAAATAATTTTATTTAAAATAAAATTTTTATAATAATTGAATTAAAAAATGTATAATTTTGATAATTATTTTTATCTTTTAACTTGTCATTGGTTCTTGATTTTCTTGTTTCTTAATTTGCCATTCACAAAGTATGTCCTTCACTAACATGTTCAACTGAACGCACTGCTTGCACAGGTCGAATGAAAGCTTGACTCCTCCATCTTCTTTTTCAACAATTCTGCTTGTACTATGAAATAAAATGTTCGAGCAGGTCCTACATACGCGGAATTCAAGTCTTGGGATGTACTTCATACGTACCAATTTCCACAACATTTTGTTAGTTGTTGTTGTACTTTTAGGATTAAGTTTTTTTAATGCTGACTTTTTACTTAACCAAACATCTTTTTCACCATTGTTTTCAGCAAGTGACTTTTTTTCTTCAATAATTTCTATAATTTCTGGTTGTACTTCTTCCTTTATTAATGAGTTTGGTGAATTAGAACTAGCCATCTTTTTTTTTTAAATTTTACTTGAATAATTAAAGAATGATTTTTTGTCAGAAACTTGGGTATTTATATCAAAAAAATGGGCGGGGCTTATTTTACTCTTTAATGATTTTACACAAAATCAGCACATATTTAAAGGCGGAACTTTTACTTTTTTCAATCATTTCAATTTAAATTTACTATTTATTAATAAATTATGTCTAATCTCTTAGAAAAAATTTCAAAAATTCTTAATTGTACTCCGGAAGAAGTCCGTCATCGATTAACAAATAAATGTGAAAGGGATCGTGTACTCGATGAAATAAGAGGGAAAGCTTTAAAAACTAATTATTTGAATAGAAATGGGACAAAACAAATAATTTATTGTGATGGAATTACTACACTTGGTTCACACCAGATTATGGCATATGGGAATCTCAGACACCCATTTAATATTTGTGTTAGTGCTTATTTTCATGCCAGACACAAAATTCTTTTAAAACATCCTTTTCATCAATGTATTTATTATAAGAACTGCTATTACCCTTTGGAATTGATTAATGTATCGCAAGACTTTGATGATTCCGACTCTGATGTATCAATTTTAATGAATAATCGTAGAAAAAAAGCTTCATCTTTCTCAGAAACTGCTTCTTCTCACGAAACTAGTAGTTTTTCAAATAAAACTTTTAAAAACACTCATTGTGATGAAACACACTCTAAGGATGTTGGGCGTGCCAGGCAAGGAATTCTCTGGCTATATGTACCTGACAAGAATTTATGGGAAAAACACTATATTAGCTTAATTTCTTCTATGTAATTTACATTTTTTGTCTTTGTTTCCTTAATTTTTCTAAAATTTCATCTTCTATTCCATAATTTTTCTAAAATTTCATCTTCTTTTCGTTAATATTGCATATTTACCCCTTAAAACTACATCTTCTATGCACTAATATTTTAAAAAAGTTGTCTTCTTAACACTAATATTTTACAAAAGTTAATTTCTTTTTCTTAATTTTTATTGAATCTGTTCTTCATTTCGTTAGTTTTGCAATTTTTCCTTAAAATTTATTTTCCTAATTCTAATATTTTTAAAAAAGTTTTCATTTTATTAAATTTTATTCAAATAAATTTTATTAAATTATTTCCTTATTCATTCTATAAATGGACAGTCCCGTGATCAAATTTTACTAAATTTCCGTTCATCCATCTTAATTCTATTTCAATTTCATTTATTTCACGTGGTTGTACAGGAATGAACATTGGATGGTCATAAACTCTTTCAACAACACCTCCCGATTTATTTTCAACTGCAACTATTCTTAGAAGAGAACTAATTGCATTTCCCATAATTACACTGTTAGTCAGTCCTTTTGAGTATACCGCAAAACTTGTAAATCCTCCTTTTAAGTCTATTCCATATTTTCCAATTTGTCCATTTTTTACGGGACGTTTTGGAAATCCTAAGACATAGCAGAGTTGTGTTGATATATTTATAGTAGTAATTTCTGGATCATTGAACAATGCACGAAAACGATCAATACTCTCCAAGTATTCAAATTCAATGTCTGAATATAAATCAGTATCTTTTATTTGCTCTTCAATCAACGACTCTAGTTTTTCGTTGTCCTTTTTCTCATTTTGTTCTATAAATATATCACTTGTTGGTATTATTTGTGATGAAGTATTCAAATCTAATATTGGTCTTTTTCTACTTTTGTTTTCTTCCTGTTCATTTATTTGTACCTCATTAGCATCATCTGCAACATCTTCTATAGGTATAATGTTATCATTTTCATTTATATTAGCCTCCAGACTTTCGCCAGTATCTGATGGAGGATCGATTGGTATAGGGTTACCGTTAACATCCAATTTTCTTGCATGTTTTAGTTTCTCTTCCTTCCAAAACTGGTCTTTTTCATCCTTACGTTCAAGTTTTTTCTTAATATTTTCTTGTAAATTTTTTTCTTCCTCTACATGTCTTTCTCTTACAATATCAATCATTTCCTCAGTAATTACAGGTCTAGGAAGCTGGCTATCTTCACCTATCTTTCCTGCATTCTCTAAATATTCAGGATGTGTTTCCTCTTCAATTTTTTCCATTTGTTCAATTTCATCTTTTGTAGGTTTCTTTGGAAATTTTAAATATATATTGCGTTTAAATACCTCCTGCCGAATTGCCTTATATCTGTTTCTTCTATATAAAAATAATTTATTATTTTCATCAATTTCTTTGCGAAGTTTTTCTTTTTCTTCTTCGTTTAGTTCGTGTAGAGTATCTCTTTTTTCACGTATTCCTGAATGAAATTCTTCTAAATCATTCAAATTTTTTCCAAGCGTAATCAAGTGATCATCTGGATGATCGGCAAAAAATTTTTCAACATATTCTTTATGCTTTTTAGAATTTTTCTGGTGAAATTCTTCATTGCTCAATTTCAAATCTCTTTCTATAATAGTCGATTCCAATACTTCTAAATTTTTTCTCATCTGTTTAATTCTAGTACTAAGTCTCTGAATTTCTTGATTTGAACGTATATTTACACCTTCTTCTTCGCTTACTTTAATTTTTTGTATTAATGCAATATAATTTTTTATAATATTTACTTCCAATCTTATAAGTTGCTCATGATAATTATCTTTATATTTTTCTAAAAACTGATTTACAATTTGTTGTACATCAAGATTATCTCTTTTCCTAGCTTCTTCCTTTAAGATAGCTATATTTTCCTTTTTCTGTTCTGATAGCGAATTTAAATGATCAAGTTGTTCCTGAAGAGCAGTTTTATAATAAGGATCTTTTGCCTCTTTAATTTCTTTTGATTTTTTCTCAATATCGAGTTTATGAACTTCAAATTCGTGTTCGAACGTGCTAATACCATCCCAATAATCAATAATATGTATAATAAAAAATCCATCAACAAAACCTTGTCTTTGAAGTTCTTCAAGCTTTCTAAGATTCATCGTTTCTCTCCTAAATCTTTTTTACTGATTTCAACTCTCTCAAACTGCGAGAAGAATGCGCTTGACATCTAAAGAGTTGAGTGATTTTTAGGAATTTTTTTTAATTTTTCAGTCAAAAATTCTTCCAAGTAAAAAATATTTAAAATGTCAAAAAACACAGACTATTTGAATTCAATAAGTGATATCGGCTCAATTATTATAACTGTCATATGTGCAATTTTTTTGCTAATATTAATATGTCCACTATATAAATTTTCGAAAGAAAGGATTCCTCTATTCATTTTATTTAGTAAGGTATGTATTAATTTGATTATTTAGAAGATATCTTCAATGTAGGCACCGTTTAATTTTGGAAAGTTACCATTTCATCGTTAAATGATTAATCAACATTTTTAACCATTTTATTTAAAGGAAGATTGTAAAGGGTAACAAAACCTTTGCCAGTCTACATTCGATAACATTATCAAATTAATGTTACGAACCTTTTGGGATTATAGAAATAAATTTACTTAAATTTTAAAAATAATTATTAAATTTTAGTCATGTTTTAACATCTTAAGTATATTCATAGTGATTTTACTATATGCAATTAAATATATATTTGCATCTGTTCCAGAACAATTAAGAAACTTTTTTTATTATTTATCACCTATTTACCAACTTGGATTAAATGCATCATATTTACTTATGGTTGTTCTGGCATTAAATCGATTTCATGCAGTTTTCTTTATATTTAGTTATCAAAATATGTGGAAAAAAAGGTTTTAATTTTTTTATTAATATTTTTTTTATTTAATTTTTAACAGTAATGTTAAATACATTATTTTTGCTACATGTCTTCTTACAATAATTTATACAGCCGTAAATTTTACACTAATCTATAGTGGACTAAATGCTGGAATTTTAAGGTAATGATTGCTTAATAAATTTATTAGCTGAAATTTTTTTTATTTTTTTAACTTAAATATTCAATGAAAATTAGTATCTGTGGGTTATTGTGAGTGCTGATCACAAATCTGATTTTGCCAAGTCATCAATTTTATATATGATTTTTCATCGAGTATTTTATTCTTTATAAAATTGCATTCCCTCTAATTTAGTTGATAATTATTAATGGATGTTTTTGAGTTTTCTAACAATAAGTAGATTAATGAATATGTTATTATCTAGTGAATAATTGATTTTATTATATTTTCCTTCGTTTTCAAAGACATGAAGTTGATTGAAAATCTGGTACTTGATGAAAATCATAGATAAAATCAATGCTTTGGTAAAATCTAATATCAGATTCGCGATCAGCGCCTTCAATACCCCCAAATACTAATTTTCACTGAAAACAATATTTTCGGGAGCCATATTCTCAGGTTTCTAATTCTCTTTCTTTATTATATTTTATTTATTTTCTCGCGAATAAATTGGGTATGCACCAGGGATGGGCAAAATTGGAAAATAAAATCCGAAATACGAAATCCGAAATAAAATGTAAAAAAATAAAAACCGAAATACGATATCCGAAATAAAAATGTCTAAAAAACCCGAACAATCCGAAACTTCCGAAACTTGCCCATCCCTGGTATGCACTTAAAATTTCAAAACGCTTACAAAGGAAGGGTCCCCAGGTGTCCGCGGGACTTCGGGATGAAATTTTGCAGAGAGAAAGATTATACCCTACTTTTATTGTGAAATTTTCACCGTTTTTGCTAAGGGACATCTGGAACCGAGTTATAGGTCCCTGAAAATCTACTCATTTTTTGAAGTGAAAAATTAGAATATGAATATGGTATACTTTCGAAGAGCTCTTTGAGCTGAGTTGAATGAGACAAAAAATAGCTTCTGGTCTCAAGTCTGAGCCGAGTTATAGGTCCATGAATATTGAAAAACCAAAGGGGAGAGTAAGCTCCCTCTCGGTAATCACCTAAATGGGCTTAGTTAGTCTTTCAAGTATAACTTTGTCAACATTTGTCCAATCAAGCTAATTTTTGTGTCATTCGACTCAGCTCGAAGAGCTCCTTCGAATGAGCTATCATACTCATATTTGAATTTTTCACCTCAAAAATGAGCTTACTCCTCCCCTATGGTTTTTCAATATTCATGGACCTATATCTCGGTCCCAGATGTCCCTTAGCAAAAACGTTGAAAATTTCATAATAAAAGAGGGTATAATCTATCTATCTGCAAAGTTTCATCCCGAAGTCCTGCGGACACCTGGGGACCCTCCCTTTGTTAGGTAAGGGTTTATAATTTATCAAAAGATTAAGCCATGTATTAGTTTCTATTAGGGTTGTACGGGATCGGGATCCCAACCAACAATCGGGATCGGGATTTGAGAATTGCAATACCGATCACGATCCCGAGTCGGGATCGGGATTGGCTAAAGTCGGGATCGGGATTTCACATTTTTGATTCTATACCGATCCCGGCCCGAGATCGGGATTGAAAATCGGGATTTTCGCACTAATTGTAAAAATCTTAAAATCGAGAAAAAAATTTTTGAAATGGATTATTTTTCTTTGCAGAGAAAATTATTACAAACAGGGTTTTTCTGGGTTGCGCGCAAGTGCCGAGACGTTAAATTTTCATAAATTATGTTTTTTTAGCGCCGTAGGCAAAAATTTTTTTTTTATTTTTAAATCTCTGTTGCTAAAAATTACACTTTTTTATGCCATAGACGAAAAGTTCAGACTTAATTTGCTAATTTTTAAAACAAAAAAAATAGCTAGCAGCAATTAGCGTACAACTTTTCTATAATAGTGGATTCTAGCGCAATCAAAAACACGAAAAACTAAAAATATAATGATAAAATTAGTAATATATAAAAAATTTTTAAAGGAATCGGGATCGGGATTTTGGAGCTAATACCGATCCCGATACCGAGTCCAACACGGGATCGGGATCAGCAAAAACCGGGATCGGGATTCAGAAAAGTCGGGATAATCCCGACCGGGATCCCGATCCCGTACAACCCTAATTTCTATCCAATGGCTTTGCATACTATTATGCGACTAACTGGACGTATAGTTTTATTTATTAAGGGTAGCCTAGTATCAAACAGTATCATTTAAAAACGTTCACTTCCAGCTTTAATTTTTTAATTTTATCAAATTTATAAAAATATATTCTTTCCCAGCAGTGGTGGGATATTAATGCCTGGTGATTTATCACTTGTAATTTCGTTTTGTTTATCTGTATTGATTTATTCAGCTGTTCTGGCAAAATTTTGCTATGATTACAGTTTGTTATTTTGGTACTTTCCCGTTAACTCTCCCATATTTCTTATTCATACAAATTGTCAATGGACATAATGGTCAGATATATTTATAAGGATTAAATTAGTGTGAAAATTTAGAGGTTTTATTTCTTTTTGTATTTTAGAATGTTTGATCTTTATTAGGGTTGCCGTTTTCGGTACGGGCCGGCGTTCGGTACTTACTTTTTCGGGTTTCATTTTTTCGTGTCGAGTCTTTTTCGGGTTTTCGGGTTTTGATTTTTTTCGTGTCGAGTCTTTTTCGGGTTTTCGGGTTTTGATTTTTTTCGGGCGGACGAGCGGTTCTTTTTCGGGCGGGCGGGCGAGCGGGTCTTTTTCGGAACATTTTTTTAATAAATTTAAATACACATTAAAAAATTTTTTTTTATATTTTTAAAGATAATTTTATTTAAAATATAAATTTTTAAAAAATCACTCTTCATCTTGTTCTGTCAAAGTTGTATCTGTTGCTGGACTAATTTTAAATTTTTTAAAGATGATTTTATAATTAAAATTTCTTCTGCTCTTTCTCCATTTAATCTAGATCGACATTTATCTGCATACAGACGAGTTGCAGAAGAAAAAAGTCTTTCAGAAGAGACGCTTGTTGACGGTATACTATGAAGAATTCTTCCAAGAACTCAAGATATTGAGGTTTATAGACTAGAATAAAAATAAAGTCAGAGAAAAAGAGCAAGAAAGTTAGTGTTTAGCTATAATCGATTAAAAAATAAATTCAATTTTTCGAGTCTTTTTCGAGACTTTTTCGGGTTTTCGGGTTTCATTTTTTCGTGTCGAGTCTTTTTCGGGTTTTCGGGTTTTGAATTTTTTCGTGTCGAGTCTTTTTCGGGTTTTCGGGTTTTGATTTTTTTCGTGTCGAGTCTTTTTCGGGTTCATCGGGTTTATTTCATCGAACCCGCTCGATCTTTCGGTACTCGGGTCGGGCGGGTTGGCAACCCTAATCTTTATGTCCATTTGTAGGTGAAGGAGGAATAAATGATTGAGGAGAGTTAACCAAAATTTACCATTATTTTTATTTATTTTATCTTTTAAAAAGAAATTAAAAAAAATACTCAACCATCTGGAAACGAAAATACAGCAAAAGGCCGTATTGTAATTTTTATTATATGTTTGGTTAGCATCACTCCTTGCCCTATATTAATTGGATTATACTATTTAAATAGTGCTTATTATGAATATGCGCTAAATTTAAAAAATGACCAATCGATTTTATATGCAATTATTTATGCCTTTTTTAATTCTGATTTTATTGTAATTCAATGCATTGAAGAATTTTGTTTAGTTATAATTTTATAACGTGCCCCAATCATTGCCAACCATTAAGGCGTGGCCTATCTTATTTAGCTAATACCTACCACCCCAATAAAACACTTGACTTTTACTTTACTTAATTTAATTGCCTTACATCATATATTTGTTAATTTTACTTCTGAATAAATATTTGTTTAAAGATGTAATTTTAAATACTATTTTAGAATTGGGGTTTGGGTACTTTAGGGGTTTTAGCTATTTAATTCCTTCTTATATTAACTTCCTTTCCCAATCGAACCCCGACGCCTTTCCTGCTACGGATTGGCATAATCGGTGGTTCTCGAACATTTGTGCCTTGTGGCTTCTCCTCCCCGCTTATCCCCCATTACATGGTGCCGCTAGCATTATTGGGATATTTTTCTCTATCCTCTTTCCTTTAATATAAAGTTTTTTTTCTCTCTTCTTCTTAAATGCCTTTTAATAATAATTGCGCGCAATAAAACAATTAAATATTAAATATTATTAATAATAATTTTAAAAACTTTAATTTAAAATATATAAACCTAATTATATTATATGCTATATAGAGAATCTAATTTTAAATAATTTAAAAATATAAATTTTCGGTATCTCTCTTTCCTTTTAAATTTAAAAAATAAAATAACTTTTAGTCTATTCATTTCCCTGCCATCTCATCCCTATAGGAAAAAAAAACAGTCAAAAATAATATATTAATATACATTTTGCTCAAAACACTTTTAGACATATTTTAGTATACTTTGGAGTGGACTGATCACCCATTCCTTTTAATTTATTCAAAATTTCAAAAAAAAAGCAAAATAACAATTTTAAATAAAAGAAAATAAGAAAATAATTTTTTTTAAAATAAAAGGCAAAAAAAAAAAAGAGAAAAATATATATAAATAAAAGAATTAATTAAATCTGCACAAAATTTTTTTTTATAGAGAAAAATAAATATACAATAAAGTAAATCGGCAATCTTTTACCCTTTTTTTAAATAAAATTTATCTTTTAATTAAAAATAAATACATTCAATGAGAGAATTTTTTATTCCATCTTATTTAAATTAAATTAAAACATTTTTATTTCTTTATTTATTTTTTTACATAAATTAAATATATCTTTATTCTATTTAAAGAAAAAACTAATTTTAAATTTTTTTAGTTTAATTTTTGTTCTCCTTTTTAAATTATTCAAAAAGAATATACATATAAATTTACACTATTTTTTATAAACATTGCCTTTTACAATTTTTCTCCTCCTCTTTAAAAAAATTTTTTTTTTTTTTCCTTTTGTTTTTATTTCTCCCTCCTATTGACACACTCCACCCATCAACGAATATATATATACTAATGAAATGAGAAAAGATTATAACATTCTCTCAAAAAAATAAAATATTTAAAAATAGCCATTTTAAAGAAAAATTTTCCCAATAAATTAAAAATAATTATATTTAATATTTTAAATTAATTTCTAAATTAATTTTAATATTTTTTCACTCCCTCTTCAATATTTAAAATAAATAAAATAAATATTTTTAATTTAATATATTAATTATTATTCTACACTAAATAAATATTATTATTCTTCAAATTAAAAATTAATTTAATTAATATTCAACTTAAAATAATTATTTTAAAAATAGTAAATACTATATTCAACTATTATATAAAAATATATATATAAATAATAATAAATTAACTGATTCATAGAATCACATAATATCGTCTAAAGGCCAGCATATATATAAAAAATAATAATATTAAATTATTACAAATTAAATTAAATAATCTATTAATTAAAAAAGAAGAAAAATTCTCCAAATTAACTACACATTTTTATAAATATAATATTTAATTTACTAATTTAAATAATTCAATTATTTTTAATTTTACTAGCCACTGCCAAAGGTTCCATATTGGCGAAGGTTTTTTTAAAAACGACCTGGCAACCTAGATAAATAAATAATAATAAAATATATCCTTCCAATAATAATAAATTTATAAATAAAAGAAGAAAAAAGTTCCGAATTTAAATAATTTATTTGAAAAATTTTTTAATCTAGCCACTGCTAAGGTTGCAGTGCTCTAAAAGTTCATAGAACGACCTGGCAACCTAGGTTAAAAAATAATAATAATAATAAATATTTTTTTCCCATTTGAGGATTGAATAATTAATTTTAATTAATTAAACTTATTTATAAATTGATATAATTTCTTAATTCAGCCACTGCCAAGGCTGCATTTTTGCTATAAAGTTCAAGGGAACAGCCTAGCAACCTGATTTATTAGACATAAAAATAATATTTAAATTAATAAAATTTGTTATAATTTATATAATAATTAATTTATTTAAATAATAAACAATATAAAATATTTTAAAGAAAAAAGACACTACAAGCGCAGAGACATCTTCAGTTTTAAATAACTATAATAATAATTAAATAAATAACTAAAATATTAATTTATAAAAAATAATATATCTTTCGCCGTCCATTACATAAATAAATATAATAATATATAATTACAAAAATTTCTTCCAATAATCAATATAACTTTGCATCGAGTATTCAAACACGAAGCCAAAAACGAAAGGCTCAGTTAACCAATATAGAATCGACAGACATAGAAAGTGATACTGATACAATAAATTCAGAATTTTTAACGCCAAAAGATAATAACAGAACATTAATTATAACTCCTGATCCTAGCCCGAAATTAAGTAATAGCCCTTTTTATAGAAATATAAATAAAACAAAAAATAAAATGGATTTACAAGATCTAATGAACGCTATCCAAGAGATTAAAGAACAATTAGATAAACCAAAACCACAATTACCAAATTTAATACCGCCAAAATATAGAGGAAGAGATGATCCCAAGGATTGGGAACAATACCTAAAAGAATATTGTAGAATCGGCGATGCCCTTGGTTGGGATGAAAAAACGTTGTCTAAAACATTACCAAACTATTTAGAATCAGAGGCTCTAGCCATGTATGACTTATTGACTGAAGAGGATAAAAGTTCGTGGGATAATATTAAAAAAGCTATGGGTGTTAAATTAAGCCAGGATCATCAAGGAAATTGTCTGGCAAGATCCCAATTATTATTAAGAGACCAGAAACCGGGTGAATCTGTTTCTGAGTTCGCAGCTGCCATTGAGTCCTTAGTTAAAAAAGGATTTCCCAAAGATAAATATACCGAAGTACAAAGAAATGAATTAATAGTTGACGCATTTTATAGGGGATTAAAATATAATTTAAGAAAAGTCCTAATTAGGCAACAACAGCCCAGAACCTTAGCTGAGGCAATAACTTGCGCTCAAAAGGAGGAATTAAACCAAAGAATTTTAGCTGAAGAAGAATTAAAAATTAATGGAAAATCAAGACAAGAGTCGTTGGAAAATGAGCAATATAGATTATGTAGAGAATTAGAAAAGTTAAAAGCACAATTATCTGAAAAATTAGGTGAGGAAAAAATTAATATTGTTAAAACAGAACAAAGTTGTTCCAACTGTCCTAACTGTACCCCAATGCCATTAGCAAATATTAATACAAGAACACCTAGTTATATGCCCTATCATAACCCATCTTATAATTATTATAATAATAGGAGAGGATTTTATAATAGAAGAGGAAATAACCAAAATCGTCAATTTAATTATAATCAATATAACCCAATGAGACACCAAAATCCTAACAATAATAACTATAATTATAATTACGATAATAATAACTATCATAACGCAAATTATAACAATAACTCAAATTTAGTTCCTAATAATAATAATTCAAATTTCGGTCCTTATAGACCACGACGTAGAGGTAGAGGAGGCTACCCTGTAACAGCAATATTACCATTTATAGTCACTTTAATTTATTTAATAAATTTTAATAATTCAATTGATGGATTTTCGCATAACTGCCAAAAATATATATTCACAGGACTTGGAATGAGATGTAGTAAAACATTAATAAATGAATGTAATCAAGTAAAAACGCCTATAAAAATAAATCATACTGAATGTCTAACTTTTACATATCCTATAAGAAAAAATTTAAAAATATTCCCTTCGGAACCAAGATGGAAAATCTCAAAAACTATTTATGATAAAAATTGTGAACACGTGTATGAATCAATTTACATATCATTTGCAAAAATGTATTCATTTGACGGAGTGTGGATTAATAGTAAATTATTAGAGAAGCCATGCCCAATTTCCCCAAATTATTACTTAAGTAAATACGATTCAATAATATGGGATAAACTTAATCCTTTATATAAAAATAAAATTAACATTTTGAATATAATAGGAATTGAAAATGTAGTAAAAGCTGAAAATATTGACAATTGGATTTTAAAAACAAAACTTATGGAAATCACAGAAAATTTAGATTGTATTAAGCATAAAAATGAGAAATATTTTAATATACATTTACCAAATTGGACACAAAACATAAATAAATTTATAAATACAACAAAATGGGTTGAAGCAAGAATTGCTAAAAATGTAGGAAATATTAAAGAAAATATAATAAATTCAACAAACCTAGTAATTGACAAAACAAAAAATTTTTCAACCTCTATTAAAACTAATATTGAGGAAAATACTATTAATAAGTTTCGTGAATTTACTAATACGCTTAAAAATTTTTTAGAAGATATCTGGTGGTGGATAAAATTTATAGTATTTGGAATTATAATACCTGGAGCAATTATTTATTTTTTAATACTTACCTATTCATATTATAGAAAAATTAAATTATTTTTTACTGATATAAATTGGCCATGGAGAGTATTTAGAATTAATGCAATAGAATTGCAAGAGAGACAAGCTATTGACAAGGAAATCGATAACAATAATAATAATTCTAATAAAATAAATAAAAATAAATATAATAATTTAATCGATAAAAATAGTCTTAATAAAATAAAAATTAAAACTAACAATAATAATTCACTAAAATCTGAAAAAGAATCAGAAATAAATTATCTTAATTCGTCATATAATATTTTCGAAGACAGAGAAAAATTACCAATACTATATATACCAATCGGAATAAAATTATACCCTGCAATTATTGACACCGGTTCGAACATTTCATTCGGTCCAATACGTATATTTGAAGAAGCTTTGTTAAAAATTAATGAAATTGAACCAATAAATGTTAAACTTTGTGGTGGTGCAATTATTAAATTTTCAAAAATAACAAAATTGCAATTAATGCCTAAAGGTTTCCAAATAATCAATGTTAATTTTTATTTATATGAAGATTTTAATATTCCACTAATAATCGGCTTAGACCATTTAAAAACATTTGAAAAATACGGAATAAAACCATTTTTTAATAATTACGGAAAAATCACATTTGACTTCACCGATTACGATATAAATTATATAAATTCATTTAATAATAATAAATATAAAGAGAATCATTAAAAGAAAAAAGACTGGATATTATTGAGTGGATAGAATTAAATTCCCCAAAATTTGAAAAAATGCTTCCAGATTTAATTACAACAAAACACCCTCGTTTACCAATAATAAATATAATTGTAAACCAAGTTGATACAGAAGCATTGTTTGACTCAGGAGCAGAAATTACACTCTGTTCAGTCTCATTCGCAAAAAATATTAAAGCAAAAAATGTATATTATAAATATTTGCCAAAATTATATACACCTATTGGAAAAGAAAAAATTAAAATTATTGGTTGCTGTATAATGATATTAGAAGTTGGAGTTTTTATTGGTGAAATTTTCGTCTGGCTAACTGACGAAAATGTAATACCATTTAACTTTATTCTCGGATATGACACTATTAAAATAATATGTAAACAAATTGGATGTATTCCAATAAAGACAGGAGAAATTTTTATAAATAAAAATAACAAAGCGTATTTACAAAACCCATTTTGGAAAACTAATATATCTTATATGTACTCAACAGAAAATTACACAAGCAAAAATAATCATAGTATGTTACCGGTGATACCAATGAAAATAAACGGTCAAAATATAAGATCATTATTCGACTCCGGAGCTTCTATATCATATTTAAGAGAAAGTATTATGTATAATTATAACTTAACACCAATAAATAATATAAATTTACCTAAAGCTAGAACAGCAAACCAGTCCATATTTAAATTTATAACAAAGTGCCAAGCTAATATACAAATTGGAAATATTTATTTTAATTATACATTTTATGTAACAGAAGATAATAACTGTCCCTATCCATGTCTAGTCGGTGCGGATTTTATGAGAAAATTGAACGAACTTGGAAACAATATCAGTTTAGAATTTCATAGAAATAAGATACTAATAGGAGAATCAGAAATACCACTAATTGCATTCATAAAAACTCAACAAAATATTGGAGATAATAAAAATAATTTTAATACAAATAATAATTTCATACTCGTTATTTCACCAAATGAAATAATACTAGATCCAAGAACAGATAATTTAATTAGAGGGACAACTGAATATGAATGTCCAGATACTTACATAACAAATCCACCAACACATTTTGCTTCAGAATTTTTTCTAGTAGGAAGAACTATTGTTAACCCTGGACCATTAAAAAATATTAAATTAAGATTAATGAACCCCACACAAATAAAAATAAAAATTCAACCAGGAGAGGTTATTGCACTATTAGAAACAATAAATAATGAAACTGAAATTATTGATATAAAATTTAATAATGAACTTTCAAATAATAATTTTAAAACATACTCACAATATAAACCTGTCTATAGTTGCCAAATAATGGATTATGAATTTTTAAAAGGAATAAATTTGGAAAAATCGATATTAAGTAACGATGCGAAAGAAAAACTTAAACAAATAATATGCCAATATAAACATGTATTTACAGAAAAAAGTAATTATAAAGGCTCAATCCAGCATAATATTAATATAGAACCAGGAAAAGGTCCCGTTTCCTCAAGGCAATATAGAGTGCCAATGACAATGAAAGATGAAATAAAAAAACAAGTCGAACAAATGCTTAAAGATGGCATTATAGAACATTCTAATTCACAATTCGCTTCACCCGTTGTCCTTGTTAAGAAAAAAAATGGAGATATGCGTTTCGCAATAGATTATAGAAAATTAAATGCTATAACAATTAAACAAATTTACCATTTACCTCTAATTAATGAAATAAGAGAAGAAGTAGCAGGAAAAAAGATATTTACTAGTTTTGACTTTAAATCTGGTTTTCACCAAATAACAATGAATCCCGAGCATAAAGAAAAGACTGCATTTTCATGTTGGATGGGGCTTTTTCAATTCATAAGAGTACCATTTGGACTGTGTGGAGCCCCTACGACGTTTATGAGAGCCATGAATGAATTAAAAAAATATATATCCGCCTCATTTTTAATATATATCGACGACGTAATTTTATCGTCGCAAAACGAAAATGAACATTTAAAAGATATTGAGCAATTTTTATACGTAGTTTCACAATTTGGAATGAGATTAAAATTAGAAAAATGTGAATTTGGATTAAAAGAAATAAAATATTTAGGATTTTTTATATCTGAATATGGAATTAGACCAGATCCAAAAGACTTGGAATGTATTGACAAAATTAATCCTCCAAATAAGTTGAAAGATTTAAGAGCATTTTTAGGAGCAGTAAATTACTTTAGAAAATTTATTCCATTATGTGCTAAAATTTTAGGACCATTATACGAATTAACAAAAGAAAATAAATTTAAAGCCTCTAAAGATTGGAATGAGGAAGAATGGAATTCATTTAATTTAATTAAAGAAAAATTAAAAACCCCACCAGTTTTAGCTCCTCCTAATCCTAAAGAATCTTATATAATAGAAACAGATGCATCATTAAAAGGAATTGGAGCGATTTTAATACAAAATAAACACCCCGTTGCTTATTATTCTCGTACATTAAAAGACACTGAAAAACGTTATCATATAAATGAATTAGAAGCTTTAGCAATTCAGCAAGCTTTAGAAGAATTTTCCCCTTATATTATTGGAACAGGTACAACAATTATAAAAACAGATAATAACCCAATATGTGCTATTTTAACTAGAAAAGATTTAACCGGTCGTTTAGCAAAATTTCAATTATCTATACAAGCTTATGATACTAAAATAATTCACAGATCAGGAAAAACAAATAAATTCGCAGATTTATTAAGTAGACAAGTTAATGTAATAACAAGATCAAAAAAACTAGCACATTATTTATCTAGCTCTGAGAGCGATAATGACGAACAAATTAACACTAAAGAAAATAAAATATCGATATTAGAAACAATTAAATTACAAAAAATGTGCCCCGAATTAAGAAAAATAATAAGTGCCTTAAATGGATTTTTCCCACAAATAAAAATGAAAAAGAACTCTTGGAAGAAAAAATTAAAAAATATTCAATATTAAATGGAGCGTTACATTATATTGATATAAAAGGAACCGCAAGACTTGTAATACCTTATATTATGAGAGAAAATATACTTAAAATTATGCATGATGATTCTGGGCAAGGAGGGCATCTAGGAGTAAATAAAACAATAGAAAAAATGAAATATAGATATTACTGGCCAGATATGTCTGAAGATATTAAAAAATATATTAAATCATGTGAATCATGTCAAAAAATAAAAGATAATTTTCATCCGAATCATGAAGAATTATACCCAATTAATAAACCAAATATTCCCTTCGAACATTTACACATAGATATAATGGGACCAATAATAATAAGTAACAAAGGATCAAAATATATATTATCAATTATAGATAGTTTTTCAAAATATTTAATATGTTGGCCATTAAAAGATCAAACCGCGCCTTCGATAATGAGAATTATTATTGATAACATAATAACAAAATTTGGAACCCCAAAATATATAACTAGTGATCAAGGTAGAAATTTTACATCCCAAATTATGAAAGATATATCTAAAATATTTGGATTTGAACAAATATTTACTGTAAGTTATCATCAACAGGCTAATGGACAAGTTGAAAGATCTAATAGAATAATTAAAAATATTTTATGTCATTATGTTGATAATGAAGGTAGAAATTGGGAAGAACATTTACAATTAGCCACTATGTCATATAATTCGGCAAAACAAGAAAGTACTCAAATGTCACCATTTTATATTTTATTTGGAAGAGAAATGAAATTACCTATCGATATAATACTTAATTATAATGAAAAAGATAATAATAATATTAATAACAATAATAATATCGATAATAATATTAATAATAATAATGATATCAATAATACACTATTTTACGAGAATTTAAACAATAAATTTAAAAATATATGGAATCAAACAAAAATAAATATCGAAAAAGCACAAGAAAAACAAAAACAAAATTTCGATAAAAAAATTAACCCCTCAAATTTTAAATTAGGGGATTTAGTGATGAAAAAAATAGAAGTGCCATTACATAAATTTTCAAATAAATATGATGGACCATTCGAGATTATATCAATAAATAAACCAAATATAATATTAAAAGAAAATGGATCGAAAATAACTAAAACACATATGGACAAAATAAAACTCTTTAATAACAAAGCCGCTCTCGAATTAAGAGAGCCATATAATAAGATAAAATATAAAGATAAAAATTTAGAAGAGTCGGAGTCGGAAATTAACATATAATATTTATATATAATATTTAAAATAATAAAATAATCATTTTCTTTAATTTTTTTTATTATAATAACCCACATTTCCCATTTTACATAAAAAATAATAATAATAAATTAAAATAATTTATTAGTTACATTAATATACAATATATTAACAATAATTTTTTTAACCATAATTTCATTATCCTTTATTTTTACCATCTAATATAACCTTTTTTTTACTTTGCTAAACTTAAATTTAATTTTTTTTTAAGTTAAAATTCTAAATCAAGGCAAATTTTTGTATTCAATCATGTCGGAATCTGCTGGAAAAATTAATGAAAAAAAAGTGTGGAAAATGAAGAAAAAAATAAATTGGAAAAAATTCCAAAATTAAAATGTTCAGGAAAATGTTTTGGTGAGCTTAAGGAGAGTCTTGATGGTATAAAGGAGGCTATAATGATGCTGGTTGAAAAAAAAGAAGAAACTACAACGGATGAATCCTCTGTGGATGTGGAAGTGCAAGAGGTAAACAACATCAACAATAGTAACCGTGGTGGGCGACCACAGTATCAGCGTTTTCGTGGAGGCCGTGGTATAATGCGCCGTCCAAACATCAGATTTTATGAACCATATGATTATGGAGATCGTTACAACGACCGTTATCGAAGAGCCGGCAGTGTTCCCCGACGTTACTAAGATGTGGCACGTTTTAAAGAAGAGAAAAAAATAATAAAAAAAAATATTAAAATATTTTGCTTTAAATTTAGTAAATTTAACTTTAATCTTCCCCCTTTTTATTGCCATTTTGCCTCAAAATATTTTTAAAATATTCCATTAATTTAAAAATAATTTTTTTTTAACCACACCACATTTCAAAAAAAATATATAATATTTTTCAAATTCCCCCTTAAAACAATTTTTTTAACTAATTTTTTATTAACCAATTTCTTAAATTTTAACTCAATTCCCCATTTTTTTTTATTATTAAATGCCATTTTGCCATTTTTGCCGTCTCGGTCATAATATTTTTTAAATCTCACACCCAATTAAATAATATTTTTAAATTTCACCCCTTAAAAAAATTAAAAATTTTTTATTATCCAATTTATAAAAAATTAAAAAAAAAAATTAATTAATATTCAAAAATAATTTTTTTCTTTTATTTATCCACACCAAAATGCCGAGGACGGCATAAAAAGAAAAGATGGCATATAACGTGCCCCAATCATTGCCAACCATTAAGGCGTGGCCTATCTTATTTAGCTAATACCTACCACCCCAATAAAACACTTGACTTTTACTTTACTTAATTTAATTGCCTTACATCATATATTTGTTAATTTTACTTCTGAATAAATATTTGTTTAAAGATGTAATTTTAAATACTATTTTAGGATTGGGGTTTGGGTACTTTAGGGGTTTTAGCTATTTAATTCCTTCTTATATTAACTTCCTTTCCCAATCGAACCCCGACGCCTTTCCTGCTACGGATTGGCATAATCGGTGGTTCTCGAACATTTGTGCCTTGTGGCTTCTCCTCCCCGCTTATCCCCCATTACAATTTCAAAAGATTTTCGTAAATTAATTAAAAATCAATTTAAAAGAAATGTTCAAATTAATAATGTAGTTGCCCCAGTTTTTATTGCAAATAACTCACAAAATATTAGAATTCGTCAAGTACAAAGAAATAATTTGATAAATAATTAAATACTATTTGATTTTTAATATTTCCCCATTCAATATAGATTTACCAAAATAAAGCAAAATAATATGTAAATATCATGCTTTTTGTCGTAATGGATTGCGGTGTATCCAAATTATATAATACATATAACATCACGAACTAACATTTTATACAAAACACAATAATGGGCAAACAATAAACTTAAAATTTACCATTGGAAAAGCAAAGAGCAGCCGCGGTAATTCCAGCTTTGCAATGCAACAATAATTTAGATTTATAAAAAAAACAATTG
Organism: Meloidogyne chitwoodi; assembly: GCA_015183035.1. Taxonomy (NCBI): domain Eukaryota; kingdom Metazoa; phylum Nematoda; class Chromadorea; order Rhabditida; family Meloidogynidae; genus Meloidogyne; species Meloidogyne chitwoodi. The sequence goes on along the minus strand of JACZZP010000004.1, from coordinate 878,945 downwards.
TAAACATATAAAAGTTTTACTTTGCCTCAATATTTATAAAAATATATCAATCTAAATTTGTTTTAATTTTTTTTGGGTATTTTTATAAATAAATATTTTTTGTTAAATATTAGTTATAAATATGTATTAGGTAACAATGTACTAAAATTAATATGAGTAAATTTTCTAAATTAATCAATTTAATTCTTCTAAATTGTTGATTATTTTGTTGTAGTTCATGAACACTTTATTGTGGCAATATTCTTAAATTTATTAAATTAGTTTTATTTTTTTAGTTTTTGGCTCTATTAATATTTAAAATTTAGATCACTATGGGGTAATTTTTATTTAAATATTTGTTTAGGTGGTAGGAAGATCTTAAAATTTATTTATTCTAATTTTTAATAGACAAAAATAGTAAAATTTTAATTAAAAGAAATACTTTTCATATTCTTCAAATAGTATTCCGCTGCAACACGACGGCGGGCAGCTACATGGTGTAAAACAGCATGATTGTTGTTTAGTTAATGTAATTAGAATTGTTAAAAATAATAAAATTACAAAAATTTGTTTAATCATTATAATATTTTAATAAATATATTGGTTTAGAATATAAAAATGTGTATAAATTTAAAACAATTTATATGGCTAGGAAGGCCATTTTTAGACTTTTTTGCTTAAAATAAAATTTTCATGTGGAAATATAATTTTATATTCCACTAAACATGTCTTAAATTCTAAGCAACAATTTAATTTTATTATTTATAAAAAATTCAAATAATGATTTTATTAGTAATTTTAAAGGGGACAAAGATTGAAAAATTTTAAAAAGAATTTTAAAATTACAAATAATAAAATTTTTAATAAAAAATAAAAATATCAAGAAATAAAAGCGTTGTATAAATATATTTAGAGACAAAAAAGTACACAAAATAATTTTTTTATATTTTTCATTTCTCGTTATTTTTGTTTGATTAACATAGCTAAATAATTTATTTCCTTTATTTTTATTTACTAGCGGAGATGGACGCCCTTCGGGCGTCCTTCTCCGCTAGCAAAAAACAATAAACTTAAAATATTCTAACAATAAAAACTTTACACTTACAAACTTTTTAAAAGAACAAAACACATAAATACTGAGACTAATGTTTCTGACTCAAGTGTCTCTTATTCAGAATCAAATGTCTCTCACTCAGACTCAGTGTCTCACTTAAGTGCCTCTTACTCAGACTCAACTATCTCTTACTCAAAATTACGTTTCTCTTACTCATGTTTATCAGCTTAAATTGCCTCTTAAATAGACTCAAGCGTCTCTGACTCAAGCGTCTCTGACTCAAGCGTCTCTGACTCAAGCGTCTCTGACTCAAGCGTCTCTGACTCAAGCGTCTCTGACTCAAGCGTCTCTGACTCAAGCGTCTCTGACTCAAGCGTCTCTGACTCAAGCGTCTCTGACTCAAGCGTCTCTGACTCAAGCGTCTCTGACTCAAGCGTCTCTGACTCAAGCGTCTCTGACTCAAGCGTCTCTGACTCAAGCGTCTCTGACTCAAGCGTCTCTGACTCAAGCGTCTCTGACTCAAGCGTCTCTGACTCAAGCGTCTCTGACTCAAGCGTCTCTGACTCAAGCGTCTCTGACTCAAGCGTCTCTGACTCAAGCGTCTCTGACTCAAGCGTCTCTGACTCAAGCGTCTCTGACTCAAGCGTCTCTGACTCAAGCGTCTCTGACTCAAGCGTCTCTGACTCAAGCGTCTCTGACTCAAGCGTCTCTGACTCAAGCGTCTCTGACTCAAGCGTCTCTGACTCAAGCGTCTCTGACTCAAGCGTCTCTGACTCAAGCGTCTCTGACTCAAGCGTCTCTGACTCAAGCGTCTCTGACTCAAGCGTCTCTGACTCAAGCGTCTCTGACTCAAGCGTCTCTGACTCAAGCGTCTCTGACTCAAGCGTCTCTGACTCAAGCGTCTCTGACTCAAGCGTCTCTGACTCAAGCGTCTCTGACTCAAGCGTCTCTGACTCAAGCGTCTCTGACTCAAGCGTCTCTGACTCAAGCGTCTCTGACTCAAGCGTCTCTGACTCAAGCGTCTCTGACTCAAGCGTCTCTGACTCAAGCGTCTCTGACTCAAGCGTCTCTGACTCAAGCGTCTCTGACTCAAGCGTCTCTGACTCAAGCGTCTCTGACTCAAGCGTCTCTGACTCAAGCGTCTCTGACTCAAGCGTCTCTGACTCAAGCGTCTCTGACTCAAGCGTCTCTGACTCAAGCGTCTCTGACTCAAGCGTCTCTGACTCAAGCGTCTCTGACTCAAGCGTCTCTGACTCAAGCGTCTCTGACTCAAGCGTCTCTGACTCATGTTTCCGTCTCTGACTCCGACTCCTCAGCACGGCTTCTTTTCTTATGGCGTCACTGGAGCAGCAAGATTCGTCGGCGTCCATATTGAAGCAAATCCAGCAAAGAGCGTTGTTTATGTTTGTAGTGTTGAAATGTAGTGCGTTAAATACTGATCAAAATACAGGGTTTTTATAGTATCCAAGTTCTAAGTTTATTTTCAAGTTTTAAGTTCAAGTTTATTTTAAAGTTTTAAGTTCAAGTTTGTTTTCAAGTTTTAAATTTAAACTTAAGCCCTATTCAAGTTTATTTTCAAGTTGCAACTTTACTATAAAAACCCCCCATTTTCACTTCCCCCAATCATTTGTCTATAAAAGGACAGACAAACAAACAAACAAACACACACACTTTTCTCAATTATATAATTAGATTAATGCTAAAATTTTATCAAAACATTTTTTCTGCTTTAATAATTAAAAAATCATCCTAAATCATAATTCCAAAAAATAACTTTTTTTAATAATAACGTAAATATTCAATCCACTAATTAAAAAAATAAGGGACTATTTAACATATTTAAATTAGGATTGTTATTGTCCATAAATTTTTATTCGCAAGTCATGATATTTAATTATAATCCACAACGAGAGTTCATAGGTAATTCAATTAATTTTACTTGAATTTATTAATTTTTATTTCGCAAATGCCCTATTAAAATTTCATAAAAAATTTTCGCTCAAAACAATAACGTAATTAAAATGGAAGTTCGCCAGAATGCATAAATTTATTTAAAATTAAAATTATTATAAATTAATATAAAAATTTTAATCCATTTTTCTCATTAAATTTAGCTTCATTCTTTACAGGACGTGTCCAAGAAGTATATTGTCTTGCCATAACAGAAGAATAATAATCAAGAGAAAAATTGCTGTTACAATTATTTTCTTCACAACAATCTGTGCAGCTTACCTTTATTTTTTTAATAAAAAAACATTTAAATTAAAAAATAACTTGATCTTGACCATAACCAGTTGATTCACAATTTCTTGAACATTGTTCAGCACATTGGCGATTAATTGAAGTAAATGATTTTTGTATAGTTATTATTGATGTCTTTTTTAAATAAAATGATAATAATTAATTAATTAATTATTGTTAAGTCAACTTACAGAGCAATATTTCTCCCATGGGGCACACTAAATAAATATAATAATTACTTTAATTAATTTATTATTTTAATTTTATTATTTAAATTAAATAATAATAAAATACTGGTCTTATAACTTCATTTCTTCCAATTATTAAAATACTATCATTAACACACCAACCATCTTCTGACATTCTAAATGCTTCTAATGAATTTGTATATGCATAATGACATGCTTAAAAGTATTTATTTCTTTTTTAAAAATATTTTAGTAAAATATTACCATAACAACTTAAACAATTTAATCTTTTGTAGAAAAATACAAAAGTAATAAAAATAAATAAAAAATACATTTAAAAAATTAAAAAATATTAATTAAATTAAATTATTTTAATATTTTTTGAAAAAATTTATTTAAAAAAATATTTTTTTAAGGTAATTTATTTTTTTAGAATTTTTAAAATATAAACCAACTAAAATTTAATAGACCATAATTCATGAAAGAGGGAAATTGACCGTGAAATATTTTTTGTTATTTTTGTTATTTTTTAAACTGGAAAATGCCAATAAAAGTTTAGTGAATTATTTATTTAATAAGTTTGTTTATTTTAGATTATTTATTTTATTTAAAATGATCGAATCGACCGAATTTGCTATTATTTAAAAATAAATTTAATTTTTATTTTTAATTATTTAACAATCAAATATATATTAATTAATTAAAAATTCATTCCATGAAAACTTTAATTAAATTGACTTAAATTTATTTTTATAATATTAATAATTAATTAACTTTTTAAAAATTTATATATACTTTGAGAAAATTATAAAAATTATTCAAAATAATTAATAAAAGTGTGTTGTGCTCAAATTGATTTGAAAATATTATAATTATTATTATTTTTTAATAAAAATAATTTTAACATTTAAAGTTTAACATTTTATTAACTCTGTTCTTCTATAATTTATTATTAATAAAAATAAATTTATTGCAAACTAAAATATTCAAAAATATTATTAAATATTTAATCTTTTTTTTTGTGAATTTTGCACAAAAATTGTAAAAATTGTTACTGATTAACAACACATTTATTGTATTTTTAATATAAATTAATTTTTTTATGCTGTTATTTTTATTCTAATTTTATTAGTATGTTCAAATGATAAAAAGGATTAAGAAATAAATTAAATAATAAATTTATATAAATATAGCTATTAAATATTGAATTTTATTAATATTAATTTTATTTTATAACTAATAAAACAATTATTTAAATATTTTAAATACAAATATTTATTTATTTAAATATAAATTTCGCTATTTTTTGGTATATCGTTATACAATATTGATGGATTCCGAACTTTCAAAAATTTGCAAAATTTTTTTTTATTTTTTTTTTAAATTTAGAGGTGTAAAGCTTATGTGTGTTTTATACTAATTATTGAAGTTAATTTTTTTTTTAATTTAGAAAAAAAAAATTAAATTTTATCCAATAATCTTCTGACACTTTTTTTTTTTTTTGCAAAAATTCAAATACTGCTATTAAAAATAAAATTAGTTTACTTAACTATTTTTGGAATAAATTCTATCAAAGTACATAATAACCTTTAATTTTTATTTAAAATTGTGAACTAAACCTTACATTTATCTCTTATTTTTAATTACTCAGCTGAAATTTATTTATTTATTGCACACAAATGAACATATTAATCCTAATGCTCTTTTTTAGCTTATGATATATTTTTTTGCAAAAATTAACTTAAATTTGTTTTATTGGTTAGTATTTAAATTAATTGAAAATAACGATATAATTATAGAGTTCATTTTTAATTTAATAATTAATTACTTAACTAATTTTTAATATTAATTTAAAAGAATTCTTTGATAGAATAGTAGAATAATATGGGTTTTAACTTTGGCAAAACTGCTCTAAAATTCAAACCTATAATAAAATTTTTATTTTTATTCACTAATACACTTTCCAAAATTAACATATAGTATATGAATATAAGTAATAATCAAATACTTTTCCTATATTCTCCTATTTGATTATATTTATAAGAAATTTCGAGCACCAATAAATCAATTTAAGAGCTTTGTAGAGTTTAAGCCTGGAAAATAACATATTTGGCTTTTTATGCCCTACATTGCCCTTTAAAATTTATTTTGGCGGCATCGATAACTTTTTCCTATTTTTTATTAGAAAATTAAAAATTTAATTTTCTGATTAATTTATATCAACTCTAAAAAAAGGTTAAATAAACAAAATTTAAATTTATTAATTTTTAATAATATTTTAACTTTTGTTCAATTACATAAATTTTCCTTTTCTCTTAAAATAAAATTTTACTTATACATATTATTAGTATATTTAAATTTTTTTAAATAATTTGTTGTATAAATATAAGGGTTAAACATTTTAAAATTTTTATAATAAATAAATTTAATGTAATTTAAATTACCAAAAATAGATTATATATTTATTAATTCAATATTTAAATATATTTTAAATAAAAATGTCAAAAATATTTATATATTTTTTTGCTTCAACACTATTTATATTAATAATTTTTAACCAAATAAATTCTAATAATGGGCACTGCGTATTACCGTGTTGGATTGGTCATTTTTGTTGTGGAAGCGGGTAATTTTAATTTAAAATCGGGTAATTTTCATGTTTTTCAGCCTAGAGTCGAAACTTTTATTAATAATGTTTACTAAAAGAATATTTTTAGAATCATAAAAAAGTCTTCAAATTTAATATAATCGAATGGGTTAGTCGATTTTTTTCGATTAAAAATTTAAAAAATCAAAAATTAGCAGTTGTTTTTTGATAAAAACCGACAGAAACATATTTTAAAAAATAAACAATGTACATTCTTGACATCTTTTTCTTTAGAAAATATAAATGAATTGCGGATAAAAAGTTTCAGAAACGTGACTGAAAAAAAGAATTTATAATCTAAAATTCTTTCATTATTTTGGCAAAAATGTCAATAATTATTAATTTTTTTAAGATGCTGTAAAAATAATCAAGATTGCTGTCAGGGTAAAAGGTTAATATTTTAAATAATAAAAAATATATATAATTTTAAAATATTTATCATAGCTATTTAAATTTTCAGTTTTTTAAAATTTAAAACAAGAAAAAAAATAGGATATTCGTTTAAAAAAATTTAAAATTAAGTTGTATTCCACAAGACAATTATTGCTGTAATGATGGAACAGGAAGGTAAATTTATATTTTCTAATTTTTTTTCCAATAATTATTATTTTTTTAATTTAAAAAAATTATATTATTTTTAATTAATTTATTTATTCAAAATTAAATTAATTTAGTGCTTGCCAGTTAGGACATAATTGCTGTGGAGGAGGATAGTAAGTAAATTTAGAATATAAATTGTCAATTTAAAATTAAGTTGTTGCCCGCCAAGGACTAGATGTACCATCGATCACAAGTGCATGTAATTTTTTAAAATTAATTTGCATCCCAAACTGATATTTATTAAAAAAAAGTTAATTTAGGAAATTAAATAAAAACTAAAAAAGTACAATTATTAATAAATAATTTTATTGATCCACCCCTGAGTATCAACTAGAGACCGGCAAAATCACAGTTCCGGGATCCCGCGATCCGGGTTTTTTTCAACAGTGACCGGGAGGGATTTTTCTGGATTAATCCCGGAAAATCCCGTATCACGAAAAATCCCAAAAATTCAAAAAACTGTGATTTCTGGACTGGGATCCTGGAAAATCCCGACCGGGATCCCTCCCGTGCCGGTCGCTATTATCAACCCTGTGAGTATCAAATTACCTGAGTATCAACTACCTTTTGATCAAAACATTTTCTTCTTTATTGCACAAATATGCATACTATCTATTGAGGTTGTTTTATTATTTATCTGTTGTTGATCTAAAGGTAGTTGATACTGAGGATGTTAATACTCAGGCCAATTTTATTAAATATTATTGCTAAATTTACATATTATAATTTTGAAAAATGTTGGCTTTGATAGAAAAATTAATTAAAAATTTTAAAATTAATTTAAAGATCAAGTAAAGGAGAGATTACAGATGCTATGATGAATAACGTAACTTCTAAAAATTGATTGATAAAAATAAAATTTAAAAAATCATTCCTTTTATTAAATTCTTTTCTATACACTGTCTTTTATTTTCTTTAAACTATTTTTAATATATTTACTAATTTAGTTCGAGGTTCTTTTTTAAACTTTACTATAAAAAGCGGAATCCGAGCTGTTATCGGACCGTTTTATATTTATTTTAAATAAATATTTCATTTATTTGTTTTTTTTGTTTATTTAATTTGGTGGGTATGATTTTCAAATTGTGACCTATGCACACATAAATATTATAAATTTTATTTTAGAAAATCAACCCTTAAGAAATACATATAAAATTAATATTTACATAAAAATTAAAAAATAATTAAATTAATTTATTGGAGCAAGTCCAACATTTTTATTTATTTTAATATTCTTTAAGCTATTAATTGTTGTTATTTTTGTTGTTATTTTATTAATTTTAAAAGATACCAAAAATGCATTTTTATATTCTTTACTAAAAATATTTAATTTAAATTAATTAAATAAATAAATTAAATTACTTATGTATATAAAGAATAGGAGCATTTGTAGTCATTACAAAAACAGTTAAACAACTCAAACCATGCATTGCTAATGATCTTTGTGTTATATTTAAATTTATATGAGGAACAGTTAATCTTAAAATACTATTCATTGAAAGACCAATAAAATTAAATAACATAATTATACAAAGAGTTTTTAAAATACGATCAGTCCATGAGGGAGAAGATGAAGAAGAAGCTTAAAAAAATATTAATATTTTGAAATATTTTCTTTTTAAAAAGATTAGAAAACCTTAATTGTTTTTACCTAAATTATTATTATTATTTTTCCATTTGTGATATTTAAGAACAATCCATACAATAATATAATTGACAAATGAAAGAACATAAAAAATTGCAAAAAACATATAAACCAAGTCACTAGCCCAACCCCAATAACATTCATGAGGAACACAAATTACTTGACTAAAATTAAAAATTAAATAAATTTTATTAAAAAAAAATAATAAATAAAATACATAGATTCAGGAACAGTATAAACATTTATATAAGCAGCAACGACAAAGACTGAACCACAAAATAATGATGAAATTACCATTAATATTATGTGAATTTTCTTTGAATTTTCTTTTTGACTATACCTAAATATAATTAATAAATTTAAAATAAAAAATATAATAAAACAAACCAAAAAGGAAATAAAACACTAATTAATCTGTCAAGAGAAATTAAATAAACAGCAGTAAATGAAGAAGTATATCCAAAAAGAAAAGGAGGAAGTATTTGTAAACAACAAGTACGTATTGGTATAAATTGATTATTTGGACCAAATAAAACTGTTATTGAAAACCAGCTACCTAATTGATAAAAACCAGACACAAAACAATCAAAAGCAATTAATAAATGACATGGAGATTTTAATGTTCTTTTTAGAAAATTAAAAAAAAATTTTAAGAAAAAGTAAAAAATATAATTAAATTTAGCCACTAGTCTAGTTAACTGTGACAATATTTGTTTGGTACTTTTCCTTTATGCTCTTCCAAAGTCCGTAAGTTTTTATCCGCAACTAATATTTTTCTCAAATGGATTATGTAAAAATATATATATGTATGAGAATATTTTCCATAACGATTATAAAGGATTATAATACATTTTTTGGTTGTATATAAGGTAATGGAATTAAAAAAATCAAATTTTACCAAAATGAGTTACAATTTAAAAAAATGCTCACTGAAATCCCTGATGAAACCCATGCAGCTAAATTTCTTCAAAATTGTGGAATTCTACATAAGGAAAAGGTTTGTTGTGGTAATAAAATGCGTCCTTTGATATTTTAGCAAAGATTGTTGATTTTATGCCTCCAAAAAATATAAAAGAGTTGCGGATAAAAACTTGCGGACTTAGGGAGCATAAAGGAAAAGTACCATTTGTTTAATATATATTAATTAAATATATTTTATTTTTTAACTATAAATGTTATTTAACATTTAGTTTCTTTATTTTCACATAATGCGTTTTATTTTTGGATGGGGAGTTTGTTTAAACTCCTCAATAATAAATAATTAAATTCTAGAGTTGCGTGATAATGATATTATTTTTTAAAGGTCTGCTAGTCTTAGATTTATTAAATACTAAGGAATTAATGATTAAAAATAATTAAAATATAGTTTTATGTATATAATTACTATTAGAGTATTCTCTAATCAGAGCTCTCTATTTATTTCTGATATACTAAAACATCTCAGATATTTTTAACTTAATAAATTAATTTTTAAACTAACTTGCTTTTTGCTGTAACATAAACTAAAGAAGCATTTAATAAAATACCAAATGTTGCAATTATTGTTCTCAAAACATTTAATATAATTAATTCTACAGGAAGACCTTGTTCATCATAAATATCAAATAACTTTAAATTTAAATATTAAAAATATTTAAATTTAAATAAAAATATACCGTTTGTTGTTGTTGTGTAGACATTTGTTGTTCAGACATTTTTATATAAAATAATTTTTATTATTATTATTTTTTAAATAATTTTATTTTAATTTTATCTTAAATGTTAAAACCTTTTTTTAATTTAATTAAAAGTTTTAATTATGGAAATAATTAAAATCTATTTTTTTTTGCTTTTAAAGCAATATTTAATTTAAATAAATTCAAGGTAAATGAGCAGATGAATTTTATAATTATTTAAATTATTTAATTTTTAATAAAATAAATATAATTAAATTTTGTCTAAAAATAAAATTTTCAACAAAGAATTTATTTTAAATTTATTTAATAATTCACAAAAATTCCAAAAAAATTATTAAAATAAAATATTAAAATTAATTTCACATGTTTTAACCGGAAAAAAATATATATAAACTTTATTAAAATAAAACCTAAATATAATTAATTATATATTTATAATTTGTATTATTAAATGTGAAATATTAAATGTTAATATTATATTACTTTTACATTTAAAGTTTCTTTATAAAATAAATTTTTATTTATTAAAGTAAAATATTTAAAGAAATGTTTACATAAATAAATAAAAATAAATATATTTTTGGAATTTAAATTTTAATTATATAATTAAAATAATATCATAATATTTATTATCAAATATATATAGCTATTAATAATACGAAAATAAAAAAATCGAGAATAAATTTTTATTTATAAGTAGTATCCCTGATATTTTTAGGAAGACATTGTTCATCATAAATAAAATTAATTAAATATTTAAATAAAAATAAAAAATTAATTAAATAAAATAAATTAATAAAATTTTAAAATTAAACAAAAACTTTCATAATATTTAATATACAAGCCATAATTAGCTTATTCTCAAACATATTTATATGAGAAAAACACATAGAACAGCAATAACTTTATTTTTTCTGAATGTAGCAGATGCATATTTACCAAAAGCAAAATTAATTTTTAATTATTTATTTTGGAATAAAAAAATAATTTACAAAAAATTTTTCAATTTTATACTTATTATTCTTAAAAAAATTATTTTAATTTATTATTGTTTTTTTTTTTAAATTAAACACAAAATAACAATTTCTTCTCTGTTTAATTAATTGAAAATGAAAATATTTAAATATAAATATTTTTTTAATTTATCAAAATAATTAGTGTAAAATAATTAATAAATTGCTCTGTGATAAACCTTTTTTGTTGCTCGAATACTATCATTCTCGGAACACAAGTAGGACACTTAAGTTTCAACACACTTTCATAGTACAACATATTCTAAAGCAAAGCCATAATTTTTCTACCCACTAAACAAAAGATTCAAAAAGAATTAATTTTTACAAAATAAAAATAAATGTGTGTATTTAATCCTTTAGGTAAATATCAAAACATCTTTTTCTATAGCCAATGTCCACACATTGTATGGACGCAAGCCATTTATTGTGTCAACATTTGGGAGAAAATTATTTTTTAATTTTTAAATTAATTCATTAAAGTATTTTGTATTTATTAAATTATTGATTATTTAAAAATGAATATCCGAAAAATATTTTTAATATTAAATAATTTTATAAATATTGCAACAAATCAAAGAAGAAGTAAACATAAATTAATTTCAATAAAACAACAATTTGAGCCAAAATATTTTCTAAAAAAATTTGTTCCAATTACTGGATGGCTTCCAAATTATAGTTTTGTTATTTTTTAATTTATTTTGGAAATTAATTAATTTTTTAGAATGGAGAGATTCATTTTTCGTTGATTTATGTGCTGGTCTAACAACTGCAGTATTTTCTATACCTACTGGCATTTTTTAGAAATAAAATTAATTTAAAGTTTATTTTTAATTTTAGGAATTGCTCATGCAGGAATTTGTGGTGTAGCCCCAGTTTATGTACTTTTAATTTATACATTTTAATTTTAAAAAATTAAAAAAAGGGTCTTTATACGGTTATTTTCCCAACATTTTTTTACATGTTATTTGGCCATTCTCGACATAATTCACTTGGGGCATTTGCAATTCTTTCTTTAATTACTAGGGCAGCTATTGAAAAAGTTGATAGAATACTTATTGATGATAGGTAAATTATATAATAATTTTTATTAATTTTTAAATAAAAAGATATGGTGGAACTTCACCAATTTATATTTCTTCTTCTACAATATCTCCTCCTTGGCCAAACTCTGATGATAATGAAACTATTAGGATTATGAATAATACTTATTTGGAGGGAGAGGAACAATTATTAATTGATGAGGTAATTTTAAATATTTAAATAATATTTGCATTTAATATAAACCTATTTTTGTTAGTAAATTTAGCTGATTATAAAAATCAGCTCCCAAAAATATAAGAGGAACAAAATTTATTTGCACAAATATATTTATTAAATATTAGTAAAAGTAATAAATATAATTATAAAAATATATATTTAACAAATTCTATTAAATATATTATTAATAATGGCACTCAATTCAAATAAGATTGGGCAATATATTAACTAATAAGCTAATTCTTTTAAGCAAAGATTTTCAGTTTTACCTATTTTAATTGAATAATTTGTTCAATAGTTTTCCTTATTAAATTTAATTTTATTTAAATTTAACAGAGTAAATTAAACACTTCTTCAATAATTGCTGAATTAAATATTTCTTCTTCTGAAGAAAATATTATTGGAAATAATATAAAAAATAATCCTTTACTTAATGACCCAATTCAACTTTCTATTCCAAAAATTATTGAAAATAATACAAATTTAACAACAATTGGTGAAATTGGAAAAAGATTAAGTGAAATAAAGCCAATTAATATTGCTACTTTAATTCTTTTTTTAAGTGGAATTTTTCAAGTTATTTTTTTAAAAATAATTAAAAATATATATATTTTAAGGTATTTATGGGTATTTTTCGATTAGATTTTCTTTCTTGTTATTTTTCGGAACAAGTTATGTCAGGATTTGTTTTGGGTGGTTGTGTTCATGGTAAAAAATAATTAATTAAAATAAATATTTTTAAAATTAATAAAATATTTTCCTGTTACCTCTTCTTTACTTTCCTCTTCGCCTACAAATGGTCAAAAGGGGACATAATGGTCAGACAGTTGTGGAAGTGTTATTCTTTATTTTTATTCTAATTTACTCTTTATAAATGACTGTTATTATGTAACAGGTTTATTCTGGGCTGAGTTCAAATGTAGAGTTTTGGGTCGGGTTAGTCTAGAATTCCTAGGGTTGGGCTCAATTTAGAACAAAAATGTCAGATCAGGCTTCGAGTAAATTGACACATCCCTGCTATGTATTTTGGTTATTTTTAGGTAAATTAGAAAGGAGAAAAGTGAGTTAACAGGAAAATACTAATTAAAATATTATTTTTGTATTTTTAAAGTATTTTTTTCTCAACTTGGTGATCTTTTGGGTATTCAACATTTACTGCCTTCTAGATCAGGGAGAGGATATTTATATAATGTAAAAATTAAATTAATTAATTAATTTTAAACTTTTGAAGAGATTTTTTGACATAATTGAACATTTGAAATTTACAAATATTCAGACAATGACAATTAGTTTTTGTTCAATATTTTTTCTTCTTTTTACTCAACAAGTTTTTGAAGTAATTTAATTAATTAATTTAATTTAATTTTTAAATTAAATTATAGCCTTGGTTAGCTGATGCTTTTGAATTTCCAATACCTTATGAACTTTTATTAGTTATTATTGGTATAACTGCTACTAATTTTGGTGATCTTTCTAATCGACATAATATTACTGTTGTTGGGAATATACCTACAAAGTATGATATTTTTTAAATTTATTTTTTAGTTTTTCTAATTTTTTAAGATTTATTAAATTTTATTTATTTATTTTTTCTTCATTCATTTTTTAAATTTTTTTAAAAAATGTAATTTTATTTAGTTAATATCGAATTTATAAAAAAATTTAATATAAGTATAATACCCATTTATATTATTTCGAGTTTGGATAGTATAGGTATGCGAATATTTATTTTTGTAAGCCTAGCTTTGCTCAGGCTAACTTTTTTTAGATAAAGGGATGAATCTAAAGTAAACTCTTTCATTATTCTTCGAAATTGAAAGAAAAAAACTCGAAATATTTCCAATGCGGTGTAGTAGTAAATACACCTTATTAATATTTTCACTCAACGGGTTATCAAGGTTCGATACCTTGAATTAGCCTAGACTGCTTAGATGTAATATTCTAGTCCTTGACTTCTACTTATTCAAAATACATATGTATTATTTTTAATCTTTTTTATATTTTAATCAAAATAATTTAATATTAATTATTTTTAGTTTTCCAACTCCATCAATTCCACATTTTGAATTAATTCCTTTTGTATTTATTGATGCTATAAATATTGCAGTAATATCTGTTGCTATTCATTTAACTGTTATTCGTATTGTTGAAAATAAATATTATTATAATATTAATAGTTGTCAGGTTATTTTTTAAATTATATTTTATTTTATTTTAAAAAGGAATTATATTCTCTTGGTCTTTCGGGTATTTGTTCTTCAATCTTTCCAGTATTTCCAATAACCTCTACTTTTGCTAGAACACTTATTGGAGATGCAAATATTAATATTACACAGGTTTATTTAAAATAATCAGAATAAATATTTATTTTTTTTCTGATTTTTTTTCTGTTAAATTCTGATTTATTTAATTAAGTTATTTTATAGTAGTTAAATTCTGATTAATCTAAAAACATTTCTTATTCCCCACTAAATATCAAAAAATTATGTTAAATTATTAAATTATTGTCTGACTATCATATTATACGCCCTTGAACATTTATAAATAAAAAGAAAAATATTACCAATAAAATTTATTAAATTCAAAATTATATCCTTAACAATTATTTTTCACATTTAAATTTACTGCTATTTGTTGTTGAAAAATATTTTTTTTTTAATTATTATTTATAATTTAATAAATAATTAATTATTTTATTAAGATGACAACATTCTTTTCAACTTTATCTCTTTTAACAGTTATTTTATATATTGGTACAGCATTAGAATATTTACCTAAGGTTTTATTTCTTTCTTTAATTATTTAAAATTAATTTTAGTGTATTTTGGCTTCAATTATTGTATTTTCTTTTTTCAAAATTAATAAAATTAAAAAAAATTAAAATTTAAGATAGTCTCTGCATGTACTACTTTAAATAAATTTAGCGAATTACGACAATTATGGCCTCTTTTTAAAATTGATTTTGTTAGAATTTATTTTATTAAATTAATATTTTTTAAACAATTTTAGGCAATTTTTCTAGTTAGTTTTCTTCTAACAGTTTGTTATGATATGGCAGAGGGATTGACACTTTCAGCACTTTTTAGTGCTTTTACTATTGTATTAAGAGATCAATGGTTAGAAAAAAAATTATTTTAAGAGAAAAGCGTTAAAATATTTTTTATCAAATAATTTTTGGTAAAATAAATTTAAAAATATATTTTTTTTAAAGAAATTATTATACAGAAAAATCAAAAAGATATAGCATTCTGTTAAAAAAATTTTAAAAATTTTTTCCTTCTTAATTTCAGGCCAAAATGGCATTTTCTAACACATGATGAAGAATTAAATGAATATAAAGAAACTGAAAGGAAACAACAATTTTTAAAACATCAAATAGCTACTGGTGTACATGCCTTTATTATACGTTATGATGCTCCTTTAATATTTACAAGTGTTCATAAATTTATAAAAGTTGTTTTATTTTAATTAATTAATTTATTTTTTAAAAATAAAGGTTTTACTTCAAAGTGTTAAGAAACGAAAAATTCAATTAATTTTGTGTAGAAAATGTTCATCAACAGAAAAATTAGTTTTGGCAAATTATGAAAATACTTTAATTATTGACTGTTCTGGATTTCCTTATGTTGACTTTTTAGGCCTTCAAACATTAAAAAAAGTAATTTAATAAATAGTAAATATTTACTAAATTAAAGACCAAAAAATTAAAATTTAAATAAAGTTATAGAAAAAATGAATAATTAATTTATCTATTTTTAACTAAATAAAGTAGGTATTTAAAAAAAGAATCTCGGTACTTTTCGGTTATGCGGGCAAATGTCCACAATTTTTGTCCGCAACATTTTTTACTTTATTTGGAGGCATAAAATCAACAATTTTTTAAATTTTTCTCAAGATTATATTAAACTGAATGAGAGAACTTCCACTAGTATGATCATTGATACATAGGTATAATTCCTTATAAATCCAAATATTTTCCTTCTTATATTTTTAAAACTATTCTTTCCCAATTTTTAAAAACGAGTTATAATTACAAACAACTACTTGTTAAAATTCTCCAAAATAATAAATAA
The DNA here is from genome assembly GCA_015183035.1 of Meloidogyne chitwoodi. NCBI lineage: Eukaryota > Metazoa > Nematoda > Chromadorea > Rhabditida > Meloidogynidae > Meloidogyne > Meloidogyne chitwoodi. The sequence continues at coordinate 862,572 of JACZZP010000004.1, read as the reverse complement.
AGTAAAAAAAGTTGCGGACAAAAATTGCGGACATTTGCTCGCATAAACGAAAAGTACCAGAATCTTTCTCTAAAATTAATAAATATTTGACATTATATATTTAAAATAAAAAATGTTAAAAGATTTAAGGGTAATAGATAAATTATGTAATTCAACAAAAAATTATAAATTATAAGTTCAATAAAATTTTAAGATTTTATATTATTTTGTATATTTTTCATTAATGATTAATTTCTTTGTAATATTTTAACTTTTTTGAGTTGTAAAATATATAATAAGATTACTTATAATTAATTAAATACATATATCAAACTTTTAACTATAATGACGATTTAGGTATATCTTTTGGCTTAGTTATATTTTTGTAAGCCAAATATCTAATTGGCTATTAAATATTTAATTACCTATAAGTTTTTAAGTCAACTTACTATTTCTATTTATTTTTTAAAAATTAATTCATTAAATCTAATTATTAATTAATTATTAAATTATTTAATTTTAGGTATATAAAGACTTTTTGGCACAAAATATTGTTGTTAAATTTGCCGCTCCAAAAGGTTTATTTTTATTTTTTTAATAAATTTTTATTATAGCTCATTTAATGAAAATGTTTTTTGAAAGTGATTTTTATTTAACAGTTCCAAAAGAAAATGTTTTTAAAACTGTCAAGTATTTTAAAATATTTTTTAAATTTTATAATTTATTTTATAAATTTAATAGAAAAGCTGTTAGTTCTTGTAATAATTATATTATAGAGAATGAAGATAATTTAAATATTTACTAAATTAATATATTTAAACAATTTCATTTAAAAAAATAAAATAATTAATTTAAAAATTAATTATAATTATTTTCTCTAAAAAACTAAATTTATGAATATGTATTTTTTTAATTTAGAAAGAAAATAAAAAAAATAAATTTATCCAATAAAATAATCTTTGGACGCTTTTTATTGCAAAAATTTAAATATTGCTACTAACATTAAAATTATTAATTGTTTTTAGGAATAAATTCTATCAAATAATAATATTTAATTTTTTATTATTTAAAGTTATGAAATATACCTTAAACATTTTTCTCTAAAAAATAAATATTAAAAGAAATTTAATAGAATAAAAGAAAATATAAGTTAAATTAATAATCATTATTCATTAAGCATTTTTTTTATTAATTTTTTATTCGCAAAAATAAACAATAAAGAATGAATTAAATGAAACTACACACATTTTCATCTATTTTGATTTATTTTTTTTCCAATCGTGAAAGACACCAAGAATTTGGATCCTCATATTTATTATGTAAAGCTTCAATTTTTTGCCTTATTAAATGATGAAAGTTTCACACCATCTCCTCTTTTAAAGAATGAAGGTGCTAATTCAATTAGCCATGTTGGTTCAATAGCAGTAACCTTTTAATTAAATTGAAAGAGTTAGAAAAAAAATAAACCTCTCATATATTCTTTTGTTGTTTGAAATAATTCATTATAAACAACCCATTCAGGTTGATTTTTAAATAAAGAACAAGATGAATATAAACTGTTTGTCCATCCACAATTTTTCTATAACCTTCTTGTGGATATCTTTTTGCAGCATTTCTAAAAAATCCTGAACATATTGCTCTTTGAATTTTTTGTGTATCACAACCAGCACTTTTTATTTCTAATTTATGTTTATCCATAATACTTAAAAGTTGTTTTCTTATATCCTGAGCAAATAAATAGAAAATAAATAAAAATAAATAAAAACCTGTGCTGTTTTTAACGTTCTAACTTGTATAAAATTTTCATCACACCATTGAGATGAAAAATTATTATGTTTCCAAGCATTATAAACATCAAGTAATGTACAATGATCTCCTTTAAAAAATATTAAAAATCTAAAAAATTTTAAACCTTCTGGTTTATGAAAATTTGATTTCATTCCGTCAGCCAATTCTTGTTCTTCTTTTGGTCGATAAAATACATTTTGAACTGAAAGCATTGATACAATTGTCAAAATATCATCAGCACATCCCAATTCAACTGACATAATTAACATTTTTGCAAGTGATGGTTCCAAAGGAAATTCTGCCATCTTTTAAAATACAAAAATTCTATTAAAAATTAAAAAACTAACCCTTCTTCCTAATCTTGTAATAAAACCATCTGCATCCAAAGCAGATAATTGATAAAGTTGAAAAATTGCTGTAAGCATAGCTTCAGATGGTGGTACATCAATAAATGGGAAGTCATATAAATTATTAATACCCATTGCTTTAAGTTGTAATAATGTGCTTGCTAAATTTGTTCGTTGTATTTCAGGGACTGGAGTTGGTATCATTTCATCACTAAAAAATAAATACATTGTTTTAAATAAATTAAAAATAAACCAATAAGCTTTTTCTGTATATAAACGATAACATTTTCCTGGTCCAGTTCTACCAGCACAATCTGCACGTTGTGCTGCTTGTGCTTGTGAAATTGGAGTTACAACAAGTGAATCCATTCCAAATTTTGAATTATAAATTTTTTGTTTAACAAAACCTGGATCAACAACATAATAAATTCTATCAATAGTCAAAGATGTTTCAGCAATATTTGTTGCAATTACAATCTTTATTTTTCAATTTTTAAAATTTATTTTAAAAATTGAAAAATATACTTTTCTAGTTCCTGGTGGTGATGGGTCAAATATTCTAGTTTGCATTTCACTAGAAAGTGCTCCATAGACTGGCAAAATGATTAATTCTGGAACATCTGGACCCAACTTTTTCATTCTTTCATAAAGTTTTTCACAAAAAGTATCAATTTCTTCCTTAAAAAATTTTTTTAAATAAAATCTATTGTAAAAATATTTAAAAAACCTGTCCAGTAAGAAAAAGTAAAATATCACCAGGAGGTTCAGTTAAATGTATTTGCATAACAGTTATATGTGAAGCATCCAAATAATCCGTTTCTGGTTCTTTTATATGAAGAATTTCGACTGGAAATGTTCGTCCAGGTATACGAAATATTGGAGCATTGAAAAAATGTTCAGAAAATTTTACTTGTTCCAATGGTGAGCTAAATTTAATTTTATTCAAACAAAATCTTTTTTTTAATAATAATAAAATAAAACCTCGTAACAATTAATTTTAATTCAGGCCTTTTCTTTACCATAGATTTTAATAATCCAAATAAAACATCAGTATTAATTGTTCGTTCGTGAGCCTCATCGAGTATTATGCATGAATAATTAGAAAAATCTGGATCTAAAAGACATTCACGTAGCAACATTTCATCTGTCATATATTTAATAATTGTGTCTTGGCTGTTTTTTTTATTTAAAGAAATTAAAAAGTTTAAAATAAAAAACACTACCAAGTACAATCTTCAAAACGAATTGTATATCCAACTTCTTGTCCAAGGCTACAACCAAATTCTTCACTAACTCTTTTTGCAACAGACATCGCAGCAACACGTCTAAAATAAATAAATTAATTTTATTTATTTTTTTTTGCTTTTATTCAGAGTTGGATAATTTTAAATTATCTAATTATTCCACTTGAAAAATAAACTCATCCCCGAAAATTAAAATATAAAAAAACAAAAACCTTGGTTGTGTACAACCTATTCTTCCTCTATTCGCATATCCTGCTTCAACCAAATATTGTGTCAATTGAGTTGTTTTTCCGGCACCTAAATTAAAAAAAAAAAGTTATTAAACGAATTTTTATATTTTATTTTTTTAAAAACCTGTTTCTCCAATTACAATCATAACTTGATTGTCATAAATTGCTTGAAGCAGTGCTGATTTTAAAGAAAAAATTGGTAAAGATTCACGCTGTTCTTTTATCAGCACAGTTGTTCGTCTTCCATAATTTGGTTTTCCACCAGCAGTAACATTTTTTAAACATTTTGGCATTTCTAAATTAGATTTATGAAATTTTGTTAATAAAATGAACTATTAAAATTTGTTCATTCCTATCTAACCAAAACTCGAAAAAGTTAAGGTCCATTGAAAATTTCAGCAAATATTCGAAAAGGAGTACCCCTGTGAAAAATTTTTGAAAAATTTTTTTTTCGAAAAATGGCATTTATAGTGAAAAATATCCTCTGATCATGTTTCCGTGTTGAAAATTTCAGCAAATATTCGAAAAGGAGTACCCCTGTGAAAAATTTTTTTTCGAAAAATGGCATTTATAGTGAAAAATATCCTCTGATCATGTTTCCGTGGGCAGAAAATTTAAAACAAAATTTACAAGAAGTTATGGCCAAAAAATAAGTTGGGTCAAACTGCGTTTTCAAACTCTTACTCCCCAAGACTCAAGTGGACCACCAATATTTAGTATATGTTTTTCGGACCGTTCGGGGACGTTTTATTTATTTTTATCATTTAATCAAAGGATTTACATGTTAGAACATTTTTAAATTATTTTTGGGGTAAATCCTATAATCCTGTACAGGATCTTGTAAATAAAATAACAAGATTGGCAGGATTTACAGGATTTACAGGATAAGTCCTGCTGAGTCCTGCAAAAATTTTCAAAACCCAATCCTGTAATAAAATCCTGCAAAGTGATTTTTCCGCGCATTAATTTATACTCTTTTAATAAAAACAAAATTTAATATTTTTTAATCACTTAAATATTAAAAATTGTTTTTTTGTCCCCTGTTATATTTATTTCAATTTAAAATTAGCCAATAAAATATTGGCTTACAAAAATATACATTATGAAGAAACATGAGCAACATTTAAATTTACACAATTTAGAATAATTAACTAATAAAATATTTCAATAATTATATATTTTACACCAAAAAAATAAAAATGTAAAAATAGATTTTGTTATCTTAAAAGGATTAATTAAGATGTGAAAATAATATTTTAACAACTTTACTTAAATTATATTTATAATTTATTTTAAAAAAATTTTTGATGACTTTAAAAATTTTTTTCAATATTTAGTTAAAATAAGCTAAAAATTAAAATGATTCATTAATAGCCTATATTTTCATTCCAACTTAAAAAAATGTTTTAAAAGTTATCATCTGTGAAACTTTATTTTTTCCTTTCATTTTATGATTCATTTAAAAAAACTTTTTTTAATTTATATATATTTAATTTTTATTAATTTTTAAATTTTATAAATTGATAAAATATTTTAATTTTTTAATTTTATGATTATTAGGTAAGCATTTTTTATTTAACTGATAAAATAAAAATTGAGACATTCTTATGACTTTGCACTTCCTGTTACCAACATATATTTTTAATAATTAATTTGATAATACATATTAATTAAAAAATAAAATTCTGTTTTAAATTTAATATTTTACCTTAAATAAATTTAGAAAAAATATTTTTTTAATTGTCTAGTTTAATATTTTTTAAATTAATTTGGAAGCTACGTTGTCTATTACGCAAAGAGTTTCTTTCGTTTTCACCTAATTACAATGAGTATTATTTTAAAATAAATACTTGTTTTTCTAAAAAATAAAAAATTTCTCATCTAAAAAATTAAGTAAAAATAGTCATTTTTTAATATTTAATTAATTAAACTAATAAATTTATTTATTTTATATTTTTAAATTACTAATTTTAAATAAAAGTATAAAAATAAAAATTATTTTTTAAATTTTCTTTTAATTTATTTTTCTTCCATTATTTATTTCCATAAAAAAATAAAATAATGGTCAAAATTCCTCAAACAATTCATTCATTTTTAGTTCCAAAATTGTTTGAACAATCGAGCGATTTAATACATAAAATCTTTCCTATTTTTAGTTGTTTATTTTTTGAGTGCTGACCCAAATAATATTTTTAAATATTTTTTATGGAAAAAATTTTTCCTATTATTTTTTTATTATTTTTAAATTTTACCTGATAGATCAATAGCTTTTTCCCGAAAAATTAAATACCAAAAAAACCGAACGATCAGGACTATAATATAATTAAATAATTTAGAAAATTTTTAGCTAAATTTTAAAATTCATAATTTATTTAAAAAAATTGCTTTTTATTTATTTAAAAATTAAATAAAAATTTAAGAAAAATAAACAAAAATTAAAAATTAAAGATTCATCTTTTTAACAGTCATTCTTTTTTTTATGTTTTATATTTTTACGCTTTTTATCAAATAAAAATTTTTTTTAATATTTTTATAACATTCCAAAAAATTTTTATTGAACATTTTTGATAATATAATTTTTCTTAAATATTTATTTAAATCAATAAAAATAAAATATATTTATTATTTAATATTTAAAATAAAATAAATTTAAATGCAAATCCAAAAACAAAATAAACAACAATTAATAAATTCTTCTTCTTCTTCTAAAAATAAATGCAAAACATTTTTTGTTGGTTGTTCATTCGGTTTTTGTAATACTAATTTGGCAAAATTTAGTAATGGAAAAATCTCCAATTATTTTTTTAATAATAAAAATAAAATTAAAAAAGTATTGTCTATAAAAGAACCTCCAAAATGTCCAGCAATTGGTCTTTTCCCTCCTTTAAGTGAAAATAAAAATTATATTCCAATTATTGGAAAACAACTTTTTGATGAAATGGAGCAATGTATTAATAATATTGAATTGGCAATAATTAAATTAGAACAAATTAATACTCAAAAAAATTTATTAAAAGAAATTGATAATACACTTGAAGCTATTAATAATAATAAAAATAATAATAAAATAATTATTGAAACAGACAAAAATAATAATAATGAAGAAACTTTTTTTTTAATTGAACAATTTGTTCTTCAAGTTAAAGATTTGTTTAATTTGGCAAGGAATATTGAAAAGGTTTTTTGTTTTAAATTTTTAATTAAAATTTGTGACCTGTGATTCTGAAAATATATTATATTTTTTTCAGATAATTCCATCATTTTTTGAAGAACTTTGTTCTGACTGTCCTTTAATGGATGAAGAAATTTCTTCAGAACAAATGTTCTCCAAAAAATTTGCAAAAATTTTAGAGGCCTCTATTCGTTTTGATACACTTAAAGTAGCTACTCCAACATTACAAAATTGTTTTAGTTTATTTAGGTAAATAAATTAAATTAATTTAAAATAAAATATTTTTTTAGAAGAATGTGCTTATTAAAAAATTTAGGCAATATTTATAACCTAAATGCTCCTTTAAGTGATCAAATTGCTCTTTTTTTATCAAGGCCATCTCCTTTATTTACTGCACTAATTAATAGTTCTGAACATTTTATTTCAAGGCAAAAATGTAGAGAATTGGCTATTTCACATTTAATCGAAGCTTTTATTGTTATTTATAATGTAATTAAAAGTCCGCAAGTCTAATCCACAAGCCATAATTCGTTTATTAATATCAGAATTTTTAAATCAGAATTTTATAAAATCAAAATTTCTTAAAAATCAGAATTTTATTAAATCGGAATTTAAAATCAGAATTTTATAAAAACAGAATTTTAAAAAACAGAATTTTAAAAATCAGAATTTTATTAAATCGGAATTTAAAATCAGAATTTTATAAAAACAGAATTTTAAAAAACAGAATTTTAAAAATCAGAATTTTAAAAATCAGAATTTTATTAAATCGGAATTTAAAATCAGAATTTTATAAAAACTGAATTTTATTAAACCGGAATTTGAAAATCAGAATTTTATTTTTTGAATCGGAATTTAATAAAAAAAAAAAAGAATTCTTTTAAATCAGAATAAAAAAATCTGATTTTATAATATTCTGATTTGCTATTAAAAATTTTTTATTTAAGGTTATGAAGAAAATGTTTTATCGTTTATGTCAAAATCAACAAGAAAATAATTTTATAAATTCTGATTATCGCAAAGAATTTTTACTTCGTTCAATGATGGGTATTTTGCTAATAACAGATCATTTAGATAAAAATAATGGAGGAATATTTATTCCATCAAATTCTTCTTTTGATATTTGTAATTTTATTGAAATTGTCAAAATGGGAAGCAGTTTAGAGGAAGTAAAAATAATTTTTTACCCTTAAATTAATTTATTATTTTTTAGGCCAATAAAATTTTGGCAACTCTTCGCTTTATGTCTAAACATTTTTCTGATGGAGAAATACCTGTATATATTCGAAAAATGTTTGAAATTAATAAATAAACTATTTTTTCAAAAAATTTATTTTTAAATTAATTTATAAATATTAATAAAATATTATATTTATTACGAGTAAGCTAAAGTTATATTCTAGTAATTAAACAAATTTTTTTTAATACATATTTCAAAAATTTTAAATTTTTTCTTATAAATTCGTATTTTAACAAGAATAAATAAGGAAAGCAAAATTTACTTAAATTTAATTTTATTTTCATAATATCTAATTTTTCAAAAAATATTATATATAATGTTTAGATTATATTTTATTGTTAACTATTCGGCGAGTTCAGAATTATATTTTTGTAAGCCTAATATTGTTTAGGCTAAAATTTCTTCATAAATTACTGATCTGTCCATCAAGCCTTTGAAGTGAAAATTATTTAAAAAATTTGATTCTAGTTTTTTTTCGTTTCGAAAAAAACATTTTATTTTTTTCGTTTTCGTTTTCGTTTCGAAAATAATTTTTTTTTAATTTTCGTTTTCTTTTTCGTTTCGTAAATAATTTTTTTTTTCGCACAGCTCTGATTCGGACATAGATATTCTAAAAATGCGGATCTAGAAGAAAATGATAAAACAAAAAAATAAAGATAAAAAAGTCTGAAAAGTGTAAAAAGAAATATTTAATTATAATAAGATATTAGAGTTTGGGATTTTAGTCAAATATCTTAACCTCTAAAATAGATAATATATTTTACTTTTTTTTTCAAAAAAAATATAAATTTGAAATGAAAAAGAGAAAACAAAATGAAAAATTATTTTTAAATTAATATTGGATACAGAAACTAATAGAAATACTTGCACGCATTTAAAATTGGATGATAAGGAATAATCAAGTAATCTAGAAAATTTGTCAGAAAAAATGAAATAATAGCCTTAGCAATAGTTTTAACATTAAAGTACATACTTAAATCAAATCATTCATTTGGAAAAATTTTTCAAAAATTTTTTTAATGAAAAAATGCAAGATCAAAATAATTAAATAATTTGTATTCAAATTTATTAAAATTATTCGTCATTTTTTATAATTTATAAAACATTGTACTTATTATATTTTAATTATTTGTTAAAGTATTATATTAATATATTTATTAAAACTTTCCGCATTAATAAAAAAGCGATATTCATTAATTTAAAAAATTAATTAATTTTTTTATTATTATTATAGTACTTAAATAAATACTTTATTGAAAAGAAATTTAATATAAATTTAAATTTTTTAATATTTAAAATATTATTTAAAAAAAAATTATTTTACATATAAAATTATTCATAAAATATTAATAAAATATATTTACTTATACATATAATAATAAATTATATAAATTTAATGAATTCTTCAAATAACATTGATGGACTTATAAATCCTGTAATTAATTAAAAATATTATTATTTTTTAAATTAATTATTTCTTTTTTAAGCTTTATGTGGAATCTATCAGAAATGAATATTTTCGTTCATGTTTATTTATTTCAGCTTTTATATTCGGAATAATAGCGTTTTTTGGTACAATTCTTAATATGAGTTTATGTATTATTACAGCTAAATATAGGTTAATTAATATAAATTAATTATAAAATAAATATAAGAATAAAATATAAAATAATATTTATTAAGTATTATTGTTTATCTTTAAAAGATTGGCTAAAAATAATAAGTAATTTAATAAAATAAAAATTACAATAAAGGCAATATTGAAGTTAGTGACACTTGGATAAATCCTCTAAATATATAGTTAATATGTTCTGATCATGAGTGAGCATTAGAAATAAAATCAAAAATGAATTAAATTCATAAATTTATATTTTATTTGTATAATTAATTAATTATTATATTTTAAGAAAGTATTATATAACAATTAAAAGTAATACTGGTATTCTTCTTGCTTTAGCTTCTTTTTTTGAAATTCTTCATCAAATTAGTCATATAATATTTTTATTTAAAATAATATTCTTTGGAACGGATTTTATTCCATACAAACAAGCACTTTTAATTCAAACCCCTTCACTGATTGGATTCTTTGGTGTTATGTTTATGTTTGTTACACTTAGTATTGACAGATTATTAGCAATATTAATACCTATAAAGTTAGTTAATTTTTAATTTATTTTTAAATATTTATTTTTAAAGATATCGAAACTTCAAACAACTTTATTATATAATTATTCATCTTTTTTTTATTTTAATTCATATAATTTATGGATTATTTATAATGAATATGGCTAAAGTATTAACACCAAATTGGATGGTAACTGGAGGTTTAGGTGATTTATTTACAGCACCAATAAATATTTTGAAAAATCTTTATTACTCTAATTCTTGTATAACTATATTAGCAATTATTATTTACTTAATTGTTGGAATTTTAATTAAATTTAAAACAGGTATATTTATAATTAATATTTTTTAAATAAAAATTATTTTAACAGATACAACAGATGAAAGAATTAAAAAAGTTTATCTTTCTTTATTTTTAATTGTTATGGTTAATATTGGAGGATATTTAATTTGTAACATTTTTATTGCCTGTATTTCACTTTCCATTATTGAATTAACACTAGTAGATATTTGGTTTTGTGGTAATTTTCTTGCTATATTTCTTAATATAGCTGCTGCATCTATTGGACCTATTCTTTACTTCAATAGGTTTTTATTAAATTAATTTTTAAATATTTTTTATTTATTTTCTTAGTGGAGAATATAAATTAGTTTATAAAAGAGCATTTGATGATATTAAAAAATTATTTAATTTAAATAAATCGGCAGTATCAACAATAAATGTAACAAATAATAATAATAAATTAACTAATATGACTCCAGTTAGTTAGTGATTAAATAAATATTTAAAGTTTACTTTTTTATTTTATTTTAAAAAATGTTTTAATTTTAATAAATCTTGATTTTCATTAAACTTATTTTTAAAATATTTAGCTAAGTCCTAATATTATTTATGTTAAATAATTTAAAACAAACATTTTTAAAAACGTAATATTTAATTGTCCTCCGTGCTAAACTGTTCGAAATAGAGATAGAAATGGGGTCAAGTCTGATCCCATTTCCCCCAGTCATTTTTCTTGTTTTTTGGAGTCACCAGAATGAAAAAGATTGGGAATTCCCAGTTTAGGTCTCGGCCAGTCTTTATATTTTCAACTACAGTTTCCCGATCCCGATTTTTTCAAAATTGCTCTCTATGAAAAATATGATGTAGAGTATGAGGTAAGAGCCTAAAAAAGTAAATTTATGAGTATGATTTATGAGGGCAAAAATTAGTCTGTATGATATATGATTAGAACAAAATCGAAAATTCCAAGCATTGATTTTGATACCAAGCAAATTCGTTCATTATGCAAATTCCATAATTTGAAAAAATTTTGCCGCGTGATTTTCATCAGAGATTTCAGAAAGTAATTTTTTGAAAAGTGTAACTCATTTTTGTATTCATAAAATAAAAAAAACAAAAATATTTTCAATCACCACATAAAATAAATTATTAAAATTTCTTTGTATGAGTGAGTATAAGAAAATACACAAAACCTTTATTTCTAAACAAAAATACTTAATAACGATTATTCTAAAGAAATTAACAATTAAATAATAAATTTGCACAAAAATATAATTTATCGAAATGTGAATAATATTTTTGGAAGCTAACATTAAGTTAGCTAAAAGTTGGAATAGAATTTTTGGGAGTTTACTAGTTTTTCTTAAAAATATAATTATTAGATAGGATAATATTATTTTAAAATTTATTTTTAACTAAAAATTATAGGAAATACATCATTTATAATAAAAAATAATATAAAAAGTATTTATATTATTTAAAATTAAATCTTTTAATTATTAAATATAGCCAAAAGTTTAACTTTTAAATAATTGTTTGTTTCCTTTTTTATTTTTAAAATACTTAATTTAAATAAATAGGTATATATAAATGTTGCGATATCGTGACAATAATTACTACAAATTAAATAATTATTTTATAAATGAAGTAGCCATTTACTATAAATTAAAATAATAGGTAATATATTTTTTGTATTCTTCTAAACAATGTAATGCTATTACCTTTAAATTATATATATTTATTTAATTGAAAATTTTTAATTTGTTTTAAAGTAAAATAAGCATAATGAGATATAGAGAAAGTAAATAAAATAAATAATAGCTGTAGTCAATATCCACAAGTCTGAATTATTCAGTTGAATAAATCTGTCATTTAAAATAAATAAAAATAATTATTAATTTTAAAAAATCAAATATAAAGTGATGGATGTTTATTTGTTTAAACCAGATGAATATGAACGTTTATATAATTGTAGTATTTATAATATTGACAAAATACCTTTGGAAAAACGAAAACATGAATTATTAGGAATATTTTTCTTTTCTTTATCAACAATTTATGAGGTAATTATTTAAATAATAATTTAAAATATTTTAAAGATTTTATATATTCCTTGTATGATATCAATTTGGAAAAGAATGTCAAATAGTCATTGTTATAAAATAATGTTTTTAATTGGTATTATTGATATGTTAACACTTTTATGTAATGGATTATTAACTGGATATTTGGGTTATTTTGGTTATGTTTTTTGTTCTTCTCCTCGTTTAATTTATATTGCTGGGGCTTATGGACTTTGTATTATTTTTAAATTTATTTTATTATTTTTTAAGGTTGTTGGTCTGCTGAATCTACAATGGAACTTGTTTTAGCAATAAATCGTTGTGCTGAACTTTGGTCTGATCAATTAGCACATAAATTGTTTAGTGGTATTTCTATAAGTTAAAATAATTTTAAATATTTTTTAAAGGCATAAAACTGGTAATTTGGATGTTAATTCCTTTAATTTATGGCATACTTGTGGCATTCTATACAAAACCAGTAGCTTTTAGTGGAATTTATTTTAGCTGGTTCTTCAATCCACATGTTGACTATATTGATGATACTAAAGGAATTGTTTGTTTATTAATAAAATAATATTTGAGAGATATTTGTTTAGGAGAGTGTCTATTTTAGAGTAGTTAAAGTAATTTTTATAAAGTTATTTTATGTTGATTTATGATTATTCCTTCCTTTTTCACATACATACTAATAAAGACTGATTTGACTCACAATCAGTAAAATAATGAAAAATTCGATTTTTTTTTAATTTATAAAGTTAATAAATTTATTAATTTGGATATGCCTGGCTATACTCACACAAAAATAAAAATAAATAAATTCAAAATTCTAATGTTATGCGAAAATAGACATTTAATAATATATGTACATATCAGGGATGCATATCGTTCGGTTTTATACGATACGATATACGATACGATATTATTTCAGAAAAAAATACGATACGATATACGATACGATATTATTTCCTAAAAAAATACGATACGATATACGATACGATATAAAATCCGAAAAAAAATACGATACGATATACGATACGATATAATTTCTTTAAAAAATACGATACGATATACGATACGATATTATTTCCTAAAAAAATACGATACGATATAAGTAAGTGTCGGGCCGATTTTTCGAGACAAATTTTGAAAATTTTTCAGATGTCTCGGCGCCACTGTTCTCTAGCAGAGTTGTCGCGGGTGCAAAAAAATTTGGGTACGGGTTTCGGGTTGGAATATTTTTATTTCAGGTATCGGGTAAGAAAAAAGGCCGGGTTTCGGGCGGGAACCCTGCTCCATATCTACGAAAATTCACACTTTCAGCGCCGCAGGCGAAAAATTTTGAGTTTTATTTCAATAGTTACCAAAAATTTAACCTTTTTAGCGCCGCAGGCGAAAATTTTGAAAAATTATCAGATCTAGTTGCTAAAAATAGCTTTTTTTAGCGTTACAATCAAAAATATAGGAATTTAATTTTTCTTCTAGCTTAAAAATTTAAAACGAACAAAATAAAGAAAGATTTAACAATAATTAATGGCCTCTAGGTATTTCGCAAATTAATAGGAATCTAACCAACGTATGACAAGACAATAAACTAACACACTAACCACCTAACCATACTTGTATTTTACTATTAACCAATTTAATTATAGGTAAATCATTCCTTATAGTATTTCTTTTCTTCCCTTACAAGAGAAGAGAAAGAAATAAAGAATAAAAGAGGAAGAAAGTCAAAAGAAAGCAATGGGGGAAATTAATTTATGTAATAAAATAATAGTATTATAGGTTTTTCCTATAAAATATAATAACGATATAAAATAACTAAAAAAAATACGATACGATATACGATACGATATAAAATCCGAAAAAAATACGATACGATATACGATACGATATTATTTCAGAAAAAAATACGATACGATATACGATACGATACAAAATCACCCCAAAAATACGATAAAATACGATATACGATAACGATATACGATACGATATGCATCCCTGGTACATATATGTATTTAATTAATTAAAAAAATTAATATTAAAAATTAATTTTAACAGTATGAGAATATAATTCATACAATACATAATAATATAATTTTGGTAACGTTAGTAGTTACTTATCTTGCTTTTTACCTTATTTTACTTGCAAAATCTAAGGAAAGAAATCAACCAACTGATCAAAATACTTACTCAGAAAAAATGGTTAAAGAATATTATTTTTAATTAATTAATTTTTAAATTTATTTTTTTTAAAAGATATTTACCCAAGTCCTTTTAATTAGTTTAATTAATGCTACTGCAGCTTCAATTTATGTTTATATGCAATATTTTCATGTTAATGAAATTTTAATTATAATTGGCATGTTTGCTTGGATGAATGCTCACGGTGAGAGATATTTAGATTTATTTTCTAAAATTATTTTTTTAGGAATTCCTCCAGTCATTTATTTAACTTTAAATAAATCAATTCAACGTGATTGTATTGGAATGATTAAATCTTTGATTGGAATGAATGTTACTGTTCATCCAATAACTACTGGAAGTCATGCACCACCACCAATTTATTCTCATAATAATAATAATTTAATAAGAAATGTCACATAATATATACCTACTTGTAAATTAATGTTCGTCCAGCTCTTTTGACTCAAAAAATTCCAATCACTGGTCCCGGGTTGTTCCTGTTAATTTATAATCTCCTCCTATCCCCGTTCGTCCTCGGCAACAATATATCTCGTCTCAGTTCCCTGTTAAATCCATCTCCCCACTATGGGAACGAACCCTATTTTAAAAAGTACATTTTAAATTTAATAAAATTAATCTCTCATTAAATTTAATAAATATTTGTACACATTTATATATATTTTTATAAAATAAATTTTTTAATTTTTAAAGTATGATAGGGTGTTTTAATATTTTAAAATTTAAAAAATATTTAATGAATGACGAATAAAAAATTTAAAAAATAAAAAAAGAAACTTTTTCATCTAAAACTTATTAAAAAAATTTTTTTAATATTTCCTTTTTATTAAAATGACACGTTTTTATATTTTTTGATAAAATTCTACATTCAGTTAAAAAATTTTATTGTATTTAAAGAAGGAAGGATTTTTTAAAAAGAAAAAAGCCAACACGAGAAAAAAAATAATTTGTATATAATTTTTATTTATTTAGCTTAAATAAGGAAAGTTGTTTCAAATATAAAATTTAATATAAAAAGTCATAGGTTATTCAATTTAATTAAAAAGTTTTTTTCGAATAAATTTTTTTATAAAATTTTTTAAAATTAATTTTATTAAAAGAGAATTAATTAAAATCTAAAAAATGATAAATAAAGTTTTCAAAATAATTTTATTTATTTCTTTTATTAATTGTTTTATTTTGGCTAAAGAAAATGAAAAGAATGTTAAAGACGGTATTTAAATTAAATAATAAATTATTTATAAAATATTTTTTAATTTTCAGAAATTTTCAAAAAAGTTTTAATTTTGACCAATCAAGTTTTGGACTTTTCCCGTCCAGTTGCTCTTTTTGAATTTGCTAATAATCATTCAATTGATCATCCAGACAAAGAAGATGCTTTTATTCAAAGAATTGAAGCTAAAGCTAATGAAATTGGATTAGACAAAGAATTTGCTCGTCTTTATTTTATTGACCAAATTAAAGCAAGTAAAATTGTTCAGGTAAATAATTTAAATTTATTTTTTTAAATAATTCAGAGAAATTAAGTTTTATAGGTAAAATAATAAAAATAAATATTAATTTAATTTAATTTAGGTATTTAATTATTAATTAAATTTTTATGTCATAAAATAAAAAAAAAAGTTTAAAAACTGTTAAATAATATTACAAATTAAATAATTAATGAATCTATTAATTAAAATATTTAATTAATTCTTTTGTATATTTTACTTATAATTATTTTTAGCTTATAAGACTCTTTATATATTTTTAAAATTTTTTATTTAGAAAGCTTATTTTGCCGTTTGGAATAAATCAGGACTTCCAAATGAGCCAGTTATTGACATTCACACAACAGAATTTCAAACAAAAATGGGTAATGTTACAATGAGTTTAGCTGAAGCATTATTACCTTTTGTTAAATATAGAGATAATAAATGTCTTAAAGAAACAGAAAAAATAATAAAAGAATTAGAAAAAAATAAACAAATAGATATTTGTGAAGAATATAAACGTAATGAAGGTTTTAAATTGGCTATATCACATTTATGTTCAAATAACCCTTAAAAACTTTAAAAATGTTAATTTGAATGAAATTAAATATTAAAGAATTAAGAAAATAATTAATTAAGAAATAAATAAATAAAATAATAATATTCCAATTATGTAGTATATATATTTATATTTTTTTAAAACAAAATAAATTTATTTAATAAATTCTTGATTTTTTATTTTAAAAGTCAATACACTGATTAATTATAAATTTTATTTACTAGTTTTCGTGCATTTCATGCTTCCAGTCAGTGATTGGAAGGTCATACCAAAATCATACTCATACCTCATACTCATACTCATACCTCGGTATGAAGTATGAGTATGAGTAGGAAAAAAATGGCAGGTATGAAGTATGAGTATGATGTATGAGGTCTAAAAAAGTGCAAGTATGAGTATGATAAAATTAGCCGGTATGAGGTATGAGTACGAGTATGAAGTATGAGCAGTTTTTCCAAAAAAACGTGAATTTTTGGCAACTAGAAGGCAATAAATTATAAAAAATTTTGCCTGCGGCGCTAAAAAGGGTGAATTTATGGCAACAAGATTTCGATTAACTTCAAAAATTTTCGCCTGCGGCGCTGAAAATGACCTGAAAGTTTTAAAAATATCCTTCACGAAAATCCAACTATTTAACTGGATATACGGTTCTTGAAAATCATTTAACCCTTATCGGGGAAAAAATAGATTTGAACAGGGATAAAATTTTTTTAAATAAAGCGTACTTTAATTAAGAAAATGTTATACCTTATGATCTTTTAATAAGATTTTTTGTACCTTTATTTTGATTTTTGTTGATGCGAACTCTGCCATAAATAAATATCTCTTCCTAATTTTGCTAAACACTTAAAATTAGTTCATCCAGAAGAAATAAAAAATGTCAATGAAAAATTGGAATAAAATATTTCAATGTATGAAAAGTATGATGTATGAGTATGAGGTATGAGGCCTAAAAAAGTGGAGGTATGAGTATGAGTATGATGTATGAGGGAAAAAATTAGCCGGTATGAGGTATGAGTATGAGTATGAGCAAATTTTTTAACCGGTATGAAGTATGAGTATGAGTATGAACAAAATCGAAAATTCCAATCACTGCTTCCAGTAATTCGCAAAAAAATATTGATTTCAATATTTTTGACAGCCCTAATCATATCTAATGAGTTTTTAATTTATTGGATTCGGACATTTTGAAAGGGTTCCTTATTAGTCTACGGAATGGGGCACATTTAATAAATCCTATCTGCCAAATTCAATAAAAAAACACCAAGAAATTAAATATTTATTTAAGATAAATATAAAGCAGTCCGACAATAGCTCGGATTTCGCGTTTTAATGTAAAGTTTAAAAATTTATGAAAAAGAAATAAAATTAGTAGATTAGCGCTCTGCTTGATCGAATCTTAAAGAACTTGGAAAGTTTTAAAAAGAAAAAATTAAAAATGGAAGTAAGGGGTTTAGAAGGGAAATGAGAGAATTTTATAGGAGAAGCTGAACGCTCACAAAAGTGTTAAATAATTTAAAAATAGAAATAAATAAAATTAAATAAAATTAAATAAAATTTGTTATTTAAGAGAAAAGAATTTAATAAGAGAGAAATTTTTTGTTATTTAATTTTTATCATTTTTTATTCTTGGCCATAAGTTTCATTTAAATATTCACTGAATTTTTTATCTGTAAAATATTTTTAAAATTTAAAATTAATTTTTCTGTCCAAGCCAACATTTTTTAAATTAGTAATAATTTAAAATTTAGCTCTATATTATTATTATAATTGTTTTTTTAATTTATTTAATTTTTCCAAATTAATTTTAATACTTACGTATTATCTGTACCAATATTTTTATAGTAACTATTAAAGTTATTATTAAAATTTTTAAATTACTACATTACAAAAAATATTTAATGCATGTATCATTCAAGTGACTGATATTTCCACTTTAAATATTTTTTATATTTATTTGCTAGTTGGTAAATTATGAAACTAATAAGGGTATTTTAATATACCTATCTAAAAAAATAAATATTGTTAATTATAGTATGAAGAATGTCAATAAATAAAAAGAATAAACCTTTTATACTCTAAAGAAGTACTATTTAATAATTAAATAAATTTAGTAAATTCCTAGTTGGCTATCCACCTTTACACAAATAACATTTGCAGTTTGCAAGCACTCTTTGCATTTTTGGCGTTAGGAAAATTGTATGCTTATTTTTCCTTTATAGTATGCCTTTGGCACAGAGAGAAAAAGGAAAATAATTAATAATAAAGTGAAAATTTATTTATTTTATAATGATCAAAGTAGTCTTCAATAGTCGAAAACCTTGTAGATATTCAATAAATAAAATTTGGGATTTTTTCCTTGACAGTATCGAGAGTTTGTTCGTCGTAAAATGGAATCCAGAATTTTTCATCCGAGGAATTATTAGTTGGGCAAAAAAAAGACATATTGGAAGTTAATGAAAATGTTCTATTATGTACTTATACTTATAAACTAAGCCATTTCCAAAATTTATAATCTTTGATCATTATAAAATAAACATATTGTCACTTTATTATTAATTATTTTCCTTTTTTCTCTCTGTGCCAAAGGCATACTATAAAGGAAAAATAAGCGTGCAATTTTCCTAACGCCAAGCAAAGAGTGCTTGCAAACTGCAAATGTTATTTGCGTAAAGGTGGATAGCCAACTAGGAATTTATCAATAAATTTAAATAATAACTTTTTAAGTTGGTGGGTATAGATAATACATAGTACCAAGTTTTTAAATAAATGTCAACCTGGCATACACATTAACTTTAAAAATTACCATCTTTCGGGAAACAACTAAATAAATTTAATATTTTAAATAGAAAATTTAATATTTTAAATTAACTTACCCATCGTCGCCATGGCATTCCTGAGTTTTATTATCGCAATATCTAAATTAATTTAATTTTGGATAATTAAATAAATTGAAAATAAAATTATTTTATTAAATTAAAAATCTATGATTGGAATAAAAAATAATTATAAATTTACTCTGAAGTATTTTCACTACAGCAAACATAATTATTTGGACGACATCGAGGATTTGAACTAAAATTAAGAAAAAACTGCGCTAAAACATAAGAAAAAAGGAGATCGGTTTATTAGAGGGAGTCGATCTAATAGAGATTATATTAAAATATTAACGTTTTTTTGCCACAGCAATGATCAGAGAAACAGCATCTTAATTAAATTAATAATTATTAAATAATATTAAAATATTTTAATATTTTTTTATATAAAAAATTGCAAAATAATCTCTGCATTTTAGCAATATGAATATTAAGTCACTAAAATCTATTTCACAAAATTTAATTTTTCTATAAAAATCAAATTTTTTTTTTTTCATTCACGTTTCTGAAACTTTTTTTCCGCAATTTACATAAATATTTCATAAATAGAAAGAGGTGTAAAGCACTTCGTGTTTATTTTGAAGTAATTTCAGCTCTGTCGAATTTATTAAAAAACAAATGCGAATTTTTGAATTTTTAAGCTGTTGTAAGGCAGAAGCCTAATCCTGCGCCCAAAAGGACCCCAGGATGAAAGAGCATTTTATATCCATTTCCTTTTCCTAGCCATTTCATTATCTCTATGGTAAACCGACTTTTGCGCCGGGGACTTTTGCGCCGCGACGTTTGCGCCGCTACTTTTGCGCCGGAGACTTTTGCGCCGAAGACTTTTGCGCCGCGACTTTTGCGCCGGACGACATTTGCGCCGCGACTTTTGCGCCGGACGACATTTGCGCCGGGGACTTTTGCGACGCGACTTTTGCGCCGCTATTAATTAAAAAAAAAATAAAATATTTATTAAAAATTAAAATTAAACTAACAATAAATTTTATATTTAACATTTTTATTTGTAACATTTAATAAACCTAATTTAATTTAAAAACTCAATTATTTTCTAATTGTCACAAATGAACAGATCTAGACGTTTTTCGTTTGTTAGAGAATATAAAAGCAGATTGGGCATATTTTTTGTGATCTATGGACTTCTTTAAGTATGCCATCTTTTGAGTAGACCAAATAATGTTAATGATCAGATGTGGATATCTCATTTACACGCATTATCCTATCGTTAACTACCAAAGGTATTTATGACTGGGGTAATTAGTTTATAGACTGTTAGCTTATGAAAACTTAGCTGATACTATTTTTATAATAAATGTTAACGTTTAATTTTTAATAAATATTTTATTTTTTTTTTAAATTTAATAGCGGCGCAAAAGTCGCGTCGCAAAAGTCCCCGGCGCAAAAGTCTCCGGCGCAAATGTCGTCCGGCGCAAAAGTCGCGGCGCAAAAGTCTTCGGCGCAAAAGTCTCCGGCGCAAAAGTCGCGGCGCAAAAGTCCCCGGCGCAAAAGTCGCAGAACCATCTCTATTATTAATCTCTTACTTTCATGCTCTTTCCCACTATTGCTTAGTCATATATGTTTATATGTTTCCCCTATTTAATGTATATTGTGATCCCCATTAATCAGTTCCCAGTTAGTCATTCTTATAATTGTATAATTTACCCCCACTGAATAAAAGCATACCGGTATGGCTTGTGTATAATTGAGTGCCGGCGAAGGGCCTGATCAACCCGACGCTCGGTCTTTAGGGACAAATAAGGAATAGGGCCTAATTCTAATTCAGATAGCACGAACAACACGCACTCCACTTATTCTGTTAAAGCTGTGTTGCCAGATGAAAAAATGAAAAATCCGCAAATTTATCGGAAAAAATCCTCATTTTTGGGCAAAAATTCGCAAATAATAAAAATGTTTATTATAATAGAAATTCTTTATTAATGTTCATATTTTTCGCTATTAACAATGGATTTTAACAATTTATTATTGGAAATAATCATCTTGTAAAATTCTGTGCAGGAAAAATCGTAATTAACCTTCACTTGGGTTAGTGATTTTTCGCGCCGCAGGCGAAAAATTGCTCTAATCCAGAAGATCGAAACCCAAAAGATCGTTCAACTAATTAGTCCAATTGCTAATTTGTCAAATATATTACAACTAGTTGGTATTGCACAAACTTGGATCTATTGGGAGTATTTTATTACTTTCGTTTAGTGATTGGCCCAATTGATTGAATCTTTTGGGTTGACCTCGAAAAATTTTGGAGATCTAATGTACTCTAGTTAACCAAAATTTAACTTTTCAGCGCCGCAGGCGAAAAATTTTGGAAATTTTTGTACTCTAGTTGCAAAATTTACCCAAAATAGCAATTTTTAATTAAATTCTGAAAAAACATCAAAAATATCAAAAATCCTCAAAAATCCTCAAAAAACATCAAAAATCCGCAAAAATCCGCAAATCCTCATTTTCAAAAAAAAATCCTCTTCGTTCTTAAAATCCTCAAAATGAGGATAAATCCGCACATATGGCAACACTGTGTTAAATGTATGATACTATAAAAGGCAAAGTCTTCCCCTAGACTGGGAATCAAAGATTAGTTGCATAGACATATTCTTATTATTCGTTCATTCATTCTAGCTTAATCTCTGTTATTTTACCCTCAACTATTATTTTATTTTCTTTTTGTAATAAAGAGCATTTGCTAGTCAAAGCTTGTTATTGTGTATTCCAATCTATAACCTAAAGATCTAGCTTATAACTAAGTTTTGTAAAATCGACCAATCCATTCGATTATCTTAAATCTGACTATTTTATACCTCTAAAATAATTTTTTAAGAAATATTATTGATAAAAAGTTTCGGACTCGACGCTGCAAAAAGGAACAGTACGAAATTTTAAATAAAATTACTTTGTTCCACAGCATTTAGTACCAGCCTTCCAACATATATCGCATTTTCCATTGATAGAATTTATTTCATTAAAAATAATTACTAATATAAATAATGATGAAGTTAAAATAAATGTTTTTGACATTTTTATTTAAAATATATATTTTTAAATTGAATTAATAAGCTAATTTTTGAGTAATTTAAATAGACCTTAAATTTATTTAAAAATTATACAACGTTTCATTTTATATTTATACAACTTTAATTAAAATATTTAAATACTATATAAAATTTTATTTTAAGAGGAATAGGGAATAAAATTTAATTTATTAAATGAATGAAAGCTAAAAAAATTATTAATAAATTTAAATTTTGTTTGTTTAACATTTTCTAAATTTAAATAAATTTATTAGGTAATTAAATTTTTATTTTTTTAAAATAAAAATTAGATAAGGACTGCCGCTACTTAAATGAACATTATAGGGAAATATGGGGCCAAATAGGTACGTTATTTTCCAGAATTACATTCCACAAAGCTCTAAATTTGATTTATTAGTGCTCGAAATTTCTTAACTAATCAACTAGGAAAATAAAGGAAAAGTATTTGATATTCATTTTTAGAAAGTGTATTAGTGATTAAAAATAACAATTTTATCGAGGTTGGCACTGTTTTGCTAAAGTTTTGCTTTTCCCAGATTATTCTATTCTACCAAACAATTTTTACTATGAAAGAAATTTAAAAGGTAAATTAATTTAAAATAAATTATATAATATAAATATAATAATTATTGTTATTTTCAATTATTTTAAATACCAATAAAACAAATTGAAGTTAATTTTTGCAAAAATATCATATGATAAAAAAGTGTTAGAATTAATACATTTGTGTGCAATAAATAAATAAATATTTCAGCTGAGTACTTAAAAATAAGAGATTTGAATATTTATAAATGTGTAAGGTTTATTTCATAACTTTAAATAAAAGAGAACAGTTAGGTAAATTAATTTTAATATTAAAAGCATTATTTGAATTTTTGTAAAAAAGCGTCCAAAGATTAATTTATTGGATAAAATTTATTATTTTTATTTTCTTTCTAAATTTTAAAAAATGAAATTACCCAAATTAATTGTTTGTTCATTCTGCATGAGAAAGATTAATTTTGGCCAATACTTTTAATTTTAATATTTAAAAATTGAATTTTCAAGCATTTTAAATTTACGTGCAAAATAATTTAATTTTAATTATTAATATTGAAATTTGTTTTTTGTTCTCAAATATGTATATGTATTATAATTTAAATTTAATTTATTTTATTAAACAAAAAATATCCATAAATTTGTTATATCTTGTTGTTTCTAGTAGAAATCAAAATATAAAAGAAAACAATAATTATTAATTTTTAATAATTTACTTAAATAGTATAATATATAAATAATTATTTGTAATTAAAATTTTAAGCAAAGAATATAGTAAAAATGCATTTTTGGTAGCTTTTAAACGGAAGTTTTGAACTGAAAAAATTATAAAACAATTCAAAAATATTTACTTATTCCAATAAATTAATTTAATTAAAAAAATTTTATATTTATTAAAATATTAATTATAAATATTATCTATTTTATTAAATATTTAAAAAAAATTAAAGCCTAAATAGTGTTAAAAATAGAAAAGAATCTAATAAGATGAATAATTTTTTAAATTTAATTTTATGTATTATAATTTTTACAAAATTAGATTATTCTTAGCATCATTGAATACTATTTAATTTTGTTTTTATCTGTAAAATATTTTTAAAATTTAAAATTAATTTTTCTGCCCAAGCCAACATTTTAAATAAATTAAAATTTAGTTATAATAATAAAATTATTTTATTATAACTTTACCTTTTTATTTTGGATAGCAATACTATTTAGCTACCTCATCCACGAGTCTTTTTTGGGCAACACCTGAATTTTATTTTTAAATAGAGAATTTAATATTTTAAATATACTTACCCTTGGGGACAACAAGTATCTCCAATTTTACAAGAACTAAATTAATTTAATAAATAAATAAATTGAAAACAATTTTATTTAAATTAATAAAAATATGATTATAATAAAAAAATTAGAAATAAAATTTACCTTTGATTAATGCCTGGACAGCAATAGTAGCCATCAGGACGACACCTTAATTTTAATTTTTTTTTTATTTAAAATATTAAAAGTCAAATATAGATATGCTAATAAATTTTTAAATTAAATAATTAATTTATTATTTAAAATATTAAATTTAAATTAGAGTTGCATAACATCGATAAAAAATTTCGGACTAGTGGCTACAAAAGGAAAAGTACCCAATTTTAAATTAAAATTACTCGTTTCCGCAGCATCCGTATTTACACTGATTGTCGCATACATACAAAGGGTTAGAATTCCAAGGTTTAGAAGTCGTAGCTTTAGAATACTTAGGTTTAGAATTAAGAGGTTTAGAATACCAAGGTTTAGAATTTATTTCGTTTAAAATAATAATTAATATAAATAGTGATGAAATAGAAAGAAATATAATTTTTGACATTTTTATTTAAAATTATATTTTTAAATTGAATTACTTAATAAATATATAAGCTAATTTTTGAGTAATTTAAATAGTCCTTAAATTTAATTAAAAATTATATAACGTTTTATTTTATATTTATACAACTTTAATTAAAATATTTAAAAATTTAAAATTTTATTTTAAGAGGAAATAGACAATTAAAAATTAATTTACGTAATTGAATGAAAGCTCAAAAATTATTAAGCATTAATAAATTTAAATTTTGTTTGTTTAACTTTTTATTAAATTTAATATAAATTTATTATGTGATTAATCATTAATTTTTTAAATAAATTTAAAAAATTTATATTTATTAATTTTAAATAATTAAATTTCAATCAGAAATTTACATTTTGCTCGTTCTCGTAAGACGAACGCACTAACCACTAAACCATAGATGCATGAAAGAAACATATAAATTACTTTATATAAACTTTCCTTTTCTTTTCTCGCTTGTAAAAATAAACTGTGAGAAGGTGGGGTGAAAATTTTATTTCTGCATTGAAAAAAAGAAAGAAATTTGGCGCAAATTTAAACCTTAAGTACGAGCTCGTACTTATGCCTCGTACCTCATACTTTAGTCATTTTTTTCCCTCGTACTTCGTACCAAAGTACGAGTACGAGTACGAATTTTGGTACGAGCTTCCAACCACTGATTTCAACTCATTGTCGAAAATGAATCGAATTGTATGTCTTTTGATTGAAAAGTTCGAGAACTTAAAAATTATTTTAAATTAATTAATTATATCTAGGTACAGTCAAAAAGAAAATTCAAAGAAAATTCACATAATATTAATGGTAATTTCATCATTATTTTGTGGTTCAGTCTTTGTCGTTGCTGCTTATATAAATGTTAATACTGTTTCTGAATCTATGTATTTTATTTATTATTTTTTAAAAATAAAAATTTATTTAATTTTTAAAATTAATAAAATGCTGCATCTCACTTAGGCCAAATAAATATTAAATAAATAAAACATAAAGATAATAAAATAAATATTTTCCCGACAACTCAGATTCCGCGTGTTAAGCTAGAGTTTAAAAAATTATATGAATCTAGAAAACTAAATTAGTAAATAAATATTAAAAATAGTTTAAATAAAATAAAAGACTACATATTGTTTAAGAAAAAGAATTTAATAAGAATTATTTTTTAATTTAAAATTTTTCAGTTTTGAGAAATGTACACTATTTTTTGCATCAATGATCTTTCCTTGTTTATTTCTGTAAAATATTTTTAAAATTTAAAATTAATTTTTCTTTTCCAAGCCATCAATTACTAAAAATTTAAAATCTAATTGTACTCATAAAATTACTTTATTATATTAACTTTACTTTTTTGTTTAATTTCCTTAAAATAACTTATTAAATAAATGTCAGAGTGATATACAAATCAACTTTCAAAAATTACATGCAACGGCCATCTTTGGAACATGCATAACCTGCATTGCAACACCTGAATTTTAAATAAACATGTAATATTTAAAATTTAATTACTTTTTGTGACAGCAAGTTTCGTTCTCATTGCAACATTTACTTTAAATTAATAATTATTAAAAATATTTATATTTTTTATGTAAAAAATTTAAAAATTTTGCCTAAATAATTACTGATTTTAGAATATAAATTTTTTTCAGTCACGTTTATGAAGCTTTTTATCAATAATTCATTTAGGTATGTTTACTAAAGAGAAAGAGTATGTAAATCATTTCAAGTGTTTATTTTGAAATATGTCCGTCTCTGTCAGCTTTTATCAAAAAACAGCTGCAAATTTTTTATTTTTTTTAGTTTTTAATTTTTAAAAAATTGACACTAAACTATTCGATTATTTTAAATTTGATGACTATTTTATGCCTCTAAAATAATTCTTTTAAACAATATTACTGATAAAAAGTTTCGAACTCTACGTGCAAAAAGTACCCAATTTTAAAATAAAATTACAAGGTTCCGCAGCATGGATAATCTGAACATTGCCAGCACCCATTAATATAATTTATTTCATTAAAAATAATTACTAATATAAATAATGATGAAGTCAAAATAAATGTTTTTGACATTTTTATTTAAAATATATATTTTTAAATTGATTTGATAAAGTTTAAACAGCTTAAATAGACCTTAAATTTATTAATAAAATTATAAAATTTTTATTTTATTTTTATATAACTTAGTTAAAATATTAAAAAAAATAAAATAAAAAATTTTATTTTAAGCGAAATGGAAAATTTACGTAATTGAATGAAAGCTCAAAAATTATTAAGAATTAATAAATTTAAATTTTATTTGTTGAACTTTTTATAAATTTAATATAAATATAGGAAAGAATTGCCTATATAAGACAACCAAAATGAACATTATATGGAAATGAAGAGCATGAAGTCCGATAATTTATTTTCTATACTTACATTCACAAAGATCTTACTTAAGTTGATTTATTCGTGGTTTAAATTTCTTTATACTCAAATAAGGAACGTAGAATAAATGAAAAGTATTTGATATTCATTTTTGTATAGTGTATTAGTGATTAAAAATAACAATTTTATCAGGGTTTGGATGTTAGCGTGGTTTTGCTAAAGTTTGGGCCTTTCCCAGATTATTCTATTCTACCAAACAATTTATACTATGAAAGAAATTTAAAAGGTAAATTAATTTAAAAATAAACTCTATAATATAAATAATTATTGTTATTTTCAATTGTTTTAAATACTAAAAAATTAAAGTTAATTTTTGCAAAAAAATATCATATGATAAAAAAAAAGTGTTAGGATTAATTTGTACAATTGTGTGCAATAAATAAATTACAGCATAGTAAATATAGGCGATTTGAATATTTACAAATGTTTATTTCATAACATTAAATAATAAAATATTAAATATTAATATTTGATAGAATTTATTCATAAAAACAGTTAAATAATTTTATTGTTATTATAATAGTATTATTTAAATTTTTACAAAGAAAAAAAAACATCCAAAGATTATTTTATTGGATAAAATTTATTTTTTTCTAAATTAAAAAAAAAGAAAAATTACGAAATTAATTGTGTTTTCATTTTGCAGAAAGATTAATTTTGGTCAATAATTTTAATTTTTAATATTTAAAAATTGAATTTTCAAGTATTTTAAATTTACGTGCAAAATAATTTTTATCGGTGTTTCGTTCATGTCTGGTAAAAAGAATATTAAAATAATAAAATATTTTAGTTATTCCAATAAATTATTTTAATTAAAAAAATACTATATTTATTAAAATATTAATTATTTATATCTAATTTATTAAATATTTAATGAAAAATAAAAACTAAATAGTGTTAAAAGAAGAAAAGAATTAATAAGAAGAAAGATTTTTTAAATTTAATTTTATTTAATTTTTACAAAATTACATTATTCTTAGCATCTTTGAATATTTAATATTGTTTTTATCTGTAAAATATTTTTAAAATTTAAAATTAATTTTTCTGTCCTAGCCAACATTTTAAATAATTTAAAATTTAGTTATAATAATAAAATTATTTTATTATAACTTTTTTTAAAAAATAAATGTCAGCCTTGCCTTAATATTAACCTTAACAAATTATAAGCATTTGCCATTTTTACATGAATAACCTTCATTGCAACACTGGCTTAAATTTTAAACAGTCAATTTAATATTTTAATTTTCATACTTATTAGCACAGCATTCATGTCCATTAGGGCAAGAACTAAATTAATTTAATTTATTTAAATTAAAAATAAAAATAAAATAATGAGAATAAAAAATATTATTAAAAATTATAAATTTACTTTCCTGTCCCATCATCACAACAATGCCATTTTTTATCACGAGTACTTAATTTTAAATTTTTTTAATTCAAAAACAATTAAAAATTAAAATTCAAAAAGCTATGATAATATTATAATTTAAATTATAATTATATATTTTTTATTATTTAAAATATTAACCTTTTACCATCACAGCAATATTTAGCATCTATAATGCATCTTAATTAAATTAATAATTATTAAAAATATTTATTATATTTTAAATATTTTTTTATAGAATATAAAAAAAAATAATTTAAAAGTTTTGTTTAAATTATTAAAATCTCTTTTACAATTTTGATTTTTCTATAAAAAATTAAAATTAATCTTGTTTTTTACGGTTACGAGTCAGCAATTTTTATCTACAATTTTTATATGTTTCCTCAAGAGAAAAAGGATATGAAATTCTTTTATTAATAAAAGTTTCTGAATAGAGGCCCAATAAATAATAGTACCCAATTTTAAAATAAAATTACTTGTTTCCGCAACATGCGAGACCGAAACATTTAGCGCACCCATTAATAGAATTTATTTCGTTAAAAATAATTACTAATATAAATAATGAAGAAATAAAAATAAATGTTCTTGACATTTTTATTAAAAATATATTTTTAAAGTGAATTAATAAATAATTTTTGAGTAATTTAAATAAAACTTAAATTTATTTAAAAATTATCAGACATATCATTTTATGTTTATACAACTTTAATTAAATTATTTTAAAAAATTTAAAATATAATAAAATTTTATTATAAGAGGAAATAGGGAATAAAAAATTAATTTATTTAATTAGATGAAGGAAAAAAATTATTAAGCATTAATTTATATTTTGTTTAACTTTTTATAAATTTAGCATAAATTTATCCTGTGATTAATTATTAATTTTTTTAATTAAAATTAACAATTTCAGCACTTTATTTGTTTAACTAGATTTGAAAAAAGTTCCTATTAATTAATTTTAATTAAATTCAACTAACAATTATAGTCAAGAACGAATCGATTGTATGCCTTTTGATTGAAAAACTGAAAACGATGTAAGAAATTTGTGAATAAATATTTATTATGATAATTTCAATTAATTAACTAGTTTTCTTTAAAATAATATTATACAATTTTATCTTAAATAAATATAATTAGGATTTGTCCCTTTGACTCCGAAAATGCGTCAGTGGAAGATGCACCAATAACAGCAAATATCATAGGAAAAATAAAAATACATGAAAAAAACAAAAACATTTATATTTCTTATGTATTTGCGTTTTTATATATTTTTGTGATTTTTAATTTATAATTTGGAAAAACAAAAAAATTTATTTTTAAGTAAAAATACATGAAATACAAAAAAGTTTTTTTATTTATTTTTGTGCTTTACACATATTTTTGTGTTTTTTATGCATTTTTGTTTTTTCTTGTAATTTTTTGTACTGTTACTGACGCTTCATCACTGACGAATTTTCCGGACACGGTCCCCGTTCCTACCCTCTCTCCCGTGGCATTTTTATTTATTTTTCTCCCTTCCCGTTCCCACTTGTGTATCTCTACGTTCCTCGATTGTACTCCCTGTCCGGTGGAGAAATGTACACCACTAAACTTCTTTTGATTTATTTAAACTTATTTTATATTCCTTCATAAAAGTTTTAAATTTTTAATATTTTTAAAAAGTATAATTTTATTTTCAGTATAATAAAGTACAATTAAGATAGCATTGAAGCCGACTTAACAACCTATAATTTTTTACAAAATGCCTACAGAAAAAAATGCTTTTTTTTGACGGTCAGAAAAATATATACTAACATTTTGGGAACATTTGAGTCTCATAGAGTTAGAGGCAGAAAAGTATTCGGACTCTATCTGTTTTTTGACCCTAACATTATTTACTTTAATGTAATCTTTTGACTTCATATTCTTATTCAGGAGGTGTTTTTAAACCGTAAAAGACTTGTCTAAAAACTTTTTTAATGATAAAAATTAAATAAACAATTGAATCTTATTTTATTTTTAAAATTTTGTTCAACATGTACTATTATTCTCACATTAATACAAAAATTAATAATATTTTATTTTATTCTAAGTATTATTTAAAAATATTGTTGCCATTTTACTTCCCTTCTTTTGTTATAAAAGACAGAAAATAATATATAGGTAATTATTTTTTAATTAACTTTTTTTTAATACTAATATATGTATGTATAATTATTATTATAAAATGTATGAAATAAATGAAATAATTTATTAAAAAAATTAAAAGTTCTCATTTACATTTTTTTATAACAGTATCAATTATCTTTAAATTTTATATTTAAATATTAAACATTAAAAATTCAATAATATTAATATAATAATTAAAACAGTTAGTAACTGCTCTAAGAAATGATATATAACAACCACCTTTTAAAAGTAATCTTTTGACGTAACTAAAAATTCCTTATAATTAAAGAAAGGTAAATTCGCATTTTCTAGACTCTTCTAATTTGAATATTTTGCAAAAACAGATACAGGGCAAAAATCTTAAATTACATAAAAATTTCCCTAATCTAAATTAAGGTGCGAGATCTTCCAGCATCAATCCTCTAATGGATATAATTAAAATATCTAGCAAATAAAAGAGATAAATTTAGCAACACACCCAATACATAATTCAAAAATATTTTAAAAGTTTGATATTTTGTTATTTTTAAGTGTTTAGAATTTTCTTAAAATAAAAATGGATGTTTATTTATTTAAACCAGATGAATATGAACGTTTATATAATTGTAGTATTTATAATATTGACAAAATACCTTTGGAAAAACGAACACATGAATTATTAGGAATATTTTTCTTTTCTTTATCAACAATTTATGAAGTAATTTATTTTAATTTTAAATTTAAAATTAAAATATTTTAAAGATTTTATATATTCCTTGTATGATATCAATTTGGAAAAGAATGTCAAATAGTCATTGTTATAAAATAATGTTTTTAATTGGTATTATTGATATGTTAACACTTTTATGTAATGGATTATTAACTGGATATTTGGGTTATTTTGGTTATGTTTTTTGTTCTTCTCCTCGTTTAATTTATATTGCTGGGGCTTATGGACTTGGTATTATTTTAAATTTATTTTAAATTTATTTTATTTTTTAAGGTTGTTGGTGTGCTGAATCTACAATGGAAACTGTTTTGGCAATAAATCGTTGCGCTGAACTTTGGTCTGATCAATTAGCACATAAATTGTTTAGTGGTCTGTAAATATATAATTAATTAAATATTTGACACTCATACATGAAAATTTTACTAAAATTTTATAACTTATTAAATATAAAAGATTTATAAATTTCCCTTTAGGGCTTTCCTAATAAATTAATTAAATATTTTAAATTTTTAAGGCAAAAAACTTTATATATGGCTAGGTGTTCCAACAATTTATGGAATATTTATGGCATTATTTACAAGACCTTTAATTTTTAGTGGAATTTATTTTAGCTGGTTCTTCAATCCACATGTTGACTATATTGATGATACTAAAGGAATTGTAAAAATTTTTTATTTTTAATTCACTCCTCTTTAAAATTATAACTCAAAATTTTCTTATCTTCAATAAATTTTAGTTAAAGAATGTCAAATTTTCTAAAGAAATTGAAATTTTAATTATTTTTATTCGATAAGACTCGAACTCACCAAATTAACAAGTGTAACCCAACGTTTTAACCCCTAAACCATAGTGAGCTAACTCTTTAACTTTTTCTTTACTCCTTTTAGTAAAGTAAAAATTCTGAAAAAATCAGAAAAATTAAAGTAGGTATTAATTTCTCTATTTATTTAAAAAGACAATAGCACTCTATAATATTGTAAAGCGTCCTTAATTTAAATCTTTTAACAGTATGAGAATATAATTCACACAATACATAATAATATAATTTTGGTAATGTTAGTAGTTACTTATCTTGCTTTTTATCTTATTTTACTTGCAAAATCTAAAGAAAGAAATCAACCAACAGAACAACACAGTTTTTCTGAAAAAATGGTTAAAGAATATTATTTAATTTTTAAATTTATTATTTTAAAGATATTTACCCAAGTCCTTTTAATTAGTTTAATTAATGCTACTGCTGCTTCAATTTATGTTTATATGCAATATTTTCATGTTAATGAAATTTTAATTATAATTGCCCAGTTTGCCTGGGTAAATGCTCACGGTAATTTTGAGATATTTATTTAAATATTAATAGAGGATATTTGTGTGATACTTCAAACTTTTATATTAATTAAATATTTACTCTTCTGTACTAATTTAAAAAAAAATATAATTTATCATAAGTAAAAATTGACATTTTGCCAATTAACAAAGTCGTCATAAGATGCTATTTCATTGTAAAAAGTATTTGCCGTTGCGAAGTATGCCTGTACTCTCTGAATTTTCAGCTCAACTTTGATATTAGTCTTTCACCAATTTAATCTGTTCAATTTTTAACTGGAAAAATGTCAATATTTTCCTTAATTATATATATTTTGACTTACATAAATAATGGAGGAGTACAAATAATTAAAAAATAAATATAATTCCAGGATTTCCTCCAGTCATTTACTTAACAATGAACAAATCAATTCAACGTGATTGCTTAGTAATGTACAAAAAAATAATAGGAAAGAATGTTACAGTTAATCCAATAACTGCTGGAAGCCATGCACCCCCACAATTCTCTCAACGACATACTTCTTGGAATACATCAATAAATCAAAATATTATACAACAAATACATGAAGAAAATCTTGCTAAACAAAATTGAGAAACAATTTTAAATAAAATTATTTTATGAAGAAAAAATGAAATTTTATTAAAAATTTATTTGTAAATTTTAGTAAAAATATTGTAAAAAAAACAAGAGAATTAATATTGTTTAAACACATAATTTAGCATATATAGCAGGGATTCTGCCGACAAAAAATAATTCACGATTTTCGTGAATAGGGAATTCCGACCCAAAAATCGTCGGGAATTCCCGATTTTCGGGAATCGGGTCGGCAGGATCCCTGATTTATAGTATATTATTTAAAAGAAATTTTCCAGAACTTGTAATACTCTAGGTAAACACCAGGGGTGGGCAAAATTTGAAAATAAAATACGAAATACGAAACAAAATTAAAAAAACGAAATACGACACCCGTAATAAAAATGTCTTAAAAACCCGAAATTTCCGAAAACCGAAACTTGCCCATCCCTGGTAAACGCTCTATTTATTCAGAAAAGTTTTTTCTTCTGCAATAATTTTTCAAAATTTTCACCTGCGGCGCTAAAAAAGTGTAAATTAGGTAATAGAGATTTAAAATTTTTTAATTTTTCGCCTGCGGCGCTTAAGAGAAATCTTTTGCAAAGAGTAAAAATTTTCACTTATGGCAATAAAAAGGTGAATTTTTTGCTGCAGGAGCATAAAAAATCTTTAAAAATTTTTCCTGCGGCCAAAACTATCGAAACCCGAAATTTATGAAAATCTACCCGACCCGACACTTGAGCTCAACCCGCGGCAATCCTGAGTGATACCATTTAACTCAGCTCGTCGAGCTACGTCGAATGGTATATTCAATTATTGGTTTTTAATGGGTGATTCACTACACTATTTCCATTAAAACAAATAAAAATATTGGACTTGTTCCATTAAATTAATTTAAATATTTTTTGTAATTTTTATGTTTATGTATGTAAATATTAATTTTATTTACGTATTTTATTTCTTAACATGACTTATTTTCGAAAATAAAATTTATAATATTAATGTGTCCGTTGGGGCACAGTAAATCCTAAAAGCCAAACTCAATAAACAAAAAACACAAATAAATGAAATATTTATTTAAAATAAATATAAAACGGTCCAATAACAATTTGGATTCCGTGGCTAGAGTTTATAAAATTATAGGACCACAAAAACTAAATTAGTAAATAAATTAAAATAATTTAAAGAAAATAAAAGACTACCTTGGGTGACCGGAAAATTCCTCTCCAATTTTTCAGAAAATTCCTCTTCATCGGAAAATTCCTCTCTAAGCAAAATAATCGGAGAATTCCTCTCAGGAAATTCCTCTTTTAGAGGAAAATTCCTCCCAAATAAAAAATTATTTTAAAAATATTTGAATAAAATAATTTCATTTTAATAAAGTTTATTCGATGGATTTATTTTTATGAAATAATAAAGATCGGGTAAACCCAAAAGATCGAAACCAAAAAGATCAAAAACCAATTGGTCCAATCTCTTAAAGGGGAAAGTTATCAAACACCTCAATAGAGTCAAGTTTGCGCGAAAACCAACAGGCCATGGGCTCTAAAATGGAAAAGTGATAAAATTCCCTCAATAGATTCAGGTTTGTGGTGAACTCGTTTAAAGAGGTTTGACCGAATTGGTAATTGGACCAATTGGTTGACCCTATCTTTTTTATTTCATAAAAATAAATCCATCGAATAAACTTTATTAAAATGAAATTATTTTATTCAAATATTTTTAAAATAATTTTTTATTTGGGGAGGAATTTTCCTCTAAAAGAGGAATTTTCAGGGAGGAATTTTCCGGTAATTTTGTTTGGGGAGGATTTCCGAGAGGAATTTTCCGGTAATCCTACATTGTGTTTAAGAGAGGAAAGAATTTAATAATAAAGGAATGTTTTTTTTTAATTTAATTTTTATCAATCAATTTTTATAAAGTTGCGTTATTCATTATAGCATCTGTGGTCTTTCCTTGTTCTGATCTGTAATTTAATTTTAAAATTAATTTTTCTGTCTAAGCCAACATTTTTTAAATAAATAAAAATTTAGCTTTACCCATAAAATTTATTATAAATTACTTTTTTATTTTTTCCTGCAAATGGCGTCACATTTAGGGTCATTTGGACCACAGCATATCATACCGTTAGGGCACGAACTAAATTAATTTAATTTTTAATAAATAAATAAATCTAAAACAAAATAATTTTATTTAAAAATATAATGATTGAAATAAAAAAATAGAAATTATAAACTTACTGTCCTGATTTATCATCACAGCAAAACGAATCATTTGGACGACATCTTAATTTTAAAATTTTTTTATTTCAAAAAGAAAAAAATTTTTATTTTTTGTTTTAGATTTAAAAAACTAGAATTGCAAATAGTTGTAATATAATATATTTAAATTATATAGTTTTTAAGTATTATTTAAATATTAACGCTAATCCATAACAGCAATGATCCTTGAAACATTTGCTTAATTAAATTAATAATTATTAAAAAATATTTATATTTAAATATTTTTTTGTAAAAAAAATTAAAAATTTTTGTCAAAATAAGAAATAATTTTAGCCCTATAAAATAAATTATTAAAATCTCTTCAATTTGTTTTTTTATAAAAAATCAAATTTACTTTTATTTATTTTTTAGGTTACGAGTCTGCAACTTTTTATCAAAGATAAATTTATTTTTTCTAAAGAGAATGTAAAGTCCTTCGAATGTTTATTTTGAATTAAGTTCGGCTATGTCGTAAACAACCATTCATTTTTTATTTAAATTTTTCGACCGATCCATTCGATTGTTTATAATTTGAAGGACTCTAAAATAATTTTTTAGGAAATATATTATATGAGACTTATCGATAAAAAGTTTTGGACTCATAGCTTTAAAAAATAAAAGACCCAATTTTTATTATTAAATTACTCTAATCCGCATGTTTTTTTGAAATTTAAAGAATTTATTTCGTTTAAGATAATAATTAATATAAATAATGATGAAATAGAAAAAAATATAATTTTTGACATTTTTATTTAAAATATATATTTTTAAATTGAATTAATAAGCTAATTTTTGAGTAATTTAAATAGTCCTTAAATTTTTTTAAAAATTATACAACGTTTCATTTTATGTTTATACAACTTAAAATATTAAAAAATTAAATATATAAAATTTGTTAATAAGAATGTAAAATAAAAAATTAATTTGATTAAACGAACGTTAAAAAATTTATTAAGCATTAATAAATTTAAATTTTATTTGTTTAACTTTTTTTCTAATTACATGGGAAACTGAGGAAACTGAAACGTAAATAAATGTAGTAGTAGTAAAACAAAAAAATAAAACCTCTTTTAAAAAATATCCACGGAGACTGAAATGTGTAAAGCTGAATAGAAACTTGCCTAATTAAATTTGTTAAAAATTTATCAACTGATTAATTATTAATTTTTTTAATAAAATTAAAATTTTGAGACCATTTTTCTAACTAAATTAAAAATGATTAAAGTAAAACTTGTTGGGCCATGGATGGAATGATATTATAGGTCCCGGTGTGGCGTGCGATGTTGTATAAAGTATATCTCCGATGTTTGGGGTCCCAAAGGCAATGAGGCATTTATGCCAAAGGGAGCGAGGAGGGTAGTTCTTTTTGTTCTATATTTGTTGATCGACCGACTTCCGGGAAGCGAGTTGATATATTGACAGCTCTACGCTTGCAAGTGATTAGTGGAGTGTTCTCTTTTCATTGTTTGTTCATTCTCTATTCCCACCTTACCATCTTTGGCTGGCAGGATCAAAGTCTGCTTTACATTAATATTTATTAATTTTAATTAAATATTCCAATTTATTAAGTCAAGAAAGAATCAATTGTACGCTTTTTGATTGAAAAGTTAGAGGCAAATGTATGAAATTATTGAATAATATTTTTTACAAATTAATTAACCCTTTTTAAATAATACATACATTATTATCTAAAAAATTTTTTAAATAAATTCATCTTTTTAATATTTTTGCTTATAAATATTTTGTTTTATTAGTTCAAAGTTTTTCTATTTAAGCCTTTATTTTTTGGATGGGGAATTATTTTTTCTAAATTAAATATATGTATGTTGATACTGTTTTTATAAGAAAAAGTAAAAAATTTATACAAACTATAAAATATTTATTTATTAATAACTTTATTTTTATGTTTATTATTTTCTAAATGATTAGTGCAATAAATAAATTAGAAAAAAAAGAATTTGCTAGAATTGTTAAAACTAGAATAATTCTACTATTTATCAGCTTTTATAGTATTATTATTATTATTTTGGTTGTTGGTCAATAAATTTATAATCTATCAAAATAAATATTTAGCGATCCTTTTTATGGTAAAACTTGTTCATAGCGCCCAAGCTCCAATTCGAATGATCTATATGTCATTCGAAAGAGCTCGTCGAGTAGAGTCGAACGACATCAAAAAAAGTTTCCGGTCTCAACTATGTCCCGAGATATGGGTCCCTGAAAATCGAAAAACCATAGGGGGGAGTAAGCTATTTTTGGGTTATTCTGAGCCGAGATACAGGTCCTCAAAAATTGACCTAAATTATTTTCACTGAATTAATTATTTTGTTGTAATTTGCGCCGTAGAATGACGTATGTACCAAAAAGCCAACGAGAGATGAGCTCCCACACGAAGAAGTCATAAAACACTCCTAATAGGTCCAAGTTTGGCGTGTTTCCAGCAAACTTCGATCCTTCATAACTTTGTTCAAAATCGTTCAATCAAGACGATTTTGGTCTCATTCGATAGGTCTCGAAAAGCTCTTTTGAATGAGCTATCATTTGTATAATCGAATTTTTCACCTCAAAATGAGCTTACTCCCCCCTATGGTTTTTCGATTTTTGGGGGTCTGTATCTCGGGTCATAGTTGAGACCGGAAACTTTTTTTGATGTCGTTCGACTCTACTCGACGAGCTCTTTCGAATGACATATAGATCATTCGAATTGGAGCTTGGGCGCTATGAACAAGTTTTTCCCTTTTTATTGCATGATTCATAAAAATTTTTTATTTATTTATTTTCCTTTGTACATTTGAAGGATAAAAATAAATCGATGGATATATTTAAAAGTTTATTTATATTATTTTGATGAATATTTATTTATATTTTAGTTTACATAAGGATTTAAAAACAACTCAAAGAAAGGCTAATTCTAAGTACTTTTACCTAATTTAAATATAATATGTAAATAAATAAATATATTAAAAAATAATAATAAAGCAGTTATATTATTAAAAAACAAAATCCATATATGAAATAAAGCATTTTACCTTTGTATTATACATATTATTATTTAGAGATATTCTCTATACCTATCTGCAAAATATATAACATTCATTTTAATCAATCAACTTATAATGTGTATAAATCTGTCTTACCAAACTCCAGGCAATCACAAAAAATTTATCTAATTTATTTATTTATTCCATCAACATTAAAGCAAAACAAAATTCTTTTCTTTTTCTTTTTTTTTTAATTCCTAAAACCTTTTGATTAACTAAGCGGGACTTTTGTTTAAACAAGGCGGCATTAGAAAAGGAAACAACCAGTTTTTTGAGCATTTTATGTGAACATTAGCTGCTGCATAAAAGCCAGTAAGAACCTAGCAAAAATTCAACGTAAAGAGAACAATCCAACCACACAAAAATGGGTATCCATTCGGAAGAGGAGAGAGGTCGTCGTGAGGCTGAAACTTTGCGAGCACTTGCATTTTTTGGTGTTTGTCTTTCTACAGTGGCTACTTTAATATGTGTTTTGGCAGTTCCATTAGCTTATCAACATTTCCAACAGTTTGGCACACAAATGAATAATGAATTAGACTTTTGTAAATTACGATCTGGAAATATTTGGAGAGAAGTTTGTTGAAAAGTATTAATTAATTTAAATATTTATTACATTTTATAGGTTACTCGTACCCAAGTCCTTGCTGAAATGAGAGTTTCAACTCGTCATTCACGTCAGGCCGGCTATGGTGGCGAAGCAGCTGTATCAAAACCGGCCCCAGCAAGCTATGGTGGTGGAGATGCAGCTATTTCAAAACCGGCCCCAGCAAGCTATGGTGGTGGAGATGCAGCAGTTTCAAAGCCGGCACCAGCCTCTAAACCTTCAATCGCACCTACCAGTTCATCATATGGTGAAAGTGCTGCAGTAACATCAAGTTCAGCATCAAGTGGTGGAGGTGGTAGTTGCTGTGGTTGTGGAACATCTCCAGCAGGACCTCCGGGTCCACCAGGACCTCCGGGTCCAGATGGACATCCTGGAGAGGCCGGCAATTCTGGAACTCCAGGACAGGATGGTTAGCAATATTGCATAGAATTATTCTAAAATTTATTATTTTATAGCTCCCCCGCCTCCGCCACCACCCAAAGTGGAACCGTGCCAAACATGCGACCAATCACAAGATGGCCATCCAGGCCCTCAAGGACCACCAGGTCCACCTGGTAGTCCTGGAGAGGCTGGACCTTCCGGTGAAGGAGGAAAATCGGGACCAAAAGGACCGCCAGGACCACCTGGTCCCGATGGACATCCCGGAGAAGCTGGTAAACCTGGAGAGCCAGGAACACCAGGATCACTTAACGATGGTAAAGATAAATATTATTTACACTTAAAATTAATTTAAAAATTAAAGGAGCGCCTAAGCAAGGACCTCCTGGTCCTCCTGGACCTGACGGTCAACCAGGATTGGAAGGCCATCCTGGAATACCAGGAGAAGCTGGAAAGCCTGGAGGTCAAGGACCAGCTGGAGATAAAGGTCCGGATGGACCACCTGGAAACTCTGGAAGTCCAGGAAATCCAGGCAGTCCTGGAGATAATGGAAGCCAAGGTGGATGTGACCATTGCCCGCCACCTAGAACTGCGCCTGGCTATTAAATGAGAATATAATAATGCAATTTATTTAAAATATTATTA
The DNA here is from genome assembly GCA_015183035.1 of Meloidogyne chitwoodi. Lineage (NCBI taxonomy): Eukaryota > Metazoa > Nematoda > Chromadorea > Rhabditida > Meloidogynidae > Meloidogyne > Meloidogyne chitwoodi. The sequence continues at coordinate 822,046 of JACZZP010000004.1, read as the reverse complement.
GATAGTCAGTAATATTTGGATTCTAATATTATTTCTAATAATAACAAAATTTTAAAATTAAATTTCGAAACTGTGGAATAAAATTTAAAAATTTAAATTCATTTACAAACATTTAAAAATCAAAATCTCTATCTTTATTTATATATTTTACATAATCCAAGCACTAAATACATTAAATTTTATTTAACTTGAATAATGCACTTTTTCCCTCTTTTTACAAAATATTAATTTTTTATTTAAAAAACTAAAAAATCTAACAACGATTTTGAGCCAACATCACAATTCTAATGACAGATACCTATATGTAAGAGAAAAGTTTTTCTAAATTAAATATATGTTGATACTGTTTTTATAAGAAAAAGTAAATATTTATACAAACTTTAAAAAAAAGAATTGCAATAAAAATAGGTATATTTAAAAAATATTTTTTACATAATTGACGTTTGTGTCAGAATATCGTGTAATACAGCAAAAATTTAAAAATAAATAATTTAATCTTTTTCTAGTAAAACTTTTCTGTTCTTCTTTTATGTTTTAATTCAATTGATTATAATTATAGTTGTGTCTAGTATATAAGTCATACAAATTATCAGAAATAATTCCGGACAATGCTTTCTTTGTTTGTTTAGCTAAATGTTTGAGTTTTCCTTCAGATTCGGGATGTAGAGGAAATTGTATTTTCTTAAAAATAATTTTTTATTTAATTTTAATTTTAAATTAATTGGACATTTCGTCAATGGGCGTTCTGTCAATATTTCAATAGACTACAAACCTTAAAATCAAAATCAGCAAATATATTGTCAATTTCTTGGGTAACTTCAGCCAATTCTTGATTCAATTCTTCAGTCATTTCTTCAGTCATTTCTTCATTTTTATTTTCTTCATCCTTTATATCATATTCACATGGCTGATATTTTACAAAAATTTCGTCTAAAACAGCAAGTATTTCATTCATTTTTTCTTCAATTTGATTATCGTTACAATATTTTTCAAAATATTTTTGATATTTGTTATCAAAATATGCGGTAATATTATTACAAATTTCGCAAACAAAAAGAATTTTTTCAAAATAAATATTCTCCAAAATTTTAATTTCCTTTTCTTTTGACATTTTCTAAAATAAAAAATTTCATTAAATAAAGTTGAATTCCGTGAGATCTTTAGATGTCTTTATATCAAAGTACGCGGACACGCCCGATTTGTCGCAGGCCGGTTTATCGCAAGTAGAGCTTCCTTTTTATCTATAATTCCCTGCCTATTCTCTGCCTAAGTATACTATTGCGCGACAGATAGGCCTGCGACAAATCGGGCTGTACCCAAAATACGTTTTTAGAGGAACTTCGGTTTTGATCGGTTATAAATGTTTGTCCTTATATGCAACTTGTGTTTTTTATATAAAATTAAAAGATTAGACTCTATTTACCTTTCTTTTTAATGTAGTAAGATGTGAATCTTTATAGGCTTCAAAATTATAAAAATTTATATAATTGTTATAATTTATAAGCAAATTTCTTAATTTCCTTCTTTATAAAAGCCATATTTTTATCTTTTTCTAAAATTTCTTTTACTAAATGCATGTCCTCTAAATATTTAATTTTGTTTTCACTTTTTTCATCATCTGATTGTTCGTTTTTAATACCTTTTGGAGTTTTACAGGTTACCTCATAATTTATTTTTAATCCGGTTTCCACATCACTCTCTATCGGTTGCAAATTACTTTCTGTTGATTGGATTGAAATCATTAAAAATAAAAGTATTATTCCATAAAGGAATTTAAGAGAAAACATATTTTTTTAGTACAAGTTCTCTCTTAAAAAAGAAATATTTTACGATTAGATTATTAAAAAGGTTGCAAAATGCTTTGAAATAAATATTTTGGCTCTTATTTTAAGTAGGAAAAGATGGAATATTTAAACGCTGGCATGACTCGAACCTTAGTCCTATTACTATAACTTGGCTAACTTCAAGTCGGGAGCTCTACCGACTTAACTACCTGAGCGCCGTTTAACTTTTACTTTAATTGATCATAAATCACCTTTGAAAAAAAAATAAATGGGAATGTTGTGCAATATAGGTCAGAGGAGTATATTATATATAGGAGAAAATCCACGTATTTTCTCTTAAGAATCCTCCCCATTGTGCGCGAAAAATTTCTCTGAATGTCTAGCTTTTAATATAGAGAGTGATATTTAGGTAAAGAAGGCTCGACGAATAGGGCTGTCTTAAGACAGTGAAGAGTGAAGTTGTCCAATCTTTGAACATTAATTGTTATGTTCTTCTATTCATCTCCTCTTTTACCCACTCATTCTCTCTTAAGACCTGCTGATTTAGAAGATCAAGTCTATTATTTAAAGTGGAAGGATGGCTGTCAGATGAGAACCACGAGGATAAACTTTCAAACGTGACTACGAGTCCTAATGGCTAGACGGATTTTTGAAGTAAATTTTAGAAATTTATTTTCTTCTGATATTTTGACTTTAATTTTTCTCTTTTCTTATTATTTTTGTTAAGAATAACATTTTTTGAATAAAGGCATAATAAAAAGAAGATTAAATAGAGCTTTTCTTTTGATGTATTTTTATCTTTATTATTTTCAGTTTTTGTTACAATTTTCTAATTTCTAATTGAATAGTTTTTATTTATTTATAATTAAATTAAAAAACGTAACATTTAATAATTATGAGAATAATAAATAGGTTTTAACGATTATTATATTTTTTCATGCTAGAATATTTATCTGGCAAATTTTTACATATTTTCTTGGTATTCTTTGGCTAAATAAAAAGTTAGAGCAAAAAAGTTAAGAGAGAAAATTAACTTTTGCATCTATATGTAATAATTTTTCTATTAATTTTTGTGAAAGTATCTAATTTGTGAGATAATTATATTTGCTAAATATATTCTTTTTTATTTAATTAAAAGTTTAAACTAATTAGAAAAACAAAAACTTGGCTGTTTCAGGAAGTCGGGTCAGTTATTTTTGTAAGTCAGACTAAAGCTCTGGCTATTTTAAATGAGTAACGGATCCTCAGGAATATTCCTCTGAAGGATTTTCGGAAAATTCCTCTCCTTACAAAATAATTCTCACTGGAAAATTAATCTTTTAACAGAAAACTCTTCCCCAAATAATTATTAAAATAATTTCAGATAATTTTAATAAGATTATTAAATCTAATACAATTTTTTAATTATTCAAAATCATTTTAATAATTATTTGTGGAGGATTTTTCAGTTAAAAAAGAAAACCAAAAAACCTGTTAAAAAATACCCCTCATCATTTAGAAAATAACCCCCAATCTTTTTAAAAACAAAGCTACATTTTCTTTTTAAAAAGATGACAATTATTTAAAAATAAACAAAATAAAATAATTATTTTTTACTTTTAAAATTTGCATTTATTTTATTTTTTATTTTAATAAAACTTTTAGAAAATTACTAAAATTATTCCTTCTTTTTTATTTATTAAAAACCGAATTAAACTTTTATTTTTAACCCTAAAAAATATTTTAAAGGAATTATTTATTTGTAAATAAATCTAAAAATTATTTAAACTTAAAAATAAATAACCAATATTTTTTATTATTATTATTTATCATTCATTTTATTTTTAATATATATAATCTTATATAATTTATATTTTTTTGACTGCTTTACGATTTCGTTTAATTTTCATTGGTTCTGCGTGTGTCATCATTTTCATGTGATTAACACCTTTGGAATGTGTGGATGCCGCACGAGCTTTTTTCATTGCTGATGTTTTAAGTTTGTAAGAACCACCATTATCCCCTGTACTGCTACTACTAACTTCAATACCTCCACCAGTATTAGCACTATTAACTCCAGCAGCAGCTCCTCCACCAGAAGCACGAGGTGGGCATGGACAACTAAAATTGAAGTTATTTATAATTGAAAAAGAATTATTACTATTCCCCATCGCCGCCAGATGATCCTTGTTGACCATCACCTCCAGCTTGACCAGGATTTCCTGATGGTCCAGGCGGTCCAGGAGGGCCTGCTGGACCTGGTGGTCCTTCCGGTGCTGGGCCAGATGGAGGTGCTGGACCACCAGGAGGTCCTGGTGGTCCGCTTGATCCTGGCGGGCCTTTAGGTCCAGGCTGTAAATTATAAATTATGAATTTTATATAAACTTCAAAATACATACCAATCCATTTCCTCCAGTTCCAGGATTTCCAGGCGGTCCGGGTGGTCCATTACCACCAGGAGGACCGGGTGGTCCTCCATCCCCTGGTGGACCAGGTGGTCCTGGCTTTGGACCACCACTGCCTTTAGAAGATTCTCCTGGATTTCCATCAGGTCCGGGCGGTCCTGGAGGTCCTCCACTTCCAGGTGGTCCTGGCGGACCAGCTGGACATGTAGTACATCCACCTCCTCCTCCTCCTGCTCCTCCGCCTCCATAACCACCACCACCACTACCACCTCCTCCTCCTCCTCCTCCTCCACAAGAAGAGCCTCCCCCGCCGCCACCAGAATTATATCCTCCTATAATTTTATTGAAGATTCCCAGTTCATCACATTTTTAAATTTTACCTTCACCACCACCTCCGCCACCAGCTGCGCCACTTGATCCAGGAGCTCCATCATTTCCAGGCTGTCCATTTCCTCCGGGAGGTCCAGGCGGTCCTGGAGGACCAGGAGGGCCTGGACGAGGAACGCATTGTTGTGCACGATTATTTTGAACGTTTTGTGAAGATTTAGAATAACCGCCACTCTTAGCATAACCTCCTCCACCACCACCACCACCTCCTCCACCACCTCTTCCAACTCCTGAAGATCCTCCACCACCTTTTGAGTAACCACCACCACCTCCTCCTCCTCTACTACCTCCTCCAGAAGAATAACTCCCTCCGCCTTTAGAATATCCTCCGGCACCTCCACCACTTCCTCCTGAATAACCTCCTCCATGAGATGTTCCTCTACGTTCACGTATCATTTCAAGAAAATCTCGACCTATAGCTGCTGCCGTTTCTGCTTTTCCACCAGCTAATTGTATTTGTACAATTTGCATTTGACTCCATGCATCATTAGCCAAAATTTTGAAATCATCCATTTCAGCTATAACTTCATCATAAAGAGAACTAATATCCTAATAAAAATATTTATTTTTTTTTATTTTTATTAATTAATTTTACCTTAAGAATTAATCCAATAAATGCTAGGGCAATAATAACAAATATTGCTGAAAAAATAGAAATAGATCTAATAAAAATATTCTTGACTTCCATTATTTTGAAAATGAAAAAAGTTTTATTTAATTTTGTGAGTTAATTACAAAGCATTTTTATAATGGAGAAATGCTGTTATTTTTCAAATAAAATATTTAATAAAAGAAAAAGTAATTGTTAAAAACCGGTCACAGGTTTTTTATTAAAAAAGAAATTTCGGCGATGCTTTCTAACAAAGAAAATTATTTATAATTTATTTAAAACAATTAATTCGAGACAATAAAAATGGCCAGAAAAATAAATTAAATTTTAAAAATTTAATTTTTATATAAGCCAAATTGTCGTTAAAATGTAATAAATGACTTTTCTTTTTTTTTAAATTTATTATGTATTTATTAAAAAAAGTTTAAAAAAATGTCCAAAATATTGAGTAATCATTAAATATTTAATTTTAAAAATTTAATTAAATTTAATTAATTAATTTTACAAGAAATTAAAAAATAAACCCAATTAAGAGCTCTTTAACAATTAAATATTTAATTAAAAATATTTAAATTTTTAAATTAAATATTTTCTTTTTTAATTTCTTTCTTTATTTCATTTATTTTTTTGTTCAATTTTTCTCATTTTTTTCCTTTCACGACATCGACAATTTATATTTTTACATTCTTTCTTTATTTTTGTTGAAATATTCTTTTCCATTACTCTAAAAAATAATTTAAATTTTATAAATTTAATAATTAATTTAATTAATTATTTTTTGAATTATTTCTCACCTAGAAATAGCAATTTTAAATCGAGAAGTTTTTTTAATCCTTTTTTGTAGTAATTGATCATTTTTAGATTTTTTATTTTTTATGTTGTTCATTTATTAATTTAATTAATTTAAATAAAATTAATAAATATTTATTATTATTACTTCTAAAAAAAGAAAAAATAAAATAGATAACCCAAGTATTGGAATTTATTCATTTTTATTGGTCTCTGTATGGCATTTTTTAGTTAAATAGATCTTGTTTTATTTAAACTTTTTTCTTTAAATTATTTATTTATTTTTAAATTAATTACTAAAAAACTTAAATTTTTTTTATTGTTTAAAAATGAAAAAAAAACGTTGAAAATGAAGAGAATATTTTTTACAAAAATATTTGTATTAAATTAATTAATAAATTAAAAATAAACTAAATATTATATTATTAAAATTTTAAGATTTGCCAATATAAAAAAATAAACACAATTTTCCTTTAAATTAAATTAATTATTAAAGTTGTAACAAATGTTTGTACTTTTTTTAATAAAAATAATTATTTTATGCCTGCTATATGGCTAAAAAGTAAAAAAACATTTTTTATTTTTAAATAATAATTATTTAAAACATAACAGCTGAAAATTATTATTTAAAAATTCTCTCCATGGAAACCTTTATAATTATTTAAATTTAAAATTTGTTTTATTTGTAGAATATTTAATTAAATAATTTAATTAAAAATAATTAAAAAATATTTTTTAATATTTAAATTAAATATTACTGCAGATAATATTTATAAAATAATTTAATAAAAATACAAAAAAAAATTTTATCTAATTAAATATTATTAAAAATGTATTAAATATTTAACTAAGATTCAGCAGAATTAAAATCTCAATTAAAAATTGGAGTCAAATTGGAAACTATAATATCCATATTTCAACAACAGAATTATATCTCAAAATATCGGGATAAACAAAAATCGGAATCAATTTTATGAAAGAAACTGTGACCGATTAAATTAAAAAGATATTAATCCGCTGAATCCTAAATTTGACTAATTAATTTTTATTTTTAAATAATTATCAAAAAATTTGATTTTTTAAATAGTTGATCTAGGAGACAATGGACGTCCAGATGATTTTGGAGATAATGGTGAAGGTCGAGGAATAAAAAAACGTCTAGTACCCATCAAAGGTTGGGGTTGACGAGTTACTCTAGTTGGTTTACATTCTTCAATTAAATCATCAGAAATTAATTCTGAATTAATAAAAGCAGTTTTTTGGCCATTAGGTAATTCCATAATACATTTATTTTCAATAAAGGAAAGAAGATTTGAAGCACTTGGACGCATATTTGGGTCCAAATGAAGGCAAAGCTAGAAAATTAAAAAATAAAATATTTATTATTGACTTAAAAAATTTCAAAAAATGTCAAATATTGAAAAAAAATAAAAATTTTAAAACGTGAATCAGACTTTTGAAACAAAATTTATGTATTAAGAAAAAAAAATAATTCAAATGTCCGAAAAATTTATCCGCATCTTTAATAAATTTATACCAAAATAATTTTAGAAATCATAAATCCATTTTTTTTATTTAATAATTAAATTTAAAAAATTTTAAATTAAAAAATATTCAAAAAAATAATAAAATTTATTTTTTAATTATCTAATATTTTTGCGGATAAATTATGCGGACATATTTACCTTAGAAATTAAATTATATTTTTTAATTTTAAAAAATAATGAATTAATTACTGGCACTAATATATTAATTTAAAAAATTAAAAAAAACTAACTCTAACAACATTGAAAAAAGGTTCCAATATTTCTTTATTTTCAATTTTATTTTTTCCTTCATCAACTTTTTTTATAATATTATTTTGTAATAATTTTTTATCCTCTTCTGATGCTTTACCTATAGCATATTGAAATTCTTTATCAAATAATTGAGCATCTTCATCATTTAAAAGCATTTTAAAAAGAATTACTCCCAATGCCCAAATATCGGTACGTGTAGTAAACTAAAAAAATAAATTATTTATTTTTTATTTTTAGAAAAGATTATTTTCCTTAGATTTATATCTATTTTGACATAAAATTTATTTTTATTTATTTTTTCTATAATTATTTATCTTTGAAAGGTGGAGCAGCCGCGGTAATCACCTAAAAAGAGCTTGGTCCCCCCTTTGGTTTTTTAATTTTCTGACATCTGTATCCTGACTCACAGATCTTTTAATAATTTTCTTCTAATTCTATTCGACTCAGTTTTTCTAGAGCTATCGAATGATACCTTATTTATCCGTAAAATAATATTACCATAAATCCTCTACTTCCCGTGTCAATATAATGTTCTGGACTTCTATAACCAATATCACTATCAAAATTTAAAAGTTTATAACGATAATTTTGTCCTTCACGTAACAATAATGAACTGCCTAAATCTATTAATTTTAATTGTAAATTTTCATTTTTATTTTCATTTTGTTGTTTTATATACATAAAATTATCAAGTTTTAAGTCTAGATGAATTGCATCTAAAAAAATATTTTTAACTATTATTTATTTTTTTTTTAATTTTTTGTTAATAATATATAATATTTTAAGAAATAATAAATAATAAAGATTAAATTTTTTTTAATCCTGCTATGCGTCTAGAAGTTGGATATATTTTATTTACTTGTTCTCCAGCAAAACCATAGTCAGGGAAAACTCAGAATTTTTAAAAAATGCCCCAATCTAGATTAAGGCGAAGGAAAATAAATAAAAGATAAAATAAGGAAAATAAATGTTAAAAATATTAAAATTTACCAAAATGAAATTGTTCCAAAACAACCAACATTTCTTTTAATATTTTTTTAATAATTTGTGCAATGTGAGGTCTTAATTAATTTAAATTTAAAAATTTAAAATTATAACTATTTTTAAACTTATTTTTTTGTTCATTCCAATCATCTGCAAGACTTCTTTCAGCAATTTCTAAAACCAATTTTGGTCGATTTGTATTTTCTGTTTCACTAAATAATTTAAAAATATTTAAAAAAAATCTAAAATAGATGTAAATAAATGTTAAAAAATAATAACGAAGATATATTTTATAAAGGAAGCCTGTGTACTGCAGAGAAGGATAATTTATCTATACTCTCTGCCCTTGACTAAATTATAACCTGCATTTGGATTTTTTGACAGTATTTATTTGCATATTAAAAATATAACTTTATAATATTTTCATAAATATGCATATATTTATTGCCAATCAGATAAGGGTGAGTAAAGCCTATTTTGGTACGCCATTTTGGTGCCCGCACCGAAACAACTAATCCTTGTTTTCGAGAGCACTTGAATGAATTTAATTGAGGATTTTGTCTGTTACTTGACTTTATCTATTTATTTACCTTGCAAAAATTCGAATAATATGACATTGTGCATTTTCTTCATATTTTGTTGCAAAATGTTTTAACACAGTAGCTTCATTTTCAAAAAGTTTTTTATAAGTATCAACTTCAATATCATCTATTAAATCCATTTCTGCTTTTTTTAAAACAACACATTTTGAATTTAATGGAAAATAATAATTATTATTTATTTTTTTATTTTCTAATAATATTTCTTCTGTCATCATTATTTCTTTTCCTTTATTTCCTTCTCCTTTACTCGATGATCCTTCTCCTCCTACTATTTGAGTAATTCTGGGTTCTTTGTAATAATAAGCATGATAAATCTAAAATATATTTAATTCTTTGAAAAGACTGAAAGAATTTTTAAAATATTTAATTGAGAACCCTCTCTATTAGAAGAACCCTCTCTAATAAAAGTGCAGCTCTGGGGGAAGTTAAAAGTAATATTAAAATATGAGAGATTAATCTATTAGACTCGCCAAATGTTACAAATTGAAGTACCGGTGCTTAGAAGAGAAAAAAAAATATTGTAAAAAATTATTTTACTTTAGATGTTCCTCCATGTGAAATTGAATCATCATCCTTATTTTTACCTTTTGTCTTTTCTCCTCTAAAAACAAAAAGAGGCATTCCATCAACAATTTTAGCTTTAGCTTTATGTAATGGTTGATTTCTATGACATTTACATTCTTAATTTTTAATAATTTTTATTTAATTTAATTAATATTTTTTTCAATAAAATTAAGCTAGAATTAACTAAAACGCTGAAACCTTCATTTAGGTTGTATCCCTGACTCTCGGGGAGGAACTCGAGGATTGGATTTAGGGAATTTTAAAAAATTAATTAATTATTTTTGAAAAAACAAACTTTCTTCTCTAAAAAATAATTCAACTTTTGTAGCAATATTTCCACTTAAATGAACCTTCTTTTTATTAAATTTATTTATACACTTTTCAACAATTAATTTAAAATCAAAACAATTAGTTGTTTTATTTTCTTCTTCATTTTCTTCAAAAATATTTAATTTATTTAATTTTTCTTCAATTTCACCAAAATTATCACAAATTTCTATTTTTTCATATTTTGTCAATTTTTTTAATAATTTTAAATTCATAAATGCTTAAAATTAAATTTAAATTAATTAAAAAAAATATTGGAATTTATCTAAATATTCCATTAAAATATAAAAAAATTATAAAAAATTAGGAAAAAATCAAAAAATATTTTTTTTGCTAATAAATGGAGTGTTTCAATTTATAAAATAATTATTTACCTTTTCCTTCATATAATCCAAAAACAATTCTTATTCCTTTTTTCCATACTTCCAATGCTAAAAGATTAAATAATATTTGTTTATCGTCTTTTTCTAAGAGATCAAGCAACAATTGAAATCCTTGTCTTTCTGTTTCTATAAAAATTAAAAATAATTTTAATAAAAATAACTTTTTAATTTTTATTAGCATTTATTAAGGGCTTATTCTAGATATCTAAGTTTATTTTTTTAAATTAAATTAAAATAAAATAAACCTCTAGCTAAGGGTGTACTAGGACCAGAACCTGAAGGAGAAGATTTATTTGGAGAATTATTTCCAGTAGATTGACTCAAAGGTATTTGATAAAAATTAAAAAATAAAGAAAAAATAATTGTTATATTTATTATTAACATTTTTAATTAAAAAATAAAAATTAAATTTAAAAATAAAATTTTAGAGAAAAAAAACAAAATTAAATACACTTTAATAAAGAGAGAGAGAGATTTAATAATTTCGTAATATTAAAAATATTTAGCAACAAATTTAAAGTCTAATACTTATAATAATTGAGAAAGGCAGTACAAGCTTAATAGACAAAAAATTAAAAGAAATTAAAAGAAAAAAGAATTAAAAGAACATCCGACGTAGACTGTATAGACATTTATATTTTTTAAAATAATATTTTTTATATTTTATTTTTTTAGCTAAACAAAATTATTTATTTAATATTTCTTTGAAATAATTAGTACTAATTTTTAAATAGACAATTTTTAATTAAATTGCAAAATAAATTTAAATATATTAATTTAATTTTTAAAGTGTAAATTAGAATTAATTAATTAATTATTTTTGATTTTTTTGTAAAAAATATTTTCTGAATTTTTAACATCCGATTTAAGAAAATAAAATTTATTAATTATTTCAAAATAATTAAAAATAGTTTAAAGAAAATTAAAGACTACATAGTAATTTAACAGAAAAAAGAAGTTAATAAAAGGAATTATTTTTTAAATTTAATTTTATCAATTTTTAGAAAATCTTTAAAATATTCTTTTGTTTATCTTTGACTATCCACTGGTTACACACGCCAACTAAATTTTTAAATTTTAAATAGACATGTAATTTAATATTTTAATAAATTTACTATTGGTCCGTGAACACAACTTTCTCCGTTTTTGCAATAACTAAATTAATTTAATTATTGAATAAATAAATTATTTAAATTAAAAATATTATAATAAATTTACCCTCCTTTTCCATCATTACAGCAATGTGAATCGTTTTCACGACATCTTAATTTAAAATTTTTTTATTTAAAAAACGAACAAAATTTTTATTTTTTATTATTAATTTTTCAAAAGAACAGAAAATTTCAAATATTTATTCTAATTAATTTTAAATTATATAATTTTTAATTATTATTTAAAATAATACTAACATTTTACCCTCACAGCAATGATCTTTGTAACACAAACTTAATTAAATTCATAATTATTAAAAGATATTTACCTATATAAATATTTAAAAAGAAAAAATTTAAAAATTTTTGTCAAAATAATAAAAGAGGGTTTTAGCATTATAAAATAATTTATTAAAATCTCTTCAATTTGATTTTTTTATAAAAAATCAAATTTACTTTTATTTTTTTTTTGTTACGAGTCTGCAACTTTTTATCAGAAATTAATTTATTTTTTCTAAAAAGAAAGAGAATGTAAAGCCCTTCGAATGTAAATTTTTAATTAAGTTCGGCTTTGTCGAAAAAAAACAAAACGTGAATTTTTTATTTATTTTTTAATTAAAAAAATCATCCGATCCATTCTATTATTTATAATTTGAAGAACTCTGAGATGAATTTTTTGTTAAAAATATTATTTGACTTATCGATAAAAAGTTTTGGACTCATATATGTAAAAAGGAAGTCTTAATTTTAATTTAAAAATTACTCTTTTCCGCATATTTTTATTAAATTTAAAGAATTTATTTCATTAAGCATAATAATTAATATAAATAATGATGAAGTTAAAATAAATGTTTTTGACATTTTTGATTAAAATATATTTTTAAATTGAATTAATTAGCTAATTTTTGAGTAATTTAAATAGTCCTTAAATTTATTTAAAAATTATCTAACGTTTCATTTTATATTTATACAACTTTAATTAAAATATTTAAAATTTTATTTAAAGAGGAATAGATTATAAAAAAAATTAATTTATTTAATTGAACGAAAGAAAAAATTATTAAGAATTAATAAATTTTATTTGTTCAACTTTTTCTAAATTTGATATAAATTTATCAATTGGTTAATTTTTAATTTTTTAAATAAAATTTAAATTTTGAGTACTTTATTTGTTTAATTATAAGTAAAATTTAAAAATTAACTATTTATTTATTTTAATTAAATTCCAACTTCTGTCGATACAATAAATTAGTTAAATAAAATAATAAAACATTTATTTAACTATCTTAATACGTAATTTAAAAAAATTGTCAAAAAAATAAATTTTATTAATAAAAAGTCAATAAATTAGTAAATTTTCACTTTTCCAATTTATTAAAATCAAATTCTTAATAAAAAATTTATTTTATATTTTTTTATCTAAAAGCATATACTGCTATATAATCAAAGCAAAATTTATTTCCTAAGCAAATGAAGAGAAAAAAGTTTTCCTTTATAAGCTAAAATTACTTGATAGCATCGCGGGAATTCCCATGGCCGCATTATTTTTTCTTGTTTTTTTAATGCTGAGAAAATTCTCAGGGACGATATTTAAAAGATAAAAAAAAATATTTATATATAGAAAAAAAAAGAAAAGTAATTTAAAAGAAAAAATAAATTAATGAAGTGTGGGAAGGACAGTAAAACTGACAAAAGTCATTGGCACAACAAAATTAAAATATAATAATATTTTAAAATATAATGGCCATTTTAAATATATTTTTTTAATAAAATTTATATTTTAAAATTAATTAAAAAAGTACAAATTAATTTTAATTAAATTAGCAACTTTAATATTAAATGTAGAAATTGATAAAATTTAAATTTTTATTTTATAAAAATTTTAATTTAACAAATTTTTAGTGTAAAATTAATAAAATTTCTCCACTAACAATAAGGTTAGAGTGTGATTTGACCATTAAATAATAATAATTCTGGTTATATTAATTTTGTTGTGATTTAATTAGACAGGAATATATTCAACTTTTAATATATTTATTTTTATTTATTTTATTTATTTTTTTTTTTAAATTTTTATTTAATCTACTATTTAATTTATTTTTTAATTAATTAATAAGTAAATTATTTTTAGTTTTTTTTTAATATATATATTTTCCAATATTTAAATATTTGTTTTTTTAAACTTTAGAAAAACTGGGATAGTTAATTTAAAATGTTAAATTATTCAACGAAACCCAAAACAATTAATTCACGATTTCACTGTTTCCAAAAAAGTAAAGGAAAAGGCCCTTAACTTGTTTCTTGTTTTTAACATTAATTATTTTAAAATATAATATACTCGCTATAATATAAATAATTTATTAAAAATAATAAAACTTATAAAATACTAAATCCAACTTTATTTATTTATTTATATTTATTTTCCCACACTTTGTCCATTACATTTTGCACAACACAAACACCTCCAAACACTTTTATTTGGGCGCTTAGAAGAAAAACTGCTTAAAAAAGTGGAATGGGAAATGACTTTGAGAAATAAAGTATTTTGAAGGGAGAAATGTTGGGCAATTCTGATGGGGGCAGAGAGTTTTCACTCTGGGAAAAAATAAAAAAAATAAAAGAAAAGGGAAGAGAAGGGGCGTAGAAGAAGAGAGTGATCAGTCCTTTTTTCATTTATTATTTCTTCTACCGCTCCCAAGGCCTTTTTTTATCCATTTCCTCTCACACATGCTCAATTGTCCGTTCTCTCATTCTAACAAACTCAGCCAAATATTCGCGGGCATTTTTAATTTTTACAAAGTCTGGGAAAAAAAGAAAATTGTGGACAGAGTTTTATAAATAAATATACCTGGCGCGGGAAATTTTTTAAAAGTTTGGGAAAATAAATTAAACAACAAAATATTTATTTTATATTTTTGTGCACTTTCAATATATTTATATATAAAGTTATATTTTTTTAATTTTTTTTAATTTTTAGTTTCCATTTTACTCCAAAAAGAAACTTAAGGATATATTCTTAGATTATTTTTTTAAAGTTAGGTATTATTTAATTTAACTAAAGCTAATCCATTTATGGCTGGGAGTGATTTAACGAGGAACGTGGCCAGAAATATTTCCGGGGACGTGACGGGGGAAGTTATCAGAGGACGGGGACACTCAAAGTGGTTACCCTTTTGTGATTTTTGAAGAAAAAGCCAGTCGGGATAGAAGGAAACGAAATTTAATTTTATTATAATTATTAAATTTTTATGCCAATTTATAAGGAGATTTTAAAATAATTTAACAATTTTTTTTAAGTATTATTTTTAATTTAAAACAATGAAAATTCAACAATTAATTAATTGTCAAGAAAATATTCTTTTTCTTCAAAATAAATTAAATAATGAGACAGCAAATCAAACTTCAAAAAATATTTTAAAAAATGAAGAATTAATTAAAGAAGATACTAATAATGAAGATGTTGATATGGATGATTTACCTACACAATTTCATAAATTAAGTTTTTTTTAAATTAATTAATTTTTATGTTTTTTTATTAAATTATAAGAAAAGAGTAAAAATATTTATTAAATTTAAATTAATATTTTAAATTATGTTTTACCCATTTACCTATTTTTTTATTTTGGCTTTAATTTATAAAATTAAATTTATTTATTTTCGTAATTTTTTTCAACTCATTTTAAATATAAATATTTTTGTTTAATTTCAAAATAAATATTAATTAATTAATTTATTTATTTATTTTTTAGAATATTTTTCTTCCACCTATGGGAAGTCCAAGTCCAACAACGACAGAAATTAATTCAACACAAACACAACAAATATCTTTTGAAAATATTAATTGTTCTATTAATGAAAATTCAACATCATCATTTTTATTAAATAATAATTTAAAACAACAACAATCTTTTCCTTCTAATTATTTTTTAAATAATAATATTAATTCTTCTGTTTTACCATCTAATTTAGCTCAGACATTAATTTTATTACAACAACAAAATAATAATAATAATAATAATAATAATCAAATAATTAATTCTACAAATTTTCGAACAATAACACCAAGTAAAAAAAATATATATATTTTTTAATTTTTAAAGACTCTTAGAATCTTCTTTTAAATTTAATTTTAGTAGAATCTTTGGTTTTTAATAATTGTTCTTTTAGATATATTTATTAATTCAGCTTTTACACTTTTAAATTAATTTTTAGTTTTTATTAAAAATTAATATTCCCTCTTTAAAGAACATAATAAATAAATATTTAAAGCTTTTTAATTTATTTTTAAAGATCTTAATACAAATCTTCCAA
Organism: Meloidogyne chitwoodi; assembly: GCA_015183035.1. Taxonomy (NCBI): domain Eukaryota; kingdom Metazoa; phylum Nematoda; class Chromadorea; order Rhabditida; family Meloidogynidae; genus Meloidogyne; species Meloidogyne chitwoodi. Next base: position 805,971 of record JACZZP010000004.1, on the reverse strand, counting down.
CTGCAGAAAACTTCTTGCATTTTATCCAATTAGCACATACATTTGGTTTTCAATTTAATTTTAATCAGAAGGTAAAGAGAGGAATTTAAAAAATAATTAATTTAATTTTTTTTAAAGATTTTAAATTATTTGCCTGCAAATTCAATAAATAATAATTCTTCTTTTGATACTTGTATAGAAAAACAACAACAACAACCTTCTCATGGAGTTAAAACAAAAAGAAAAGGTTGGTTTATTTTATTTTTTAATTAGAAATATTTAAATTAAACATTTATTTAATTTATTTAATTTTTTTTAATATTTCTCTCAAATTTTTAATTATTATTTTTTAAATCTTTTTATTTACTAAATAAATTAGCTAAACATTATATTCCAATAATATTTTTTATTAGCTTATACAAAATCTTAAATAACTAATTTTGTTAATTTTATTTTTAAATTGTTTAATTTATTATATTAATTGTTGAGAATTATTATATTATTATTTATCTCATAGAAAAATAATAATTTTTTTAAAAATTTGCTGTTGAACAATTTTTTAATTTTATTATTTTTAAATAAATTTTATTTATTCAATTTTCTTCTCATTTTTTTATATCAAACAAACAATTTCCCCCTTATTTTATTTTTCCTTCTATATTTGTCAATGCCAAAAAAATTTTCCCACAGTGCGACATTTTAAATTTTAAGGAATGCCAAGGCAGCAGTTTAAGTAACTGGCAGATTTTCTACTGTATTTTTACGTTAATTAAATTGAAAAATTTATAATAAAATAAAGAGTATATTAATGCCTTTTTTATTTAAATAAAAAATTATAAATTAATTATATGCCTTAAAAAAATAAAAAATATATAATAATTATAAGGGATTATTTAATTTAATTAAAATATTTAATTTAGAATAAATTAAAAATATTTTTCAAAGAATTAAAAAATTAATTTTATTTGTAAAATTAATTTTTATTTTTCCTTATGATTTTTTGATTTTTTATTTATTTACTTGAACTTATGCTAAGGTTATTCAATATAAAAAATTAAAAAAAGCGGCTTTCCTCTCTAAATATTATTTATTTATTACAGAATGCCAAAAGCGTGGATATTTCTCTATGGGTGTGGCATTTTTTTCTTTTTTTTTAAAAAAAAGAAAGAAAATGGCAAATTAAAAGAGAGGGGAGGGAAAAGGTTTTTGTTAAGCATGTCTCTCGAATTTGTGCAAAATAAAAATATTGTTCATTTATCTGGCCACAAAATTTAATAAAAATGTCAATGAGAGAACCAATAGAAAGAATTAATTTTTTTAAAATTAAAAAATTTTGGGAAAATTTTTAAAAATCTTTTCCCAATCCTTTTTTGTCAAATCCATAAAATTGTTACTTAAATTTTATTTAAAAAATGTCCCACACTTTTTTTGGAACAAAAAAGTGAATAATTTAATATTGCGGGAAAATATATATTTTGGGGGTAAATGTGATATTTATTTAAGGGTTATTCTCTCACATATCAAAATAAATTAAGTAATTCTTTACCTCTAAATATAAAAGAAATTCTGTTCAAAACTGTGAGATATTCCCATTATCCAAACAATTTTTTTGGCTTTTTTAAAAAAATAATCTTGCGATTTGTCTGTTTTCTCCCTTAAAGCAAATGAATGGGAAAATATATCTTCACTCATCTAATAAATTATAACTTAAAATTGAAGCTCAAGACTGTTCTGTTCTTCCCATCCCACGATTAATATTTTGGAAGATGTAAAAATAAAAAAAGAAGAAGAATTTTAAAAATTAAATTGAGGGACTAACCTCCCAAAATAATAAAATAATAATATTTTTTTAATTCTACAGAATTTTAAAATTAAAAAAAAATATATATTTATTGTTTTTAAATTTGTAAAAATGTCCAATTGTTCTCAAGAAAGCATAAATAAAATTATTACAACAAATAACAACAAATAATAACAACACACAATCATTAATTCCCCAACAATTTAATTTTAACACAATGCCAAATTATTTAAATAATCAAAATAATAATAATACATTTCGCCAATATATACCTCAACAACAAAGTTTATCTACTTTAAATCAATCCAAAAATATTTCATCAAATTCATTAAATTATCCAAATAATTATCCTCAAATACTTGAAGACCATTTTGGCATTCAAAATAATAATCAGTCAATTTATTCTAATATTTTACCCTCACAAGAATCTACTAGTCATTTAAATGAATTAAAAAGTGATAATATATTAAATAATAATAATAATACTTCAATTAGTCAACAAAATCAAAATTCACAAATTTTATCAACAAAAAATTCTAATCAAAATAATAATACATTAAATATTAATTATAATAATAATCAAATTAATTCTTCTTCTTCTTCTTCTTCAACTTTTCAACAAATTATTCCCTCTCAACAATATAATAATAATAATGACCTTTTAAATAATAATAATTTTCCAACAAATATTCCTTTATGGTTTGATTATCAACAACAAAATAATAATAATAATAATCTTTTATTTTTAAATGATAATTCTACAACATTTTCAGAATATTTTCATCCATTTAATAATACTTCATCATTTGATTATAATAATAATGGAAGTATAGGAGGAATATTACCCTCTTCTTCAATATATCATCCAAATAATTATCATAATTATTATAATTTTTTAATTAATAATAATGATGAAAATCAATCTTTATTATTACCTCAAAATAATTATTTTTCTGTTGGTGGCCTTTATGATTCTTTGGCTGCTTTAGCAGCTAGTACTGGACATATTATTGGAGAAGATTCTTCTTCTCAACAAAATTTTTGTTGGCCAACATCAACTTTTGATTATTATGGGGGACAACAAAACAATAATTCCTCTATTAATTGGATACCTTGGGGATATCCTTTAATTGATAATTCTGTTGAAGATTTAATTAATCAACAAAATAATTCTGTTGATTCTACATCTTTAAATGTTTTTGATTCTATTTGTCCAATAATTGAAGGAAATGTAGAAATTAAAAATAAAAATGTTCAAAATTCTTCTAATTATTTTTCAATACAAAAACGTCAAATAAATTCACAAAATCCAAAAAATTGGAAAAAAACTTCTTCACATAAGGGTAAAGGTAATGCAAGTAAAAATGAGAAATTTACCCTCAATTCTTTCATAAAAAAATTTTTATTTAATATCTATTTGTTTTTTTATATTATTTTTCTAATTCCTCTATTAAATTCTTATAAATTAACTGAAATAAACACAATAATATAAGTAAAATAAAAATTTATAATAAATAATTAAATTTTTATTTTAATAATAATTATTAGTTGGAAATACTTCTTTACCCACAACTAACGCAAATGGGCCTCAAAAAATTGAAAGCCAATCAGAGCATTGCAGCAACATTAATTCTTCTATCACTAATTCCAATGAGAGTGGAAATACTACTTTATTAAATAACGAACATCAAAAGGTTAAAAATAAATTAAAAATAAATTATTAAGATTTTTGGTCCTAAATTTAAAATTTTTTTAAAATAAAATTATTTTCAACAATTAGAATTTAATTTCTCCATTGCTTTTGCACTTTCCTCCTATACGGCAATTGACAAGTGAAGTTATGCGCGATTATTTAGCTAATCCTGGACGTTATGAATGTGCTATGTGGATTTTTCATGCAAAAGTTGCACAAAAAAGTTATGGAAATGAAAAAAGGTAATTAAAAAATATTTTTAATTAAAAATAAAGAATTAAAAATTTAATTTATAATTTTAAAAATTTATTTCAAAGTTTCATTTATTTTAATTTTCAAAAAGATTTCTTTTTCATTTAAATTATTATCTTTAGCTATAGAAGTAGCACATCTCGAATATTCTCTAATCATTTTTTAAATTTAAGTGACTCTTTTTATTATATTTTTTCGCGCAAAACCTCTTTAAATAATTTTTATTTAATTAATTGTTCTTTTAATATAACTATCTAGGTATTTTAATATTATACTTACTATATTTTGTTTAAATATTAGATATTTAGCTAAGAGAACATTTATTGTAAAAGGAGGATAATCCTCTATAAAAATGGTTAGGTTATTCAATCCTTGTTTTTCTATAAAATTAAGAAGATATTCGAGATGGACAAGTATTTAAGTATAAGGGACTTATATTCAAATAAAGGAGATTGAGATGGGGGGATTTTTTATTAAAATAAAATCTATTGTTCTTTTAATATTTATATAATTTCTGCTTAATATATAAAAATTCAATTTTAAGACTATTTAAGAAAATATTAAATGTGCCGCACAGAAATTATATAATAGGAAAATTTATTTTTTGAATGGGGGTCTTGCGTGTACCTCCGTATATTTAATTAGGATTTTTTACAAAATTTATTTTGGAAATCACTAACGATTATCTTTTAAATGTTCATTTTCTTTACTATTTCTAAATGATCACAATTAGAAAATATTATTTATTTGTTATCTCTAAGAAACATTTTATTAAATACTAACTAATATAAATATTTAATTAAATTTTAATTAACCGCTCTATTTAATCGCAATCTTTATCAGTTGATTTTAAGTTTATTAGCAAATAATATTTTGTTTTCTTTTGGTTAAATTTAAATAAAGATTATTTTTTAAGAAAAAAGAAAATAAACAATTAGCACATTTTAAGAAACTCAAGACTATTTAAAAACATTACACACAAAATTTAAGTAGGGGAGTGAGAATTAACATATGCAGTAAATGTTTTATTTTTAACAAATATTATTTTCCCTTTAAAATATTTTGAGTAAATGGGTAAAAAAAGAAGGGGTATGTAAATCCTTAAAGCAAATATTCTCAAGGAAATGGCAAATTGTAAAAAAGAAAAGGCCCTTACAATAATGCCAATATGAATATTGGGACAAATTGTCTATAAAAGGAGTAAGAGGGGACACTTTGTTGGGGCAATGACCAGTCAATTAGTGTAAAAATGAATTATGTAATGAAGTAAAAAGAAAATAAAAAATGAAGAGAATAATTGCCTAAATACATATTAGGTTATTAATTTTAGGAAAATATTGTAAATTTATTTATTGGGGTTATTATTAAATGATTGTTTGTGAGATATGATTTGATATACCTATTTATTGTAAGAAGACTAAAAATATATAAATTTTTGGATAAATGTGTTGATTTCAAATTTTTAATAAAATTAATTTTTTTTTTGATAAGATTTTTTTGTCCTCCTCCTTGTATTTACTTGTTTGGTGATGGCTGGAAAAATAGACGAAAGGCACTTGATCAAATATTTAAACAGTTGAAAGAAAAAAATGAATTAAATTGGTACTTTTTTATTTTTGTTAGAACAACAAGCTAAATTTAATTTTGTAGGACAGAACTTAAATATAAAATAATATTTTTTAGTTCTGATTTTTTCCCAAATGGAGAATATTGTCACGAAATGCTAAGTGAAATTAGTGTAACTATAGGAATTAATTCACCGCAAAATAATACTGAAAGACTTCAACATATTGCTCATTCTCTTGATTTTTCTAATGGAAAAGTAAGAAAAAAATTAATTTTTAAAAAGATTTCCGGAATACTTAAATTTATAAAGCAGAATTTTTTAAATATTTCCGGAATACTTAAGTTTATGAATCAGAATTTTTAAAAAGATTTCCGGAAAATTTAAGTTTATAAATCAGAATTTTTAAAAAGATTTAAGGAAAACTTAAGTTTATAAATCAGAATTTTTAAAAAGATTTAAGGAAAACTTAAGTTTATGAATCAGAATTTTTAAAAAATTTCCGAAAACTTAATTTTATAAATCAGAATTTTTAAAAAAATTTCCGGAAAACTTAAGTTTATAAATCAGAATTTTTAAAAAGATTTCAGGAAAACTTAAGTTTATAAATCAGAATTTTTAAAAGATTTCCGGAAAACTTAAGTTTATAAATCAGAATTTTTAAAAAGCTTTCAGGAAAACGTAAGTTTATAAATCAGAAATTTTAAAAGATTTCCGGAAAACTTAAGTTTATAAATCAGAATTTTTAAAAGATTTCCGGAAAACTTAAGTTTATAAATCAGAATTTTTAAAAAGATTTCCGGAAAACTTATTTTATAAATCAGAATTTTTAAAAAGATTACCGGAAAACTTATTTTATAAATCAGAATTTTTAAAAAGATTTCAGGAAAACTTAAGTTTATAAATCAGAATTTTTAAAAAGATTTCAGGAAAACTTAAGTTAATCAGAAATTTTAAAAGATTTCCGGAAAACTTAAGTTTATAAATCAGAATTTTTAAAAAGTTTCCGAAAACTTAAGTTTATAAATCAGAATTTTTAAAAAGATTTCCGGAAAACTTATTTTATAAATCAGAATTTTTAAAAAGATTTCCGGAAAACTTATTTTATAAATCAGAATTTTTAAAAGTTTCCGAAAACCTAAGTTTATAAATCAGAATTTTTAAAAAGTTTCCGAAAACTTGTTTATAAATCAGAATTTTTAAAAAGATTACCGGAAAACTCTTATATTTCTTATAAAAATTAAGAAAGAAAAAAATAAATAAAATATTTTTTATTTATTTTAAAGGATTATTGTGCTGCAAAAGCTTTGTTTATAAGTGATACTGATAAAAGAAAATATTTTTATTTACAGGTAAATTTTAATAAATAAATTAATTAAAATTTCTTTTTTAAGACAACATTTTCAAATGTTTGTGGTATAAATATTGGAACATTTTCTTCTCAGAGAATTAAGGTAAAAAATTAAAAAAATAAATTTTATATAAATAATAAAACAAAAATATTTCCATTAAATACTAGGATCTGAATAAAAAATATTGAATTTATTTAATTGTATTTTTGCGAATATTTGAATCAAATTTAAATTCTCTTTTATAAGGTTATTTCAAAACCGTCAAAGAAAAAGCAGTCAATGAAAAGTTCTGATTGTAAATATCTTTGTGTTAGTAATGGAAGCAAAATTGCACTATTTAATCGTCTTCGTTCACAAACAGTTTCTACAAGATATTTACATGTTGAAAATGGTTGTTTTCATGCTAGTTCAACAAAATGGGGAGCTTTTCATATAAATTCTGGTTAAAAATAATTAAAAAAAAATAATTTAAAAAAATAAATATTATTATTAGATAATACTCAACCTTCTTCATCAAATAATTCAAATATTAGTCAAACATGTACTACTACAATTATAACTTATGGTTCAATTATTCAATTAGTTGATGCTCAATCAAATATTGCACTTCCTAGCCTTGTATATATTATAAAAAGTATTTTAATAAAAATATTTTTTTAGAGAATTAGAAAAGTTGATAAACAAATGGTTTTATTGGACCCTTCTAATCAAGGTAATATTTTAATTTATTTTTATCTGGTGGTTTATAGTTAATTTTATACTTTTTTATTATTATTGTCTGGGCTGTTTCCCAGCTATCCAAATATTTATTTTATTTTTACAGACAGACATTACAACCTTTTATTTTTGTTATTTTTATGTTAGTAGTTCCTAAATAAATTTTAAATTTTTTTAAATAATTGAAAAAAACAATAATTAAATATTTTATAGGAGAACCCGTCAGCCAATTACACAAATGTGCCTTCCAAATGGTAGACTCTAGTGGTACTGTTATTGTTGGTAAAGAATCGCTCTATTTATGTTTATCACATGACAAAATTATTCAACATCAAGTATTTTTATTTTTTTTTTTAAATTTTAAAATAAAAATTATTTTTATAAGGCAGTCCAAATTGATCCAAATAGACATCAAATTAGTGATGGTGCTGCTTGGACAATAATATCTACAGACAAAAGTGAATATAGATGGGCTGAGGTATTTAATTAAATTTATTTTTTTTAATTAATTAATTTTCTTTAAATTTATTTAAAAGGAATTTCAGTGTTTTAAATGATAACAAACTTATATATTTAATTTTTAAAAATATTAAATTATAGCCATTATCTCGTCTTGGCTCAATAGCTCGATTACCCATTACTCCTATGCCTCAGCTTCATAATTTAAATATTTTAAATAATTCTGAAATTAATAATGAAATTAGATCAGGTTAAATTAAGTAAATTTAAATTAATTCAAAAAAATTATTTTTAAGAAATACCAGAAAATATTGAATTAAATGGATTAAATTTTTCCCCCTCTATGCGTGTATGGCTTGGAGCTAGTCCAACAGAAACAATTTTTTGGTTTTTTTATTTTACAATTATATTAATATTTAATTTTATTTATTTTAGCTCTTCTGAACGATTAAAATGTTCAATTCCGTCTTTTAATTCAATTTGCTCAGATTTGGGTTTTACAACAGAATCTGCTATTTTGGCTAATGCAAGCACCACAAAAAATGAGAAATTAGATGTTCCAATTATTATTGTAAGGGAAGAAGATTCTGTTGTTTTTCCAACTTCTTTAAGCTTTGCTTATAATTTAGATAGGTTAGTAAATTATTTTTTAATTATTTTAGGTTTAGTGTAATATTGAATAATCTTACTTAATTGAAAAGAATATTCTTATATTTACTTTGCTATTTTTCGAATTCGTCTATATCCCAACATTTTCTCAAAAGTTTATTAGTTCTTTGTATTTTATTCTGTTAGCCCTGAAAAGACTTTTCAAAAAGGTCATTCTCTTTATATTAGGCTCAAAAAACCCTGTCAGAACAGCAACTTTAATTAATATTATAATTAATATGTGTTATATCTGATTTGAAAATAAATTATTATAATTTAATAAATAAAATATTTAAAATAAATTTAAGTAATTTATATTAAAATAAATTTTAATTTTAAGCCTCTCCAATTTGACCAATATTTCCCGCCAACCACTTACTTTAACACAAATGAATAACAAAAAACAACAACAATCAACTAGTTTTAATGAAAATAATAATAATTTATTATTAGAGACATCTTCTACAAATAAAATAAATAATTTTAATAGGTTTTTATAAAATTAATTAATTTTAATAATTTAATTTTTAAAAAGATTTCATCCTTATTGGAATAATAGTGAAAATGGTAGCAGTGATTCTATTGTAAAATAAATAAATATATTTAATTATTAAATATATTTATTGACAAAAAATATATTTACTATATCTGATTTTATTATTTTAAATTGGATATCTTCTGTTTGGACTCAAAAAAAATTATTTTTTTTTAAATTTTATTTAATTTACCTCTATAAAAAATTAAATATTTAAAAAATATAATTATTTAAAATTATCTTCTTCTTTTTTATCTTTAAAAATTCATATTTTTTATGTTTTTTTATTTTATTTAATTTTTATTTCAATATTAGCTCAATAAAAACAGTGATCTCTTTATAAATTACAATATTCTCTTATAAACTTAACTTCTAGTAATGCTTGAAAAATAAATCTAAAGTCCTTGAGAGAATATTTTAAATAAATTTTTGAATATTTTAATCTTTTATTTACTTTAAATTTAAATAAAAATTTAATTTAATTTATTTTTAATTTAATTTAGACTTTTATATTATAGTTTGATTGGGGTATTTTTTATTTTATTTTTAAATGTGTTTTGCTTTAAAAAATAAAAATGCCCTTTTTAGCGGTAAAATAAATAAAAAAAGTGAATGTGATCGCGCACTTTTAATTTTTTTATTTTTTCTTTTGACTAACAAAACACACAAAAATTGTTGTTTATTAAATATAGTAAAATGCCCTTTTCCCTTTCCTTTAATTTTAAAAAGAAAATACCAAAAATATGGCTTTCACATGTGAAATATTTCGAAATATTGAATAGGCTGCTTTTCCCCTAAATAAAAATGGAAAAAATTAAAGGAAAATTAAAAAATTGACTTTCATTTTATTTTATTTTTTAAATTTCCCTCTAAATTTAAATTTTTATTTTTGTTATTAATTTTGCCTTTTTTAAGAAAAAAAAACAATTATTAAAAATTTTATAAATTTTAAAAAATTGCTATAAATTTAAAAAGCAAACATTTAAATGAATTTATTATTTTTCTTTGGAGGTATTTTTATTTATTTTTTATTTATAAAAATATTTTTGGAAGATTAAAATTTTCAAGATTTTTTAAAAAATGTTAATTATTTATAATTCATTAATATTTTAAAAATTTTAATTTTTATAAATTTATATTTTTATCAGCTTTAATTAATTTAATACGAATTAACTGCCTTAGCATTAAAAAAAGCTTAGCCAAAAAAGTTTAATATTTTTGCTAATTTAAGGAGAAAGTTTTAAATTTTTTTACTACTTTATTTTTTTTTAATGTTTTTTTTTTAAATTTTAATTAATTAATTATTTATTTAGTGCTCTTTTTTTGTTTTGTGGAAAAAATAAAATGTGTTGATAATTTGGAAAAAGACATATTTGATTTTATATATTCTGAAATTAAAGGGAATATAAATGATTCTTCAAATTTAGATAAAGCTAAAAATATATTTAATTCTAAACATAAGGATTATAAAGATGATGAAGTTTTAGAATTTGTAGAATTAATGAAAAGTTCAATTTTAAATTTAAGTTCAACAAAAACTGAAAGTTTAAATGATATAGTAAATGAATTATATGAAATAGGGGAAAGTGGTGGTAATAATGAAAAAGTGTCTTTAAATGTAAAATTAGTTTTAAAAGGAACAATTGCGAAAAGTAAGAAAGCAAATTCAACTTTGAGTAAATATCTTTCCTCATTAAAACCGTTAAAAGAAGATATTGAAGCAAATCAAAAAAGTTAGTATTTTTTATAAAATTAACAAAGATTAAAATTAATCAAAATAAGAAGTAGTCTTTCATCTAAAATATTCCCTCTTTCATTGAAAAGTGTTTCTGATAATTTAGACAATTAATTCGACAATGAACGATTTTTTATTTTATTTTCTGCTTATATTGGCGAATATCAAAGAAACTTTTTATATTTTCTTTTTTCAAAAATATTCTGATTTTTTATTCTGATTTTTTTTCAAGATATCCATTCATTTCTAGTTCAAAGGGAAAACAATAACAATTAAATGTAGCTATTGTTTCGCTAAATCAGTCTATTCTTCCATAATATTTATTTTTTGTTTAAAATTATTTTTTAGAAAATTAATCTTACATTAAATATTAAAAAGTTAATTTTTTATTTTATCTTTTTAAGTACAAAAGTTACGCGAACAAAAATTGAAAGATGTTTTTACTTTTCTTTCAATATTCAAAGAAATTTCTTTTGCTGTATACGAAATTAAACAAGGAAATAATAATAAAGAGAGAAATAATAATAAAGAGAAATCAGTTTTACTAACTCCAATTACTTCTCGTAATGATCTTTATCCTTTTAGTAGGAAATGTTTTTTTGAATTGGCAAAAAGTTTGGAAAATGTTATCAGAATTTTGATTGTTGAAATTATACAGGAAAATATAATTTTAAATAAAAATGAACAAATTCTAGATAATAATAGTACTGAAAAAGAAAAAAACACTGAATTATTTGAAATATTTGACAAAATGGGAATAACACAAAAAGGGTTAATAAAACCAATTAATAAAGAAGAAGAAGAAGAAAAAGAAGATCAAATGTTAGAAGAAGAAGAAGAAGAAGAAAAAGAAAAAGAAAAAGAAAAAGAAGAACAAATGTTAGAAGATATGTATACAACTGATACAACTGAAGATAATAATGAACAAATAAATATGTACAGTAATCCTTCATCATCTTCACAATTATTTGAACCTTTCCCTTCAAATAGTCCTGAATTATTTAAATATATGGAAAAAGAAAATAAGTTTGTTTTTTTAATTTAAATAGGGTTAAAAAAAAATATTTATTTTTTTTTCTAATTAACACGGTTATTTTATATATTTTTTGGAAATTAGATAAAAATAATTAAATTAAATAAATATTACTTTAAATTAAATTTTTAATCATACAAAATAGAAATATTTCAAATTTATTAAAATAAAAGCAGATTTTAATGAAACAAAATCTAAAATAATTAAATTAACAAAAAATAAAAAATAAATATTTTTCAGACAGCCAAAAGACGAAAAGAAAATAAATAAAGAAAAGTTGATAATTAAACGGAAGAAACCATTTCAAAATTCTAAACCTGTCAAAAAAGCAATTTCAACTAAAACTAGTGGAGTGAGCAAAAATTCTGGAATTTCCTTGCATGCAAATTCAAAACCTAAATTTAACATGAGAGCAACTCAAGTTGTTAAAAGTCCAAAAAAGAAGGCAAAAGGAATATAAATTGTTTTATTTAATTTATATTAGAGATATTTAAAAACGGAATTACCTTAAAATTCCTCTCCGAGATGAATTATTTGAAAATTATTTTATTTAAAATTCATCTTTTAATAGAAAAATCCCCAATAAAATAATTATAAAAATTAGTTTGAATCACTTAAATAATTGTGAATAATCTTATTAAATAATCCAAAATTATTTTAAATTTTTAAATAATTCTACTCGAAGAGTAATTTCTGTTCACCTACAATTATACAACAATTTTAGTTTTTTTATTATATTTTATTTTTTTATTTAGCTTTAAATTTTCTTAGGTTTTATTCCCTATAAAAAATTCTTTTGTGAATATTACAGAAGAGATCGTAAATTTAAAAAAAAAATTTTTCTATTTAAATTAGTTTATTTTATGTGTAGTAGAAATTTGTAAATTTTATAAAAATTATTTTAAAAAATAGAATTTATTTATTATTGTTTTTTAATTTAAATCTTTTCTTCTGCACAGGGAGGAGAACATTTTTTAAATTTTTTATGTAAGATAAATTTACATAATTTAATTTTTAAAAATTATTAAAAAATAATTAATTATATTTATTTATTTTAATTTTCTTTTTTTGTTCGTAAAATAAGACGACATTTGTAAGGTTTAAGCCTTACAGAAAATCCTTTAATTTTTTCACTAGAAGGAGGATTGAGTGGATCAACTGGTAACACTTTAAATTGACGGAAAAAGTTTGCTGTGAAAAGAAATAATTCTGTTCTGGCTAAAGATTCTCCCATACAAATTCTTTAAATAAATAAAATAAAATTAATTTTAATTTAAATTAATTATTTTTTACCTTTTACCTAAACCAAAAGGAATAAATTCTTCAATTCGTTTTAATTGTCCCTGTTCGTCTATAAATCGATCAGGTTCAAAGCGATGTGGATTGGGGAATATCTGAACATTTTTTTTTAATTAAATAAATAATTTTTTGTTTCTTTTACCTTTTCATCTAATAAAACACAAGAAATTTGAGGAGTTATTGAAGTACCTTTCTTAAGATGAAACTTTCCTCCTAAAATCTGTGCATCAGCTAATGTTCTGTGAGTCAGATTAATTGGAAGTAAATTACAAACACGTTGTGTCTCCTTTAAAAATAAATATTATTTTTTAAACATAATGTCAAAGTGTTAAATTTTAATTTTTAAAAACCGGGACAATTAATTTATTTATGAAAAAAAGTATTAAAGTTCAAGGTTTGGAACCACATTCCAGTGAATAATATTTAACATATTATATTTATTTGTTTAATATTAATTAATAAAGTTTTGTTTTGTTAAAAATGGAAAAACAAAAAAATAATATTTTTTCTTTGCCGAACATGCCTTATTTTTGCAAGCTAAATTATTATTTAGCTAAAAGTTTTACTTCTTTTATTATCGTAATCGGTAGAATTTAATATTCTCAAGTATAGTGTTAATTTAAAAATTTGTCTTAAATTTAATAAAAATTAAAATTACAGCTTCTAATTAATTCTTATTTTTATGAAAATTTTATTTAAGCACAATGTAAACCTATAAAAGGTCTTCTTTTTAAAATATAAAAATGATTGACATGGCAAGTTCGAAATTAAGAAGTTCCACTTTTCTAGTTCAAAAATAAATGGGTCCCATCGAAAGCTGTGGGAATTCACTTACCAATGTTTCTGAAACAAAGTCCCTTTTATTTAAATTCAATTTTACTAAAAATATAAATAAAATACTTACATTAATAATAGCATTTAAATAAGGCAATTTTCCTCTATCAGATTGTGTAAAAGCATTATTATTAGCAAAGCTATTATTAAATCCTTTTTCTTCTTCTAAACGATCTAATTCTTCATGTAATTTTGTTTGAACTCTTTGATCAAGTAATAAATATAAAATTAAATAACACAAGGTGTTTGATGTTGTTTCTTGACCAGCCAAAAATAAATCAAAACAAAAGGGAGTTATACTTTTTAAACTATAATAATATTTAAATAAAATATTTATAAAATTTTTAAATAATAAGATAGGTTAATAAATATTAAAAAGATTTAGCTATATATTTAAATTTGTTTTTTTTCCTAATTTCTTATTATTTCTCCCCTTGGGCAAATATTTTGGTAATTTCAAACAAATATTATTATTATAATTTTTTGCATCATATTTAAATTTTTTATATAGGCGAATATGCTTAATAAAAATTAAATATTTAATTGTTTTTATTATTTTATACACTAAAAAGATTAAAAAAGGCACTGCCCAGCGGAAAATAATAAATTAGGAAAATTAAAAAAAAATAAGAGGAAAAGGGTAAAAATTAAATTATTATTAAAATTTAAATAAATAAATATATGTAACTATCATCCTCTTTAATTAAAAATTCTTTTTTAATAATCAAAAAAAATTACCTAAAATATTCATTATCTTCCTTTTCTATTTGATCAAGAAAATAATCAATTAAATCATTAGGTTCTCCTCTTTCCTCAACTGTTTGTTTTTCTCTTTCTTTAATTCTTTTATTTATTGGTGTTTTAATAAAGTCATAAACATTTTTTAAATTTTCATCTAATTTTTTAAATGTTATAGAAAATATTGGTAAATAACGAAGCCAAGGCATTGTAATTAACAAACTCCCAGTTATTGAAGACATTATAAATGCTTGTTGTTCCATATGATGTTTTAATTCATAAAATTCAGACATTTGTTCCTTTAAATTTATTTTTAATAAATTTATTTATTTATATTTTTTTGAGTAAAAATGTAAATTAATTAGAAATTATTAAAAGTTTGAAAATATCTAAACAGGGAAATTAAAAATTCGAACGATCGGATGGACTGGTAAAACCGAAGATTCTAATTTTAATAATAACATTTTTAATTATCATTAAAAAAAAGAAATTTTATTTTAATTTTTTGTCTTAAGCCTGTATAAAAGATCCACGGACAGAGTACCCACCCACACACCTTTTTCTGTCTAAATTCTATGTTAAAAATAATTAATAAAAAAATAAAAATATTTTACATCTTCAAATGGATATCCAAAAAGAACTCGATTTATTGTAGAACCAGCTAATCTATCAATTTTTTTCTGTAAATTAATTTCAAATCCACCATTTTTAATCATTTCCTCTTTTATCTGTTCAACAAATCTGTCCATATCTTCAATTAAATGTTTTTCAAGTCCAGCCCTTCCAACACCCAAATTTCTCATTGATTGGAGTCCAAAACGTCGAATAACTTTCCATTCTTCTCCTTCTGTACGGATAACACCTCCACGATCTCCTTTTGATGCTTAAACAATTATTATATAATTATTTTTTAATTTTTAATATTTTTCTATTAATATTTGGTATTATTATGTATATTCTATTTCATAAAAATTTAAATTAAATAAATATACCTGTACATATTTTAAATATTTCAGTCATAAAGTTTCGTCCAGCATAAACATCACCCTCTTTAACAAAAAGATCACGCATAACTTCATAATCAGTAACCATTACAGTTGGATCTTCACCTAGCCATACTGTATAAACTGGGCCATATTCTTTTGTCCATATTTGAAATTTTTCGTAAATTGAACTATTAAGTTATTTAATTTTTAAAAATATTATAATTTATTTTATTTACTTTTTAATACTAAAAACATTCCCAAAAAGAGGTAATGGTGTTGGTCCAGGTGGTAATCCTTTACGTTTCCAAACAAAATTCCAAAAAGCAAGAGTTGTAAAGAAAAGTAAAAATAAAAGTAAAAACATTATTTTAAGTGGAACAAATTGGTCAGTGAAGAAACATTAAATAAATAAATTCATAAGAAAACTCAAAAATACAAAAACATATGTAAACAACATTAAAATTTTTTGTATTGTATTTTGTGTTATTTTACTCAAAAATATATTTTTGTGTTTTTCAAAATTATATATTAAAAAACAAAAATACAAAAATTTTTTATGTATTTTTGTTTTTTCTTGTGAATTTATTTTTTTTCTACTTATTTTCCTCTATATTTTGTATTTTTAAATAAATAAAAATTTTTATTTAATATTAATTTTAATATTTATTTATAAAGGAAAATAAAACGAATTAATCTATTGAAAAATAAATAATAAAAAAAGATAAAATGTGAAATTATTGTCCCTTATCTTATTTATTTTTAATGTTTAATTATATGTAGTTTGTAATTTTTATTTTTTTATAGTTTGTAATTTTAATTAAAAATGAATTTTCTTTTTTGAAATACTCAAAGAATGAAAAATATTTACATTTAGAATTATTTTGGGAAGTTTTTTGATTAATTTTTTATCAAAATTAAAATTGTTGAATAAAAAAAAATTAAAAATAAATGAGGAAATAAAAAACTAAAAATATGAATATTAAAAAAAAATAAAAGATTAAATGTTATTTTCAATATTTAATTAATTAAATAAAATAACTGATAGAAAAATAGAATTTATTAAAATTAAAAATATTAAAAAATTTTTTAAATGTTTCTGTCAAAAGAACAGCTTATATACATATATTTTTACTTTGATTAATTGTTACTTCTAATTTCTTCTCATTAAGAGCATTTACTGGTTCAACTCTTGTTGATTTTATAAATTTAAAAAAAGAATTAAAAGCTGTTTTATAATCTTTACTTAAAAAATAAATAAAAATTATTTAAAATTTATTATTAAGAAAAACCTAAATTTATATAAAACAGGTCCATTACATGCCATAACAAAATTAGTAATCCATCCAAGTATAGATGAAACATAAAATATTTGGATAGCATTAAGATTAAGTAAAGGTAAAATATAACGGGTACTAGCATTCAAGATCCATCTATTTTAAATTTAATTATTAAATTAAAATTAAATTTACCCAGCAAGTATCATTGTCATAATAATTGTTAATGATTTAAATATTCGTTTAGTGTAATCTGCTGATTCTATTTAAATTTTTTTAAAATTTATTTTGATAAGAGAGGACATACTTTTATTAACCAATGTATTAGCAGATCGATATTTTAATAAAATCCATATGAGAACATAATTCAAAGTAGAAAGTAAATTTAAAATCATTGACATAATATAAGTCTAAAAACAATTTTTATAATTTATTTTTAATTAAAATATAACCATTTCGGCAACGTTTTTTTGATAGCAATCAATAACTGAGCAAATAACTGGCCTAAAAACTTTATTTTTATAATTAGAGGAGGATAACTTTTTGTGGAAGCTAGGTATTATTAGGTATATATAATTTAGAGAAATTAATTAAAAAGTAAATTTTTGTAAAATGTTATTTTGGTTAACTTGCTTTAAACCAAAGATGAGAACAAGGAATAGGTCTAGGTTAGTTCTATCCAGAGTTACAGATGTTTAAAATGGTTTTTAAATATGTATGCTAAGACTAAGTCATATATGTACATATATAGAGAGTAAGGCAGCATATCTCTATATCCGTCCATTTATCCTTTGAGGGTTTATTTTTCAATTTAATTGTCCTATCCTCGTAAGCAGTGTTCGTCCGGTAAATAACCAGTTGGCTCCCTACCTGTCCGCAAAGAGAATTCGCTCTTTTCTTTCTTCTTTTGTTTTTTGGCGTTAGGAGAAGTGGACGCTTATTTTTCCTTCTTCTCTATAATATTTATGCCTTTTGGCACTTGGAAAGAAAGGGATAAAATAATTAAAATTAATTAATATAAAGTGAAAATATATCTATTTTAAAAGTGACCAACTATTAATAATCAAAGAACATAAATTTGGAGAACATTCTAAAATATATTTGTAAAAGATCAGTCCTTCCAAGTGCCAAAAGGCATATTTAGAGAAGGAAAAATAAGCGTCCACTTCTCCTAACGCCAAAAATGCAAGAGAAGAAAAGAAAAGAGCGAATTCTCTTTGCGGATAGGTAGGAAGCCAACTGGACCGATTGTCCTGTTCCCCATCCAGCTTTTGAATAAAAAAATCAGAAACGGGTCAACTATGGGTGTCCCCGACAATTGATAATCTCTCCCATCCTCATTCGACACACGCAACATTTCTTGTCTCCATTCCTAGTTAAAGCCCTCTACGCCCTAAGGAGATGAACCCAATTTATAGATATTGATAATTAACAATTGGGACTAAAATAAAAATTAAAATTAACATCTTTGGTATTAATTTAATTATTTGCCAACATTGCCAAATCGTAAAAAATGAACGAAATGTTGAAATTAAAGTTGAAATAAAACAACTTAAAAATGAAGTTTTCTTTAAACCAAAACTAAATAATTATAAAATAAATTTATTAGATAAAAATAAACAAACGTAATTGGAAAAAGAACAGACAGAAGACGATCAAATCCAATAAAAAATATTAAAGTTTGACTTATTGTTAATGAAAAATTTGAATAAATCATTAAATAAAAACAAATATCCAAATTAATAAAATTAATACCAGTTAAAACAATATACATTGAAATTGAATTACTTGTTTGATAAATTGAAGTAAATAAAGCATCTATAGCTATTAAATAATTACAGCTACTATTTAATGATCTGAGAGAGAGAGAGAGAGAAAATAAATATTATAATTAAAGTTTAAGTGTCTTAAAACTTAAAAAACTATAAACTTAAAATATCACACAAATATTTTGAGGATTAAATATCTGACCTAACTCCCATATTCTGACCAATTCCTCATATTTTTAAAAAACACTTAAGGGAATATATTCACTTTGATTTATATAAATATTAATTAATTTACTTGTCTTTAATAGTTATCCAAAATAATAAAAAATTAAATAAAGATCCAATAATAGAAATTGACCAACGAATTCCAACAAATATTATTAAAATTAAAGAAGGTCCAGAATTTGAATAAATATCATAAAGAGTTATTGTTGGTAATTTATTATTATTTATAGGTGATTGTAATGTTGAAGATAATATTGAAGTATTATCATTTAAAGACATTTTAATAATGTGCTGAAATTTTTATTTTGATAAACGTAAATATACCGCATTGATTTAAAATAAAATAAAAATTTCCAGCTTTCCTGGAAGTGTTATAAACGAAAAAAATGACAGGAATTCCCCCAAATATGGTTTCCGGTCAATCATTTTATATTCAAAATCGAATTTCAAATTGTCCGTTTTTTATTAAATTCCTGACTTTATACAATAATTGTTGACGTTTAATTCAAAAATTACCTGTCCATTACTAATTGAGACATTTAATTTTTCTTAACTGAATTTAATGAAAATTAAAAAAAACACATTTTCAAACTAGCATAAATAATTACATGTTTATTACAAAATATTTAATAAAAAAAACTTTAAGAAAAAGTACGCAGATGTAAATAAAAATTATAGGTAATTATATACTTTAATTTTATTAAATTTAATAAATATTATTTCCTCAACGTAAACTTTAATAATAATTTTTAATTTTAATAAACAATTTTTTAATTTAAAATAATTTTCTAAAAGTCACATGTACTGAATATTAGCTGGCAATTACAAAGAACAAATATTTATGTATACCGCAGTATTTAAAAGAAAACTTTAGCTAAAGGATGTTGGGATGGAGTCTAGTATAAAAGGAGCTGTTAGAGCTCAGTTCGGTTGGGCCAATCGTCGCCGCTAGTCAGTTAGTCATTCCTGCCTTATTCACCACTTTATTGTAATAACCTTTTATGATAAACCTTATTGTTAGTCTTGTCGTATTCTATATTGTAACATCCATGAGGTTACAACAGGATAGTAAAACCTTATTCAGCACTTAATTTTTGAACTCAAATGGAAGATTTGGTAAAAGCGGAAAAATGATAAAACAATCTTAATTTAACTAAAATTATTTTTTTTCCATTTTTATAAAATAAACTTTATTAAGAGAAAAAAGATATAATAAAATATTTTATTTCAATTCTTTTCTTCTTAAATAATTTTAAGTATAATTATTATTGTTTTGAGGTGCAACTACAATTGTTTTAATAATTATTTGTTGTTTAATTCCAAAAAATTTAAATATTTTTTGTTTAATTAATTTAAATTCTTTTTTGTAAGCGTTATTATAATCATTACTTAAAGAAATAAAATTTAAATTTTTTTATACATATTTTAATTACCTATTTATAAAAAGTATTGGTGCATTAGAAGCACTTCCAATAGCAAGAGTAATTACAGGTAGATTATAAATAATTATGGAACTAAAAGGATTTTCACTCCCTATTAAAGGTGTTAAAATATATATAATAATTAATAATGTTATAAAATATCCTCCAATATTTATAGAAATAATTAAAAATAAAGATCTATATATTTTCTTCATCATTTCATCATTCGCAACTATAAAAAATATTTTTATTTATTTATACAAATAAATATTTTTAATATAATACCTTTTTTAATAAATAATATTAATCCAATTAAAGAATATAAAATTATTGGAGGTATAAACATAAAAGGAATTGAAGACAATAAATTATTTTCTAAGCTAATTATTGAAATAAAATCTCTAATAGTTCCATTTACTGGCCAATCATAAAAATCATTAAAAGCTTTTATAGATATAAATATTAAATAACAATTTAATAAAATAATCGCAAAGAAATGTGTACAAATATGTCGACGTTGATTTAATGATTTAAAACTGCATAAATTATTAAATTAATATAAATAAATAAATTAATTAAAAAAAACTTATTTATTAAATATTCTGTTTGGATATACATATTTCTATAATAATTAAAATTTAATTTTTTTTTAAATTTTCTATTAACTTGATCCTCTATCAACCTTTACTTACAAACGGTCGAGAATATAAACTTCAACCATTTACTTGAATAATTATTTTAAATAAAATTTATTAAATTTTATTTAAAATTTTTAATTTTCTTTAAGACTTATTTTCAAGTTTTATATTAAGTTTTAATTAAAATAATTATTTTTAGTACAAAATTGGAAATGCAACTGCCAAAAGTCTGTCAAAGCTAAGAGTAGTAAACATAAAAATTGTTGAATAATTTCCAATAATTGAATATATTTGATAAAAAACAATTTTTCCAAATGGAATTAAATTTTTTCCACATAGAGTAATTGCTAAAATAATAAATTGTCCAGATTGTGTTAAAATTTCAAAAAAAGAATTAATTGATAATAAAATTGAAGTAGTACTTTTTATTGATAAATATTTTTTTCTAAAAAATTATTTTTTTTAATTATTAAAAATATATATTTAAAAATTTCTCTATCTTAGCCATACGTTCCATCACATATATGCACACATACATACAAACAACAACTATTTATTTTACCAATAAATCATTTATTTGTTGATTAAAATATTTATTTATTTTCTTTAAATTTTTGGAGAATATTATATTAGTAATTTATAATATTTAATTATTCTTTGATACATAGGTATATGCAGTGATGGGAAAGTTCCAGTTCCAGTTCCGGAACTGTGGAACTGGTTGATTCCTGGAACCGGTTTGGAACTGGAACTGTGGAACTGCCAAATTCTGGAACTGGTTTGGAACTGGAATTGTGGAACTACCAAATTTTTGGAATTGGAACTGGTTCCGGAACCGGTTCCTCACCCCACAATAGTTCCGAATAGTTCCGGAACTGGAACTGGAATCATGAAAAGTAAAAAGGCAGTTCCGGAACCGGAACTGGAACTGCAAAAATTAAAAAACCGGTTCCGGAACTGGAACTGGAAATGCAAAAATTCAAAAAGCAGTTCCGGAACTGGAACCGGTTCCAGTGGAAATTTTGGAACTTTCCCATCACTGGGTATATGTAGATACTTTAATGGGACGTATTTCATAAGATAGAGCCTATAAATTTACCTATATTTAATTGTTATATAACAAACACTTAAATTTATTAAAATAACTATTAATGCAATAAATGATCGTATTAAAGCTGGTACAAAAAATAATGAATTAATACCAGCATCTTTATATGACAGATAAGTTGGCTTAATTTTAAAAAAAAATTATATATTTTTTTAAATAATTTAATTTAATTATATACTTACATTTAAGGAAGGACCTCCTAATTTAATCCATTCAGAAAAATTCGTATTAGACATAGGTAATATTAAATTTAATTCCAAATTTAATTTTATAGTAATTAAATTTTTAATTAATTTCCTTTATTTTACAACATTAATTAAACGGATCAACAAAAAAAGTAAAAGTACAAAAAATCCTATTTAAAGGTATATAGTGTAAAAATTTTCAAAATAAAAGTACGCTCTATATTTTATTTTAAAAATATAATTTTTGCTATTTTTTGGTTAACGGTTTGCGAGATTTTTAGAGAATATAAGAATTGAATTTTCGGGATGGATAAATTTTAAATTTAGAATTATATTTGCCAATAATTCATCATTTTCAAAAAAAAAATTATAAAATTTAATTCTTGTTTTGAAAAGTTCAAAAAGAGAAATTAAACTACATAAACAAAAAGGCATTCCCACATATTTTTATGCATGAAATACAAGTTATTGATTTGACTCATAAAAGTCCATTGGACTCATAAACTGGACCAGCGCCAATAAATTGTTAAAATCCATTGTTAATAGCGAAAAATATGAACATTAATAAAAAATTTCTATTATAATAAACATTTTTATTATTTGCGGATTTTTGCCCAAAAATGAGGATTTTTTCCTATGAATTTGCGGATTTTTCATTTTTTCATCTGGCAACATTGCTTTATACAATAATTGTTGACGTTTAATTCAAAAAATTACCTGTCCATTACTAATTGAGACATTTAATTTTTTCTTAACTGAATTTAATGAAAATTAAAAAAAACACATTTTCAACCTAGCATAAATAATTACATGTTTATTACAAAATATTTAATAAAAAAAACTTTAAGAAAAAGTACGCAGATGTAAATAAAAATTATAGGTAATTATATACTTTAATTTTATTAAATTTAATAAATATTATTTCCTCAACGTAAACTTTAATAATAATTTTTAATTTTAATAAACAATTTTTTAATTTAAAATAATTTTCTAAAAGTCACATGTACTGAATATTAGCTGGCAATTACAAAGAACAAATATTTATGTATACCGCAGTATTTAAAAGAAAACTTTAGCTAAAGGATGTTGGGATGGAGTCTAGTATAAAAGGAGCTGTTAGAGCTCAGTTCGGTTGGGCCAATCGTCGCCGCTAGTCAGTTAGTCATTCCTGCCTTATTCACCACTTTATTGTAATAACCTTTTATGATAAACCTTATTGTTAGTCTTGTCGTATTCTATATTGTAACATCCATGAGGTTACAACAGGATAGTAAAACCTTATTCAGCACTTAATTTTTGAACTCAAATGGAAGATTTGGTAAAAGCGGAAAAATGATAAAACAATCTTAATTTTTAAAATATTTTTTTAGAAGTTTCATGTACTGAATATAAATTTCAAGGAAAATAATATAAAAAAATAAAAGAAATAAATCGCGTAACATTTATCATAAAAACGAAAATATTCACCAAGCTTTCCTAGGTTGTTTACTTTTATTTTGATTAATAGTAAGTTCTAATGTCTTTGCATTAGAAGTAATTACAGCTTCAACTCTTGTTGATTTTATAAATTTAAAAAAAGAATTAAAAGCTGATTTATAATCTTTACTTAAAAAAATAAATAAAAGTTATTTTAAAATTTATTATTAAGAAAAACCTAAATTTATATAAAACAGGTCCATTACATGTCATAACAAAATTAGTAATCCATCCAAGTATAGATGAAACATAAAATATTTGGATAGCATTAAGATTAAGTAAAGGTAAAATATAACGGGCACTAGCATTTAACATCCATCTAATAAATAATTAAATAATAATTTTTAAATAATTTAATGTAGAAGGTAATATGCTCATTTTTTAGTCATTACCGAGGCTGTAAGTACAGATTTCCCCGTTGAGAAAGTTTTTAACAGCGGAGGATGCTGAGCCACCGATTCGTTATGAATGCGAAATTGATACTATTAACAGTATTTACTCGAATAGTTACTCTTGTAATTTGTTCACCCTATCGCTGGAGGGGTAATTAAACAGAAAATAGGTACTACTTTATTGAGTAAATATTTTAATTAATATTTAATTACCCAGCAAAAACCATTCCCATTATGACTGCTAATGATTTAAAAATTCGTTGTGTATAATCTCCACCTTCTAAAATAATTAATTAATATAATTGAGCTAATTAAAATAATAACTTTTATTAATTGTATTCACAGAAGAACGATATTTAATTACAATCCAAATTATAAGATAATTTAATGTTGAAAATCCAATTATAATAATTGAGTTACGAAAACTCTGAAAAATATTTATATTTAAAAAAAATTAAATATTTAGTTAAACCATTTGACCCAAATCTTTTTGATAACAATCAGGAAGTGAACAAATAACTTGACTAAAAAATAATAAAAAAATATTTTTAAAATAATATAATTACGTTTTTGGTATAGAAATACATATTTGCCAACATAACCAAAGAATATAAAATGAATAAATTGTTGAAATTAAAATTGAAAAATAAACAATTAAACGTGAATTTTTGTTAACAGAAAAACTATAAAAATAAATTTAAGTTTAATTTAATTAAAAAATAATAATAATATTTATAAAAATAGTTTACTCTGTCAAATGCAATAAAACAATTAAAATATTATTAGACAATTTTTCGAATTAATTTTTAATTTAATAAATTCTTATTTTTTAAAATAATATTTGTTTAGTTAAATATGATTAATTGGAATCAACTTTATATTGTGATAGACTAATTATTATATAATTAGATAATCGCCAATATAGCTATATCTATAATGGTGATTTTTCTGTTTTTAAATCCAAACTTTCAATTATTTAATATTTTAATTTTTAAAATATATATTCCTACATAAATAATTTTTTATAAAAACAAACGTAATTGGAAAAAGAACAGACAGAAGACGATCAAATCCAATAAAAAATGTTCCACATAAACTCATAGTTATAGATAAAATTGAATAAATCATTAAATAAAAACAAATATCCAAATTAATAAAATTAATACCAGTTAAAACAATATACATTGAAATTGAATTACTTGTTTGATAAATTGAAGTAAATAAAGCATCTATAGCTATTAAATAATTACAGCTACTATTTAATGATCTGAGAGAGAGAGAGAGAGAAAATAAATATTATAATTAAAGTTTAAGTGTCTTAAAACTTAAAAAACTATAAACTTAAAATATCACACAAATATTTTGAGGATTAAATATCTGACCTAACTCCCATATTCTGACCAATTCCTCATATTTTTAAAAAACACTTAAGGGAATATATTCACTTTGATTTATATAAATATTAATTAATTTACTTGTCTTTAATAGTTATCCAAAATAATAAAAAATTAAATAAAGATCCAATAATAGAAATTGACCAACGAATTCCAACAAATATTATTAAAATTAAAGAAGGTCCAGAATTTGAATAAATATCATAAAGAGTTATTGTTGGTAATTTATTATTATTTATAGGTGATTGTAATGTTGAAGATAATATTGAAGTATTATCATTTAAAGACATTTTAATTAATTTATAAAATTTATTTTTAAAAATTTTAGATTATATTTTTTGTTTACAAAAAAATCTCATTTAATATCTAGTTAATCTCACAAAAATGTTACTTTTTAATATAAAATTTAAATACCTATTAAGCTTTTTAACTCTTATTTAAATACCTAATTACTTTTATATTAAACTATTTAAATTATTAATTAAAATAATAATTATTTTATACAATTTAAAAATATTTTTTTTAATTTTCAATATATTGCTAAGTAAAGAATTGTTACGTGATAATATTTTTCTCATTTAATCTTAATTTTCTACTTCAAACGTATTTTTTTAAACATTTTTAATAATTTATATCATTAAATGTTTACATTGAAAT
This sequence comes from Meloidogyne chitwoodi, assembly GCA_015183035.1. Taxonomy (NCBI): domain Eukaryota; kingdom Metazoa; phylum Nematoda; class Chromadorea; order Rhabditida; family Meloidogynidae; genus Meloidogyne; species Meloidogyne chitwoodi. The sequence goes on along the minus strand of JACZZP010000004.1, from coordinate 779,807 downwards.
GACCACATTTGTATTAATTAATTAATTTAAATATTTTTTTTTAAAGTTTGATTCTGGTACAACCAAAACTTGTAACAGGCCAACACGAACTAATTGTTTTTCTTCTATTCTAATAATATATTTTAGAGTTTATATAATATTTAAATTTAAAAAATATAAAAAACAGTCACAAACTATAAACGTGACAATTTCCTCCATCGCCTTGTAATTCATAAAAGATTATTCGGAAACAATAAAAATTTATTTAAACAAAAAATATGACGCTTTTGAATCTAAAAAAGTAAAAATAAAAATTAATTATTTCTTTAATTTATTTTTCTTTAAATTATTAAAAAAAAATATTTTTTAATTTTAAATTAAGAATAAATATTTAAATTTATTGCAAAATAATGTATTAATATTTTATTGTTTAACTTTTTTTGTTTAAAATAAATAATTATTTAAATATAAAAAATTATTTTAAGGTTTAATTTTATTAAGAATTATATAAACTGCAAATCTTAAAAAATTTATCTTTGCGTGTTAAAAAATTTTTCTAAAAATTATTTATTATTTTAAAGAAAATCTAAACAAAAATATATAAAATAATTATTTTAAAATAATAGTGTTATAATATTATATTACATTTTTTATTCTGATATTTAATTTGTGTGAGTTTATTAAGTAATATTCTTATTTTGTTACATTTAGAAAAAATTAAAAAAATTAATATTAAATTAACAGGTATTGCACTATCATTCAAAACAATAAAAAAATTCTTGAAAATAATTTTATAAATTAATTAAAATGTCTTTAAATGATAATACTTCAATATTATCTTCAACATTACAATCACCTATAAATAATAATAAATTACCAACAATAACTCTTTATGATATTTATTCAAATTCTGGACCTTCTTTAATTTTAATAATATTTGTTGGAATTCGTTGGTCAATTTCTATTATTGGATCTTTATTTAATTTTTTATTATTTTGGATAACTATTAAAGACAAGTAAATTAATTAATATTTATATAAATCAAAGTGAATATATTCCCTTAAGTGTTTTTTAAAAATATGAGGAATTGGTCAGAATATGGGAGTTAGGTCAGATATTTAATCCTCAAAATATTTGTGTGATATTTTAAGTTTATAGTTTTTTAAGTTTTAAGACACTTAAACTTTAATTATAATATTTATTTTCTCTCTCTCTCTCTCTCAGATCATTAAATAGTAGCTGTAATTATTTAATAGCTATAGATGCTTTATTTACTTCAATTTATCAAACAAGTAATTCAATTTCAATGTATATTGTTTTAACTGGTATTAATTTTATTAATTTGGATATTTGTTTTTATTTAATGATTTATTCAATTTTATCTATAACTATGAGTTTATGTGGAACATTTTTTATTGGATTTGATCGTCTTCTGTCTGTTCTTTTTCCAATTACGTTTGTTTTTATAAAAAATTATTTATGTAGGAATATATATTTTAAAAATTAAAATATTAAATAATTGAAAGTTTGGATTTAAAAACAGAAAAATCACCATTATAGATATAGCTATATTGGCGATTATCTAATTATATAATAATTAGTCTATCACAATATAAAGTTGATTCCAATTAATCATATTTAACTAAACAAATATTATTTTAAAAAATAAGAATTTATTAAATTAAAAATTAATTCGAAAAATTGTCTAATAATATTTTAATTGTTTTATTGCATTTGACAGAGTAAACTATTTTTATAAATATTATTATTATTTTTTAATTAAATTAAACTTAAATTTATTTTTATAGTTTTTCTGTTAACAAAAATTCACGTTTAATTGTTTATTTTTCAATTTTAATTTCAACAATTTATTCATTTTATATTCTTTGGTTATGTTGGCAAATATGTATTTCTATACCAAAAACGTAATTATATTATTTTAAAAATATTTTTTTATTATTTTTTAGTCAAGTTATTTGTTCACTTCCTGATTGTTATCAAAAAGATTTGGGTCAAATGGTTTAACTAAATATTTAATTTTTTTTAAATATAAATATTTTTCAGAGTTTTCGTAACAATTTAATTTTAATTTTATTTTCAACATTAAATTATATTTTTATTTGGGTAATTCTTAAATGGAGATCTACAAATAATAATCGTACTTAATTTAAATAATAAATTTAAAAAAATTTTAAATTAAATTTTAGAAGTCGAAAATTACACTAAAAAAGTGTTTAAATCTTTATCAGTTATTATGACAATGGTTCTTACTGGGTAATTATAAATAAAAAATTAATAATTTTATAATTAATAAAGATGGATGTTAAATTCATTTGTTCATTTTACTTTGCCTATTTTTTCATTTAATGATATCCAAATATTTTATATAACTTCAATACTTGGATGTATCAGTAATTTTGTAATTTCTTGTAATTTACCTGTTTTGTACATTTTTAGGTAAATAAATAAATAAATTAAAATTATATTAAAAGTAAATTTAGTACTGACTATAAAACAGCTTTAAATCGTTTCTGTAATAAAAAAGCTTCAACGACTGGAATTGGTGGAACATCTCCTTTTGTTAAATATGAACATAATAAATTAAATCAGTTAGAGGGAACATTACCTTCAAATCAAAAGAATAAAATACAAACAAAACAAGCTTGGTGAATTATAATTTTTTTATTATTTTATAAAATTTAAATATAAAAAAAAATTTTTTTAATTGTATTTTCATTAAACCACTGAAAATGCTTCACATTTCCTATTTATTTAAATAAAAAAATAATTTTTCTTTTTAATTTTTGCTAAACAATGAATTTCTAAAATTTATAAATTCACTATTTTTTATGAACTATTTTATATCTCAAATTAGTTGTTATAAACTAATAATCTAAATAAAAGATATATAGAGCAAAATATTAAAAAATTTAGACGATAATTATTAGAGTAATACAATTTTTATTAATTCACTATGCGAAAGTATCAATATCTTTTTATAAATTTTTCCGACTTTCTATTATTAAGGTTTTTTTATTTTCGATTTTCGTTAATTTTGTATACGATTTTCGATATATTTTTGTACCGATGTAGCTCTAAATGGAAAATAAAAAATATAAAAAAATTATTTTATAATTTTTCTAAATGTAATTAATTGAACTCTACCAGTGTTCTCCTGACCGGCCTTTTCCCGGTCATCAAAAATGATCTAACCTGACCATGACCGCAATTTCGGTCAGGTTTCACTTTTATAACGTAGAAAATGACCAAAACATTACTGACCGACATTTTTCGGTCATAAAAATGATCTGAACTGACCAAAAATTTCGGTCAGGTCAGGTCAAGTCATTTTTGGTCATGACCGAAACTCGGTCGGGAGAACACTGAACTCTACATGTTAAAATATTAAATATAATATATTTATGTATAAAAGGCTATAAAAAAGTTAAAATAAATATTCGATAGGATGGATATGGATTGGAAATAATTTAGATGATTTGAGGCAAATTAAAGCTTTTCTTTTTATTTAGCGATTGTTACTTTATAGCAAAAGCTGGAATTAACTCGGCTGCTCTGCTTTTACAACGGTAAAATTTCAGTTTATTGCCTATTATTGGTTTAGTATAAAACAAATACATATTAGTCCACTATATATTCCTAATTTAAATTTGCAGTCTATGACGACAATTTGCTATTTTTGTGCTTAGAACGCGATTTTCCGTTATCGATATTTCAATAATACCTAAAAAATTGGTAACCGTTATCCGTTATAACACTATTATGTTTACAAATTATTTACTTTATTTTGACATTCAGGGAAGAATTTATTAACAATCCTAAAATCAATTATTTAACAAATTATTTCGTTGTACACTAATTTGACGAATTCTAACATTTTGTGAATTATTTAAAACAAAAATAGGTGGTGTTACAATATTAGTTTGAATATTTTTTTTAAATTGGTTTTTAATTAATTTGCGCAAATCTTTTGAAATTATAACTAAACAAAGTTCTTCAATGCAATGCATGAGTGTATAATTAGCATTAAAAATGGTAAAAATAATTATAAATAAAGTCGATTGGTCTTCTTTTGAATTTGTCGCATATCCTCTATAAATAGTAAATAAATAATATAATCCAATTAACATAGGGCAGGGAGCAATGCTAAACAAGCATACAACAAAAATAATAATACGTCCTTTTGCTGTATTTTCGTTTCCAGATGGTTGAGTATTTTTTAAAATTACTTTATAAATGAAATAATAAATTAGTAAATAAATAATTGTAAATTTAACTCTGATTATCTTTTCCTATTCACATATAAATGGTCAATTGAAATAATTGTCAAAAGTGTTAGTGTGACCGAGTTTCGTTCGTGACCTGACTTACCGGGCTCTGCTGCCTTTATGTCTATTGACAATTTTATGTGAATAAGAAAAGGAAATACTAGTCAGATAGTTAATGAGTAAGTCTAAAATAACAAACTGTATTCATAGCAAAATTTTGTCAGAACTGCCAAATAAATCAATACAGATATACAAAATGGAATTAAAAGAGGTAAATCTCCGGGCATAAATATACCTCTCATAATAATGCTTAAAGATTAAGTTAATTTTTACTTTTTATCAAAAAGACCGCAAGTTTTGCCCGTAGGGCAACCTACTCGCTAGTATTATAAAGGACTAAACTTGCAGACTTTTTAGTGCTCCCAGAAAATTGGGCAGTGAAGGAACAGTACAAAAACTTGTTAAGAAAATACAAAAATACATTAAAAAGACAAGAAAAATACAAAAACACTTAAAAAATGTTATGTTACTGATGTATTTGTGTTTTTATGTATTTTTAATGTATTTTTGTATTTTATTGCAAGTTTTTGTACTGTTTCTTCACTGCCCAATTTTCCACTGCCCAATTTTCATAGCACGCTTTTGTCGCATAAGTGAAAAAAGTGTTTGTGAACTTTAATTTTGCCCTTACTCGTACTTTGCTGTACAAGTACGAATTTGGTACTATCTTTCAAATACTTTTAAAAAGTGCTGAAAAATTTATTATTTAATTATTCCTTGTTACCCTGTGGTTACTCCTGTAAAGATTTGTATAAAGGTTACGGATGTATAAATTACTGAAAGAAGACATGTAGTAAAAATAATGTATTTAATATTTCTGTTAAAAATTTAAATTTTTAAATATTAATTCTTTCTTTTTCTGCTGTAATTAAAATAATAAAATAAACTGTAGAAGTGTTGTATATGATTAGTGGTCTTTTATAGACACTTTAACGGTCTAGTCAATAGACTATATAAGCACCAAGAAATAACCAGTCCAGATCCGATCATCCGATCTCGACTCAATCTCCAACTTCCCAACCTTCGCCTACAACTATATTTCAACGTGATAAACTGTTTGCTTATTGCTCGTCTACTCTTCAGTAAACCTCGGACACACCCCTGTTGTACTTAAGTAGGAAACTTAAGATACAACAAGAAGGAAAGAACAAATATCCCAATAAACAAAAAAGTATACCTTTTGTTCCATATATTCTGATAACTAAAAATAAAGAAGACGGCATGAAAACGATTTAATGCCAAAACAGCCATATGTAAATATGATGCATTTAATCCAAATGTGTAAATAATTTGTATAATGTATGTAAATATAAATTGTTTAAATTGTTGCTGTACAAAAAAAAGTAGATGATTATTTACGCATTGTATAATCATAATGGACGTACTCATGATGTTAATACAAGACTTAAATTTAATAATATTTAAAAATTTGTTTTATTTATTTTTGCAATCCCAAGAAGCCAGCAACTTTTATCAAGTATCATAAAGTAATAGGTTGACTTAAAAGTTTTCGGACGACTTATTTTATCAAAACTTTATTCAAAATTTATTGAAGTAAAAAAAGAAGTTACTAAAATAAGAACTAGTAAATAGTAAATAAGAATGAAAGGTGTTCGTGGTCACCCTTTATAATTTATATAAAGAGAGATGGATGAATGAATGACTTGAAACATTAAACTGTGCTTAGGTTGAATAAATTTTTTAAATATTTAACATAGTACCTTACTAAACAAAATCAAGAGTGGAATCTTTTCTTTTGAAAATTTATATAGTGGACGTATTAATATTAGCAAAAAAATATTACACATTATAAGTATCAAACATGATAATTTATCACTTGTTGAAAACAAATAGTCAGTGTTGTTTAACATTTTAAATATTCTTTAATTGGAAGAATTTTTAACTGAAAAATTACAAAAAAATGTTTTAAAAATCACTCATAAGTTGATGAACGTTTTCTTCACATTATTTTGTAATTTTTGTTAATCCCAATCAACTTCCCCTATTCTCTTCTTTTGTAAGTGCTTTGCTTAATAGATTTATAATATATCCATTCAGCAATTTTATCCAATTTATAATGTTAAGTACTCGCGACAAAATGGGTGGTGCTGTAAAGAAAGAATATCTAGAAATAATTTAAAATATTTATATACATAATACTTTTGTCCAAATTTATTTTAACTAGTTTTTCCTAATTAAAAATAAATATTTGTATTTACAAAATATACCACACAGAAGATTTAATTATTTAATACCACCCAGGCTAATGAATTTTTTTTTTAAATTTTAATACTGGAAAAAAATAATGACGACAGTAATTTTTAATAAATAAATACCTAATTATATTATTAGGCCTGATTGAATAATATTATCGATATAACCATCCAAAGAAAGAGCTTAATAATCTTAAAAAAATAATTTATTAAAAAATTAAAAATATTATTTACAAAAATTCCCATGTTTTCAAATAAACAATAAATTGTTTTTGCAGTGTGAGAGTTACTTTTACCAATAAAAATACTATAAATAAAATTTTAATTTTTTGCATTAAAAAATAATAAAATGTTTAAAATCATATTTTTATTAATTTAACAAATGTATGAAATTAAATAGTGTGCTAAGAATATTAAAAAATGATTTTTATTGCCCAAAACATATTTAAAAAATACATACCAATCGATTTCTACGTATCATCCTGAGTATGAATATTTATATAATAATTTATTAGCTGAAGCTAAGATTGATGAGTTTATGAGTATTGGTCTAGTAAAAAACACCCAAAATAGAAAAGTCAGGGTGTGTTGCCTAAATCTTGCTGATTCAATTCCCAAAAATCGCGGATCTGCAGGATCAAATAGTTGGCCTGATGTGACAGAAGCTGTTTCTGTTAGAAGTCTTTTATTTTGTTTTATGCATCCTAGGCATTAAATTTTTTTTTAATTCGGAATAAGTAAAGGAATATCTTGAATTATTATTGTACTTTAATAAATTTTTTCAAGTTTGCGAATTTATTCTAGTGGTCTAATATCGAGATTGTACTTTAATAAATTTTTTCAAGTGTGCGAATTTATTCTAGAGGTCTAATATCGAGATTGTACTTTAATAAATTTTTTCAAGTGTGCGAATTTATTCTAGAGGTCTAATATCGAGATTGTACTTTAATAAATTTTTTCAAGTGTGCGAATTTATTCTAGAGGTCTAATATCGAGATTGTACTTTAATAAATTTTTTCAAGTGTGCGAATTTATTCTAGAGGTCTAATATCGAGATTGTACTTTAATAAATTTTTTCAAGTGTGCGAATTTATTCTAGAGGTCTAATATCAAGATTGTACTTTAATAAATTTTTTCAAGTGTGCGAATTTATTCTAGAGGTCTAATATCGAGATTGTACTTTAATAAATTTTTTCAAGTGTGCGAATTTATTCTAGAGGTCTAATATCGAGATTGTACTTTAATAAATTTTTTCAAGTGTGCGAATTTATTCTAGAGGTCTAATATCAAGATTGTACTTTAATAAATTTTTTCAAGTGTGCGAATTTATTCTAGAGGTCTAATATCGAGATTGTACTTTAATAAATTTTTTCAAGTGTGCGAATTTATTCTAGAGGTCTAATATCGAGATTGTACTTTAATAAATTTTTTCAAGTGTGCGAATTTATTCTAGAGGTCTAATATCGAGATTGTACTTTAATAAATTTTTTCAAGTGTGCGAATTTATTCTAGAGGTCTAATATCGAGATTGTACTTTAATAAATTTTTTCAAGTGTGCGAATTTATTCTAGAGGTCTAATATCGAGATTGTACTTTAATAAATTTTTTCAAGTGTGCGAATTTATTCTAGTGGTCTAATATCGAGATTGTACTTTAATAAATTTTTTCAAGTTTGCGAATTTCAATTTCTTGTTGAAACATTTCAAGTGTTTCAATTTCTTGTTGATTCCTTTTTTAGATAAAAAACAGCAATAATTATGAACACCCAATTAGAATTTTTATTAAATTAAAAGTTGAAAAATTTTTAGTTAAATTAATAGAATATAAAATTTTTAATTAAGATTTTTTCATCTAATTTTATTTATCTATTGACGAAAATTCATCAATTTAGCACAACAAAATTAGCAATTAGTAATACCTAAAATTAAATTAAAAATTATTAAAATTTTTAAATAATTTTAATTATACCATTATTTAGAGTTAACATGTGTTGTCTAACTAATCTCCCTGAAACACTAAGGCATGATACTTGAGACGCCTGAGATGCTCTACACCATGGCAGCATTAATGAATAAACTTCATCTTTATTTGTAAGTGACCATTTTGCATAGGAAATATGGTTTTGGTCCATAAATTGCCAGCTAGAATGTTTTATATAAAATTCAAAATTTAGTTCGGTAATTTTAAAGCTGGCCAGGAATTTTTTTTAGTTTATCTTTAATTAGCTTGACGCAATATCTAAATTCGAAGACGCAAATGGTAGAAACCTATTTATTTACTTGCAGGAAGATTACCGCTTTAGATTCAGTAAGCCCAATTTATATTAATAAAAATTTTTTTTAATTTTTTTATTTTATTAAATATAATTAAAAATTCCATCTTTAACTTACAATGACTGCATTATTTCAGGTCGGAGCGAATCTAGATTGAGTAAATCTGCATCACCATATTCAGTTATAAATGTTCCAAATCCTTTTGCCTTTGCATTTAAAATCATTTGTTTTTGATCTTTTATGTGTTGTTGATCTGATACACAATAAAAATGTAAAGAATACCTAAATAATTTAAAACATTTATTTATGGTAATCTACCAAAAATTTAAAAAATTATTTTAAAAATATGAACATTATGTTTGCTCCAATAACTGGATTGTTGATAACCTCATTGCTTGGACCAGTAGATTGTTGCGGTGTGCCGAGAATAACAACGACTTTTGGGTCAATTTTTCTAATCTCCTTAAATTTTAAAAATTGGAATGTTAAATTGAAAAATATTAAAAAAAATCTCCTAAAATTTATAATTCCCCAAAAATTATCTAATTAATTACAGTAAGAACAGCATTATAATAATGCTTCAATTTTTCCCAACTGCAAGTAGAAGCAGGTTCATTCCAAAGTTCTAAAAGCATATTTGGTGAGCCTTTGTATTTTTTGACAATTGTTGTAAAAAAGTTTATTGCTCTATTAATGAAATTATTAAATTCTGCGTCATTTTTACAATTTTGATTTCCTACATCGTGCCAGTCAATTATAAAGTAAATTCCATTCTTTAAATTAAAAATAAAATATTTCAATAAATTTAAATTACCTCAATTGCTGCATCTCCGATGGTAGTAGCTGCATTAATTGCAGAAGAAGGGTTTTCCAAATAACCAGAACAACAAGTTCCGATTGCGGCACGAACCTTAAATTTAAAATAACATTAAATTAAATTTCACAGTTTCAAGAAAACAAAATAAAATATACAGGAAAGGTTGTGTAAATTTATTAAACAATTTTCCTCAAAAAATATAAAGAGACTTACAACATTTCCATTATAAAAACACTTTATCGCCTTTACAACACTAGGAGAGTAAAATTCAGTTATCCATTGACTTAACCAAAGAGAAATTCCTCTCAATGTAGCTATTTGTCCATTATTTCCAGTCAATTGACCTTTATTTACTTTCAACTTTCCATAGGGCAGAAGAGCTGCCGATGCTATTAATAAATAAACAGAGATAAATAAAATAGTTAATATTAAATAATTATTAAGCATTTTTGAGAAATTTTGTTTAATGAAAAAAAAATTAAAAAAGAGGTTGAATTAAGCAAAATTCAAATTTGTATTAATACAAAAAATCAATACAAATTATTTATGTATTTTCCGGAAAATCCACACAAAACTGTTGTTTAAACAAATTTCAGTTTATAATTCATCATTTTTATTATTTAAGTAACCAATAATTAAAAATTTTCAACTAACTACAAATTTTAAAAAAGCCAACAAAATAAATAGATTTTTTAAATATTTACTCTTTTTGATATAAATTATTAAATAAAAGAAAAATTAAAAATTATGAATTAAAGAAATACACTGATATCTCAGTTAATTTTTATTTTTGAAAAAAATAATGAGTATGCAAATGAAAAAGAGATTAAAGTTTCAAATGTTTTAAAGAATTTTTTAAAAATATATAAAATTTAGCTTAATTTTTTTTTAATTTTTAGCAATAATTTGGTAAATGTACAGGTGTAAAATTGTTTTAAAATTAATTTTCTTTTTGTAAAATCTAATTAGGTAATTATTAATAAAAAATATTAAACTATTTTCATTGTCGAACTGAAACTGCTTCTCCAAAAAATTAAAAATTTTTATTCATATGTAGATTCGAAAAAATCATTTTTTATTTTTAAATATTAGTAATCAATTTTAAAATATATAAAAGCTATTAGGTATTTATTTTTCAGCAAAGTTACATAAAAAAACAAATATATTTTATTCATATTTAATAAGAATATTTTACAAATAAAAATAAATTATAACAATTTTGATAATTCTTCTAATCTGTTGATTATTTTTATTTATCATGCATAAGTATTTAAACTTCCAACAAACTTAATTTATTATTTTTATTTTTTTAGTGTCAGATTAAGATTTATTTAAAATTTAGAGCCTAAAAAGTAATTTATTTATTTAATTATTCGTTGATGGATCTTTTTTTTTCTATTCTAATTTTGTATTCATAAAATATTTTTTTATGTTTTAAAATTACTTTAAATAATCTTCAAATAATCCAGGGCAAGGACAGCAGCTACAAGTCCCTGCACAACAGGCTGGTTGTTGTTTAGTTACATAAATTAACATTATAAAAACTAATAAAATTATAAAAATTTGTTTTATCATTTATAATATTAATATTTGATTAAATAATATAAGAATGTTTATAAATTGTATATAAGCATGAGGATTTATATAAACTAACAAAACTATTTTTTAAAATTTTTTGTTTATAATAAAAATTTATTTACGTGGAAATATTATATAAGATATTTCACTAAATTTATTTAATTTAGGCAACATTATTTAATTTTTATTTTTCCTAAATACATCATTAAAGGAACAAAGTATTATTATCTATTTATAAAAAAATTTAAAATAAATATCAAACAATAAATACGTTGCATAATCGACAAGTTAAGGAGAAACAAGTACATAAAAAATATTCTAAAATAATTTTTTTATTTTTCATTTCCAGTTATTTTTATTTACTTTATTATATGTAAATATGTAGTAAATTTTATCAAAATATTTTTTGAAAATATTTACTTTAATAATTCAAGATATTCCTTTACTTATTCCGAATTAAAAAAAAATTTAATGCCTAGGATGCATAAAACAAAATAAAAGACTTCTAACAGAAACAGCTTCTGTCACATCAGGCCAACTATTTGATCCTGCAGATCCGCGATTTTTGGGAATTGAATCAGCAAGATTTAGGCAACACACCCTGACTTTTCTATTTTGGGTGTTTTTTACTAGACCAATACTCATAAACTCATCAATCTTAGCTTCAGCTAATAAATTATTATATAAATATTCATACTCAGGATGATACGTAGAAATCGATTGGTATGTATTTTTTAAATATGTTTTGGGCAATAAAAATCATTTTTTAATATTCTTAGCACACTATTTAATTTCATACATTTGTTAAATTAATAAAAATATGATTTTAAACATTTTATTATTTTTTAATGCAAAAAATTAAAATTTTATTTATAGTATTTTTATTGGTAAAAGTAACTCTCACACTGCAAAAACAATTTATTGTTTATTTGAAAACATGGGAATTTTTGTAAATAATATTTTTAATTTTTTAATAAATTATTTTTTTAAGATTATTAAGCTCTTTCTTTGGATGGTTATATCGATAATATTATTCAATCAGGCCTAATAATATAATTAGGTATTTATTTATTAAAAATTACTGTCGTCATTATTTTTTTCCAGTATTAAAATTTAAAAAAAAAATTCATTAGCCTGGGTGGTATTAAATAATTAAATCTTCTGTGTGGTATATTTTGTAAATACAAATATTTATTTTTAATTAGGAAAAACTAGTTAAAATAAATTTGGACAAAAGTATTATGTATATAAATATTTTAAATTATTTCTAGATATTCTTTCTTTACAGCACCACCCATTTTGTCGCGAGTACTTAACATTATAAATTGGATAAAATTGCTGAATGGATATATTATAAATCTATTAAGCAAAGCACTTACAAAAGAAGAGAATAGGGGAAGTTGATTGGGATTAACAAAAATTACAAAATAATGTGAAGAAAACGTTCATCAACTTATGAGTGATTTTTAAAACATTTTTTTGTAATTTTTCAGTTAAAAATTCTTCCAATTAAAGAATATTTAAAATGTTAAACAACACTGACTATTTGTTTTCAACAAGTGATAAATTATCATGTTTGATACTTATAATGTGTAATATTTTTTTGCTAATATTAATACGTCCACTATATAAATTTTCAAAAGAAAAGATTCCACTCTTGATTTTGTTTAGTAAGGTACTATGTTAAATATTTAAAAAATTTATTCAACCTAAGCACAGTTTAATGTTTCAAGTCATTCATTCATCCATCTCTCTTTATATAAATTATAAAGGGTGACCACGAACACCTTTCATTCTTATTTACTATTTACTAGTTCTTATTTTAGTAACTTCTTTTTTTACTTCAATAAATTTTGAATAAAGTTTTGATAAAATAAGTCGTCCGAAAACTTTTAAGTCAACCTATTACTTTATGATACTTGATAAAAGTTGCTGGCTTCTTGGGATTGCAAAAATAAATAAAACAAATTTTTAAATATTATTAAATTTAAGTCTTGTATTAACATCATGAGTACGTCCATTATGATTATACAATGCGTAAATAATCATCTACTTTTTTTTGTACAGCAACAATTTAAACAATTTATATTTACATACATTATACAAATTATTTACACATTTGGATTAAATGCATCATATTTACATATGGCTGTTTTGGCATTAAATCGTTTTCATGCCGTCTTCTTTATTTTTAGTTATCAGAATATATGGAACAAAAGGTATACTTTTTTGTTTATTGGGATATTTGTTCTTTCCTTCTTGTTGTATCTTAAGTTTCCTACTTAAGTACAACAGGGGTGTGTCCGAGGTTTACTGAAGAGTAGACGAGCAATAAGCAAACAGTTTATCACGTTGAAATATAGTTGTAGGCGAAGGTTGGGAAGTTGGAGATTGAGTCGAGATCGGATGATCGGATCTGGACTGGTTATTTCTTGGTGCTTATATAGTCTATTGACTAGACCGTTAAAGTGTCTATAAAAGACCACTAATCATATACAACACTTCTACAGTTTATTTTATTATTTTAATTACAGCAGAAAAAGAAAGAATTAATATTTAAAAATTTAAATTTTTAACAGAAATATTAAATACATTATTTTTACTACATGTCTTCTTTCAGTAATTTATACATCCGTAACCTTTATACAAATCTTTACAGGAGTAACCACAGGGTAACAAGGAATAATTAAATAATAAATTTTTCAGCACTTTTTAAAAGTATTTGAAAGATAGTACCAAATTCGTACTTGTACAGCAAAGTACGAGTAAGGGCAAAATTAAAGTTCACAAACACTTTTTTCACTTATGCGACAAAAGCGTGCTATGAAAATTGGGCAGTGGAAAATTGGGCAGTGAAGAAACAGTACAAAAACTTGCAATAAAATACAAAAATACATTAAAAATACATAAAAACACAAATACATCAGTAACATAACATTTTTTAAGTGTTTTTGTATTTTTCTTGTCTTTTTAATGTATTTTTGTATTTTCTTAACAAGTTTTTGTACTGTTCCTTCACTGCCCAATTTTCTGGGAGCACTAAAAAGTCTGCAAGTTTAGTCCTTTATAATACTAGCGAGTAGGTTGCCCTACGGGCAAAACTTGCGGTCTTTTTGATAAAAAGTAAAAATTAACTTAATCTTTAAGCATTATTATGAGAGGTATATTTATGCCCGGAGATTTACCTCTTTTAATTCCATTTTGTATATCTGTATTGATTTATTTGGCAGTTCTGACAAAATTTTGCTATGAATACAGTTTGTTATTTTAGACTTACTCATTAACTATCTGACTAGTATTTCCTTTTCTTATTCACATAAAATTGTCAATAGACATAAAGGCAGCAGAGCCCGGTAAGTCAGGTCACGAACGAAACTCGGTCACACTAACACTTTTGACAATTATTTCAATTGACCATTTATATGTGAATAGGAAAAGATAATCAGAGTTAAATTTACAATTATTTATTTACTAATTTATTATTTCATTTATAAAGTAATTTTAAAAAATACTCAACCATCTGGAAACGAAAATACAGCAAAAGGACGTATTATTATTTTTGTTGTATGCTTGTTTAGCATTGCTCCCTGCCCTATGTTAATTGGATTATATTATTTATTTACTATTTATAGAGGATATGCGACAAATTCAAAAGAAGACCAATCGACTTTATTTATAATTATTTTTACCATTTTTAATGCTAATTATACACTCATGCATTGCATTGAAGAACTTTGTTTAGTTATAATTTCAAAAGATTTGCGCAAATTAATTAAAAACCAATTTAAAAAAAATATTCAAACTAATATTGTAACACCACCTATTTTTGTTTTAAATAATTCACAAAATGTTAGAATTCGTCAAATTAGTGTACAACGAAATAATTTGTTAAATAATTGATTTTAGGATTGTTAATAAATTCTTCCCTGAATGTCAAAATAAAGTAAATAATTTGTAAACATAATAGTGTTATAACGGATAACGGTTACCAATTTTTTAGGTATTATTGAAATATCGATAACGGAAAATCGCGTTCTAAGCACAAAAATAGCAAATTGTCGTCATAGACTGCAAATTTAAATTAGGAATATATAGTGGACTAATATGTATTTGTTTTATACTAAACCAATAATAGGCAATAAACTGAAATTTTACCGTTGTAAAAGCAGAGCAGCCGAGTTAATTCCAGCTTTTGCTATAAAGTAACAATCGCTAAATAAAAAGAAAAGCTTTAATTTGCCTCAAATCATCTAAATTATTTCCAATCCATATCCATCCTATCGAATATTTATTTTAACTTTTTTATAGCCTTTTATACATAAATATATTATATTTAATATTTTAACATGTAGAGTTCAGTGTTCTCCCGACCGAGTTTCGGTCATGACCAAAAATGACTTGACCTGACCTGACCGAAATTTTTGGTCAGTTCAGATCATTTTTATGACCGAAAAATGTCGGTCAGTAATGTTTTGGTCATTTTCTACGTTATAAAAGTGAAACCTGACCGAAATTGCGGTCATGGTCAGGTTAGATCATTTTTGATGACCGGGAAAAGGCCGGTCAGGAGAACACTGGTAGAGTTCAATTAATTACATTTAGAAAAATTATAAAATAATTTTTTTATATTTTTTATTTTCCATTTAGAGCTACATCGGTACAAAAATATATCGAAAATCGTATACAAAATTAACGAAAATCGAAAATAAAAAAACCTTAATAATAGAAAGTCGGAAAAATTTATAAAAAGATATTGATACTTTCGCATAGTGAATTAATAAAAATTGTATTACTCTAATAATTATCGTCTAAATTTTTTAATATTTTGCTCTATATATCTTTTATTTAGATTATTAGTTTATAACAACTAATTTGAGATATAAAATAGTTCATAAAAAATAGTGAATTTATAAATTTTAGAAATTCATTGTTTAGCAAAAATTAAAAAGAAAAATTATTTTTTTATTTAAATAAATAGGAAATGTGAAGCATTTTCAGTGGTTTAATGAAAATACAATTAAAAAAATTTTTTTTTATATTTAAATTTTATAAAATAATAAAAAAATTATAATTCACCAAGCTTGTTTTGTTTGTATTTTATTCTTTTGATTTGAAGGTAATGTTCCCTCTAACTGATTTAATTTATTATGTTCATATTTAACAAAAGGAGATGTTCCACCAATTCCAGTCGTTGAAGCTTTTTTATTACAGAAACGATTTAAAGCTGTTTTATAGTCAGTACTAAATTTACTTTTAATATAATTTTAATTTATTTATTTATTTACCTAAAAATGTACAAAACAGGTAAATTACAAGAAATTACAAAATTACTGATACATCCAAGTATTGAAGTTATATAAAATATTTGGATATCATTAAATGAAAAAATAGGCAAAGTAAAATGAACAAATGAATTTAACATCCATCTTTATTAATTATAAAATTATTAATTTTTTATTTATAATTACCCAGTAAGAACCATTGTCATAATAACTGATAAAGATTTAAACACTTTTTTAGTGTAATTTTCGACTTCTAAAATTTAATTTAAAATTTTTTTAAATTTATTATTTAAATTAAGTACGATTATTATTTGTAGATCTCCATTTAAGAATTACCCAAATAAAAATATAATTTAATGTTGAAAATAAAATTAAAATTAAATTGTTACGAAAACTCTGAAAAATATTTATATTTAAAAAAAATTAAATATTTAGTTAAACCATTTGACCCAAATCTTTTTGATAACAATCAGGAAGTGAACAAATAACTTGACTAAAAAATAATAAAAAAATATTTTTAAAATAATATAATTACGTTTTTGGTATAGAAATACATATTTGCCAACATAACCAAAGAATATAAAATGAATAAATTGTTGAAATTAAAATTGAAAAATAAACAATTAAACGTGAATTTTTGTTAACAGAAAAACTATAAAAATAAATTTAAGTTTAATTTAATTAAAAAATAATAATAATATTTATAAAAATAGTTTACTCTGTCAAATGCAATAAAACAATTAAAATATTATTAGACAATTTTTCGAATTAATTTTTAATTTAATAAATTCTTATTTTTTAAAATAATATTTGTTTAGTTAAATATGATTAATTGGAATCAACTTTATATTGTGATAGACTAATTATTATATAATTAGATAATCGCCAATATAGCTATATCTATAATGGTGATTTTTCTGTTTTTAAATCCAAACTTTCAATTATTTAATATTTTAATTTTTAAAATATATATTCCTACATAAATAATTTTTTATAAAAACAAACGTAATTGGAAAAAGAACAGACAGAAGACGATCAAATCCAATAAAAAATGTTCCACATAAACTCATAGTTATAGATAAAATTGAATAAATCATTAAATAAAAACAAATATCCAAATTAATAAAATTAATACCAGTTAAAACAATATACATTGAAATTGAATTACTTGTTTGATAAATTGAAGTAAATAAAGCATCTATAGCTATTAAATAATTACAGCTACTATTTAATGATCTGAGAGAGAGAGAGAGAGAAAATAAATATTATAATTAAAGTTTAAGTGTCTTAAAACTTAAAAAACTATAAACTTAAAATATCACACAAATATTTTGAGGATTAAATATCTGACCTAACTCCCATATTCTGACCAATTCCTCATATTTTTAAAAAACACTTAAGGGAATATATTCACTTTGATTTATATAAATATTAATTAATTTACTTGTCTTTAATAGTTATCCAAAATAATAAAAAATTAAATAAAGATCCAATAATAGAAATTGACCAACGAATTCCAACAAATATTATTAAAATTAAAGAAGGTCCAGAATTTGAATAAATATCATAAAGAGTTATTGTTGGTAATTTATTATTATTTATAGGTGATTGTAATGTTGAAGATAATATTGAAGTATTATCATTTAAAGACATTTTAATTAATTTATAAAATTTATTTTTAAAAATTTTAGATTATATTTTTTGTTTACAAAAAAATCTCATTTAATATCTAGTTAATCTCACAAAAATGTTACTTTTTAATATAAAATTTAAATACCTATTAAGCTTTTTAACTCTTATTTAAATACCTAATTACTTTTATATTAAACTATTTAAATTATTAATTAAAATAATAATTATTTTATACAATTTAAAAATATTTTTTTTAATTTTCAATATATTGCTAAGTAAAGAATTGTTACGTGATAATATTTTTCTCATTTAATCTTAATTTTCTACTTCAAACGTATTTTTTTAAACATTTTTAATAATTTATATCATTAAATGTTTACATTGAAATGACCACATTTGTATTAATTAATTAATTTAAATATTTTTTTTTAAAGTTTGATTCTGGTACAACCAAAACTTGTAACAGGCCAACACGAACTAATTGTTTTTCTTCTATTCTAATAATATATTTTAGAGTTTATATAATATTTAAATTTAAAAAATATAAAAAACAGTCACAAACTATAAACGTGACAATTTCCTCCATCGCCTTGTAATTCATAAAAGATTATTCGGAAACAATAAAAATTTATTTAAACAAAAAATATGACGCTTTTGAATCTAAAAAAGTAAAAATAAAAATTAATTATTTCTTTAATTTATTTTTCTTTAAATTATTAAAAAAAAATATTTTTTAATTTTAAATTAAGAATAAATATTTAAATTTATTGCAAAATAATGTATTAATATTTTATTGTTTAACTTTTTTTGTTTAAAATAAATAATTATTTAAATATAAAAAATTATTTTAAGGTTTAATTTTATTAAGAATTATATAAACTGCAAATCTTAAAAAATTTATCTTTGCGTGTTAAAAAATTTTTCTAAAAATTATTTATTATTTTAAAGAAAATCTAAACAAAAATATATAAAATAATTATTTTAAAATAATAGTGTTATAATATTATATTACATTTTTTATTCTGATATTTAATTTGTGTGAGTTTATTAAGTAATATTCTTATTTTGTTACATTTAGAAAAAATTAAAAAAATTAATATTAAATTAACAGGTATTGCACTATCATTCAAAACAATAAAAAAATTCTTGAAAATAATTTTATAAATTAATTAAAATGTCTTTAAATGATAATACTTCAATATTATCTTCAACATTACAATCACCTATAAATAATAATAAATTACCAACAATAACTCTTTATGATATTTATTCAAATTCTGGACCTTCTTTAATTTTAATAATATTTGTTGGAATTCGTTGGTCAATTTCTATTATTGGATCTTTATTTAATTTTTTATTATTTTGGATAACTATTAAAGACAAGTAAATTAATTAATATTTATATAAATCAAAGTGAATATATTCCCTTAAGTGTTTTTTAAAAATATGAGGAATTGGTCAGAATATGGGAGTTAGGTCAGATATTTAATCCTCAAAATATTTGTGTGATATTTTAAGTTTATAGTTTTTTAAGTTTTAAGACACTTAAACTTTAATTATAATATTTATTTTCTCTCTCTCTCTCTCTCAGATCATTAAATAGTAGCTGTAATTATTTAATAGCTATAGATGCTTTATTTACTTCAATTTATCAAACAAGTAATTCAATTTCAATGTATATTGTTTTAACTGGTATTAATTTTATTAATTTGGATATTTGTTTTTATTTAATGATTTATTCAATTTTATCTATAACTATGAGTTTATGTGGAACATTTTTTATTGGATTTGATCGTCTTCTGTCTGTTCTTTTTCCAATTACGTTTGTTTTTATAAAAAATTATTTATGTAGGAATATATATTTTAAAAATTAAAATATTAAATAATTGAAAGTTTGGATTTAAAAACAGAAAAATCACCATTATAGATATAGCTATATTGGCGATTATCTAATTATATAATAATTAGTCTATCACAATATAAAGTTGATTCCAATTAATCATATTTAACTAAACAAATATTATTTTAAAAAATAAGAATTTATTAAATTAAAAATTAATTCGAAAAATTGTCTAATAATATTTTAATTGTTTTATTGCATTTGACAGAGTAAACTATTTTTATAAATATTATTATTATTTTTTAATTAAATTAAACTTAAATTTATTTTTATAGTTTTTCTGTTAACAAAAATTCACGTTTAATTGTTTATTTTTCAATTTTAATTTCAACAATTTATTCATTTTATATTCTTTGGTTATGTTGGCAAATATGTATTTCTATACCAAAAACGTAATTATATTATTTTAAAAATATTTTTTTATTATTTTTTAGTCAAGTTATTTGTTCACTTCCTGATTGTTATCAAAAAGATTTGGGTCAAATGGTTTAACTAAATATTTAATTTTTTTTAAATATAAATATTTTTCAGAGTTTTCGTAACAATTTAATTTTAATTTTATTTTCAACATTAAATTATATTTTTATTTGGGTAATTCTTAAATGGAGATCTACAAATAATAATCGTACTTAATTTAAATAATAAATTTAAAAAAATTTTAAATTAAATTTTAGAAGTCGAAAATTACACTAAAAAAGTGTTTAAATCTTTATCAGTTATTATGACAATGGTTCTTACTGGGTAATTATAAATAAAAAATTAATAATTTTATAATTAATAAAGATGGATGTTAAATTCATTTGTTCATTTTACTTTGCCTATTTTTTCATTTAATGATATCCAAATATTTTATATAACTTCAATACTTGGATGTATCAGTAATTTTGTAATTTCTTGTAATTTACCTGTTTTGTACATTTTTAGGTAAATAAATAAATAAATTAAAATTATATTAAAAGTAAATTTAGTACTGACTATAAAACAGCTTTAAATCGTTTCTGTAATAAAAAAGCTTCAACGACTGGAATTGGTGGAACATCTCCTTTTGTTAAATATGAACATAATAAATTAAATCAGTTAGAGGGAACATTACCTTCAAATCAAAAGAATAAAATACAAACAAAACAAGCTTGGTGAATTATAATTTTTTTATTATTTTATAAAATTTAAATATAAAAAAAAATTTTTTTAATTGTATTTTCATTAAACCACTGAAAATGCTTCACATTTCCTATTTATTTAAATAAAAAAATAATTTTTCTTTTTAATTTTTGCTAAACAATGAATTTCTAAAATTTATAAATTCACTATTTTTTATGAACTATTTTATATCTCAAATTAGTTGTTATAAACTAATAATCTAAATAAAAGATATATAGAGCAAAATATTAAAAAATTTAGACGATAATTATTAGAGTAATACAATTTTTATTAATTCACTATGCGAAAGTATCAATATCTTTTTATAAATTTTTCCGACTTTCTATTATTAAGGTTTTTTTATTTTCGATTTTCGTTAATTTTGTATACGATTTTCGATATATTTTTGTACCGATGTAGCTCTAAATGGAAAATAAAAAATATAAAAAAATTATTTTATAATTTTTCTAAATGTAATTAATTGAACTCTACCAGTGTTCTCCTGACCGGCCTTTTCCCGGTCATCAAAAATGATCTAACCTGACCATGACCGCAATTTCGGTCAGGTTTCACTTTTATAACGTAGAAAATGACCAAAACATTACTGACCGACATTTTTCGGTCATAAAAATGATCTGAACTGACCAAAAATTTCGGTCAGGTCAGGTCAAGTCATTTTTGGTCATGACCGAAACTCGGTCGGGAGAACACTGAACTCTACATGTTAAAATATTAAATATAATATATTTATGTATAAAAGGCTATAAAAAAGTTAAAATAAATATTCGATAGGATGGATATGGATTGGAAATAATTTAGATGATTTGAGGCAAATTAAAGCTTTTCTTTTTATTTAGCGATTGTTACTTTATAGCAAAAGCTGGAATTAACTCGGCTGCTCTGCTTTTACAACGGTAAAATTTCAGTTTATTGCCTATTATTGGTTTAGTATAAAACAAATACATATTAGTCCACTATATATTCCTAATTTAAATTTGCAGTCTATGACGACAATTTGCTATTTTTGTGCTTAGAACGCGATTTTCCGTTATCGATATTTCAATAATACCTAAAAAATTGGTAACCGTTATCCGTTATAACACTATTATGTTTACAAATTATTTACTTTATTTTGACATTCAGGGAAGAATTTATTAACAATCCTAAAATCAATTATTTAACAAATTATTTCGTTGTACACTAATTTGACGAATTCTAACATTTTGTGAATTATTTAAAACAAAAATAGGTGGTGTTACAATATTAGTTTGAATATTTTTTTTAAATTGGTTTTTAATTAATTTGCGCAAATCTTTTGAAATTATAACTAAACAAAGTTCTTCAATGCAATGCATGAGTGTATAATTAGCATTAAAAATGGTAAAAATAATTATAAATAAAGTCGATTGGTCTTCTTTTGAATTTGTCGCATATCCTCTATAAATAGTAAATAAATAATATAATCCAATTAACATAGGGCAGGGAGCAATGCTAAACAAGCATACAACAAAAATAATAATACGTCCTTTTGCTGTATTTTCGTTTCCAGATGGTTGAGTATTTTTTAAAATTACTTTATAAATGAAATAATAAATTAGTAAATAAATAATTGTAAATTTAACTCTGATTATCTTTTCCTATTCACATATAAATGGTCAATTGAAATAATTGTCAAAAGTGTTAGTGTGACCGAGTTTCGTTCGTGACCTGACTTACCGGGCTCTGCTGCCTTTATGTCTATTGACAATTTTATGTGAATAAGAAAAGGAAATACTAGTCAGATAGTTAATGAGTAAGTCTAAAATAACAAACTGTATTCATAGCAAAATTTTGTCAGAACTGCCAAATAAATCAATACAGATATACAAAATGGAATTAAAAGAGGTAAATCTCCGGGCATAAATATACCTCTCATAATAATGCTTAAAGATTAAGTTAATTTTTACTTTTTATCAAAAAGACCGCAAGTTTTGCCCGTAGGGCAACCTACTCGCTAGTATTATAAAGGACTAAACTTGCAGACTTTTTAGTGCTCCCAGAAAATTGGGCAGTGAAGGAACAGTACAAAAACTTGTTAAGAAAATACAAAAATACATTAAAAAGACAAGAAAAATACAAAAACACTTAAAAAATGTTATGTTACTGATGTATTTGTGTTTTTATGTATTTTTAATGTATTTTTGTATTTTATTGCAAGTTTTTGTACTGTTTCTTCACTGCCCAATTTTCCACTGCCCAATTTTCATAGCACGCTTTTGTCGCATAAGTGAAAAAAGTGTTTGTGAACTTTAATTTTGCCCTTACTCGTACTTTGCTGTACAAGTACGAATTTGGTACTATCTTTCAAATACTTTTAAAAAGTGCTGAAAAATTTATTATTTAATTATTCCTTGTTACCCTGTGGTTACTCCTGTAAAGATTTGTATAAAGGTTACGGATGTATAAATTACTGAAAGAAGACATGTAGTAAAAATAATGTATTTAATATTTCTGTTAAAAATTTAAATTTTTAAATATTAATTCTTTCTTTTTCTGCTGTAATTAAAATAATAAAATAAACTGTAGAAGTGTTGTATATGATTAGTGGTCTTTTATAGACACTTTAACGGTCTAGTCAATAGACTATATAAGCACCAAGAAATAACCAGTCCAGATCCGATCATCCGATCTCGACTCAATCTCCAACTTCCCAACCTTCGCCTACAACTATATTTCAACGTGATAAACTGTTTGCTTATTGCTCGTCTACTCTTCAGTAAACCTCGGACACACCCCTGTTGTACTTAAGTAGGAAACTTAAGATACAACAAGAAGGAAAGAACAAATATCCCAATAAACAAAAAAGTATACCTTTTGTTCCATATATTCTGATAACTAAAAATAAAGAAGACGGCATGAAAACGATTTAATGCCAAAACAGCCATATGTAAATATGATGCATTTAATCCAAATGTGTAAATAATTTGTATAATGTATGTAAATATAAATTGTTTAAATTGTTGCTGTACAAAAAAAAGTAGATGATTATTTACGCATTGTATAATCATAATGGACGTACTCATGATGTTAATACAAGACTTAAATTTAATAATATTTAAAAATTTGTTTTATTTATTTTTGCAATCCCAAGAAGCCAGCAACTTTTATCAAGTATCATAAAGTAATAGGTTGACTTAAAAGTTTTCGGACGACTTATTTTATCAAAACTTTATTCAAAATTTATTGAAGTAAAAAAAGAAGTTACTAAAATAAGAACTAGTAAATAGTAAATAAGAATGAAAGGTGTTCGTGGTCACCCTTTATAATTTATATAAAGAGAGATGGATGAATGAATGACTTGAAACATTAAACTGTGCTTAGGTTGAATAAATTTTTTAAATATTTAACATAGTACCTTACTAAACAAAATCAAGAGTGGAATCTTTTCTTTTGAAAATTTATATAGTGGACGTATTAATATTAGCAAAAAAATATTACACATTATAAGTATCAAACATGATAATTTATCACTTGTTGAAAACAAATAGTCAGTGTTGTTTAACATTTTAAATATTCTTTAATTGGAAGAATTTTTAACTGAAAAATTACAAAAAAATGTTTTAAAAATCACTCATAAGTTGATGAACGTTTTCTTCACATTATTTTGTAATTTTTGTTAATCCCAATCAACTTCCCCTATTCTCTTCTTTTGTAAGTGCTTTGCTTAATAGATTTATAATATATCCATTCAGCAATTTTATCCAATTTATAATGTTAAGTACTCGCGACAAAATGGGTGGTGCTGTAAAGAAAGAATATCTAGAAATAATTTAAAATATTTATATACATAATACTTTTGTCCAAATTTATTTTAACTAGTTTTTCCTAATTAAAAATAAATATTTGTATTTACAAAATATACCACACAGAAGATTTAATTATTTAATACCACCCAGGCTAATGAATTTTTTTTTTAAATTTTAATACTGGAAAAAAATAATGACGACAGTAATTTTTAATAAATAAATACCTAATTATATTATTAGGCCTGATTGAATAATATTATCGATATAACCATCCAAAGAAAGAGCTTAATAATCTTAAAAAAATAATTTATTAAAAAATTAAAAATATTATTTACAAAAATTCCCATGTTTTCAAATAAACAATAAATTGTTTTTGCAGTGTGAGAGTTACTTTTACCAATAAAAATACTATAAATAAAATTTTAATTTTTTGCATTAAAAAATAATAAAATGTTTAAAATCATATTTTTATTAATTTAACAAATGTATGAAATTAAATAGTGTGCTAAGAATATTAAAAAATGATTTTTATTGCCCAAAACATATTTAAAAAATACATACCAATCGATTTCTACGTATCATCCTGAGTATGAATATTTATATAATAATTTATTAGCTGAAGCTAAGATTGATGAGTTTATGAGTATTGGTCTAGTAAAAAACACCCAAAATAGAAAAGTCAGGGTGTGTTGCCTAAATCTTGCTGATTCAATTCCCAAAAATCGCGGATCTGCAGGATCAAATAGTTGGCCTGATGTGACAGAAGCTGTTTCTGTTAGAAGTCTTTTATTTTGTTTTATGCATCCTAGGCATTAAATTTTTTTTTAATTCGGAATAAGTAAAGGAATATCTTGAATTATTAAAGTAAATATTTTCAAAAAATATTTTGATAAAATTTACTACATATTTACATATAATAAAGTAAATAAAAATAACTGGAAATGAAAAATAAAAAAATTATTTTAGAATATTTTTTATGTACTTGTTTCTCCTTAACTTGTCGATTATGCAACGTATTTATTGTTTGATATTTATTTTAAATTTTTTTATAAATAGATAATAATACTTTGTTCCTTTAATGATGTATTTAGGAAAAATAAAAATTAAATAATGTTGCCTAAATTAAATAAATTTAGTGAAATATCTTATATAATATTTCCACGTAAATAAATTTTTATTATAAACAAAAAATTTTAAAAAATAGTTTTGTTAGTTTATATAAATCCTCATGCTTATATACAATTTATAAACATTCTTATATTATTTAATCAAATATTAATATTATAAATGATAAAACAAATTTTTATAATTTTATTAGTTTTTATAATGTTAATTTATGTAACTAAACAACAACCAGCCTGTTGTGCAGGGACTTGTAGCTGCTGTCCTTGCCCTGGATTATTTGAAGATTATTTAAAGTAATTTTAAAACATAAAAAAATATTTTATGAATACAAAATTAGAATAGAAAAAAAAAGATCCATCAACGAATAATTAAATAAATAAATTACTTTTTAGGCTCTAAATTTTAAATAAATCTTAATCTGACACTAAAAAAATAAAAATAATAAATTAAGTTTGTTGGAAGTTTAAATACTTATGCATGATAAATAAAAATAATCAACAGATTAGAAGAATTATCAAAATTGTTATAATTTATTTTTATTTGTAAAATATTCTTATTAAATATGAATAAAATATATTTGTTTTTTTATGTAACTTTGCTGAAAAATAAATACCTAATAGCTTTTATATATTTTAAAATTGATTACTAATATTTAAAAATAAAAAATGATTTTTTCGAATCTACATATGAATAAAAATTTTTAATTTTTTGGAGAAGCAGTTTCAGTTCGACAATGAAAATAGTTTAATATTTTTTATTAATAATTACCTAATTAGATTTTACAAAAAGAAAATTAATTTTAAAACAATTTTACACCTGTACATTTACCAAATTATTGCTAAAAATTAAAAAAAAATTAAGCTAAATTTTATATATTTTTAAAAAATTCTTTAAAACATTTGAAACTTTAATCTCTTTTTCATTTGCATACTCATTATTTTTTTCAAAAATAAAAATTAACTGAGATATCAGTGTATTTCTTTAATTCATAATTTTTAATTTTTCTTTTATTTAATAATTTATATCAAAAAGAGTAAATATTTAAAAAATCTATTTATTTTGTTGGCTTTTTTAAAATTTGTAGTTAGTTGAAAATTTTTAATTATTGGTTACTTAAATAATAAAAATGATGAATTATAAACTGAAATTTGTTTAAACAACAGTTTTGTGTGGATTTTCCGGAAAATACATAAATAATTTGTATTGATTTTTTGTATTAATACAAATTTGAATTTTGCTTAATTCAACCTCTTTTTTAATTTTTTTTTCATTAAACAAAATTTCTCAAAAATGCTTAATAATTATTTAATATTAACTATTTTATTTATCTCTGTTTATTTATTAATAGCATCGGCAGCTCTTCTGCCCTATGGAAAGTTGAAAGTAAATAAAGGTCAATTGACTGGAAATAATGGACAAATAGCTACATTGAGAGGAATTTCTCTTTGGTTAAGTCAATGGATAACTGAATTTTACTCTCCTAGTGTTGTAAAGGCGATAAAGTGTTTTTATAATGGAAATGTTGTAAGTCTCTTTATATTTTTTGAGGAAAATTGTTTAATAAATTTACACAACCTTTCCTGTATATTTTATTTTGTTTTCTTGAAACTGTGAAATTTAATTTAATGTTATTTTAAATTTAAGGTTCGTGCCGCAATCGGAACTTGTTGTTCTGGTTATTTGGAAAACCCTTCTTCTGCAATTAATGCAGCTACTACCATCGGAGATGCAGCAATTGAGGTAATTTAAATTTATTGAAATATTTTATTTTTAATTTAAAGAATGGAATTTACTTTATAATTGACTGGCACGATGTAGGAAATCAAAATTGTAAAAATGACGCAGAATTTAATAATTTCATTAATAGAGCAATAAACTTTTTTACAACAATTGTCAAAAAATACAAAGGCTCACCAAATATGCTTTTAGAACTTTGGAATGAACCTGCTTCTACTTGCAGTTGGGAAAAATTGAAGCATTATTATAATGCTGTTCTTACTGTAATTAATTAGATAATTTTTGGGGAATTATAAATTTTAGGAGATTTTTTTTAATATTTTTCAATTTAACATTCCAATTTTTAAAATTTAAGGAGATTAGAAAAATTGACCCAAAAGTCGTTGTTATTCTCGGCACACCGCAACAATCTACTGGTCCAAGCAATGAGGTTATCAACAATCCAGTTATTGGAGCAAACATAATGTTCATATTTTTAAAATAATTTTTTAAATTTTTGGTAGATTACCATAAATAAATGTTTTAAATTATTTAGGTATTCTTTACATTTTTATTGTGTATCAGATCAACAACACATAAAAGATCAAAAACAAATGATTTTAAATGCAAAGGCAAAAGGATTTGGAACATTTATAACTGAATATGGTGATGCAGATTTACTCAATCTAGATTCGCTCCGACCTGAAATAATGCAGTCATTGTAAGTTAAAGATGGAATTTTTAATTATATTTAATAAAATAAAAAAATTAAAAAAAATTTTTATTAATATAAATTGGGCTTACTGAATCTAAAGCGGTAATCTTCCTGCAAGTAAATAAATAGGTTTCTACCATTTGCGTCTTCGAATTTAGATATTGCGTCAAGCTAATTAAAGATAAACTAAAAAAAATTCCTGGCCAGCTTTAAAATTACCGAACTAAATTTTGAATTTTATATAAAACATTCTAGCTGGCAATTTATGGACCAAAACCATATTTCCTAATCGAGATTGTACTTTAATAAATTTTTTCAAGTGTGCGAATTTATTCTAGTGGTCTAATATCGAGATTGTACTTTAATAAATTTTTTCAAGTGTGCGAATTTATTCTAGAGGTCTAATATCGAGATTGTACTTTAATAAATTTTTTCAAGTGTGCGAATTTATTCTAGTGGTCTAATATCGAGATTGTACTTTAATAAATTTTTTCAAGTGTGCGAATTTATTCTAGAGGTCTAATATCGAGATTGTACTTTAATAAATTTTTTCAAGTGTGCGAATTTATTCTAGAGGTCTAATATCGAGATTGTACTTTAATAAATTTTTTCAAGTGTGCGAATTTATTCTAGAGGTCTAATATCGAGATTGTACTTTAATAAATTTTTTCAAGTGTGCGAATTTATTCTAGAGGTCTAATATCGAGATTGTACTTTAATAAATTTTTTCAAGTGTGCGAATTTATTCTAGTGGTCTAATATCGAGATTGTACTTTAATAAATTTTTTCAAGTTTGCGAATTTCAATTTCTTGTTGAAACATTTCAAGTGTTTCAATTTCTTGTTGATTCCTTTTTTAGATAAAAAACAGCAATAATTATGAACACCCAATTAGAATTTTTATTAAATTAAAAGTTGAAAAATTTTTAGTTAAATTAATAGAATATAAAATTTTTAATTAAGATTTTTTCATCTAATTTTATTTATCTATTGACGAAAATTCATCAATTTAGCACAACAAAATTAGCAATTAGTAATACCTAAAATTAAATTAAAAATTATTAAAATTTTTAAATAATTTTAATTATACCATTATTTAGAGTTAACATGTGTTGTCTAACTAATCTCCCTGAAACACTAAGGCATGATACTTGAGACGCCTGAGATGCTCTACACCATGGCAGCATTAATGAATAAACTTCATCTTTATTTGTAAGTGACCATTTTGCATAGGAAATATGGTTTTGGTCCATAAATTGCCAGCTAGAATGTTTTATATAAAATTCAAAATTTAGTTCGGTAATTTTAAAGCTGGCCAGGAATTTTTTTTAGTTTATCTTTAATTAGCTTGACGCAATATCTAAATTCGAAGACGCAAATGGTAGAAACCTATTTATTTACTTGCAGGAAGATTACCGCTTTAGATTCAGTAAGCCCAATTTATATTAATAAAAATTTTTTTTAATTTTTTTATTTTATTAAATATAATTAAAAATTCCATCTTTAACTTACAATGACTGCATTATTTCAGGTCGGAGCGAATCTAGATTGAGTAAATCTGCATCACCATATTCAGTTATAAATGTTCCAAATCCTTTTGCCTTTGCATTTAAAATCATTTGTTTTTGATCTTTTATGTGTTGTTGATCTGATACACAATAAAAATGTAAAGAATACCTAAATAATTTAAAACATTTATTTATGGTAATCTACCAAAAATTTAAAAAATTATTTTAAAAATATGAACATTATGTTTGCTCCAATAACTGGATTGTTGATAACCTCATTGCTTGGACCAGTAGATTGTTGCGGTGTGCCGAGAATAACAACGACTTTTGGGTCAATTTTTCTAATCTCCTTAAATTTTAAAAATTGGAATGTTAAATTGAAAAATATTAAAAAAAATCTCCTAAAATTTATAATTCCCCAAAAATTATCTAATTAATTACAGTAAGAACAGCATTATAATAATGCTTCAATTTTTCCCAACTGCAAGTAGAAGCAGGTTCATTCCAAAGTTCTAAAAGCATATTTGGTGAGCCTTTGTATTTTTTGACAATTGTTGTAAAAAAGTTTATTGCTCTATTAATGAAATTATTAAATTCTGCGTCATTTTTACAATTTTGATTTCCTACATCGTGCCAGTCAATTATAAAGTAAATTCCATTCTTTAAATTAAAAATAAAATATTTCAATAAATTTAAATTACCTCAATTGCTGCATCTCCGATGGTAGTAGCTGCATTAATTGCAGAAGAAGGGTTTTCCAAATAACCAGAACAACAAGTTCCGATTGCGGCACGAACCTTAAATTTAAAATAACATTAAATTAAATTTCACAGTTTCAAGAAAACAAAATAAAATATACAGGAAAGGTTGTGTAAATTTATTAAACAATTTTCCTCAAAAAATATAAAGAGACTTACAACATTTCCATTATAAAAACACTTTATCGCCTTTACAACACTAGGAGAGTAAAATTCAGTTATCCATTGACTTAACCAAAGAGAAATTCCTCTCAATGTAGCTATTTGTCCATTATTTCCAGTCAATTGACCTTTATTTACTTTCAACTTTCCATAGGGCAGAAGAGCTGCCGATGCTATTAATAAATAAACAGAGATAAATAAAATAGTTAATATTAAATAATTATTAAGCATTTTTGAGAAATTTTGTTTAATGAAAAAAAAATTAAAAAAGAGGTTGAATTAAGCAAAATTCAAATTTGTATTAATACAAAAAATCAATACAAATTATTTATGTATTTTCCGGAAAATCCACACAAAACTGTTGTTTAAACAAATTTCAGTTTATAATTCATCATTTTTATTATTTAAGTAACCAATAATTAAAAATTTTCAACTAACTACAAATTTTAAAAAAGCCAACAAAATAAATAGATTTTTTAAATATTTACTCTTTTTGATATAAATTATTAAATAAAAGAAAAATTAAAAATTATGAATTAAAGAAATACACTGATATCTCAGTTAATTTTTATTTTTGAAAAAAATAATGAGTATGCAAATGAAAAAGAGATTAAAGTTTCAAATGTTTTAAAGAATTTTTTAAAAATATATAAAATTTAGCTTAATTTTTTTTTAATTTTTAGCAATAATTTGGTAAATGTACAGGTGTAAAATTGTTTTAAAATTAATTTTCTTTTTGTAAAATCTAATTAGGTAATTATTAATAAAAAATATTAAACTATTTTCATTGTCGAACTGAAACTGCTTCTCCAAAAAATTAAAAATTTTTATTCATATGTAGATTCGAAAAAATCATTTTTTATTTTTAAATATTAGTAATCAATTTTAAAATATATAAAAGCTATTAGGTATTTATTTTTCAGCAAAGTTACATAAAAAAACAAATATATTTTATTCATATTTAATAAGAATATTTTACAAATAAAAATAAATTATAACAATTTTGATAATTCTTCTAATCTGTTGATTATTTTTATTTATCATGCATAAGTATTTAAACTTCCAACAAACTTAATTTATTATTTTTATTTTTTTAGTGTCAGATTAAGATTTATTTAAAATTTAGAGCCTAAAAAGTAATTTATTTATTTAATTATTCGTTGATGGATCTTTTTTTTTCTATTCTAATTTTGTATTCATAAAATATTTTTTTATGTTTTAAAATTACTTTAAATAATCTTCAAATAATCCAGGGCAAGGACAGCAGCTACAAGTCCCTGCACAACAGGCTGGTTGTTGTTTAGTTACATAAATTAACATTATAAAAACTAATAAAATTATAAAAATTTGTTTTATCATTTATAATATTAATATTTGATTAAATAATATAAGAATGTTTATAAATTGTATATAAGCATGAGGATTTATATAAACTAACAAAACTATTTTTTAAAATTTTTTGTTTATAATAAAAATTTATTTACGTGGAAATATTATATAAGATATTTCACTAAATTTATTTAATTTAGGCAACATTATTTAATTTTTATTTTTCCTAAATACATCATTAAAGGAACAAAGTATTATTATCTATTTATAAAAAAATTTAAAATAAATATCAAACAATAAATACGTTGCATAATCGACAAGTTAAGGAGAAACAAGTACATAAAAAATATTCTAAAATAATTTTTTTATTTTTCATTTCCAGTTATTTTTATTTACTTTATTATATGTAAATATGTAGTAAATTTTATCAAAATATTTTTTGAAAATATTTACTTTAATAATTCAAGATATTCCTTTACTTATTCCGAATTAAAAAAAAATTTAATGCCTAGGATGCATAAAACAAAATAAAAGACTTCTAACAGAAACAGCTTCTGTCACATCAGGCCAACTATTTGATCCTGCAGATCCGCGATTTTTGGGAATTGAATCAGCAAGATTTAGGCAACACACCCTGACTTTTCTATTTTGGGTGTTTTTTACTAGACCAATACTCATAAACTCATCAATCTTAGCTTCAGCTAATAAATTATTATATAAATATTCATACTCAGGATGATACGTAGAAATCGATTGGTATGTATTTTTTAAATATGTTTTGGGCAATAAAAATCATTTTTTAATATTCTTAGCACACTATTTAATTTCATACATTTGTTAAATTAATAAAAATATGATTTTAAACATTTTATTATTTTTTAATGCAAAAAATTAAAATTTTATTTATAGTATTTTTATTGGTAAAAGTAACTCTCACACTGCAAAAACAATTTATTGTTTATTTGAAAACATGGGAATTTTTGTAAATAATATTTTTAATTTTTTAATAAATTATTTTTTTAAGATTATTAAGCTCTTTCTTTGGATGGTTATATCGATAATATTATTCAATCAGGCCTAATAATATAATTAGGTATTTATTTATTAAAAATTACTGTCGTCATTATTTTTTTCCAGTATTAAAATTTAAAAAAAAAATTCATTAGCCTGGGTGGTATTAAATAATTAAATCTTCTGTGTGGTATATTTTGTAAATACAAATATTTATTTTTAATTAGGAAAAACTAGTTAAAATAAATTTGGACAAAAGTATTATGTATATAAATATTTTAAATTATTTCTAGATATTCTTTCTTTACAGCACCACCCATTTTGTCGCGAGTACTTAACATTATAAATTGGATAAAATTGCTGAATGGATATATTATAAATCTATTAAGCAAAGCACTTACAAAAGAAGAGAATAGGGGAAGTTGATTGGGATTAACAAAAATTACAAAATAATGTGAAGAAAACGTTCATCAACTTATGAGTGATTTTTAAAACATTTTTTTGTAATTTTTCAGTTAAAAATTCTTCCAATTAAAGAATATTTAAAATGTTAAACAACACTGACTATTTGTTTTCAACAAGTGATAAATTATCATGTTTGATACTTATAATGTGTAATATTTTTTTGCTAATATTAATACGTCCACTATATAAATTTTCAAAAGAAAAGATTCCACTCTTGATTTTGTTTAGTAAGGTACTATGTTAAATATTTAAAAAATTTATTCAACCTAAGCACAGTTTAATGTTTCAAGTCATTCATTCATCCATCTCTCTTTATATAAATTATAAAGGGTGACCACGAACACCTTTCATTCTTATTTACTATTTACTAGTTCTTATTTTAGTAACTTCTTTTTTTACTTCAATAAATTTTGAATAAAGTTTTGATAAAATAAGTCGTCCGAAAACTTTTAAGTCAACCTATTACTTTATGATACTTGATAAAAGTTGCTGGCTTCTTGGGATTGCAAAAATAAATAAAACAAATTTTTAAATATTATTAAATTTAAGTCTTGTATTAACATCATGAGTACGTCCATTATGATTATACAATGCGTAAATAATCATCTACTTTTTTTTGTACAGCAACAATTTAAACAATTTATATTTACATACATTATACAAATTATTTACACATTTGGATTAAATGCATCATATTTACATATGGCTGTTTTGGCATTAAATCGTTTTCATGCCGTCTTCTTTATTTTTAGTTATCAGAATATATGGAACAAAAGGTATACTTTTTTGTTTATTGGGATATTTGTTCTTTCCTTCTTGTTGTATCTTAAGTTTCCTACTTAAGTACAACAGGGGTGTGTCCGAGGTTTACTGAAGAGTAGACGAGCAATAAGCAAACAGTTTATCACGTTGAAATATAGTTGTAGGCGAAGGTTGGGAAGTTGGAGATTGAGTCGAGATCGGATGATCGGATCTGGACTGGTTATTTCTTGGTGCTTATATAGTCTATTGACTAGACCGTTAAAGTGTCTATAAAAGACCACTAATCATATACAACACTTCTACAGTTTATTTTATTATTTTAATTACAGCAGAAAAAGAAAGAATTAATATTTAAAAATTTAAATTTTTAACAGAAATATTAAATACATTATTTTTACTACATGTCTTCTTTCAGTAATTTATACATCCGTAACCTTTATACAAATCTTTACAGGAGTAACCACAGGGTAACAAGGAATAATTAAATAATAAATTTTTCAGCACTTTTTAAAAGTATTTGAAAGATAGTACCAAATTCGTACTTGTACAGCAAAGTACGAGTAAGGGCAAAATTAAAGTTCACAAACACTTTTTTCACTTATGCGACAAAAGCGTGCTATGAAAATTGGGCAGTGGAAAATTGGGCAGTGAAGAAACAGTACAAAAACTTGCAATAAAATACAAAAATACATTAAAAATACATAAAAACACAAATACATCAGTAACATAACATTTTTTAAGTGTTTTTGTATTTTTCTTGTCTTTTTAATGTATTTTTGTATTTTCTTAACAAGTTTTTGTACTGTTCCTTCACTGCCCAATTTTCTGGGAGCACTAAAAAGTCTGCAAGTTTAGTCCTTTATAATACTAGCGAGTAGGTTGCCCTACGGGCAAAACTTGCGGTCTTTTTGATAAAAAGTAAAAATTAACTTAATCTTTAAGCATTATTATGAGAGGTATATTTATGCCCGGAGATTTACCTCTTTTAATTCCATTTTGTATATCTGTATTGATTTATTTGGCAGTTCTGACAAAATTTTGCTATGAATACAGTTTGTTATTTTAGACTTACTCATTAACTATCTGACTAGTATTTCCTTTTCTTATTCACATAAAATTGTCAATAGACATAAAGGCAGCAGAGCCCGGTAAGTCAGGTCACGAACGAAACTCGGTCACACTAACACTTTTGACAATTATTTCAATTGACCATTTATATGTGAATAGGAAAAGATAATCAGAGTTAAATTTACAATTATTTATTTACTAATTTATTATTTCATTTATAAAGTAATTTTAAAAAATACTCAACCATCTGGAAACGAAAATACAGCAAAAGGACGTATTATTATTTTTGTTGTATGCTTGTTTAGCATTGCTCCCTGCCCTATGTTAATTGGATTATATTATTTATTTACTATTTATAGAGGATATGCGACAAATTCAAAAGAAGACCAATCGACTTTATTTATAATTATTTTTACCATTTTTAATGCTAATTATACACTCATGCATTGCATTGAAGAACTTTGTTTAGTTATAATTTCAAAAGATTTGCGCAAATTAATTAAAAACCAATTTAAAAAAAATATTCAAACTAATATTGTAACACCACCTATTTTTGTTTTAAATAATTCACAAAATGTTAGAATTCGTCAAATTAGTGTACAACGAAATAATTTGTTAAATAATTGATTTTAGGATTGTTAATAAATTCTTCCCTGAATGTCAAAATAAAGTAAATAATTTGTAAACATAATAGTGTTATAACGGATAACGGTTACCAATTTTTTAGGTATTATTGAAATATCGATAACGGAAAATCGCGTTCTAAGCACAAAAATAGCAAATTGTCGTCATAGACTGCAAATTTAAATTAGGAATATATAGTGGACTAATATGTATTTGTTTTATACTAAACCAATAATAGGCAATAAACTGAAATTTTACCGTTGTAAAAGCAGAGCAGCCGAGTTAATTCCAGCTTTTGCTATAAAGTAACAATCGCTAAATAAAAAGAAAAGCTTTAATTTGCCTCAAATCATCTAAATTATTTCCAATCCATATCCATCCTATCGAATATTTATTTTAACTTTTTTATAGCCTTTTATACATAAATATATTATATTTAATATTTTAACATGTAGAGTTCAGTGTTCTCCCGACCGAGTTTCGGTCATGACCAAAAATGACTTGACCTGACCTGACCGAAATTTTTGGTCAGTTCAGATCATTTTTATGACCGAAAAATGTCGGTCAGTAATGTTTTGGTCATTTTCTACGTTATAAAAGTGAAACCTGACCGAAATTGCGGTCATGGTCAGGTTAGATCATTTTTGATGACCGGGAAAAGGCCGGTCAGGAGAACACTGGTAGAGTTCAATTAATTACATTTAGAAAAATTATAAAATAATTTTTTTATATTTTTTATTTTCCATTTAGAGCTACATCGGTACAAAAATATATCGAAAATCGTATACAAAATTAACGAAAATCGAAAATAAAAAAACCTTAATAATAGAAAGTCGGAAAAATTTATAAAAAGATATTGATACTTTCGCATAGTGAATTAATAAAAATTGTATTACTCTAATAATTATCGTCTAAATTTTTTAATATTTTGCTCTATATATCTTTTATTTAGATTATTAGTTTATAACAACTAATTTGAGATATAAAATAGTTCATAAAAAATAGTGAATTTATAAATTTTAGAAATTCATTGTTTAGCAAAAATTAAAAAGAAAAATTATTTTTTTATTTAAATAAATAGGAAATGTGAAGCATTTTCAGTGGTTTAATGAAAATACAATTAAAAAAATTTTTTTTTATATTTAAATTTTATAAAATAATAAAAAAATTATAATTCACCAAGCTTGTTTTGTTTGTATTTTATTCTTTTGATTTGAAGGTAATGTTCCCTCTAACTGATTTAATTTATTATGTTCATATTTAACAAAAGGAGATGTTCCACCAATTCCAGTCGTTGAAGCTTTTTTATTACAGAAACGATTTAAAGCTGTTTTATAGTCAGTACTAAATTTACTTTTAATATAATTTTAATTTATTTATTTATTTACCTAAAAATGTACAAAACAGGTAAATTACAAGAAATTACAAAATTACTGATACATCCAAGTATTGAAGTTATATAAAATATTTGGATATCATTAAATGAAAAAATAGGCAAAGTAAAATGAACAAATGAATTTAACATCCATCTTTATTAATTATAAAATTATTAATTTTTTATTTATAATTACCCAGTAAGAACCATTGTCATAATAACTGATAAAGATTTAAACACTTTTTTAGTGTAATTTTCGACTTCTAAAATTTAATTTAAAATTTTTTTAAATTTATTATTTAAATTAAGTACGATTATTATTTGTAGATCTCCATTTAAGAATTACCCAAATAAAAATATAATTTAATGTTGAAAATAAAATTAAAATTAAATTGTTACGAAAACTCTGAAAAATATTTATATTTAAAAAAAATTAAATATTTAGTTAAACCATTTGACCCAAATCTTTTTGATAACAATCAGGAAGTGAACAAATAACTTGACTAAAAAATAATAAAAAAATATTTTTAAAATAATATAATTACGTTTTTGGTATAGAAATACATATTTGCCAACATAACCAAAGAATATAAAATGAATAAATTGTTGAAATTAAAATTGAAAAATAAACAATTAAACGTGAATTTTTGTTAACAGAAAAACTATAAAAATAAATTTAAGTTTAATTTAATTAAAAAATAATAATAATATTTATAAAAATAGTTTACTCTGTCAAATGCAATAAAACAATTAAAATATTATTAGACAATTTTTCGAATTAATTTTTAATTTAATAAATTCTTATTTTTTAAAATAATATTTGTTTAGTTAAATATGATTAATTGGAATCAACTTTATATTGTGATAGACTAATTATTATATAATTAGATAATCGCCAATATAGCTATATCTATAATGGTGATTTTTCTGTTTTTAAATCCAAACTTTCAATTATTTAATATTTTAATTTTTAAAATATATATTCCTACATAAATAATTTTTTATAAAAACAAACGTAATTGGAAAAAGAACAGACAGAAGACGATCAAATCCAATAAAAAATGTTCCACATAAACTCATAGTTATAGATAAAATTGAATAAATCATTAAATAAAAACAAATATCCAAATTAATAAAATTAATACCAGTTAAAACAATATACATTGAAATTGAATTACTTGTTTGATAAATTGAAGTAAATAAAGCATCTATAGCTATTAAATAATTACAGCTACTATTTAATGATCTGAGAGAGAGAGAGAGAGAAAATAAATATTATAATTAAAGTTTAAGTGTCTTAAAACTTAAAAAACTATAAACTTAAAATATCACACAAATATTTTGAGGATTAAATATCTGACCTAACTCCCATATTCTGACCAATTCCTCATATTTTTAAAAAACACTTAAGGGAATATATTCACTTTGATTTATATAAATATTAATTAATTTACTTGTCTTTAATAGTTATCCAAAATAATAAAAAATTAAATAAAGATCCAATAATAGAAATTGACCAACGAATTCCAACAAATATTATTAAAATTAAAGAAGGTCCAGAATTTGAATAAATATCATAAAGAGTTATTGTTGGTAATTTATTATTATTTATAGGTGATTGTAATGTTGAAGATAATATTGAAGTATTATCATTTAAAGACATTTTAATTAATTTATAAAATTATTTTCAAGAATTTTTTTATTGTTTTGAATGATAGTGCAATACCTGTTAATTTAATATTAATTTTTTTAATTTTTTCTAAATGTAACAAAATAAGAATATTACTTAATAAACTCACACAAATTAAATATCAGAATAAAAAATGTAATATAATATTATAACACTATTATTTTAAAATAATTATTTTATATATTTTTGTTTAGATTTTCTTTAAAATAATAAATAATTTTTAGAAAAATTTTTTAACACGCAAAGATAAATTTTTTAAGATTTGCAGTTTATATAATTCTTAATAAAATTAAACCTTAAAATAATTTTTTATATTTAAATAATTATTTATTTTAAACAAAAAAAGTTAAACAATAAAATATTAATACATTATTTTGCAATAAATTTAAATATTTATTCTTAATTTAAAATTAAAAAATATTTTTTTTTAATAATTTAAAGAAAAATAAATTAAAGAAATAATTAATTTTTATTTTTACTTTTTTAGATTCAAAAGCGTCATATTTTTTGTTTAAATAAATTTTTATTGTTTCCGAATAATCTTTTATGAATTACAAGGCGATGGAGGAAATTGTCACGTTTATAGTTTGTGACTGTTTTTTATATTTTTTAAATTTAAATATTATATAAACTCTAAAATATATTATTAGAATAGAAGAAAAACAATTAGTTCGTGTTGGCCTGTTACAAGTTTTGGTTGTACCAGAATCAAACTTTAAAAAAAAATATTTAAATTAATTAATTAATACAAATGTGGTCATTTCAATGTAAACATTTAATGATATAAATTATTAAAAATGTTTAAAAAAATACGTTTGAAGTAGAAAATTAAGATTAAATGAGAAAAATATTATCACGTAACAATTCTTTACTTAGCAATATATTGAAAATTAAAAAAAATATTTTTAAATTGTATAAAATAATTATTATTTTAATTAATAATTTAAATAGTTTAATATAAAAGTAATTAGGTATTTAAATAAGAGTTAAAAAGCTTAATAGGTATTTAAATTTTATATTAAAAAGTAACATTTTTGTGAGATTAACTAGATATTAAATGAGATTTTTTTGTAAACAAAAAATATAATCTAAAATTTTTAAAAATAAATTTTATAAATTAATTAAAATGTCTTTAAATGATAATACTTCAATATTATCTTCAACATTACAATCACCTATAAATAATAATAAATTACCAACAATAACTCTTTATGATATTTATTCAAATTCTGGACCTTCTTTAATTTTAATAATATTTGTTGGAATTCGTTGGTCAATTTCTATTATTGGATCTTTATTTAATTTTTTATTATTTTGGATAACTATTAAAGACAAGTAAATTAATTAATATTTATATAAATCAAAGTGAATATATTCCCTTAAGTGTTTTTTAAAAATATGAGGAATTGGTCAGAATATGGGAGTTAGGTCAGATATTTAATCCTCAAAATATTTGTGTGATATTTTAAGTTTATAGTTTTTTAAGTTTTAAGACACTTAAACTTTAATTATAATATTTATTTTCTCTCTCTCTCTCTCTCAGATCATTAAATAGTAGCTGTAATTATTTAATAGCTATAGATGCTTTATTTACTTCAATTTATCAAACAAGTAATTCAATTTCAATGTATATTGTTTTAACTGGTATTAATTTTATTAATTTGGATATTTGTTTTTATTTAATGATTTATTCAATTTTATCTATAACTATGAGTTTATGTGGAACATTTTTTATTGGATTTGATCGTCTTCTGTCTGTTCTTTTTCCAATTACGTTTGTTTTTATAAAAAATTATTTATGTAGGAATATATATTTTAAAAATTAAAATATTAAATAATTGAAAGTTTGGATTTAAAAACAGAAAAATCACCATTATAGATATAGCTATATTGGCGATTATCTAATTATATAATAATTAGTCTATCACAATATAAAGTTGATTCCAATTAATCATATTTAACTAAACAAATATTATTTTAAAAAATAAGAATTTATTAAATTAAAAATTAATTCGAAAAATTGTCTAATAATATTTTAATTGTTTTATTGCATTTGACAGAGTAAACTATTTTTATAAATATTATTATTATTTTTTAATTAAATTAAACTTAAATTTATTTTTATAGTTTTTCTGTTAACAAAAATTCACGTTTAATTGTTTATTTTTCAATTTTAATTTCAACAATTTATTCATTTTATATTCTTTGGTTATGTTGGCAAATATGTATTTCTATACCAAAAACGTAATTATATTATTTTAAAAATATTTTTTTATTATTTTTTAGTCAAGTTATTTGTTCACTTCCTGATTGTTATCAAAAAGATTTGGGTCAAATGGTTTAACTAAATATTTAATTTTTTTTAAATATAAATATTTTTCAGAGTTTTCGTAACAATTTAATTTTAATTTTATTTTCAACATTAAATTATATTTTTATTTGGGTAATTCTTAAATGGAGATCTACAAATAATAATCGTACTTAATTTAAATAATAAATTTAAAAAAATTTTAAATTAAATTTTAGAAGTCGAAAATTACACTAAAAAAGTGTTTAAATCTTTATCAGTTATTATGACAATGGTTCTTACTGGGTAATTATAAATAAAAAATTAATAATTTTATAATTAATAAAGATGGATGTTAAATTCATTTGTTCATTTTACTTTGCCTATTTTTTCATTTAATGATATCCAAATATTTTATATAACTTCAATACTTGGATGTATCAGTAATTTTGTAATTTCTTGTAATTTACCTGTTTTGTACATTTTTAGGTAAATAAATAAATAAATTAAAATTATATTAAAAGTAAATTTAGTACTGACTATAAAACAGCTTTAAATCGTTTCTGTAATAAAAAAGCTTCAACGACTGGAATTGGTGGAACATCTCCTTTTGTTAAATATGAACATAATAAATTAAATCAGTTAGAGGGAACATTACCTTCAAATCAAAAGAATAAAATACAAACAAAACAAGCTTGGTGAATTATAATTTTTTTATTATTTTATAAAATTTAAATATAAAAAAAAATTTTTTTAATTGTATTTTCATTAAACCACTGAAAATGCTTCACATTTCCTATTTATTTAAATAAAAAAATAATTTTTCTTTTTAATTTTTGCTAAACAATGAATTTCTAAAATTTATAAATTCACTATTTTTTATGAACTATTTTATATCTCAAATTAGTTGTTATAAACTAATAATCTAAATAAAAGATATATAGAGCAAAATATTAAAAAATTTAGACGATAATTATTAGAGTAATACAATTTTTATTAATTCACTATGCGAAAGTATCAATATCTTTTTATAAATTTTTCCGACTTTCTATTATTAAGGTTTTTTTATTTTCGATTTTCGTTAATTTTGTATACGATTTTCGATATATTTTTGTACCGATGTAGCTCTAAATGGAAAATAAAAAATATAAAAAAATTATTTTATAATTTTTCTAAATGTAATTAATTGAACTCTACCAGTGTTCTCCTGACCGGCCTTTTCCCGGTCATCAAAAATGATCTAACCTGACCATGACCGCAATTTCGGTCAGGTTTCACTTTTATAACGTAGAAAATGACCAAAACATTACTGACCGACATTTTTCGGTCATAAAAATGATCTGAACTGACCAAAAATTTCGGTCAGGTCAGGTCAAGTCATTTTTGGTCATGACCGAAACTCGGTCGGGAGAACACTGAACTCTACATGTTAAAATATTAAATATAATATATTTATGTATAAAAGGCTATAAAAAAGTTAAAATAAATATTCGATAGGATGGATATGGATTGGAAATAATTTAGATGATTTGAGGCAAATTAAAGCTTTTCTTTTTATTTAGCGATTGTTACTTTATAGCAAAAGCTGGAATTAACTCGGCTGCTCTGCTTTTACAACGGTAAAATTTCAGTTTATTGCCTATTATTGGTTTAGTATAAAACAAATACATATTAGTCCACTATATATTCCTAATTTAAATTTGCAGTCTATGACGACAATTTGCTATTTTTGTGCTTAGAACGCGATTTTCCGTTATCGATATTTCAATAATACCTAAAAAATTGGTAACCGTTATCCGTTATAACACTATTATGTTTACAAATTATTTACTTTATTTTGACATTCAGGGAAGAATTTATTAACAATCCTAAAATCAATTATTTAACAAATTATTTCGTTGTACACTAATTTGACGAATTCTAACATTTTGTGAATTATTTAAAACAAAAATAGGTGGTGTTACAATATTAGTTTGAATATTTTTTTTAAATTGGTTTTTAATTAATTTGCGCAAATCTTTTGAAATTATAACTAAACAAAGTTCTTCAATGCAATGCATGAGTGTATAATTAGCATTAAAAATGGTAAAAATAATTATAAATAAAGTCGATTGGTCTTCTTTTGAATTTGTCGCATATCCTCTATAAATAGTAAATAAATAATATAATCCAATTAACATAGGGCAGGGAGCAATGCTAAACAAGCATACAACAAAAATAATAATACGTCCTTTTGCTGTATTTTCGTTTCCAGATGGTTGAGTATTTTTTAAAATTACTTTATAAATGAAATAATAAATTAGTAAATAAATAATTGTAAATTTAACTCTGATTATCTTTTCCTATTCACATATAAATGGT
Organism: Meloidogyne chitwoodi; assembly: GCA_015183035.1. Classification (NCBI taxonomy): domain Eukaryota; kingdom Metazoa; phylum Nematoda; class Chromadorea; order Rhabditida; family Meloidogynidae; genus Meloidogyne; species Meloidogyne chitwoodi. The sequence continues at coordinate 735,907 of JACZZP010000004.1, read as the reverse complement.
CAATTGAAATAATTGTCAAAAGTGTTAGTGTGACCGAGTTTCGTTCGTGACCTGACTTACCGGGCTCTGCTGCCTTTATGTCTATTGACAATTTTATGTGAATAAGAAAAGGAAATACTAGTCAGATAGTTAATGAGTAAGTCTAAAATAACAAACTGTATTCATAGCAAAATTTTGTCAGAACTGCCAAATAAATCAATACAGATATACAAAATGGAATTAAAAGAGGTAAATCTCCGGGCATAAATATACCTCTCATAATAATGCTTAAAGATTAAGTTAATTTTTACTTTTTATCAAAAAGACCGCAAGTTTTGCCCGTAGGGCAACCTACTCGCTAGTATTATAAAGGACTAAACTTGCAGACTTTTTAGTGCTCCCAGAAAATTGGGCAGTGAAGGAACAGTACAAAAACTTGTTAAGAAAATACAAAAATACATTAAAAAGACAAGAAAAATACAAAAACACTTAAAAAATGTTATGTTACTGATGTATTTGTGTTTTTATGTATTTTTAATGTATTTTTGTATTTTATTGCAAGTTTTTGTACTGTTTCTTCACTGCCCAATTTTCCACTGCCCAATTTTCATAGCACGCTTTTGTCGCATAAGTGAAAAAAGTGTTTGTGAACTTTAATTTTGCCCTTACTCGTACTTTGCTGTACAAGTACGAATTTGGTACTATCTTTCAAATACTTTTAAAAAGTGCTGAAAAATTTATTATTTAATTATTCCTTGTTACCCTGTGGTTACTCCTGTAAAGATTTGTATAAAGGTTACGGATGTATAAATTACTGAAAGAAGACATGTAGTAAAAATAATGTATTTAATATTTCTGTTAAAAATTTAAATTTTTAAATATTAATTCTTTCTTTTTCTGCTGTAATTAAAATAATAAAATAAACTGTAGAAGTGTTGTATATGATTAGTGGTCTTTTATAGACACTTTAACGGTCTAGTCAATAGACTATATAAGCACCAAGAAATAACCAGTCCAGATCCGATCATCCGATCTCGACTCAATCTCCAACTTCCCAACCTTCGCCTACAACTATATTTCAACGTGATAAACTGTTTGCTTATTGCTCGTCTACTCTTCAGTAAACCTCGGACACACCCCTGTTGTACTTAAGTAGGAAACTTAAGATACAACAAGAAGGAAAGAACAAATATCCCAATAAACAAAAAAGTATACCTTTTGTTCCATATATTCTGATAACTAAAAATAAAGAAGACGGCATGAAAACGATTTAATGCCAAAACAGCCATATGTAAATATGATGCATTTAATCCAAATGTGTAAATAATTTGTATAATGTATGTAAATATAAATTGTTTAAATTGTTGCTGTACAAAAAAAAGTAGATGATTATTTACGCATTGTATAATCATAATGGACGTACTCATGATGTTAATACAAGACTTAAATTTAATAATATTTAAAAATTTGTTTTATTTATTTTTGCAATCCCAAGAAGCCAGCAACTTTTATCAAGTATCATAAAGTAATAGGTTGACTTAAAAGTTTTCGGACGACTTATTTTATCAAAACTTTATTCAAAATTTATTGAAGTAAAAAAAGAAGTTACTAAAATAAGAACTAGTAAATAGTAAATAAGAATGAAAGGTGTTCGTGGTCACCCTTTATAATTTATATAAAGAGAGATGGATGAATGAATGACTTGAAACATTAAACTGTGCTTAGGTTGAATAAATTTTTTAAATATTTAACATAGTACCTTACTAAACAAAATCAAGAGTGGAATCTTTTCTTTTGAAAATTTATATAGTGGACGTATTAATATTAGCAAAAAAATATTACACATTATAAGTATCAAACATGATAATTTATCACTTGTTGAAAACAAATAGTCAGTGTTGTTTAACATTTTAAATATTCTTTAATTGGAAGAATTTTTAACTGAAAAATTACAAAAAAATGTTTTAAAAATCACTCATAAGTTGATGAACGTTTTCTTCACATTATTTTGTAATTTTTGTTAATCCCAATCAACTTCCCCTATTCTCTTCTTTTGTAAGTGCTTTGCTTAATAGATTTATAATATATCCATTCAGCAATTTTATCCAATTTATAATGTTAAGTACTCGCGACAAAATGGGTGGTGCTGTAAAGAAAGAATATCTAGAAATAATTTAAAATATTTATATACATAATACTTTTGTCCAAATTTATTTTAACTAGTTTTTCCTAATTAAAAATAAATATTTGTATTTACAAAATATACCACACAGAAGATTTAATTATTTAATACCACCCAGGCTAATGAATTTTTTTTTTAAATTTTAATACTGGAAAAAAATAATGACGACAGTAATTTTTAATAAATAAATACCTAATTATATTATTAGGCCTGATTGAATAATATTATCGATATAACCATCCAAAGAAAGAGCTTAATAATCTTAAAAAAATAATTTATTAAAAAATTAAAAATATTATTTACAAAAATTCCCATGTTTTCAAATAAACAATAAATTGTTTTTGCAGTGTGAGAGTTACTTTTACCAATAAAAATACTATAAATAAAATTTTAATTTTTTGCATTAAAAAATAATAAAATGTTTAAAATCATATTTTTATTAATTTAACAAATGTATGAAATTAAATAGTGTGCTAAGAATATTAAAAAATGATTTTTATTGCCCAAAACATATTTAAAAAATACATACCAATCGATTTCTACGTATCATCCTGAGTATGAATATTTATATAATAATTTATTAGCTGAAGCTAAGATTGATGAGTTTATGAGTATTGGTCTAGTAAAAAACACCCAAAATAGAAAAGTCAGGGTGTGTTGCCTAAATCTTGCTGATTCAATTCCCAAAAATCGCGGATCTGCAGGATCAAATAGTTGGCCTGATGTGACAGAAGCTGTTTCTGTTAGAAGTCTTTTATTTTGTTTTATGCATCCTAGGCATTAAATTTTTTTTTAATTCGGAATAAGTAAAGGAATATCTTGAATTATTAAAGTAAATATTTTCAAAAAATATTTTGATAAAATTTACTACATATTTACATATAATAAAGTAAATAAAAATATCTGGAAATGAAAAATAAAAAAATTATTTTAGAATATTTTTTATGTACTTGTTTCTCCTTAACTTGTCGATTATGCAACGTATTTATTGTTTGATATTTATTTTAAATTTTTTTATAAATAGATAATAATACTTTGTTCCTTTAATGATGTATTTAGGAAAAATAAAAATTAAATAATGTTGCCTAAATTAAATAAATTTAGTGAAATATCTTATATAATATTTCCACGTAAATAAATTTTTATTATAAACAAAAAATTTTAAAAAATAGTTTTGTTAGTTTATATAAATCCTCATGCTTATATACAATTTATAAACATTCTTATATTATTTAATCAAATATTAATATTATAAATGATAAAACAAATTTTTATAATTTTATTAGTTTTTATAATGTTAATTTATGTAACTAAACAACAACCAGCCTGTTGTGCAGGGACTTGTAGCTGCTGTCCTTGCCCTGGATTATTTGAAGATTATTTAAAGTAATTTTAAAACATAAAAAAATATTTTATGAATACAAAATTAGAATAGAAAAAAAAAGATCCATCAACGAATAATTAAATAAATAAATTACTTTTTAGGCTCTAAATTTTAAATAAATCTTAATCTGACACTAAAAAAATAAAAATAATAAATTAAGTTTGTTGGAAGTTTAAATACTTATGCATGATAAATAAAAATAATCAACAGATTAGAAGAATTATCAAAATTGTTATAATTTATTTTTATTTGTAAAATATTCTTATTAAATATGAATAAAATATATTTGTTTTTTTATGTAACTTTGCTGAAAAATAAATACCTAATAGCTTTTATATATTTTAAAATTGATTACTAATATTTAAAAATAAAAAATGATTTTTTCGAATCTACATATGAATAAAAATTTTTAATTTTTTGGAGAAGCAGTTTCAGTTCGACAATGAAAATAGTTTAATATTTTTTATTAATAATTACCTAATTAGATTTTACAAAAAGAAAATTAATTTTAAAACAATTTTACACCTGTACATTTACCAAATTATTGCTAAAAATTAAAAAAAAATTAAGCTAAATTTTATATATTTTTAAAAAATTCTTTAAAACATTTGAAACTTTAATCTCTTTTTCATTTGCATACTCATTATTTTTTTCAAAAATAAAAATTAACTGAGATATCAGTGTATTTCTTTAATTCATAATTTTTAATTTTTCTTTTATTTAATAATTTATATCAAAAAGAGTAAATATTTAAAAAATCTATTTATTTTGTTGGCTTTTTTAAAATTTGTAGTTAGTTGAAAATTTTTAATTATTGGTTACTTAAATAATAAAAATGATGAATTATAAACTGAAATTTGTTTAAACAACAGTTTTGTGTGGATTTTCCGGAAAATACATAAATAATTTGTATTGATTTTTTGTATTAATACAAATTTGAATTTTGCTTAATTCAACCTCTTTTTTAATTTTTTTTTCATTAAACAAAATTTCTCAAAAATGCTTAATAATTATTTAATATTAACTATTTTATTTATCTCTGTTTATTTATTAATAGCATCGGCAGCTCTTCTGCCCTATGGAAAGTTGAAAGTAAATAAAGGTCAATTGACTGGAAATAATGGACAAATAGCTACATTGAGAGGAATTTCTCTTTGGTTAAGTCAATGGATAACTGAATTTTACTCTCCTAGTGTTGTAAAGGCGATAAAGTGTTTTTATAATGGAAATGTTGTAAGTCTCTTTATATTTTTTGAGGAAAATTGTTTAATAAATTTACACAACCTTTCCTGTATATTTTATTTTGTTTTCTTGAAACTGTGAAATTTAATTTAATGTTATTTTAAATTTAAGGTTCGTGCCGCAATCGGAACTTGTTGTTCTGGTTATTTGGAAAACCCTTCTTCTGCAATTAATGCAGCTACTACCATCGGAGATGCAGCAATTGAGGTAATTTAAATTTATTGAAATATTTTATTTTTAATTTAAAGAATGGAATTTACTTTATAATTGACTGGCACGATGTAGGAAATCAAAATTGTAAAAATGACGCAGAATTTAATAATTTCATTAATAGAGCAATAAACTTTTTTACAACAATTGTCAAAAAATACAAAGGCTCACCAAATATGCTTTTAGAACTTTGGAATGAACCTGCTTCTACTTGCAGTTGGGAAAAATTGAAGCATTATTATAATGCTGTTCTTACTGTAATTAATTAGATAATTTTTGGGGAATTATAAATTTTAGGAGATTTTTTTTAATATTTTTCAATTTAACATTCCAATTTTTAAAATTTAAGGAGATTAGAAAAATTGACCCAAAAGTCGTTGTTATTCTCGGCACACCGCAACAATCTACTGGTCCAAGCAATGAGGTTATCAACAATCCAGTTATTGGAGCAAACATAATGTTCATATTTTTAAAATAATTTTTTAAATTTTTGGTAGATTACCATAAATAAATGTTTTAAATTATTTAGGTATTCTTTACATTTTTATTGTGTATCAGATCAACAACACATAAAAGATCAAAAACAAATGATTTTAAATGCAAAGGCAAAAGGATTTGGAACATTTATAACTGAATATGGTGATGCAGATTTACTCAATCTAGATTCGCTCCGACCTGAAATAATGCAGTCATTGTAAGTTAAAGATGGAATTTTTAATTATATTTAATAAAATAAAAAAATTAAAAAAAATTTTTATTAATATAAATTGGGCTTACTGAATCTAAAGCGGTAATCTTCCTGCAAGTAAATAAATAGGTTTCTACCATTTGCGTCTTCGAATTTAGATATTGCGTCAAGCTAATTAAAGATAAACTAAAAAAAATTCCTGGCCAGCTTTAAAATTACCGAACTAAATTTTGAATTTTATATAAAACATTCTAGCTGGCAATTTATGGACCAAAACCATATTTCCTATGCAAAATGGTCACTTACAAATAAAGATGAAGTTTATTCATTAATGCTGCCATGGTGTAGAGCATCTCAGGCGTCTCAAGTATCATGCCTTAGTGTTTCAGGGAGATTAGTTAGACAACACATGTTAACTCTAAATAATGGTATAATTAAAATTATTTAAAAATTTTAATAATTTTTAATTTAATTTTAGGTATTACTAATTGCTAATTTTGTTGTGCTAAATTGATGAATTTTCGTCAATAGATAAATAAAATTAGATGAAAAAATCTTAATTAAAAATTTTATATTCTATTAATTTAACTAAAAATTTTTCAACTTTTAATTTAATAAAAATTCTAATTGGGTGTTCATAATTATTGCTGTTTTTTATCTAAAAAAGGAATCAACAAGAAATTGAAACACTTGAAATGTTTCAACAAGAAATTGAAATTCGCAAACTTGAAAAAATTTATTAAAGTACAATCTCGATATTAGACCACTAGAATAAATTCGCACACTTGAAAAAATTTATTAAAGTACAATCTCGATATTAGACCTCTAGAATAAATTCGCACACTTGAAAAAATTTATTAAAGTACAATCTCGATATTAGACCTCTAGAATAAATTCGCACACTTGAAAAAATTTATTAAAGTACAATCTCGATATTAGACCTCTAGAATAAATTCGCACACTTGAAAAAATTTATTAAAGTACAATCTCGATATTAGACCTCTAGAATAAATTCGCACACTTGAAAAAATTTATTAAAGTACAATCTCGATATTAGACCTCTAGAATAAATTCGCACACTTGAAAAAATTTATTAAAGTACAATCTTGATATTAGACCTCTAGAATAAATTCGCACACTTGAAAAAATTTATTAAAGTACAATCTCGATATTAGACCTCTAGAATAAATTCGCACACTTGAAAAAATTTATTAAAGTACAATCTCGATATTAGACCTCTAGAATAAATTCGCACACTTGAAAAAATTTATTAAAGTACAATCTTGATATTAGACCTCTAGAATAAATTCGCACACTTGAAAAAATTTATTAAAGTACAATCTCGATATTAGACCTCTAGAATAAATTCGCACACTTGAAAAAATTTATTAAAGTACAATCTCGATATTAGACCTCTAGAATAAATTCGCACACTTGAAAAAATTTATTAAAGTACAATCTCGATATTAGACCTCTAGAATAAATTCGCACACTTGAAAAAATTTATTAAAGTACAATCTCGATATTAGACCTCTAGAATAAATTCGCACACTTGAAAAAATTTATTAAAGTACAATCTCGATATTAGACCACTAGAATAAATTCGCAAACTTGAAAAAATTTATTAAAGTACAATAATAATTCAAGATATTCCTTTACTTATTCCGAATTAAAAAAAAATTTAATGCCTAGGATGCATAAAACAAAATAAAAGACTTCTAACAGAAACAGCTTCTGTCACATCAGGCCAACTATTTGATCCTGCAGATCCGCGATTTTTGGGAATTGAATCAGCAAGATTTAGGCAACACACCCTGACTTTTCTATTTTGGGTGTTTTTTACTAGACCAATACTCATAAACTCATCAATCTTAGCTTCAGCTAATAAATTATTATATAAATATTCATACTCAGGATGATACGTAGAAATCGATTGGTATGTATTTTTTAAATATGTTTTGGGCAATAAAAATCATTTTTTAATATTCTTAGCACACTATTTAATTTCATACATTTGTTAAATTAATAAAAATATGATTTTAAACATTTTATTATTTTTTAATGCAAAAAATTAAAATTTTATTTATAGTATTTTTATTGGTAAAAGTAACTCTCACACTGCAAAAACAATTTATTGTTTATTTGAAAACATGGGAATTTTTGTAAATAATATTTTTAATTTTTTAATAAATTATTTTTTTAAGATTATTAAGCTCTTTCTTTGGATGGTTATATCGATAATATTATTCAATCAGGCCTAATAATATAATTAGGTATTTATTTATTAAAAATTACTGTCGTCATTATTTTTTTCCAGTATTAAAATTTAAAAAAAAAATTCATTAGCCTGGGTGGTATTAAATAATTAAATCTTCTGTGTGGTATATTTTGTAAATACAAATATTTATTTTTAATTAGGAAAAACTAGTTAAAATAAATTTGGACAAAAGTATTATGTATATAAATATTTTAAATTATTTCTAGATATTCTTTCTTTACAGCACCACCCATTTTGTCGCGAGTACTTAACATTATAAATTGGATAAAATTGCTGAATGGATATATTATAAATCTATTAAGCAAAGCACTTACAAAAGAAGAGAATAGGGGAAGTTGATTGGGATTAACAAAAATTACAAAATAATGTGAAGAAAACGTTCATCAACTTATGAGTGATTTTTAAAACATTTTTTTGTAATTTTTCAGTTAAAAATTCTTCCAATTAAAGAATATTTAAAATGTTAAACAACACTGACTATTTGTTTTCAACAAGTGATAAATTATCATGTTTGATACTTATAATGTGTAATATTTTTTTGCTAATATTAATACGTCCACTATATAAATTTTCAAAAGAAAAGATTCCACTCTTGATTTTGTTTAGTAAGGTACTATGTTAAATATTTAAAAAATTTATTCAACCTAAGCACAGTTTAATGTTTCAAGTCATTCATTCATCCATCTCTCTTTATATAAATTATAAAGGGTGACCACGAACACCTTTCATTCTTATTTACTATTTACTAGTTCTTATTTTAGTAACTTCTTTTTTTACTTCAATAAATTTTGAATAAAGTTTTGATAAAATAAGTCGTCCGAAAACTTTTAAGTCAACCTATTACTTTATGATACTTGATAAAAGTTGCTGGCTTCTTGGGATTGCAAAAATAAATAAAACAAATTTTTAAATATTATTAAATTTAAGTCTTGTATTAACATCATGAGTACGTCCATTATGATTATACAATGCGTAAATAATCATCTACTTTTTTTTGTACAGCAACAATTTAAACAATTTATATTTACATACATTATACAAATTATTTACACATTTGGATTAAATGCATCATATTTACATATGGCTGTTTTGGCATTAAATCGTTTTCATGCCGTCTTCTTTATTTTTAGTTATCAGAATATATGGAACAAAAGGTATACTTTTTTGTTTATTGGGATATTTGTTCTTTCCTTCTTGTTGTATCTTAAGTTTCCTACTTAAGTACAACAGGGGTGTGTCCGAGGTTTACTGAAGAGTAGACGAGCAATAAGCAAACAGTTTATCACGTTGAAATATAGTTGTAGGCGAAGGTTGGGAAGTTGGAGATTGAGTCGAGATCGGATGATCGGATCTGGACTGGTTATTTCTTGGTGCTTATATAGTCTATTGACTAGACCGTTAAAGTGTCTATAAAAGACCACTAATCATATACAACACTTCTACAGTTTATTTTATTATTTTAATTACAGCAGAAAAAGAAAGAATTAATATTTAAAAATTTAAATTTTTAACAGAAATATTAAATACATTATTTTTACTACATGTCTTCTTTCAGTAATTTATACATCCGTAACCTTTATACAAATCTTTACAGGAGTAACCACAGGGTAACAAGGAATAATTAAATAATAAATTTTTCAGCACTTTTTAAAAGTATTTGAAAGATAGTACCAAATTCGTACTTGTACAGCAAAGTACGAGTAAGGGCAAAATTAAAGTTCACAAACACTTTTTTCACTTATGCGACAAAAGCGTGCTATGAAAATTGGGCAGTGGAAAATTGGGCAGTGAAGAAACAGTACAAAAACTTGCAATAAAATACAAAAATACATTAAAAATACATAAAAACACAAATACATCAGTAACATAACATTTTTTAAGTGTTTTTGTATTTTTCTTGTCTTTTTAATGTATTTTTGTATTTTCTTAACAAGTTTTTGTACTGTTCCTTCACTGCCCAATTTTCTGGGAGCACTAAAAAGTCTGCAAGTTTAGTCCTTTATAATACTAGCGAGTAGGTTGCCCTACGGGCAAAACTTGCGGTCTTTTTGATAAAAAGTAAAAATTAACTTAATCTTTAAGCATTATTATGAGAGGTATATTTATGCCCGGAGATTTACCTCTTTTAATTCCATTTTGTATATCTGTATTGATTTATTTGGCAGTTCTGACAAAATTTTGCTATGAATACAGTTTGTTATTTTAGACTTACTCATTAACTATCTGACTAGTATTTCCTTTTCTTATTCACATAAAATTGTCAATAGACATAAAGGCAGCAGAGCCCGGTAAGTCAGGTCACGAACGAAACTCGGTCACACTAACACTTTTGACAATTATTTCAATTGACCATTTATATGTGAATAGGAAAAGATAATCAGAGTTAAATTTACAATTATTTATTTACTAATTTATTATTTCATTTATAAAGTAATTTTAAAAAATACTCAACCATCTGGAAACGAAAATACAGCAAAAGGACGTATTATTATTTTTGTTGTATGCTTGTTTAGCATTGCTCCCTGCCCTATGTTAATTGGATTATATTATTTATTTACTATTTATAGAGGATATGCGACAAATTCAAAAGAAGACCAATCGACTTTATTTATAATTATTTTTACCATTTTTAATGCTAATTATACACTCATGCATTGCATTGAAGAACTTTGTTTAGTTATAATTTCAAAAGATTTGCGCAAATTAATTAAAAACCAATTTAAAAAAAATATTCAAACTAATATTGTAACACCACCTATTTTTGTTTTAAATAATTCACAAAATGTTAGAATTCGTCAAATTAGTGTACAACGAAATAATTTGTTAAATAATTGATTTTAGGATTGTTAATAAATTCTTCCCTGAATGTCAAAATAAAGTAAATAATTTGTAAACATAATAGTGTTATAACGGATAACGGTTACCAATTTTTTAGGTATTATTGAAATATCGATAACGGAAAATCGCGTTCTAAGCACAAAAATAGCAAATTGTCGTCATAGACTGCAAATTTAAATTAGGAATATATAGTGGACTAATATGTATTTGTTTTATACTAAACCAATAATAGGCAATAAACTGAAATTTTACCGTTGTAAAAGCAGAGCAGCCGAGTTAATTCCAGCTTTTGCTATAAAGTAACAATCGCTAAATAAAAAGAAAAGCTTTAATTTGCCTCAAATCATCTAAATTATTTCCAATCCATATCCATCCTATCGAATATTTATTTTAACTTTTTTATAGCCTTTTATACATAAATATATTATATTTAATATTTTAACATGTAGAGTTCAGTGTTCTCCCGACCGAGTTTCGGTCATGACCAAAAATGACTTGACCTGACCTGACCGAAATTTTTGGTCAGTTCAGATCATTTTTATGACCGAAAAATGTCGGTCAGTAATGTTTTGGTCATTTTCTACGTTATAAAAGTGAAACCTGACCGAAATTGCGGTCATGGTCAGGTTAGATCATTTTTGATGACCGGGAAAAGGCCGGTCAGGAGAACACTGGTAGAGTTCAATTAATTACATTTAGAAAAATTATAAAATAATTTTTTTATATTTTTTATTTTCCATTTAGAGCTACATCGGTACAAAAATATATCGAAAATCGTATACAAAATTAACGAAAATCGAAAATAAAAAAACCTTAATAATAGAAAGTCGGAAAAATTTATAAAAAGATATTGATACTTTCGCATAGTGAATTAATAAAAATTGTATTACTCTAATAATTATCGTCTAAATTTTTTAATATTTTGCTCTATATATCTTTTATTTAGATTATTAGTTTATAACAACTAATTTGAGATATAAAATAGTTCATAAAAAATAGTGAATTTATAAATTTTAGAAATTCATTGTTTAGCAAAAATTAAAAAGAAAAATTATTTTTTTATTTAAATAAATAGGAAATGTGAAGCATTTTCAGTGGTTTAATGAAAATACAATTAAAAAAATTTTTTTTTATATTTAAATTTTATAAAATAATAAAAAAATTATAATTCACCAAGCTTGTTTTGTTTGTATTTTATTCTTTTGATTTGAAGGTAATGTTCCCTCTAACTGATTTAATTTATTATGTTCATATTTAACAAAAGGAGATGTTCCACCAATTCCAGTCGTTGAAGCTTTTTTATTACAGAAACGATTTAAAGCTGTTTTATAGTCAGTACTAAATTTACTTTTAATATAATTTTAATTTATTTATTTATTTACCTAAAAATGTACAAAACAGGTAAATTACAAGAAATTACAAAATTACTGATACATCCAAGTATTGAAGTTATATAAAATATTTGGATATCATTAAATGAAAAAATAGGCAAAGTAAAATGAACAAATGAATTTAACATCCATCTTTATTAATTATAAAATTATTAATTTTTTATTTATAATTACCCAGTAAGAACCATTGTCATAATAACTGATAAAGATTTAAACACTTTTTTAGTGTAATTTTCGACTTCTAAAATTTAATTTAAAATTTTTTTAAATTTATTATTTAAATTAAGTACGATTATTATTTGTAGATCTCCATTTAAGAATTACCCAAATAAAAATATAATTTAATGTTGAAAATAAAATTAAAATTAAATTGTTACGAAAACTCTGAAAAATATTTATATTTAAAAAAAATTAAATATTTAGTTAAACCATTTGACCCAAATCTTTTTGATAACAATCAGGAAGTGAACAAATAACTTGACTAAAAAATAATAAAAAAATATTTTTAAAATAATATAATTACGTTTTTGGTATAGAAATACATATTTGCCAACATAACCAAAGAATATAAAATGAATAAATTGTTGAAATTAAAATTGAAAAATAAACAATTAAACGTGAATTTTTGTTAACAGAAAAACTATAAAAATAAATTTAAGTTTAATTTAATTAAAAAATAATAATAATATTTATAAAAATAGTTTACTCTGTCAAATGCAATAAAACAATTAAAATATTATTAGACAATTTTTCGAATTAATTTTTAATTTAATAAATTCTTATTTTTTAAAATAATATTTGTTTAGTTAAATATGATTAATTGGAATCAACTTTATATTGTGATAGACTAATTATTATATAATTAGATAATCGCCAATATAGCTATATCTATAATGGTGATTTTTCTGTTTTTAAATCCAAACTTTCAATTATTTAATATTTTAATTTTTAAAATATATATTCCTACATAAATAATTTTTTATAAAAACAAACGTAATTGGAAAAAGAACAGACAGAAGACGATCAAATCCAATAAAAAATGTTCCACATAAACTCATAGTTATAGATAAAATTGAATAAATCATTAAATAAAAACAAATATCCAAATTAATAAAATTAATACCAGTTAAAACAATATACATTGAAATTGAATTACTTGTTTGATAAATTGAAGTAAATAAAGCATCTATAGCTATTAAATAATTACAGCTACTATTTAATGATCTGAGAGAGAGAGAGAGAGAAAATAAATATTATAATTAAAGTTTAAGTGTCTTAAAACTTAAAAAACTATAAACTTAAAATATCACACAAATATTTTGAGGATTAAATATCTGACCTAACTCCCATATTCTGACCAATTCCTCATATTTTTAAAAAACACTTAAGGGAATATATTCACTTTGATTTATATAAATATTAATTAATTTACTTGTCTTTAATAGTTATCCAAAATAATAAAAAATTAAATAAAGATCCAATAATAGAAATTGACCAACGAATTCCAACAAATATTATTAAAATTAAAGAAGGTCCAGAATTTGAATAAATATCATAAAGAGTTATTGTTGGTAATTTATTATTATTTATAGGTGATTGTAATGTTGAAGATAATATTGAAGTATTATCATTTAAAGACATTTTAATTAATTTATAAAATTATTTTCAAGAATTTTTTTATTGTTTTGAATGATAGTGCAATACCTGTTAATTTAATATTAATTTTTTTAATTTTTTCTAAATGTAACAAAATAAGAATATTACTTAATAAACTCACACAAATTAAATATCAGAATAAAAAATGTAATATAATATTATAACACTATTATTTTAAAATAATTATTTTATATATTTTTGTTTAGATTTTCTTTAAAATAATAAATAATTTTTAGAAAAATTTTTTAACACGCAAAGATAAATTTTTTAAGATTTGCAGTTTATATAATTCTTAATAAAATTAAACCTTAAAATAATTTTTTATATTTAAATAATTATTTATTTTAAACAAAAAAAGTTAAACAATAAAATATTAATACATTATTTTGCAATAAATTTAAATATTTATTCTTAATTTAAAATTAAAAAATATTTTTTTTTAATAATTTAAAGAAAAATAAATTAAAGAAATAATTAATTTTTATTTTTACTTTTTTAGATTCAAAAGCGTCATATTTTTTGTTTAAATAAATTTTTATTGTTTCCGAATAATCTTTTATGAATTACAAGGCGATGGAGGAAATTGTCACGTTTATAGTTTGTGACTGTTTTTTATATTTTTTAAATTTAAATATTATATAAACTCTAAAATATATTATTAGAATAGAAGAAAAACAATTAGTTCGTGTTGGCCTGTTACAAGTTTTGGTTGTACCAGAATCAAACTTTAAAAAAAAATATTTAAATTAATTAATTAATACAAATGTGGTCATTTCAATGTAAACATTTAATGATATAAATTATTAAAAATGTTTAAAAAAATACGTTTGAAGTAGAAAATTAAGATTAAATGAGAAAAATATTATCACGTAACAATTCTTTACTTAGCAATATATTGAAAATTAAAAAAAATATTTTTAAATTGTATAAAATAATTATTATTTTAATTAATAATTTAAATAGTTTAATATAAAAGTAATTAGGTATTTAAATAAGAGTTAAAAAGCTTAATAGGTATTTAAATTTTATATTAAAAAGTAACATTTTTGTGAGATTAACTAGATATTAAATGAGATTTTTTTGTAAACAAAAAATATAATCTAAAATTTTTAAAAATAAATTTTATAAATTAATTAAAATGTCTTTAAATGATAATACTTCAATATTATCTTCAACATTACAATCACCTATAAATAATAATAAATTACCAACAATAACTCTTTATGATATTTATTCAAATTCTGGACCTTCTTTAATTTTAATAATATTTGTTGGAATTCGTTGGTCAATTTCTATTATTGGATCTTTATTTAATTTTTTATTATTTTGGATAACTATTAAAGACAAGTAAATTAATTAATATTTATATAAATCAAAGTGAATATATTCCCTTAAGTGTTTTTTAAAAATATGAGGAATTGGTCAGAATATGGGAGTTAGGTCAGATATTTAATCCTCAAAATATTTGTGTGATATTTTAAGTTTATAGTTTTTTAAGTTTTAAGACACTTAAACTTTAATTATAATATTTATTTTCTCTCTCTCTCTCTCTCAGATCATTAAATAGTAGCTGTAATTATTTAATAGCTATAGATGCTTTATTTACTTCAATTTATCAAACAAGTAATTCAATTTCAATGTATATTGTTTTAACTGGTATTAATTTTATTAATTTGGATATTTGTTTTTATTTAATGATTTATTCAATTTTATCTATAACTATGAGTTTATGTGGAACATTTTTTATTGGATTTGATCGTCTTCTGTCTGTTCTTTTTCCAATTACGTTTGTTTTTATAAAAAATTATTTATGTAGGAATATATATTTTAAAAATTAAAATATTAAATAATTGAAAGTTTGGATTTAAAAACAGAAAAATCACCATTATAGATATAGCTATATTGGCGATTATCTAATTATATAATAATTAGTCTATCACAATATAAAGTTGATTCCAATTAATCATATTTAACTAAACAAATATTATTTTAAAAAATAAGAATTTATTAAATTAAAAATTAATTCGAAAAATTGTCTAATAATATTTTAATTGTTTTATTGCATTTGACAGAGTAAACTATTTTTATAAATATTATTATTATTTTTTAATTAAATTAAACTTAAATTTATTTTTATAGTTTTTCTGTTAACAAAAATTCACGTTTAATTGTTTATTTTTCAATTTTAATTTCAACAATTTATTCATTTTATATTCTTTGGTTATGTTGGCAAATATGTATTTCTATACCAAAAACGTAATTATATTATTTTAAAAATATTTTTTTATTATTTTTTAGTCAAGTTATTTGTTCACTTCCTGATTGTTATCAAAAAGATTTGGGTCAAATGGTTTAACTAAATATTTAATTTTTTTTAAATATAAATATTTTTCAGAGTTTTCGTAACAATTTAATTTTAATTTTATTTTCAACATTAAATTATATTTTTATTTGGGTAATTCTTAAATGGAGATCTACAAATAATAATCGTACTTAATTTAAATAATAAATTTAAAAAAATTTTAAATTAAATTTTAGAAGTCGAAAATTACACTAAAAAAGTGTTTAAATCTTTATCAGTTATTATGACAATGGTTCTTACTGGGTAATTATAAATAAAAAATTAATAATTTTATAATTAATAAAGATGGATGTTAAATTCATTTGTTCATTTTACTTTGCCTATTTTTTCATTTAATGATATCCAAATATTTTATATAACTTCAATACTTGGATGTATCAGTAATTTTGTAATTTCTTGTAATTTACCTGTTTTGTACATTTTTAGGTAAATAAATAAATAAATTAAAATTATATTAAAAGTAAATTTAGTACTGACTATAAAACAGCTTTAAATCGTTTCTGTAATAAAAAAGCTTCAACGACTGGAATTGGTGGAACATCTCCTTTTGTTAAATATGAACATAATAAATTAAATCAGTTAGAGGGAACATTACCTTCAAATCAAAAGAATAAAATACAAACAAAACAAGCTTGGTGAATTATAATTTTTTTATTATTTTATAAAATTTAAATATAAAAAAAAATTTTTTTAATTGTATTTTCATTAAACCACTGAAAATGCTTCACATTTCCTATTTATTTAAATAAAAAAATAATTTTTCTTTTTAATTTTTGCTAAACAATGAATTTCTAAAATTTATAAATTCACTATTTTTTATGAACTATTTTATATCTCAAATTAGTTGTTATAAACTAATAATCTAAATAAAAGATATATAGAGCAAAATATTAAAAAATTTAGACGATAATTATTAGAGTAATACAATTTTTATTAATTCACTATGCGAAAGTATCAATATCTTTTTATAAATTTTTCCGACTTTCTATTATTAAGGTTTTTTTATTTTCGATTTTCGTTAATTTTGTATACGATTTTCGATATATTTTTGTACCGATGTAGCTCTAAATGGAAAATAAAAAATATAAAAAAATTATTTTATAATTTTTCTAAATGTAATTAATTGAACTCTACCAGTGTTCTCCTGACCGGCCTTTTCCCGGTCATCAAAAATGATCTAACCTGACCATGACCGCAATTTCGGTCAGGTTTCACTTTTATAACGTAGAAAATGACCAAAACATTACTGACCGACATTTTTCGGTCATAAAAATGATCTGAACTGACCAAAAATTTCGGTCAGGTCAGGTCAAGTCATTTTTGGTCATGACCGAAACTCGGTCGGGAGAACACTGAACTCTACATGTTAAAATATTAAATATAATATATTTATGTATAAAAGGCTATAAAAAAGTTAAAATAAATATTCGATAGGATGGATATGGATTGGAAATAATTTAGATGATTTGAGGCAAATTAAAGCTTTTCTTTTTATTTAGCGATTGTTACTTTATAGCAAAAGCTGGAATTAACTCGGCTGCTCTGCTTTTACAACGGTAAAATTTCAGTTTATTGCCTATTATTGGTTTAGTATAAAACAAATACATATTAGTCCACTATATATTCCTAATTTAAATTTGCAGTCTATGACGACAATTTGCTATTTTTGTGCTTAGAACGCGATTTTCCGTTATCGATATTTCAATAATACCTAAAAAATTGGTAACCGTTATCCGTTATAACACTATTATGTTTACAAATTATTTACTTTATTTTGACATTCAGGGAAGAATTTATTAACAATCCTAAAATCAATTATTTAACAAATTATTTCGTTGTACACTAATTTGACGAATTCTAACATTTTGTGAATTATTTAAAACAAAAATAGGTGGTGTTACAATATTAGTTTGAATATTTTTTTTAAATTGGTTTTTAATTAATTTGCGCAAATCTTTTGAAATTATAACTAAACAAAGTTCTTCAATGCAATGCATGAGTGTATAATTAGCATTAAAAATGGTAAAAATAATTATAAATAAAGTCGATTGGTCTTCTTTTGAATTTGTCGCATATCCTCTATAAATAGTAAATAAATAATATAATCCAATTAACATAGGGCAGGGAGCAATGCTAAACAAGCATACAACAAAAATAATAATACGTCCTTTTGCTGTATTTTCGTTTCCAGATGGTTGAGTATTTTTTAAAATTACTTTATAAATGAAATAATAAATTAGTAAATAAATAATTGTAAATTTAACTCTGATTATCTTTTCCTATTCACATATAAATGGTCAATTGAAATAATTGTCAAAAGTGTTAGTGTGACCGAGTTTCGTTCGTGACCTGACTTACCGGGCTCTGCTGCCTTTATGTCTATTGACAATTTTATGTGAATAAGAAAAGGAAATACTAGTCAGATAGTTAATGAGTAAGTCTAAAATAACAAACTGTATTCATAGCAAAATTTTGTCAGAACTGCCAAATAAATCAATACAGATATACAAAATGGAATTAAAAGAGGTAAATCTCCGGGCATAAATATACCTCTCATAATAATGCTTAAAGATTAAGTTAATTTTTACTTTTTATCAAAAAGACCGCAAGTTTTGCCCGTAGGGCAACCTACTCGCTAGTATTATAAAGGACTAAACTTGCAGACTTTTTAGTGCTCCCAGAAAATTGGGCAGTGAAGGAACAGTACAAAAACTTGTTAAGAAAATACAAAAATACATTAAAAAGACAAGAAAAATACAAAAACACTTAAAAAATGTTATGTTACTGATGTATTTGTGTTTTTATGTATTTTTAATGTATTTTTGTATTTTATTGCAAGTTTTTGTACTGTTTCTTCACTGCCCAATTTTCCACTGCCCAATTTTCATAGCACGCTTTTGTCGCATAAGTGAAAAAAGTGTTTGTGAACTTTAATTTTGCCCTTACTCGTACTTTGCTGTACAAGTACGAATTTGGTACTATCTTTCAAATACTTTTAAAAAGTGCTGAAAAATTTATTATTTAATTATTCCTTGTTACCCTGTGGTTACTCCTGTAAAGATTTGTATAAAGGTTACGGATGTATAAATTACTGAAAGAAGACATGTAGTAAAAATAATGTATTTAATATTTCTGTTAAAAATTTAAATTTTTAAATATTAATTCTTTCTTTTTCTGCTGTAATTAAAATAATAAAATAAACTGTAGAAGTGTTGTATATGATTAGTGGTCTTTTATAGACACTTTAACGGTCTAGTCAATAGACTATATAAGCACCAAGAAATAACCAGTCCAGATCCGATCATCCGATCTCGACTCAATCTCCAACTTCCCAACCTTCGCCTACAACTATATTTCAACGTGATAAACTGTTTGCTTATTGCTCGTCTACTCTTCAGTAAACCTCGGACACACCCCTGTTGTACTTAAGTAGGAAACTTAAGATACAACAAGAAGGAAAGAACAAATATCCCAATAAACAAAAAAGTATACCTTTTGTTCCATATATTCTGATAACTAAAAATAAAGAAGACGGCATGAAAACGATTTAATGCCAAAACAGCCATATGTAAATATGATGCATTTAATCCAAATGTGTAAATAATTTGTATAATGTATGTAAATATAAATTGTTTAAATTGTTGCTGTACAAAAAAAAGTAGATGATTATTTACGCATTGTATAATCATAATGGACGTACTCATGATGTTAATACAAGACTTAAATTTAATAATATTTAAAAATTTGTTTTATTTATTTTTGCAATCCCAAGAAGCCAGCAACTTTTATCAAGTATCATAAAGTAATAGGTTGACTTAAAAGTTTTCGGACGACTTATTTTATCAAAACTTTATTCAAAATTTATTGAAGTAAAAAAAGAAGTTACTAAAATAAGAACTAGTAAATAGTAAATAAGAATGAAAGGTGTTCGTGGTCACCCTTTATAATTTATATAAAGAGAGATGGATGAATGAATGACTTGAAACATTAAACTGTGCTTAGGTTGAATAAATTTTTTAAATATTTAACATAGTACCTTACTAAACAAAATCAAGAGTGGAATCTTTTCTTTTGAAAATTTATATAGTGGACGTATTAATATTAGCAAAAAAATATTACACATTATAAGTATCAAACATGATAATTTATCACTTGTTGAAAACAAATAGTCAGTGTTGTTTAACATTTTAAATATTCTTTAATTGGAAGAATTTTTAACTGAAAAATTACAAAAAAATGTTTTAAAAATCACTCATAAGTTGATGAACGTTTTCTTCACATTATTTTGTAATTTTTGTTAATCCCAATCAACTTCCCCTATTCTCTTCTTTTGTAAGTGCTTTGCTTAATAGATTTATAATATATCCATTCAGCAATTTTATCCAATTTATAATGTTAAGTACTCGCGACAAAATGGGTGGTGCTGTAAAGAAAGAATATCTAGAAATAATTTAAAATATTTATATACATAATACTTTTGTCCAAATTTATTTTAACTAGTTTTTCCTAATTAAAAATAAATATTTGTATTTACAAAATATACCACACAGAAGATTTAATTATTTAATACCACCCAGGCTAATGAATTTTTTTTTTAAATTTTAATACTGGAAAAAAATAATGACGACAGTAATTTTTAATAAATAAATACCTAATTATATTATTAGGCCTGATTGAATAATATTATCGATATAACCATCCAAAGAAAGAGCTTAATAATCTTAAAAAAATAATTTATTAAAAAATTAAAAATATTATTTACAAAAATTCCCATGTTTTCAAATAAACAATAAATTGTTTTTGCAGTGTGAGAGTTACTTTTACCAATAAAAATACTATAAATAAAATTTTAATTTTTTGCATTAAAAAATAATAAAATGTTTAAAATCATATTTTTATTAATTTAACAAATGTATGAAATTAAATAGTGTGCTAAGAATATTAAAAAATGATTTTTATTGCCCAAAACATATTTAAAAAATACATACCAATCGATTTCTACGTATCATCCTGAGTATGAATATTTATATAATAATTTATTAGCTGAAGCTAAGATTGATGAGTTTATGAGTA
The DNA here is from genome assembly GCA_015183035.1 of Meloidogyne chitwoodi. Taxonomy (NCBI): domain Eukaryota; kingdom Metazoa; phylum Nematoda; class Chromadorea; order Rhabditida; family Meloidogynidae; genus Meloidogyne; species Meloidogyne chitwoodi. The sequence goes on along the minus strand of JACZZP010000004.1, from coordinate 714,624 downwards.
TTGGTCTAGTAAAAAACACCCAAAATAGAAAAGTCAGGGTGTGTTGCCTAAATCTTGCTGATTCAATTCCCAAAAATCGCGGATCTGCAGGATCAAATAGTTGGCCTGATGTGACAGAAGCTGTTTCTGTTAGAAGTCTTTTATTTTGTTTTATGCATCCTAGGCATTAAATTTTTTTTTAATTCGGAATAAGTAAAGGAATATCTTGAATTATTAAAGTAAATATTTTCAAAAAATATTTTGATAAAATTTACTACATATTTACATATAATAAAGTAAATAAAAATAACTGGAAATGAAAAATAAAAAAATTATTTTAGAATATTTTTTATGTACTTGTTTCTCCTTAACTTGTCGATTATGCAACGTATTTATTGTTTGATATTTATTTTAAATTTTTTTATAAATAGATAATAATACTTTGTTCCTTTAATGATGTATTTAGGAAAAATAAAAATTAAATAATGTTGCCTAAATTAAATAAATTTAGTGAAATATCTTATATAATATTTCCACGTAAATAAATTTTTATTATAAACAAAAAATTTTAAAAAATAGTTTTGTTAGTTTATATAAATCCTCATGCTTATATACAATTTATAAACATTCTTATATTATTTAATCAAATATTAATATTATAAATGATAAAACAAATTTTTATAATTTTATTAGTTTTTATAATGTTAATTTATGTAACTAAACAACAACCAGCCTGTTGTGCAGGGACTTGTAGCTGCTGTCCTTGCCCTGGATTATTTGAAGATTATTTAAAGTAATTTTAAAACATAAAAAAATATTTTATGAATACAAAATTAGAATAGAAAAAAAAAGATCCATCAACGAATAATTAAATAAATAAATTACTTTTTAGGCTCTAAATTTTAAATAAATCTTAATCTGACACTAAAAAAATAAAAATAATAAATTAAGTTTGTTGGAAGTTTAAATACTTATGCATGATAAATAAAAATAATCAACAGATTAGAAGAATTATCAAAATTGTTATAATTTATTTTTATTTGTAAAATATTCTTATTAAATATGAATAAAATATATTTGTTTTTTTATGTAACTTTGCTGAAAAATAAATACCTAATAGCTTTTATATATTTTAAAATTGATTACTAATATTTAAAAATAAAAAATGATTTTTTCGAATCTACATATGAATAAAAATTTTTAATTTTTTGGAGAAGCAGTTTCAGTTCGACAATGAAAATAGTTTAATATTTTTTATTAATAATTACCTAATTAGATTTTACAAAAAGAAAATTAATTTTAAAACAATTTTACACCTGTACATTTACCAAATTATTGCTAAAAATTAAAAAAAAATTAAGCTAAATTTTATATATTTTTAAAAAATTCTTTAAAACATTTGAAACTTTAATCTCTTTTTCATTTGCATACTCATTATTTTTTTCAAAAATAAAAATTAACTGAGATATCAGTGTATTTCTTTAATTCATAATTTTTAATTTTTCTTTTATTTAATAATTTATATCAAAAAGAGTAAATATTTAAAAAATCTATTTATTTTGTTGGCTTTTTTAAAATTTGTAGTTAGTTGAAAATTTTTAATTATTGGTTACTTAAATAATAAAAATGATGAATTATAAACTGAAATTTGTTTAAACAACAGTTTTGTGTGGATTTTCCGGAAAATACATAAATAATTTGTATTGATTTTTTGTATTAATACAAATTTGAATTTTGCTTAATTCAACCTCTTTTTTAATTTTTTTTTCATTAAACAAAATTTCTCAAAAATGCTTAATAATTATTTAATATTAACTATTTTATTTATCTCTGTTTATTTATTAATAGCATCGGCAGCTCTTCTGCCCTATGGAAAGTTGAAAGTAAATAAAGGTCAATTGACTGGAAATAATGGACAAATAGCTACATTGAGAGGAATTTCTCTTTGGTTAAGTCAATGGATAACTGAATTTTACTCTCCTAGTGTTGTAAAGGCGATAAAGTGTTTTTATAATGGAAATGTTGTAAGTCTCTTTATATTTTTTGAGGAAAATTGTTTAATAAATTTACACAACCTTTCCTGTATATTTTATTTTGTTTTCTTGAAACTGTGAAATTTAATTTAATGTTATTTTAAATTTAAGGTTCGTGCCGCAATCGGAACTTGTTGTTCTGGTTATTTGGAAAACCCTTCTTCTGCAATTAATGCAGCTACTACCATCGGAGATGCAGCAATTGAGGTAATTTAAATTTATTGAAATATTTTATTTTTAATTTAAAGAATGGAATTTACTTTATAATTGACTGGCACGATGTAGGAAATCAAAATTGTAAAAATGACGCAGAATTTAATAATTTCATTAATAGAGCAATAAACTTTTTTACAACAATTGTCAAAAAATACAAAGGCTCACCAAATATGCTTTTAGAACTTTGGAATGAACCTGCTTCTACTTGCAGTTGGGAAAAATTGAAGCATTATTATAATGCTGTTCTTACTGTAATTAATTAGATAATTTTTGGGGAATTATAAATTTTAGGAGATTTTTTTTAATATTTTTCAATTTAACATTCCAATTTTTAAAATTTAAGGAGATTAGAAAAATTGACCCAAAAGTCGTTGTTATTCTCGGCACACCGCAACAATCTACTGGTCCAAGCAATGAGGTTATCAACAATCCAGTTATTGGAGCAAACATAATGTTCATATTTTTAAAATAATTTTTTAAATTTTTGGTAGATTACCATAAATAAATGTTTTAAATTATTTAGGTATTCTTTACATTTTTATTGTGTATCAGATCAACAACACATAAAAGATCAAAAACAAATGATTTTAAATGCAAAGGCAAAAGGATTTGGAACATTTATAACTGAATATGGTGATGCAGATTTACTCAATCTAGATTCGCTCCGACCTGAAATAATGCAGTCATTGTAAGTTAAAGATGGAATTTTTAATTATATTTAATAAAATAAAAAAATTAAAAAAAATTTTTATTAATATAAATTGGGCTTACTGAATCTAAAGCGGTAATCTTCCTGCAAGTAAATAAATAGGTTTCTACCATTTGCGTCTTCGAATTTAGATATTGCGTCAAGCTAATTAAAGATAAACTAAAAAAAATTCCTGGCCAGCTTTAAAATTACCGAACTAAATTTTGAATTTTATATAAAACATTCTAGCTGGCAATTTATGGACCAAAACCATATTTCCTATGCAAAATGGTCACTTACAAATAAAGATGAAGTTTATTCATTAATGCTGCCATGGTGTAGAGCATCTCAGGCGTCTCAAGTATCATGCCTTAGTGTTTCAGGGAGATTAGTTAGACAACACATGTTAACTCTAAATAATGGTATAATTAAAATTATTTAAAAATTTTAATAATTTTTAATTTAATTTTAGGTATTACTAATTGCTAATTTTGTTGTGCTAAATTGATGAATTTTCGTCAATAGATAAATAAAATTAGATGAAAAAATCTTAATTAAAAATTTTATATTCTATTAATTTAACTAAAAATTTTTCAACTTTTAATTTAATAAAAATTCTAATTGGGTGTTCATAATTATTGCTGTTTTTTATCTAAAAAAGGAATCAACAAGAAATTGAAACACTTGAAATGTTTCAACAAGAAATTGAAATTCGCAAACTTGAAAAAATTTATTAAAGTACAATCTCGATATTAGACCACTAGAATAAATTCGCACACTTGAAAAAATTTATTAAAGTACAATCTCGATATTAGACCTCTAGAATAAATTCGCACACTTGAAAAAATTTATTAAAGTACAATCTCGATATTAGACCTCTAGAATAAATTCGCACACTTGAAAAAATTTATTAAAGTACAATCTCGATATTAGACCTCTAGAATAAATTCGCACACTTGAAAAAATTTATTAAAGTACAATCTCGATATTAGACCTCTAGAATAAATTCGCACACTTGAAAAAATTTATTAAAGTACAATCTCGATATTAGACCTCTAGAATAAATTCGCACACTTGAAAAAATTTATTAAAGTACAATCTCGATATTAGACCACTAGAATAAATTCGCAAACTTGAAAAAATTTATTAAAGTACAATCTCGTTATTCTCTAGAATAAATTCGCACACTTGAAAAAATTTATTAAAGTACAATCTCGATATTAGACCTCTAGAATAAATTCGCACACTTGAAAAAATTTATTAAAGTACAATCTTGATATTAGACCTCTAGAATAAATTCGCACACTTGAAAAAATTTATTAAAGTACAATCTCGATATTAGACCTCTAGAATAAATTCGCACACTTGAAAAAATTTATTAAAGTACAATCTCGATATTAGACCTCTAGAATAAATTCGCACACTTGAAAAAATTTATTAAAGTACAATCTCGATATTAGACCTCTAGAATAAATTCGCACACTTGAAAAAATTTATTAAAGTACAATCTCGATATTAGACCTCTAGAATAAATTCGCACACTTGAAAAAATTTATTAAAGTACAATCTCGATATTAGACCTCTAGAATAAATTCGCACACTTGAAAAAATTTATTAAAGTACAATCTCGATATTAGACCTCTAGAATAAATTCGCACACTTGAAAAAATTTATTAAAGTACAATCTCGATATTAGACCTCTAGAATAAATTCGCACACTTGAAAAAATTTATTAAAGTACAATCTCGATATTAGACCACTAGAATAAATTCGCAAACTTGAAAAAATTTATTAAAGTACAATCTCGATATTAGACCTCTAGAATAAATTCGCATACTTGAAAAAATTTATTAAAGTACAATCTCGATATTAGACCTCTAGAATAAATTCGCACACTTGAAAAAATTTATTAAAGTACAATCTTGATATTAGACCTCTAGAATAAATTCGCACACTTGAAAAAATTTATTAAAGTACAATCTCGATATTAGACCTCTAGAATAAATTCGCACACTTGAAAAAATTTATTAAAGTACAATCTCGATATTAGACCTCTAGAATAAATTCGCACACTTGAAAAAATTTATTAAAGTACAATCTCGATATTAGACCTCTAGAATAAATTCGCACACTTGAAAAAATTTATTAAAGTACAATCTCGATATTAGACCTCTAGAATAAATTCGCACACTTGAAAAAATTTATTAAAGTACAATCTCGATATTAGACCTCTAGAATAAATTCGCACACTTGAAAAAATTTATTAAAGTACAATCTCGATATTAGACCTCTAGAATAAATTCGCACACTTGAAAAAATTTATTAAAGTACAATCTCGATATTAGACCTCTAGAATAAATTCGCACACTTGAAAAAATTTATTAAAGTACAATCTCGATATTAGACCTCTAGAATAAATTCGCACACTTGAAAAAATTTATTAAAGTACAATCTCGATATTAGACCTCTAGAATAAATTCGCACACTTGAAAAAATTTATTAAAGTACAATCTCGATATTAGACCTCTAGAATAAATTAACATTTGCGCCGCGACACTTGCGACACGAGTTTTGCGCCGGCGACTTTTGTGCGTGAAACATTTCCCCCGACCAGTGTTTTCGTGACCGGGTTTTTGGGCGTGAATGACCGGAAATGACCGCAAACGCATGGTCAGCACATGGTCATTGGGTTTTCTTGCTTTTCAAAACACAAGAAGTTGCCCACGTATTCTTATGGTCATTTGCAGTTCCTGTGCTTCGTGACCAGTTTTGGGACCGAGTTTTGGGGTGTTTATGGCCAGAAATGACCGAAAAAATACGGTAGTTGCGTGATCATTGCGTTTTCTAAACGCAAACAAGGGGTCGTGCATGATCGCATGACGTTTTCAAAACGCCAAAACGAAAAGAAGAGAAGACTCCCTCAAAATTATTTGCGGTCATTTTCGGTCATGTCGGTTGTGCATGCCCCAAAACCCGGTCATTTCCGGTCATGCACGCCCGAAAACCCGGTCACGAAAACACTGCCCCCGACACATGCGCTGCGACATATGCACCGCCATTTGCGCCTAAATAAAAAAATAAAATTACTTTTTATTAAAAAATGTATTAACTAAAAGAGAAAATTTAAATGAAAATTATATTTTAGACTTTTTTGAAAAACTTACTGATAGAAATAACCTAAAACAGATATGCTTATTCAAAACCGGAAATATGAAAGATAAGCAAATCACAAAAAAATATGCCCATCTTTGTTTTTTACGTACTTACAAATGAACAACGTTTTGATCTTTTTCTATGTGTTGAATATCAAATTAGTTTTATAGTTTTTTATCTAACATTATAGTTTATACATTTTTTAAAATAAATGTTGAATCTTAATTTTTAATAAATACTTATTTTATTTTTTTATTTAATTTGCGGCGCAAATGTTGTGAGGCGCATATGTCGCAACGCAAATTAAAGTTTGGAAAGTTGAGTGAGTTAAAAGTGTGATGCAACCCTCCGGCGTTTGAGGGCTTCGGCCCTCCGGCGTTTGAGGGCTTCGGCCCTCAAACGCCTCGCTAAAGTTTGGAAAGGTGTTGTGGGTTAAAGGTCATGTTGGGTGCAAAAGTGGTGGTGCAACCCTCGTACTTTAATAAATTTTTTCAAGTGTGCGAATTTATTCTAGAGGTCTAATATCGAGATTGTACTTTAATAAATTTTTTCAAGTGTGCGAATTTATTCTAGAGGTCTAATATCGAGATTGTACTTTAATAAATTTTTTCAAGTGTGCGAATTTATTCTAGAGGTCTAATATCGAGATTGTACTTTAATAAATTTTTTCAAGTGTGCGAATTTATTCTAGAGGTCTAATATCGAGATTGTACTTTAATAAATTTTTTCAAGTGTGCGAATTTATTCTAGAGGTCTAATATCGAGATTGTACTTTAATAAATTTTTTCAAGTGTGCGAATTTATTCTAGAGGTCTAATATCAAGATTGTACTTTAATAAATTTTTTCAAGTGTGCGAATTTATTCTAGAGGTCTAATATCGAGATTGTACTTTAATAAATTTTTTCAAGTGTGCGAATTTATTCTAGAGGTCTAATATCGAGATTGTACTTTAATAAATTTTTTCAAGTGTGCGAATTTATTCTAGTGGTCTAATATCGAGATTGTACTTTAATAAATTTTTTCAAGTGTGCGAATTTATTCTAGAGAATAACGAGATTGTACTTTAATAAATTTTTTCAAGTTTGCGAATTTATTCTAGTGGTCTAATATCGAGATTGTACTTTAATAAATTTTTTCAAGTGTGCGAATTTATTCTAGAGGTCTAATATCGAGATTGTACTTTAATAAATTTTTTCAAGTGTGCGAATTTATTCTAGAGGTCTAATATCGAGATTGTACTTTAATAAATTTTTTCAAGTGTGCGAATTTATTCTAGTGGTCTAATATCGAGATTGTACTTTAATAAATTTTTTCAAGTGTGCGAATTTATTCTAGTGGTCTAATATCGAGATTGTACTTTAATAAATTTTTTCAAGTGTGCGAATTTATTCTAGAGAATATCGAGATTGTACTTTAATAAATTTTTTCAAGTGTGCGAATTTATTCTAGTGGTCTAATATCGAGATTGTACTTTAATAAATTTTTTCAAGTGTGCGAATTTATTCTAGAGGTCTAATATCGAGATTGTACTTTAATAAATTTTTTCAAGTGTGCGAATTTATTCTAGTGGTCTAATATCGAGATTGTACTTTAATAAATTTTTTCAAGTGTGCGAATTTATTCTAGAGGTCTAATATCGAGATTGTACTTTAATAAATTTTTTCAAGTGTGCGAATTTATTCTAGAGGTCTAATATCGAGATTGTACTTTAATAAATTTTTTCAAGTGTGCGAATTTATTCTAGAGGTCTAATATCGAGATTGTACTTTAATAAATTTTTTCAAGTGTGCGAATTTATTCTAGAGGTCTAATATCGAGATTGTACTTTAATAAATTTTTTCAAGTGTGCGAATTTATTCTAGAGGTCTAATATCGAGATTGTACTTTAATAAATTTTTTCAAGTGTGCGAATTTATTCTAGAGGTCTAATATCGAGATTGTACTTTAATAAATTTTTTCAAGTGTGCGAATTTATTCTAGAGGTCTAATATCGAGATTGTACTTTAATAAATTTTTTCAAGTGTGCGAATTTATTCTAGAGGTCTAATATCGAGATTGTACTTTAATAAATTTTTTCAAGTGTGCGAATTTATTCTAGAGGTCTAATATCGAGATTGTACTTTAATAAATTTTTTCAAGTGTGCGAATTTATTCTAGAGGTCTAATATCGAGATTGTACTTTAATAAATTTTTTCAAGTGTGCGAATTTATTCTAGAGGTCTAATATCAAGATTGTACTTTAATAAATTTTTTCAAGTGTGCGAATTTATTCTAGAGGTCTAATATCGAGATTGTACTTTAATAAATTTTTTCAAGTGTGCGAATTTATTCTAGAGGTCTAATATCGAGATTGTACTTTAATAAATTTTTTCAAGTGTGCGAATTTATTCTAGAGGTCTAATATCAAGATTGTACTTTAATAAATTTTTTCAAGTGTGCGAATTTATTCTAGAGGTCTAATATCGAGATTGTACTTTAATAAATTTTTTCAAGTGTGCGAATTTATTCTAGAGGTCTAATATCGAGATTGTACTTTAATAAATTTTTTCAAGTGTGCGAATTTATTCTAGAGGTCTAATATCAAGATTGTACTTTAATAAATTTTTTCAAGTGTGCGAATTTATTCTAGAGGTCTAATATCGAGATTGTACTTTAATAAATTTTTTCAAGTGTGCGAATTTATTCTAGAGGTCTAATATCGAGATTGTACTTTAATAAATTTTTTCAAGTGTGCGAATTTATTCTAGAGGTCTAATATCGAGATTGTACTTTAATAAATTTTTTCAAGTGTGCGAATTTATTCTAGAGGTCTAATATCGAGATTGTACTTTAATAAATTTTTTCAAGTGTGCGAATTTATTCTAGAGGTCTAATATCGAGATTGTACTTTAATAAATTTTTTCAAGTGTGCGAATTTATTCTAGTGGTCTAATATCGAGATTGTACTTTAATAAATTTTTTCAAGTTTGCGAATTTCAATTTCTTGTTGAAACATTTCAAGTGTTTCAATTTCTTGTTGATTCCTTTTTTAGATAAAAAACAGCAATAATTATGAACACCCAATTAGAATTTTTATTAAATTAAAAGTTGAAAAATTTTTAGTTAAATTAATAGAATATAAAATTTTTAATTAAGATTTTTTCATCTAATTTTATTTATCTATTGACGAAAATTCATCAATTTAGCACAACAAAATTAGCAATTAGTAATACCTAAAATTAAATTAAAAATTATTAAAATTTTTAAATAATTTTAATTATACCATTATTTAGAGTTAACATGTGTTGTCTAACTAATCTCCCTGAAACACTAAGGCATGATACTTGAGACGCCTGAGATGCTCTACACCATGGCAGCATTAATGAATAAACTTCATCTTTATTTGTAAGTGACCATTTTGCATAGGAAATATGGTTTTGGTCCATAAATTGCCAGCTAGAATGTTTTATATAAAATTCAAAATTTAGTTCGGTAATTTTAAAGCTGGCCAGGAATTTTTTTTAGTTTATCTTTAATTAGCTTGACGCAATATCTAAATTCGAAGACGCAAATGGTAGAAACCTATTTATTTACTTGCAGGAAGATTACCGCTTTAGATTCAGTAAGCCCAATTTATATTAATAAAAATTTTTTTTAATTTTTTTATTTTATTAAATATAATTAAAAATTCCATCTTTAACTTACAATGACTGCATTATTTCAGGTCGGAGCGAATCTAGATTGAGTAAATCTGCATCACCATATTCAGTTATAAATGTTCCAAATCCTTTTGCCTTTGCATTTAAAATCATTTGTTTTTGATCTTTTATGTGTTGTTGATCTGATACACAATAAAAATGTAAAGAATACCTAAATAATTTAAAACATTTATTTATGGTAATCTACCAAAAATTTAAAAAATTATTTTAAAAATATGAACATTATGTTTGCTCCAATAACTGGATTGTTGATAACCTCATTGCTTGGACCAGTAGATTGTTGCGGTGTGCCGAGAATAACAACGACTTTTGGGTCAATTTTTCTAATCTCCTTAAATTTTAAAAATTGGAATGTTAAATTGAAAAATATTAAAAAAAATCTCCTAAAATTTATAATTCCCCAAAAATTATCTAATTAATTACAGTAAGAACAGCATTATAATAATGCTTCAATTTTTCCCAACTGCAAGTAGAAGCAGGTTCATTCCAAAGTTCTAAAAGCATATTTGGTGAGCCTTTGTATTTTTTGACAATTGTTGTAAAAAAGTTTATTGCTCTATTAATGAAATTATTAAATTCTGCGTCATTTTTACAATTTTGATTTCCTACATCGTGCCAGTCAATTATAAAGTAAATTCCATTCTTTAAATTAAAAATAAAATATTTCAATAAATTTAAATTACCTCAATTGCTGCATCTCCGATGGTAGTAGCTGCATTAATTGCAGAAGAAGGGTTTTCCAAATAACCAGAACAACAAGTTCCGATTGCGGCACGAACCTTAAATTTAAAATAACATTAAATTAAATTTCACAGTTTCAAGAAAACAAAATAAAATATACAGGAAAGGTTGTGTAAATTTATTAAACAATTTTCCTCAAAAAATATAAAGAGACTTACAACATTTCCATTATAAAAACACTTTATCGCCTTTACAACACTAGGAGAGTAAAATTCAGTTATCCATTGACTTAACCAAAGAGAAATTCCTCTCAATGTAGCTATTTGTCCATTATTTCCAGTCAATTGACCTTTATTTACTTTCAACTTTCCATAGGGCAGAAGAGCTGCCGATGCTATTAATAAATAAACAGAGATAAATAAAATAGTTAATATTAAATAATTATTAAGCATTTTTGAGAAATTTTGTTTAATGAAAAAAAAATTAAAAAAGAGGTTGAATTAAGCAAAATTCAAATTTGTATTAATACAAAAAATCAATACAAATTATTTATGTATTTTCCGGAAAATCCACACAAAACTGTTGTTTAAACAAATTTCAGTTTATAATTCATCATTTTTATTATTTAAGTAACCAATAATTAAAAATTTTCAACTAACTACAAATTTTAAAAAAGCCAACAAAATAAATAGATTTTTTAAATATTTACTCTTTTTGATATAAATTATTAAATAAAAGAAAAATTAAAAATTATGAATTAAAGAAATACACTGATATCTCAGTTAATTTTTATTTTTGAAAAAAATAATGAGTATGCAAATGAAAAAGAGATTAAAGTTTCAAATGTTTTAAAGAATTTTTTAAAAATATATAAAATTTAGCTTAATTTTTTTTTAATTTTTAGCAATAATTTGGTAAATGTACAGGTGTAAAATTGTTTTAAAATTAATTTTCTTTTTGTAAAATCTAATTAGGTAATTATTAATAAAAAATATTAAACTATTTTCATTGTCGAACTGAAACTGCTTCTCCAAAAAATTAAAAATTTTTATTCATATGTAGATTCGAAAAAATCATTTTTTATTTTTAAATATTAGTAATCAATTTTAAAATATATAAAAGCTATTAGGTATTTATTTTTCAGCAAAGTTACATAAAAAAACAAATATATTTTATTCATATTTAATAAGAATATTTTACAAATAAAAATAAATTATAACAATTTTGATAATTCTTCTAATCTGTTGATTATTTTTATTTATCATGCATAAGTATTTAAACTTCCAACAAACTTAATTTATTATTTTTATTTTTTTAGTGTCAGATTAAGATTTATTTAAAATTTAGAGCCTAAAAAGTAATTTATTTATTTAATTATTCGTTGATGGATCTTTTTTTTTCTATTCTAATTTTGTATTCATAAAATATTTTTTTATGTTTTAAAATTACTTTAAATAATCTTCAAATAATCCAGGGCAAGGACAGCAGCTACAAGTCCCTGCACAACAGGCTGGTTGTTGTTTAGTTACATAAATTAACATTATAAAAACTAATAAAATTATAAAAATTTGTTTTATCATTTATAATATTAATATTTGATTAAATAATATAAGAATGTTTATAAATTGTATATAAGCATGAGGATTTATATAAACTAACAAAACTATTTTTTAAAATTTTTTGTTTATAATAAAAATTTATTTACGTGGAAATATTATATAAGATATTTCACTAAATTTATTTAATTTAGGCAACATTATTTAATTTTTATTTTTCCTAAATACATCATTAAAGGAACAAAGTATTATTATCTATTTATAAAAAAATTTAAAATAAATATCAAACAATAAATACGTTGCATAATCGACAAGTTAAGGAGAAACAAGTACATAAAAAATATTCTAAAATAATTTTTTTATTTTTCATTTCCAGTTATTTTTATTTACTTTATTATATGTAAATATGTAGTAAATTTTATCAAAATATTTTTTGAAAATATTTACTTTAATAATTCAAGATATTCCTTTACTTATTCCGAATTAAAAAAAAATTTAATGCCTAGGATGCATAAAACAAAATAAAAGACTTCTAACAGAAACAGCTTCTGTCACATCAGGCCAACTATTTGATCCTGCAGATCCGCGATTTTTGGGAATTGAATCAGCAAGATTTAGGCAACACACCCTGACTTTTCTATTTTGGGTGTTTTTTACTAGACCAATACTCATAAACTCATCAATCTTAGCTTCAGCTAATAAATTATTATATAAATATTCATACTCAGGATGATACGTAGAAATCGATTGGTATGTATTTTTTAAATATGTTTTGGGCAATAAAAATCATTTTTTAATATTCTTAGCACACTATTTAATTTCATACATTTGTTAAATTAATAAAAATATGATTTTAAACATTTTATTATTTTTTAATGCAAAAAATTAAAATTTTATTTATAGTATTTTTATTGGTAAAAGTAACTCTCACACTGCAAAAACAATTTATTGTTTATTTGAAAACATGGGAATTTTTGTAAATAATATTTTTAATTTTTTAATAAATTATTTTTTTAAGATTATTAAGCTCTTTCTTTGGATGGTTATATCGATAATATTATTCAATCAGGCCTAATAATATAATTAGGTATTTATTTATTAAAAATTACTGTCGTCATTATTTTTTTCCAGTATTAAAATTTAAAAAAAAAATTCATTAGCCTGGGTGGTATTAAATAATTAAATCTTCTGTGTGGTATATTTTGTAAATACAAATATTTATTTTTAATTAGGAAAAACTAGTTAAAATAAATTTGGACAAAAGTATTATGTATATAAATATTTTAAATTATTTCTAGATATTCTTTCTTTACAGCACCACCCATTTTGTCGCGAGTACTTAACATTATAAATTGGATAAAATTGCTGAATGGATATATTATAAATCTATTAAGCAAAGCACTTACAAAAGAAGAGAATAGGGGAAGTTGATTGGGATTAACAAAAATTACAAAATAATGTGAAGAAAACGTTCATCAACTTATGAGTGATTTTTAAAACATTTTTTTGTAATTTTTCAGTTAAAAATTCTTCCAATTAAAGAATATTTAAAATGTTAAACAACACTGACTATTTGTTTTCAACAAGTGATAAATTATCATGTTTGATACTTATAATGTGTAATATTTTTTTGCTAATATTAATACGTCCACTATATAAATTTTCAAAAGAAAAGATTCCACTCTTGATTTTGTTTAGTAAGGTACTATGTTAAATATTTAAAAAATTTATTCAACCTAAGCACAGTTTAATGTTTCAAGTCATTCATTCATCCATCTCTCTTTATATAAATTATAAAGGGTGACCACGAACACCTTTCATTCTTATTTACTATTTACTAGTTCTTATTTTAGTAACTTCTTTTTTTACTTCAATAAATTTTGAATAAAGTTTTGATAAAATAAGTCGTCCGAAAACTTTTAAGTCAACCTATTACTTTATGATACTTGATAAAAGTTGCTGGCTTCTTGGGATTGCAAAAATAAATAAAACAAATTTTTAAATATTATTAAATTTAAGTCTTGTATTAACATCATGAGTACGTCCATTATGATTATACAATGCGTAAATAATCATCTACTTTTTTTTGTACAGCAACAATTTAAACAATTTATATTTACATACATTATACAAATTATTTACACATTTGGATTAAATGCATCATATTTACATATGGCTGTTTTGGCATTAAATCGTTTTCATGCCGTCTTCTTTATTTTTAGTTATCAGAATATATGGAACAAAAGGTATACTTTTTTGTTTATTGGGATATTTGTTCTTTCCTTCTTGTTGTATCTTAAGTTTCCTACTTAAGTACAACAGGGGTGTGTCCGAGGTTTACTGAAGAGTAGACGAGCAATAAGCAAACAGTTTATCACGTTGAAATATAGTTGTAGGCGAAGGTTGGGAAGTTGGAGATTGAGTCGAGATCGGATGATCGGATCTGGACTGGTTATTTCTTGGTGCTTATATAGTCTATTGACTAGACCGTTAAAGTGTCTATAAAAGACCACTAATCATATACAACACTTCTACAGTTTATTTTATTATTTTAATTACAGCAGAAAAAGAAAGAATTAATATTTAAAAATTTAAATTTTTAACAGAAATATTAAATACATTATTTTTACTACATGTCTTCTTTCAGTAATTTATACATCCGTAACCTTTATACAAATCTTTACAGGAGTAACCACAGGGTAACAAGGAATAATTAAATAATAAATTTTTCAGCACTTTTTAAAAGTATTTGAAAGATAGTACCAAATTCGTACTTGTACAGCAAAGTACGAGTAAGGGCAAAATTAAAGTTCACAAACACTTTTTTCACTTATGCGACAAAAGCGTGCTATGAAAATTGGGCAGTGGAAAATTGGGCAGTGAAGAAACAGTACAAAAACTTGCAATAAAATACAAAAATACATTAAAAATACATAAAAACACAAATACATCAGTAACATAACATTTTTTAAGTGTTTTTGTATTTTTCTTGTCTTTTTAATGTATTTTTGTATTTTCTTAACAAGTTTTTGTACTGTTCCTTCACTGCCCAATTTTCTGGGAGCACTAAAAAGTCTGCAAGTTTAGTCCTTTATAATACTAGCGAGTAGGTTGCCCTACGGGCAAAACTTGCGGTCTTTTTGATAAAAAGTAAAAATTAACTTAATCTTTAAGCATTATTATGAGAGGTATATTTATGCCCGGAGATTTACCTCTTTTAATTCCATTTTGTATATCTGTATTGATTTATTTGGCAGTTCTGACAAAATTTTGCTATGAATACAGTTTGTTATTTTAGACTTACTCATTAACTATCTGACTAGTATTTCCTTTTCTTATTCACATAAAATTGTCAATAGACATAAAGGCAGCAGAGCCCGGTAAGTCAGGTCACGAACGAAACTCGGTCACACTAACACTTTTGACAATTATTTCAATTGACCATTTATATGTGAATAGGAAAAGATAATCAGAGTTAAATTTACAATTATTTATTTACTAATTTATTATTTCATTTATAAAGTAATTTTAAAAAATACTCAACCATCTGGAAACGAAAATACAGCAAAAGGACGTATTATTATTTTTGTTGTATGCTTGTTTAGCATTGCTCCCTGCCCTATGTTAATTGGATTATATTATTTATTTACTATTTATAGAGGATATGCGACAAATTCAAAAGAAGACCAATCGACTTTATTTATAATTATTTTTACCATTTTTAATGCTAATTATACACTCATGCATTGCATTGAAGAACTTTGTTTAGTTATAATTTCAAAAGATTTGCGCAAATTAATTAAAAACCAATTTAAAAAAAATATTCAAACTAATATTGTAACACCACCTATTTTTGTTTTAAATAATTCACAAAATGTTAGAATTCGTCAAATTAGTGTACAACGAAATAATTTGTTAAATAATTGATTTTAGGATTGTTAATAAATTCTTCCCTGAATGTCAAAATAAAGTAAATAATTTGTAAACATAATAGTGTTATAACGGATAACGGTTACCAATTTTTTAGGTATTATTGAAATATCGATAACGGAAAATCGCGTTCTAAGCACAAAAATAGCAAATTGTCGTCATAGACTGCAAATTTAAATTAGGAATATATAGTGGACTAATATGTATTTGTTTTATACTAAACCAATAATAGGCAATAAACTGAAATTTTACCGTTGTAAAAGCAGAGCAGCCGAGTTAATTCCAGCTTTTGCTATAAAGTAACAATCGCTAAATAAAAAGAAAAGCTTTAATTTGCCTCAAATCATCTAAATTATTTCCAATCCATATCCATCCTATCGAATATTTATTTTAACTTTTTTATAGCCTTTTATACATAAATATATTATATTTAATATTTTAACATGTAGAGTTCAGTGTTCTCCCGACCGAGTTTCGGTCATGACCAAAAATGACTTGACCTGACCTGACCGAAATTTTTGGTCAGTTCAGATCATTTTTATGACCGAAAAATGTCGGTCAGTAATGTTTTGGTCATTTTCTACGTTATAAAAGTGAAACCTGACCGAAATTGCGGTCATGGTCAGGTTAGATCATTTTTGATGACCGGGAAAAGGCCGGTCAGGAGAACACTGGTAGAGTTCAATTAATTACATTTAGAAAAATTATAAAATAATTTTTTTATATTTTTTATTTTCCATTTAGAGCTACATCGGTACAAAAATATATCGAAAATCGTATACAAAATTAACGAAAATCGAAAATAAAAAAACCTTAATAATAGAAAGTCGGAAAAATTTATAAAAAGATATTGATACTTTCGCATAGTGAATTAATAAAAATTGTATTACTCTAATAATTATCGTCTAAATTTTTTAATATTTTGCTCTATATATCTTTTATTTAGATTATTAGTTTATAACAACTAATTTGAGATATAAAATAGTTCATAAAAAATAGTGAATTTATAAATTTTAGAAATTCATTGTTTAGCAAAAATTAAAAAGAAAAATTATTTTTTTATTTAAATAAATAGGAAATGTGAAGCATTTTCAGTGGTTTAATGAAAATACAATTAAAAAAATTTTTTTTTATATTTAAATTTTATAAAATAATAAAAAAATTATAATTCACCAAGCTTGTTTTGTTTGTATTTTATTCTTTTGATTTGAAGGTAATGTTCCCTCTAACTGATTTAATTTATTATGTTCATATTTAACAAAAGGAGATGTTCCACCAATTCCAGTCGTTGAAGCTTTTTTATTACAGAAACGATTTAAAGCTGTTTTATAGTCAGTACTAAATTTACTTTTAATATAATTTTAATTTATTTATTTATTTACCTAAAAATGTACAAAACAGGTAAATTACAAGAAATTACAAAATTACTGATACATCCAAGTATTGAAGTTATATAAAATATTTGGATATCATTAAATGAAAAAATAGGCAAAGTAAAATGAACAAATGAATTTAACATCCATCTTTATTAATTATAAAATTATTAATTTTTTATTTATAATTACCCAGTAAGAACCATTGTCATAATAACTGATAAAGATTTAAACACTTTTTTAGTGTAATTTTCGACTTCTAAAATTTAATTTAAAATTTTTTTAAATTTATTATTTAAATTAAGTACGATTATTATTTGTAGATCTCCATTTAAGAATTACCCAAATAAAAATATAATTTAATGTTGAAAATAAAATTAAAATTAAATTGTTACGAAAACTCTGAAAAATATTTATATTTAAAAAAAATTAAATATTTAGTTAAACCATTTGACCCAAATCTTTTTGATAACAATCAGGAAGTGAACAAATAACTTGACTAAAAAATAATAAAAAAATATTTTTAAAATAATATAATTACGTTTTTGGTATAGAAATACATATTTGCCAACATAACCAAAGAATATAAAATGAATAAATTGTTGAAATTAAAATTGAAAAATAAACAATTAAACGTGAATTTTTGTTAACAGAAAAACTATAAAAATAAATTTAAGTTTAATTTAATTAAAAAATAATAATAATATTTATAAAAATAGTTTACTCTGTCAAATGCAATAAAACAATTAAAATATTATTAGACAATTTTTCGAATTAATTTTTAATTTAATAAATTCTTATTTTTTAAAATAATATTTGTTTAGTTAAATATGATTAATTGGAATCAACTTTATATTGTGATAGACTAATTATTATATAATTAGATAATCGCCAATATAGCTATATCTATAATGGTGATTTTTCTGTTTTTAAATCCAAACTTTCAATTATTTAATATTTTAATTTTTAAAATATATATTCCTACATAAATAATTTTTTATAAAAACAAACGTAATTGGAAAAAGAACAGACAGAAGACGATAATTCTTCTAATCTGTTGATTATTTTTATTTATCATGCATAAGTATTTAAACTTCCAACAAACTTAATTTATTATTTTTATTTTTTTAGTGTCAGATTAAGATTTATTTAAAATTTAGAGCCTAAAAAGTAATTTATTTATTTAATTATTCGTTGATGGATCTTTTTTTTTCTATTCTAATTTTGTATTCATAAAATATTTTTTTATGTTTTAAAATTACTTTAAATAATCTTCAAATAATCCAGGGCAAGGACAGCAGCTACAAGTCCCTGCACAACAGGCTGGTTGTTGTTTAGTTACATAAATTAACATTATAAAAACTAATAAAATTATAAAAATTTGTTTTATCATTTATAATATTAATATTTGATTAAATAATATAAGAATGTTTATAAATTGTATATAAGCATGAGGATTTATATAAACTAACAAAACTATTTTTTAAAATTTTTTGTTTATAATAAAAATTTATTTACGTGGAAATATTATATAAGATATTTCACTAAATTTATTTAATTTAGGCAACATTATTTAATTTTTATTTTTCCTAAATACATCATTAAAGGAACAAAGTATTATTATCTATTTATAAAAAAATTTAAAATAAATATCAAACAATAAATACGTTGCATAATCGACAAGTTAAGGAGAAACAAGTACATAAAAAATATTCTAAAATAATTTTTTTATTTTTCATTTCCAGTTATTTTTATTTACTTTATTATATGTAAATATGTAGTAAATTTTATCAAAATATTTTTTGAAAATATTTACTTTAATAATTCAAGATATTCCTTTACTTATTCCGAATTAAAAAAAAATTTAATGCCTAGGATGCATAAAACAAAATAAAAGACTTCTAACAGAAACAGCTTCTGTCACATCAGGCCAACTATTTGATCCTGCAGATCCGCGATTTTTGGGAATTGAATCAGCAAGATTTAGGCAACACACCCTGACTTTTCTATTTTGGGTGTTTTTTACTAGACCAATACTCATAAACTCATCAATCTTAGCTTCAGCTAATAAATTATTATATAAATATTCATACTCAGGATGATACGTAGAAATCGATTGGTATGTATTTTTTAAATATGTTTTGGGCAATAAAAATCATTTTTTAATATTCTTAGCACACTATTTAATTTCATACATTTGTTAAATTAATAAAAATATGATTTTAAACATTTTATTATTTTTTAATGCAAAAAATTAAAATTTTATTTATAGTATTTTTATTGGTAAAAGTAACTCTCACACTGCAAAAACAATTTATTGTTTATTTGAAAACATGGGAATTTTTGTAAATAATATTTTTAATTTTTTAATAAATTATTTTTTTAAGATTATTAAGCTCTTTCTTTGGATGGTTATATCGATAATATTATTCAATCAGGCCTAATAATATAATTAGGTATTTATTTATTAAAAATTACTGTCGTCATTATTTTTTTCCAGTATTAAAATTTAAAAAAAAAATTCATTAGCCTGGGTGGTATTAAATAATTAAATCTTCTGTGTGGTATATTTTGTAAATACAAATATTTATTTTTAATTAGGAAAAACTAGTTAAAATAAATTTGGACAAAAGTATTATGTATATAAATATTTTAAATTATTTCTAGATATTCTTTCTTTACAGCACCACCCATTTTGTCGCGAGTACTTAACATTATAAATTGGATAAAATTGCTGAATGGATATATTATAAATCTATTAAGCAAAGCACTTACAAAAGAAGAGAATAGGGGAAGTTGATTGGGATTAACAAAAATTACAAAATAATGTGAAGAAAACGTTCATCAACTTATGAGTGATTTTTAAAACATTTTTTTGTAATTTTTCAGTTAAAAATTCTTCCAATTAAAGAATATTTAAAATGTTAAACAACACTGACTATTTGTTTTCAACAAGTGATAAATTATCATGTTTGATACTTATAATGTGTAATATTTTTTTGCTAATATTAATACGTCCACTATATAAATTTTCAAAAGAAAAGATTCCACTCTTGATTTTGTTTAGTAAGGTACTATGTTAAATATTTAAAAAATTTATTCAACCTAAGCACAGTTTAATGTTTCAAGTCATTCATTCATCCATCTCTCTTTATATAAATTATAAAGGGTGACCACGAACACCTTTCATTCTTATTTACTATTTACTAGTTCTTATTTTAGTAACTTCTTTTTTTACTTCAATAAATTTTGAATAAAGTTTTGATAAAATAAGTCGTCCGAAAACTTTTAAGTCAACCTATTACTTTATGATACTTGATAAAAGTTGCTGGCTTCTTGGGATTGCAAAAATAAATAAAACAAATTTTTAAATATTATTAAATTTAAGTCTTGTATTAACATCATGAGTACGTCCATTATGATTATACAATGCGTAAATAATCATCTACTTTTTTTTGTACAGCAACAATTTAAACAATTTATATTTACATACATTATACAAATTATTTACACATTTGGATTAAATGCATCATATTTACATATGGCTGTTTTGGCATTAAATCGTTTTCATGCCGTCTTCTTTATTTTTAGTTATCAGAATATATGGAACAAAAGGTATACTTTTTTGTTTATTGGGATATTTGTTCTTTCCTTCTTGTTGTATCTTAAGTTTCCTACTTAAGTACAACAGGGGTGTGTCCGAGGTTTACTGAAGAGTAGACGAGCAATAAGCAAACAGTTTATCACGTTGAAATATAGTTGTAGGCGAAGGTTGGGAAGTTGGAGATTGAGTCGAGATCGGATGATCGGATCTGGACTGGTTATTTCTTGGTGCTTATATAGTCTATTGACTAGACCGTTAAAGTGTCTATAAAAGACCACTAATCATATACAACACTTCTACAGTTTATTTTATTATTTTAATTACAGCAGAAAAAGAAAGAATTAATATTTAAAAATTTAAATTTTTAACAGAAATATTAAATACATTATTTTTACTACATGTCTTCTTTCAGTAATTTATACATCCGTAACCTTTATACAAATCTTTACAGGAGTAACCACAGGGTAACAAGGAATAATTAAATAATAAATTTTTCAGCACTTTTTAAAAGTATTTGAAAGATAGTACCAAATTCGTACTTGTACAGCAAAGTACGAGTAAGGGCAAAATTAAAGTTCACAAACACTTTTTTCACTTATGCGACAAAAGCGTGCTATGAAAATTGGGCAGTGGAAAATTGGGCAGTGAAGAAACAGTACAAAAACTTGCAATAAAATACAAAAATACATTAAAAATACATAAAAACACAAATACATCAGTAACATAACATTTTTTAAGTGTTTTTGTATTTTTCTTGTCTTTTTAATGTATTTTTGTATTTTCTTAACAAGTTTTTGTACTGTTCCTTCACTGCCCAATTTTCTGGGAGCACTAAAAAGTCTGCAAGTTTAGTCCTTTATAATACTAGCGAGTAGGTTGCCCTACGGGCAAAACTTGCGGTCTTTTTGATAAAAAGTAAAAATTAACTTAATCTTTAAGCATTATTATGAGAGGTATATTTATGCCCGGAGATTTACCTCTTTTAATTCCATTTTGTATATCTGTATTGATTTATTTGGCAGTTCTGACAAAATTTTGCTATGAATACAGTTTGTTATTTTAGACTTACTCATTAACTATCTGACTAGTATTTCCTTTTCTTATTCACATAAAATTGTCAATAGACATAAAGGCAGCAGAGCCCGGTAAGTCAGGTCACGAACGAAACTCGGTCACACTAACACTTTTGACAATTATTTCAATTGACCATTTATATGTGAATAGGAAAAGATAATCAGAGTTAAATTTACAATTATTTATTTACTAATTTATTATTTCATTTATAAAGTAATTTTAAAAAATACTCAACCATCTGGAAACGAAAATACAGCAAAAGGACGTATTATTATTTTTGTTGTATGCTTGTTTAGCATTGCTCCCTGCCCTATGTTAATTGGATTATATTATTTATTTACTATTTATAGAGGATATGCGACAAATTCAAAAGAAGACCAATCGACTTTATTTATAATTATTTTTACCATTTTTAATGCTAATTATACACTCATGCATTGCATTGAAGAACTTTGTTTAGTTATAATTTCAAAAGATTTGCGCAAATTAATTAAAAACCAATTTAAAAAAAATATTCAAACTAATATTGTAACACCACCTATTTTTGTTTTAAATAATTCACAAAATGTTAGAATTCGTCAAATTAGTGTACAACGAAATAATTTGTTAAATAATTGATTTTAGGATTGTTAATAAATTCTTCCCTGAATGTCAAAATAAAGTAAATAATTTGTAAACATAATAGTGTTATAACGGATAACGGTTACCAATTTTTTAGGTATTATTGAAATATCGATAACGGAAAATCGCGTTCTAAGCACAAAAATAGCAAATTGTCGTCATAGACTGCAAATTTAAATTAGGAATATATAGTGGACTAATATGTATTTGTTTTATACTAAACCAATAATAGGCAATAAACTGAAATTTTACCGTTGTAAAAGCAGAGCAGCCGAGTTAATTCCAGCTTTTGCTATAAAGTAACAATCGCTAAATAAAAAGAAAAGCTTTAATTTGCCTCAAATCATCTAAATTATTTCCAATCCATATCCATCCTATCGAATATTTATTTTAACTTTTTTATAGCCTTTTATACATAAATATATTATATTTAATATTTTAACATGTAGAGTTCAGTGTTCTCCCGACCGAGTTTCGGTCATGACCAAAAATGACTTGACCTGACCTGACCGAAATTTTTGGTCAGTTCAGATCATTTTTATGACCGAAAAATGTCGGTCAGTAATGTTTTGGTCATTTTCTACGTTATAAAAGTGAAACCTGACCGAAATTGCGGTCATGGTCAGGTTAGATCATTTTTGATGACCGGGAAAAGGCCGGTCAGGAGAACACTGGTAGAGTTCAATTAATTACATTTAGAAAAATTATAAAATAATTTTTTTATATTTTTTATTTTCCATTTAGAGCTACATCGGTACAAAAATATATCGAAAATCGTATACAAAATTAACGAAAATCGAAAATAAAAAAACCTTAATAATAGAAAGTCGGAAAAATTTATAAAAAGATATTGATACTTTCGCATAGTGAATTAATAAAAATTGTATTACTCTAATAATTATCGTCTAAATTTTTTAATATTTTGCTCTATATATCTTTTATTTAGATTATTAGTTTATAACAACTAATTTGAGATATAAAATAGTTCATAAAAAATAGTGAATTTATAAATTTTAGAAATTCATTGTTTAGCAAAAATTAAAAAGAAAAATTATTTTTTTATTTAAATAAATAGGAAATGTGAAGCATTTTCAGTGGTTTAATGAAAATACAATTAAAAAAATTTTTTTTTATATTTAAATTTTATAAAATAATAAAAAAATTATAATTCACCAAGCTTGTTTTGTTTGTATTTTATTCTTTTGATTTGAAGGTAATGTTCCCTCTAACTGATTTAATTTATTATGTTCATATTTAACAAAAGGAGATGTTCCACCAATTCCAGTCGTTGAAGCTTTTTTATTACAGAAACGATTTAAAGCTGTTTTATAGTCAGTACTAAATTTACTTTTAATATAATTTTAATTTATTTATTTATTTACCTAAAAATGTACAAAACAGGTAAATTACAAGAAATTACAAAATTACTGATACATCCAAGTATTGAAGTTATATAAAATATTTGGATATCATTAAATGAAAAAATAGGCAAAGTAAAATGAACAAATGAATTTAACATCCATCTTTATTAATTATAAAATTATTAATTTTTTATTTATAATTACCCAGTAAGAACCATTGTCATAATAACTGATAAAGATTTAAACACTTTTTTAGTGTAATTTTCGACTTCTAAAATTTAATTTAAAATTTTTTTAAATTTATTATTTAAATTAAGTACGATTATTATTTGTAGATCTCCATTTAAGAATTACCCAAATAAAAATATAATTTAATGTTGAAAATAAAATTAAAATTAAATTGTTACGAAAACTCTGAAAAATATTTATATTTAAAAAAAATTAAATATTTAGTTAAACCATTTGACCCAAATCTTTTTGATAACAATCAGGAAGTGAACAAATAACTTGACTAAAAAATAATAAAAAAATATTTTTAAAATAATATAATTACGTTTTTGGTATAGAAATACATATTTGCCAACATAACCAAAGAATATAAAATGAATAAATTGTTGAAATTAAAATTGAAAAATAAACAATTAAACGTGAATTTTTGTTAACAGAAAAACTATAAAAATAAATTTAAGTTTAATTTAATTAAAAAATAATAATAATATTTATAAAAATAGTTTACTCTGTCAAATGCAATAAAACAATTAAAATATTATTAGACAATTTTTCGAATTAATTTTTAATTTAATAAATTCTTATTTTTTAAAATAATATTTGTTTAGTTAAATATGATTAATTGGAATCAACTTTATATTGTGATAGACTAATTATTATATAATTAGATAATCGCCAATATAGCTATATCTATAATGGTGATTTTTCTGTTTTTAAATCCAAACTTTCAATTATTTAATATTTTAATTTTTAAAATATATATTCCTACATAAATAATTTTTTATAAAAACAAACGTAATTGGAAAAAGAACAGACAGAAGACGATCAAATCCAATAAAAAATGTTCCACATAAACTCATAGTTATAGATAAAATTGAATAAATCATTAAATAAAAACAAATATCCAAATTAATAAAATTAATACCAGTTAAAACAATATACATTGAAATTGAATTACTTGTTTGATAAATTGAAGTAAATAAAGCATCTATAGCTATTAAATAATTACAGCTACTATTTAATGATCTGAGAGAGAGAGAGAGAGAAAATAAATATTATAATTAAAGTTTAAGTGTCTTAAAACTTAAAAAACTATAAACTTAAAATATCACACAAATATTTTGAGGATTAAATATCTGACCTAACTCCCATATTCTGACCAATTCCTCATATTTTTAAAAAACACTTAAGGGAATATATTCACTTTGATTTATATAAATATTAATTAATTTACTTGTCTTTAATAGTTATCCAAAATAATAAAAAATTAAATAAAGATCCAATAATAGAAATTGACCAACGAATTCCAACAAATATTATTAAAATTAAAGAAGGTCCAGAATTTGAATAAATATCATAAAGAGTTATTGTTGGTAATTTATTATTATTTATAGGTGATTGTAATGTTGAAGATAATATTGAAGTATTATCATTTAAAGACATTTTAATTAATTTATAAAATTATTTTCAAGAATTTTTTTATTGTTTTGAATGATAGTGCAATACCTGTTAATTTAATATTAATTTTTTTAATTTTTTCTAAATGTAACAAAATAAGAATATTACTTAATAAACTCACACAAATTAAATATCAGAATAAAAAATGTAATATAATATTATAACACTATTATTTTAAAATAATTATTTTATATATTTTTGTTTAGATTTTCTTTAAAATAATAAATAATTTTTAGAAAAATTTTTTAACACGCAAAGATAAATTTTTTAAGATTTGCAGTTTATATAATTCTTAATAAAATTAAACCTTAAAATAATTTTTTATATTTAAATAATTATTTATTTTAAACAAAAAAAGTTAAACAATAAAATATTAATACATTATTTTGCAATAAATTTAAATATTTATTCTTAATTTAAAATTAAAAAATATTTTTTTTTAATAATTTAAAGAAAAATAAATTAAAGAAATAATTAATTTTTATTTTTACTTTTTTAGATTCAAAAGCGTCATATTTTTTGTTTAAATAAATTTTTATTGTTTCCGAATAATCTTTTATGAATTACAAGGCGATGGAGGAAATTGTCACGTTTATAGTTTGTGACTGTTTTTTATATTTTTTAAATTTAAATATTATATAAACTCTAAAATATATTATTAGAATAGAAGAAAAACAATTAGTTCGTGTTGGCCTGTTACAAGTTTTGGTTGTACCAGAATCAAACTTTAAAAAAAAATATTTAAATTAATTAATTAATACAAATGTGGTCATTTCAATGTAAACATTTAATGATATAAATTATTAAAAATGTTTAAAAAAATACGTTTGAAGTAGAAAATTAAGATTAAATGAGAAAAATATTATCACGTAACAATTCTTTACTTAGCAATATATTGAAAATTAAAAAAAATATTTTTAAATTGTATAAAATAATTATTATTTTAATTAATAATTTAAATAGTTTAATATAAAAGTAATTAGGTATTTAAATAAGAGTTAAAAAGCTTAATAGGTATTTAAATTTTATATTAAAAAGTAACATTTTTGTGAGATTAACTAGATATTAAATGAGATTTTTTTGTAAACAAAAAATATAATCTAAAATTTTTAAAAATAAATTTTATAAATTAATTAAAATGTCTTTAAATGATAATACTTCAATATTATCTTCAACATTACAATCACCTATAAATAATAATAAATTACCAACAATAACTCTTTATGATATTTATTCAAATTCTGGACCTTCTTTAATTTTAATAATATTTGTTGGAATTCGTTGGTCAATTTCTATTATTGGATCTTTATTTAATTTTTTATTATTTTGGATAACTATTAAAGACAAGTAAATTAATTAATATTTATATAAATCAAAGTGAATATATTCCCTTAAGTGTTTTTTAAAAATATGAGGAATTGGTCAGAATATGGGAGTTAGGTCAGATATTTAATCCTCAAAATATTTGTGTGATATTTTAAGTTTATAGTTTTTTAAGTTTTAAGACACTTAAACTTTAATTATAATATTTATTTTCTCTCTCTCTCTCTCTCAGATCATTAAATAGTAGCTGTAATTATTTAATAGCTATAGATGCTTTATTTACTTCAATTTATCAAACAAGTAATTCAATTTCAATGTATATTGTTTTAACTGGTATTAATTTTATTAATTTGGATATTTGTTTTTATTTAATGATTTATTCAATTTTATCTATAACTATGAGTTTATGTGGAACATTTTTTATTGGATTTGATCGTCTTCTGTCTGTTCTTTTTCCAATTACGTTTGTTTTTATAAAAAATTATTTATGTAGGAATATATATTTTAAAAATTAAAATATTAAATAATTGAAAGTTTGGATTTAAAAACAGAAAAATCACCATTATAGATATAGCTATATTGGCGATTATCTAATTATATAATAATTAGTCTATCACAATATAAAGTTGATTCCAATTAATCATATTTAACTAAACAAATATTATTTTAAAAAATAAGAATTTATTAAATTAAAAATTAATTCGAAAAATTGTCTAATAATATTTTAATTGTTTTATTGCATTTGACAGAGTAAACTATTTTTATAAATATTATTATTATTTTTTAATTAAATTAAACTTAAATTTATTTTTATAGTTTTTCTGTTAACAAAAATTCACGTTTAATTGTTTATTTTTCAATTTTAATTTCAACAATTTATTCATTTTATATTCTTTGGTTATGTTGGCAAATATGTATTTCTATACCAAAAACGTAATTATATTATTTTAAAAATATTTTTTTATTATTTTTTAGTCAAGTTATTTGTTCACTTCCTGATTGTTATCAAAAAGATTTGGGTCAAATGGTTTAACTAAATATTTAATTTTTTTTAAATATAAATATTTTTCAGAGTTTTCGTAACTCAATTATTATAATTGGATTTTCAACATTAAATTATATTTTTATTTGGGTAATTCTTAAATGGAGATCTACAAATAATAATCGTACTTAATTTAAATAATAAATTTAAAAAAATTTTAAATTAAATTTTAGAAGTCGAAAATTACACTAAAAAAGTGTTTAAATCTTTATCAGTTATTATGACAATGGTTCTTACTGGGTAATTATAAATAAAAAATTAATAATTTTATAATTAATAAAGATGGATGTTAAATTCATTTGTTCATTTTACTTTGCCTATTTTTTCATTTAATGATATCCAAATATTTTATATAACTTCAATACTTGGATGTATCAGTAATTTTGTAATTTCTTGTAATTTACCTGTTTTGTACATTTTTAGGTAAATAAATAAATAAATTAAAATTATATTAAAAGTAAATTTAGTACTGACTATAAAACAGCTTTAAATCGTTTCTGTAATAAAAAAGCTTCAACGACTGGAATTGGTGGAACATCTCCTTTTGTTAAATATGAACATAATAAATTAAATCAGTTAGAGGGAACATTACCTTCAAATCAAAAGAATAAAATACAAACAAAACAAGCTTGGTGAATTATAATTTTTTTATTATTTTATAAAATTTAAATATAAAAAAAAATTTTTTTAATTGTATTTTCATTAAACCACTGAAAATGCTTCACATTTCCTATTTATTTAAATAAAAAAATAATTTTTCTTTTTAATTTTTGCTAAACAATGAATTTCTAAAATTTATAAATTCACTATTTTTTATGAACTATTTTATATCTCAAATTAGTTGTTATAAACTAATAATCTAAATAAAAGATATATAGAGCAAAATATTAAAAAATTTAGACGATAATTATTAGAGTAATACAATTTTTATTAATTCACTATGCGAAAGTATCAATATCTTTTTATAAATTTTTCCGACTTTCTATTATTAAGGTTTTTTTATTTTCGATTTTCGTTAATTTTGTATACGATTTTCGATATATTTTTGTACCGATGTAGCTCTAAATGGAAAATAAAAAATATAAAAAAATTATTTTATAATTTTTCTAAATGTAATTAATTGAACTCTACCAGTGTTCTCCTGACCGGCCTTTTCCCGGTCATCAAAAATGATCTAACCTGACCATGACCGCAATTTCGGTCAGGTTTCACTTTTATAACGTAGAAAATGACCAAAACATTACTGACCGACATTTTTCGGTCATAAAAATGATCTGAACTGACCAAAAATTTCGGTCAGGTCAGGTCAAGTCATTTTTGGTCATGACCGAAACTCGGTCGGGAGAACACTGAACTCTACATGTTAAAATATTAAATATAATATATTTATGTATAAAAGGCTATAAAAAAGTTAAAATAAATATTCGATAGGATGGATATGGATTGGAAATAATTTAGATGATTTGAGGCAAATTAAAGCTTTTCTTTTTATTTAGCGATTGTTACTTTATAGCAAAAGCTGGAATTAACTCGGCTGCTCTGCTTTTACAACGGTAAAATTTCAGTTTATTGCCTATTATTGGTTTAGTATAAAACAAATACATATTAGTCCACTATATATTCCTAATTTAAATTTGCAGTCTATGACGACAATTTGCTATTTTTGTGCTTAGAACGCGATTTTCCGTTATCGATATTTCAATAATACCTAAAAAATTGGTAACCGTTATCCGTTATAACACTATTATGTTTACAAATTATTTACTTTATTTTGACATTCAGGGAAGAATTTATTAACAATCCTAAAATCAATTATTTAACAAATTATTTCGTTGTACACTAATTTGACGAATTCTAACATTTTGTGAATTATTTAAAACAAAAATAGGTGGTGTTACAATATTAGTTTGAATATTTTTTTTAAATTGGTTTTTAATTAATTTGCGCAAATCTTTTGAAATTATAACTAAACAAAGTTCTTCAATGCAATGCATGAGTGTATAATTAGCATTAAAAATGGTAAAAATAATTATAAATAAAGTCGATTGGTCTTCTTTTGAATTTGTCGCATATCCTCTATAAATAGTAAATAAATAATATAATCCAATTAACATAGGGCAGGGAGCAATGCTAAACAAGCATACAACAAAAATAATAATACGTCCTTTTGCTGTATTTTCGTTTCCAGATGGTTGAGTATTTTTTAAAATTACTTTATAAATGAAATAATAAATTAGTAAATAAATAATTGTAAATTTAACTCTGATTATCTTTTCCTATTCACATATAAATGGTCAATTGAAATAATTGTCAAAAGTGTTAGTGTGACCGAGTTTCGTTCGTGACCTGACTTACCGGGCTCTGCTGCCTTTATGTCTATTGACAATTTTATGTGAATAAGAAAAGGAAATACTAGTCAGATAGTTAATGAGTAAGTCTAAAATAACAAACTGTATTCATAGCAAAATTTTGTCAGAACTGCCAAATAAATCAATACAGATATACAAAATGGAATTAAAAGAGGTAAATCTCCGGGCATAAATATACCTCTCATAATAATGCTTAAAGATTAAGTTAATTTTTACTTTTTATCAAAAAGACCGCAAGTTTTGCCCGTAGGGCAACCTACTCGCTAGTATTATAAAGGACTAAACTTGCAGACTTTTTAGTGCTCCCAGAAAATTGGGCAGTGAAGGAACAGTACAAAAACTTGTTAAGAAAATACAAAAATACATTAAAAAGACAAGAAAAATACAAAAACACTTAAAAAATGTTATGTTACTGATGTATTTGTGTTTTTATGTATTTTTAATGTATTTTTGTATTTTATTGCAAGTTTTTGTACTGTTTCTTCACTGCCCAATTTTCCACTGCCCAATTTTCATAGCACGCTTTTGTCGCATAAGTGAAAAAAGTGTTTGTGAACTTTAATTTTGCCCTTACTCGTACTTTGCTGTACAAGTACGAATTTGGTACTATCTTTCAAATACTTTTAAAAAGTGCTGAAAAATTTATTATTTAATTATTCCTTGTTACCCTGTGGTTACTCCTGTAAAGATTTGTATAAAGGTTACGGATGTATAAATTACTGAAAGAAGACATGTAGTAAAAATAATGTATTTAATATTTCTGTTAAAAATTTAAATTTTTAAATATTAATTCTTTCTTTTTCTGCTGTAATTAAAATAATAAAATAAACTGTAGAAGTGTTGTATATGATTAGTGGTCTTTTATAGACACTTTAACGGTCTAGTCAATAGACTATATAAGCACCAAGAAATAACCAGTCCAGATCCGATCATCCGATCTCGACTCAATCTCCAACTTCCCAACCTTCGCCTACAACTATATTTCAACGTGATAAACTGTTTGCTTATTGCTCGTCTACTCTTCAGTAAACCTCGGACACACCCCTGTTGTACTTAAGTAGGAAACTTAAGATACAACAAGAAGGAAAGAACAAATATCCCAATAAACAAAAAAGTATACCTTTTGTTCCATATATTCTGATAACTAAAAATAAAGAAGACGGCATGAAAACGATTTAATGCCAAAACAGCCATATGTAAATATGATGCATTTAATCCAAATGTGTAAATAATTTGTATAATGTATGTAAATATAAATTGTTTAAATTGTTGCTGTACAAAAAAAAGTAGATGATTATTTACGCATTGTATAATCATAATGGACGTACTCATGATGTTAATACAAGACTTAAATTTAATAATATTTAAAAATTTGTTTTATTTATTTTTGCAATCCCAAGAAGCCAGCAACTTTTATCAAGTATCATAAAGTAATAGGTTGACTTAAAAGTTTTCGGACGACTTATTTTATCAAAACTTTATTCAAAATTTATTGAAGTAAAAAAAGAAGTTACTAAAATAAGAACTAGTAAATAGTAAATAAGAATGAAAGGTGTTCGTGGTCACCCTTTATAATTTATATAAAGAGAGATGGATGAATGAATGACTTGAAACATTAAACTGTGCTTAGGTTGAATAAATTTTTTAAATATTTAACATAGTACCTTACTAAACAAAATCAAGAGTGGAATCTTTTCTTTTGAAAATTTATATAGTGGACGTATTAATATTAGCAAAAAAATATTACACATTATAAGTATCAAACATGATAATTTATCACTTGTTGAAAACAAATAGTCAGTGTTGTTTAACATTTTAAATATTCTTTAATTGGAAGAATTTTTAACTGAAAAATTACAAAAAAATGTTTTAAAAATCACTCATAAGTTGATGAACGTTTTCTTCACATTATTTTGTAATTTTTGTTAATCCCAATCAACTTCCCCTATTCTCTTCTTTTGTAAGTGCTTTGCTTAATAGATTTATAATATATCCATTCAGCAATTTTATCCAATTTATAATGTTAAGTACTCGCGACAAAATGGGTGGTGCTGTAAAGAAAGAATATCTAGAAATAATTTAAAATATTTATATACATAATACTTTTGTCCAAATTTATTTTAACTAGTTTTTCCTAATTAAAAATAAATATTTGTATTTACAAAATATACCACACAGAAGATTTAATTATTTAATACCACCCAGGCTAATGAATTTTTTTTTTAAATTTTAATACTGGAAAAAAATAATGACGACAGTAATTTTTAATAAATAAATACCTAATTATATTATTAGGCCTGATTGAATAATATTATCGATATAACCATCCAAAGAAAGAGCTTAATAATCTTAAAAAAATAATTTATTAAAAAATTAAAAATATTATTTACAAAAATTCCCATGTTTTCAAATAAACAATAAATTGTTTTTGCAGTGTGAGAGTTACTTTTACCAATAAAAATACTATAAATAAAATTTTAATTTTTTGCATTAAAAAATAATAAAATGTTTAAAATCATATTTTTATTAATTTAACAAATGTATGAAATTAAATAGTGTGCTAAGAATATTAAAAAATGATTTTTATTGCCCAAAACATATTTAAAAAATACATACCAATCGATTTCTACGTATCATCCTGAGTATGAATATTTATATAATAATTTATTAGCTGAAGCTAAGATTGATGAGTTTATGAGTATTGGTCTAGTAAAAAACACCCAAAATAGAAAAGTCAGGGTGTGTTGCCTAAATCTTGCTGATTCAATTCCCAAAAATCGCGGATCTGCAGGATCAAATAGTTGGCCTGATGTGACAGAAGCTGTTTCTGTTAGAAGTCTTTTATTTTGTTTTATGCATCCTAGGCATTAAATTTTTTTTTAATTCGGAATAAGTAAAGGAATATCTTGAATTATTAAAGTAAATATTTTCAAAAAATATTTTGATAAAATTTACTACATATTTACATATAATAAAGTAAATAAAAATAACTGGAAATGAAAAATAAAAAAATTATTTTAGAATATTTTTTATGTACTTGTTTCTCCTTAACTTGTCGATTATGCAACGTATTTATTGTTTGATATTTATTTTAAATTTTTTTATAAATAGATAATAATACTTTGTTCCTTTAATGATGTATTTAGGAAAAATAAAAATTAAATAATGTTGCCTAAATTAAATAAATTTAGTGAAATATCTTATATAATATTTCCACGTAAATAAATTTTTATTATAAACAAAAAATTTTAAAAAATAGTTTTGTTAGTTTATATAAATCCTCATGCTTATATACAATTTATAAACATTCTTATATTATTTAATCAAATATTAATATTATAAATGATAAAACAAATTTTTATAATTTTATTAGTTTTTATAATGTTAATTTATGTAACTAAACAACAACCAGCCTGTTGTGCAGGGACTTGTAGCTGCTGTCCTTGCCCTGGATTATTTGAAGATTATTTAAAGTAATTTTAAAACATAAAAAAATATTTTATGAATACAAAATTAGAATAGAAAAAAAAAGATCCATCAACGAATAATTAAATAAATAAATTACTTTTTAGGCTCTAAATTTTAAATAAATCTTAATCTGACACTAAAAAAATAAAAATAATAAATTAAGTTTGTTGGAAGTTTAAATACTTATGCATGATAAATAAAAATAATCAACAGATTAGAAGAATTATCAAAATTGTTATAATTTATTTTTATTTGTAAAATATTCTTATTAAATATGAATAAAATATATTTGTTTTTTTATGTAACTTTGCTGAAAAATAAATACCTAATAGCTTTTATATATTTTAAAATTGATTACTAATATTTAAAAATAAAAAATGATTTTTTCGAATCTACATATGAATAAAAATTTTTAATTTTTTGGAGAAGCAGTTTCAGTTCGACAATGAAAATAGTTTAATATTTTTTATTAATAATTACCTAATTAGATTTTACAAAAAGAAAATTAATTTTAAAACAATTTTACACCTGTACATTTACCAAATTATTGCTAAAAATTAAAAAAAAATTAAGCTAAATTTTATATATTTTTAAAAAATTCTTTAAAACATTTGAAACTTTAATCTCTTTTTCATTTGCATACTCATTATTTTTTTCAAAAATAAAAATTAACTGAGATATCAGTGTATTTCTTTAATTCATAATTTTTAATTTTTCTTTTATTTAATAATTTATATCAAAAAGAGTAAATATTTAAAAAATCTATTTATTTTGTTGGCTTTTTTAAAATTTGTAGTTAGTTGAAAATTTTTAATTATTGGTTACTTAAATAATAAAAATGATGAATTATAAACTGAAATTTGTTTAAACAACAGTTTTGTGTGGATTTTCCGGAAAATACATAAATAATTTGTATTGATTTTTTGTATTAATACAAATTTGAATTTTGCTTAATTCAACCTCTTTTTTAATTTTTTTTTCATTAAACAAAATTTCTCAAAAATGCTTAATAATTATTTAATATTAACTATTTTATTTATCTCTGTTTATTTATTAATAGCATCGGCAGCTCTTCTGCCCTATGGAAAGTTGAAAGTAAATAAAGGTCAATTGACTGGAAATAATGGACAAATAGCTACATTGAGAGGAATTTCTCTTTGGTTAAGTCAATGGATAACTGAATTTTACTCTCCTAGTGTTGTAAAGGCGATAAAGTGTTTTTATAATGGAAATGTTGTAAGTCTCTTTATATTTTTTGAGGAAAATTGTTTAATAAATTTACACAACCTTTCCTGTATATTTTATTTTGTTTTCTTGAAACTGTGAAATTTAATTTAATGTTATTTTAAATTTAAGGTTCGTGCCGCAATCGGAACTTGTTGTTCTGGTTATTTGGAAAACCCTTCTTCTGCAATTAATGCAGCTACTACCATCGGAGATGCAGCAATTGAGGTAATTTAAATTTATTGAAATATTTTATTTTTAATTTAAAGAATGGAATTTACTTTATAATTGACTGGCACGATGTAGGAAATCAAAATTGTAAAAATGACGCAGAATTTAATAATTTCATTAATAGAGCAATAAACTTTTTTACAACAATTGTCAAAAAATACAAAGGCTCACCAAATATGCTTTTAGAACTTTGGAATGAACCTGCTTCTACTTGCAGTTGGGAAAAATTGAAGCATTATTATAATGCTGTTCTTACTGTAATTAATTAGATAATTTTTGGGGAATTATAAATTTTAGGAGATTTTTTTTAATATTTTTCAATTTAACATTCCAATTTTTAAAATTTAAGGAGATTAGAAAAATTGACCCAAAAGTCGTTGTTATTCTCGGCACACCGCAACAATCTACTGGTCCAAGCAATGAGGTTATCAACAATCCAGTTATTGGAGCAAACATAATGTTCATATTTTTAAAATAATTTTTTAAATTTTTGGTAGATTACCATAAATAAATGTTTTAAATTATTTAGGTATTCTTTACATTTTTATTGTGTATCAGATCAACAACACATAAAAGATCAAAAACAAATGATTTTAAATGCAAAGGCAAAAGGATTTGGAACATTTATAACTGAATATGGTGATGCAGATTTACTCAATCTAGATTCGCTCCGACCTGAAATAATGCAGTCATTGTAAGTTAAAGATGGAATTTTTAATTATATTTAATAAAATAAAAAAATTAAAAAAAATTTTTATTAATATAAATTGGGCTTACTGAATCTAAAGCGGTAATCTTCCTGCAAGTAAATAAATAGGTTTCTACCATTTGCGTCTTCGAATTTAGATATTGCGTCAAGCTAATTAAAGATAAACTAAAAAAAATTCCTGGCCAGCTTTAAAATTACCGAACTAAATTTTGAATTTTATATAAAACATTCTAGCTGGCAATTTATGGACCAAAACCATATTTCCTATGCAAAATGGTCACTTACAAATAAAGATGAAGTTTATTCATTAATGCTGCCATGGTGTTCAACAATAAATTGAAACACTTGAAATGTTTCAACAATAAATTGAAACACTTGAAATGTTTCAACAATAAATTGAAACACTTGAAATGTTTCAACAATAAATTGAAACACTTGAAATGTTTCAACAATAAATTGAAACACTTGAAATGTTTCAACAATAAATTGAAACACTTGAAATGTTTCAACAATAAATTGAAACACTTGAAATGTTTCAACAATAAATTGAAACACTTGAAATTTTTCAACAATAAATTGAAACACTTGAATTGTTTCAACAATAAATTGAAACACTTGAAATGTTTCAACAATAAATTGAAACACTTGAAATGTTTCAACAATAAATTGAAACACTTGAAATGTTTCAACAATAAATTGAAACACTTGAATTGTTTCAACAATAAATTGAAACACTTGAAATGTTTCAACAATAAATTGAAACACTTGAAATGTTTCAACAATAAATTGAAACACTTGAAATGTTTCAACAATAAATTGAAACACTTGAAATGTTTCAACAATAAATTGAAACACTTGAAATGTTTCAACAATAAATTGAAACACTTGAAATGTTTCAACAATAAATTGAAACACTTGAAATGTTTCAACAATAAATTGAAACACTTGAAATGTTTCAACAATAAATTGAAACACTTGAAATGTTTCAACAATAAATTGAAACACTTGAAATGTTTCAACAATAAATTGAAACACTTGAAATGTTTCAACAATAAATTGAAACACTTGAAATGTTTCAACAATAAATTGAAACACTTGAAATGTTTCAACAATAAATTGAAACACTTGAAATGTTTCAACAATAAATTGAAACACTTGAAATGTTTCAACAATAAATTGAAACACTTGAAATGTTTCAACAATAAATTGAAACACTTGAAATGTTTCAACAATTTATGAAAAATATTTTTGTTTTAATTATTTAAAGTCAATAGAATCCAAATTTATAAAAGCAACTTTTTTTATAAACTATGTACATAGTACTTCTAATTTTGTATTATAATATTATTTACAAAACATCCAAAGCAAAATATTAAAAAAATTTACACGTAATTATTAGGACATTTAAAATTTTTATAATTCTAATTGGAAATGATCATATTGTATATAAAATTTCTGTTCTCTGGCGACTGTTATAATATAACTGGAAATCTAAAATCAACGAGAATTTGTTTGCACGTTAAGTGATAGAATTAATTAGAGATGAGAATTATTTTTTTATACGAGAAATTATTTTCACAGCGACACTTATAATTAAATATTATCTATCAATGTATATATTCAAGAGAAATTAGGTTAATGATATGTGCTTCAACAATAAATTGAAACACTTGAAATGTTTCAACAATAAATTGAAACACTTGAAATGTTTCAACAATAAATTGAAACACTTGAAATGTTTCAACAAGAAATTGAAACACTTGAAATGTTTCAACAATAAATTGAAACACTTGAAATGTTTCAACAATAAATTGAAACACTTGAAATGTTTCAACAATAAATTGAAACACTTGAAATGTTTCAACAATAAATTGAAACACTTGAAATGTTTCAACAATAAATTGAAACACTTGAAATGTTTCAACAATAAATTGAAACACTTGAAATGTTTCAACAAGAAATTGAAACACTTGAAATGTTTCAACAATAAATTGAAACACTTGAAATGTTTCAACAAGAAATTGAAACACTTGAAATGTTTCAACAATAAATTGAAACACTTGAAATGTTTCAACAATAAATTGAAACACTTGAAATGTTTCAACAATAAATTGAAACACTTGAAATGTTTCAACAATAAATTGAAACACTTGAAATGTTTCAACAATAAATTGAAACACTTGAAATGTTTCAACAAGAAATTGAAACACTTGAAATGTTTCAACAAGAAATTGAAACACTTGAAATGTTTCAACAATAAATTGAAACACTTGAAATGTTTCAACAATAAATTGAAACACTTGAAATGTTTCAACAATAAATTGAAACACTTGAATTGTTTCAACAATAAATTGAAACACTTGAAATGTTTCAACAATAAATTGAAACACTTGAAATGTTTCAACAATAAATTGAAACACTTGAAATGTTTCAACAATAAATTGAAACACTTGAAATGTTTCAACAATAAATTGAAACACTTGAAATGTTTCAACAATAAATTGAAACACTTGAAATGTTTCAACAATAAATTGAAACACTTGAATTGTTTCAACAATAAATTGAAACACTTGAATTGTTTCAACAATAAATTGAAACACTTGAATTGTTTCAACAATAAATTGAAACACTTGAATTGTTTCAACAATAAATTGAAACACTTTAAATGTTTCAACAATAAATTGAAACACTTGAAATGTTTCAACAATAAATTGAAACACTTGAAATGTTTCAACAATAAATTGAAACACTTGAAATGTTTCAACAATAAATTGAAACACTTGAAATGTTTCAACAATAAATTGAAACACTTGAAATGTTTCAACAATAAATTGAAACACTTGAAATTTTTCAACAATAAATTGAAACACTTGAATTGTTTCAACAATAAATTGAAACACTTGAAATGTTTCAACAATAAATTGAAACACTTGAAATGTTTCAACAATAAATTGAAACACTTGAAATGTTTCAACAATAAATTGAAACACTTGAAATGTTTCAACAATAAATTGAAACACTTGAAATGTTTCAACAATAAATTGAAACACTTGAAATGTTTCAACAATAAATTGAAACACTTGAAATGTTTCAACAATAAATTGAAACACTTGAAATGTTTCAACAATAAATTGAAACACTTGAAATGTTTCAACAATAAATTGAAACACTTGAAATGTTTCAACAATAAATTGAAACACTTGAAATGTTTCAACAATAAATTGAAACACTTGAAATGTTTCAACAATAAATTGAAACACTTGAAATGTTTCAACAATTTATGAAAAATATTTTTGTTTTAATTATTTAAAGTCAATAGAATCCAAATTTATAAAAGCAACTTTTTTTATAAACTATGTACATAGTACTTCTAATTTTGTATTATAATATTATTTACAAAACATCCAAAGCAAAATATTAAAAAAATTTACACGTAATTATTAGGACATTTAAAATTTTTATAATTCTAATTGGAAATGATCATATTGTATATAAAATTTCTGTTCTCTGGCGACTGTTATAATATAACTGGAAATCTAAAATCAACGAGAATTTGTTTGCACGTTAAGTGATAGAATTAATTAGAGATGAGAATTATTTTTTTATACGAGAAATTATTTTCACAGCGACACTTATAATTAAATATTATCTATCAATGTATATATTCAAGAGAAATTAGGTTAATGATATGTGTTTCAACAATAAATTGAAACACTTGAAATGTTTCAACAATAAATTGAAACACTTGAAATGTTTCAACAATAAATTGAAACACTTGAAATGTTTCAACAATAAATTGAAACACTTGAAATGTTTCAACAATAAATTGAAACACTTGAAATGTTTCAACAAGAAATTGAAATACTTGAAATGTTTCAACAATTTATGAAAAATATTTTTGTTTTAATTATTTAAAGTCAATAGAATCCAAATTTATAAAAGCAACTTTTTTTATAAACTATGTACATAGTACTTCTAATTTTGTATTATAATATTATTTACAAAACATCCAAAGCAAAATATTAAAAAAATTTACACGTAATTATTAGGACATTTAAAATTTTTATAATTCTAATTGGAAATAATCATATTGTATATAAAATTTCTGTTCTCTGGCGACTGTTATAATATAACTGGAAATCTAAAATCAACGAGAATTTGTTTGCACGTTGTGATAGAATTAATTAGAGATGAGAATTATTTTTTTATACGAGAAATTATTTTCACAGCGACACTTATAATTAAATATTATCTATCAATGTATATATTCAAGAGAAATTAGGTTAATGATATGTGCTTCAACAATAAATTGAAACACTTGAAATGTTTCAACAATAAATTGAAACACTTGAAATGTTTCAACAATAAATTGAAACACTTGAAATGTTTCAACAATAAATTGAAACACTTGAAATGTTTCAACAATAAATTGAAACACTTGAAATGTTTCAACAATAAATTGAAACACTTGAAATGTTTCAACAATAAATTGAAACACTTGAAATGTTTCAACAATAAATTGAAACACTTGAAATGTTTCAACAATAAATTGAAACACTTGAAATGTTTCAACAATAAATTGAAACACTTGAAATGTTTCAACAATAAATTGAAACACTTGAAATGTTTCAACAATAAATTGAAACACTTGAAATGTTTCAACAATAAATTGAAACATTTGAAATGTTTCAACAATTTATGAAATATATTTTTGTTTTAATTATTTAAAGTCAATAGAATCCAAATTTATAAAAGCAACTTTTTTTATAAACTATGTACATAGTACTTCTAATTTTGTATTATAATATTATTTACAAAACATCCAAAGCAAAATATTAAAAAAATTTACACGTAATTATTAGGACATTTAAAATTTTTATAATTCTAATTGGAAATAATCATATTGTATATAAAATTTCTGTTCTCTGGCGACTGTTATAATATAACTGGAAATCTAAAATCAACGAGAATTTGTTTGCACGTTGTGATAGAATTAATTAGAGATGAGAATTATTTTTTTATACGAGAAATTATTTTCACAGCGACACTTATAATTAAATATTATCTATCAATGTATATATTCAAGAGAAATTAGGTTAATGATATGTGCTTCAACAATAAATTGAAACACTTGAAATGTTTCAACAATAAATTGAA
The DNA here is from genome assembly GCA_015183035.1 of Meloidogyne chitwoodi. Lineage (NCBI taxonomy): Eukaryota > Metazoa > Nematoda > Chromadorea > Rhabditida > Meloidogynidae > Meloidogyne > Meloidogyne chitwoodi. The sequence continues at coordinate 673,447 of JACZZP010000004.1, read as the reverse complement.
ACACTTGAAATGTTTCAACAATAAATTGAAACACTTGAAATGTTTCAACAAGAAATTGAAACACTTGAAATGTTTCAACAATAAATTGAAACACTTGAAATGTTTCAACAATAAATTGAAACACTTGAAATGTTTCAACAATAAATTGAAACACTTGAAATGTTTCAACAATAAATTGAAACACTTGAAATGTTTCAACAATAAATTGAAACACTTGAAATGTTTCAACAAGAAATTGAAACACTTGAAATGTTTCAACAATAAATTGAAACACTTGAAATGTTTCAACAAGAAATTGAAACACTTGAAATGTTTCAACAATAAATTGAAACACTTGAAATGTTTCAACAATAAATTGAAACACTTGAAATGTTTCAACAATAAATTGAAACACTTGAAATGTTTCAACAATAAATTGAAACACTTGAAATGTTTCAACAATAAATTGAAACACTTGAAATGTTTCAACAAGAAATTGAAACACTTGAAATGTTTCAACAATAAATTGAAACACTTGAAATGTTTCAACAATAAATTGAAACACTTGAAATGTTTCAACAATAAATTGAAACACTTGAAATGTTTCAACAATAAATTGAAACACTTGAAATGTTTCAACAAGAAATTGAAACACTTGAAATGTTTCAACAATAAATTGAAACACTTGAAATGTTTCAACAAGAAATTGAAACACTTGAAATGTTTCAACAATAAATTGAAACACTTGAAATGTTTCAACAATAAATTGAAACACTTGAAATGTTTCAACAATAAATTGAAACACTTGAAATGTTTCAACAATAAATTGAAACACTTGAAATGTTTCAACAATAAATTGAAACACTTGAAATGTTTCAACAAGAAATTGAAACACTTGAAATGTTTCAACAAGAAATTGAAACACTTGAAATGTTTCAACAATAAATTGAAACACTTGAAATGTTTCAACAAGAAATTGAAACACTTGAAATGTTTCAACAATAAATTGAAACACTTGAAATGTTTCAACAATAAATTGAAACACTTGAAATGTTTCAACAATAAATTGAAACACTTGAAATGTTTCAACAATAAATTGAAACACTTGAAATGTTTCAACAATAAATTGAAACACTTGAAATGTTTCAACAAGAAATTGAAATACTTGAAATGTTTCAACAATTTATGAAAAATATTTTTGTTTTAATTATTTAAAGTCAATAGAATCCAAATTTATAAAAGCAACTTTTTTTATAAACTATGTACATAGTACTTCTAATTTTGTATTATAATATTATTTACAAAACATCCAAAGCAAAATATTAAAAAAATTTACACGTAATTATTAGGACATTTAAAATTTTTATAATTCTAATTGGAAATAATCATATTGTATATAAAATTTCTGTTCTCTGGCGACTGTTATAATATAACTGGAAATCTAAAATCAACGAGAATTTGTTTGCACGTTGTGATAGAATTAATTAGAGATGAGAATTATTTTTTTATACGAGAAATTATTTTCACAGCGACACTTATAATTAAATATTATCTATCAATGTATATATTCAAGAGAAATTAGGTTAATGATATGTGCTTCAACAATAAATTGAAACACTTGAAATGTTTCAACAATAAATTGAAACACTTGAAATGTTTCAACAATAAATTGAAACACTTGAAATGTTTCAACAAGAAATTGAAACACTTGAAATGTTTCAACAATAAATTGAAACACTTGAAATGTTTCAACAATAAATTGAAACACTTGAAATGTTTCAACAATAAATTGAAACACTTGAAATGTTTCAACAATAAATTGAAACACTTGAAATGTTTCAACAATAAATTGAAACACTTGAAATGTTTCAACAAGAAATTGAAACACTTGAAATGTTTCAACAATAAATTGAAACACTTGAAATGTTTCAACAAGAAATTGAAACACTTGAAATGTTTCAACAATAAATTGAAACACTTGAAATGTTTCAACAATAAATTGAAACACTTGAAATGTTTCAACAATAAATTGAAACACTTGAAATGTTTCAACAATAAATTGAAACACTTGAAATGTTTCAACAATAAATTGAAACACTTGAAATGTTTCAACAAGAAATTGAAACACTTGAAATGTTTCAACAAGAAATTGAAACACTTGAAATGTTTCAACAATAAATTGAAACACTTGAAATGTTTCAACAAGAAATTGAAACACTTGAAATGTTTCAACAATAAATTGAAACACTTGAAATGTTTCAACAATAAATTGAAACACTTGAAATGTTTCAACAATAAATTGAAACACTTGAAATGTTTCAACAATAAATTGAAACACTTGAAATGTTTCAACAATAAATTGAAACACTTGAAATGTTTCAACAAGAAATTGAAATACTTGAAATGTTTCAACAATTTATGAAAAATATTTTTGTTTTAATTATTTAAAGTCAATAGAATCCAAATTTATAAAAGCAACTTTTTTTATAAACTATGTACATAGTACTTCTAATTTTGTATTATAATATTATTTACAAAACATCCAAAGCAAAATATTAAAAAAATTTACACGTAATTATTAGGACATTTAAAATTTTTATAATTCTAATTGGAAATAATCATATTGTATATAAAATTTCTGTTCTCTGGCGACTGTTATAATATAACTGGAAATCTAAAATCAACGAGAATTTGTTTGCACGTTGTGATAGAATTAATTAGAGATGAGAATTATTTTTTTATACGAGAAATTATTTTCACAGCGACACTTATAATTAAATATTATCTATCAATGTATATATTCAAGAGAAATTAGGTTAATGATATGTGCTTCAACAATAAATTGAAACACTTGAAATGTTTCAACAATAAATTGAAACACTTGAAATGTTTCAACAATAAATTGAAACACTTGAAATGTTTCAACAATAAATTGAAACACTTGAAATGTTTCAACAATAAATTGAAACACTTGAAATGTTTCAACAATAAATTGAAACACTTGAAATGTTTCAACAATAAATTGAAACACTTGAAATGTTTCAACAATAAATTGAAACACTTGAAATGTTTCAACAATAAATTGAAACACTTGAAATGTTTCAACAATAAATTGAAACACTTGAAATGTTTCAACAATAAATTGAAACACTTGAAATGTTTCAACAATAAATTGAAACACTTGAAATGTTTCAACAATAAATTGAAACACTTGAAATGTTTCAACAATAAATTGAAACACTTGAAATGTTTCAACAATAAATTGAAACACTTGAAATGTTTCAACAAGAAATTGAAACACTTGAAATGTTTCAACAAGAAATTGAAACACTTGAAATGTTTCAACAATAAATTGAAACACTTGAAATGTTTCAACAAGAAATTGAAACACTTGAAATGTTTCAACAATAAATTGAAACACTTGAAATGTTTCAACAATAAATTGAAACACTTGAAATGTTTCAACAATAAATTGAAACACTTGAAATGTTTCAACAATAAATTGAAACACTTGAAATGTTTCAACAATAAATTGAAACACTTGAAATGTTTCAACAAGAAATTGAAATACTTGAAATGTTTCAACAATTTATGAAAAATATTTTTGTTTTAATTATTTAAAGTCAATAGAATCCAAATTTATAAAAGCAACTTTTTTTATAAACTATGTACATAGTACTTCTAATTTTGTATTATAATATTATTTACAAAACATCCAAAGCAAAATATTAAAAAAATTTACACGTAATTATTAGGACATTTAAAATTTTTATAATTCTAATTGGAAATAATCATATTGTATATAAAATTTCTGTTCTCTGGCGACTGTTATAATATAACTGGAAATCTAAAATCAACGAGAATTTGTTTGCACGTTGTGATAGAATTAATTAGAGATGAGAATTATTTTTTTATACGAGAAATTATTTTCACAGCGACACTTATAATTAAATATTATCTATCAATGTATATATTCAAGAGAAATTAGGTTAATGATATGTGCTTCAACAATAAATTGAAACACTTGAAATGTTTCAACAATAAATTGAAACACTTGAAATGTTTCAACAATAAATTGAAACACTTGAAATGTTTCAACAATAAATTGAAACACTTGAAATGTTTCAACAATAAATTGAAACACTTGAAATGTTTCAACAATAAATTGAAACACTTGAAATGTTTCAACAATAAATTGAAACACTTGAAATGTTTCAACAATAAATTGAAACACTTGAAATGTTTCAACAATAAATTGAAACACTTGAAATGTTTCAACAATAAATTGAAACACTTGAAATGTTTCAACAATAAATTGAAACACTTGAAATGTTTCAACAATAAATTGAAACACTTGAAATGTTTCAACAAGAAATTGAAACACTTGAAATGTTTCAACAAGAAATTGAAACACTTGAAATGTTTCAACAATAAATTGAAACACTTGAAATGTTTCAACAATAAATTGAAACACTTGAAATGTTTCAACAATAAATTGAAACACTTGAAATGTTTCAACAATAAATTGAAACACTTGAAATGTTTCAACAATAAATTGAAACACTTGAATTGTTTCAACAATAAATTGAAACACTTGAATTGTTTCAACAAGAAATTGAAACACTTGAATTGTTTCAACAAGAAATTGAAACACTTGAAATGTTTCAACAAGAAATTGAAACACTTGAAATGTTTCAACAAGAAATTGAAACACTTGAAATGTTTCAACAATAAATTGAAACACTTGAAATGTTTCAACAATAAATTGAAACACTTGAAATGTTTCAACAATAAATTGAAACACTTGAAATGTTTCAACAATAAATTGAAACACTTGAAATGTTTCAACAATAAATTGAAACACTTGAAATGTTTCAACAAGAAATTGAAACACTTGAGATGTTTCAACAATAAATTGAAACACTTGAAATGTTTCAACAAGAAATTGAAATACTTGAAATGTTTCAACAATTTATGAAAAATATTTTTGTTTTAATTATTTAAAGTCAATAGAATCCAAATTTATAAAAGCAACTTTTTTTATAAACTATGTACATAGTACTTCTAATTTTGTATTATAATATTATTTACAAAACATCCAAAGCAAAATATTAAAAAAATTTACACGTAATTATTAGGACATTTAAAATTTTTATAATTCTAATTGGAAATAATCATATTGTATATAAAATTTCTGTTCTCTGGCGACTGTTATAATATAACTGGAAATCTAAAATCAACGAGAATTTGTTTGCACGTTGTGATAGAATTAATTAGAGATGAGAATTATTTTTTTATACGAGAAATTATTTTCACAGCGACACTTATAATTAAATATTATCTATCAATGTATATATTCAAGAGAAATTAGGTTAATGATATGTGCTTCAACAATAAATTGAAACACTTGAAATGTTTCAACAATAAATTGAAACACTTGAAATGTTTCAACAATAAATTGAAACACTTGAAATGTTTCAACAATAAATTGAAACACTTGAAATGTTTCAACAATAAATTGAAACACTTGAAATGTTTCAACAATAAATTGAAACACTTGAAATGTTTCAACAAGAAATTGAAACACTTGAAATGTTTCAACAAGAAATTGAAACACTTGAAATGTTTCAACAATAAATTGAAACACTTGAAATGTTTCAACAATAAATTGAAACACTTGAAATGTTTCAACAATAAATTGAAACACTTGAATTGTTTCAACAATAAATTGAAACACTTGAAATGTTTCAACAATAAATTGAAACACTTGAAATGTTTCAACAATAAATTGAAACACTTGAAATGTTTCAACAATAAATTGAAACACTTGAAATGTTTCAACAATAAATTGAAACACTTGAAATGTTTCAACAATAAATTGAAACACTTGAAATGTTTCAACAATAAATTGAAACACTTGAAATGTTTCAACAAGAAATTGAAACACTTGAAATGTTTCAACAAGAAATTGAAACACTTGAAATGTTTCAACAATAAATTGAAACACTTGAAATGTTTCAACAATAAATTGAAACACTTGAAATGTTTCAACAATAAATTGAAACACTTGAATTGTTTCAACAATAAATTGAAACACTTGAAATGTTTCAACAATAAATTGAAACACTTGAAATGTTTCAACAATAAATTGAAACACTTGAAATGTTTCAACAATAAATTGAAACACTTGAAATGTTTCAACAATAAATTGAAACACTTGAAATGTTTCAACAATAAATTGAAACACTTGAAATGTTTCAACAATAAATTGAAACACTTGAAATGTTTCAACAATAAATTGAAACACTTGAAATGTTTCAACAATAAATTGAAACACTTGAAATGTTTCAACAATAAATTGAAACACTTGAAATGTTTCAACAATAAATTGAAACACTTGAAATGTTTCAACAATAAATTGAAACACTTGAAATGTTTCAACAATAAATTGAAACACTTGAAATGTTTCAACAATAAATTGAAACACTTGAAATGTTTCAACAATAAATTGAAACACTTGAAATGTTTCAACAAGAAATTGAAACACTTGAAATGTTTCAACAAGAAATTGAAACACTTGAAATGTTTCAACAATAAATTGAAACACTTGAAATGTTTCAACAATAAATTGAAACACTTGAAATGTTTCAACAATAAATTGAAACACTTGAAATGTTTCAACAATAAATTGAAACACTTGAAATGTTTCAACAATAAATTGAAACACTTGAAATGTTTCAACAATAAATTGAAACACTTGAAATGTTTCAACAATAAATTGAAACACTTGAAATGTTTCAACAATAAATTGAAACACTTGAAATGTTTCAACAATAAATTGAAACACTTGAAATGTTTCAACAATAAATTGAAACACTTGAAATGTTTCAACAATAAATTGAAACACTTGAAATGTTTCAACAAGAAATTGAAACACTTGAAATGTTTCAACAAGAAATTGAAACACTTGAAATGTTTCAACAATAAATTGAAACACTTGAAATGTTTCAACAATAAATTGAAACACTTGAAATGTTTCAACAAGAAATTGAAACACTTGAAATGTTTCAACAATAAATTGAAACACTTGAAATGTTTCAACAATAAATTGAAACACTTGAAATGTTTCAACAATAAATTGAAACACTTGAAATGTTTCAACAATAAATTGAAACACTTGAAATGTTTCAACAATAAATTGAAACACTTGAAATGTTTCAACAAGAAATTGAAATACTTGAAATGTTTCAACAATTTATGAAAAATATTTTTGTTTTAATTATTTAAAGTCAATAGAATCCAAATTTATAAAAGCAACTTTTTTTATAAACTATGTACATAGTACTTCTAATTTTGTATTATAATATTATTTACAAAACATCCAAAGCAAAATATTAAAAAAATTTACACGTAATTATTAGGACATTTAAAATTTTTATAATTCTAATTGGAAATAATCATATTGTATATAAAATTTCTGTTCTCTGGCGACTGTTATAATATAACTGGAAATCTAAAATCAACGAGAATTTGTTTGCACGTTAGTGATAGAATTAATTAGAGATGAGAATTATTTTTTTATACGAGAAATTATTTTCACAGCGACACTTATAATTAAATATTATCTATCAATGTATATATTCAAGAGAAATTAGGTTAATGATATGTGCTTCAACAATAAATTGAAACACTTGAAATGTTTCAACAATAAATTGAAACACTTGAAATGTTTCAACAATAAATTGAAACACTTGAAATGTTTCAACAATAAATTGAAACACTTGAAATGTTTCAACAATAAATTGAAACACTTGAAATGTTTCAACAATAAATTGAAACACTTGAAATGTTTCAACAATAAATTGAAACACTTGAAATGTTTCAACAATAAATTGAAACACTTGAAATGTTTCAACAATAAATTGAAACACTTGAAATGTTTCAACAATAAATTGAAACACTTGAAATGTTTCAACAATAAATTGAAACACTTGAAATGTTTCAACAATAAATTGAAACACTTGAAATGTTTCAACAATAAATTGAAACACTTGAAATGTTTCAACAATAAATTGAAACACTTGAAATGTTTCAACAATAAATTGAAACACTTGAAATGTTTCAACAATAAATTGAAACACTTGAAATGTTTCAACAAGAAATTGAAACACTTGAAATGTTTCAACAAGAAATTGAAACACTTGAAATGTTTCAACAATAAATTGAAACACTTGAAATGTTTCAACAAGAAATTGAAACACTTGAAATGTTTCAACAATAAATTGAAACACTTGAAATGTTTCAACAATAAATTGAAACACTTGAAATGTTTCAACAATAAATTGAAACACTTGAAATGTTTCAACAATAAATTGAAACACTTGAAATGTTTCAACAATAAATTGAAACACTTGAAATGTTTCAACAAGAAATTGAAATACTTGAAATGTTTCAACAATTTATGAAAAATATTTTTGTTTTAATTATTTAAAGTCAATAGAATCCAAATTTATAAAAGCAACTTTTTTTATAAACTATGTACATAGTACTTCTAATTTTGTATTATAATATTATTTACAAAACATCCAAAGCAAAATATTAAAAAAATTTACACGTAATTATTAGGACATTTAAAATTTTTATAATTCTAATTGGAAATAATCATATTGTATATAAAATTTCTGTTCTCTGGCGACTGTTATAATATAACTGGAAATCTAAAATCAACGAGAATTTGTTTGCACGTTGTGATAGAATTAATTAGAGATGAGAATTATTTTTTTATACGAGAAATTATTTTCACAGCGACACTTATAATTAAATATTATCTATCAATGTATATATTCAAGAGAAATTAGGTTAATGATATGTGCTTCAACAATAAATTGAAACACTTGAAATGTTTCAACAATAAATTGAAACACTTGAAATGTTTCAACAATAAATTGAAACACTTGAAATGTTTCAACAATAAATTGAAACACTTGAAATGTTTCAACAATAAATTGAAACACTTGAAATGTTTCAACAATAAATTGAAACACTTGAAATGTTTCAACAATAAATTGAAACACTTGAAATGTTTCAACAATAAATTGAAACACTTGAAATGTTTCAACAATAAATTGAAACACTTGAAATGTTTCAACAATAAATTGAAACACTTGAAATGTTTCAACAATAAATTGAAACACTTGAAATGTTTCAACAATAAATTGAAACACTTGAAATGTTTCAACAAGAAATTGAAACACTTGAAATGTTTCAACAAGAAATTGAAACACTTGAAATGTTTCAACAATAAATTGAAACACTTGAAATGTTTCAACAATAAATTGAAACACTTGAAATGTTTCAACAATAAATTGAAACACTTGAAATGTTTCAACAATAAATTGAAACACTTGAAATGTTTCAACAATAAATTGAAACACTTGAATTGTTTCAACAATAAATTGAAACACTTGAATTGTTTCAACAAGAAATTGAAACACTTGAATTGTTTCAACAAGAAATTGAAACACTTGAAATGTTTCAACAAGAAATTGAAACACTTGAAATGTTTCAACAAGAAATTGAAACACTTGAAATGTTTCAACAATAAATTGAAACACTTGAAATGTTTCAACAATAAATTGAAACACTTGAAATGTTTCAACAATAAATTGAAACACTTGAAATGTTTCAACAATAAATTGAAACACTTGAAATGTTTCAACAATAAATTGAAACACTTGAAATGTTTCAACAAGAAATTGAAACACTTGAGATGTTTCAACAATAAATTGAAACACTTGAAATGTTTCAACAAGAAATTGAAATACTTGAAATGTTTCAACAATTTATGAAAAATATTTTTGTTTTAATTATTTAAAGTCAATAGAATCCAAATTTATAAAAGCAACTTTTTTTATAAACTATGTACATAGTACTTCTAATTTTGTATTATAATATTATTTACAAAACATCCAAAGCAAAATATTAAAAAAATTTACACGTAATTATTAGGACATTTAAAATTTTTATAATTCTAATTGGAAATAATCATATTGTATATAAAATTTCTGTTCTCTGGCGACTGTTATAATATAACTGGAAATCTAAAATCAACGAGAATTTGTTTGCACGTTGTGATAGAATTAATTAGAGATGAGAATTATTTTTTTATACGAGAAATTATTTTCACAGCGACACTTATAATTAAATATTATCTATCAATGTATATATTCAAGAGAAATTAGGTTAATGATATGTGCTTCAACAATAAATTGAAACACTTGAAATGTTTCAACAATAAATTGAAACACTTGAAATGTTTCAACAATAAATTGAAACACTTGAAATGTTTCAACAATAAATTGAAACACTTGAAATGTTTCAACAATAAATTGAAACACTTGAAATGTTTCAACAATAAATTGAAACACTTGAAATGTTTCAACAAGAAATTGAAACACTTGAAATGTTTCAACAAGAAATTGAAACACTTGAAATGTTTCAACAATAAATTGAAACACTTGAAATGTTTCAACAATAAATTGAAACACTTGAAATGTTTCAACAATAAATTGAAACACTTGAATTGTTTCAACAATAAATTGAAACACTTGAAATGTTTCAACAATAAATTGAAACACTTGAAATGTTTCAACAATAAATTGAAACACTTGAAATGTTTCAACAATAAATTGAAACACTTGAAATGTTTCAACAATAAATTGAAACACTTGAAATGTTTCAACAATAAATTGAAACACTTGAAATGTTTCAACAATAAATTGAAACACTTGAAATGTTTCAACAAGAAATTGAAACACTTGAAATGTTTCAACAAGAAATTGAAACACTTGAAATGTTTCAACAATAAATTGAAACACTTGAAATGTTTCAACAATAAATTGAAACACTTGAAATGTTTCAACAATAAATTGAAACACTTGAATTGTTTCAACAATAAATTGAAACACTTGAAATGTTTCAACAATAAATTGAAACACTTGAAATGTTTCAACAATAAATTGAAACACTTGAAATGTTTCAACAATAAATTGAAACACTTGAAATGTTTCAACAATAAATTGAAACACTTGAAATGTTTCAACAATAAATTGAAACACTTGAAATGTTTCAACAATAAATTGAAACACTTGAAATGTTTCAACAATAAATTGAAACACTTGAAATGTTTCAACAATAAATTGAAACACTTGAAATGTTTCAACAATAAATTGAAACACTTGAAATGTTTCAACAATAAATTGAAACACTTGAAATGTTTCAACAATAAATTGAAACACTTGAAATGTTTCAACAATAAATTGAAACACTTGAAATGTTTCAACAATAAATTGAAACACTTGAAATGTTTCAACAATAAATTGAAACACTTGAAATGTTTCAACAAGAAATTGAAACACTTGAAATGTTTCAACAAGAAATTGAAACACTTGAAATGTTTCAACAATAAATTGAAACACTTGAAATGTTTCAACAATAAATTGAAACACTTGAAATGTTTCAACAATAAATTGAAACACTTGAAATGTTTCAACAATAAATTGAAACACTTGAAATGTTTCAACAATAAATTGAAACACTTGAAATGTTTCAACAATAAATTGAAACACTTGAAATGTTTCAACAATAAATTGAAACACTTGAAATGTTTCAACAATAAATTGAAACACTTGAAATGTTTCAACAATAAATTGAAACACTTGAAATGTTTCAACAATAAATTGAAACACTTGAAATGTTTCAACAATAAATTGAAACACTTGAAATGTTTCAACAAGAAATTGAAACACTTGAAATGTTTCAACAAGAAATTGAAACACTTGAAATGTTTCAACAATAAATTGAAACACTTGAAATGTTTCAACAATAAATTGAAACACTTGAAATGTTTCAACAATAAATTGAAACACTTGAAATGTTTCAACAAGAAATTGAAACACTTGAAATGTTTCAACAATAAATTGAAACACTTGAAATGTTTCAACAATAAATTGAAACACTTGAAATGTTTCAACAATAAATTGAAACACTTGAAATTTTGAATATATTCTTTGCTTGAATAATTATTTTATATTAGCTGTTTAAAAATTTTTTATAAGTTAATTTATATTTTTATCTTCTAAAAAAGAACATGGGCAAAAATTTTATTCGATATAAATTTATTAAACAATATATTAAACTAAAATTATATTTTGTTCTTTGGCAAATTTGTTTCCCAAGCAGCTTGAATACTTAGAAAGTGTCTATCAGCTTCTAATTTGCCAGTACTTTTTATTAATTGTCCTCCACGAATATCTTTTAAAAGAGTTGGTTTTTCATTTTTAGACCTTTGTTCTTCCTCTGCTGCAATTTTATTACTCTTTGAATTATTAAAAAATAAACATTTAAAATTTTTAAATATTTTGCTCAAATCTCTCCTTAGAAATGGATGGCACCTTAAATGAAAATAATTTTATTTAATAAATTTAAAAACTTACAAAATCATTGATAATTCAATAAAGAAGCATAGATAAGTAATTGGAAGATATAAAATAAAACTAACACATAAAACAACACCAAATTGTGATGTAACTATTCTAAAATATGCCAAACCTAGAGGAAGTCCAGCTATTATATTTATACAAACATGCAAACAAAGTGTAGGAATTAATTGTTTTGTTGTACGAATATTCTCTGATAACTGAAAAAATAATTATTGATAACTTGTTTATTTAGGTTAAACATCCCATTTATTCGCAAATTCTTCAATTCATTTTTTATTTAATAAATTTATTTTTTATATTTTGCGAATAAATGGGCCGCCACACTCCTTCAAACACTTGAATCTTAGAAATTAGTATTTGTCTATTTCTATTTCTTTAAATACTGTAAGACCTCATATTATTTTCTCTCATTCAAAAATTCGATATTCGCGCAATCTTATTTTATAAATTAATTTCTAAGACTCAAATGGAGGGATGGGTGTGTCATAACCAAAAAAGTACTTAATTATTAAATAAACAAAAATACTCTTTAAATAACCTGATATCTGCCTGTTAATTTATGAGCACTTAGTGCGGAACCATTTCTTTCAAAATAAACTTTTTCATTATGCCTTAAGAGTCTTAGAAAAATCTGAAATATTTTTTAAAAATTATAAAAATATTTAAAAATTCTTACAAAAATTTCAATAATTCCAAAAGTTGACATAATTGACTGACTTATTACATTAACTAATAAATTATCTACTTCAGTTGAGTTGGAAAAATAATATGCTGTTATTATAGTGATAATACTCTATTTAAATAAAAGTTTATTTTAAATAAAATATGGAAAAATTTGCTTTGAGGGCCCAGATTCCGATCTGTACAATATATATGTCATTCGAAAGAGCTCGTCGAGTAGAGTCGAACGACATCAAAAAAAGTTTTGGGACTCAAGTCGGAGCCGAGATACAGGTCCCCGAAAATTGAAAAACCATACGGGGGAGTAAGCTCATATTTGGGGTGAAAAATTCGAATATGAGTATAATAGCTCATTCGAAAGTGCTATTCGAGACTATCGAATGAGACCAAAATTGTCTTGATTGAACGATTTTGAACAAAATTATGAAGGATCGAAGTTTGCTGGAAACTCGTCAAACTTGGACCTATTGGGAGTGTTTTTTATGGCTTCTTCATTCGGGAGCCCATCTCTCCTTGGCTTTTTGTACATGCGTCATTCTACGGCGCAAATTACAACAATTCAGTGAAAATAATTTAGGAGCAGCCGCGGTAATCACCTCAAATGAGCTTACTCCCCCGTATGGTTTTTCAATTTTCGGGGACCTGTATCTCGGCTCCGGCTTGAGTCCCAAAACTTTTTTTGATGTCGTTCGACTCTACTCGACGAGCTCTTTCGAATGACATATATATTGTACAGATCGGAATCTGGGCCCTCAAAGCAAGTTTTACCTAAAATATATTAAACAAAGTTTATTTTAAATAAATTTTTATTAATTTTATTGGCATGCCGACACTTCCGGACCAACGCTTCTGGACTCAAACTTCTGGTCCAAAACTTGGATATATATTTAGTACCATGCTACAAAGTTGTTGAATAAATTATTATACCAATTGGTCCTTTAAAGAGGGAAATAAACTAATTTCTTTGTAAGCTTTTGTGGGCGTCCGGAAATGTCGGTCCTGAAGTGTCGCTCTACCATTTTATTAGTATATTTATGAGTTAATTTTAAAAAATTCAGATTAAATTTAAAAAAAAATACAAAAATTTTCTGTACTTTGTAAAAAATAAATTAAAAAAATCGACTTTTAGAGAGCTTTGAATTATAAGGGTAATTTAAAATTAACCATGGAAACAATCTTTTCATAAATCACGTGTTAATATTCATTATATACCCAATTTAGTGCAGCAAAAATGTATCAACCTTATACCTTTTATTTATTTTCAAAAATTTAAAAAATTCCCCCTTTTCAAGCCGGGAAAGGTTCCTTTTGAAATTGGAAATAAATTTAACTAAATTTTCCTATTTCGGATTCAGGCCGGTAATTTTATAATTCAAATTCCCTTTCCCAGTTTTTTCAAAATTCCAATTTCTAATTTTGTTTAAAATTTTATGAATTATTTATTTAAATTTATTTAAATAATTTAAATAAAATATATATATATATTTATTTCTTTTACTTACATCAATAATAACCCAAGTATAAGTAAACCATTTTGAACGATAATTCTCATAATTGGATACCCAAACTGTTGCTAATAATCTTTCCATAATTATTGTATGACAAAGAAAGTTTCTAAAATACATAACTACACTATATATAAATACTATAATCTTGGGAGAATAAAACATATTATTTAAAATTAGTCGAAGTATTAGAACATATGATCTAACTAAAAATTAAAAAAATTAATTAAAATTAATTAATAAATAAAAATAATTAAAAAATTAATTTAAATACTTTTTTAATCTTTTAATTATTAAACATTTAGTAATTTTGAAAAATATTTATTTGAGGTACCGCTCGACTTTTTTTTTATCCGAAAACCCGAAATTTCATCAAAACAACCCTAAATCTAACTATTAAACTCAACCAGTGACATTTCTTTTATATGCTAGAAGTCAAAAAATAATTACACATTTTTGGAAATAGAACAGTACAATTATATCATAAATAATAAAATTAAAAAATAACAGCTGTATTTTATCTAATAATTTATCTAATCTTGCTAGAAAAAGTTAAAAGAAATTATTGGAATTATTTATTAAATATTACTACCAATGAATAAAATATATTATTTAATTTTAAAATAATTTTTTTAATTAAATATGTATCAATATTTTAAATTTAAAAAAATTAAATAATTAATTTACAAATTGTTCGAAGAAAAATAAAAAAGCTTTGAGAGAGAAGAATAAATTTTAAATTTGGATGCAGAACAGATGTTTTTAAAATTAAATAAAAATTTAATGCTGAGAAAGGTCCGACCAAAATTAAATTTCCAAATAAATCTAATATATTATGAATTAATAAAAATAAATATTCAAAAAAGTCTGTAGGTTGATAACTATTTAATTGATGTGTAATATTTATATTATTATTTAGTTCACTGTTGTTGTTGTTAATATTATCCATTTTATTAATTATTTATTATTTAATTATATTTTTGCTAAATTAAAATTTTTATAATGAACTAAATTTAAATAAAAAATTCAAAAAAATATTTTGTAGTTAAATTAAAAATTTTTTCTTATACTAGTAAAAATTGTTTGTATTTCGTGTTATTACATATAAAATAGTATATTAGTAAATATAATTTTATCATTCTAGGCTAGTTTTTAAAAAAGATTTTATTTCTTTGTATATTAAAAAATAGAGTTGTAACTACAAATCTTTTAACAGTAAATTCACTAAATCGAAGATTATCGTTTTTGAAACTTAAATAATTTAGGCAAACACTCAATTTACAAAATATTAAAAAAATAAAATAAATGAGATTATTCGAAAATATTAAATTATTTTTTAAAAATGATATATACTTTGACCAAAAGTGTTTAGAAATATATAAGTACCGGTTCATTTATGCTTTTTAATAACTTAATTTTTTAAAAAGCCTACGCTGCATTGAGATAAGAAATTTAAAACAAAAAAAGATTTCGATGTAGCTTACTATTAAGACTTAAAAAAAGTTTAGAATCTTGGGAAAAAATGTTGAAATATATCAAATTAAAATTTAATTGAGATAAAGCAAAATATTATTTGTTATAATACAGTATTTTTAATTATTTACCCAAATTAAATTATTTAATTGAAAATAAATTCTAAAATAAAATTATTTTAATTTTTAAAGCAAAATTTAATTTTAAAAAAGCTAATTTTGAAACAAAAAATTCACACACATTTTAAAAAAGAAATTAAAATAAAATATTTTTAAATATACTGAAATATATATAATATTAAAAATTAGATTTTTGAATAAATAAATAATTTATTTATTTTTTAAAAATTATAAAGCTTGTGTAAAAAAAACTAAAAATGGAGTTTATTAAAATAAATAAATATATAAAAATCTGCAGAATTAATTAACTGAGAATATTTGATGAGAATATATCTTTTTTTAATTAATTTTAAAGAAATAAAGGAAATTTGTATAAATAATTTTTATAGCAACAAATAAAATATTTATTTAATTAAAATAAAATATAAATATATATTTTAATTAATTTTTTCAATTTTTTTTTCAAATTTTAAAAATTAGGAAAAAATTTTGAAGTTAAATAATGACATCATAAATAAATTTAAAAAATATTAAATTTAAATAAAAAAATGATAATATCAACTTTTCGGAAAATTTTGGTTAGATTTGGAAGAATTACCTCCACTAATCCTTTTAGCCATTAATTTAATAATGGATTACAAAAATACTTAATCATTAATTTGTAAAAATAATATTAAATCACAAGACAATATTAAGTATTAATTAAAAGAATTATTTGAAATATTATCTATTAAACAAAAAAATAATAATAATAAAATCAGGCATGGACACTGAAACTAATTTTGGTATATTATCTAGATATATCAGAGGATCTATATCCGTTTTATATCTGTGTTCTAATTTACTATATCCGTCCGCTGATATATCTTTTTCTCAAAATGGTCAATACACTTGAAATTTTCAAAATGCTCAAAACAAAGAGAGGGTTTGAAGGGGATATTTTTTATAAATGTATGAAGAGTCTTAAAATTTTTAAAATAAAATTAGTTATTTTTTCACATACAAAAGAATACAGTAACTTTTAATTTTTCGATTTTTCTTAAAAGTTTTCAGAATTTGTTTATTTTTATTATATTTTTTAATTTTGACTTGAGATTAAAATTATTTTAAACTATTTTTTATTTTTTTATTTTTTTTATTTTTGCTTTAATAAATTTAAACAGCTATATCAAGTTTATGTGCACTTTAATTTTTTTTAAATACCTTTATTTAAATATTTATTTTTTTTTTAATTTTATTTTTTTAATTTTATTTTTTTTAATTTAATTTTTTATTATTTTTTAAGTCACAAAAGGACAACAAATATAATATTTAAAAAAACAGATTTTAAATTTTCTGTCCTATAAATACCTTCAAAAAGAGTGCTAAACATCATTTCAGGTAGAAAATGAATTTTATAGCCCTTACATTTGTTTTTATATTTTTAAAAGAATTAAATGGTGCTTCTCCTCCTTTTGGTCAACTTTCTGTTAAAGGTATTAATTAAATTAATTTTTTTAAAAATATTTATAATTAAAAATTAATTTAATTTTAGGCACAAAAGTTTATGGATCAAATAATCAACCAGTTATATTATCTGGAATGTCACTCTTTTGGTCACAATGGAGTGAAGGTTCTGTCTTTTATACAGCAAATACTATTCAATCTTTAAAATGTAATTGGAATTCTAATCTTGTCAGAGCAGCAATGGGAATAGAAAATGGTGGTTATTTGACTAATCCTAATGTTGAACAGGCTAAGATTGAGACAGTTATTAAAGCAGCTATAGCTCAGGGAATTTATGTTATTGTTGATTGGCATGATCATAATGCTCAAAATCATGTTGATCAAGCAGTAAATTTATTTTTTTAATTATTTTAATTTATTATTTAGGTAAATTTCTTTACTTATATTGCTAAAACTTATGGAAACAATCCAAATATAATTTATGAAACATTTAACGAACCTTTACAAATTGACTGGAAAATAGTTAAAAGTTATCACGAGAAAGTCGTTGCAGCCATTCGTAAATATGATAAAAAGAATTTAATTATTCTTGGTACAACTACTTGGTCTCAGGATGTTGATATTGCAGCAGCAAACCCTGTGAGTGGATCTAATCTTTGTTATACTCTTCACTACTATGCTGCTTCACATAAACAGGAGTTACGGAACAAAGCTCAGGCAGCTTTGAATAAGGTAAAATTAAAAGAATTTTTTTTAATTTATTTTTATAGGGTGTTTGCCTTTTTGTAACTGAATATGGCACAGTTGATGCTAGTGGTGGTGGTAGTGTAGATGTTACATCTTCAAACCAATGGTGGTCATTTTTAGATTCAAATAAAATTTCTCATGCCAATTGGGCATTAGATAATAAAGCAGAAGCTGCTGCTGCATTAACCCCTGGTACTACTCCTTCACAAGTTGGGGATGATTCTCGTCTAACAACTTCTGGCAAATTGGTCAAAAATAAACTTAAATCTATGAAAAATGGTTTTTTTTTTTTAATTTAAAATTTAATTAAATATATATTTTTTAGGTATAAATTGTTCTGGATGAAAAAAGAATTTTTCATTTCTAAGAGAAGAAAAATAAAATTAAAGAGTTTAGTTAGATTTAAATAATAATTTTAATTAAATGATATGATGTATTAATTAGTAATATTCATTTTCTGCCTGTAAAATATTTAAAAGATTTAGTAAATAAAATTATATAAAAATGTTTAAATTTGATTAAAGTAAAGGGTGGATGTTTAGTCATAAAAATGACAATTTTCCACTGACCTATTTATCCACTATAAGGATTTGTGTAAAAATTAGTCCATTAGATTTTAGGTAAAATTCTTCAAAATTTTTTTAATATTTAGCCTGTTAGTATATTTAATTAATTTAGTTATTTTTCCGTTTTGACAAAAAAATTCGTCAAATTTTGTCCGCAATTTTTTATAATTATTTTTATTGTTCAGATGTTGTGGAAAGATTGGATGGTCAATCCTCTGATAGTTCATTTTTCATATTTTTCAATTATACGAACATAACAATTTTGTAAAGACAATTAAAAGTTCATTTTCAAATCTTAGAAAAATACAAATTATTTTTTAAATTAATTTAAATAATAAATAGTATAATAAAAAATATTTTCCCTAAAAATCCTCTTATCCTTTAATTAATTTAGGAATTAAAAAAACATTTTAATTAATTTATTTATTTTTTAAATTTAAATATTCTTTTTAAACAAAACAAAAATAATATTTAAATAAATAAATATTTACATAATTGTTGAAACAAATAAATAAATAAACCCCCAACTATTTATTTCCATGGTAGCCTTTATTCTTTATTTATCGACAAAAGAATTAAATAACAGTCTTAAATTTAAAACTCTCTTTTCTTCAGAAATTATTTAAAAAATAATTATAATAATTGAAAAAAGGAAAAATATTAATTTTTTGATATTTAATTTTAAATTCAAATTTTCGAACATTTCTCTTTAATATATTTATAAAATCACATTTTTTAACAACTTTTTACCAATTTTAATCAAATAAAATTGAATTGTTTGTCTATTTAAAAATTGCTCTTTGCCATTCCTAAAAATTTTTGTCATTTTTTAATCATTTCCTAATTTTAATATATTTAATTTTTCAAAATAAATAAATAACTTTTTTATAAAACATTAATTTTATTGTAAAAGACACAATCTTCGCAGCATGGCAAACCCAATGGGTCAAAATCGTTTGTTTTAATTAAAAATTATAATTTTTAGCCATTAATAATGGCTTACAAAAATTAAAAAAAGAAGACAATAGACAAGGTGTGTTGAAAATGAGAAATTTTAGGTATTAATTAAAAAATTTAAAGAAATATTATATATTAAAAAAATATATTGATTAATTTATTAAATATTTTTTAGATTTATAAATATTCAAATTAGTTAGAATATTTTGCTTTAATTTTTATTTTTTGCTATATAAATTTCAATAAAATTTATATTAAAATTTTTCATAAAAATACTGAAAATTAAATTTATATAAATTTCTTTCAATTATTCACTTTTTTCAAAAAAATATTTTCAATATCTCAATCTTCCATAAAATTGTTAATAAAATATATTTTTTAGTCGTCAACCCAATTAAAAAAATAATAAAACACGCGCGAACTCGTTACTACTTTTTATGAGTCATCAAAAAATTGACTCATCCATTTTTCAACATTCTCCAATTAAAAAAAAGAGAATTTTTTTTTGAGAAAATTATTT
The DNA here is from genome assembly GCA_015183035.1 of Meloidogyne chitwoodi. Lineage (NCBI taxonomy): Eukaryota > Metazoa > Nematoda > Chromadorea > Rhabditida > Meloidogynidae > Meloidogyne > Meloidogyne chitwoodi. Next base: position 652,954 of record JACZZP010000004.1, on the reverse strand, counting down.
TTTTCAATAAAATACTTTCACTGTTTTTTAATATAATTTTTAAAATTTTTCTTTTCTTTGTCCAACTGAAAAAGGATCCTTAACATTTCCATTCCACTTTTTTAAGCTATATTAACTACAGTTTGTCTTTGTTTTTTAATTAATTTTTATAAAAAAAAATATAAAAAATAATTTTACTAATTAATTTTAATTAATTCAAGAGAGTTTTGTACTTCTCAACTTTTATTAATTTTAAAATTAAATTTAATATTCCTTATTTTAATGAATTCTTTCTTTTTTTTAAAATTAAACCTAAAAACCTTTTTTATTTTCTTTACTTTTTTTACGTTTATGGGTATTTATTGATCTCTTTTCTGTCAGTCAAAACAGACTGTCAGATTGAAGGGGGGTGACGGATTGTGATGATGATGGCTCTTTTCATGCATCGCTCACAACAACCACTACTCTCTAAAATATAAAATAAATTTATTTAGATGCTCAAAATAAGCTCAACAATTTTTTTCTTCTTTTATTTTTTCACTAATTTATTTATTTTTAAATTTTATTTAACTAAAATAAAAAATTATTAAATTAAAATTAATTTTATTTTACACATATAGGTATTTATTTAATATTTATTCTTTCTTTGTTTTTCATAAATTTATTTATTGCTCGTTATATTAATTTATTTAAAAAAAAATTTTTCTGATCTTCAGAAATTTAAAAATAAAATTAAACACACTAATTTGGCCTAAATTTTAAAAAATATTAGTCAGTGATGAACACTTTGATTTTTATTTTTATATTCATTTATATAATGCCTTAAACCGCTTTTTAATTTTTTTATAAAAATAAACTATTTAGATTAATAAAATATTTTTTAAATAAATTAGAATTAAATATTCTATTAAAATGACATCATCACCTTTGAGAACTTCAATTATTACAAGTGCTATAATATTCACAATTATTGGAATGGGTCTTTCAATTGCAGCTTTATTAAGTCCTTCTTGGCAGGTTATTTTAAAATTAGATATTTTTAATAATTTTTTAAATTTAGGTAGTTAATTTACAAGAATATAATTCAGTCCATGAACACGGCCTTTGGTTAGATTGTATTAGACACATTCGTGATGTTACTGGAGTTTTGTTAAGAAGGTTTTTTAAATTTAAATATTATAATTTAATTTTTTTAATATTTTTTAAGATATTTAACAGAGACGGAACCTCTTCATTGTGTTTACAAATTCGATTATGACAAGCAAGTGAATTTTTGTTTTAATTTAATTTAAAATAATTATATTTAATTTTAAAATTAATTAAATTTAAGAGTTTTGAGAATTAATTTTCATTAAAAATTTGCATTAATCTTAACCTAATACTATGAAAAGTCAATTAAATATTCAACAACCACTTTCTATAAAAGAAAAAATAACTCTAGATTTCCAAAACTTTTAGCTTAATGCAAAGCATTAGCTTACAAAAATACGGTTATCCTGAAAGCTTTACTATCGATCTTCATAATAATGAAGATATTTATTTATATTAATTTATAAATTAACTAATTTGTATTATTCATAAAAATTAATTAATTAGTAGACTCACTCATTTTTGCAGGCTAAAAATCTAAAATATTTTCTTATATGTCTAATCGTTTTTTTGTATTATTATATTCTTTATTAGAGCCAAAATTAATTTTGGTAACTCTCATTTTGCAGATTATTTAGTAATTTTATTTGAACAAAAGCATACCGTCATAAAATTTAAATTATGCTCTATTCAATTTTAGCCAAAACATTTAGCTTACAAAAATAATACATAACATCCCAACATTTTCAATCTACTTACTAAATAATAAAATATTTAATTTATAATAAATTAAATAATTTATATTATTCATAAAAATGAAATTAATAATTTAATTTTTTGCTTGCTAAAAACTTTTATTATACAAAGTCTCTCTTTAAATGTAAAATTCTCGATAATTAATTAAAGTTTAAATGATTTAATGATTGTGGGGAATTCTTGTTGGAAGTTTGTCCATTCTAAAGTTAACTTTATGATCCATTAGGAATTCCATCTGTTTTGGAAAAAAATATTAAATTAAAATTTTCCTGATTTTAGCTAAATACAAAGTATTCAGCTTCCAAAAATACAATTATTCCAAAGGAATTAATTTATTTTAGCAATAATGAATTGTTTATATTTTATTTATAAATTGAATAATTTATATTATTCAATTTAAAATTAATAAAAATGTAAATTATAGCTTATTATCAGTGCTTGGAAGCTCGTACCAAAATTCGTACTCGTACTCGTCCTCGTACTCGTACTTTGGTACGAAGTACGAGTACGAGCAAAAAATAAAAGCAGTACGAAGTACGAGTACGAGTACGAGGGAAAAAAATGACTAAAATACGAGGTACGAGGCATAAGTACGAGCTCGTACTCTCGTACTTAAGGTTTAAATTTTCGCCAAATTTCTTTCTTTCTTTTCCATGCGGAAATAAAATTTTCACTCCATTCCTCTTCCCTCAGTTTATTTTTACAAGCGAGAAAAGAAAAGGAATGTTTATATATATGTAATTTACTTAATTTTTCTAAGTATGCATCTATGGTTTAGTGGTTAGTGTTTTAGTCTGTTTTAGTAAATTGGTTGAGGTTCGAATTCTTTAATAAGGGAAAGGAATTTTGAGTTATTAATTGCTGCTAGAGTCATTTCTGTTTTAAAAATTTTAGAAGCAAAATTAAATCAGAAATTTTCTCCTACGGCACTAAAAAAGTGCAATTTTTGGCAACAGATGTTTAAAAATTTTAAAAATTTTTGCCTGCAGCGCTGAAAATGATGAATTTTTGGCTACTAAGTGCAATAATGTTTCAAAATTTTCGCCTGCGGCGCTATAAAAAAACTAACTTTATGAAAATTTACCCAAAACGCAAGAAAAAAATATAAGGAAAGTACGAGGTACGAGTACGAGGGGAAAAATAAGACTGGTACGAGGTACGAGTACGAATACGAGGAAAAAATAAAGACAGTACGAGGTACGAGTACGAGTACGAGGGAAAAATTGATACTGGTACGAAGTACGAGCAAAATTGAAATTTCCAAGCACTGCTTATTATGCAATAATTTAATCTATGTTTATTAAAAAATACTTTGGCCAAAAATTGTTCGTTATTTTTATTTCTAACATTTTTGGCCACATTCAAATTAAAATATAATTTATTTTTATAAATATCGTTTTATTCTAATCTCTTCTTTATGATCTAATAATAAAATAAGTATTAGGGCAAATCAATTAATTTTTTTAGAATATTCCTATAAATCCAAAAACGTTTAGGAAGGTTCGACCTAACAAGGAAAAATTACAAAAAAAGTTAGTTCACTTTGTAATTTTATATTTTTTGTACAAAAGCCTATCAAATCATTTACATAAAATTTAGCTTGTCCTACTCGATTTTAGCTAAATAATTATTTATTAGCTTCCAAAAATATAATCTGCACAAAAAGTCGAAGTTCTGTTCTAAATAATTAAATATTTAATTTATAATACTTTGAAATTAAATAATTTATATTATTTATAAGAAATATCAAAACACTAATTAACCAAATTAAAAAATACCTAAAATTTTACAAACATTTTTAACCGACTAAAAACTAGCTTATTTTAAAGTTAGTCAATCGCTTTTTAATAAAAAAAAATCCAAATGGAAGCACCAAAATGAATAGAGGAAGATCAGTTTGTACCTAGATATTTAATTTTTATTTGAGCGAAAGAATAGAACATAATTAGGCATTACAGAAATTTTGAAGATCCAGTCGGTTAAAAATTTACTTTCGTTTATTATATTTATATCTGTTTAATAATAATTATTATTATTCTTTTTATTTAAAATACAAATTTAAATAATAATAAAGTTTGGATTCTATACGTATGGCTGTTTGCTTTATTTTTGTAAGCTAAAGTATCGTTTAGCTAAATTTTTAATTAAATATCAAGGTTTTTTTGTAAAATGAGTTAACTAATTTAATTCTTTACTATATTTACATTTGGTAAATATCCAGTTGAATGCCTACCATTCCGCAAAGAGAATTCGCTCTTTTCTTTTCTTCTCTTGCATTTTTGGCATTAGGAGAAGTGCACGCTTATTTTTCCTTCTCCGCTATAATATGCCTTTTGCACTTGGAAAGAAAGGGATAAAATAATTAAAATTAATTAATAATAAAGTGATTAAGATTCAGAATTGCCGTCAGATGAGACATATTACAGAAACTGAATTACCGAAATATTTGTCCTTTTACTGGTTTTTATCCTTCATTATAATCCCTAAAAGGTTGTTATCCATCTGATCTTCTACAAATATATTTTAGAATGTTGTCCAAATTTATGTTCTTTGATTATTAATATTTGGTCACTTTTAAAATAGATATATTTTCACTTTATTATTAATTAATTTTAATTATTTTATCCCTTTCTTTCCAAGTGCAAAAAGGCATATTATAGCGGAGAAGGAAAAATAAGCGTGCACTTCTCCTAACGCCAAAAATGCAAGAGAAGGAAAGAAAAGAGCGAATTCTCTTTGCGGACAGGTAGGACATCAACTGGACATTTTTACCTTTACATTTTTAAATAAGTTATTAAATTTTAGGTATTCCGGGACTTTTGATATAGAAGATGATAATTCACCCGTCGGTGAAGTAAACAGACATAAATTTTATGGTTGGCATACAGCAACAATTATAATGCTTGTATTAATTAATTAAAAATATTTAAATATTATTTTAATTGAAGATAATTGGATTAATAACAAGTTTTTGTTCAATATGTTTAGGTGCTTGTAGTTGTGCTATTCCTTCATTAACTTTAATTTTTACAACAACAATTTTATTAACTAGTAAGAAAATATTATAGTAATATTTTTAAACAAATTAATTGGAATCCAAACCCCCCAATAATTTTTACAAAATTAAAAAATAATTATTTTTTTCAGCTTTTCTTTCTTCAGTAGCTGAGGGAGTATTTTTTTTCTTTTCACATCGTGCTGATAATCGTTTTGTTAAAGGAATTGTTGGGACATATGAAGTTTTATTTAATTAATTTATTTTTAAATTTATTTTAAAAAGCAACGTGTTGGTTTAGCTTTCTTTTTACAAATGGGTGCTTGTTTTTTCCATTTTATTGCTTTTCTTATTGCAATGATGGCTACTTTGTTAGTTTATTAAATTAATTTATTTTAATTTAATTTATTTTTTTAAATTAGTTTTGCATTTTCTTCTAAAAATTCTCCACTTAATCATGGAAATTCTTCTTCAATTTATTCATCAAAAAATAATTTAACTGGAATTGGAAGGTTTTTATTTTTTAAATCAATTATATTTAATTTTCTTATTTCTTTTTAATTACTCAAAATTAGTTTTATTTTGTCTTGTATTTTCAGTAAATTTTAAAAAATTCCAATTTTTTCAAAAATTTCCGATATATGTTGATCTAGTCAATACCGAAAATAATACTTGGGTAATAAACAAAATAAAAGCCTGAATCCGGTCAAAAAAGAAAACTTTATTTTTTCTGGAGTTTAGATACTAGATACATTCAAGGTCAATAAAATAAATAATCCATATCAATTATTTTTAAAAATTCTCATCTTTAAAACTCACAGAAAATTCTCTTTAAATTAAAAATTAATTATTAGATCAACAAATCCTTCTGATCAAACTCGCCCACTTTTACGTCAAGCACCACCGCCACCCTTACAAATTAATTCTCGCCCTGGTTCTTCCTCTGCTATACAAAATTTTGATTATATGGGACAAGAAACACCTCAAGGATCTCTTTCACTTAATTCTGGTGCTATTCCATCACATAATTATAATATTTCAAAGGCCACAAAACAACAATATTATCTTCCGCCAGGAAAATCTGCTTCTCTCCGACATGAATCGTAAATAAAAATTTTTTTCTTGATAATTGTTGGGTATAAATATATAGTAAAAAATAGGATTCCTCTACTTTACAAAACAAAAATAAGATAAATTTGTCCTTTAGGGAAAAATTGACATTTTGCCACTTTACACATCGTCAGTCAACGTAGAAAAAATTTTTCCGCTACTGAAAATACTGTAAATGCCATTTACTCTTTTAAGTTTTTCACCCTAAACTTGAGCTTGGTTTTTCTTCAAAGAAATACTTTTTTTTAACTGATGATGTGTTTTAGTGGCAAAATGTCAATTTTTACCTTTAGGACAAAACATTTATTTTTTATAATTTTAGGATTTTATTTTTAAATTTAATATTAAAGATCATATTATTTTTTATTATTTAAAGCTCAACAGAATTTGATCATCAAATATTTGCCCAAGAACAATTAAATCAACAACCAACACCAAAAACACGTTCACAATATTATTCTAGACAAAATGAAAGATTTGAACGTGTTCAACAACAAATTGGTGATTCTATGCCTGAATTGTGTGGAAGAATTAGTCAAAAATCAGAAACTTGTGTTTAAACAATTGAAAAAATAAAATAAAAAAGAGATGATCTCTTATTTGAAAAAAATTAATTCGGCTTGATCGGTTTTTTCTGTAAAAAACTGACCGAACCTTTCGTTAATTCTCTATATATTTATGGGATTTCACTGACAAAAATTCAAAAAAAAAATATTCTCGAGAAATTTAAAAATTCCGAAATTTTTTAATTTCAGTCTTTTCGGTGCAATCCTTTTTATTAGAGTGCAGCCCCAATCAAATGGACGGCCCCTACTTTTTATATATTTTTATTTTTGATGGATTTTGAATATAATATAAAAGCATTTATATTTATTTTACTTTTTATATTGTAACTTAATGAAAATAATAAATCGAGAAAAAGGTAATTCTACTAAAGGATTTTGTTATGTCCGTATACTTGAAAAAGTATATGAGTGAATAAAAATGAACTATTAGGGGGTTGGATGGTGGCACAGTCGGTTGTGCTCTGGTTTGGGCTCATTCCACGATGGTTCGATTCCATCTCCCATCCACACATTTTTCCGCAACACACGAATACAATAATGGTGCCACGACCCGCTCAGGCATAGCCTGAGAGGAGATCAGCGAACCTTCAAATGTTGCGATGATTTGACAAGCTTTCACTGTTGCGAAATGAGGAGAAGACCCTGTGGAAATGTCCTGAGCTGTGTGCGGGAATAAAATTAAGCCTGAGGTGTGATGGGCTAGAGAAAATGCATAAGACGCGAGAGGCGCGGCATAATTCCACGAAAAAGGGTTTGTTTCTGTGTGTGCTCTCCAAACTTTAGTTCAGTGATTGTTATAGAAGACAAGCAACAAGCGAGGACGCTTGATTTCATAAAGGTGAAAGGAGTGTTATGTCCGTATACTTGAAAAAGTATATGAGTGAATAAAAATGAACTATTAGAGGGTTGGATGGTGGCACAGTCGGTTGTGCTCTGGTTTGGGCTCATTCCACGATGGTTCGATTCCATCTCCCATCCACATTTTTCCGCAACATACGAACATAATAGATTTTCTATTTATAAGGGCATAAAAATTTTTTTGAAGAAAATTCTTTAAAAAAAACTTAGACTTTGAAAAATAATAAATATTAGTAGAAAAAATAAAAATCTAAAATTAAATAAAATATTGATAATAGATTGTGTTTTAATTTTAAATTAGTACTTTAATGCCTTTTTTAAACACTCAAAGGAAAAGCCGATTTTACATAGCGTCAATATATATTTTTTATTTCTCTTTTGGAAATCAAACATCAAATAAAAGATAAGGGCATTTTATAAATACAAAATAGCAATTCAGAATCGGCCGTTTCAGAGTAGACAGCATAACTTTTTTTATTTTAAAGCATTTCAAACAGTTTTTATGTCATTTGAAAGAGTTTTAAAAGTGGATTCTTTTCACTGATTGGACCGATCAGAACAGTTTATTCTAAAAAAAGTTATATGGAAAAAATAAGAACATGGCGATTTTCCATATTTATGTATAATGCCGTAATTCTTCTGAATGATCTGATTGGATCTGTTCAATTTATAAAAATAAATAGATTATTGAAAGCTTAATATCAACATAAGAATTGTTCAGATTCTTTTAAGAAATAAAAAAGTTATGGCCAAAAATAAATGGTCACTCTAAAACTGCGACACTGAATCGATGTGCGCCATACACTTTTATGAAAGATTGTGTTTTAATTTTAAAAATGTATTTTAATCTTTTTTTTTAATTTTTTTAGGGAAAATTCGATTTAACACAGAGTCAATAATTACTTATGTCTTTATATTTTCTTCTCGTCTAATATATTCTATCATTCCCAAATTTTTATTTAAAAAAAAAATTAATTTAAGAAATACTTAAATAAAATTAATTAAAAATTTAGAAAAAATGAAAACTCCATATAATTTATTTATCCTATTTATTTTGACTTTTGTCTTCTATATTTGTAATGCTTCAAGTAATGAAAAATTTCCATGGAGAAAAGTATTTGGAGGATCGGGAGAAGAAGCACGAATAGCAGCCCTTGATTATCTGCTTAGTAAAATTAATTTTTTTATTTAATTTTAAATATTTTAATTCTTAAAGGACAAAATGGACAAGGACCTTCAAACGCTAGTGAAAATAATTCTACTTTAAATAATCGTTCAATTCCTGGCCGTCGAAATCAAAATCAGGGTAATGTTCATAATCATCAACAAAATATACTTCATCAACAAAACAATCAACGAGTATTAAATCAGGGAACTGGCAACCCGCCAGTTGATGGATATAATGGTAAATAGATTGTAATATGCAATTATAAACTAGAAAAATAACATTCCCGCGTTGTCCTGTTTCGGAATTTTTAAAAACTATGCTCCTATAAAGCTGAATTTTCGTAGAGGAATTCTCCGATTATTTTGCTCAGAGAATAATTTTCCATAAAACAAATTAATTATTATTCTTTATCTTTTTTATTTTTCAGGACATAACCAAAATCATAGAATTAATTATGATGATTTTCGAACTGATGGCCAAATTGTTCCTCGGCGACAACGGATTTATGTGCAAGGTTTTCTTTTTATTTTTACTTAATTTTTAGCATTATTAAATTAATCCATGTTTAATTTAATAACCTTTTTTTTGTTTTATTTTTTTATTATTTTTTAGGACAAGGTCACAATGCTCAACATAATCAGGTTCAGCCAGAACATTCATTTCATGTTAGACAAGGTTTTTTCATTATTTAATAAATTTTAAATCCGTTTCGTTCATAATTAAGATAAATGTGTATTTAAATAATTAAAATATTTTTACAGAATCATTTCGTTATAAAGACTATAATGGATTTACAGATAATAGTGATGATGATATTGAAACTAACTAAATCCTCATAAAATAAATATACTAATTTAACCGTAAAATTACATAAATGGATAGCCTGATATATAAATTATCTAAAAATTATTTTAAATATTCTTATTGTTAGTTGAATTAGCTCTAATTAAAGTTAAATTATCTTCATTTTTTATTAATTATAAAAGGATGTTTATTTATCTTAATGATTTATTACTCTATTATTAGAAATATTTTGTTAAATATATTATTTAAATTTAGATTAGTATAAATTTTTTATTAATCTAATTTTTTATTAATTTTTTAAAGGTATTACTACCATGGGTGTGCTTCGACTCGTATTCTCGTGTTTTTGGCCGTCTTATTTCGTGTCTCGTTCTCGTGTTTTTATTTCTATCTCGTAGTCTCGTTCTCGTTTTTTAAAATTCAATTCAGCACAGCCCTGATTACTAATAAAATTATTAATACCTATATTATTCAGTATCCCCTCGTTAAACTTGTTTACTTAAATTAAAAGAAAACTATTTTATAACATATGACGTATTTTATTCAAAAAAATTTTGTTTTGAAAATTTAAAAGTTTACTTATAAATTTGTCATAAAAACTAAATTAAATAAAAAACATACACATAAACTTAGACACAAAGATGGCTGCGGCGATTTTTTAAAATAAGTATTTTAATTATATTTATTTTTAAATTTTAATTTATTTTTCCAAAAAATGTTTGGATACAATAATTTTATTCATTTAAATTTTTTTCAATTTTTTTCTTCCAATTTTTCTTTTTTAAAGCCAAATTGATTGTGGACGATATGGCTTAATAAACTAAAATATAATATTAATTTTAAAAAATATATAAAATTAATTTTTAATAATTTACTGGTAATTGATTATCAATTGGAAAACTTGGAGAATAATAATAAATATTTCCTCCACCACCAATTTGTTCTGAATCTTCTCCATTCGAGGCAAATCCAGATGTTCCTTTTAATAATTCCATTGAGTCAAGACGACGTTTTCCAATTCGCATTAAATTTCGAAGATTGTTAGATTTACGTACTCGAAGCTTAAAAAATTAAAAAAATAATTTATTAAAATATTTCCTAATTTTTAATTAAATAAATTAATGAAAATTAAGTAAAAAACCTCATTTAATTCAGGTGCCCTTTTTGATGCCTAAAAATGTAATAAAATTTTAATTTTTAATTAAATAAAGCATAAGAATTATTGTAAATTAAATTATAATTTTTTAATTCTCTAATCTCTCTCAAAATTATGATTCCATCAAAATTTACGAAACATTTAAACATTTCAAGGAAATTGAGCTCTCAAATGGATACAGTAAAGTGGCTGGTTTGCCTATTTGAAGTTACATATAGGAAGGAAAGGAAAGAAGGAAAAGGCTAGAACGCCACTGTAAAAGTTTTTAATAATTTAAAAAATATTTTTTGAAAAAGGTTTAATAGAAAATGATAGAAAAATATCTTAAATTTTTTTATTAAATAAATAATTTCAAAATAAAATTAATAAAAATTTTCATAATTTGATGTAATTAATTTAATTCAAAAGAAAGTACATTATTTATTAAATAAATATTTTTTATTTTATTTTTTCGAACATGCTAAAAAACATAATTGAGTAATATTAGAGGCGGTGTCTACAAAGTAATAATTTTTAATTAAAGTTCATCCACAAGTTTTAAAATTATTAAGAAATTTAATAAAAAAGGGCACCGACAAGCACTTTCTTAAACGCTCGCAACCACACTATGCCGTGAAAATTAACAAATAAATAGGCTTTCCATTTCAGTGAAATCTCATAAAATCAAAAAATATTCTTTTCAGTGAAAAATTAAAATCTTTTAATTTTCCTTGAATTAAATAAAATTGAAAATTTTCGTTGAAATCATGTCAACAACAAGCATTATTGGTTTACTATTTAAATTAAACTTTATTGCTTTTCTTTTATTTTCTTCTTTGCAATTTATAGGTGGAATTATTCCTAATGTTTTACAACATTCTGGTAAGTTAATTTAAATTTAAGTTAAATATTTAATTAAATGTTTAATTTAAATTAATAATTTAATTTAATTTTAATTAATTTAAATATTTAATTTATTCTAATTTAAATTTAATTATTTTATTTAATATTTAATTTAAATTTAATTAGCTCAATTTCCAATAAATCATTCAACTGTTAATCTTGCAAAAAACAAAATTCCATCTTTCAAATTATTCTCTTCTGCAAGTTCATCAAACAATAATAATCAAACTCGTTTGGCTGTTCAACATCGTAATAACCCTAATGAGGTTATTTCAACGAAGAATGCTGATAAGACAATTTTTGAAAAAAATGTTACAGAACAAAATGTAAATTCAACTCAACATAATATTTTTGGAGAAAATAGTGTAACACAGAGTGAAAAAGATTTTGAATTGATCAAAAATGTTTTGCGGGAATTAATCAAAACAAAAAATCCAAAAACAAAAATGACTGGAAAATATACAAAATTAATTGAAAATTTCGCTAGTATGATATTAAGTGATCCTCCGACTTTAACAAATTTTGAAATAAATTCTCTTTTTGAAAAAAAAATTATTCAAAATGGAAGCAAAATAATTTTTAATTTGGCTGAGATTGACAACATTCTTGAAAATCATAAAGAATTATTTGAAAGGGCAAATGCTCTTTCTGTTGAGAACGAAAAACTAAAAAAGTTTCGAATGGCAGGCAACAAAATGACCGACAATGAAATTGACGAAAAATTGAAAAATATAATTTTTGATGAAACAAACAAAGAAAAATTGATGAAAGAAATTTTAAATGTTTTGGATATTCAAGGGACAGAATCTTTAATTGGAAAAATTCATTTAAAAAAATATTCTTCAAATGAGTGTATTTATTTCCTTAAAAGTCTCTTTCCAAATGACTATGATGTTGTGGGGAGTGAGATAACAAAGGGGGAAAGGACAATTAAATTAAAAATGATTAAAAATATTGAAATGATGATTGAATGTATTTTTTTTAAATTAATTTAAATTTATTTTTAAATTTTAGTTTTAATTTATTTTTAAATTTTAGTTTTAATTTATTTTTAAATTTTAGTTTTGGACAGCATTGAAAAGATACTTTTTGCTCTCAAGTACTAAACCTGATTTTTGGAATAAAAAAAGAAATGATGAGAAGATTGTGCTAATAACAATTAAAATTGAAAAATATTTTTTCTTAAATTTACATAAATTTTTATTGTAAAAATTAACCGATAAAGCTTAGATTACTAATATTAATTTTTTTAACTATTAAAAAGTAATTATAAAATTAGCAATTGTAAAATTGCTTCCAAAAATAAAAAGACGCCAAATAGATTATTACAGTAGACTGTCATTTTCTTTATGTTTATACTCATAAAAAGTTTTAATTTAATATATTAAATACAATATTATTTTAAAAATGAAAAATAAATAATAATTAAACTTTGTATAAACTTAAGCATTAAGATAGGTAATAACAGTCTAACGCTTTGTTATTTGTTTCTTCTATTATTTTTGGAAGCAATGTTTATTTAATTGCTAATTTTATATTTAATTTTTTTGTTAAGAAATTGGGTATTTATCTAAATATTTAAGTCAGAAATAATTTTAATTAATTAAATAAAATTTAAAAATAAATTTTATTTACTTGAAATTGTCCTTCTCCATTAAATGAGGGTATAGCAAATGCAGGTAAATGTATTTGTTGTTGTAAATTTGTTTTTGGTGTATTTAAAGGACGTAGAGTGCCCAAATGTGTTAAACTTTTTAATTAAAATTAATTTAAAAAATTAATTAATTAATTAAATTTACCCAAGAAATTGTCTCAATTCAGGCATTAATTCATTTAATTTTTGATAAGTATAGGCTGATTCAATAATTGAAAATAGGGCAAAAAATATAATAATTTTAGAAGTTGATTGGAAAGAAGATGACAAACGCATTTTTTATTTATTTTTATTTATTTAAATCTAAATAAAAATTAAAAAATAAATTAAAAAATAATAGGGCTTTTCAAAAACCGAAAACAAATTTTAAATTTAAAAATATTTTTAATATTACCCAATTTTATTATTTAAACTATTCCTAGGAAACACTCTCCCAAAAATGTTTTCTACCAAACATTACTTGACCTCTATTGCTATTTTAAATTAATAAAAATATTATTTTTTAGTAAAAATAATATTTTATTATTTAAAGCAAAAGATTTTTATTTTAAGAAATTTATTAATTTAAATTCAAAATTTTTTTTTGTGTTTGCCTGCTGGTTTTGAACAATAAAAGGAATGGAATTTAAAATATGTACTACCCTACTAACAAATAAATCTAAAAAAAACATGAAGAGCAACATTTCGCTTCAATGAATTTTTAAAAATTAATATAGAATTGAGACTTTCTTTTTATTAAAAATTTGAAAATAGAAATTTTTTAAAATTAAATAAAAATCATATTAAATTAGAAAATACAGTATTTATTTTAAAAATTAATATAAAATTACTCTCTCAACGAAAAAATAATTTTTTCCCAAAAATTAATGTAACAAAACATTAAATTAATTATTACTATATTTTAAAGGTTTAAAAAATAGTTAGAGGCCTAATTCAGAAGATTTAGTTTAAAGAATGATTAAAAAAATAAATTAAAATTATTAGGAAATTTTTTGAAAAAATTAGAGAATTTTAAACCTTTTTTTAAAATAAAATTAATAAATTTAAAAATATATATATATTTTATTAAAATAGAATAAACAATAAAAATAAACATTCCTATATATTTTTATTTATTTGAATTTTTAATTATTACTTCTCAATATAAAAAAACATAAAAAATGAATCTTTTTTTTTATTTCTGTTTTAATTATTAAAAATTCCTAAGAATATAATAAATATATATTTTTGTTTCAAAATTAAAAAAAGCAAAATAATTTTTAAAATTATTTAGAACATATAAAATGTTTTTTAGAGAAAAAAATAAATTAATTTGAATTTAAAAGAATTTAAAGAATAAATAAAAGGAGATTCAATTTCAAAACAAATAAATTTAAAAAAATAAATAAAAGTTTCCCCTTTTAAGTAAAACATTTTTTGATACAAATTATATTATATTTTTTTGTTTATTTTTTTTGGAGAAATCAAAGTTTGTAGAACTAAAAATAAATAAATATAATAAATTAGTTAACTATATTTTTATTTAATCATATTTTGTAATTTTGTTTTTATTGTTATCATTTAAGAAACAGATAAAAAAGGAAAATGAAACTTTTGAATATTATTTTTTTAGCTAAATAAAAATTTAAGCTTCCAAAAAAATTATAACTTCAGCAACAAATTCCGATGTTTAACAAAAAATTACTAAATTTAAAATAATAAAATTAGAATAAAATAAATATATTAAATAAATTAACTAAAAGACTATACAATCTTTTAATTAAATAATTAAAATAATAATTATTATAAAAGGAAAGGAAAATATTATAATTGGGCAGTCAAAAGTCTTACGGTTCTAGAGTATTTCAAATTATAATAATCCATAGAAGAATCAGTGAAATTATTAAAATTAAAAAATTAATATTAAAATTGTTATATAACACTATTTTTATGTAACAGTTGTCATTAATTATCCTTCCTTTACTAATATAAAAACCCAAAAGATTGGCCAGTCTTATTCAGTCCTTTACTAATAAAATAATCACTTTTTCCTATCCCCAAAACTTTTAACCAATTTATATTTAACTTTTGATAATAAATAAAGCGCTTGGAAAATACTTCTTCTTAATTGGGTAGGACACGTCCGACCTTCCCTTCGCGGGGGAGTGTCGGACCCAATGTCTAAATGAAACTCGCCCGTAATATATTAAAAATCTACTTTTAAAATATAAAAATTAATAAATTAATTTTTAAAAATAAATTTATTAATTAAAATATTAAAAGATAACAAAATAAATTATTTATTAGCCTAATTTAAACAGAAGAGATATTTTCAAAAAGTAATTTAATTATTGGAATATATTACCAAATATATTTAATTTAATTAATTTTATTTTTAAAAAAGCAAAAAATAAAAATAAAATTAATTTAATTAAATAAAATTAATAAAATAAAAAAGAATAAAATAATTTCTTTAAATAATAAAATTATTTTATTTTTCTTATGACGCCAAAAAATATTTAAAAATAAATAAAAATAAATATATAATTTCCGAGATTTTAACATTTTTTGTTTAATTTAAAAAAATATTTAAGCTTTTTGATTGGCTAATTTTCTCATAATAATATTAAAAAAAACCTTTAATTTAATTAAAAATGCCAATCGTGGGAAATAAAAATTAATATTATTTTTTTAAATATTTTTTAAAAAAGCCAAAATGGTTGTAGGTATTTATTATTATTTAATTTAAATATATCACAGTTAATATTTAAATAATTTTGTAATGTTGTGAGAGAATGTTTTAAAAAACGGTAAAAAACCTTATTTATTTTAAAAATGTGTGGGCAAAATTTTTATTTATTGCTTTTAATTTTTCACATAAAAAAATGTAAAAAATAAATTTGAAAAAAATTAAAAAATTGTAAAAATAATGAAAAATATATTTTTATATTTTTAAGCGTCATTATTAATTTTTAAATTATTTAAAATAGAACGTTTTTTTAATAAAATTTAAAAAAAAATAAATTAATTTAATTTGTTAAATATTAAATATATTTAGAAAAATAATTTTGTTAATTTTTGGAATTTGTGAGAATTTTTTTTCACAAGATTTATTAAAAAAATTAAAATAAATTTGTATAAAAATAAGATCTAATTTATTTAAAAAATAAAAAATTAATTTTTTAAATAAATATTTATTTCTTTAAAATATTTATTCTATTTATATTACTTCAATTTAAATTTTAAAAATTAAATAAAAAAAGAAATAAATAAATAAATACATATTTGTAACAATATATATATATAATTAATTAAAAAAGCCTTATAATTATTATATATATTTAAATTATATTTATTTATAGCATTAAATACCAAAATTAGACACAATTATTTTTCAAAAATAAAATAAATATAATTTATGCTTTTTGCAACATTCTCTCTTACATCAAAAATAAATATTTAACAAAAACCAAAAAATAATATTTTTATTTTATTCTAAATTTGGAAACAAAAATTTTAAAGCAAAAAATTCTTTTATTTATTTTTTAATTAATTTTGTTTTCATTCTTTTTTGCCATCATATTAATTGTTGACAATTCACTTCTCCATATATTAAAATTTAAACGAAGTTGCTTTATATCTAAATTAAATTATTAATTTAATTATTTTATTCAAAAGGTCCTTTTGGAAAGCTGGGCCATAATAACGCCATAAATCATAACAAATGAAAAATTAGGTAACTTTAA
This sequence comes from Meloidogyne chitwoodi, assembly GCA_015183035.1. Classification (NCBI taxonomy): domain Eukaryota; kingdom Metazoa; phylum Nematoda; class Chromadorea; order Rhabditida; family Meloidogynidae; genus Meloidogyne; species Meloidogyne chitwoodi. The sequence goes on along the minus strand of JACZZP010000004.1, from coordinate 636,212 downwards.
ATGTTTTTTATACCATTGGATAGAGTAGAAAATTTGCTACAAAGTACCAAAAAATCAGAATTTCTGAAAAAAGTTATAGTCAAAAAAAAAAATAGAATTTTCTGATAACTTGTAGTTTTTTGACTATAATATTTTTTCTATTTTTCTAAAAATTCTGATTTTTTAGTATTTTGTAGCAAATTTTCTGCTCTATCAAATGATATAATTAACAACTAAGAGTATTTAAGCATTTATTTATTATAATTTCTGCGCTCAGTTAACCTCGCGCTCAGATGAACCCAACCCAATTACTAATTTATTATTTAGAAAAATAAAATTGCTTAAAAATCTTCGAAAATTAAAAAAACAAAATTAAAATTTAATTAAATATATTTAAAAAGTTGAAATACTTTCAAAATTAGTAGCCATTTGTTCTTCAAAGCCAAAATCAGTGTATGAATTATTTACATTATTTGTCGCCAAATCCATTAATTTATATGCCTATAAATTAATTTATTTTCTAATTAATTATTTAAACAAATTAGAAGAGTTAACAACTCTTAACTTTATTTTTTTACTTTAACCATTAATTTAATAATGGATTACAAAAATAAACTCAACGACGAGAAAAGATGACAACAGATAAGACAATATTAAGCATTAATTAAAAGATTTATATTAAATATTATATACTATTAAATTAATATATAAATAGTAAAATTATATTTTGCTCAAGTTATTAATAATTTTAAATTTATAGGTATATCTAAGTTTTATCTTTACGTTTGCATTTGCTTAATTAGCCCTTGTCCAGGGCTTACAAAAATAAATAGTGGTCCTGCTGATAAAAGCTAAGGCTTTATTAAACATTAATTAAAAGATTTAATTAAATATTAAAACAATTTAAATATTTTACTAAATTTTTTACTCAAATTTCTTTCCTAAATATCTATTCAAATAAATAAATTAATTAAAATTACCTTATCTAAAAATCTGATATATTCTGTAGCAATTCTTAAAGTATGTATTTTGCTCATTTTATCAGAAGGAATTGAAGGAATTATATTTCTAAGTCTTTTAAATGCTTCATTTAATTCATAAAAATTAAAAATTAATTTTTAATTTAAAATTAAAAAACCTCTGTTCTTTGTCTTTCACGACAATTTGCCATATTTCTTTTTAATTCTAATAATTTTTGTTCGTCAACAATTTCTTCTATTTTACAACCATTTTCTAATTATTTTTAAATTAATATTTTTTAAAATAATAAAAATTAAAAAAAATTAACCAATATTATTTTTTTGTATCATTGCTTGTTTACAAGCAAATTGAAGAGCCTAAAATAATTAAAAATTATTTTTTTTTTTGAAATAAAATGAAAAAAAAAATCGGTCTTTAAAAATGTGAGTGAATTTATTTTTCATAAAAATATATATAAATGTTTTGTAAATAAATGATTAAATAAATAAATAAATATTCCATTTAATGCATAAATACAAGTAGAAAACAGTTATGGGTAGGTTCCAGTTCCTGAACTGGAACTAAGAAAATTAAAAAAAACAAGTTCTGGAAATGGAAAACTAGTTCTAGTTGAAATTTTGGAACTTTGCCATCACTAGTCGCAAATAGGTATATAAAAATATATTAGTGATCTTTTAAAAATAAAGCACATATTAAATCAAAATTTAACTTTCAATTTCGAACCGTTAATTTTGTTTAATATATTTTATATGAAATTGTAATTAATGTTTGAGTATTTATACAGGGAAATATTGGTACATTCCACTTGAAGGTGAATATTATTTTTGGATTCAGTCAGTCGACTGATAAATAATAAATTTTTCTTTAAGAGAAAAAAGGATTGTTATATATATTAGCATTGTTATGTACTACTATTAATGAAAAATGTGTGATAATTTAAAAATGATGTTTAGAAGAAATTAAAGTCAGAAAATTCTTGATTAGGTAAATAATAGCTTTTTACACCCTTACCCTATTCATAGTACATTTTATTAAGAAATCACTTATTTATTTATAATTTTCTTAATATTATTTATTTTATCAAAATTATATTAAATAATAACTAATATTCTTTTACCTTAGCTAAAGAGTAAATAATACTTATATTTTTGGATGTCAGTTTTACACTGATAAAATTATTTAATGTCTACTGGCAGGGAAGAGATCCCAGTCAGGATTTTCGGGAATCCATTCGGAAATCCTGACTATTTTTGATTTTTCGTTTTTCTGTTTTAGTCCCTTTGAATCCCTTCCCTGTATTTATTTGTAAAAATAATCACGAATCTGAATCCAGAATGTCCGGTCTTTAGTTTATACCAGAGTTTGAATGGCAGAGACCGTATGTCTCCTCAGACTATTTTAAAATACTATTGGTCTCAGTTTTAGTGATCTCAGTCTAAAGTTATAATCTTAAACCATTTAATTTTTCTTAGTATATTTTATTTGAAATTTTATAAATTTTACTTTAATTTTATTTGGAAATATTTAATCATTTTCCATTCCTGACGTTCATTATTTTTGGCTATCAGTCAGTAGACTGATAAAATAATAAATTTATATTTAAGAGAAAATATAAACTTAAGATGATAAAACATTGTTACACTAAAATTGTTGGATAGTTTAAAAATGGATTTTTAGTAAAATTTAATAAATTTAGTTAGAACAATTAATTCAGGATTAGATAAAAATTTCTCAAATTTTGCAGTAATATAAATAGCTTTTCTTTAAACATAATTTTACTTAATATAATTTGTTTTATTAAAATTATATTAAATATTACATATAATATCCTTTTTTTATTCATCTTTTTTGTAAATGCATTTTTTAATATTTTTGGATGTCAGTGTTTTTTACACTGATAAATTTATAATTATTGTAGGACAAAAAATTAAAATTTAATAATTAAATTAATTAAAATAAGATTTAAAAATTTATTAATTTAATAACAAACATTAAATGCAGCGTTATATCTTTGTCTGCAAAGAGCGTTTTGAGGCAAAATTTGTCGATTAGCTAAAGAAGGAGAAACAATAAATGTTTGTTGTTGTTTATTTATTAATTTATTATTATTATTATTTTTAATTTTTTCAATTTTTGAAATATTTTTTGAAAATAATTTAGTAGTAATAATATTACTACTTTTTCTTTCTTCTTCTTTATTAACAAATGTTTCTTTAATTAATGTTTGTGGTGGTGAATAATGAAAAAAATGTGAAGGCGGAGAATTACTATTAATACTAATATTATTTAAAGCCATAAATAAAAAGAAAATAAAAGTTTTTCTTAAGAGATTTTTAAAATTTAATGTTTAAAAAATAATAAAATAAAATTTTTAGGATTGAAAAGTTTTTTTTAGTAAATTGAGTAATTTGAAAAAATTAATATATTGTAAAAAAAATAAAATTTGAGGCCCTAAATTTTTTAGAATTTAATTCTAGACGGGACAAACTCGGAACTAGTAGAAAAATCTCAAAATCCTTAAAAACTCAGACGCCTGTCAAAAATAAAAATATTTATTTTAAATAAATATATTATTTATTTTAAGCTTTATTTTAGCAGAAGAAAAAGTTTTTCTTTTATTGGTATTAAATAAAAAACAAACAATTTTTAAGGATTTTTTAAATTTATTATTTTTTAATTTTTCTGATCTCAAAGAAAAGCCCCAACATTTATCTCTTCTTTATTTGTTATTTTAAAAAAATAGAAAAATGTGTTTTCTTTTGAGGAAAAAAGGAAAGACGATCATAAATTTTTTAATTTTTTTTCAACTAAAAAATAGGCCAGAGGGTTAAGAAAATAAAAATAATAAATAATTTTGTCAAAAATAAGTTTTCTTTTTTAGAAAATAGCAAATGGGTGATTAAAAGAAAAGAAAAGAGAAGAGAAGAGAAGTAAAAATTAATTGAATGGGCTTAAAACTTTTTATTTTGGCGGAATAAAAAAAATAAAAGAAAATAATTAGTGAGAAAAAATAATAAAAATACAATATATATTTATTTATTTTTTAAAATATTTTTTTTTTTAAGAAATTAAAAATAAGATAATTTAAAAAATAAAATTAAAAAAAACAAATTTTTAATTTCTCAAATTACTCATATTTAAATTAAATGATTAATCCTTTTTACTTATTTAAAACAAAAACATAATATTAAATAATTAAAAATTCTAAAATAATATTTATAGGGATTTCTTTCATTTTATTTGAATTTTTGGAAATTGGAAAAAATTAAAAAAAATGTTTTCTAGTTCTGTGAAAATTAATTAAAATTCTAAATAATTTTAAAATTTAATAAATCTACATAATATTTAATATTTATTATTATTTTCTTTTAAATATACCAATTTAATTTAAATTATAATTGCCAGGATGATTGCATTGTCTGTTATTTTTGGAAGCTGAAATTTCAGCTAAAATATCAAATAATTTTATGACATGTATATAATGTGTCTTATTTAGAATCTGAGCTTTAAAAATTAAAATTTTAATTTTTAATAAATATTAAAAATTTTCTTAGGTAAAAAATTAATTAATTAGTTTATTTTTTATCAATTTTTGTTGATTATAAATAAATAAATAATTTTAAATATTTGTTTAAAATTAATATTCCTAAAAAAACAATTGGTAATTCCAAGGTTTCCCCCCCCCCTATTTTTCATTTTTTTTATTTTTTTCATTTTTGCATTATTTTTTCCTCTGTTTTTGCTTCGGGCAAGTAGAAAGGATCAATTTTTTGGTAAATAACATTCATGATAAATGTGAAAAAAGTATATTCTCATTTATTTATCAATATTTTATCAATATGGATCAACTTAAAACATTTAATTCTATTGCTCTGCATGAAAAACTACGTTTCGACAACAATTTCGATGCATGGCTCGTACTAAATACGAAGAGTTGCAGTTCGAAACCGGAATTAGTCAAACAACACTACCGAACTGGTTGAATTTTTTCAGAGATGTGTTCAAATGTATTTATAATTTTTGGCACCATGTTTCATTATTTTATCCTTGTGAACGTACTGAATAAAAATTAAACCTTTTTTGATTGAGTAAGTTTGCTATAAGCAAAAACAGAGGAAAAAATAATGCAAAAATGAAAAAAATAAAAAAATGAAAAAATAGGGGGGGGAAGCCTTGGTATTACCAAACAATTAATTCAAATTCCCAAAATTATTTTCTTTTGATACAAAAATAATTTTTTTAAATTAATATTTAGCCCCAATAAATTGTTTTTTAATAAATAAAATAAAAAAAATAATTATTTAGACAAATGGATGGGAAAAAATATTTTTAATTTTATTCTTTTTAATTCTTTTTCTTTTAAAAACCAATTAATTTTTCTTTTGTGAATCAAAAAATAATTTATTAAAAAAAAGAGACTTTTTTTAAATAAATAAATTATTTTTTAGTCTATTAAATTGTAAATATTTATTTTTAATTTTTTTATTTTTAATTAAAATAATTTCGTATTTTTTTGTGAACTAAATAATAATTCAGTTAAAATTTATTTTTAACTAATATGGGAAAAAATTAAAAATAAATAAATATCTAAATTTATTCTCTAAAAAATCCATACCCACCACACTTAATATATTTACAGGGTATATCCTAGAAATTATAAATTCTTTTTGCCTTGTTTGAAAAAAACAATTTAAAAAATAAAACTCTTTTTTTTTTCTCAAATTTTTATTTATGATAAAAAAAAATTTTTTAGCTAAAGCAAACTTTAGCTCACAAAAATACAAATTTTGCCCCACATGAATCGACATTTTTAATATAATTACTAAATATTTAAAAAATATTTAAATTAAAATAATTTATATTAAGGAGAAATATTAATTGTTTTAAGCAATACTTTTAAAAATTTAAAATTTAGTTAATTTTCTTTAAAAAAATATTAAATTATTTAAAAAATTAAATTAAATAAATAATTTTTTACTTCTAATTTTTCATTAATTTCTTCTTTTTCTTCTCCAATTTTTAAACATCTTCTTTTACCTTCATATTTTCTATAAAAAAGTATCCAAGTATCAACAATTTCACATATTTCTGTGTCTATCCAGTTTATTAGTCTAACCAAAGTATTTAAGTCAGATAAGAATTTATGAGAAAGTAACCATAAAATAGACACTGATTTTTAGATTATCGAAAATTCCTCTCCGGAAAATTCCTCTCCAGATTATCGGAAAATTCTTCTTTTAGTGAAAAATTCCTCTCTGAGCAAAATGTTTGAAAATTTAAAGTTATTTTAGATTAACTTAATAAGATTATTCTAAAATAGTACATTTTTTAATTGATCCAAAATCATTTTAATAATTATTTAGGTAAATTTTTCTGTTAAAAGAGGTATTTTACAGAGAGAATACTTATATTTGGAGAGGAATTTTTTGAAAAATTGGGGAGGAATTTTCCGGTCACTTATTTTTAGCTAAAACAAAAATTTAGCTTTCAAAAATAAACAATCAACCAGAAGATAGAATTTATTAATAACGAATAATTACTAAATATTTAAAATAATATAATTGAAATAATTTATATTAATTAAAATGGAGAAAAAGTAAAATTTATAAACTTATCAATTTAATATAGGTATTTTCTGTTTTAATCCTATTTCCCAATTTATTTATTTATTCTTTATCCTCTAGCCTAAATAAAATAAAAAAATATTTATATTATTTTATATACCTAAAATCTGCAAAATCCAAATTTATTTTGGATTAGGTTATGCGGTGTAAAAAGAGAGAAATTATCTTTTTACTGTTTTACAGACATTTTTGTGTATTTCTTTTAATGTAAATTGAAAAAATAAATAAATTAAATAATAATCATTCTATTTTTTAAATTAATTTTTAATTAAATTTTCTTTTAATATTTAAATTTAAAAAAAAAAATTATTAATTCTGCTGAGTTTTTTAATTTAATTTTTAAATTCAGAAATATATTTAAATTTTTTATTTATAATTAAAATTTATACGTTTTAGTATCGATATTTAAAAAATAAAAATTTTTATCTTGAATATATAAATCAGTGTTCCCTAACCGGCCTTTTCCCGGTCATAAAAATGACCTGACCAAAGAAGTCAGGTCTGGTCATTTTTGGTCATGACCGAAACCCGGCAGGAGAACACTGATATGAATGTATGTTTAATAATATATTAATTAAAATACCGTGTCAGGGCAACTTACTTATGACCAATTTACCTGCCACACATTAGAGTAAAGTTCAATCAAAAGATTTATGTTTGTTTGAAGGCATAGACTTGTACTTTAAAGTGGGTAGGTAACAGGGATGGGCAACTTTCGTATTTCGTATTATTTCGTGTTTTTAGATCAATTTTATTTCGTAGTTCGTATTTTTGGACAAAATACGAAATTTTTGAAATTATGAAATTTAAAAATTTCGAAATAAAAAAATTTTTTGGTGTAGTTTTGTATTTCGTAATTTCTTTACTTTCGTAATTTCGTATTATTTCGAGTTTTTGAGCCTTTTTTTTATTTCGTATTATATTTTTCGATTTTGCCCATCCCTGGTAGGTAAGTTGGTTATTTTAGTGAGTTGTCCCCCACACTAAAATACAATGGGAAAATGCTAATTTAAATTAGTGATGTATACTAAATAATTTTTTTTGATTTTTAAAAAAATTCTTTTCTTTTTTTATTAAATTTCTTAGTATTTTAATTACTTCATTACTACCATCTATATGCTATTTTTCAAATTCTTTTCTTAATTTTTATCTTTTGACTTCAATTTTTTCAATTCATCTATTTTAATATATTCAAATCCAATATTAAAATCATCATTTGATGAACTTTTTGTAATTTTAGTTTTAAAATTTGTAGAAATATTTATTTTAAAATTATCAACAAATTGTTTAATTTGAGATAATTTTGCTTTCTTTTCATTTTTCCATTTAATTCCACTTAACCAAATAGTACATATCCAATCCTAAAAATTAAATAAATAATTTTTAAATTTAATATTTTACTTTATATTTTTCATTTTTATTAATTTTTTCTGGACAATTTTCAGAAAATATTTTAGGTTTAATATGAACATATTCTATTAATTCCTTTAAATTTAATTCCTTTTTTTTCAAGTTCAATTTGTAAATATTTTCCCGAATTATTTTCAACAAAATCACAAAATTGAGGTCCATGTAATGAATCATTTGAATGATAACAAATAATTAAAAGAAAATTTTCATACTAAAAAATTTAAATAAATTAATTTAAAAGAAATTAATTTAATTTATTAGAATTATATTTGTGAATTATTTAATTATAAACCAAAAAGTGATCTTATGTCCGGCCTAGTCTGTGGCGTTGGGCCCCGAGAGTGGAGAACCACTCTCGGAGCGTGCCTTTGTGGTCCTTTTCAAAAACTTCCCTCTTTTAATATAATTTAATAAATAAAATATAATAATAATTTGGAGAAGTGGAACACCAACACTAAACTGGTGGGGAAAATTAGTGAGAACTGAGACCCTTAGTCGGTATTTCCTTTCCCTTTTATAGGCAAGAAAATGGGGCGTGAAATTATTAAAATTAATAATTAAATAACTATGACAAGTGATGTATATATAGGGTTTAACAAAAAATGCACGAACAAATTGTTAACTAACCATAACTGACCACTGTCTCTCCGAAGGTTAACTTAATCTCTCGTTTCTAAGAAATAGAGAAAAATACTTGTCAGTAGAGAAAATATTTACAATTCCTTTTAATTTTATACAATTTTCTCTTCTGACCACTACTTTTCTACGTCTCTTACAAACGAGATATTAAGTTAACCTTCGGAGAGACAGTGGTTAGTTATGGTTAGATAACAATTTGTTCGTGATGTTTTGTTAAACCCTAGTGATGTAACACTTTATACAAGTAATAAAAAAATTTTTAATTACTTGTTCAACAAAGTTATCATCATTTTTATACCAATCAGTTAATGATTCTTCGAACTTTTGAATACCTATGTAAATTATTTAATTTTAAATAAAATTAATCATTAATCAAACCAATATTAATTTGTTTTTTAATTATTTTTTCTGTATTTTCATTTATATTAAATAAAATATTATATGTATATTTTCCAGGTGTCATAATTGTCCAATTTTTATTTTTATCAATATTTAAATATTCATCTAAATTAATTTTTTTTTCATTTTCATTTTTATCAATTTTTATTAAAAAATTATTTTCAAATATTGTAATAAAATTTAAAGGAATTTTCTTAAAAGATTGATTTGGATGTTCTTTTTCTAAATAATATGCCAAAATAATTAAAGCTTTATCATTTAAAAATCCAAAATTTTCTCCATAAATTGAATTTTCTTTAAAAAAAAAATTTTTTTTTAATTAAAAAATAAAATATTATTATTAATTTTTTACTTTTACACCACAATTTAAGCAATACAATTATTTTTTTTATTTTTTCTTTTGATTCCGTTAAATAAATTAGCATTTGTAGATTAGAATAATAATCTAAAATTATTTATTTTTAAATTAAAAATAAATAAATAAATTATTAAAGTTAAAAAGCCTTGCCTTAATAAAATATAAATGTATGAAAAAATTTTAGAATTGTAAGGAATTATCAAAAATAATTTGTTTAATTATTTTTAAAACTAATAAATTTTAAATTAAAAATAACCTAATATACTCTTTTTCATTTTATTTCCTTCTGTAAAGTTTTCGATAGATCTTATAATTTTATTTTCACGATTAGTTTCAATTAAATCAATTATTTCTTCTGATAATTTAGCAGATTTAAGAATTATAAGTGAAGAATCAAAATAAAATTTAATTGTAAATTGAGTTTCTTCATTTTCGTCATTAATTGATTTGAAAAGATTTTTAACAAAATCTTTCTTAAAAAATAAAATAAAAATATTTATTTTATTTTAATAAATATTTAGATATATTTACTTATATTTATAAGATTAAAATTTTTTAAATTAATATCTCACTTAATAAATTACCCAATCTCTCCTAACATAATTTAAATAATTACTAACCTTACAAATAAAACAAAATAATGAATTATCATTACATTTTTCTTTTTTATTTTTATCGCATAAATTATTTCCAAAAATTTTTTTATTTTGTTCATTTTCATCATTAATATTTGTTAAATTAAGAATTCCTTCAATTGTTGAATAATCTTCAATAATTCTAATATTTACAAGATTTGTAATAATTAAATGAATATTATTATTCTAAAAATTATATTTTTATTTAATTAAATATTATATTTAAATTATTTTTTTAATTTTTAGTAAAATTAACCCACAAATTTTTGTTAAATTTAAGACCAAAAAATTAAAAATAATTTTTTTTAATTTAAAAATTATATAAATTTATTTAAATTAAATATTTATTTTAAATTAAATAAAAATAAAATACCCATTTTTTTAATTCTAATTTATCTGATAAATAATTATCTATTCCTTTACTACTCAATTTAAAATTAGAATTATAATTTTTTGAAATTTCATCTTCCAACATTAAAGTTATCTAAAAATATATTTTTTAATTAATTTAAAAAATAAATAAAACTTTTTTTTCTTCTTCTTCAAAAGCTTTTATTTCTTCTTCTTTTTCTTTATTTAATTTATGTTTTTCTTTTTCCTCTTCTATTATTTTATTTTGTTTATCTTTTTCTTTTTCTATTATTATTTTATTTTCTTTTTCCTCAGCAACATTTATTAAATTATTTTCTTCATTTTTTGGTGAATATTTTAATTTAAAATTATTAATTAAATCTTCCATTCTTTTAATCATTTCTTCATTTTCAAGTAAATCAATTTTATTTTCATTTAAAAAATTTAAATGATCATCTTCTAAAAATACTTTTTGTTCAATAAATGCAATTTCTTGTTCATCATTATTTTCACAAACTTCTAAACCATTCCAATTTAATAACTCATTCATATAAAATTTTGTATTTAATTCTCTTTGTGTTTTAATTTTTTTAATTTCTTCAATTATTGTTAATTTTATATTATTTGAAATTAAAATATTAGTTAAAAAACTAATAAATTTAATTAATAAACAAACACTTTTTAATAAAGAATTATTTTCTTGAAGAATAATTGTTAAAATATTTTTAAAATTTAATATTCCTATTAAAATATTAATTTCATTTTCATCTTTATTTTTATCTATATTTTTATCAATTACTTCTTCTATTTTTATCAATTTATTAAATAATAAAGATAGAGATATTCTTAATTCTGCATTTTTAGCTTCAATAGAATCTTTTTCGTTTAGCAAAAATATTTTATAAAAATTAATTTTTGTTGAATTTTCCATTAAATCTTTTTAAATTAAAAAAATTAAAATTAAATCAAAATTTTTTTATATTTACATATTTTTAAAACATTTGGTTGTCTAATTTCTAATTCAAGAAACATTTCTTCTCCAATTAATTTTGTAATATTTTTTTTAAAAATCATCATTTTATTTATATTATAATCACAAATTAAATTCCTTGCATTAAAAGAATAATTAATTAACCATTCAAAATAATTTTTATGAAGATCTTTTATATTAATATTTTCAATATTTGATTTATTCTACATAAAATTTAATATTTACAATATTTAAATTAGAGTTGCTCGCTTTTCTGTATTCCGGGATCACATAATTCTCTTCAGAGCTCTTGTGATAAAGGCCACTCTCTCGTTGATAAAGACGCAGAAAATGTGTAGTTTTGGAAAAGAGCAGGTCATTTGATGTTTCTCTGACCTCAACCATACATTGGTCAGCTTTTCTGCGTCTTTATCAACGAGAGAGTGGCCTTTATCACAAGAGCTCTGAAGAGAATTATGTAATCCCGGAATACAGAAAAGCGAGCAACTCTAATTTAAATAGGTATATAATTTTATTTAGACAAAAAAATTAAAATATAAATTGTCAAGAAATAACTTATAATTAATCAGTGATGCAAAAGTTCCAAAATTACCACAGAACTTTCCGGAACTGCATTTTTAATTTTCATTGTTCCAGTTCCAAAACTATTGTGATGTAAGGAACTAGTTCCGAACAGGTTTTCCAGTTCCATAAATTTGGTAGTTCCGGAACTATAACTGGAACATTTGCATCATTGCTTATATACCCTTGCTTCTTAGCTCATAAAATTAATTATAAATATATTTAAAAATTAAAATATTTTTATTTATTTTTAAAAATATTATAATTAATTAACCTCAATTGTAAGTTCAATCCATTTATGATTAAAAACAATTCCATATTTTTCTATTATTTTTTTTTCATTCTTTTCAATCTTTTTAATTTCTGTCCATAAATCGTCTAAATATTCATTTTTATTTTCATTATCATATGCAATAATTCTATTTTTCTTGAATTTTTCATAATATTCACCAAAAAATTTTTTTAAAATTTTTATCAAATAATTAATTGATTCATCTATATAAAATAGAAGATTTATTTCTTTTTCTTTTATAATTTTCTTTTTACTCATTGTTTCAATAAAAAGATTATCTTCAACGCTTGGTTCTATAAATTAAACAAAATTATTTAAAAAAATAAATTTTATTCAAAATTATTTTAGATTAAAAATATAATAACTTTGCATAAAAGTAGGACATCAAATGGACATTTACCCACTAATCCTTTACATAAGTGGTCTTTTAGATTGGGTTATACGCTATAATAATATAGGTAATATTTTTGCTTCAGCACAACACAGACATACAATAAACCGGGTCAACCCAAAAGATCGTGAAGCAATATGTGAACTTGCCAGTCGGTCTTGTAATAAAACGCCACCAATAGGCCAAGTTTTTGCGGGACCAAGTTGGGTAGCACCCCGACCCATCGGGGGCGGAAATTTCGGGGGACGGGGATCGTCGGGGGAAGCATGTCGGGGGTCGGGTCGGGGGACAGCATAACCTTCGGGGACGGGGTCGGGGACGGGGGTGGTCGGGGGAAGTACGTCGGGGTTCGGGTCGGGGGGTGGAGGTTCGGGGTCGGGTCGGGGTAACGGTAAAAAATTTTTTTTAAACAAATTTTTTATTTTAAAAAATTAATACAACTCAAACAATGGAAAACAAACTCTTTGGCTAACTATAGATGCTAAATATTCTCCTATTTAGCGCCGCAAGCGAAATTTTGAAAATTTATTGCTCTCTAGTTGCCAAAAATTTCTTCTTTTCACGATGCAAGCGAAGATTTAAAATTTATTTAAAAAAATTTAGTCTCAAAACGAAGGATAAGTTTATAACTTAAACAGTATCAATCAGTGTTCTCCTGACCGGATTTTAGTCATGACCAAAGACTTGACATTACCACTGACCGAAGATGCCGGTCATTGTCAGGTCATTTTGGTGACTGAAAAAAATTGGCAGGAGAACACTGGTACCAATACCATGTTCCTAGGAATCGAACTACATATAGGTTAAGAGTAGGGTAGTCAAAAAATTTTAAAAAATGCAATTTGAATGTAAAAGATATATACGCATTTGTGGCTAAAAATACACAAATAAGGGACAATTCATTTTTTCAGCGCCGCAGGCGAAAATTTTTGAAATTAATTGAACTCCAGTTGCCAAAAATTCACTTTTTCCATAATAATTGTCAAAATTTTTAAAAATATTTTTCAATAACTTCATCTTCAGGGGTGCTTGTCAACCCCGAAACCCGTCGGGGTAGCCATCGGGGGTCGGGTCGGGGGAAAGCAAATCTTTCGGGGACGGGGGACGTCGGGGGCAGCATGTCGGGGTTCGGGTCGGGGAAAAACTCTAAAAATGTCGGGGATCGGGGTCGGGGTTTCGGGGGCGCGGGGACGGGGTGCTACCCTAGGACCAACATTTAAAATAGATTTGACCGACTGGCAAGTTCACAAATACTTCATCGATCTCGATCTTTTGGGTTTCTTTCTTTAGAGGTGAACCCAATAAACATTAATAAATAAATATTTTACCAAAACTTAACATTGATTCTCTTTTTTCCATATAAAATTCATTTGGGCAATGTCTATATAACTACATATAAAAAAAAGAATATTTTATTAAATAATTAATTATATTATTAAATCTTACAAGATGTATTCGTTTGTTTCGTATATTTTCCAATCTAATTGAATATATTTTTGACTTATCAAGGAAATTAAGATCTATTTTAATTTTATTAAAATTATTTAAAATAATTATTTATTTATTTATACCTTTAAATTTTTCGTTTAATTCCTCATTTTCGTTAATTAATTCTTGTAAGGTGTTATCATTTAATTTATCTAGCTCATCCAAATATTCTCTTTCCATACTAAATAATACTTTTTTTTGAGAACTATTATTTATTTGATCATTTTTTTCTTTTATAAATTTAATTAATTCAAGACCAGTTTCTTTTCTTTTTATTTTTCCTCGTATTTGATCGAAAATAAGTAAAATATTTTTTACTATTAACAAAGTATACATAAAATGATGTCCCTGTAATTGATAAATTTTTACTAAAAATGAAGTTTTAATAATTTTCCATTCTTCTTTATTTTTTAAATATTCTTCAATATTAATATTATTTAACCATCTTATTTGTATTAATATTTCAAAACTCATATTATATCCTATAAATCTAAAAATGTCGTTGTCTTTGAAAAGTGAACAATAATTAAAAATAATCATTTGATCTAATTCTTTTGAATCTAAATTAATTTAATAAAAAATAAATAAAAATTATTTGAAAAATTTTTAAATTAGCATAAAACTATTTTATGTGCTAATTATATTCTAACAAATATCAAATTAGTCTAGCCTATTACAAAATTTTATCCCTATCTTCATTCCTTTTATTGGCATTGATCGAATAAATTATTTTAAAAAAAGTCAGAATTAAACAGGGCCATTGAATTTCCAAGATTTTATCGGTCGTGTCAATTCTGTTATTAATCATTTTAAAAAATAAATAAACTAAATTCCTTAAGCTTTGAGATATATTTATATTTTCTGCTTCTTTTTTATATAATTTAATTTAATTATGTTTAAATAAATAAAATAAAATATATAACTTTATTAAATTTATTAATTTATATTATTTACCTATATTTGTTAATTTACTAATCATTTCATCTTCAATTAAAATTAAATCATCACTTTCTTTTCCGTCACTAAATTCTTCTATTAATTTTGCTCTCGCATTTTTATTTTTTTCAAAAAGTTTTTTTAATTGTTCATGAAGTAAATTATTATTACTCATAATTGTAACTAATTCTTGTTTCATTTCTAATCTTGAATTTATTAAAAAATTTTCAAGAGAAATATTAAAATCTTTCATTAATAAATAATTTTGTTCCGTTAAATCATTTGTTTGAAAATATTCATTTAATATTTTTTTTAATATTTATATTTTTTTTATTTTTATCTGATTTTATTAATTCAAATAAGAAAATATGATAAATTTCTTTAGGTTCTATTTCATAAGAAATAAATTGAATATAACGACGAATTTGTTCATTCTCCTCTACCAATTCTTTAATTAATATTATTTAATATTTATAATTATTTAACTATTTATTAACAAATAAAAACCTATTTTATATTCGACAGGTTTAACAGTTTCATATTGTTCAAACATTAAATCACTGAGAACACTTCGAAATTTCTTTTTAAATTCAATCAGTTTATTTTTATTCATTTGATTTAAAGTCTTTTCAAACAAATCATGATTGTATTGTTTCAGTCTAAAATTAGGGCTCGTGAGAGAAGTACCCGATAAGGGATGGGCTTGCGTTTTTTAAAAATCTTTATTGCGCCCGTCCCTTATCCTTACTTTTTATAAAAAATATTAAAAAGAAATTTTCGATATTTTTTCTTTGTTCTTTTATTAACTTGTATACTTAGGTATTTGTGCTCTTGCACATGTGTGAAGAAAAGTAATTATTTAAGTAAATTATTTAAAAAAATAATTGGCTTCAGCCTAGATAGAGATTGGTCGAACAGTTAGTTAGCAAGCGATATAAGAGAAAATGGTTTCGATTAATGACCAAATTACCTACCGCTTTAGAATAAATGTCAATGGGGCATTCACATAAACTTGAATCTATTTATTGAAATTTACTCTAATGTGTGGTAGGTAATTTGGTCATTAGGTGAGTTGCCCTGACACGCTTAAATTAGGTAATTATTATTTAATATTTGAATTTTATTAAAAAATTTATCAAATTTTTTTAAATTAATTTTTTGTTTGTTAATTTTTTTAAATTAAATATTTTGACCCTAATACCTTTCGTAATGTAACTTAGCCAATATAAATTTAAAATTATTTTCTAATTTATCAAAAGCCTCATCTTCGTTAATTTTTAATAATTTTTCTTTTAATTTTTTAAATTTTATTTTAATAATTTTTAATTTATTATATCCATCAGTCATTTCTACATCAAAAAGATCAAAAATTTGTTCAAATTCTAATAATTTTAAAATTAATTCTAAATTAATTTTTATTTCTTTATTTTCTCTAAATTTTTCAAAATTTTCTAATTCTCTTCCAATTTCTTCTAAAATTTCATTTTGATACTCTAAATTTACATCAGTTTTTCTTTTTAATTCTTTTTTTATTTTTTTTTCATTTAATTTAACATTTTTAGAAATATTTGTATATTTTTCATTAATTTTTTTATTTAATAAAAACAAAGTAATTTTTTTGATAATATTTTTCCAATCTTTATTTTCATCTAAAAATGCCACTTTATATTGGTTTTCCAAATCTTTATCAGTTAAGCCAGCTAAAATTTTATTAAATTAAATTTAAATTAAAAAAAACCAAATTGAATATTTGCTAGTGATGAACTTTCTTCTTTTGGTTGATTTTTATTTTGTTTTTTTGGTGGTTTTCCACAATTTATTTCAAAATTGGAAAATGAAAATAATATTAAAAATAAATAAAATGAATATTTTAACATCTAAAAAAATTTAAATTAAATTTTAAAAAATAGAACAATAACAAAATAATTCTTTTAAAAATTAAATAAAAATAATTTAAAAATAAATTGTAAAACAAAATGAGACCTTTTGTTATTAAGTGAGATTTCGAAATGATTTTACATAATTTTATTGAGAAAAGGCAGGGGAAAAGCTGCGCTGCGCATGCCATTGACTTGTGGCATTGTAGTAGATAATATATTAAATTATATTAGAGGCGAGAGAGAGAGAGAGAGATTAGTCAAAGTAATACACTCCGCCACATAATTATATGAACACCCCAAAATATTAGCTTTTTCGAACTTAGGCATATTATTTTATTTAATATTAATATACTAGCTCCGCTAGCAAAAAACAATAAACTTAAAATATCTTGACAATAAAAACATTTAACTTACAAACTTTTTAAAAGAACAAAACACATAAATATGAGACTCAAATGTTTCTGACTCAGACTCAGCGTCTCACTTAAGTGCTTCTTACTCAGACTCAACTATCTCTTTCTCAAAATTACGTTTCTCTTACTCATGTTTCTCAGCAAAGTGCCTCTTACGTAGACTCAAGTGTCGCTGACTCAAATGTCTCTGACTCAAGTGTCTCTGACTCAAGTGTCTCTGACTCAAGTGTCTCTGACTCAAGTGTCTCTGACTCAAGTGTCTCTGACTCAAGTGTCTCTGACTCAAGTGTCTCTGACTCAAGTGTCTCTGACTCAAGTGTCTCTGACTCAAGTGTCTCTGACTCAAGTGTCTCTGACTCAAGTGTCTCTGACACAAGTGTCTCTGACTCAAGTGTCTCTGACACAAGTGTCTCTGACTCAAGTGTTTCAATTTATTGTTGAAACATTTCAAGTGTTTCAATTTATTGTTGAAACATTTCAAGTGTTTCAATTTCTTGTTGAAACATTTCAAGTGTTTCAATTTATTGTTGAAACATTTCAAGTATTTCAATTTATTGTTGAAACATTTCAAGTATTTCAATTTATTGTTGAAACATTTCAAGTATTTCAATTTATTGTTGAAACATTTCAAGTGTTTCAATTTATTGTTGAAACATTTCAAGTGTTTCAATTTATTGTTGAAACATTTCAAGTGTTTCAATTTATTGTTGAAACATTTCAAGTGTTTCAATTTATTGTTGAAACATTTCAAGTGTTTCAATTTATTGTTGAAACATTTCAAGTGTTTCAATTTATTGTTGAAACATTTCAAGTGTTTCAATTTATTGTTGAAACATTTCAAGTGTTTCAATTTATTGTTGAAACATTTCAAGTGTTTCAATTTATTGTTGAAACATTTCAAGTGTTTCAATTTATTGTTGAAACATTTCAAGTGTTTCAATTTATTGTTGAAACATTTCAAGTGTTTCAATTTATTGTTGAAACATTTCAAGTGTTTCAATTTATTGTTGAAACATTTCAAGTATTTCAATTTATTGTTGAAACATTTCAAGTGTTTTAATTTATTGTTGAAACATTTCAAGTGTTTTAATTTATTGTTGAAACATTTCAAGTGTTTCAATTTATTGTTGAAACATTTCAAGTGTTTCAATTTATTGTTGAAACATTTCAAGTGTTTCAATTTATTGTTGAAACATTTCAAGTGTTTCAATTTATTGTTGAAACATTTCAAGTGTTTCAATTTATTGTTGAAACATTTCAAGTGTTTCAATTTATTGTTGAAACATTTCAAGTGTTTCAATTTATTGTTGAAACATTTCAAGTGTTTCAATTTATTGTTGAAACATTTCAAGTGTTTCAATTTATTGTTGAAACATTTCAAGTATTTCAATTTATTGTTGAAACATTTCAAGTATTTCAATTTATTGTTGAAACATTTCAAGTATTTCAATTTATTGTTGAAACATTTCAAGTATTTCAATTTATTGTTGAAACATTTCAAGTATTTCAATTTATTGTTGAAACATTTCAAGTATTTCAATTTATTGTTGAAACATTTCAAGTATTTCAATTTATTGTTGAAACATTTCAAGTATTTCAATTTATTGTTGAAACATTTCAAGTGTTTCAATTTATTGTTGAAACATTTCAAGTGTTTCAATTTATTGTTGAAACATTTCAAGTGTTTCAATTTATTGTTGAAACATTTCAAGTGTTTCAATTTATTGTTGAAACATTTCAAGTGTTTCAATTTATTGTTGAAACATTTCAAGTATTTCAATTTATTGTTGAAACATTTCAAGTATTTCAATTTATTGTTGAAACATTTCAAGTGTTTCAATTTATTGTTGAAACATTTCAAGTGTTTCAATTTATTGTTGAAACATTTCAAGTGTTTCAATTTATTGTTGAAACATTTCAAGTGTTTCAATTTATTGTTGAAACATTTCAAGTGTTTCAATTTATTGTTGAAACATTTCAAGTGTTTCAATTTATTGTTGAAACATTTCAAGTATTTCAATTTATTGTTGAAACATTTCAAGTGTTTCAATTTATTGTTGAAACATTTCAAGTATTTCAATTTATTGTTGAAACATTTCAAGTATTTCAATTTATTGTTGAAACATTTCAAGTGTTTCAATTTATTGTTGAAACATTTCAAGTATTTCAATTTATTGTTGAAACATTTCAAGTGTTTCAATTTATTGTTGAAACATTTCAAGTGTTTCAATTTATTGTTGAAACATTTCAAGTGTTTCAATTTATTGTTGAAACATTTCAAGTGTTTCAATTTATTGTTGAAACATTTCAAGTGTTTCAATTTATTGTTGAAACATTTCAAGTGTTTCAATTTATTGTTGAAACATTTCAAGTGTTTCAATTTATTGTTGAAACATTTCAAGTGTTTCAATTTATTGTTGAAACATTTCAAGTATTTCAATTTATTGTTGAAACATTTCAAGTATTTCAATTTATTGTTGAAACATTTCAAGTATTTCAATTTATTGTTGAAACATTTCAAGTATTTCAATTTATTGTTGAAACATTTCAAGTATTTCAATTTATTGTTGAAACATTTCAAGTATTTCAATTTATTGTTGAAACATTTCAAGTATTTCAATTTATTGTTGAAACATTTCAAGTGTTTCAATTTATTGTTGAAACATTTCAAGTGTTTCAATTTATTGTTGAAACATTTCAAGTGTTTCAATTTATTGTTGAAACATTTCAATTTATTGTTGAAACATTTCAAGTATTTCAATTTATTGTTGAAACATTTCAAGTATTTCAATTTATTGTTGAAACATTTCAAGTGTTTCAATTTATTGTTGAAACATTTCAAGTATTTCAATTTATTGTTGAAACATTTCAAGTGTTTCAATTTATTGTTGAAACATTTCAAGTGTTTCAATTTATTGTTGAAACATTTCAAGTGTTTCAATTTATTGTTGAAACATTTCAAGTGTTTCAATTTATTGTTGAAACATTTCAAGTGTTTCAATTTATTGTTGAAACATTTCAAGTATTTCAATTTATTGTTGAAACATTTCAAGTATTTCAATTTATTGTTGAAACATTTCAAGTGTTTCAATTTATTGTTGAAACATTTCAAGTGTTTCAATTTATTGTTGAAACATTTCAAGTGTTTCAATTTATTGTTGAAACATTTCAAGTGTTTCAATTTATTGTTGAAACATTTCAAGTGTTTCAATTTATTGTTGAAACATTTCAAGTGTTTCAATTTATTGTTGAAACATTTCAAGTATTTCAATTTATTGTTGAAACATTTCAAGTGTTTCAATTTATTGTTGAAACATTTCAAGTATTTCAATTTATTGTTGAAACATTTCAAGTATTTCAATTTATTGTTGAAACATTTCAAGTGTTTCAATTTATTGTTGAAACATTTCAAGTATTTCAATTTATTGTTGAAACATTTCAAGTGTTTCAATTTATTGTTGAAACATTTCAAGTGTTTCAATTTATTGTTGAAACATTTCAAGTGTTTCAATTTATTGTTGAAACATTTCAAGTGTTTCAATTTATTGTTGAAACATTTCAAGTGTTTCAATTTATTGTTGAAACATTTCAAGTGTTTCAATTTATTGTTGAAACATTTCAAGTGTTTCAATTTATTGTTGAAACATTTCAAGTGTTTCAATTTATTGTTGAAACATTTCAAGTATTTCAATTTATTGTTGAAACATTTCAAGTATTTCAATTTATTGTTGAAACATTTCAAGTATTTCAATTTATTGTTGAAACATTTCAAGTATTTCAATTTATTGTTGAAACATTTCAAGTATTTCAATTTATTGTTGAAACATTTCAAGTATTTCAATTTATTGTTGAAACATTTCAAGTATTTCAATTTATTGTTGAAACATTTCAAGTGTTTCAATTTATTGTTGAAACATTTCAAGTGTTTCAATTTATTGTTGAAACATTTCAAGTGTTTCAATTTATTGTTGAAACATTTCAATTTATTGTTGAAACATTTCAAGTATTTCAATTTATTGTTGAAACATTTCAAGTATTTCAATTTATTGTTGAAACATTTCAAGTGTTTCAATTTATTGTTGAAACATTTCAAGTGTTTCAATTTATTGTTGAAACATTTCAAGTATTTCAATTTATTGTTGAAACATTTCAAGTATTTCAATTTATTGTTGAAACATTTCAAGTGTTTCAATTTATTGTTGAAACATTTCAAGTGTTTCAATTTATTGTTGAAACATTTCAAGTGTTTCAATTTATTGTTGAAACATTTCAAGTGTTTCAATTTATTGTTGAAACATTTCAAGTATTTCAATTTATTGTTGAAACATTTCAAGTGTTTCAATTTATTGTTGAAACATTTCAAGTATTTCAATTTATTGTTGAAACATTTCAAGTATTTCAATTTATTGTTGAAACATTTCAAGTGTTTCAATTTATTGTTGAAACATTTCAAGTATTTCAATTTATTGTTGAAACATTTCAAGTGTTTCAATTTATTGTTGAAACATTTCAAGTATTTCAATTTATTGTTGAAACATTTCAAGTATTTCAATTTATTGTTGAAACATTTCAAGTGTTTCAATTTATTGTTGAAACATTTCAAGTGTTTCAATTTATTGTTGAAACATTTCAAGTGTTTCAATTTATTGTTGAAACATTTCAAGTGTTTCAATTTATTGTTGAAACATTTCAAGTGTTTCAATTTATTGTTGAAACATTTCAAGTGTTTCAATTTATTGTTGAAACATTTCAAGTGTTTCAATTTATTGTTGAAACATTTCAAGTGTTTCAATTTATTGTTGAAACATTTCAAGTGTTTCAATTTATTGTTGAAACATTTCAAGTGTTTCAATTTATTGTTGAAACATTTCAAGTGTTTCAATTTATTGTTGAAACATTTCAAGTGTTTCAATTTATTGTTGAAACATTTCAAGTATTTCAATTTATTGTTGAAACATTTCAAGTATTTCAATTTATTGTTGAAACATTTCAAGTGTTTCAATTTATTGTTGAAACATTTCAAGTGTTTCAATTTATTGTTGAAACATTTCAAGTGTTTCAATTTATTGTTGAAACATTTCAAGTGTTTCAATTTATTGTTGAAACATTTCAAGTGTTTCAATTTATTGTTGAAACATTTCAAGTGTTTCAATTTATTGTTGAAACATTTCAAGTGTTTTAATTGAAACATTTCAAGTGTTTCAATTTATTGTTGAAACATTTCAAGTATTTCAATTTATTGTTGAAACATTTCAAGTGTTTCAATTTATTGTTGAAACATTTCAAGTGTTTCAATTTATTGTTGAAACATTTCAAGTGTTTCAATTTATTGTTGAAACATTTCAAGTGTTTCAATTTATTGTTGAAACATTTCAAGTGTTTCAATTTATTGTTGAAACATTTCAAGTGTTTCAATTTATTGTTGAAACACATTTCAAGTGTTTCAATTTATTGTTGAACACATTTCAAGTGTTTCAATTTATTGTTGAAACATTTCAAGTGTTTCAATTTATTGTTGAAACATTTCAAGTGTTTCAATTTATTGTTGAAACACATTTCAAGTGTTTCAATTTATTGTTGAAACACATTTCAAGTGTTTCAATTTATTGTTGAAACACATTTCAAGTGTTTCAATTTATTGTTGAAACACATTTCAAGTGTTTCAATTTATTGTTGAAACACATTTCAAGTGTTTCAATTTATTGTTGAAACACATTTCAAGTGTTTCAATTTATTGTTGAAACATTTCAAGTGTTTCAATTTATTGTTGAAACATTTCAAGTATTTCAATTTATTGTTGAAACATTTCAAGTGTTTCAATTTATTGTTGAAACATTTCAATTGTTTCAATTTATTGTTGAAACATTTCAAGTGTTTCAATTTATTGTTGAAACATCAAGTGTTTCAATTTATTGTTGAAACATTTCAAGTGTTTCAATTTATTGTTGAAACATTTCAATTGTTTCAATTTATTGTTGAAACATTTCAATTGTTTTAATTTATTGTTGAAACAGTTTTAATTTATTGTTGAAACATTTCAAGTGTTTTAATTTATTGTTGAAACATTTCAAGTGTTTTAATTTATTGTTGAAACATTTCAATTGTTTCAATTTATTGTTGAAACATTTCAAGTGTTTCAATTTATTGTTGAAACATTTCAAGTGTTTCAATTTATTGTTGAAACATTTCAAGTGTTTCAATTTATTGTTGAAACATTTCAAGTGTTTCAATTTATTGTTGAAACATTTCAAGTGTTTCAATTTATTGTTGAAACACATTTCAAGTGTTTCAATTTATTGTTGAAACACATTTCAAGTGTTTCAATTTATTGTTGAAACACATTTCAAGTGTTTCAATTTATTGTTGAAACATTTCAAGTGTTTCAATTTATTGTTGAAACACATTTCAAGTGTTTCAATTTATTGTTGAAACACATTTCAAGTGTTTCAATTTATTGTTGAAACACATTTCAAGTGTTTCAATTTATTGTTGAAACATTTCAAGTGTTTCAATTTATTGTTGAAACATTTCAAGTGTTTCAATTTATTGTTGAAACATTTCAAGTGTTTCAATTTATTGTTGAAGCTTATATCTTTAACTTATTTCTCCTGAATATATACAATGCAAATAATATTGAATTATAAGTGTCGCTGTGCAACTAATTTCTCGCTAAAAGAAAATAATTCTTATCTCTAATTAATTCTTTCACTTAATGTTAACAACAAATTCTCGTTCATTTTATTATTCCCAGTTATATTATACCAGTCACCAGAGAAGAGAAATTTTACATATAATGTGATAATTTCCTTCGAGATTTATTTATATATTTTTTTTTACTGCCTTATACCCCTTATACCTACCGTCTAAATTTTTTAATATTTTACTTATATACGACTTTTTTAGCATTATCATTTATAATATTATACATAATTTGAGTTATTCTTTTTTCTTTTGTTTTTTTAATACTTACAAACGGTTAATATTTTTGAATGTTAGTGTTTTACACTGATAAATTGATCAAATGCCTATATTTTAAATTATATATTTATACAAATACAATTAAATTGTGAAATTTAATAATTAAATAAATTTTAAAAATTAACAACTACTATATATAATATTATATGCAGATTATATATTATGTTAGAGCGTTTTGTGGCAAATTTTGTCGATTAATAAAGAAGATATAAATTTTATTTTTTATTATTATTTTAATTAAAGAAAAGAAATATTTTTATAATATATGTAATAAATTAATAGTATTAAAGTATAAAATGAAAAAGACATTTATTTTTAATTATCTATTAATTTTAAGATTAATGAAAAAATTAAAAATTAAAATTACTTTTAAAAAATAAGAAAATTAATTAAAAATTAAATTTTTATATTTAAAAATATTAAATATCAAACAAATAACCATCTGGTATAACATCATACCAACAATTCTTTTTTTCATTTTCTTTATTATTTAAATTATTTAAATTATTAAAATCAGTTCTAGGCCAAAAATAATGTTCAGGCAGTTCATATTCAAATGGAGATTTTATATTATTTTTAATATTTTCAAATTTATTAGATTTACCAGACAATGCTTTTCCCTCTTTTAACCAAAGAATTTCGATTTGTTTATTTGCTATCTAAAAATTAAAAAATATATATTTTAAATTAAATTATTTTAATCTATAAAGTGTGTTTTAAATATAAAATAAGCAATAATTTTTAGCTAAATTATATTTAGCTTCAAAAAATATTAACGATTTTCTCACACATTCAGGATAATATGTATATTTAACAAAAGCTTAAATTTATAAAAATTTGAAATAATTTATATAATTAAAATTAATAGTTAATACCCTTAAAATATTATAAAAAAATCTTTTTGCATTTTAAAAAATATCTAAAAAATAAATAAAACCCTCTCTATACTTAATTTTTTGTTGAATACAAAATTTTAGCTAAAGCAAAATTTAGCTCACAAAAATATAATCGTGGAAACTAAAACACAATCTAAAACACAATTAATAAACTAATTACTAAATATTAAAAATATATTTAAATTAAAATAATTTATATTAAAGAGAAATTAATTGTTTTAAAAATATTGAGCAATATAAATTTAAAATTTAGTCTAATTTTCTTTTATAAAAAATTAAATTAAAAAATTAATTAATTAATTATTTACCTCTAATTTTTCATTAATTTCCTCTTTTTCTTTTTCCTCTCCAATTTTTAAACATCTTCTTTTACCTTCATATTTTCTATAAAAAAGTATCCAAGTATCAACAATTTCACATATTTCTCTGTTTAACCATTTTGGTGAATTTTTTTTTGTTCCTCTAAAAAGATTTATTTCTTCAAATGTTTTTATTATATTTATTAAATTTTTTTGTTTTTTTTCAAAATTATTTGAAGATGAAGAAGGATAAAAATGATTTTTTGTATTTTTTCGAAGTTTTTCGTGTAAAGTTATTTTATTGTCAATATTTCCAAAAATTGGTCTAACAGCTAAATTTAATTTTGGTGGACCTATAAATTTTTTTATTTAGAGAATTTTAATTTAATAAATTTAATTTAAATATATTTTTTTAATTTATTGTTATATATTTATTAGAAAATTTAATTTTAATTTTTTTAAGTAGAAATTGTACTATAAAATAAAAATAAATAAATATCTTATTTGTTTAGATGCCTATGGACAAAAATTTTTAAAATAATAATTTTAAAAATTTTAGCTAAAATAAAAATTTAGCTGCCAAAAATAAATTAATTTTCTTCATTTATTTGATTACTAATTTTAAATTTAAATAATTTAAAATATAATAAACTTGGAATAATTTATATTAAATAAATTAAAAAAAAAGTTTATTTAAAAGAAGGAAATTATTTAAAAAGAGCCTTTTAAAAATGAGGTCAGTCATTTTTTAAATTTTGCTAATTATTTTGTTTATAGAAATATTTAATTAATTTTAAAATTTTATTATTTAATTCATATAATTAATTCTAATTTTATTCTATTTTAAATATTTAATTATTTTAATATTTTATTGCCACTAAGAGATTGTTTATATTTTTGGGAGCTAAATAATAATTTAGCTAAAGAAATATATCTTTAATTAATTAAAAAGAAAGAAGGTTTTAAATTGTTCTAAAATTAACTAAAAAATTTAAGGAATATTTTGTTATGCATATCTTCTGTATTTACGCCTAATAATAATTAACTATTTTTATTTTCTAATTCCCCTAGTTATTATCTTTTGGGCAAAACAATTTTTTATTTAAAAAAAATTTAATTTAATTATTTTAATTTTATTTTAAAAAATAAATATTACCTGCATAAGGATTGTTAACAACATTTAAAAATAGTAACCAATTCTTTACAGGTACCCAAAGATTAAACCAATCCCAACAATTCTTTTTCCATTCAGAATTTTCCAAATGTAATCCATCTATATAACTGGGACAGAAAAAACGATTTTTATCAGAAAATATTTCCAAAACAAATTCTAAATGATTAAATTCATTTTTTAATGCTTCAATATCTTTTTTAGCTTCATTTAATAAAATCTTTAAATTTAAAAAATAAATTAATTTAATTAATTAATTTTACATTATTTTGGTCTATTTCCTCTTCTTTCTCCTCTTCCTTCTCTTCTTTTTCTGTTTCTTTATTTTCTAAATTCTGATTTATTTTATTATTATTTTCAGAATTTTGTTGTAACACAATTGTTTCAACATTATTATCATTTACTAAATTTTAAAATTTTAATAATAATTTATTTTTTAATTAAATAAATTATATTAAATTAAAATAAAGGAAAAAAATTATTTCATGCTTTTAAAATAATTAATAAGTAAAAAGAGTTGCGGACAAAAAACTTGCGGACTTTTTGCCAAAAGTGCAAAAATAAAAAAAGGTAAAATTCGTTAAAGAATAGCCGATTCAGATATTAGGCCCTTTTCATATTCAGTCAACTCTGAAACGTCCTTTTTGACTTTACACTGAACCGGCCACTCTTAAACGAGTAATTCTGATCTTCTAAAGTATTTAAATAAATAAATTAGATTTAAAAAATATAAAATAAATAAATAAAACCTCTATTATTTCCTATTTTAACAGTTAATATTTGTTTATTTATTAATATCTGACAAAATTGAAGAAATAATAGAAAAATTAAATTTTTTAATATTTTCATTTTTAATTAGGTAAATTAAATTTAAATTTTATAAATTCAAAATTTGGCTTTTATAAATAAATATTTAATGATGTAATAAAAAAAATAAATTACATTAATACAATAATGTTGGGCATTTTAAAATTATTTCTTAAAAATTATTAGACGAGATGAGCAATTTTTCTATTAAATTACATTTTAATTAATTAATTAACTACTGTAATTATTTTACTATATTTTAATGCACTTTTATTAATTTAGAAATTGGCAATTAATTTTTAAAAAATAATTAAATATTTTAAATTTGTCTGAACTAGATTAACATTTCATTTATTCGCAAAATATAAGATTTATTAAAACTTTAGAAAATGAAAAAATTAATTAAATAATAAAATAGGTACTTATATTTGCGAATAAAGAGGGTGTTTATCTAAAGTAAACATTTTCTTAGAAATTTCTTCCAAAAATATAAATAATTTTTTATCTGAAAATATTAATCTTGAGTAAATTAAGTTAACAAAAGAATATTTTTATTTTACAAAATTTCCATATTATTGTTTCCACGTAATACTTTAATATATAAATAGTTATTCACGTATTAACTAACTAATAAAACTTAGAATTTATCTATGACTAAATACAAAAGAAATTAATGTCAGTTGAAAGTTCAAGTTGCTCTCAAATAATAATAAAATAAAAAGTATATAATATTTTAATTAGATAATTATATATATTTTAATTTTATTTTCTATTTTTGAACGGAAGTGGAGGTTTTTATACGGATTATATTATTTTTGTAAGCCTTGTTTTAACAAAGCTAAAAAACTCTATAAAATTAAAAGAATATATTATTTAGGTAATAGACCTTTGGACATACTCTTGGGATAGAAATTTATTCCCAGATTGTTTATCTAGATTTTACAAACAATTAAAAGATGAAGAAAATGAAAAAACAACAAAATTAAAAACAATAAAAGAATATTCACAACAACAAACAAAACAATTAAATGATAATATTTCAATAAATAAAACATTTAAAAATAAAAAAGAACAAAAAATAATTTGTAAACAATTTAGAGGATCAAATGAAACATTGTTACCTAAATGTTCTTCTTCTTCTGTTGAAAATAATAATGAAAAATTAATTTTTAAAGAAAATAATGATAATAAAAATGAAAAAGAATCCACAATTTAAATTTATAAATTATTTTGAAAGGAAAAAAATAACTTTAACTTCTAAACAATATTTTTAACCAAAAAAAGTATATATTAATTCAATTAATTAATTATATTTATTTTTTATATATTAGTGTATAACAAAACAAAAAGTACGAGGTTTATGTAAATTTTTTGGGAGCTTAGTTTTGCCTAAGCTAAAAACACTCTTAGAGAATTTAAAAAATAAAAAAGTGAATTCATGTTGTAGTGAAGGAATAGTTTTATTTATTTAGGGGTAAGCCTGATTTTTGTTTGATTTCTCTATTTGGAGGTTTATGTCCAATAAAGTATTTGTTATTTTGATGAAAATGAGATAAATTAAATAAAAATAAATCTAAAATTATTAGAAAATAGTAAAGAAAATTAGCTTTATTGACATAAATAAATAAAGGAAATTACTCATGTCTACTAATTATTTTATTTATTATATCTATTAGGGATTTTTATACAAATTTATCAATACACAACATTTAAATGAAAAGTATAAATTATTTCAATTAGATAATTACATATATATGTATATATTTTTTATCAATGTGATTCTTAATTAAAAAAAAATCGAAATTTTTTGGATGCTTATATATCATAAGCTAAAAACTTTTATTAGAAATAAAAAATAAGAGCTTTATTATAAAATCTCTAGATTTAATTAAAAATTTATTAGAGTTCAATAAAATATCAGAGTTTATTTATAATCAGAATTTTACAAAATTTTGCGATTTTAATTTATTAATTAAGCGTGATTATTGTCCCACTTTTTTAAGCGGTCCGACTTGAGCTTGGTATTGAAATTTTAAAATTTAAATATCGCTGAACTCCCTTTTCTTAATTCTATTAAATTTATTTTTTAATTTTTTTAATTTTCTAAAATATAATTTTATATCAAAAATAAAATAATAATACAACAAATTAAGGTAGTCTCTCATATCAAAAATAATAATTTTGAAAAATTAAAAAAAAAAATAAAATAAATTGCTAAAAGTCTAAATATAAAATTAAAAAATAATTAATATATTTTGTCAAAATGTCCTTTCTTTTTTGTCATCAATTTTTAATTTAATTAATTGTTCCATTATTCGTTAAGCTTCCTCTTTTACGCAATTCTCCATTGCTTAAAAATAGCGGTTCATTCTAAAAAATTACAATATTTTTATTTTAATTATTTTTAAATTTATTTAACCAATCCTTAGTTAATGACTTGATTTTTATTATCTATTTATTTATTTATAATTTATTTTTAAATAAATTAACCTACAGAATTTAATTTTTGATTATCTTGCTTATTAATTCCATTATTTGTTTTTTCAGTTTTATATTTAGCTTTTCCACCTTTCAGAACATAAGCATGAAGGAAGAAATTAATAAATAGAATTAAATAACTAACTTTAAAAAATAAATAAAAATTAAATTTTAAATTAATTTTATTTTTACATACCATCCATACCCACAGCAAAAGCATAAACTTTACTTTCTAAATCGCATTTTACCTGAAATATAATTTTTAAAATTTTTTTATTGATACTTATTTATCCGCAATAGAGTCTCGGATTTATTTAAGAATCTCAGTTTGATTTTTAATTCTTCTGAGACTCAAATGGGGTATAGGCATACTTATGGGTATTTTTATTTATTTATTTAAAAAACTAACATTCTCAACAAAAGTTAGCCAGCCAAGATGTACAAGAATAACAACAGATATTATAAATTGCCATATTTGTATTGTTGTAACAAATTTAGCAACTGGGCCAGGCACTTTTATTTTCATCGAACGCAAAAAATAATACTAAAAATGATTATTATTTTTTAAATTCTTTATTGTATAATATTTATTTTAGATTCAGAATAGACAAGAATTGTCAAGCTGAAAATTTTTTTTCGTGGAATTACTGAGAGCAGCCTCGGTAATCACTTAAATGAGCTTACTCCCCCCTATGTTTTTTCACTTTACAGAGACCTGTATCTTTGAGTAAAGGAAACTCTATGAATTCTTCCTTACTAAATCTACTCAGTTTTTTAAGAGCTTTCGAATGATAACTCATTTGTAAATAAATAACCAAAAATAAAATATATATTATCTGACAGGAAATTCTTACCGAATACATATATGAATGTACCAAATAATTTAAATAAATACCCCAACGATTAAAAGCAGGTGTAATTGGATAAGAATAAAAAGCATAAAGCATTGTCTAAAATTTAAAAAATTAAAAAAAAAAAATTTTTTTAATTTTACAAGAATATGATGGTACCAATGTAAGAAAAGTAGTGGTCGTTTCCTCAATACCTATATAAAAAATTTAAAAATAATTTTATTAAAAGATTATATTCTATTATTTAGATAAAATCTGCAAAATTTTGTCTGTAATTTTTAAAATAAAAAATAAATAATTAAAAAAAAATTTAAAAATGTAAAATACCAAAAAGACAGTGTCCACCAATTCAAACATTTTGCTAACAATAAACAGCCAAACCCAATATCCATTATTTCCAAAAGTATAATTGTGTACATTACAATAAGAACCTTTTTTATAAAAATATTTTTTTAAAATTAGACACCCCATTTATTCGCAGGAAAATATTTTACAAAAACTATTAAAGAAAAAATATTTTCTTGCGAATAAATGGGGTGTCTAATTTAAAAAAAAATAAAAAAACTTTGTAGTCCATGTTCAAAAATTGTTCCAAAAAATTCAAAACTTAAATTAAAAGCTCCAAGCGTTGAGAAAATAGCAAGAAACAAATTCCAGACATTAAGAGGAACAAATAAAGAAAAAGGTTCTCTATTGCGCATAAAATGCCTTGTTCCAAAAACAACAAATACGTAGAGAAATGATAACTTAAAAAATAATAATATTTTTATTAAAAAATAAAAAAATATAGATTTTTTAAATTATAAAGGTTCGAGGATATATTGATGATTTGTATTAATTTTAAAAATTAAAATAGCTAGGTTATATTATTATTATTTTAGGCGACAAAATCGCAGTTTTGCTGGACCTTGTTTGCAGATTATTATTTTTTAAATGAGGAATCGAACAGCAGGACAATTATCGCAAATCCAAAAAATAGGGTAATTAATGGGAGAATTACAAAAAATTAAATTAAATAATATTTTAAATAAATTTATTAACCTGTATTGTCAAAGGATAACGATCATCTACCCAACTTTTAGCTTCTTTTTCAGGAAATTTAGTACAAGTTAAAAGTTCAAAAAATTTTAAAGTGTCAAAATCACGTTTAGTAGTTACATTTTGCCATAAAGAAGTAGAAATATTTGGAAGAGATTCAGTTGTTTCGAGCATTTTATTTTATAAAAATTAAATAAATTTTTTCTCTTAAATTAATTAAGAAATAATTAGTTAATTTAATAATTTCAAAAATAATTAGAAAATCTTCTGATATTTTAAAAAAATATATTTAAATAAATTTATTATTTTTTACGTTTTTTATAAAAAGGAAAGAGTAAATGAACTGACTAAAATAAAATTAAAATAAATAAATAGAAAAGAGTTAATATTAAATAACTACCTACTTACCTTTATATCACCCCACCAACTATTAAAAAGGAAAATATGTTAACATTGCAATATTTTTTACTGGTAATGTAATCTTTGTACTTTTTTTTTTCTCACTCCATCTAACAATGGCTACATAAAATAAATAAATAAATAAAATTGACAATATCAGTCAAAATTTATAAATATTTTTAAAGTAAAGGTCGTTTCAGAGTGGTCGATTCAGATTTAACCTTTTTAAATTTTGTACTCTGAAACGTCCTCTTTGGCTGTACTCTGGGTACTTGTACCCCTATTGCCCCCACATCCTTTTTCAATGCCGCTCCTTTTTTTCTGCGCCGAAAAAATTTTTTAGACTGCCGTGATTGATAATGCCCCAAGAAAACTTTGATGTATAAAGGTGTGTGTATTTATAAATTAATAAAAAATAAATAAAACAACAGAAATTAAAAAGGAGGCATAAATGTGTTAATAGTAGTTAGCCCTAAGGAGAAATTCCCTTTTTTTACCGCACTTTCCTGTGGGTATTGAAGGACACGCCCATATATTTTGTAGAAGAATTATTTTGATATTTGTCGACAACCTAAGGGTTTGGGATGTTTCAACCTTTACATTTCATGTTTTTCTTTTTATGTTTGCTGACATCCTAGAGGCTCCGCCCTTTTTTTAAAAAATAATTTATTTTTTATTTTAAAAAAAAAGTAAATTTTTTAAAAAATAAAAGGTGTGAATTTTTAAAAATTGTTTTTTTTTAACTATACTAAAAAAAACAATAAAAAATATTAGTATATAAGTAAAAAAAAAAAGAAGTTAATATTAAATTAAAAATGCATTTAATAATAATTTTAATTTCGTTTTTATTTTATAATGTTTATTCTAATATTTTTAATAATTCTGAGAGAGATCATTTAGATGATAAACCTTGGAAGAGAGAAGAAGCTAAAATAACAATGTTTAGAAGAATACCTCAAAAAGGAGGTGCTAATACAAATAATTCAAACGGTTTTTTTGTAATTAAACATATAGACAAAATGTTGGATGAAAAAAGATTAGACTTAATTAATAAACAAATACCAAGAGTATATGTTAGACCATATAATCCTGATTTTAAAGAAATAGAAACAATCCGTAAACAATTTTCAAAATGGATTGTGACACCTTCACCAAATACTATTAAAAAATTACATATGTGGAGATCAAGTGATATACCTATTACAAAACAGAAATCAATTACTTTAGCAACTACAACTGTTTCTTCAAAAGGAAATGGTTTAAGTTTGGGTTTTATAAATAAATTTTTCTCATCTATTGGAAACTTCTTTAATTCATTATTTAAATAAAAGTGGGCGTGGCTTAATTTGTTGTATAAAAGCAGATCATCAAAATTTTGAAAATCATTCATCTGTTTATTTTTAAAATTTTTGTTGCAATGGCTCTTAATACAAATAACAAAAAACTTCTTACTCGACAAATTTTACCTGAAGTAGAAATAAATATTAATTTAAATGGTATAACTATTTCAAGTGACCGTTTAAATCCTTCACGTTTTGTTTCTTTTGAACAAGGAGGCAAATGTCGTGAATGTAAAAGTACAGAAGTTGAAGTTGATTATGTAATAACAAAAGATGGAATTACAATTTATTGTACTCGTATCTCTGGAACACGTTTTGTACCTTTTGACCAAACTTATGATTTACCAGGAATTTGTTTCTTTCGGGTACATATTTAAAAAAGTTTAAAAAAATAATATTTTAAATTTAAGATTAAAAATAAAGGACGTGTTTTTAATATTCCACATAGCTCTGTACCAGTATCAACTCCCCAACCTTTGCCTCCAAAACAACAAGTTCAAAATAAACAAGAAAAACTAAAACAATTAAAACAACCTGCTAACCAACAAAAATCTACAAAAAATGATGATAATAAAGAAAATGAAATATTAAATGAATTTTTTGATAATTTAAATGTTGCTACAACAGGAATTCATCAAACTGAACAATTAAAAAATTTAAAAAATCAAGCAGCAAAAGAACAAGAAGAAATGACAGCTATTGAATCATTATATAATATACCTCATTGATTTTTTCGTATTTAAACTTTCATTATTATTTTTTCTCTTATTTTAAAAATGGAATCATTAATATTCAAAGATAAAGATTTAAAATTCAAACTTCCTTTTGGTATGATTATTTCTGGACCTAGTTCCAGTGGTAAAAGTACATTTTTATTAAAATTTATTTCTGAAGCAACAGACTTAATTGACCCTAAACCTAAAAGTATTCTTTATTGTTTTGGTGAGATGAGTAATATTGTACCTATTCTTCAAAAATCTGGAATTAGTGTTTTTTCGGGTGTTCCTCCTGAAGATTATATTAAGAAATATCAAAAACCTTTACTTTTAATTTTTGACGACTTGCTTCTTTCAATTGATGAAAAATATTTGTCAGAATTATTTACAAAAAAATCTCATCATCAAAATTTTGCTATAGTTTTTGTAACACAAAATTTATTTGAACGTAAAATAAAAGTTGCTAGACAAAATGCTCAATATATTATAATAATGCGTTCTCCAAACTCTGTTTTAGCTGTACGAAACATTGGAGTACAATTATTTCCAAGAAAACTTGATTATTTCATTGATGCGTATAGACAAGCAACAAATAAACCTTATGGTTATTTGGTTATTGATATGCATGCTTCATCAGATCCTGAGTTACGTCTTCGTACAAGTATATTTAAAGACGACGAAGAAAAAATAATTTTTATTCCAAAAAACGGTCAAGTATAAAAAAATATGGTTAGTCAACTTGTTCAAGATAACAAACAATTTTTAAATGTTCTAGCTCGAACAAAATCTCAACAGAAAATACGTCGTTTATTAAGACTTGCAAATACAAATCAATTATTATCTCTATCAGAAATTTGTTTAAATATTTTAAAATCACGTTTTAATCTCACAAATGCCCAAAAGAAACGATTAATCCCTCATGCAGATTTCTTACGGCAAATGAGTCGTATAAGAAGTGAACGAGGAGCAAGAAAAATTTTAGATCAAAAAGGTGAAGGTATAGGCATGTTTGCTGCTCTCTTAACACCTGTTCTTTTAGATTTGGCAAAATCACTTGGAAATTCTATAAAAAGCAACGAATAATTTATTAAATTTAAAAAAAATGGCAAACAAATTTATTTTAGTTCCTGAAGAAATTTATAAAGGTTTAACTACCTATGATACAGGAGATCCAAATATTGACTCAATTAAAAAAGATTTAGAAAAAATAATAAAGAAAAAAGATACTCCAAATGTTAAAAATATACGATATAACCAGGAACTGAGACGGTATTTGCAAATGAGAAATGAACAACAGAATAGACCAGTCAAAGTTGAAATGGTAGCTAATCCTCAAGGAGCAATTATGAGTACAAGACCTTCTACAAATATAACTGAAGATGATGACGATGAATTATTAACAACTGACGATATTTCTCTTCCTTCATATCCAAGTCAACCTAAAGATATAGAACCTTTCATTAATTTTAAAACTCCAAAACGACCTCCTCCACCTTCTATACCTTCAATATCTTCATCTTCATCTTTCAAGAAACGTTATAAAAAAATTAAAAAAAGCTCTCCACCACCACATCCTCCTCCTCAACTTCAACCATCTTCTTCAAATATTAAAATATCAAAGAAAAATAAAACTAAGAAAAAAACTAATGCAATTATTGAAAATATACCTTTAACATCTGTTGCTGTTAAGAGAGAACTAAATACTGAAGAAGATGATGATGATGATGAATTTACAAAAATAAAACGAAAGAAAAATAATAATAAGCAAGAAATAAAAGAAAAAGAAAAAATACAAAAAAGACAAAAGTTTTTGGAAAGACGAAGAAAAAGACAAAAATTTAAAATTCCACTTGATCCTTATGATATTCAACAATTACGAACAAATGAAGAAAAAACAAAAAAGAGATCTAGAAAAATTATTAAAGAAGGAAGGTCTCCCTCTCCACCTATACCACGTCAAAAATTTAAACGGAAATTTGAAGGTTCTTTTGGAAAAGTTGGAAAAAAATATAGAAAAGTTTCAAAGAAACAATCTGAAATAGCTTCAAAATTATGGATAAAAAGATTAAAGAGTAAAAATATAGAATTTCATCCTTATAAAACTAAAAAGAAATGGGCAACTAAAAAACCAACACAAAAAGATATAACAGGTTTTAAACCTTCTCTTTGGTAGTAGAAAAAAATAATGGCAGATTATACAAAATTTCTTGAAGATCTATACAATAATCCGGAGTCTCCTGCAGCTTTCTCAGGTATTGATCGACTTTGGTATGAAGCGCGCAAGACTCTCAAACATATTCCTAGGTCAGCTGTTCAACATTATTTAGAAGGGCATAGAACTTATACTCTTATGCGTCCTAAACGAATTCATTTTAAAAGATCTAAAACTGTGGCAGCAGGTTTTATGACAGATGTTCAAGTTGATTTGGCAGATTTCCAACAATTAGCAAGACATAATAAAGGAAATCGATATTTATTATTAGGAATTGATGTTCTTTCTAAACGAGTTTTTGGAGTTCCTGTAAAATCAAAAAAGACAGATGATATGCTTGACGGTTTTAAACAGTTATTTACTCAAATGCCTATGAAACCTCAAAGAATTTTCTCAGATAAAGGAACGGAATTTAAAAATAAACAAATGAAAGATTTTTTTGAAAAAGAAGGGATAGAAAAACATGAAGCTACACATTCTATTGTTAAAGCATCAGTTGCTGAGAGAGCAATTCGTAATGTTAAACAACGTCTTTATAGAAATTTTGCTCAAAAAAATACTTTAAACTGGATAGAAATTATTAATAAAATACTAACAGGGATAAATAAAGCAAAAAGTAGAATTCATGGAATGCGTCCAATGGATGTTAATTTTAATAATGCTCAAAAAGTTTGGAAAAGAATTTATGGAAATATATTTTCTTCAAATAAAAAAATAAAACCAAAATTTAAAAAAGATGATTTTGTTCGAATGAGTGTAAATAAAGGAACATTTGAAAAAGGGTACAACCCAAATTGGGGAGACGAGATACTTCAAGTAGACAAAATTAAAGAACAACCTTTACCTATTCAATACAAGGTTAGTGATGATAAAGGTGAAAAATTTAAAGGTTCGTTTTATAATGAAGAATTGACAAAAGTTAGAAAAGATGCAGATACAGAATATAGAATTGAAAAGGTTATACGAAAACGAAAAAGATCAGATGGAACTTTTGAACTTTTAGTTAAATTTATAGGATACCCAGAACGAGAATGGATACATGAGACACAATTAGTATAAAAGCATTTCATTATTGTAATTTTTAATTTTAGATAAAAAATAATGTCAAATAGTTTCTTTGTATTTTTACCAAGTAATATTCCTGATTATCCAGATAATCGACCAAATAAATTTCGTGTTCACTTACCAAAACCTCTTTATTTTTCTGGTAATTGGGTGTGTGGTTTACATAGTATTAATTATCCTTATTCATGGCCATCAACTATTGGAACATTAGATGATCAATGGATCGATATACATTTCTCAGATAATTTTAGAAGAGGACATGTTTTGAGAATTCCTGTACCTAAAGCTTCACACACTACAGTGGAAAAATTACATGAATTTTTAATCTCTACTTTAGAACATCAAAAAGAAACTTTCGAAGGAAATCTTTTAGAAAACCCTCAAGGATTAGTAGACTTACCCTCTATGAAAAAACTAGGACAAAAACGTTTATTACAAGAACTACGACAAAGTCGATTCGGAGTTGATCCGCCTGAACTTGATGAACTATTTGTTGATCATCCTGACAATTATTGGGAAGAAATTCAAAAATTTAAAAATATTGTCAAAGAAGACCAGTCTTCTCTTGATGCAATGAAAATATTAATAGATCGTGAACAAAATGAAACTAGGAAAAATGAACTTACAAAAGCACATTGGAGTCTTGATTTCAAAAAGAAAACTTTAGATTCAAGAATTAAACTTTTAGAAGGGGAAGCAAAAAGACGTGATACAGAAAAAACTAAATCTGATATTGATATAGTTGTAGAATTTTATCAAACATTTCCCCACAATTACCAAGAAATATTAATTGAAGATCATCTAAATTTAATATCTCTTATTATAAAAGTAAAGGAAAAAATAAGAATTAAATATATAGATGATGGGACAGGTACACAAGAATACCAAAAAATAATTGGCGAAGATGAGACTTCAGCTAGACAAAAGAAGGAAATTGAAAAATTAAGGAAAAGAATAAATATATTGGACAGTGCAGTAATCAGAAGAGACAAAGAAAAAAGTTTAAAACAATATAATCGAGAGAACAATATTAAACATAGAGAATTTACAGACGAATTTTTTAAAAATAATCAAGATTATTGGCCAGCAATACAAAATAATTTTCATAATTTATTAATTACTTATCAGGAAATTAATACAACTAAAGGTCAATATGATGAAGCAGTAACAGAAGAAAGAAAAAATGAATTAAAAACAAAAATTGATAGATTGACAAGCTTAGTAAATTATAGAACTGACAGGTTTCGAGCACTAGAATTTGAAGCAAATGCTAGAGATGATGAGAAAACTGAAACTTTACCAACAACTGAAGAATCTATACCTACAACACAAGCTCCACTCACACAAACTGTTAAAAACCCTCAATTACCTCAAATTTTACCAACAACTGAAGAATCTAGTCCAACAGTACAAACTGCTCTCAAAGAACATACTTTAAGTCCTCAATTACCTCAAACTTTACCAACAACTGAAGAATCTAGACCAATAGTACAAACTCCTCTCAAAGAAAATATTCAAAGTCCTCAATTACCACAAATTTTACCTCAAATAAAAACAATACCTAGTGAGAGTACAGATCCTTATACACAACAACAAGAAACTCAACCAGTGACTGAGTCTTCGTCATCTTCTGAAAGTATATCTGAACCAAGTCTATCACCAGATATTACAGATAATATTTTACCTTCTAACCCATACATAAATCAAACAGATGAAATAGAAGACCTTCCATCTCTTCCTACACCCGAAGCTATCTTCAGAGATCCTTCATGGACAGAAGAAATGGAAATGTTTCTAACAAGTTTTCTCAATAGAACCCCGAAAAATAGAGAAAGAATAAAGTATTTACCCAGAATGCCAACGCTTTTAGCAAAATATAAAGTATTTGAGAATAATATAATAGACATAGACGCCCAAAAACAAGTACTCGGCTCACTAGCAATTTTATATCACAAAGATTTTAAACGTTTCAAAGTACATTTTGAACATCCTAGTATCAAATATCTATCTTTTTCTCCACAACTCGGATATGTTTTGGGATTTGAAAATCCGAATATGGTTAGAAATAAAGAGTTTGCAAAATATGGTTGTGATTTAAAAGGAGGTTTTTCTAGTTTTGCTGTATATACTAAAGGTCTAACAGAAAATATGATTATTGGAAATACTCTAAGTTCACTACTAAGAGTTGTCTCAGTTGCAGGAGCTAAACCAGGAGAATATAATGAAAACATCTATGATTCACCAATTTATGCTCGAGTATTACCAAGAGAAGTCAACGAAATAGAAATTGAACTAAGAACGATGGACAATGGTAGACTTGTACCTTTTTCATTTGGTACAGTAATCATTGTCTTAATATTTAAAAAAGTGATTAATTTTTAAGCTATATAAATAGAGTTTGTATTATTTTTTTCATAAATAAAATTTAAATTCAAAAAAAAATGGTTCATGTTGTGTTTGATACTAGTGCAGTTGGATATGATGACTTTATAAATAACAATAATTTTCCTAACGATATGGGAGGTAGCGGAGGAGAATTTTCTGATAATTATTTTCGAGGATCTTCTCCTTTCCAAAGAGGATATGGAATTCAAAAAGGAGCGGGTGTTGGAGATATTATGCGAGGTCTTTGGCGTTTCTTTCTTCCTGTAATGAGACAAGTTGGAAATACTGTAAAAACAGAGGCACTAAACACTGGACAGAGAGTATTAGAAAGAGTCAGTCAAGGTGAACCAATAAAAGAAGCTTTTGTCAGTGAGGGGAAAAAAGGTATTGACACAGTATTAGAAAAAGGAGGTTTACCAAAACAGTTTGGTTCTGGTTTTAAAGGAAGGGGTATAAAAAGGAACAAATTACCCAGTTATCAAACCATTATTGGAAAACCGATTAAAAAAAGAGTAAAATCAGACGTTTTTGGTCAATATTGAAAAAACTATGACATTTCATAAAATAGACAACGATAGTATAAATTCTATAACAAATGCTTTAGATTTTTTTCAAATTCCACCTACTAATGTGAGTATTTCGTCATCAAAAGTTTTTGAAATTTTAACAAGCAACCCTCTCACAGATACACCTTATCATTTTAAAATACATTCTAGTCAAAATTATATTGATTTATCAAAATGTTATTTATTTACTGAATTTCGTATTCGAAAAGAAAATACAAATGGTCAGCTTATAGATTTAACTATTACTGACAATATTTCAACATTACAGCTTATAGGACAAACTTTTATTAACAATATGCGTATAACTATTAACGCTCGTGAAGTTTTTAATGCTAATTCGTTATATGCTTACAAAACATATTTTTCACATGAACTTTCATTTTCACAAAATGCAAAAAGTTCTCATTTAAACGCTGCTGGGTATTATTTTAATAATACAGTAAGCCAAGAAAATGGATTAGATTTTCTTGAAAGAAAAAATTTATTTGATAAAAGTAAAACAGCTCAATTCATTGCTAAACTTGACGCAGACCTATTCAATCAACCACTTTATTTAATTAATCATTGTGAAATCGATATTGAAATTGTCCCAAACGATTCACGTTTTATTCTTATCTCATCTGGAATTCAAAATGCTATGGATGTATCAAATAATTATCATTTTGAAGTTGTAAATATGAAACTATATGTAAAAAAAGTAGATTTAATGGATGGTTTGGCTCTTGATATAGCCAAACGACTTGAAACAAAACCAGCTAGATATTCTATTCGAAAAACTATGATGAAACCACTCTTTATTAGTCAAGGTCGTTATGAATTCAATGCTAATCTTTTTATGGATCAAATTCCCCGGCGTATAACATTAGGTCTAGTAGCAAATAAAGATTATGTTGGTGATATTACTCGAAGTCCTTTCAATTTTCAACATTTTAATGTTCGTGAAATTAGTATAATAGCTAATGGTAGAAATTATCCACAAGCTCCTTATGATTTTAATTATAAAAAAGGTAAATATGTTAGAGCTTTCAATGATATGAATGAGGCAATAGGGTTTTCAAACTCAAATGAAAGTAACGGAATAACTTATCAACAATATGGCAAGACACATTGTATTTATGTTTTTAATCTAACGAATAGTGGAGAAGACAATGGTGGAACTTTTGATTTGATTAAAAACGGAACAACAGCTGTAAATATAAAATTCAATGAAGCTGTACCAGAGGGAGGAATTATGCTCATTGTTATGGGAGAAGCTGATTCACTTATTATGCTTGATAAAAATCGAACTATAGCCAGTGATACAACGATATAAATATAATTACATTTTATATAAAAATTTTTATCTAAAAATTTTTCTATTTATAAAAATTTTATAAGATCCCTTACTTTTTGTTACTATTTCAAAA
This sequence comes from Meloidogyne chitwoodi, assembly GCA_015183035.1. Classification (NCBI taxonomy): domain Eukaryota; kingdom Metazoa; phylum Nematoda; class Chromadorea; order Rhabditida; family Meloidogynidae; genus Meloidogyne; species Meloidogyne chitwoodi. The sequence continues at coordinate 594,277 of JACZZP010000004.1, read as the reverse complement.
GAAAAAAAGATAAATTAAATTATTTTTTTAATTTGCATAAATGATTGATTGACAGGTTTTTAAAATTTTTAAAAGAAATTTTATTATTTTTTAAATTTGCTTTAATGATTAATTGACAGTTTTTTTAAATTTTTAAAAGAAATTTTATTATTTTTAAATTTGCATAAAAGATTGATTGATATGTTTTTAAAATTTTTTAAAAGAAATTTTATTATTTTTAAATTTGCATAAATGATTGATTGACAGGTTTTTAAAATTTTTAAAAGAAATTTTATTATTTTTAAATTTGAATAAATGATTGATTGACAGGTTTTTAAAAATTTTTCAAAAGAAAAAAAATAAATTATTTAAACTTACATAAATGATTGACAGGTTTTTAAAATTTTTAAAAGGAAAAAAGATAAACTATTTAAATTTACATAAATGACTGATTGAAAAGTTTTTAAAAGAAATTTTTATTTTTTTCAAATTTGCATAAAAGATTGACAGGTTTTTAAAAGAAATTTTTATTATGTTTTAAATTTGCATAAAAGATTGACAGGTTTTTAAAAGAAAATTTTATTATTTTTAAAAAAATGTTTACAAATCATGCTGCGAGCTCTTGAATGTTTTTTTTCTCTCATATAAAAATTTTTTGTATATAAATATGGGGACCATTTTTTTTTTAAATCATTTAAAAGATGAAAAATATTTTGAAAATAATTTTTCTTATTAGAATTTTTATTCCGTCGATTGAAGGATTACTAACAGGGGGCAGTGTAAAATTAGATGATATTCCAGAATATTCTGAACTTGTAAAATATTATAGAAAAAATACAACAAATATTTCAAGAGATCCAATATTATACTCAAAAGAAAAAGTTGTGGCGCCTGTTCCAAATTTTCTTAATTTTCCTTTTGAAAATCTACCTTTGCTTTGCAAAGAAAGCCCACCAGACAACAGTATTTATGGACATGTATTTTGTTGGGGAATGATATGTTTATATGCACTTCTTATAGTCAGCTTAATTATATATCAACTACGATCTGTTCTCTGGTTTAAATTTAAACTTCCAACTGTCAATACTAAACAAGAAAATGTATTCAAGTCAGATAACACAAATTCTGAGATCAAATCCCCACACATCGAAAATATTTCAAGGATGTTATCCGTGTAATCGTCTACCAAACCCTGCATCTGTTCGAGAAAAAATATTAATTGTTAATTTGGATCCTTTTGGTTATGAAGGTTCACATTGGATTATAATTTACATTAACAAAATGAAAGATGTAATATATTTCGATAGTTTAGCTCTTGAAACAAGTATTTGTATGATTAATACATTTCTTAAAAATTTTTCTAAAATTATAAAAAATATAAAACCTTATCAATCCCCTTATTCTAATACTTGTGCTCATCATTGTATTTCTTTTATTTATTTTTTCTCTAAAGGTTATAATTTTGACAAATATTTAGAATTGTTAGACAATGAATTAAATCCTGATTTATTCGTATTAAATGTTTTAAATAAAATAATAAATTAAATATAATTATGAATGTGTTTTAAGATACAGTTGAGTTAAATTTGCACAATCAGGGCACAAATAAAACAAATATTTAAAAGAATATTGATATAGAATTGGAAAAATTTCATCTTGTTTTTGACTCAAGTTGAATTTAACACAATCTGAACACCATTTTCCAGCTTTAAAGTAGTTGATCAGAATGCTAAGTCGTGCTCCAATATCCAACGGTTTTCCTTCGTTTAAAGCAAGGCTCAGAGCATTAACATAATCTCGAGTTGGTGGGAAGTGTAGGTAACGACATGTTCCCTAAAATTAAATATTCTTTTTATTAATTTAAATTAAAAATAATAACCTCTACAGCTCTTATAATCTCAATTTCATCAGGATCTTCAGCATGTTTTCGTTTTATAGGTCCTTTTATCATTGTTATCTAATAATATTTTATAATATGAATAATAAAAAAATATATTAAAATGAGTATATTTTATTTAAAAATTATACTATTCAAAAATAAAATTGGCGTGGTTTAGTTGAAATAAAAAAATAGAATAGTTTATTAAAAAATAAAAAGGGCGTGGTTTATTTGAAATAAAAAAATGTGTAGTCTATTAATAAATAAAATGGGCGGAGTATATTTATACATATAAATAAGGAAAAAATTTTATTTTATTCTAATTTAAATCATTTAATTAAAAATTTATTCTTATTTAAATAATTTCAAAAATTTTAAGTTTATTTTTTAAGAAAATTTATAATGCAAAATTCAAAATTTTCGCGTACTTTTTATATTTCAAATATTCTTGGACTCGAACAACATGGGTCTGGGAATAATACAACAAATAAATATGTTGAACGTTTAAATGATTCAATTTGGCATAATACTAAATTTAATGTTGTAAAGACTTATTCAAAGTTTTCAATTAAAGATGTACCAAATGATCCAGAATCACTTCTTGCTGGTTAATTTTTTTAATAAAACAAAGTTTAATTTATTTTTAGGAATATTTCAATTTTGTGTTGACGAAGCATTAGAACATGCTAATTCTAAAAATATTTCCCCAGACCAAATTGCGTGTACTTTGAGTAGTGAAATGTTGGAATATGATATCTGGATTCCTTTTAGGTTTATTTTTTCAAATTATTATTAATTAACGAAAAATTTTTTTAAAGCAATTTAACTAATAATACTGTCGACGCTATGATTAATAGATGTCAACATATTGCACAAAGTAATAAACAAAATGATGCAACTTTTTGGGGGACGCCTTTTAATATTACTGTAACAACTCTAAATAAAACAAAATTCAAAAAACGTCGTCTAGTTGGAGGAGCAGCAAGAAAAATACCAAAAGTCCAACACCAAATTAATAAGAGCTCCCTCATGAAATTCGACAGCCCTGACAATAAAAATCATTGTTTATTTTTCGCTTTAATTGCTTCTCTTGTGCAAAATATTTTTAATTGGTCAACAAAAAATTTTTTCAATTATATTCACAACTTGAAAGGAATGTCTGGTCGTTTCCAATCTGACACTTATCAAATTATGAATAAAGTTGGAGCTGATTTTGGTTTAAATGAATATGATGCATTTATTTGGATACCAAGAATTGTTGATTATTGGAATAATATCACATGTAAAGGACAATATATTGTAAAAGTATTTGTCTTTGAGGATAGAGGTAATTATAAACCAGAATTTGAATATGGCCCAAATGATTATAATTTACCAATTTCTCTTTATTTTAACGACAATGAAAAACATTTTTATGCTGTGAAAAAAAGGGTAGCCTATTTGGAAAAAGATACTGTTTTTCATGTAAATCAGTATTCAGTCAAGCTCAACTACATTCAATGTCTTGTCTTGGTCGATGTAAAAATTGTTCATGTGTTGGGCCTTCATATCCTTGCCAACCAGACAATATTTTTTACAAACATTGTAATTTATGTTTCAAAACTTTTAACAACAAAGATTGTTATGAACATCATATTAAATCTGGATTTTGTAACAATTCTAAAAAATGTTATAATTGTGGAGTTATTTGGAACGTTAAAGACAATACACGAAACGGAAGGAAAGGTCATGTATGCACAGAAAAATATTGTACAACCTGTAGCGACTATCATGATCCAAAGCGAGGATGTTATATTAAACCTTTAGAATTAAAAGAATATGAACCTTATCGACTTATTGCTTTTGATTTTGAAACAACACAAATGTCTGCAATACATGAACCTAACTTTATTGCAGCAAAGGTTACATGTCAATTTTGTATTCTAAATGATAATAGTAATTCTTGCAAATTTTGTGGTCAACATCGTATTATAACATTCTCCCAACAACCTTTCAATAAAACAACTGTTGATAAAATGATAATAGATGAAAATCCTCTTTCGTCTTTTGTTGATTGGCTTATAAATGATCTACCCCAAAATTGTGACACTTTTGCTTTTTCACATTTTGGTGGTAAATTTGACATGGTTATCGCTTTAAATGAACTCGTCAAAAAAGGACTTACACCTCAAATGTTAAAAAAAGGAAATAAAATGTATGAAATGAAGATAAAGGCAAAAAAGAATAGTATAATATTCCGTGACAGCTTCAATTTAATGCCAATGCCATTAGCTGCACTAGTATCAGCTTTCGATCTAAAGGTAGAAGATAAACCATTCTTCCCTCATACGGCAAATAACCCAGAAAATTATGGCAAAGAAATTTTTCCAACAACATCAGAATATCTTGCTGACGGAATGATGCCTGAAAAAAGAAAATGTTTGACTCTTGGTACAATCAAAACAAAAATATTCCTTTTGTTCTTAATGAAGCTTTGGCTAGTTATTGTACAAATGATGTTGAAATATTAATGGCTTCTCTAATTACTTTCCAAAGAGAATTTTTTGAAGTATATTTTTTTTATTAAATTAAATTAATTATTTATAATTAAGGTTACTAAAAGAGAAACTGGTGAAAGAGCAGCATCAACTAAATGTCATAAAGGAATTGATGTGCTTCGAGAATCAATGACCATCGCTTCAGCCTGTATGAGACATTTTCGAACAAATCATCTTAAAGAACAACATCTAGCACTTGTACCTGAACGAGGATATGATATTGTTGATGGTAATCAAAGTCTTCTTGCTCTTCGATTTTTAAAATGGTATTCTGAACAATTTGATGTTATTATACAAACTGTTCATTCAAAAGAAGGAGAAAAAAAGTATATATCTAATAATAAAATTTTAATAAATAAAAATTTTTTTTAGAATTGGAAAATATCAACTTGATGGATATGTAGAAAGTGAAAAATATGGTCTTGAAATAAATGGTTGTGTTTGGCATGGGTGTCCTAAATGTTATCCTAATGATAACATCCTCATGCCAAATGGAAAAACAGCTGGTTATTTGAGAGAACAAGATAAAAATAGGTTAATATTTTTTTAAAATAATATAATTAAAAAATTTTTTTAGAATGGAATTTATCAAGACCCAAATTGATCGTGTTGATGTATATTGGGAATGTGATATTTATAAAATGTTGGAAAAGGATAAAGAAATGCGCAACAAATTTTACAATTATATTGACGATGGACCAATTGATATAAGAAATTGTTTTAATGGAGGTCGCACTGGTCCCTTAAAACTTTTTCATGAAGTTAAACCTGGAGAGAAAATATCGTATTATGATGTTACTTCACTGTATCCTTTTATTAATGTAACAACTGAATACCCTGTTGGACATCCAGATCTTCATGTAATTAATCAAAATGTAAAATGGACTTGTTCAAATGATAATATTTACAATTTGGCTATTTTAAAAGTTTTTATTATTCCTCCAAGAAAAATTGACGTTCCAGTTTTACCTATGAAATTAGAAAAAGATGGACGGCTATTATTTCCTCTTTGTTCAACTTGCGCGTATGAAATTTAAAAAATTATTTTTTAATATAATAAATAATTTAGAAAAATGTATCCTGAAGGACAAGTCTATGAAAATTATAAATGTGAACATAATGATGAGGAAAGAGGATGGGTCAGCATTTGTACATCCATAGAATTAAATTATGCCTTGAATGAAGGATATGTTGTTACAAAACTTTATCGTGTATTGGAATATACAAAAAGTGACAACAATCTATTTCGCCCATATATTTCTGAATTCATGGCGACAAAAATTCATTCATCTGGTTTTGATAAAGAAATTAAAAATAATGTTAAAGCTGAAGAATTATTTATTAAAGAATGTTTTGAAAATTTTGGAATCAAAATTGAAAGAAGTAAAATGATCCCAAATAAAGGAAGAAGAACTCAAGCAAAATTAATGTTAAATAATCTTTGTATGTTTTTTTCTTTTAACTTTTAAATACTTTTATTTATTAAATAGGGGGTCGTTTTTCTTTGCGAAATTTTGGTCTTTCACAATGCATAATTACTGATGATCCAGAAGAGTATCAAAAATATGTAGAAGATAAAAGTATTACTCTTACAAGTGTTGATCAATTGACATCTGAAATTATGTTAATTGGTTTTATGAAGAAAAAAGAATGGATTGAAGAACATGATTGTTCAAATATTGGTAATTTTTTGAAAAAAAATATTTGAATTAAATAATATTTTTAGTTATTTCTCTTTGGACTACTTCTGCTGCCCGTCTTCATTTACTTAAAGCAATGCAACAAGTTGTTCGGTGTAAAGGGTGTACACTTTTGTATACAGGTAAATTTTAATTGATGATAAAAATTAAAAATTTTTCAGACACCGATTCTTTAATATTTGCTCATCCTGAAGAATTAAATCCTTTGGAGCTAGGACCACATCTCGGACAGTTTACAAACGAATACCCAGAACATCAAATATTAGAATATGTTTCGGGTGGTGCAAAACAATATGGACTTAAATTAAAAAGAATTAATAATAATGATAATCTCGAACATGAATATGTCCTTAAAGTTCGAGGAATGACTTTAAATTATGATGTAATCAATAATCAAGGACTACGTTATGAAACATTTAAAAAACAAGTTATAAAATATGCTAAAACTGGAATAATTGAAGCAGTAGATATTCTTTATCCAAAATTCATTTGTCCCTCAATTAAAAATTTAAATGTATCAACTAAATCTCGCAACAAAATATATAAACCTTTCATAGGAAAGGGTGTTGTGCGCCCCTCAGATTTTTCTGTTCTAAACTTTGGTCATATTTAATTGTAATTTTTATAAAAAATAAATTTAATAAAAAAATTGTTCAAAGTAGTTTATTAAATTAGGAAAAATCACCATCCATTACAATAATTATTTGGATTTAAAATATCATTTTCCTCATCTTCTTCGTCTACTATTACCAATTTATTATCATTATTTTTTATATGATTTTTAATCATTGTCGAAGTATAATTTTCACAAAAATTTGTCATTATTTTTTCTTCATCTTCTTCTTTAATAAGTTCTAGAAGCTCCATAGGATAATAACGATTTTCTTTAAAATTTCCATTTTTAGATGAGAATTTTTGTATAATACAATGTAGATAAGGATAATTAAGTCGAATTCTATGTTTTGCATAATAATGTGCTGCAACACAAATATTGAAAGGTTTTGAAAGTCTTCCATAAGCTTGGACTATATTTGCTCCTTCATTTGACAGACCACCAATTATAAATTTATTTTTAAGTCCGTTGCGATCTTTATAAGTTGTTTCTACTTTTTGACCTTCAAGTACTTTTAAAATAATTTTTTGATTTTCAGGATGATTAAGAATATCTCTAAGTGATTTGACATTGCAAGATAAAATATTTGCACATTCATCACTGACAAGAACCATTTTTTTTCAAAAATTTTTTTTAGATATGAATTAAAGATGATTAATTATGCGAGTTTAAATACTAGATTTTAAGCTCCGCCCCTTTTTACATCTAAATAAATAGTGTAAAATGTTTACTCAGAAGCTCATTCTAACATTTTTTAATAAAACTAAAAATATTTTATCTTTAAAAAAATATTTTTCAAACAAATTTAAAAAATGGAAAATATTGGTGAAATTAATTCTAATGTTCCTGTTTTAAATTTTGATAACAAATCTACTATTCGCGAACCATTGTGGAAATTATTTCGTGGAAAATTTTTGTTTACGTTTACTTTATGTGCAGGTTTATTTAGTAAATTTGATTATTAAAATTATTTTTAAATTTTTTAGATTGTCGAGATCGTATTTTCAAGAAAAGTGACAAAGCAGTTCGCAATGAGAATCGTATCGAAGTCAAGTTTGACATGTGCGAAGATTGTTTCAAAAAGAATTGTAGAGTTTCAGACATTATAACACCATATACACCAAAATCAAACTGATTAATTAATATTGTTTACATTTTTTTAATTAAATAAACTTTAATTAATATTTATTGGTATTATTTAAGATTATTTTAAAGTTCTGAGTTTACAAAATAAAAAATATTTTTAAAAAATGACTTATAATTGTGAAAGTCTTTATTTAATTTATATATATATATCAAGGATGGGCAACTTTTGTATTTCGTCTTTCATATTTCGTATTAGTATTTTTAGACCAATTTTATTTCGTCTTTCGTATTTTTGGACGAAATACGAAATTTTTGAAATTATGAAATTTTTAAAATATCGAAATAAAAAAATTTTTTTGGGGGTAGTTTCATATTTCGTATTTTTGTTACTTTCGTAATTTCGTATTATTTCGTGTTTTTGAACCTTTTTTATTTCATATTTCGTCTTTCGTTTTTTAATTTGGTTTCGTAAATTTCATATTTCGTCTTTCGTATTTTATTTTCTGATTTTGTCCATCCATGATATATATTATATATATTTAAAAAACTTATTTTTTAAATTCTAACTTTTAATTTTTTTAAATTATTTTATTCATGAATATGTCAAAATAAAAAATTATTTTATTCAAAACATTTTTTTTGACATGCCAAGAAAATGTTATGAATAATTTAATTTATTCAAGAAATGTCAAATTAACAAAATAATTGAAATTATGAAAAATTAATTTATTCAGGAAAATGTCAAATTAACAAAATAATTGAAATTATGAAAAATTAATTTATTCAGGAAAATGTCAAATTAACAAAATAATTGAAATTATGAAAAATTAATTTATTCAGGAAAATGTCAAATTAACAAAATAATTGAAATTATGAAAAAATAAATTAATCATGAAATGTCAAAAATAAAAATTTTTGAAATATTGAAAAAATTAATTTATTCATAACATTTCTTGACATGTCAAAATAAAAAAGTAAAAATTTTTTGAAATTTTAAAAAATAATTTATTCATGAACATTTCAAAATAAAAAAAAAGTAAAAATTTTTTTTGAAATATTGAAAAAATAATTTATTCATGAACATGTCAAAATAAAAAAAAAGTAAAAATGTTTTGAAAATTGAAGAAATAATTTATTCATGAACATGTCAAAATAAAAAAGTAAAAATTTTTTGAAATATTGAAAAAATAATTTATTCATAACATTTCTTTGACATGTCAAAATAAAAAATAAAAATTTTTTGAAATATTGAAAAATAATTTATTCATGAACATGTCAAAAACAAAAAATTAATTATTAGAAATTTTGAAAAAAAGTCAATCAAACATTTATTCATATATGTTTGTGACATATATGAATAATTTATATTTTTCAGTTTAAATTTAGACATGTAATATATTTTTTAATAAAATTTTTCTAAGGGGCTATCTTTTTTATTAAATAATTATGAAGTTTTCTTCATAAATTTTATGTTAAGATCAAAAATTAATTTTAATAAAGGATGATAGACATGAGCGTATGATACAACAATTATCTACCTTGACAAATACGACTAATGAATCGTTAGGAATTATTCTGCGTTATCTCCAAACAGTATTTTTTTACTTTTATTATGAGAAATATTTTATTTTTAGCTCGATAACCGAATTCATAATCGGCAGGAACCTCATAATGGTATGATTTTTTATAATTTTTTCTTTAAGTCCCGGTTTACATAATAATGTTGGTGGCCGCAGATAGACATTGATGTGAAAGAAACATTTTTTAAAAATATATTTATTTAATTTATTTATTTAATAAATATTCTGACTTTCGTTACTTCTATTTGTTGGCTTTTCTAGATCAAACAATAAGTAAGGACATTGAATTTTTAGCATATTTGCCCATACTCTTTAGTACCCCTGTAAGACATTGATTGAAGATTAGCGTTCAAATTTTCTTTAGATTTGTTGAACGTGGGCAGCTGTTGTGTGAACTTTCATTTAGTTTTCTTATCTAGTATTCTTTTTAATCTTTAAAGTTCTTCGTTTTAAAATTATGTTTAAAGAAGTCTGATGAGTTCAATTTTTGTTATGATCTTAAAATTGTTATTTTAGAGTTAAATTAAGCCTGATGAGATTTAATGTTAATTTTTAGACCGTTCGATAAAGCAGGATGTTACTTTGTGTTTATCGACAGTTTCCTTATTCATTTCTAAAAAGAACACAATATTTACTTCAAACGAGATGTTTTTGTGAGATTAAAGAAAAGTCTTTTGAAAAATTGACTCATAAAGGAATGGTTGTTTCTACTTTAAAGGAAATTAATCCAGGTTGTTTTTTGACCATTTTTAGTTAGTTTTCTTGTAGAAGAACATCGTGTTTCACTTACTCCATTGGCTGCCTGTACTTTACTTAAACGTGGTATTAATGTTAAGATTGAGAGTGGAGCAGGTGTATTAGCTTCAATTTCTGACGAGGAATTTGCAAGAACAGGCGCAAAGATTGTCAACAAAAAAGAAGCAGTTGCGGCTGATATCTTGCTAAAAGTTTGCTTTTTTACTAATTTAGAATAAGAATGATTCTGTGATATTTAGGTTCGTTGCCTAGAAATGGATGAAGTTTCTTTATTCCGACCTAATTCTACTCTAATTTCTTTTATTTTTCCTGAAAATAATAAAACAGTTGTAGATTTATTAGTTGGACTTAAAATGACTGTTTTTGTAATGGACAAAATACCACAAATATCGCGAGCTCAGGTTTCTTTTATTACATTCTTTTAAACATTAATAATAGGTTTTTGATACCCTTAGTTCTATGGCTAATATTGTTGGATATAAAGCAGTAATTGAGACAGCAAACAGTTATGGAAAATTTTTCGCAGGACAAATTACTGCTGCGGGGAAGGTTCCACCGGCAAAAGTGCTTGTTGTTGGAGGAGATGTTGCTGGATTAAGTAATTATTTTAAAATTAAAAACATCATTTATCAAACATTTTTCAGGTGCAATTGCAACAGCAAAAAATTTGGGTGCGATTGTTAAAGATTTTGACACTAGAACTGATGTTAAAGAACAAGTTCAATCACTTGTAGCTGAATTTTTGGAGGTTTTTTTTTTAAAAAAGTATTTTTAATATTTCATTTTTAAAGATAAAATTGAAAGAATCTGGCGAAGGTTCTGATGGTTATGCAAAAGAAATGAGTCCTGAGTTTATTGCTGCTGAAATGGAGCTTTTTAGACAACAATGTCGAGATGTTGACGTTATAATTAGTACAGCAACAATTCCTGGGAAAAAAGCTCCCGTTCTCTTCACTAAAGTTATTTTTTCTAATTTGATTTGTCTAAATATAAATTATAGGAAATGATTTCATTAATGAAACCAGGCTCTGTTGTTGTTGATTTGGTAGCAGAACCAGGAGGCATTTTTGAAACAACAAGACCTGGAGAAGTTTATACAAACGATAATGGGGTTCTTCATATTGGATACAAACAAATGCCTAATCGTCTTGCTGGGCAAAGTTCAGTTTTATATGCTAACAATATAACCAAATTTTTGTTGGCAATTGGTGACCAAAAAGAGAACTTTTTCATTGATTTGAAAGTATTTTTTTAATTTCTTTTTAACTTTCTATTTTTTATAAGGATGAAGTTGTTCGTGGATCAATCATTTTACATAATGGAACTCTTTTATGGTCTCCTCCTGTTGTTGCTCAACCATCTCCTACTACTCAACCAAAATCAAATGTTGAGGTAGAGGTGATTATACCTAAAGAAGAAAGTCATTTTATTAAAAATTTGAAAAAGGTTTCACTCTATGCCGGAGGTTTTATTTTATTTTTTAATTAATTTAAAATTTTAGCGATTGGATCCACCAATTTACTTGGATATGTTAGTCCAAATATGGCATTTACTCAAACTATGACCACTTTTTCTGGTAAATTATTTATTTTTTGTTTAATATATAATATTTTTAAATATTCTTCTTTTTTTTATTTAATTTTATTTTTCATTTCTCTCATAATTTCTATTTTTTATGACAGATCATTTATCTTCAAATTAGAGGCCTCATGTATCTTTCTCAATAGAAGGAAGATCTTGCGCGCCTTTTTTTTGCATTAATTTTTCATGATATTTTAATTTTTATGAAAATTAAATATGCAAAAAAAAAGGCGCGCAAACTTCCCTATATAAGGAATTTATTTTAAATTTATTTATTTTTTTCCTTATTTAATTTTTATATTTAAATATATTTTTTTTTTAAATTATTTAAATAATTTTATGTTAGTTTTATTTATTTTTAAATTTTATTTTTAGTTTTCTCCTTTTTATAGAGATGTTCCAAGATTCTTGGCCTGTTTTTTTTTTTCAACCTTACCCGATTCCCGACATTTCATTTATTTTTTCTTTAAATCTTTTTTTTGATCCGATTTTGTACCAAAATGCCGTGATTGTTAATTATAAAGATTTTTACGAGTTAGAATTTTCCACAGATTTACAAAATTTTCCTTTTTTTTGGTCCACACATGAACATTCTCTTATTCTTTTTTTATTTTTAAATATTTAAAATATTTTTTATAAGTTTTTTTTAGTTAAAATGCAACAACCAACAAATGAAAATAATTTGGCTTCTTTAATTCATCTATGTCTCCAGAAAAATGAATGTACTACATATAAAAAAATTTTAAATTTTGTTAAAAATATTCACAAAAACGTTCAAGGTAAATTTTTTTTAATTTTATATAATAAATATCGAAATTCGCAGACTCTGAAATTAAAGAAATCTTTCAAAAAATGATAATAGAAGAAACTATTATTAAACAAAATCCAAATCTCAAAAACATCTTTTTTGGAACTTATAAATTAAATTATAATAAAAATATTAGTGGCACAGAATGGATTCATGTTTTAAACCAGATAGAAGAGATTAAAAAAAGTATTTATTATCTCAAAAAAGAATCTAATTCAAACGATGAAGATATTAAAGCAATAAGATCATTTTTATGCAATCAAGAGAAAGAAGTTGATTTACGTTTTAAACTACAACATCAAACAAATTATAATGTGTATAAATATTTACAAATTATTTTTACACATGAAGGCGAATTGTCAACATTTTTACGTGCGATATTTGACAAAATTATTTATATACAACAACCATAATGTTCACAAGAAGCATTTTTTCAATAACTACCACAAGAATTTTTTTTATTATTCACAATAAGAAAAAATCACAAAAAACATTTTTTTTTCAAACTAACTATTTTTTAAAGAATAACCGCACGAACATTTTTGTTCACTACTTTGTCTTTTTTAGAATTTTATCATTTTTTATTGGTGTAAAAGATAAATAAAAAATTTTTTTTTAATTCTTAATAAGAAAAAGGGGCATGTTTTTTTTTTTTATCACACTTTTCAACACCTTTTGATTTATAAAAACGGATAGAGCATCCCAAACCTTTAGGCTGTCGGCAAACATCAAAATAATTTTTCTACAAAATATATGGGCGTGTCCTTCAATACCCACAGGAATGTGCGGTAAAAAAAGGGAATTTCTCCTTAGGGCTAACTACTGTTAATCCCATTCAAAATAGCATCAAAAACAGAATTGTTGATATTGGCCGAGCGACGGAACAAAAATTCATCAATGTATCCGCATTCCGGTCCCACATTTCTCACAGTTACGCTCTTGATGCAAAATCCTCAAATAATCAATCAAAATTAATTTTGTTTTAATTCAAGATGATATTAAATATAAAAAATTTATTCAAAACAAGTCAAAATTAAATAAAAAAATATTTTTTCTATAATAAGCTACATATAAGTGAGTGAACGTTTTGTCGCTAACAATTTAGACTCACAATTTGAAAAATAAGACAATTCGTTGCCGAGACAGTTCTGTTCCAATATCAAAAATCGATCCACAACTTCTTGCTTCATCGACCCTGATAATGTTGAAATCGATAAATGATCTAATAAACGGAACAGTGCTTCTATTTAAAGCCATTGTTAATAGGTTCTTCAATTAAACTATCTTACATATTTTATCTCTATATTAACTATTAGGAGTATAGTCTTCTAATATAGAGGAGATTCTTCTATATTTAATTAAATTAGTACTTAATAATTATGCGGGCCCGCAAGTTTTGTTCGCAAAAAAAATATTTTTCCCAGAAAAAAATAATTTTTTCTAAAATTATCTCAAAATCAGAATTTCCAAAAATAATTACAAATTAAAATATGAGTCAAATAGCTAAAACTGAGTCTAGCTTACAAAAATAAAAGGGCAACATACTGGAAATCAATATAACAAAAAAAATTTAAATTGATAAATAGAGTATAGATAAATCTTTCATATTAAGCAAAATAAAGATATATGTAATAGAATGTTCACTTAATTAATATTTCTTTTATAATTATTGACAAGTTATTTTAAGTGTTATATTAAATAGCCAAAGCAGAGTTTAGCTTCCAAAAATAATACGCCGTGTTAATTTGCTTAGTATAATAAAAAAAAATTTTTATTATAAATAAATAAGAATAATTAAATTAATTTATATTAAGCAAAATAGGTATGCGCTGTTATTACTCAAATGTCCGCAAGTTTTTATCTGCGTATAATAATTAATATATGTATATTTATTTTTCTCAAAAAAATTATTTTTGTTTAATAACCACATTGCAAATTTATCTGAAGAGAAGATGTGAAAAGAAGATAAGTTGATGCATTCCTCTAAAATAATTAATAAATTGCGGACAAAACTTGCGGACTTTTTTCAAATATTTAATTAATAACTCTACCTTTCCATTATATTAATTAAATACGATTTAAATTAATTAATTAATTAAATTTAAATTTTTCTAAAAGTTGTCAAGAAAGTCTAATCTTTCTTAACTAATATATATTTTTTATAATTTATTAAAACAGATTTAATGTTTTGAAATATATAAGTGGCAATTCACATGTTTTTTATTTAAATTTATTTAGAAATATTTTTTAATTAATTAAAAAATGCACTTTTAATTAATCTATTAGGAAATATGAACTTTATAAATTTTTATTTTTACCTAATATTTGTATCTTTTAATTTACTAATTTTTTAAAATTAAAAAATAAAATTATTTTTATTTCATTAGATAAAATAAAAAAACTTTAAAAAATAAAATGAAATATTTAAATTGTTTTTTGTTTATTATTTTATTATTTTCATTAATATTATGCTCTGAAACAAAAAATACAGGTAATATTTTCAAAAAGGGATACCTAGTTAATTCAGAGTAGGCTGTCATTCAGATTAGTTTTCATAACTTTTTTTATTTTGAACTTTTTCAAACAGTTTTTATGTCATTCGAAAGAGCTCGAAAAGTTGATTCTTTTTACTAATTGGACCGATCAGATTAATTTAATTCTAAAAAAGTTACGACAGAAAAACAAGAAAATTTGGATTTTCCATTTTTATTCAGTAACTTTTTTGGAATGATCTGATTGGATTTGTCTAATTGTTAAAATACTCAGCTTTTCGAGAGCTTGAAATTAATACAAAAAATGTTAAGATTTATTAAGAAATAAAAAAGTTAAGGCCAAAAACAACTGGCTATTCTGAAAAAAGTCTGACTCTGAATCTTCCCCTATTATAATTATTTTTTAATTTTAAATAAAAATTAAAATTAATTAAATAATTAATTTTTTAAGAAATAAAAATTGATTTACTTTACAAAATTTTGTTTTCAAATAATATAATTGAATTAACAAATTTGAGAAATGGACAAATTAGAAAAGTTAATTTTTTTGTTTTTGCTGAGGATGTAGAAAGTAAAATTATTTTTATTCAAAAATTAATAAACAAAATTGAAGAAGATGATAAAAAATTTAAAAAATCAATTTTTATTAAAGATATTAAATTATTAATTAATGAATGTAATAAATTTATTGAAGAAAATGAAGGACCGGGGAATATTCCAAGTAATTGGAATATTTGTCATATTTGGGAATTTTTAGAGATTTTTAGGTATTTACTTTAATTAAATTAATTTTAAAAATTATTTTATGCTTAAATCTTTAAAATTCACACTCTTAGATATAAATTAGGACTAGAGTTGTACACTTTTCTGTATTCCGGAATTACATAATTCTCTTCATAGCTCTTGTAATAAAGGCCACTCTCTCGTTGATAAAGACGCAGAAATTGTGTACAATTCTGGAAAAGAGCAGGTCATTTGACGTTTCTCTGACCTCAACTATCCACTGGTCAGTTTTTCTGCGTCTTTATCAGACGAGAGAGTGGTCTTTATCACAGGCGCTCTGAAGAGAATTATATAATCACGCAATACAGAAAAGTGTACAACTCTAATTAGGACTGTCTCTTAATTAGGGCTACGGTAACGAAAAAAATTATGTTAATTTTTGAGTGAATTAGATTCCAAATAACCAATTTTAATAATTTAGATAAACACCCCATTTATTCAAATAAAAATAATAAAAATAAATTAAAGAATATAAAATATTTTCTTGCGAATAAATGGAGTGTTTACCTAAAATATAAATATTCTCTAAATATTTATGTAAATTTAATAAATATATTTAATAAATTTAAGTAATTTGGAAACTGAATTAATAAATAAAATTTATGGAAATTCTGAAATTGAAATAAATACAAATTTACAAAATAAATGTGATGATTTAATAAAAACAACAAAATTAAAAAATAAAAAAAGTAAACCAAAATGGATATCAGAATTTGAAAAAGCAATTTTTTTAGCACATTTTAAACATTTAAAAAATAATTTGTTTTTTGATAAAAATAATAATAATATTGCTAAAATAGCTAATCGAATAGAGAAAATGTTAGAAAATTATGGAATTTTAGAGAAAAGAAATTTAGCAGAAATTTTTGAGAAAAATAATGATTTATGTAAGTTAATATTTTTTAATTATTTTTTTAAATTAATTTAAAAGTTTGTCTAATGTTTTGGTAAATAAAGATGACCATAACTTTTAATTTTAAATAGACACTCCCATTTGTTCCTCAAAAAATATTTTTATTTATTTCTTCAATTTATTTTTACATTTTCTAATATTTTAATATAATTTTATTTTTATATTTTGCGTTTTTTATTCCCTAACATTTATCCATAATGTTTGCTTTTTTAAATTATTTTTCTAAAATTTATTTTCTTTAATTAATGTCTGTCCGCAAATTGCCATCCCAAAACTCTCAAAAATAAATAAAATAAAAATAAATATAAATAAATATTATTTTTAGCAAATTCTCTTTCATTTTCTGATAATATTAATGAAAATGATGAAATAATTGAACAACTTTATATAAAACTTTTTAATACAATTTATGGTAGTGAAGAAACTATAAAATCTGAATGTCTTTTAAGTATTTATTTTTTATTTGATTTAATTTTAGAAGAATGTTTAAAGAACGAATCTATAAAAATTCAATTAAACATTTTATTAAATATTGCTTATCCAGCATTAAAAAAATTATTAAATGATGAGGATTATTTTGATATAGTTTTGGAATTGTATGAATTTTTACAAATAATACGAGAAAAAAATTGTAAGAAAATTTTATTAAAATTAATAAATAAATAAATACTGTGTTTACAAAATAAAGGACTAATTAAATTTATTTAGGAAATGCTTAATGTAAAAATCACTTTAACAATTTTATAATCTTCTAATCTAGGCTTTTTTAATTATTTTTATTTTTATTTTAGTTAAACTAATTTTTACATTTACACCTCTGTAAAATATTGCTTTAATTATAATCTCCTCAAGATTTCTTATTTTAATTTTTATTTGTATATTTTTTACAATCACAAACATTATGCTGCAATGGTGTAGGGGGTAACGCGTCTGACTTTCACTTTCTTTGGACAAGGTTCGATACCTGACAGTAGCTAGTTCAATCTTAAATCTTTATTTTGCATCTATATTCTCATTTTTGTTTATTTTAATTATAAATATATTAGTACAATTTTTTAGCTCCAAGTAGCGCTACAGAAACTTCAAATTCAAAAAACAATAATTTAATAAATGATGTTAATTTATTTGATATTCGAAAAGAATTAGCTGAATTACATAAAAATTATATTTTTGAGCTTTTTAGTGAAAAAAGAAATTTTCAAAATTTTTTAAAAACAATTTGGGGTGCAAAAACATCTTTAATAGAGTTTTTTAAAGTAATAGAGTATATTGAAGATATTATATCTTTAATTGATTATTTGTTAGAATTTGGTAAATATTTTAATTTAATTAAAATAAAATCACAAATTTTTATTTAATAAAAATATTTGGGTGCTCTTTTTAACTTTTTGAGAATTCAAACCAAATATTTATAGTTAAATAAAATTTAGAATAGTAAAAAATATATAAATAATAGTTTATTTTAATAAACAGATTACTTTTTTATTAAAAAAAAAGTTATTGGGACTTAAATAGAATTATTTGACTATTTTTTTTGTTCAGAATTCCCAAAATTAATTAAATATTATTTTGTAAAATAATAATTTTTAAATAAATAAATAATAATTTTTTATTAAAATAAATAATAATTTTTTAATTAAATAAACAGATTATAAAAATCTTCTAACGTTATTAAAACATTCTTATAAAATAATATTATTTGGTGACATAGAAACTAATTTTATTCAACATATAATTGCTGAAAATACTGCCAATTTACTTGTATTAACTGATTCAATTGATTCATTTAATAATAATTTACAAATTAAATGGAATTTAATAAAAAAATATGTATTTATTTGTATTGATGAATTTAATCGTACAAATAATTTAAAAAATATATATAAAAATGGAGAAGATTGGGAAAATTTACTTTATTCTATTTGGATTAATATTAATAATAATAAAGAAAATCCAATAATTGATGATATTTTAGAAAATAAAAATTTAATAAATAATTCAATTAATTGTTTAAATGAAGGGATTAATAAAATGGAAAAAGTTAAGGAACTTCAAAAAATGCATTTTAAATATATTAATTTTTTTATTAAAGAAGATAGAGAATTTAATAATCTAATAAGAGAAGGTTAGATAACTACAGTAGTTTTAAATTATATCAAGTAATAGTTAATCTTTCCCTTAGAACTCAAAAAAGAGAGAAATTAAAATTTTAAATCTCTCATTTTTAAAATATATTTAAGAAAAAAAATAATTTTAGCAGCAAAATCATCTTTATTTATGGAAAGAATTGAAGACTTAATTGGTAAGGAAGGAATGGAAAATATTTTAGCTAAAGAAGAAGATCAAGTAAATAAAATTGAATTACCTAATAGAAAAAATGAAGTTATTATTTCTAATGATTTAGGTGATTTGGTAAGAAGTTTTTTAAAATTATTTAAAATTTATTAATTATTTATTAAAAATATTTTAAATAAATAAATATAGGTAATTAGTATTTATTTAAATATTTATCCTTAAATTTGATTAATTTAATTTTAAGGTCTAATAATTTTAATTAGTTTAGACCACAGCTATTGCCACCAAATAAGTTTCCCCATCTCTTTCTTAAAATTAAAATTCAGTGAATATAAATAATTAAAAAAATAATTTTTTTTTAAGCAAATAGATTACATACAATGCCCAGAATTAAACGAAAATCTATCAGAAAAATATTTGCCTGAAAATGAGGATAAAGAAATTATAGAAAGTTATATGAAATTTCTTGATAAAAATGAAGGTGAAAGAATTGAAGAAAAAAGTTTAAATCTTATAGCAGTTTATTGGACTTATTTGGAATTTATAAAAAAGATAAGTGGGCGAAATTTAATTGAGGAAGGAGAAAATTATTCATATTTAAATATTTATTTAGATTTAATTAATTTAAATGATCAATCAGTAAATTCATCAACGTTTGAAAGGAATTATTATTTAAAAGAAAAATTTAAAAAATTATCTCAAGATTCCTTAAAATTAATTTATGAATTGGAAATTGAAGAAAATAAAGAAGAAGAAAAAGAAATAAATAAAGGAGGAAAAGGAAAAATTAAATGGAAAAAGCTTTGTTTACTTCATAATTTTGTTTATTCTGTATTTTATGAAGCAAAAGAATTAAATAATAATGAGTTCTTGGAAGTTGTAAAAATGATAAATGGAATAACAAATATGGTCAGCATATTTTTCTATTTTTCAGAATTTATCGAAAATACATTTCAGAATATTTTTATATTTTCAGAATTTATGCGAAAATAGATTTCAGAATATTTTTATATTTTTTCAGAATTTGTAGTAATACAAATTACCTAAATATATTATTAAAAAAAATTATTTTTATTTTTTAAGGAAAAAGAAGAGCGTAATAATTATGACTGTAATAGCAAAGGTCAAGTTAAAAAAGTTGTCGAAAAATATCAGAAAAAAAATGAGCAAACAGTGTTAATTCATAAAAACAATTTAACAAAATTTATTTATGAAAATATTCAAATGATATATTTTTTATGCTACAATTTATCTAAAAGTCAATTAGTACAATTAATTGACATTGACAATTTAGAAATGTTAGAATTCAAATTTCCTGATGTTTTGCAAATTCGTAAGTTTTATTCTAATAGGTAATTAAAAATATTGAGATTTCCCGTACATTAATTCACGTATTTTCGTTTTCCTATATTTCTCAATAATTTTAATAATTTTAAATTTAGACATTATTGAGCCGTCTATACATTTTAACTTATTTAAACAAATTCTTAGAATTAAAGATAATAATGATAAAAATGAAATTGAAATTTTTGATATTAAAAAGGATAAAGAAAATATAGAGAAAGAAAAAACAACTAGTTTTGTAGCAGAAGCTTGCCTATCAATTCATCTTTTATTAAATCAATATATTGAAAAAACAAATAAAATTATAAAGGAAAATAAAAAATTAGAAATTAAACTTAAAAATACATTTAATTTGATTAAAGGAATTGTGTTTAAAAAAATAAATGATGATTTTTATTTGGTACTTTATATGCTTGGTAATATTTTTAATTTATATAAAATAAATATTTACATACATACCATAAGTGTTGCCTCCAGAAGATTCAGAATTTTATAAAATCAGAATCTTTTAAATAAGAATTTTTAAATATAATTTTTAAAATTCTGATTTTTTATTGAATTACTTTCGAACAATGATAATTTAAAAGAACTAAAAATGTTTAAATATTCACAAAAAAAAATAATTTTTAAGTTGAAAGTCTTAAATTAATTGATGATTTAAATAAAAATGAAGAAAAAAGAGAAATATATTTAATTGAATGGATTGACCAATTTCAAAGTAAAATAACAAATTCAATAGAAAAATATAATCAGGAAAAATTAGATGGAATAATTACAAATGATAAACTTGTAAAATTATCAAGAAAAACAAATGAAATTGATAATTACAAATATTTAAGTAATAAATTCAAATCAGATAAAAATTTTCTTGAAAAAATTAAAACAAATGGTGGCAAAATAGCAATTCTTTCTTATTTATTAAATTGTGGAATTTATTATAAAAAATTAGTTTTTGATGAATTTAATATTGTTAATAGAAATTGTAAGTTATATTTAATTACTTAAAAATGTATTTTAAAAATAAAGCCTTTTGATTATTTATTTTTCAACACTACCTAGTATAAAAGGGGTTTAGGTTTATTTAAAGCTGCCAAACCAATTCTAGAAAATAGCAAAAGGCCTGACTGAAAATTTTAAATATTTATCGATAAAAATAAATATTAAAAATTGTAAAATTGTTCTACATAAGTATTTTATTAATTGTCTACTATTAAATAAATTAAATTTATAAAATAATAAATTTAAAACATATATATAAATATTTATTTAGCTTTATCTGACCGTCAAACACTCATCAAATTTTATTTACAAGCATTAAGGTCAAAGAATATTAAAGAAAGGCTTATTAATAAAATGTCAGCAGATTTTATTGTTTGGTATAAATGTATGAAAAATGAATTAAGAAATAAAAAAAATTGGAAATTAGAAGAATATCATTATGCAGCTACAAAAAAATTTGAGAACGAATTTCAATCATATTATGGATTATATGATTTAATTTATACCGAAACTTTTAAGGAAATTGAAGGGATAGTAGGAACTAGATTGTTTGAAGCAATGTCTTTAATAAAAAATAGAATGGATAATGATAAACAAAGTACTGCAGCAGATATTGAAATGGAGGTAATTAATTGATAATTTTAAGTCCAACCATTTGAGTCTCAAAAATTTTTTAATACAAAGCCTAAGATCGAAACCTCCAATTAAATAACTGAGAGACTCTTTGAGTTAGTCGAATTATATTACACTCTATATGTGAAAAATGCTTATGAGTCAATATGTACAGGTTCTTGAAAATCTAAGAAACATACCTAGGGGGGAGTAAGCACATCTAAGGGGTGAAAAATTGAATATATAAAAATTATTTGAATAAAAATATTGAATAAGTACATCTAGTAAAATGAGTATATTCGAAAGGAGGATTCCATTGAATTATACCTTAATCTAATATTATTACCTATTTTATTTTTGAAGTATAAATTTAGAGACTCAAATAGGTGAAACGGAAAATTACAAAAAAAAAATTAAAAATAATAAAAAAAATAAACTTTAAGGAAAAAGAATTGCAAAAAACTAACAAAAACAATGAAAATGAAATAAATAAAATATTTAATGAAAATAGTGATATAGATATACTAAAAGAATGGCTAAAGGAAAGACATTTACAAGAAATAAAAGAATTAATAATAAAAAATGAATATTTTTGTGAAGAAATGAAAAATAGTATGTTTACCTAGTAGATTTGTGAAGGGTTTTCAAAAATTAATATTTAACTGTGGTCTAATTTAGCCACCCCATTTATTCGCAAAAATATAAAAATAAAATTATTAAAACATTAGAAAATGTTTTAATAATTAATTAATTGTAAAATATTTTTTGCGAATAAATCATGTGTCTACTTAAAAAATATTACAAGTTCTATAAAATTATTATTAGAATTAATTTGAAGGAAATTGTGAGTAAAAAATATTATTAATAATATCTTGATTAGACTTTTTTTATTTTTAAATTTATTTAGATTATAAAATCAATCCTGTTGAGTTTAAAAATAATTTAGCAATGTTTATTGAAGAAAAACATTTTAATATAATTTTTGGAGACATAGAAAAACATTCAAAAAATAAAACTTCAGAAAAAGAAATTAAAAAATGGGATAAACGTTTGGAAAAACAATTAAATTTAATTAAAAGCAAAGATTCAGATAGCGGAGAAAAAAGGTCTTTCTTTTTTTATTTTAATAAAAAACAAAACCTTAATGAGAAAATAAAACTTGTAAACTTGATTTTCCGGATTCTGATTTTTAAATCGAACACATAAGAATTTGACGAATTTTTCAGAATTAAATTCGGTCCGCAAATAATGTTTAGATAAAAAAAAGCTGCTGAATTTAGGACCAAAATCTTTAAAAAAATCCTGTCAGATCCGTTATACACCAAACAGTGTTATAGATGCTAGAAACAAAAATTAAAAAATTTGCTACAAAATTTAATTTTTAAAAAAAACACATAAAAATAATTAAAAAACAAAATATAATTATTTATATTCTAACATTGAAAATTCTAAAAATATAACAAAAATAAAATAAAAAATAATAATAAAAATAAATTTTAGTCAAGAAAATCCAACTACTAAAAAGAAAAGGAAAAATAAAAAAAATAGAAATTCAGAAAAAAATAATCAAAAACAAGAAATAATTGAAGAAAATACAAAAATAATAAATAAATTAGAAAATAATAAAAATAAACGAAAAATTAAAAATATTAATGTAGAAAATAATTTAATAATTTTTGATAAAATTTTACTATCAAAATGGAATTTTGGTAATGATTTTGCTAATGATGAAAATAATGATAAACTTGTCAAAGTATATAATGATTTTATTGAAAATCCAAAATATGAAAAATTATTTTTATTAAATGTTGCTGCCTGTATTAATGAAATTAATGAAAGATTTAAGGTAGGTAATTATTTTTACTATGTTTTACACTTTTGTTTTGTTCATTGAGAATTTTTAAATAAAAATATAATTGGACTTATTTAGTTCATGCTTGAGTTTTAATCGATTACACTTTAATCATAAGCTTGAACTTGAAACTTGACCTATGCGTAAATATAAAACTTGACTTTATCTTTAACTTAAAACGATAATAAAGCTGAACTTAAAACTCGACTCAAACTTAATAATGTTTTTTGACATACAGTTCTATTTGTATTGTTTTGTTTGTAGATGTTTTTGTAGTTTATTCTTATATGTTAGTAAAGTTTTTGATTTTTTATAATGTTTTACACAATTGTTTTTGTTATAATAATGTTTGGTGTTTTTGTTTAAAGAAATGCTTGGACTAATCATTCAAGTTCGTTTATGTTTATGTGTTTTTGTTGTTTTTTATTTGGAAATGTTTGTAATTATTAATTTTTTTATTGTTTAGGTTGTTTTAAGTTTTTCTAGTTAATTTAAAAAAAGGGAAAAATAACCAATTTTAATTTTAAATTTATAGGCAATAAATTATTTAAAAAAATATCATCCTCGTTTATCAAATATTTTCTTTCCTAAAAATGAAAATAATAATAAAGAAGATGAATTAAATCATAAAAACAATCGAATACTTGAACGTTTAAAAGAAAAATGGTCAAAATTAATAAATAATGAAGAAGAAATAAAAAATAATTATTTAAAAAATAAACAAACATTTATTTTATTTGAAGAAAAATTATTTGAATTTTTAAAAGAAATTAATTATATAATGAAAGGAATAATAGATGGAAGACATTTACTAACGAAAAATAAAAAAGATATCATTTTAAAAATTAAAAATAATTTACATTTAAAAAATTTATGTTTATTTATTAATTTTGAAGAATGGAAAAATATTGAAGAAAATAAAAAAATTAAAATTATAAAAATTTTATTTTCTTCTGAGGAAAAAGAAGAGAATATTAATGAAAATTTTATTCTTTGGGAAAAATATAAAAAACAAAGAAATTTAGGTAAAAATATGAATTTTTAAATTTAATTATTTAAATATTTTTTAATTTAGATACACAAAATTTATCAGAAGAATACGGATCTATAACATATTTAAATCCAGAATATTTTCAAGAAATTAATTTTGAAAAAGATGCTCTTTCATCTAAGGTATAAATAAATATATTAAATTTAAAATTAAGAAATTTTGTAAAAATATAATTTATTAAAAAAGGGAAAAAATTGAAATTCTGTCAGTAATTTTTTTAATTTCTTTTTTTTCTTACCTACCAAAAGTTCAAAAAAAAAATTAATAAGTTAAGTTAATTCATATTGTTGATGGCCATTCAAGAGATTCAGAAATAGCAGAAAAAGCAGTAAAAGTATTAAAAAAACATTTTTCAAGATGGACACAAACAATTAGATGTATTAAAAGTAAATTGTTAATAAGTGGTTCTGTTATGTTAGGAATTAATACTATAAATTCTGATATTGATGCAATAATCGTTTTAGACGAAAATGAAGAAATTGAAACAAATAAAAATAAAAAATTAGAAGAAATAAATAATTGTAAATTTTTATTTGAAAATTTTATTCAAAATTTTTCAAAATGTGAAGAAACAACAAAAAATGAAGGAATTTTTGATAATCAATTATTTGCTTCATTAATTTGTTCAAAACAAGAAATTAAAGAAGAAAAAATTAAAGTAAATATTAAAGAAAAAAGATATGAACAAGTATTTGGTAATGAAAGTATTAATTGTCAAATTGAAAATAAAGATAAATGTTCTGATCAGTCATTATTCTGTTTTCTCTGTCGGGTATTTTTAATTTTTATATTTTTAAGAATTTGATTGTCTTAATTTTTATTAATGCTTAATATAAAAATATTCTGAAATGTATTTTTCTCAATAATTCTGAAAAATATAAAAATATTCTGAAATGTATTTTCGCATAAATTCTGAAAAATATAAAAATATTCTGAAATGTATTTTCCGCATAAATTCTGAAAAATATTCTGAAATGTATTTTCCGCATAAATTCTGAAAAATATAAAAATATTCTGAAATGTATTTTCGCATAAATTCTGAAAAATATAAAAATATTCTGAAATGTATTTTCCGCATAAATTCTGAAAAATATTCTGAAATGTATTTTCGCATAAATTCTGAAAAATATAAAAATATTCTGAAATGTATTTTCCGCATAAATTCTGAAAAATATAAAAATATTCTGAAATGTATTTTCCGCATAAATTCTGAAAAATATAAAAATATTCTGAAATGTATTTTCCGCATAAATTCTGAAAAATATTCTGAAATGTATTTTCGCATAAATTCTGAAAAATATAAAAATATTCTGAAATGTATTTTCCGCATAAATTCTGAAAAATATAAAAATATTCTGAAATGTATTTTCCGCATAAATTCTGAAAAATATTCTGAAATGTATTTTCCGCATAAATTCTGAAAAATATAAAAATATTCTGAAATGTATTTTCGCATAAATTCTGAAAAATATAAAAATATTCTGAAATGTATTTTCCGCATAAATTCTGAAAAATATTCTGAAATGTATTTTCGCATAAATTCTGAAAAATATAAAAATATTCTGAAATGTATTTTCCGCATAAATTCTGAAAAATATAAAAATATTCTGAAATGTATTTTCCGCATAAATTCTGAAAAATATAAAAATATTCTGAAATGTATTTTCCGCATAAATTCTGAAAAATATAAAAATATTCTGAAATGTATTTTCGCATAAATTCAGAAAAATATAAAAATATTCTGAAATGTATTTTCGCATAAATTCTGAAAAATATAAAAATATTCTGAAATGTATTTTCGCATAAATTCTGAAAAATATAAAAATATTCTGAAATGTATTTTCCGCATAAATTCTGAAAAATATAAAAATATTCTGAAATGTATTTTCCGCATAAATTCTGAAAAATATTCTGAAATGTATTTTCGCATAAATTCTGAAAAATATAAAAATATTCTGAAATGTATTTTCGCATAAATTCAGAAAAATATAAAAATATTCTGAAATGTATTTTCGCATAAATTCTGAAAAATATAAAAATATTCTGAAATGTATTTTCCGCATAAATTCTGAAAAATATTCTGAAATGTATTTTCGCATAAATTCTGAAAAATATAAAAATATTCTGAAATGTATTTTCGCATAAATTCTGAAAAATATAAAAATATTCTGAAATGTATTTTCCGCATAAATTCTGAAAAATATAAAAATATTCTGAAATGTATTTTCCGCATAAATTCTGAAAAATATAAAAATATTCTGAAATGTATTTTCGCATAAATTCAGAAAAATATAAAAATATTCTGAAATGTATTTTCCGCATAAATTCTGAAAAATATAAAAATATTCTGAAATGTATTTTCGCATAAATTCTGAAAAATATAAAAATATTCTGAAATGTATTTTCGCATAAATTCTGAAAAATATAAAAATATTCTGAAATGTATTTTCCGCATAAATTCTGAAAAATATTCTGAAATGTATTTTCGCATAAATTCTGAAAAATATAAAAATATTCTGAAATGTATTTTCGCATAAATTCTGAAAAATATAAAAATATTCTGAAATGTATTTTCCGCATAAATTCTGAAAAATATAAAAATATTCTGAAATGTATTTTCCGCATAAATTCTGAAAAATATAAAAATATTCTGAAATGTATTTTCGCATAAATTCAGAAAAATATAAAAATATTCTGAAATGTATTTTCCGCATAAATTCTGAAAAATATAAAAATATTCTGAAATGTATTTTCGCATAAATTCAGAAAAATATAAAAATATTCTGAAATGTATTTTCCGCATAAATTCTGAAAAATATAAAAATATTCTGAAATGTATTTTCGCATAAATTCTGAAAAATATAAAAATATTCTGAAATGTATTTTCGCATAAATTCAGAAAAATATAAAAATATTCTGAAATGTATTTTCGCATAAATTCTGAAAAATATAAAAATATTCTGAAATGTATTTTCCGCATAAATTCTGAAAAATATTCTGAAATGTATTTTCGCATAAATTCTGAAAAATATAAAAATATTCTGAAATGTATTTTCGCATAAATTCTGAAAAATATAAAAATATTCTGAAATGTATTTTCCGCATAAATTCTGAAAAATATAAAAATATTCTGAAATGTATTTTCCGCATAAATTCTGAAAAATATAAAAATATTCTGAAATGTATTTTCGCATAAATTCAGAAAAATATAAAAATATTCTGAAATGTATTTTCCGCATAAATTCTGAAAAATATAAAAATATTCTGAAATGTATTTTCGCATAAATTCTGAAAAATATAAAAATATTCTGAAATGTATTTTCGCATAAATTCTGAAAAATATAAAAATATTCTGAAATGTATTTTCCGCATAAATTCTGAAAAATATAAAAATATTCTGAAATGTATTTTCCGCATAAATTCTGAAAAATATTCTGAAATGTATTTTCGCATAAATCTGAAAAATATTCTGAAATGTATTTTCGCATAAATTCTGAAAAATATAAAAATATTCTGAAATGTATTTTCCGCATAAATTCTGAAAAATATAAAAATATTCTGAAATGTATTTTCCGCATAAATTCTGAAAAATATTCTGAAATGTATTTTCGCATAAATCTGAAAAATATTCTGAAATGTATTTTCGCATAAATTCTGAAAAATATAAAAATATTCTGAAATGTATTTTCCGCATAAATTCTGAAAAATATAAAAATATTCTGAAATGTATTTTCCGCATAAATTCTGAAAAATATTCTGAAATGTATTTTCGCATAAATTCTGAAAAATATTCTGAAATGTATTTTCGCATAAATTCTGAAAAATATAAAAATATTCTGAAATGTATTTTCCGCATAAATTCTGAAAAATATTCTGAAATGTATTTTCGCATAAATTCTGAAAAATATTCTGAAATGTATTTTCGCATAAATTCTGAAAAATATTCTGAAATGTATTTTCGCATAAATTCTGAAAAATATAAAAATATTCTGAAATGTATTTTCCGCATAAATTCTGAAAAATATAAAAATATTCTGAAATGTATTTTCGCATAAAATTTAAAAATAACGTCCCTCAACAGCTTCTGAAAATAAATAATATTCCTTAAATATGATTTTAACGATATATTTTACATTATTTACCAATAAAAAATTTTTTATTTTTGACTTTTCCAAAATTCTCAAGTTTCTCTTTGCTTTTAACAAAAGCTTGTTTAAATCTTAAAATTTAAATTAATTTTAAACATTAATATTAAAATTTAGGATAGAAGAGTCACTGACCTTAAACGCATCACTGAAGCATGGATAAAATTAATAGAATTTAAAATATTTGGTATAGATATAGATATTACTTTTGTTAGTTTACCTGATTGGCCAACAAATAATAATAATTTATTAGAAGAAAATTCTCAAGAAGATTGGTTAAAATATGTTTTGTCTAGTAATAAAAATAATGTTTTAACAAAATTACAACCAATATCAGGATATAGTTCAAATAAATATTTAATTAATTTATTAGTAAATAATCAAATAAATGTAAATAATAAAATTCCAATTATATTTTGTAATGCTTTAATTGCTATTAAAGTTTGGGCTAAAAGTATGTTTATTTTTTAATTTACTAAATTATTTTTTAGATAATTCAATTTATGGTAATATTAATGGATTTTTTAATGGTGCTGCTTTAACAATATTATTAGCTAAAGTTTATATTCTCTACCCTAATTCTTCTACTATTGGATTAATTGAAAGATTTTTTTTGACATTTTTAACATGGTAAATATTAAAAAAACAAAATTAACAAAATAACTTGTTGATAATATATGGCTCTCAAATAATATAAGTTATAAATTGCCTACACCAATAAATTTAGTGTCATTAGGAAGCTCTTGAAAAATTAAATTTATTGATAATAAAATTTAATCATTTTTAGGAATTGGTCTAAACCTGTTCGTTTGGAAAATTCAGAAAAATCAAAAGATATTTTCAGTTGGACAATAGAAAAAGAACTTTATGCCCGTGAAAATAATATAAAACCAATGATTGATTTATTTGGAAATTTAAGAAATGAAAAAACAAGTAAAAGACTTTTAAATCATTCAAAATTAATTATGCCTATTATAACACCAATATATCCTGAACAATCAGCAGCATTTAATGTTAATTATTCAACACATAAAATTATTATGGAAACTTTATTTGAAGGTTTTATTTTATTTTTTTAATATTTTAAATTCAAAAAAAAATTCTTTTTTAGGTTTTAAAATGTTAAGGGATGTTTATAGTGTTGGTCTCAAACAAGGAGCAATTACAAAAGCATGGGAAAGATGGATTAAAGGAGTTAAATTTACTGAAAAGGTAAAATAATTATAAAATAATAAAATAAATTAATTAAAAAAATTTTCAATAAATTCCCTACCTTACTCTAAAAAAATAATAAAAATAATCAATTTTAGTATGAACATTTTATTGTGGCTGTTTGTGCTACTAAAATTGGAAATGAACATTTTTGTGGTTATTCTTTAACAAAATTAAAATTACATTTAATTTGGACAATTGAAGAAATAAATGAATTTAATAAAATTGAATATTGTCATATTTCTAATTTAAATAAAGAAGGTTTTTGTAAAGGAGAAGCAGAAAAATTAATAGGGTTTTTTTAATATAATAAAAAAATTAAAATCAGAATTTTGAAAAAATTCTGATTTAAACTTAAAACAAAAAATCAGAAATTTAAATAAACTTGAAACCAGAATTTTCAATGAACAAAAATAAAAATCTATAAAATATATAAGTTTTTACAATTTATTTTTAAATTTTAAGTAATGATTCTTATTGTGAATATAGACTTATTGGAATGTCTATATCTGGAGAATTAAATAAATCTGATTTGGAAAAAAGATTTAATATTTTAAGTGAAAATATAATTAATGGTTATAAATTACCTAATTTTATAAAAAATAAAAATGAAATTAAATTTAAATTATTTTATTTAACAAAAATAGAATTAAAAAATTGGTTTGTTTTAATTTTTAATAATTTATTAAATTTATATATTTTTAGGGGATTTGATGAAAATAATTGAAGTTTAATGCTTATTATGAAATGATATATAGGCTTATTAAAAGATATATTTAAGTTAAACTCTCTTATTTGTTAGTTGATTATTTATATATTTTTGAGATTATTTTATAAAAATAATAAAAATTACTATTTTTTGGAAAATATTTATTCTGATATGTATTCTTTAAATATAACTAATATGTATTTTTTAAATATTCTGATATGTATTTTTATCTTCTGAAATGTATATTTTAAATATTCTGAAATGTATTTTTTAAATATTCTGAATGTATTTTTTATTAAATATTCTGAAATAGAAGAGAAATTAGTTATAATTTTAGAATAATTATTTAAATTATTTAAACAAATAATTTTAAATTTTTTAAGAAAAATTAAACCAAAAATAACTTTTTTAAATAATACTTCAGCTGGATAAATATAAAATAATTTGTTAAATAATTTTTAATCAGTTTTTATTATATTTAATTTTCTCGTTCTCGTAACTAATCCTACCTTTATTTTTACCAAAATTAGGAGTTGGGATTATTTCAAAAATCCAATTTTTTTATAAAAAATTATAAGCTTATTATTTTATTTATTATATCATTTTATTACGAAATAATGAATGTTGCATTGATATTAATCCCAAAGATGGTGTCTCGGGATTTCCAGATGAATTAAATTTATGTCTGTCGCCGGGTTCAATTGCTCAAAGTTTCACTGAAGTTTCATGGCTTTTATATTATTTGTTTTTGTTAACAATTTGTGACTCCCCTTGCAATTTAATTATCTCATCATCTGACGATATTTCTTATAAAAAAATATCCCAGAACAAAAGTTTTCTAAAATATAATTAAAGGAAAGAACAAAAATTAAATATTAAATGAAAAAATAGTTAAGAAATAAAATTGCAGCTTTATACTAGAGTTATTCACGGTAAGGTAATACCGCGGTAATTTTGGTATTACCGCGGTAAAATTACCGAATTACCGTACCGGTTGATTTTCAAAAAATCGGAATTTTTCGATAACGGTAAATTACCGAATTTACCGTTACCAGAAAAACGCATATGAATAACTCTACTTTATACATAACATAAAGAATAAAAAAAGAAAAAAAGAATGCAAAAAATGGCTGACAGAGAATTAAATTGTCAAATTTATAATGCCAAATCTTCATATTGTTAAATCACAAAAATGGTTTGAAAAAATAATTAACTATGGTAATTATTCGAAGAAATACGGTATTTTCAGTTAAAAAATATATACATATATGTACAAATAATAAAATATTTTCAATTCTTTTTAAATTTAATTTTAAGTATTATTATTGTTTTGAGGTAAAACTACAATTGTTTTAATAATTATTTGTTGTTTAATTCCAAAAAATTTAAATATTTTTTGTTTAATTAATTTAAATTCTTTTTTATAAGCATTTTTATAATCATTACTTAAAGAAAAATAAATTTAAAATATTTTTTATTTTAATTACCTATTTATAAAAAGTATTGGTGCATTAGAAGCACTAGCAATAGCAGAAGAAATTGTAGGTATATTATAAATAATTGTGGAACTAAAAGAACTTTCATTTCCTATTAAAGGTTTTAAAATATATATAACAACTAATAATGTCAAGAAATATCCTCCAATATTTATAGAAATAATTAAAAATAATGATCTATATATTTTCTTCATCATTTCATCATTCGCAACTATAAAAAAATATATATTTTTATAAAAATAAATAAATATAATTATTTTTTAATAATATAAACCTTTTTTAATAAATAATATTAATCCAATTAAAAAATATAAAATTATTGGAGGTGTAAACATAAAAGGAATTGAATTCAATAAATTATTTTCTAAGCTAATTATAGAAATAAAATCTCTAATAGTTCCATTTACTGGCCAATCATAAAAATCATTAAAAGCTTTTATAGATATAAATATTAAATAACAATTTAGTAAAATAATTAAAATAAAATGTACAAAAATATGTCGACGACGATTTATTGTTTTATAGCTAAATTAAATGAGATGTTTGAAATTAATATTACTAGCTTGGTTCGATCGATTTTTTCAGTTTTTTTGGTTTCAGCGAATTTGAATTTTTGGCAACTAAAAAATTCTCAACATAAAGTGGCCCCCGATGGGTTGGGAAAGCATCTACTTATGTATTTATTTATTAAAAGAAAATTTTAATTTTCTTTTATTTTTATTTTCAAGTTTTATATTAGTTTAAGCTTTAATTAAAATAATTATTTTTATTACAAAATTGGAAATGCCACTGCCAAAAGTCTATCAAAGCTAAGAGATGTAAACATAAAAATTGTTGAATAAAAACCAAGAACTGGATATATTTGATAAATAACAATGTTTCCAAATGGAATTAAATTTTTTCCACATACAGAAATTGCTAACGTAATAAATTGTCCAGATTGTGTTAAAATTTCAAAAAAAATATTACTTTTTATTGATAAATATTTTTTTCTAAAAAAATTAATTTTTTAATTATTTAAAAAATATATATTTAAAAATTAGTTCTATCTTAGGCCATACGTCCCAAAAAGTAGGACCTATATGCATCAGGGCTGGACGCAATCGCAAAAAAATTTTGCGCAATCCACAATACGCAATTTCAATTTTTTTTACGCAAACGCAATCCGCAATGCGCAACTGCAAAATTACACGCAATTTGCGCAATCCGCAATATGCAATCCGCAATTTTTTATTAATCTTTTTTTTTCTACCAAAACAATTTTTAACAAGTTTATTTTAAAATATAGTCAAAATTGTATAAAAATAAATTATGGTGAAGGGTAAGCAACATTTCGAGATTATTTGGCAAGAGATTTTTACGCAAATCGTTAACTAAAAGGCTCTCAGTTGAAATAGACGTTCGCTTTCCGAACTTGTTGCTGGTGCAGAGCAGGGTTGACCTCGAGTGTCGGGTCGGGTTAATTTTCATAAATTTCGGTTTTAGGGTAGTATTAGCGCCGCAGTAGAGATGCGTCGTAAGTGAAATTTACCGTAATCCGTAACCGTAATTTACTACCGTAAATCGTTACCGTAAACTAAGAACCGTAATTTTTTTAATTTTATAATCCTGTTGCCAAAAATACCCCCTTTTTAGTGCCATTGGTGAAAATTTTTTACATCACTATTGGAAAAAATTCCATTTAGAGCCGCAGGCGAAAAATTTTTAAATTTTTAAACCTCTGTTGCAGAAAATTACACTTTTTTAGCGCCGCAGGCAAAAATTTGAAAAAATATTCCAAATTAGTTGCCAAAAATTCACCTTTTTTAGCGACACAATCAAAAATATAGGACTTTTATTTTTATAATAAAGTTAAAATTTTACACTAGACTAACACCCTAACCACTCAACCATTACTCATTCTAGAAGGAAACATTTAATTATAAATAAGTCTTTTCCAGTAAAATTTTTTTTCTCAAAAATGTCATTTTATGGGGTGTAAATTTTTTACGGTTTTGCCGTAATTGATGCCGTAGTCCGTGACCGTAACCGTAATAAAAAATAACCGTAATTTTTTACGGTTCCGTAACCGTAACCGTGATTACGACGCATCACTACGCCGCAGGCAAAAATTTTAATGATTTTTTAGCGCCAAAAATTCACCTTTTTTATTGACATAGGTGAAAATTTTTTACACCCTTTCAATTATGTAATTCAATTAATTTTAATATAAAAATTGCGCAAAAATTGCGAAAATTCATAAAAATCCGCAAGCGCAATACGCAATTTTCAAAAAATTTTACGCAAACGCAATCCGCAATGCGCAACTGCAAAATTACGCGCAATTTGCGCAATCCGCAATTGCGTCCAGCCCTGATATGCATACACATAAAAACAATCGTTCTTTATTTTTCCAATAAATCATTTATTTGTTGAATAAAATATTTATTTATTTTCTTTAAATTTTTGGAGAATATTATTGTTGGATATGTGTAAAGGTGGAGTGTTACTATATAAGCCGTCAGGCTTATGATAGTATAAAAGCCAGTCTAACAGTTAGTCAAGCGGGCACATACTAGGACCTGGCCTAGTCCCTGTCCCCCGTCATCAGCACAAAGACCAGTGACCGAGGACCTTTCCTTCGCTACCATTGTTACTATCTACATTTGTGATAAAGCGCTGTCGCTAGCCTTATTGTTATTCTACGAATAAAACAATTATATTAGTAATTTATAATAGTATTTAGTTATTCTTTGATACATATATGTACATACTTTAATGGGACGTATTTCCTAAAATAGAGCCTATAAATTTACCTATATTTAATTATTATATAACAAACACTTAAATTTAGTAAAATAGCTAAGACTCCCATAAATGATCGTATTAAAGCTGGTACTACAAATAATGAATTAATACCAGCATCTTTATATGACAAATAAGTTGGCTTAATTAAAAAAATTATATTTTTTTAATAATTTAATTATATACTTACATTTAAGGAAGGACCTCCTAATTTAACCCATTCAGAAAAATTTGAATTAGACATTTAATTAAATATTTAATTAATTAATTTAATTTTTTTAATATTTTAAAACATTTAATTAAAATTAAATATACTTATATTAGTCTGTGGGATTTTTTAACTATATTAAATACAAACTATAATTAAAATAATTGTAAACAATTTAAATTTTATTTTTAATTAATTTTGTGGGAAAATTTTGGTAATAAAAGTATTACTTTATTTTTTAAATTTTATTTGAAATTATAATAAATAGGTATATGTTAATAAATAAAAATGTTTAAAATATTTAAATGGCAATCTTGAACAATCTGGGCATAGTAAAAACGTGTTTTTAGGGGTTATCGAGGGCGCTGATTACGAATCTGATCTTATCACTAATCCTTATCATTAGGGTTGCAGATTTTAGCTTTTTAACTATTTTTTTTGCTGAATGTACAAGTCGAGATATGCACAAAAAACGTATAATTGAGCAATAATTTGTTGATTTGAACGCAACTATTGGCAACTATTTTAACTATTTTTACCTATTTTGGCCTTTTAAACTATTTTGAACTATTTCGGGATTTTTAGGGATTTTAGTAACTACTTTGGCATTTTTTGCTAAATTTCAGACAAAAAATATCTTAAATATTGAAAAAAGGTAAAAAATGGTTCATGGCAGAAAATTATATGAATGGAAAATCTTAAAAAATTTCTCATTGACGTTTTGTCTGTTTTCCCTTAGTGACATTTTGTCGTTAGTTAAATAAGCCAAAAAATTAAATTTTTAGCAACTATTTTTGCAACTATTTTGGACTTTTTTCCATTTTTACCAACTATTTGACACTTTTTTAGTAACTATTTTAGTCACTATTTTGCATTTTTTAGCAACTAAAATCTGCAACCCTACTTATCATTTTATCACTAATATTAAAAATCACAGATTTTATCATAGATATTTTCCAAATTACTCAGCTTATTAATACAAAAGAATCTGCTATTCATTTTTTGCAACAACTTAACATTTTACGGTCTGTACACCCACTATGCCCAATGTAATCAGCAAATGAGCGAAAACCTTGATAAAATCTGTGATTTTTAAAATTAGTGATAAGAAAAAACTGATATCAGATTTGGGTACTTGTACCCCTATCTTCCCCCCACCCTTTTTCAATGCCGCGCTTTTTTTTTATGCGCCGAAAAAATATTCTGGACTGCCTTGCTTGAAAGTGCCCCAAGAAAATTTTGATGTGTAAATATGTATACATTTATAAATTAATAAAAAAAAGAAAACAAAACAACAGAAATTAAAAAGGAGGCATAAAATTGTTAATCCCATTCAAAATATCATCAAAAACAGAATTGTTGTTGATATTGGACGAGCGACGGAACAAAAATTCATCAATATATCCACGAAGATGATGGTGATGGGTCCCGCATTGTATTTTGTTTCTTCTTTTGGCTGATCTCCAAAGTTGCTCAATGTTTTGTGTGTGAATATCAGGATCTGCGGGATTAAGAAAATTTTTGGAATGGTTCACATTTATGCCTCCTTTTTAATTTCTGTTCTTTTATTTATTTTTATAAATACACACACCTTTACACATCAAAGTTTTCTTGGGGCACTTTCAAGCAAGGCAGTC
Organism: Meloidogyne chitwoodi; assembly: GCA_015183035.1. Lineage (NCBI taxonomy): Eukaryota > Metazoa > Nematoda > Chromadorea > Rhabditida > Meloidogynidae > Meloidogyne > Meloidogyne chitwoodi. Next base: position 557,226 of record JACZZP010000004.1, on the reverse strand, counting down.
CAGAATATTTTTTCGGCGCATAAAAAAAAGGCGCGGCATTGAAAAAGGGTGGGGGGAAGATAGGGGTACAAGTACCCAGATTTGTAATCAGCGCCTTCGATAACCCCTAAAAACACGTTTTTACTATGCATCTGCGATTATTTGGGGTGGCGCCCAGATTGTTCAAGATTGCCATTTAAATTTACTATATATTTTTTTTGTAAAATAATTTAAAATAACAAAATTTATTTTTTGGTTCTTTTGCCTTTAAAAATAAACTTTTTTAAATAAATTTTAATAAAAAAGAGTCATGTCTAGGGACCGGATTTATATGGATTTCCATATTTTTTCCTGGACTCTGTAGGCTCTAAAACGTCCAAAAAAAACATGTTTTTTTCATGTGTTAGTTAATAGTATTCAAGTTATCAATCAATATTTTCCATGTTTTTCCATATTTTGGCGTTCTGTCCATATTTTCAATATTTGTCCATATTTTGGCTTTTTATCAATATTTCAGCCCATAAATATTAATATTTGCAGGCCCGTTCCGAACAAGAGACGATAGGTAGAAACGCGTGGACAGAATGCCAAAAATTAACATTGACAATTGGTCGGTTCAAAACTACCAGAAAATTTAAAAAAATTTCGTATTTAGTCCAAAAATACGAAATAAAATTAGTCTAAAAACACGAACTACGCCCATCCCTGGCTACACGGTTCACCAAGAAAATTTAGAAATATACTTAAAATTTGAATATTTACAACCATTGTTTCTATCTTAAGTTTGCCCTTCTTTAAGTTTTAAATTAGAGTTGAGCGCTTTTCTGTATTCCGGGATTACATATTTCTCTTCAGAGCGCCTGTGATAAAGACCACTCTCTCGTCTGATAAAGACGCAGAAAACTGACCATTGGATAGTTGAGGTCAGAGAAACGTCAAATGACCTGCTCTTTTCCAGAACTGTACACAATTTCTGCGTCTTTATCACATGAGAGAGTGGCCTTTATCACAGGCGCTCTAAAGAGAAATATGTAATCACGGAATACAGAAAAGCGCTCAACTCTATTTTAAATATATTCATAAAAACTTTGTTATCAATTTCCCTTATGTATTTAAAGTATTTCTTTAAGCATCCTTTTAAATAATTTCTTTCTAAACCTTCCCTATCATTGTAAATCATTTCCTTTATCAAACTTTCCTATTTTAACTTAATAACTTATTCCCGCCCTTTTCCTTCCACATAAATAGGCTTTAACTTTCACCTATAATTGTCATATTTTGAACTGACTTTTTAAATATAAATAAATATCCTCATTAATTTGAGAGTTTAAGTAAAATCTTAAATAATATTAGAACCGGGATATAATAATAATTTATTTTTTAAATATTCTGAATTTTGTATTTTTTAAAATTATTTTCTGTTTTTTTAAATAAATATTTATTCTTTACATTAATTTATATAATTTTGAGCAAATACGAGAATATATATAAAATAATAATTATAAAATATTAAAGTTTTGGATATACATAGGTATATTTATTATTAATTATGATATCAAATATTTCTTGTAAAATTAATAATTTTGAGTTAATTTTGTTTATTTAAAAAACAATTCCAATCTTTTTTTTTTTTAATTAAATGTTTGTAAAAAATAATTTAATATTAAATTATTACAAGAAATAAATATCAGAATTTTTTAATCTTTCAGAAAGGAGAGACATTAGTTATAACTAGAGATCGGATTTTTAGGTTATAACCTATTTTTTTCACAAATCAGTCTTGATGAATCAAGCTCAAATCTGTAGTTATTTTTGAAAAATTATGTGTTTAGACGTGACCTATTGGCATGTCCCAAAACCTATTTTGGCGTTTTGTAACCTTTTTTGTATATTTTCGTCAAAATTTATAAAATTTTAAATTCGTATATATTTAGACAAAATTTAAGAAAATTTTAAAATAAAATGCAAAAATTCAATTAAAACCCGAGTAATTACTTAAAAATATCACTAATAAAAAAGTGACAAAATGTCACTAATAAAAAAGTGACAAAATGTCAATATAAAAAAGTGACAAAATGTCACTAATAAAAAATTGACAAAATGTCACATAAAAAAGTGACAAAATGTCACTAATAAAAAGTGACACAATATCATTTTTACGATAAATTTGCTACTATAATGCGTTTTTGACCTTTTTTTTATCGAATTCGTTATTTTTTGTTATTTTTGCCTATAATTTTTGTAAAAATCGCCAAAATAATGAATAGAATAAAAAAAATTTTTAACCTATTTTGAAGTTTTTGTAACCTATTTTGGTCTTTTTTCCAACCTATTTAGGTACCTATTTTAAGGTTTTTGTCACCTAAAAATCCGATCTCTAGTTATAACTTTTCAAAATATAAATTATTTTATCTCCTACTTAAAATTTTTATAAAAAATAAAATAATTAAAAATAATACTATTTTAGATTATTCGTTGTGGATAAATGGGTAAGTCAATATATTTAAAAACTAAGTGGATCCTCTTTCCATTTAAAATAATTGGGTGAATCAATATGATCACAAGCAACAAGATCATCAGCCTTAGCTTGATTAAATGCTTGTCTAGGTACCTAACAATATTTTTAATAAATTTATAAAAAATAAAATTTTTAGTTTTTTTAAATTTTTAATAATTAAAAACAAACTTTTTTCATTGAATCACCAGAATCACAAAGTATTCTTGACAGAGTTGCGCGTTTTATTTGTTTAATTTGTTCATTAGAAAGTATTTCATTGTTTTCATAAAAAAATCTTTTTTAAAAAATTAAATTTATTTAATAAAAAATTTTATTAAAAATAAAAAATTAATTTATTACCGATCACCATCTCTTAAAGCTTTGAACTGCTTAGAAACAACACATGCTAATGTTGGACCTAAATTAATAATTTAATTATAATTTAATTTAAATAATAAAATAATTTAATTTAAAAATATTATAATATCACAAATTATTTAAATTAATTAAAAAATACCCAACCAATAAGAGCTCCTTCAATAGGATCTTCTAATAAAGCACCAACATACATATCAATTAATTCAACTCTTTTATATAAAGTTTTCAAATTTTCCCTCACAATTTCATTACTAATAGTTGTATTTAAATCTTTAAAGTCTCTAACTTTAGGTAATTTACATAAATTACGCCAAGCAATATATCCTGGAATTCCATGATCTCTTCCACGTTGAATATTTATTGAACTTAAAATTAATTAATTTATTTATTAAATATAAATTAAAGTATTTAAAAATTATTTTGTTAATTTTTATATAAATAAAAAAATTAGATAGCTAAACTCTAGGATTAGCTTCCAAAAATAAACAGTAAGGACTACATTCTTCAATAAAATTAAAAATAATTTTTGAATGAAAAAATAAAAAGTAAATTATTTTTTAATATTAAGCAAAATATATTAATTGAATTTAGCAATAATTTATTTTTCTAAAATTAAACAAAATAAAAATTATTTAAATTAAAAAATATTAGCTAAATCAAAGTTTTTAGCTTCCAAAAAATAATCGAACTGATGGAATTACAAACAATTAAATTAAAATATTTTTGAATATATAAATAAAGAATAAATTAGATTTTTAATATAAAGCATATATATATTAATTTATTAACTAAAGTTGTTAACTTAGAAAAATATTTTCAAATTAATTTAAAAAATAAAATAATTTGCTAAAGCAATGAGTTTAGCTTCCAAAAATAATAAGAAGTCTATAGAAGAAAACAATTGAACAAAAAATATTAAACTAATAAATTAAGAATAAATAAATTCTTAATATCAAGCAAAATAAAGATAATAATAATCAAAAAAGTTTTTTTTTAATCATAGAAGAAAATACTAAATTATTTAATTGTAAAGCGTTTGTTTAGCTTTCAAAAAAATAAATATAACAATTTTTTACAAGATGAAAAAAATTTTTTTTTAATTAATCAAAAAATAATTAAATTTTATATTTTAAGCAAAAAATAATTGAGTTGACAAAAATAATATTTTCTAAATAAATTTAACAAAAATAAATAACTAAAAGAATATTTTAGCTTCCAAAAATAACACTTCAGAAGTTGGCTCTTTTCAAACAAAAAAAAATTTAAATAAATAAATAAAAAATAAATATAAATTTTTCTAAATATTAAGGAAAACCAGGGTTCTCGGAGATAAAAAAATTAAAATATGCAAAACCTTTTTAGCGCAGCAAGTAAATATTTTGAAAGTTTAATTTAATATATTTACCAAAAACCAACATTTTTAATAAAAATTGTCGACATTTAAAAAATTAAAAAAAAAACAACAAAAATCAAAATACTAAAAAAGCATCGAGCTAAAAAAAAACAAAAAATGCTTAAAAATACGCAAAGAAATACTGAAAATATGTATATATATTAATATGTTTATTAAAAATATTATTTTTCTAAAATTACTCTCTAAATTAGTAGTATTTCCAAAGATTATTTAAAAATAAAATAAAGAATTAAATAGCTAAAGCAGAGATTAGCTTACAAAAATAACAAGACATTATATCAAAACCAATTTAGCAGGAATATTTTAATTGATAAATAAAGGAATAAAATAAATCTTTTATATATTAAGCAAAATAAAGATATAAATATATGAGATTATCTGTATTTTATTTTTAAATTGTGTAAAAAAATTTAAATTTTTAGCTAAAGCAGAGTTTAGCTTACAAAAATAATTATTGGCATAGGACTAAAGACATATAATAAAAAATATTTTAATTGATAAATAAGCATAAATATATATTTTAATATATTAAGCATAAACAATGTTTATATAAACTTTTTTATTTTAAACTTTACCCCAAATCAGAATTTCCAAAAATCTTTTCAGTAACAGAAATTGTTAATCTTTGAGGTAATCTTGCGGGTAATGACATTAAACCTTAAATAATAATATAAAATAAATATTTTTTTTTAATTTTTTAAAAATAAACCTCTTATTAAAGGATCAATTCCATTATTTCTAAAATTAAAAAATATTTTTTTAATTAATTTTTTAAAATTTACAATATATGGACAGACTTAAACATTCCTTCATTAAAAGGTATTCCACCTTAACAAAAATTAAAATAAAAAATAAATTATTTTAATTTTACCAATCTGAGCAAAATCTTGATTAAAGAAAGGATAAAATTCCTTAAAAAATAAATTTTTTAAATTAAGAAAAAAATTAAAAATAAATAAATACTTGAATCATTCCATGACCAAAACGGAAAGCACAACTTGTAAATTCATTCTAAAAAAAAGAATTTTTTAAAAAAGAAAATTTAGAAAATTTAATAAAAATAAGAGAAGGTAAGATAAATTGTATATAATTAATTAATTAAATAATTTTTTAAATTTTGTAGACAAATTATAGAGATTGTAGATATATTAATTAAAAGAAATGTTTATTTAAAAAATAAATAAAATAGAGAATTATTAAAATAATAAAATATAAATTAAATAATAAGTACTATAGCTAAAGGAATCCTTAGCTTGCAAAAATATAAGGAATGTCAAAAGGGGTCAATAAAAAATTTAAAATTAAATTAATTAATAAAATGAAAAAATTAATTTTTGATATTAAACAAAAATTTATTTAAACAAAATTTTTAAAATTGTATTATTATTTTTAAAGAAAGTATAGATAAATATTAGTATTTATTAAAAATATATATTTATTCGAAAAAATAATAATTTATTTTTAAATTATTTCTATTAAAAAAGAGACAATAATAAAATTAATAAAAAATAAATTATATATTAGCTAAGACAAAACTTAGCTTACAAAAATAAAGAAAAGAAAATAATCACCAACAAGAGTTTAATTTACGAATTGATAAATAATGAATAGAAAAATTAATTTTTCATAATAAGCAAATTTAAAAATTGTTTTAATTTTTAAATTTGCATTTTATGAAAAGAAAAATTAAAAAATATATTTATTTTTAAATATATTTTGTAAATTAAATATAATAATCAGGGTTGCCCAAAACATGCACGAACAAATTGTTATTTGACCATAACTTACCACTGTCTCTCCGAAGGTTAACTTAATCTCTCGTTTGTAAGAGACGTAGAAAAGAAGTGGTCAGCAGAGAAAATATTTAAAATTCTTTTTGTACAATTAATTCCTTTTCATTTTATACAATTTTCTCTCTGACCACTACTTTTCTTCCACTCTTACAAACGAGAGATTAAGTTAACCTTCGGAGAGACAGTGGTAAGTTATGGTCAAATAACAATTTGTTCGTGATGTTTTGGACAACCCTGATAATAATTCTTCTAATTTTATTTTATTTTAAAAAATCAAAAAAATAAAGAATAATAAAATTAATAAATTAGCTAAAACAAAGTTTAGCTTACAAAAATACTCTCTTGTGACGGGCATACAACGCTAATCGTAATAATAAATTTCCAATTGATTAACAATGAAAAAATATATTTTTCTTATTAAGCAAAAAAAAAATTAAAAATTAATTTTTAAAAAGAACTCTAGGTAAATAGTAATTAAGAATAATTTGTTTTTTATTTATTCGAATTCTTTTTTAAAAAACAAACAAAAATAAATTAATTAATTAATTTAGCTAAAGCAAATAGCTTAGCTCACAAAAATATTACTGAGTTAGGGCCGGAAAATTCAATAAGGAAATTCGTATTGAGTATTAATAATAAAAAAAAAATATTTTTCATTATTAAACAAAAAATTTGTTAAAAAATTTTTTTATAAATTATGACTATAAATAAATATTTATTTGGGATGAAATTAATAAATGATATAAAAAATATCAAAACACATAGAAAAAATAAATAAATAAAAATTAAATTAATAAGTTAAAAATATCTAACAAAATGTCAGCTTATCCATTAAAATTAAATAAATTGAGTTGATTAATGATGAAAAAGAATTATAATTTTTTTTATAGGAATTTGTATTAGCAAAATTTTTAAAATTGTGTTTTTAAAGAAATTATAAAATATATGAGATTTGATAATAAATTTAAAATTTAATTAAATAAAACTCACAAAAATAGAAGGATCAACATTTGGATTATAACCAGAATATTTTCCAATAAGTTCATCAAATTTTTTTCCAAAAAGTCTAGGCAAATAGTCCTCATAAGTTATTTTCTTTAAAAATAATAAATAATATTTATTTCAATTTTTTAAAATTTAATTAAAATAAATTATTACAAACTTGAATAACAGCACCAACAATTCTTCTAGTTTCCAAATAAATTCTATCTTGATCCCAATGAGGATTTGTTTTTTGAAGAAGTAAGGCAATACTATTAAGTAAAACTAAGTTTATTAAAATGTTTTTTCTATAATTTTAAAACTTGTTTATCTCTAACCGTAAAAACATGTTTTTAGGTTTTATTTGTAAAGTATGTTTTTGTGTTTTTTTAATAAAAATTAAATTAATTACCGATTATGTTCTCTTACAAAAAGTGTATGTAAAGCAGCTAAACCAACAAATATATTTGCTCTATCGTCCCCAGCAATAATATTCTGATTATTATCTACTGGGGGGAAAACACGAGAACGAAGTACATTTGTTTTCATAAATCCACCTTGACGAAAAACAAATTGATCACGATGACTACTTCCATAAACCTTTTTAATTATATATTTATTAGTATAAAAAATAATAAAAATTTAATTAAAAAATTTTTTTGAAATTAAATTTAAAAAAATAAGAAAACCATTGAACCATCAATGAATGCTGTATTTTCATTATATTGTTGACGAACATTATCAGATTCTCCTGTTCCGCATACCTAAAAAATAAATTAGTAAATTAAAGTTAAAAATAAATAAAAGTTAAAAAAAAATTTTATTTTAATAATTATTTAGATTTATTTTAAAAACAGACAGGAGAGGAACGAGCAACTGGAAGACAAAGAAATCGGCCAAATCTTAAAGTTTAATACAAAATTAGAAAAATTTTAAATTTTTTAATTCTTAATATTTTTGTTAAATTTAAAAAAAATTATATACGTTGGGTCCATTCGACTAAGCATAACAGGAATGCATGTACCTCCTTCTGGAAGACAACTTGCACAGATCTGCAAAATATTTGTAAAAGAAATTTTAAATTGATTTGATTCATTTGTTAATTGTGTATTGGTATCTAAATTAAAAAACTTAAACTTAATTGAATAATTTGTAAAACATGTACAAAAATTACAATCTTAATCAACTTGAATAAATGTAAAAACATGTACAAAAATTACAAACTTAATTAATTGAATAATTTGTAAAAACAAGTACAAAAATTACAAACTTAATCAACTGAATAAATGTAAAAACATGTACAAAAATTACAAACTTAATCAACTTGAATAATTTGTAAAAACATGTACAAAAATTACAAACTTAATCAACTTAAATAATTTAAAATAAAAAAAATAAAAATCAAATTTAGAAATTAAAAAACTGTACAAATGTTTAAAATTTAATCAAGCTGAAAAAATTGTAAAAAACTAAAAAAATAATTTGTAAAACTATTCAACTAAAATACAGAATATATGTAATTGTGAACTATGTAAAATACAAAAAATAAATACAATTGTAAAAATATGTATCAGATTCAAAACTTTTTATTAAGTATTAAAATTACTTGATTATTTAACATTGTTGTCTTTGAAACATCATGCGCAATAAATTGTCCCCATTGCATTAGAAGAGCATTCCATTTAGTTGGAATTTCTGCTGTTGAACTGAGCATCTTAATAACACCAAAAATTGTATAATTAATTAAATTAGTAAATAAAACAAACCAATCGACTAGCTTCTCTTGAAGAGGGTTTTAAGTGATTAATTGATGCTAAATAAAATTAATTTATTATTTAATTGAACTGTTTTAAAATTTATTAAAAATTTAACTTTTATTAAATAAAATTATTATAATATTTTAAAAATCCTACCAACTGGTGCTGCTAATTTATCGTCATAGATTGGTTCCTTTAGTCTTGGAAAAAAATAAATATTTAAAATATAAAATTAAAAAAATAAAACAATTTACCTTGCCAACGGCATAAATGCCGCACCAAACAAAGGCTTATCCAAATTATTACAAGTTCCTAAATTTAGGAATATTATAAAAAAATATATAATTAAAGTTAAAATAAGATATTTTATTAAAATATTTTCAAAATAATTTATTAAAATATAAAAACAAACCATCAAGTGTTCGAAACTTTAAATGGTAGCAGAGATTTTTATTACAATTTGGTTTAGTCAATTTAGGAGAACATCCAAAAGCATTATTACTGACACGGACATCTGATGTAGAAACTGTACGACGAATTGTAGTATCTGTTAAAATTATATATTTAATTAAATTTAATATTGTTATTATTAATTATTTGACCTTCATGTGTTGAAACAAAAGTACAATCTGATTCCAAAAATATTCCCAATTCTGCCCGACGAGCGGATTCTCCTTTACATAGCTATATTTAAATATTTAATGAACTTTATAATTTTAGTGACAATTTTTTAGTGACAATTTTTTTAATAATATTAAATTACATTTAGAAAATGGGAAAAATAATTTAAAAAATAAAGTTATTCTTTCTCACCTTACAAGAACGAGGACAATTTACTAACATCCAAACAGCATTAGTTTCACATTCTTTCATTGATGCCCAAAAATCACAAAGACGATGACGATCAACACAAACTGTTGAACCTAAAATTGATAAATAAAAGAAATTTTTTGAGATTTAAAAATTGTTGTCATTTTTAAATTCTTTAATTTTCTTTAATTAAACACAATTTCTTCCTCTAAAATTACCATTAGTACAAACATCACAACTGACAGGACAATGATCACGCATCCAATCTTTATTATTTTTACATTCATCAATTGAAGTCCAAAATTTGCAGAGATCTAAAAATAAATATATGGTTAAATATTGAATAAATTAAAAAAATATTATAAGAGGTCAACTCGTTAAAAACGATGTATTAATTAATACGAGTTTAAAATATTTTGTTAAGAAAATTACTTAACTTCCAAAAATATAAAGAAGAATCCTTACAAAAAGCAGACAATTTATAAATAAATTAATTAAAAAATTATTTTAATCAAATATTTGATATTTTCCAAAAAGTGGTTTTATTGATTGAGAGCAAAAAAAAGTTAAAAATTTTTATAAAAAATTATCCAAACCATGTAAATCATTGCATTCTCCAGGAATTCTTTTTCTTGTAGGCTTTCTACTAAGTAAGGACGAACGTTCAGCAGATTTTAACATTTGTTGTTCTTTGTCTATTATTTTTGTTTTTTCAGTAGTTGTAATTGTAGTAGATGTTTTTGTTGTTGAGGTAATTGTAGATTTCTTTTTTGTAGTAGTTAAAGTTGTTAATTCTGTTTTACTACAATTGTAAAACAATTATTTTGAATTTTACAATTGTAAATGAATAAGACTAGAATTTAATTTGAATAAACTAATTGACCAAATATATAAAATAAGATAATTAAAAAATATAAAATAATTTACACACTTAAGTTTGTAATTTCCTACGCTTAAATAAATTTTCCCTATACCTTTCTTTTGAATTTGAAGATAACTCTATGTCAGTCAATAATGAAGGTATTAGAGTTGGCGGAGTAGGCATTTCTTCTTCATCAAAATGCTGTTTTTCATTTAATTCAATTTGATGTTTTTCATCATCGTCAGATTTAAAAAATGAATGAAAAAATTCTCCTTCTTCAATATCATTGTCCACGTCATTTTTAGCTGCAAAAATACCTAAAAAATGAAAAATAATTCAGAAAAATTAAATAAAAATAGTTTAGTAATAAAATGGCCCAACAAATAGGCTCCAAAAATATAACAAAAAAACCAAAAAATTATAAATTTATTTTTCATTAATAAGGTTATTTTTAATAATAATGTAAAATCAGATTTATACATATGATTTTTGACAATATAAAAAATTGTAAGAAATAAACACTGATTAAATTAGAGAAAGAGAGATGAGAGACAGAATTGAGATTTTTAAAATTTTACAAAAAAATCCCCATTTTCGAGTTAAAAAGTTACATTTCCGCTTTCTCCCCATCTAATCTAATAAATTATTTTCCCGTCTAAACAATTAAGTTTCATCATAAAAAGATCATTTATAAACACAATGTTCAAAACAGAATAGTCTTAAAAGACAAAGAAGACACTTAAAAGGCAAAAAAGCCGTTAAAAAATTAAAACAAAGAAAATTGTCTTAAATTAATTTAAAAAATAAAAAGAATAAAATTAAAAAAAATTACATTAAGAAAATAGAAATAAAAAAATACATTTTAGGTGAAATTAGAAAAAAATTAATTTTTTCTAATTTCCAGATTTTTTTTTTAATTTTAAATTTTTGTAATTTATCAATTAAACAGTATTTAAAATAATAAATAGTATAAATAAATTTTAGCTAAAGATTTTTAGCTCCCAAAAATAAATAAACACACAAACCATCTAAACTGATAATATCAAAATAATTTTTAAATTTAAAATAATAAAATAAAAATAATTTATATATTATAAAGAATTGTGGATATCATTTAACCTCATATTTCATACCTACTTTTTAATCTTCCTCCTTTAATTGATTCTGTCGGGTCTATCTAAAATGCCTCAGATCAAGTTCGGGTTGAGCATAAACGTCGGCTTTTATATATTATGAAAACTTGAAGCCTCAAATTTATGAAAATTTACCCAATCCGGCAATTTCTATCAATCCGATACAAATGCATAAATAAAATAAGGGAAGAGTAAAAAGTAGGTATGAAATATGAGGTTAAATGATATCCACAATTCTTTATAATATAAATTATTTTTATTTTATTATTTTAAATTTAGCAATTATTTTGATATTATCAGGCGAGGTGCCTTGTATGTTCGTTTATTTTTGGGAGCTAAATAATCTTTAGCTAAAATTTATTTATATTTTTACTTCAAATAATTTTAAATGATGTTTAGAAGGGGAGAACATAACCAAAAATGTAAAATTGAAAAAAAATATTGGCAATTAAATAAAAATAATTTAAATATATTTAAGGAAAATTTTTTAAATTTTTTTTCATTTAAAAATAAAAAATAAATATTTTTAAAATTTATTGTTAACAATTTTTATCATTTTTCTTATTTTCGATTAATCCCCCATTAATTATCAATTAATCCAAACACATACAAATATATAAACATATAAATAAATACCAAATAAATCAACTAACTCATTTTTCTTTTTTTTTATCAATTTATTTTACAAACATCTGACGCGCAAATACAAAAACAAGTTTTTGTATTTTCTTTAACTTATAAATAAATATATTCATTACTTTCTCTTTTCCCCCTTTTTTTACTTCATTCCATTTCGGTTCCAACAAGCTGTGACGGCCCCTACAACTTTATACCCCCCGTCGAGGTCAATGGCGCGCGTCTTCTGTCTGCCATTTACTTTTCAAAATAGCAAAAAGCTAGTTATTGAATATTTAAAGCAATAATTTTCACATAAAAATAAAAAATATTTGATGCCGCACATATCGTTTTGAAAATGGAAGAAAAATTGAAAAAAATGTCCTTAAATTAATCTTATGTAATTTTTTTTCAACCCATTATTTTTAAATTATTTGAACCTGTAAAGAAAAGCCTTTTTTATCCTAAAGTATTTAGAAATAAAGTTAAATAAATTTTAGCTAAAATAATTTAGCTCCCAAAAATAACAAAGACGCGCGTTAAAAGCCAGAACAATAATACCAATATGATTGCTAAATTTAAAATAATAAAAAATAAAAATAATTTATATTATTTAAATAATTTAAAATTAAAGCGGTTAGAAATAGCAACTTGAAGAATTCTTAACAGATTCAATATAAAACTACTTACAATTAGCTAAATCAAAATTTAAATAATACAGTTATGCAATAAATACAATTTAAAGATAAAATTTTAAAACAAACTGAAAAGAGAATTATTCAACGGAAAATAAAAGAAAAATTGTAAAACATGAAAAATATAAGAAAATTGTAAAACTTGAAAAATATCAGAAGATTGTAAAACATGAAAAATACAGAAATTGTAAAACTTGAAAAATATCAGAAAATTGTAAAACTTGAAAAATATCAGAAAATTGTAAAACTTGAAAAATATCAAATGATTGTAAAACAAGAAAAATACAGAAATTGTAAAACTTGAAAAATACAGAAATTGTAAAACTTGAAAAATAAATAATAATTTAATTTTAAAAACAATTTAAAAGCTTACATTCTAAACCAACAAATAAAATAAACATTGTTAGAAATAATGATGGAAATAATTTAGGAATGCTGCAATTAACTGAGAAATTTGTAGTATTGTAAAACCAACTGTAATTTTTGCTTTCTGGCGATTTTTTAGTTTGTTGACCATTATGTCTTAAAAGATTATTTGTAGTTGTATTATTTATAATAGTCATTTTTGTTTTGCAAATAATTGTAGTAGTATTAGTAGTTTTAATCACCGTCTCATCTTCATCTTTGAAAGTAAATAAATACGAAAGAAAATAATTATAAGGAGGAATAATCATTAATTTAGTGAACTGGAAGTAAAAGATTATAAACAACTTTTCTTCTATTATTTTTTAAAATTTGAATAAAAAAATAAAAATTAATGGTTCTCTATAAAATTAAAAATTAAATAAATAGTTAATTAAAAAAAGAATTTGTAGAAAAATAAAAAATTTTTTGAAATTTTTGGAAAAAATTTATTATCAAAAAACCTTCAATATTTAAATGGAATTAATTTTTTATGAAAATATTTAAGGTCAATCCTTCCCAAATTTTTTATAAATTTTTTAAATGATTAAAGATAAATGTAAAATTAGACATTAGCTTGAGGTAGGTTACAAAGGCATATATCGTTATAAATTGAAAAATAAAATATTAAAAAAATAAATATAAATTTTCTTACAAAATTTTAAACTTTAAATAAACATGTGAATTAATATTATAAAAAAGTGAAAACAAATAAATATTACGTTAAAAAAAATTTGCAAAAAGAAGGACAAAGTAAATTCGCTTTTTTTGCAATTCGGAAGATGCGAGGAAGAAAGGAAAGGAGAAGTCCAGTCCCAGATGGAGAGAATAAAAGAGGGGAGTGACTAAAGAATTTTTGTTATTTTAGGCTGATACATTTAATTTTTTACATAAAAATTCAAATAATTAAAATTTTTTCCACTTAAAAAATCAGAAAAAAATAAAAATTAATAAAAAAATTAAAAATTCGGAAAATTTTTTTTTTAAATAGTGGCGTAAAAAATTTCTAAAATAAATTTTTTTTATATTATTTTTTTAATTCTACTTCCTTCCTTCATAGTAGCTTTTCTATTTATTATTTATTCTCCATTTATTGTTAATAAAAGGGGCGTTGTAACAAACATTAATATATAAATGTTTGCAAAAAAAGATTAGAGAAAGAAAAGGTTGTAAGGGCAGAGTGCACTATTACAATTTAAATAGTGTATCAATAAATAATAAGCTAATAACTGTGAATAATACAAAGAGAACATTAAAAACATAATCGGTCGCAGGCAATATTATGTGTAAAAATAAAAAATTCTGAATTATTATATATAATGTAAAATGTTGAAATAAATAAATATTAATATACTTATTTGTATAACGGACTTTTTGTGATTTTTTTTAATTAATAATTACTTTGCAAGACAAAAGTGTTATTGTCAATGTTTTTGTCATCTGATAAAATTAATTTAACGCCCTAAATAATTAAAAATAAAGCTAAAATTAGCTAGCATTGCTAGCTTACAAAAATATAATAGAATTTATTACTTCAAACAATAATTAAATAATTAATTTATATATATATATTATTTAATATTTCAAAAATAATATATTTTGTAACTTTGAATAAATTTTGGCAAATAGAACCTTACATAACAAGATCATTTTACTTGATAAATATTCTAATAAATATTTTCTAATGTTTACCTCATTCTTACTACTTTATCTATTTATTTTTGTTACGCCAAGTTATCTCTCACTTTCATAAAAATAACAGAAAATTTGTTGGACTTAAACCTACTATAATAGAGTTAAAGACTATAAGGAATGATTATGTCTTAAATATCAAAAAAGATTTATTTTTTCTCAATCTTACTCCATTAATTCGATTTTATTAGTTTTTAGCTTAGGCAAAACTAAGCTCACAAAAATTTAAAGCAACACGCCTCCCATATCTTCGTTATACACTAATATATAAAAAATAAATATAATTAACTAATTGAATTAATATATACTTTTTTTGGTTAAAAATATTATTTAGAAGTTAAAGTTATTTTCTTTAAAAATAATTTAGAATTTAAATTTAAATTGTCGATTCTTTTTCATTTTTATTATCATTATCTTCCTCTATATTAATTAAATTTTCTTTAAAAATTAATTTTTCATTATTATTTTCAACAGAAGAAGAAGAACATTTAGGTAACAATGTTTCATTTGATCCTCTAAATTGTTTACAAATTATTTTTTGTTCTTTTTTATTTTTAAATGTTTTATTTATTGAAATATTATCATTTAATTGTTTTGTTTGTTGTTGTGAATATTCTTTTATTGTTTTTAATTTTGTTGTTTTTTCATTTTCTTCTTCTTTTAATTGTTTGTAAAATCTAGATAAACAATCTGGGAATAAATTTCTATCCCAAGAGTATGTCCAAAGGTCTATTACCTTAAAAATATATTTTTTTAATTTTATAGAGTTTTTTAGCTTTGGTAAACAAAGCTTACAAAAATAATACGATGTGTATCCAATAATCCGTTCAAAAATAGAAAATAAAATTAAAAAATATATAATTATCTAATTGAATTATTACATATTTTTTATTTAATTATTAAGTGAGAGTAATTGCTTAATATTAAGGCACTTAATATAAAACAATTAGCAATCTTAAAAAGCAACCGTCCTTAATTATTGTTGTTATTTGTTTTCAATACAAGATTTTTATTCATAAAAATATTAATATATTTTTTAGTTAATTAATCAGGCCTTATGATCACAAAACTTCTTTTAGATTATAACATAATATTTTAGTCTCTTAATAAAATTTGTTTTTAATTTGGGATCTATAGCTCTCCTTAACTTTAAAAACACTAACTGAATTAATTTAAAATTATTTAATTACAAAGGTTGTCGGATAGAATTATCCCAGTATATCCTGACTGTCAATCATAAATTAATAACCTACAATCATTAAAAGCCTTTTAGTCTCTTCTTCAATATTAATAAGATTGGAACATAACCAACGACGACATGACATTACAAGATTTTCACATTCTGAAGTATTTAATAAGCATAATTGTTGCCCAGAATTTATAATTATATTTGCTAAACTCTTTAATAAAAATTAAAAAATATTTATAAAAATAAAAATTAACATTCAAATCTCTGTCATCTGGTTCTTCTGAAACTAACATTTTTAAACAGCGAAATATTGGGTCAATTAAACAAGCACTGAGACATTTATCTATTTTTCTAAATAAAATATTAAAAATTAAAATTAAAAAAAATAACCTATAAACAGGGTAAAGCTCAACAAGAGTACAAACAAAATTTCTAAACATTTTACGACTTTGTTTTCGAATTTCATTTCTTGTATTAAAATCACGCAATGCAAATGAAAGTACTTGCGAACAAACTGTTACATTCTTTAATTAAAAAAAGATTTTTTGTTTAAATTTATTATTAAGTTTTTTTAGCTTAGGGCAAACCTAAGCTCACAAAAATTAAAATGGCTAAAATGGCAAACTGAATAGCAATTAAAAAAGCAAATTAATATATATATATAATTATCTAATTTAAATAATATATATTAAGAAAGTAGATATACAAATAATACACTCTTTTATTTAAAAGTATTTTATTTATAAATTGTTTAATCTGCCAAATGCTTTAAAAAGGTTTTTAGCTTAGGGCAAACCTAAGCTTACAAAAATAACTACAATGGCCAACCTAGCACCCTATCAAACAACAAATAAAAAAAGATTAAATTATATATAATTGAAATAATGTATATTTTCATTTAATTGTTTTGTAAGATTACAATTTTGTATAAAAGTGGCTATTACAAACTTACAAACTTAACCGGATTTAAGTCTTGTATTGTATTTAGTATTTATTCACTTCAAGGCACTATGTGTTACTCGTTAATTAATAAGGGAAGAATAATTTATAGTAATGTATCTAAATCGTTTAGACGTTTCAAAAAATAAATATAATTTGTCTTAAACTTATATTAAATCGAAAAACTCGAAAAACTAACATCACTCATTTGATAAACAATTTTTGGAGCAATTAAAGAAAAGTTTTGGTCAGATAACCAACGTTGATGTAAATGTTCTGCAATTGCTTGTGGCGGTGCTGTGCTTATTAATGTTGAGAATGCATAAACTAAAAAATAATGTTTAAAAAATTCATTTAAACAAGCCATTTCAGTACCACACTTAACTCCAGCACCGAAAGATCTTTTACTTTGAAGTTTTATCCAAAATTATCAGCCGGTAATACTTGTTTATTCTTCCCTTTTTTATTTTTTAAATTTTCCTCTTATTTTTTATTGTTTCACCATTTTATCCTTGCTAACGTACTTAATAAAACAATATTTTGAAATTTTCTTTACAAGAAAAATAAAAAGGGGGAATAATCTAAGTATTTGTTTCCACTCAATTTCTTATTAAAAAATCACATTTTTAATTTTAATTTATTATAGGACAAAATGCCACCATTTAAAAAGCAAAATATAATTTTTAATTTAATAAAAAAACTACCTGGAATTTCTCCATATTCTGAAAGATGACCAATTGAAGATAATAAATTACATAAACGTTCCTCTTCATCTTTTTGTTGTTTTTGATGCTTTTTTAAGTTACTTTGATATATTCCTGTCTCTAAACGTGGAGAATGTGATGAACTTTTTATTATATTCATTTTTTAAATTAATTTAAAAAGAGATTATCTTAAATTTAATTTAAAAAATTTTTAATTTAAGTTTGTTATTTATTTTCTTTTTTTTCTCAAATAGAAATTAATAAATGTAAATATATTAGCCTTAACAAAGTGTTAGGCTTACAAAAATAAAAGGAATAAAACAAGATCATAAAAAAGCTTCAAACAATTAATAATTAATCTATATGACAATTACTAAATTAAATTAATTATATTATTAATTAAATTTTATAATTTAATAAAATAAATTTGAAAGTTTATTTTATAAAGGTATAAAATGCTTATTGAAAATGAATATACAAATTTATATTTTTTTTTTGAAAATTTAAAATAGTTGAGATATAGTAAAGAGAGCTCTCCGAAGCAGGGCTGTAATCCACTTAACCATCCAACCGCTGAGTAAAGGATTTCCTTTTTCATTTATTAGCTAGGCTGGAAGTAAACTTGTCCGTCTTACAATATATTCCTCCAATAAAAATAACTTAATTTTTGTTTGATTTTTAATTAACGCAGATTGATTAATTTTAAAAGCAAGATATTAATTTTATTAAAGTTTAAAATAAATTTAAAAAAAAAATTAAAAAATTACATCTCAAATTAAATAAAATTATAATAATAAAGATTAATAGCCTAAACATTAAAACATGTTTGGCTTACAAAAATAATAAAATACCAAAAAGATTTTCAATAACTGTCATATATAGGTTATATATACTTATATAAAAAATTTAATTTAATTAAATCTACTAAATAGTTATTTTTAAAAATTAAATAGACAAAAATTAAAAATTAAAATCTAAAAATTATGTTTTTTTAATAAATTTTTAAATAAAATAAAATTATTTTATTTATTATTTTAAACAAAAGTTTAAGTTTATAATATTTTGTTAAATAATTGTTATATTTTTATTAATTTAACAGTTGCTTTTTCTTAAAAGTCAAATAATAATAAATTGATTTTTAAATAAAAATATTAAATTTATTTAATATTTTCAAAATTAAATAAATAAATTTAAAAAAAAAATTAAAAAATTAATTAAAATTTAATTTGGATTGAGGAAAGTAAAATTTACAAATTTGTTTTAATATAAGTAAAAAGAGGATGTAAGTCTGTTTAATTATAATACTTACTTTATATTTATTTATCTTTTGGTATAACAAAACTTGCGGACTAAACTTTGCGGACGCTCACTAAAATTTACAAAAAAATAAAAAATAGTTTTTCAGCCTTTTCAAAAATCCAAAGGGTAAAATAATTTATTTAAAATTTTGTATTAATTCTATATTTCAAGTTTTGGACAATTAGTTTTAGTCCAGAAGATTTTGACCGCAAATTTCGGTCTGCCATTTTTATTTTGGCCTATTCGTTGATTTATGGAAAAAATTTTTTTCCAAATACATAATAAATATTCTTACAATTTCGTAAAAACAAAATTTTAAAAATTTTGTTTAATGTGAAAAATCAAATTTTTCACATTAATAATAAATAAAACATTTTTATTAAACTACCTCTTCGCTTCCATCATGTTGTATTTTTGTAAGCTAAACTTTGTTATAGCTAATTATTTAATTTATTTTTATAATGTATTATGTTTCTTACACCAATTTTCGAGTCAAATTTTAAAAAATTAATAAAAATATTTTATTTTTATTAATTTTATTAATATTTTTAATAATCAATAAATATTAAATAATTAATTAATTTATTTATTTTTTATTTTCTCATTTAAAATCTTTTTTAAATAATAAAATATTTATTCACCCCCATTATTAAATGTATTATTTATTTATTTTAATTACTTATTTTTATTATTGTTTGGTTAAAATAAAATTAAACTTTTTTTTTACTTTTTTTGTCTGCACTTTAAACTTAATATTTCTCATAAATCAAAGAAGAGCCACAAAACTTAAATAAATAAATAAACTTAAATAAATAAGGCAGTGTCCTCATTTTTATATTTTTTAATTTTTGTCGCGCAATTAAATTCCGTTTTTTTTTCTTCTTAAAAACACATTAATAAAAGAGTAAATATTTAATAATATTTTATTTATTTAAGGTCAATATTTATTTAAAATAAAGATTTATTAAAATATAGATATATTTTAAAATAATAATTTTTTTAAGTTTTAATAATTTATTATTGTGATTCTCGTAAATTTTAGCCTAATATAAAAATTTATTAATTTGTGCAAATGTTTAAGGAAATGAAAAAAAAAATAATTTTTTAAATAGGAAATTTTAATTAATATATTTAAGAATTTTATTTAACCCCGAACATTTATTTTATAAGAAAAAGTTAAAATTAACCAGCATTGCTGGCTTACAAAAATATAATACTACGTCCACATGCAACACAATCAGTTTATAAAAATTAATTAATAAATATATAATTTAATATTTCAAAAATAATATATTTTGTAAATTTAAATAAATTTGTGAAAATTAAATTATATATTAGGTCTTGCCATAATTAGTGTTGCTTTTTTCATTTATTTATAAAATTGCCAAATTAGAACCTAGAGGTCTGAAATTTTTTATATATATTTATTTAGATGTTTTCTAAAAGAATCCAAAATTTGAAATTTTTTGTTTCGGTAGGTCTATAGTTATTGACGAAAATGTAAAAAATCCCATAAAAACGCGCGTTTTTCTAACTTTGCGTACAATCAACCGATCGGATGAAATGTGTTTATACTATAAAATTAAAAAAGTGTTGTACCCATTATTTTAAATAAAAATATTTTTTTTTTAATTAATTTATTTTAAAGTAAATATTATTTATTTTTTCCCAATTTTTAATGTGTTATGATCGTTATTTAGATTAAATTAAAAAAAATTAAAATTTAAGTAAATATTTATATAATTTAATTTTTAGATAAATAAAGGGTAAAAAAATAAATTAAAAAATATATTTATATTTATTAAATGATTGAATGTTGCGCACTTTAAATTTTTTTAATTATTTTATTGTCAATAAAATTAACACAAAAATTTTATTTTTAATTATTTTTATTTTTGATAAAAATAATTAAAATTAAATTTATTTTAGTCAATTTATTTTAAAAAATGTTAAAATTAATTTTATTATTTTTAATTATATTTTTATGCATTTTTAAATTTGCTTTTGGCTTGGAAAAAATCAGAAAGGTTAAAAATTATTTAAAATTTTATAAAATTAATTTTTATAAAATTTAAATGAAAAAGCAATCCTTTATAAAGCACTGAACGGGGAAAATATCCCTGTCCAATTTTCGGGTCACTTTTTCAGTCTTTTTTGTAAATAACGGGAAAAAAAAGGAACAGAAATTCCTGGCTTGTTTTTTTCAAAATTCCAATCTTTAATAGTATTAAAACATTTAAATTAAAAAATAAAAGAATTTATTATTTTATTTTTTTTTTAAAAAGTGTTCATGTGTTGAACAATATAATTGTTTTGATAGTATGAAAGAAGATGTTGGTGAATGTTTTGATGAATGTATTGATAGAGCTGGAACTGAACAAGTTTTTTATTTAATTTAATTTAATTTAAATTTAATTTAAATTTAATTTAAATTTAATTTAAATTTAATTTAAATTTAATTTAAATTTAATTTAAATTTAATTTAAATTAAATTTAATTTAATTTAATTTAAATTTAATTTAAATTTAATTTAAATTTAATTTAAATTAATTTAATTTAATTTAATTTAATTTAAAGGTAGTAAATGAAGCTTCTTGTTTACCTATGCGTAAAAGAATACTTTATAGTTATTATAGCTGTATTCATAGTGAAACTAGTATGAATCAGAGGTTATTAAATAAATATTATTTTTAATTTATATTTATTTTAATTTAAAAATTAATTTATTTTTAGTGTTTTTGAGGTAGTAATTTAGGGAATTTTAAATTGAATTAATTCAAAAACGAAAATAAAAAATTTTTTTTTTATTTTTCAAATTAAAAGTATTAATGAAAAACAATATAAATTTAAAAATCAAAAAATGTTGTTTTATCTAAGCATTTACCATGGAAAATTACTTTTTAATTATGCGAGCAATTGTCCGCAAATTTTTATCCGCAAGTGTAATAATATTTTTTTCTCAAATAATTGCAAAGAATTGCGAACATTTTGTAAAAAGAACCTAAAATTAATTAAAGGATGGCGTAAATTAAATTTTTTATTTTTAATTTCTCTTAAAATTTAATTTTATAATTTTTGGATGTGTTAATATTTTTGAAAAAAAAAAAATTTTCTTTATTTATTTAAAAAAAATAAAATCTTTAATTTTTAGTTGTGCATGGACAAGCGAAAACCAAAAAGTTGATTTTCGTGATTTTGATGCAATTTTTCTTCGGAATATTCAGCCAATAGCTGAAAGAGAATTTAAACATTTAGAAAGTAAATTTATATAATTTTATATAATTTATTTAATTTATTTAATTTTAAAAAAAGTACTTTCAAGTGGACTTGATCTTTCTTATGTTCGACGTTTAATTTCAATAGAAAAATGTTCAAGGGAATGTGGAACAAAAAAACTAAAAAATTTACAATGTCTTAGTAAACTAAGGTTAAATTATAAATTAAACTTTTAAAGATTTAAAAAAAGTTGAATTTTAATAAAAAATTTAAATAAATCTAGGCTCTATTTTTCCTCTTATTATTTTAAATAATTATTTAAATAATATTAATTATTTTTATTTTTTTATTATTTTAAATTTAGAAATTAATTTGACAAAGGTATTCTATATATTTTTCCGCTGATTTATTTTTGTGAGCTAAATTATGCTTTAGCTAAAAAATTTATTTATTTTTTAAAGATATTACCAAATAATCAGTAAAAGGAAAAAAGAATTTTTTCTCTTCTTGAAATGTTTAATTTTATTTTTTCAATTTAAAAATAAAAATATTCTGATTGGCGAAATATTCTAAATTTTCTAGGCACATGATTTTTTATTAAAAAATGTTAGAAACGAAATAAATAAATAATAAAATATTTAAAAAATTATTTTTAATTTTTTAAATAAATTGAATTTAGAAAATTCGGAATATTTCCTCTATCAGAATATTTTGATCCATATAATTTTTAAATTAAAAATAAAATAAAATTAAGTGTAGAAATTAAAATTATTTATTTTAAATTAATTTTATTTATCAGATAATTCCATTAAATCCCAAAAGAAGAGAAAAAACTCTTTTCCTTTTTTAATGTATTTGGTAAATAAAATAAAATAAATTTTAGCCAAAGCATAATTTAGCTCACAAAAATAATAGGCCACAAACTTGCGATAAGAAGACAAAAATAATATTAAATTAATAAATTTAAAATAATAAAAAATAAAAATAATTAATATTATTTAAATAATTTAAAATTAAAAGAAAACAAAAAATAGCCAATCCCTGGGTAAAAATAAATAAATATCTGCTAAATTAAATTAAATCTCCGACTCTATAAGAAAAATTCTAATAAAAATTAATTTTTTTTTAATAATTTAATATTTTATTTTTCAAAAATTAAAATAATTTTAACATCGTCTTGATCAGTTAAGGTAAAATTTTAAAGTTCAGAGAGGTCGTAATTCTGAACAAAAAATTTACCTAGAATTAGGCTTTATTTTTTTCCCTTTTTATTTTGAATAATATAAATTATTTTAATTTATATTATTTAAATATTTAGAAATTATTTTTATATTATTGAATGACTTCTACTGATTGTTGATTTTATTTTTGTGAGCTAAATTACGATTTGGCTAAAATTTATTTATCTTTTAATGTTACCAAAAAAAATACAGAAGGAAAATTCTAAGAATTCTTCCAAAAATTAAATTTTTATATTTTTAAATTCTTTTTAAAATTCTATTATATTTTTAAAAATTAAAATAATTATTTTGTATTTAATTTTAAGGTGTGGTTTGTATGTTAATGAATTTGGAGTTAGTGAAATAATGGAAAAATGTGAACAACAAATGAATTTAAAAGAAAGATTTGCTGAAGTATGTGAATGTTTTAGTAAAAATGGAGCAAGGTATTAAATTAATTAATTTTTTAAATTTATATTTTCAGTGAAATTACACCTTTTTGTGCCAGAATTAGAACAAAACAATTTCCTTAAAAATAAATTTAATAAAAATATATCTCTTCAAATGGAAAATATTAATAAAATTTTTCTAAAAATGGAAAAAGCCAAATATATTTTTCTGAGATACAAATTTTTTCTTAATAAAAAAATATAAATATTTAATTTATACTTGAGAATATCTTGATGAAATTTTTTTTAAATATAATTTTGATAATGCCTTAAAAAAATAAAATTATTTTGGTTTTTAAATTTTTTAACATGCACAATTTCTTTAGAATTGAGAAAAATTACGAATTTTCTATTTAATAAGAGTAGCTAAACAAATAATTTACAATTCCTGATTTTTATATTTTTCTTTATTAATTTTTTAAATAAAATAATATTAAATAAATAAAATTTATACCGTGAGGTCGTTTCGCACAAGTCAGCTCTGCTACTGCTCGACATGAATCTAAAAAACTTATTAAATCAAAGAATTTAATTTAAACAAGATTAGAAAGTTATAAGCAACTTCCTTGCAAAAATACATAATCGAAAAGACGAAGGAAGTCAGCAAACATCCGCTATTTATTCTACTAAGCTAAAGTAAAGTGTAATTTTGCTTATTAAGTAGTTTTACTAATTTTTTAATTTTTTTTCTTTGGCTTCTCTAACTTACTCTTATATATGGGATCAATTTTCTTTTATTCAAAATTTACTTTTGGCGTTTTGTTTAAATAAACAATTTTTACTATTTAAGGCTATATTTTAGTCATATTATTATTTTCTACATTCTTATTTTTTTGTTTTCATAATTTAAAAACAAAATAGGACAGGGTTGTATATTTGTCAATTCAAACATTGACATCCAAAAATAATTCATTCAAACGACGTATTCTATCATTTTATATTTACCAATTATGCCTTTATTTAAATTTAAATTTAATAAATTATATTAAGTAAATAATCAGTCAATATATAACTTAAGTTTAATGGGTCTTTTATACTTGAAAATCCTTTTTAAAAATTTCAGAAACAATGAAACAACTACCTAATGAAACATTACTTGATATATTCAAATTTCTTGACTTTTATAAATTAATTCTTATTCAAAAAACTAATCGCCGTTTTTGTGCAATTATAAAAGATTATGATTTGGAACTTGCAAAAAACTTTAATAAAATGCCTGCAATTAATCTTATTGCTGACATTTTGGAATTACCATTAAAACGACTTGACAATAATATTAATATTACTGATAAACAACACAATAAATTAGTAAATGCGTTTAATGGAGTTACTATTCGATTAACTAATTTTGGACAGAGAGGAAAAACATATCAAGTTATTGGTGTTACTCGTCTATCTGCGCAAACACAAAAGTTAGTTCTTATTTTTTATAAATAGGATTTAAGCTTCCAACCATTACTTCCGGATATGCGGACAGATGTCCGCAAGTAATATAATTAACTTTCTCAAGTGCATTTTTTTGATTAAATGTTATCTTTGTTAATTTATATGTAGGAAAGATGTGAAAAGAAGAGAAATTGATGCATTTTAAAAATAAAACCTATTTTTATTCCTTTAAATAAATTAATGCGGACAAAACTAGCGAACATTTTCCCGCATAAACGAAATTATCTTCCCACTTTTATATTTGATTGAATTTCAAGGATAAGGACGGTCTAGTCTCATAGATCAATTCTAGAAATTTCTTAAATTTTAATTTCTTATTTAGATTTAAATTCAAAGCCAAAGGATCTTCGAATCTGGTTAAGTATAGGTGGTTTTTTTGTAGCGGTTCAATTTACACAAGTAAGGTGTTATTCGAAAGAGCTCGGCGAGCTGAGTCGAACTAGCCCTGAACGAAGTCGAACCAACTACTCTGAGCCGAGATACAGACCCCCGAAAATCGAAAAACCATAGGGGGGAGTAAACTCAGTTTTGGGGTGGAAAAGTCGAATATGAGTATGATAGCTCATTCGATAGGTCTCTTTGAGACCTATCGAATGAGACCAAAATTGTCGAGATTGAACGATTTTGAACAAAGTTATGAAAGATCGAAGTTTGCTGGAAACACGCCAAACTTGAACCTACAGAGAGTGTTTTATCACTTCTTCGTGTGAGAGCCCATCCCTGGTTGGCTTTTTGGTACATGCGTTATTCTACGGCGCAAATTACAACAAAATAATTCAGTGAAAATAATTTAGTAGCAGCCGCGGTAATCACTAATAAGAGCTTACTCCCCCCTATGGTTTTTCAATTTTCGGGGGTCTGTATCTCGGCTCAGAGTAGTTGGTTCGACTTCGTTCAGGGCTAGTTCGACTCAGCTCGCCGAGCTCTTTCGAATAACACCTCACTTGTGTAAATTGAACCGCTATAAAAAAACCACCTATACTTCACCAGATCCGGATCTTCATATACAAATGATCGTACAGTTTCGCAACATTATTTTAATCAATATCATAAACAATTAAAATATCCATATCTTCCATGTATTCATGTTTCGTTCCATCTACCAACGATGTATTTTCCTCCTGAAATTTGTGAAATTTTTTAAGAAATCAATTTTTAAACAAAAGTGAGATTTGAGCGTTTTAGCTTTATTATTGATAATATTTATCATAAACAATAACATTTTTTAAAATTATTTTTGATTATAAATTTTGATAAACATTATATCCTCATTTTTTAATTTTTTATTTATTTTGGATGTCAATTTTTAAATTATTTTACAATAACAAACGCGGAAAACAGACCCAAATAATAAAAAAACATTCAATTTTATTTTCAAAATTAAAAAAAACTTATAAACAATTCTACCTAGGACTAAAAGCTTATTTTTTTTCTTTTCATTTTAAATTATTTAAATAATATAAATTATTTTTATTCTATTACTTTAAATTTAGCAATTATTTTGATATTATTAGTGGATATTTTTGCATTATGATTGTATTTTTGTAAGCTAAATTATATTTTAGCTAAAGTTTATTCACATTTTATTACTAAATATTCTATCAAGAGTATAAAAATTTTTCTCTTCTTTGAAAAGATATAATGATGACCTTTTAACCAAAAAATTTAGAGAATTAAATAAAATAAATTCAAGAAACAAAATCTTATTTTTATACTTTATTTTTTTTAATTTTAGAAAGGTAATGGATCACCGGACACGACTTTTTCTTTATTAAATATTTAATATTAATTAACACAAAATTAAATTTATATACATAGATGGTTTACTATTATTCTATTCGTTGTCGATCCTTGGTGAAGCTCCGTTTCCATATTATTTTTGTAAGTAGAAGTATTACTTCTGCTAAGTTTAATAGTATTTTATTTTAAAAATTATTTATTGCACTTTTGCGTGATCTCATTAAATTTTTCACACTTATAAGGTCAAAGGATATCTGAAAATATCTCTTCTAAGTAAAAAATGTTGGTAATCTATTTGCCAACACTGTCAGGGGTATACAGTTAAAATTAAATTTTTTTGTTTTGAATTAATTTTATTTAAATCTCAGATTTTTTACTTTTAATTTTTAAGTTTATCATTAACCCTTAAAGCAAAAACCTTTTTACTCCTTAAAGTATTTAAGCATACATTTACTTAAAATAAATTTTAGCTAAAGCATATTTAGCTCCCAAAAATAAAATAACGACATCTACTGGCCTCTAAAAATAATATCAAAATAATTGCTACATTTAAAATAATTAAATAAAAATAGTTTATATTATTTAAATAATTTAAAATAAAACTAGCACTAGTCACAATTTCTTCAGAATTTAGAAAAAATATTAAATTTTTTCTAAAATAGTGGAAGCTAAACAAATAATTTTTAATTTTCCTTTATATTTTTTAATAATTCTTTAAATAATAGTATAAATAACCACAAACGTTGTTTCACACAGATATATTACGCAAATAATTCCATCTGATGCCAAAACATTTTTAAATAAATGGAGAGGAATTAAACAAAATTAGAGAGTTTAAAACAAACTCCCTTGCAAAAATTAAATATTCACAAGTGCATTCCTAAAATATGTTTAGTAAATAAATACAATATAATAAAAAGAAGATTGTAATTTTGCATATTAAGTAATTTCACTAAATTTGATTTTTTTCATATTTTAATTTTTTAAACTTTTTTAAAACATTTTCTGGGTAACTAAATGCAATATTTTTTAAAACCAAAAAAATAAAAAAGATGGAAAATTGAACAATAGAAAAAGCCAATTATATATTCTATTTTTACTTAAATTATTCAATTTAAAAATTAAATAAATTTAATTTTTAAATAATATTTTTATGCAATTTTTGGAAATTTTTTAAAATAATTTGAAATTTTTTTTAAATATTTTAATTATATTAGCAGAAGTAAAAATGCTGCTTACAAAAATATAAGGATATACATCAACTTTTTAACAAACGAATTAACAATTCAAATGCTAAATATATATTTGTTAAATAAATTTAATTAATATTAATTGTTTAGGTATATTTATTCCCATAAAATTGTTTTTTGTACTAAATTTTTTTATAAAATATTTAATATTAATTAATACAATTTATATGAAATTAATATAGTACATGATTTACTATTAATGTTGTCGGTCAATATCTGAAGTTCAGTTTCCCATGTTGTATTTTTGTAAGCAGAAGTTTACTTCTGCTAATATTTATTTATTTACTAATTTTTGAATTTGTAAATTATTTATTGACTATATTTCTGTGATATACTTTTTTCTCAATAAAAAAGAAAAGAATAATTTAGTATATTTTGAGAATATCTTAAGAAAACTTTTTTAAATAATAAATTTTGGTAATGCTTTAAAATTAATATTATTGATATAACAATATTTTGGTTTTTATATTTGAAGACTTGAGAAAAAATTAAGTTTTTTATAAAGCAAGAAAAGCTAACCAGATGCTTTATAATTTTTATTTTTTAAATTAAATAATATTTAATTAAAATTTATACAAAGAACGTTATTTCGTTCATATCTCCTCAGCTACTGACAGACCTAAAATTAAAAAATATTAAAGCAATTTACTGGAGATAAACAAGATTAGAGAGCTTTTAACTCCCTTACAAAAATAATATATCAAAATGAAGGCAAAAGACAATTAGCATTAATTTATTAAATTTAAATTAAAGAAAATATTGTAATTTGGCCTATTAAGTAGTTTCATTAAATTTTTGATTCTTTTCTTAGTTCAATTTTTTAAACTTTTTTAAAACATTTTCTATGTAAGAAAGACAATAAAATAAGCTAAAGAATAAACTAAAAAAGAACAACTTATCCTCATTCTAAAATTTCCAATCTAAGAAAGAACTTAAACTTATTATTGAGAATACTGTAATATAAAGACATTGCAGAAGAATATACCTTGAATAACACAAAAATAACTGAAAGATAACAAAATGCCAGAAAATCTAGATGAAAAAATAAAAAAATTATTGAAGTGACTAAATAAAAAACACGCAATTTTATTTTTAAAATTTAAAAATAAATACATTTATACAAACAAAAAAATAAAATAAAATTAATTAAAATGATGTTGCTGTAATTGCATAGTAAAATACATTGGTGGTGCAGTTGGCTCAGGAAAATTATTTTTACAATTTTTTAATTTTTCAAAATTAAAAATATCATTTTTATGGCTTTTCTGCTTTAATTGTTGTTTTTGTTTTTCAAATTTTTTATTATTTTCTATTACCCGTTTTTTATTTTTTTTATTATTTGGACAATTATCAAGAGTCATTGATTTACGTTTTCCTTCAAAATTTTTGTTGTTTTCATTATTATCTTTTTTAATAAATATATTACGAAGAGGAGAGAAACTAGCAGCTCTTGATTCACATTTTGACTTTGTTCCAACTTTTGCTATCTAAAATTAAATTAATTAATTAATTAAATTTAATTTTTTAAATAAAATATTTTATGCAATTTTTGGAAATTTTTTAAAATAATTTGAAATTTTTAATTATTTTAATATTAGCAGAAGTAAAAACTCCGCTTACAAAAATATAAATGAAGAGAAGAATTAAAGTAAAACCGTAACATTAACAATTCAAATGCTACCTATACATATTTGTTAAATAAATTGTATTAATTAATATTGTATATATTTATTCGCATAATTTTTTTTAGAAATATTTTTTTTGTTTAAAATACTTAATATTAATTAACACAAATTATATGAAATTTATAAACTTGTTTTATCCCATCTATTGGTTGTTTGTCTTAGGAACTAGAGCCATTTCCAATGTATTTTTGTAAGCAGAAGTTTACTTTTGCTAATATTTATTAATAATATTTGATTTTAGGTAAACTATTTATTATACATACTTTATTATTATTTACTTTTCTTTTTTGTCTTAACATATAAATAAAGGATATGTAAGAGAAAATAAGCAGAAAGGTAGGAACAGATAAAAAACAACTTTACCTTCCATTCAATTTTTCCTGCTTTAATTGCTGTTCCTAAATGAGCTGCTTCATCATCATTTCTTTAAAATAAATAAATAAATTAAATTAATTTGTTATTAAAACTTTGGTGTAGGTGGTGGCTTAACTTTTGGAGGAGAAATTCTTCTTTTATTACTAAGAGGAATAACAACATCAATATTATTATTATTTTCTTTTTCTTCTTTTTCTTTTGTTTGTTGTACATTTTGTTTTACTGATTTTTTGTTTTGTTCTCCCTTAAATAATTTTTTAATTAAAATTTTAATATATAAATGCTCTAATAGAAGCACCATTTCCAATAGAATATCCAAAAATTATTAGAAAAGTTGAAAAATAAATTTTTAGAGAAACTACTTAATATACAAAATTATAATTTTCCATTAATTTATGTGTATTAAATTCTGCAAATATGTTCCTCTTTCCTTCCTTTTTTATTGGCCCTATTTATTTTTGCAAGAGAGTTTTTCCTAAAATTCTCTAATAATTTTTAGGATTTTTGATTTTTCAACTATTTTCTTAAGAATTTAAAAATAAAATCACACGTGCTTTAATTAGAGCTCTTTCCTTATTTTTTACAATTTTAAATTCTCCTTTTTGTTCCAAATATCTTCTTTCTCTTCTTTCATTTCTAGCTATTCGTCTTTGCTCTCTTCTAAGCAAAAAATGTTGGTAATCTATTTGTCTTGCCAAACATTGCGAGAGGCATACAGTTACACACTTTAAATATTAAAATAAATTATAATTAATGGATTAAATGACCAAACAAAAATTTTCTTGATTTTACAAATTGAAAAAAAAATTTTGGAACAAAAATTTCAAAAATTTTATTTCAATTTTTCTCATCTTTTAAGCTTTTTTATGAAAATCCTTCTAAATAATTAAAAACAACCAACCACTGGGAATATAATTGAAAGAACAATCATTCCAATATGTAAAGCATGTGAGTCAAATAAAGTACGTAAAGGTTGTAGACATCCAAGGACATAAATATCCTTTAAAAATTTAATTTTGTTTTTTTAGTTTGCTTCTGTTTTTGGGAAAGATTTTATTTAAATAAAAATAATTAAAATTTTATCAAATTGACTATATCTTGAAAAAACGGATATAACATTGGATATCCACGAATAGATAATAAATTTGGGTCAAAATTTTATAATTTTCGTTTTTTAAAATTGAGAATTTTGCAAATTTTTTATTAGCAAATTTCGAGAAAATTTTCAAAAAATTTTTTAATCGGGAAGTTCATATTTTTGAGAATCGATTTGCTGCAATACTCTTAATGCAAACGCCTTGTACTCCAAATAAAAATTTAAAAAAAAGTACAGAATCAAGTTCCTGTTCACGTTTCTTTTGAGCATTTTGCCAACATTGAATTGAGCGAATTGCAGGTGTAAGAGGGTTTTGGACTTCTCCAGCACCTGCTCTAGAAACAACAGATTTTCTACAACAAGAATATGGCACTCCACAACTAAAAAATTATTTTTTTTTTAATAATTAAAAATTATATATTTTTTTTAAATAATTAAAAAAAATAATTATAAACCGTTCAGGATATGGATTAGACGAATTACACTTAAATTGTTCACTAAATTGCCAATCATGGAATGTTGTACTTCCACAACATTCAAGCTTTTTAAATTATTTTTAATTAAATAAAATTAATTTACTTGTTCTTGAAGATAATCTATAAAATCAGCATAATTTTTATTGGAATGATATCGAGCGATTGAATGAAGAAGAACAGATTGAATAGAAATTAAAGTTGAAGAATCTCCACTAACATCAGAATAAAACTTAAAATAATTAAATAAAAATATTTATTTAAGTTTTTTTAATTGTTCCCTGTTGAAATAAAATTAAAAATATCAGAACCACAAATTTAGAATTTTCTAGTAAAAAGAGTAAACCTTTTTAGTGCAACATTCGAAAATTTTATTTAAGTTTTTTATTAAATTTCCAAAAAGAGGAAATTTTACAAAAATATTTGACCTTACTCATAAAAAACATATTTGATGATTTTGTGTTAAATAAAACCATAAGTTAACTTAAAAATATATATTATATATACAGGAATATAAAGCACTGTAAAACCTTTTGTTGTATATGAGTGGTGGTCATTTATAGACACCTTTAACGGTCTAGTAAACATACTATATAAGCACCAGTAAATAACCAGAAGGATCCGACTCCCAGATCACAACCTGAGTCAACCCTCGTCTACATCTACATTTCAACCTATTCTCTACCTTCATTGTCTTTACTTTGTGATAAACTATTTGCTTGTTGCTCGTCTACTCTTCAGTTAATCTCGAACACTTGTCACTCTAAGTAGGACACTTAAGATCGTAACACCTTTCTTCTATTAAATTTCCAAAAAAGGGAAATTTTGCAAAAATATTTGAACTGGTATCACCGAGGAACAAACAATTTTGAGAATTTTTTGTTAAAACCCTAAGATAACTCAAAAATATATATTAAGCATACCAATAGAAATAGAAGACATGTGCTTACAACCAACGATAAATAAGCAAAGAAAACACATAAGGAAAACTATAAAAAATAATTAAATAATTATAAATAAATTTTGAAAATAATAGGAAATAGAATAATTAAATAAATAATAAATAAATTAGTTAGAATAAGTTTACCAATTTAAGTAAAATAACATTGTCCCTGAGTGCTCCAAACATTCCAAAAAGTGAAACAACACCTGAACAAAGGCCAATAGAGGCAAGAAGTACTGCTGGATTTAACAATACATCTGCTGGTTCTGTTATTGAACGAGGAGCATTTACAAATAAATAAAGACCCAATGCGAGACAGGCAACCGAGACTAACTTTAAAAATATTTAAAATTAGAAAATAAATTAGAAATAAATTTTATTATTTTATTTTTTTACTTTTATATTTTGGGAAAAATTCTGAATACTAAACAGATATGATTTAATTTCAATGGAGATGCCTGGAATTTTCTGCAACGGCAAAAACATTTTTCCGCATATATACAGCAGTGGAGCAGCCGCGGTAATCACCTAAATGAGCTTGGTCCCCCCTATGGTTTTTCGATTTTCAGAATATTGTAGCTCGGCTCAGATATGCGTCACAATCGAAATTTTGATGTCTTTCAACTAAACTCGTTAAGCTCTTTCGAATGGTATATAGTTTGATAGAAAATGTATTTTGTTAATATTCTAAAATTTATACCCATATCTTGGGTATTTAGTTAGACCATATTAAATTTATTTTGAATTAAATTTATTTTTTTTTAATTTAATTCATCATTTTATTTTCATTTTGCTCTTTTTAAGACGATAAAAATTTAAAAATATAATGGTAAAGAATTCCTCTTCGTCTTAATATTTTATTTTTTAAAAAGCTTCCCAAGGTCATTTAATGGTGAAATTGAGCAAACGAATTTAAATAATATTTTATTAAAATATTGGGGGTAGCGAAAAATACATTATTAAATGCAGATGTTCTTAATTTGTTTAAGTGACTAAAATGATATATTTAAAATTGTTGGTAAGGAAAATAAATAAATAAATATTTTTATTGGAAAAAATGGAAGCTTTTTAGGAGTAAATGCACTAATTAAATTTTTGCAACTTTATAGAAAATATTTAAAAATCTTCTAAAAAAATTTTTTTAAATAAGAATATAAAAATAGAATTAACCACTTTTTAATTTTTTTAAATTTTAATAAAATTATTTTCTTACAAAAATGCAAAAGTTGATAATAAAGCATAGCCATTTAAGAGGAGCACAAATTTCCTGTCTAGGCTTTTCTATTCTAACAATTTTTGGCCGTCTCTTTTCAGCTTAATTAATAAATTAAAATGTCTAAATTTAACAAAAAAATCTAATTTTTCATCAAAAAATAAAATATTGACATTTTGCCAATTTTACAAAACGGTCATCTCCTCTGAAAAAATCAGAAACGGAAAAAATAGTTCTTCAAGATTTTAAATATTCTCTTATTATTACCATTTTTGTTAATTGGCAAAATGTCAATTTTATCTCTTTTAGTGACAATTTAATTAAAAATATTTACCTAAATGTTGTCTCTCTCTTGACAAATTTCCAACATTTAAATGTATTGCTGTTTGCCGTTCTTTACTTTTAAATTTTGATGTTTTGTTATTTTTGCTTTTATCAATTGAATATTTTATTTGTTGTGTATTAATTCCATTTCTTTTTAAATTTTGTTCAGATGAAGATTGTTGAGTCATTTAAATAATTAATTACATTAAATAATATTTAAATATATCTACATTTATTTATATATTTTATACAATAAATGTTTTTTATTCGATCTGAAAATAAAATAAAATTCTAATTAATAAAAAAGGGAATATAGATAATAATAATATATTGACATATTTGTCTACAAGGAGTGTGCCAAATATTGAATTTTAAAAAATGAAAAAGAAAATAAAAGATTTCAAAAAACGAGAATATAGATATGGACGGCTACCCGACATTTGCGGACGGGACATTTGCGGACCCGACTTTTGCGGATCCGACACATGCGGACCAATGACTGTAAAAAAATTTCTACAAAAATAAAAAAAATTAACATAAAATTCTGAAAAATCTTTATGAATCTCTGAATGGAAATAATTTGATCTTTTTGAAGGCCCATGATCATTATGTATCGGGTATTGGTAATTTTTTGTTATCAATGTCCCGTCCGCAACTGTCGGGTCCGCAAATGTCTCAGCCGCAAATGTCGGCGCACGATATGGACAGCTTCTACACTTTAAGGTGTTTTTATTAATTACAAGCCTCACCTTTACTTAAAAAATTTTAATTTTTTTTAAAATTAAAATTCAAAATTTTCTAACATTTTTAAAAAATAATTAAATCAATTGATAATGATAATAGACAATATTTATTTAATTATATTTTGAGTGCTTTTAGACTGATTAATTAAAAAGAAGCTTAGAAATAACTAAAAAAGTACACAAATTAAACAAATCACACAGCTTATAAATAAATATTTTTTTGTAAAATAATTAAAATAAAAAAGGTCTGTTTTACTCTCTTTTTTGAGATTTGTGTATATTTGAATGGTTTCAAAAACATCTTCTTCTTTAATAAAAATAACAATAAATATGTGGCAGACAAAAAACACTCAACAAATAAAATATATTTATTTATTTCTTTTCATGAATGACCCAAAAACCAAAAAAAAAGTAGCAGTTAATTTTTGCAAAAATATACTAATGCCCACACCCAAAACCAATATAAATATTAGTATATAATACACTTTATTAAAATAATATAATTCTTTTAATTATTCTCGCGCTATTGATCCAATCTAAAAAATATATAAATATAATGCTTTAATTATTAAATAAAAAATATTAAAAAAAAAAGTCTGAACGGGAAAAGTATAAAATACAGACCCCAGAAAAGTATTATAGCCTTGGAAAAAATAAAATAATTTTTTGATGTTTCTTATGAGCCAATTTTTAAATTCACCATATTCTTAAATTGACCGAAAAATAAATTTTTTTAAATAAAATATTCTACATATAACCCAATTAAAAATTAGAATTTGTAAATATATTTAAGTTAAAACATCCCATTTATTCCTCAACAAATATTTTGGTCTTCAATTAATTTTTTATCATTTTCAATGTTTTAATAATTTTATTTATTTAATATTTTGAGATTAAATTGAGTGTTTAATTAAATCTTCTAGTTTAAACTAGAACATCATACGGCAAATCGAAACTTCCGGACCAACGCTTCTGGACTCAAACTTCTGGTCCAATACTTGGATATAGATTTAGTACCATGATACAAAGTTATTAAATAAATTATTGTACCAATTGGTCCTTTAAAAAGGGAGATAAACTAATTTCTTTTTAAGCTTTTGTGGGCGTTGGAAGTTTCATTCTACCCTTATACCAGCGATAGGCAAAATTGGAAAATAAAATCCGAAATCCGAAATAAAAATGTAAAAAAATAAAATCCGAAATACGATATCCGAAATAAAAATGTCTAAAAAACCCGAACAATCCGAAACCCGAAACTTGCCCATCCCTGCCATATACCTACAAATTACTTTATCTGAAATAAAACAAAAATGAAAAATAAATATTATTTCAATAAAATAATTATATAGGTATATGTACATATAATTTACTCGGTCCTATTGGTTACTAGCGGTTCTTAGTGTATTTTTGGGGGCTTAGTTTTTCTAACATAAGCTAAAATTTTTTAGAGAATTAAAAAAAATTAAAATTATTCTAAATTCTCGATTTTATGCAACATCTTTTTAATAAACGCAATTTTAGAAAGAACATTTTAATTTAGAGGCACGTCTTTTTTGATTAGTGTCCCTCATTTTTATGGGTTGATAAATTAGGAATTGGTTAGATTTCACAATTAAATGAAAAGTATATATTATTTCAATTAGATAATTATATATAAAATTAAAAATTTTTTGTTTGAATGTGTGCTTTCTTTTTAAAAAAATATTTTTGGGAGCTTAGGTTTATCTAAGCTAAGAGTTTTTTTAAGAATTAGAAGGATTGGAGTTTTTCATGGATTTTTTTTGGCATAAACATAATAATAATTTTATTTTGCACACTACTCATGAGCTAAATCTAGTTAATGATATATTTGGTAATTTAGCTAAAATTTTTTTTAATAAATTTAGAAAAGACAAAAAAAGAATTTAAATTATTTATAAATTATTTTTAGCACATCTTCTCTAGTAATAAAGCAATTTTATTATTGAGAAAAAGGTTAAATTATAGTAATTTTTGAATTTAGTGTCGGTAATTACGGATTATTAAATTTTGAGTTTTTTGTATTTAACTATTCAGAATTATTTAAATTAAAAAGTATGTATTATTTAAATCAGGTAATTATATAATTAAATATAATAATTAATTTTTATTCACGTACTACCAACAACAGTTTAATTTTTTGGGAGCTTAGTTTTGCCTAGGCTAAAAAATTTTTCTACAAAATTTAGACAATATTTAAAAGAATTTAACTTTTAAAATTTTTATTAAATATTTTGAAGATCTTGATAATTTGATAAATTTATTCAATGTTAAAACAAAATACTTACTTTTTATCAAATTGGGGTATTTACCTACTTAAGTTTTAAAATATTTGAATTTTTTTGGAAAAATAATTTTAAAAAATTAAACAAATATTTGACTATAAAATGATATATTTAAAAAAGAGTAATTTTCAAAAAATAAAAAAATATTTAGTTAATTTTGTGTTAATATATTAATTATTAAATTGTTAACCATTTAACTCTAAACATCGCCATTTTTAGCATAAATATAAATCAACAGTCGAGAGAAGTAAATGGAGTGGAAAATTAAAAAAATATAAATAAATGAAGAAGAAAATGGGTAAAAAAATTAAATGACTGATAATGTCCGGATTCTTTAAAATAATTTAATTATTTTTAAATATTTTTAAAATGTGAGGATATTTTAGAAGACATTATTTTTTTGATAAAATAGATTAAAGACTTTTTTAGAATTTTTAAAGTTTAATTGAATATTTAGTGAAAGAGTTTTAAACTAGATACATATACTTACAATTTCAGTGGTCTTTAAATTATTAAAGGATAAAGTGGAGATTTAAATTTAAAATTGGGTATAAAATGACTATTAAATGCTACTAGTATTATTCTTAAAATCTTCGTTTTTTAACTTTTTTTAAACTTTTTTTAGACTATAGAGGCTTACTTTTGTGAATTCTAAGTTCTATTTAACGGCGTTTTATTTTTCAAACATTCTCCATAGGAGGGAAATTTATTTAAAGAGAATTAATTAACATGGGGGTTTAATTTATAACTTAAAGTAATACAATTGTATTATTTTATTTTTCTGAACAATTTTATGAGAACATTTATTGAATAATTAAGCTAATAAAATTATTAAATTTACCAAAAAAAAATAAAAATAAAATTTGGATTTTATAAAAAAGTTCATAAATCATTTACTAAATTTATAAAAATGCAAGAAAAAATTTTTTAGGTTTTGCGGCGATGAATTTAAAAAATGGAAAAGAAAAACCCCCCGTTCAAAAAATATATTTATAATTTTGTACGAGAGAGCAAAACCATTTTTTCTTTTTCTTTCGATAAAAATATCGTTGTTTTATGCCCCCAATCCTTCATTGTCAAATAAGAATTATTTTTTTGATCAAAAAATAAATAAAGATGGATAGAGTAGCTAGTGACTGGTTACTAAAATAACTATTTAAATAATATTACAACAAAAAAATTGTAAATGGAAAATGGATTTAATACATTTATTTTTATTAATGCTTGAGAGATCGTTTCGTTGAACGCGCAGTTTTCTTGCCATTTTTGGTAAATTAAAGTAAACAATATTTTTTAAATAATTTAATACAATTTTTGAACATAAAAATATTTAAATTTAATTTTCTTAAATATTTTAAATTTGTTGAGTGATAAATGTTTTTTAAGTTTGACTGCCTTTTATAGTTTTTGCAGCTTGAAATTACTTAATCTTAAAATAAACTTTCTTTGAATTAAAATAATTAATTTCTTAAAAGTTGAGACTTGAGTTTGATCTTAAAACTTGATAATAAAAGATTAAACTTAAAACTTGAAAATAAACTTAAATAAATGCTTGAATTTAAAAAGTTGATTCAAGTTTAATATTTAAACTTGGAATTATTCTTATACACTTAAAAATTGAAAAAGAGTAAATGCTTAAACTTAAAAGTAAAGTAAAGTTTAATCTTAAAAAGTAGAGTTTACGTTTAATTTGTTAATATTTCTACTATTTTATTGGGAAGTTGACTCTAAATACTTAAATATTTATATAAAATTTGTTAAAGTTTTTTTTACAAATTTTTAACATTATGAGTAAACCATTTAATGTTTGTATAATTAATTTTAAAAAATCCAATTTAAATAAAAATTAATAAAAAGTGAAAATAAAAATAATTTATGCCCCCATAATAAACGCAAAACAGGAAACGCTATTTAAAAATAAAAAGCGGAAAAGTAAAGAAAAAATATTATAAATTCAAGAAATTTAATAAAAATAAAGAAATAATAAAATTTTAATTTTTGAATAAAATAATAAAGTTAAAAAAAAATTTTTGAATTTCACACTTAAAAATGAGCTTACTCCCCCCTATTGTTTTTCAATTTTGCCTATTTTTAACCTCCGCAAGAAATTCTTATATATTATAACGAAGGGAATCGAATGGTATAAATTAAATGTTTCGATCTCGTATCCCATATACTAAAGAAAAACATAAAATAAATATTTTCAAGGCTATAATTATTTTTAGAATTTATTTAAATTTTAAAATAATTATTCCAAACAATTAAAGGGTTTGGAAATTTATTTTTATTATAAAAATAATAAAAAAATAGTAAAATGGATTGTTTTGCCCAGCAAATGTGAGAAAATTGACCAAGGCGAATAAAAATGTATTTGTTGGGTGGACATTTGCGCTTGAAAGGTTTATTTAAAAAAGAAAAAGGATAGACATACACAACACACTTAAAAATTAAAGGCCGGAGTAAGGAAGGATGTGACAAGTGGTTGGCGAGTGACCTTGCAATTTAATCCAGGAATTTTCCCAAAAATTCAATGAACATTAAAGTGGGGTAATAAAAAAAAATTATTCTCATATTTTTTTGATTTTCAAAGAAAAAAGTGCAATTATGTGAACATTGAGGAAATTAAAGCTTTAAATAATTGGACAAAAATAATTCAAAATTTTTATTTTTAGAATTTTTATAAGGGTAAAAGGTAAATAATAAATAATTTTAAATAGATAAACTTTGTGAATAAATGGATTAAACAAATTAAATTGTGAATTATTAAAATTTAGATTTTTTTGATACAAAATAAATATTAAATTTTAATTTTTTTTAGTAAAAAAATTATAAATAAATACGTAATTGTAATTCATATCTGGGAAACAATTTTACAACTTTTATTATTTAAATAATTTAAAAAATAGGAAATATTTTTTGCTATGGAAAACTGACCAAGTTAATTTTTTTCAAAAAATTAATCAATCAAATATTGTCTGGAAATAATATTTATTTATCTAAAATGTGTGTATTATTTATTTGCAGTTGGCCATTAGTAAAAAGGAAAACAAATTAATAAGAAAGAATTGAGTGAAAATTATAAATGTGGGACGAAAGGTCGCCGCTATGTAGTTGTTGGCAGATGGAAATTTTTAAAAGGAAAAAAGTGGACATTGAAGATACGAGAAAATAGATATAAATAAATAATTTATATATTTATTTATTTGTACATATGTAAATTCTAAATATGTAAATAAATAAATAAATGGAATGAAAATAAAACCCAAATTAAAAATTAAAAAATAAATAAATGTACAAATTTATTTAATAAAATAATTTATGATCGAGAGAATGTAAAGCAAATTAATGTTGCGCAGCAAATTAATTGCTTACATATTTCTTTGAATAGAAGAATTGTAGTTAATTGATTGTACAAAAAATAAAAAGCTTTTAAAGGAATGTTATAAAAAATAAAAAAAGAAACTTAAATATAATTAGATTTATTTATTTTTAAGAAAATGAAAAATTGCGAAAAAAAGCCGCTATCATATAAATAAATAAAATTGAGAAGTGATGTCTTCGATTTTTATAGAAAAGTGAGCTTTTATAATATGATTTCCTTATTTAAGCTTGAACTTAAAACTTGAAAAGAAAAGTTAAATAAAGCTTGAAATTAAAACTTGGAAATAAAATTTAAATTAAAGCTTGAACTTAAAACTTTACTAACTAACATAATATTTAAAAATTATGTTGGAATTAATCTTAAACTTAAAACTTGTATCAATTTGTTAATGTTCTTATTTTGTTGATGTTTTTTGTTAATATTTTAATTTTTGTCTATTTCATTTTACTGTTAAAACAAATATTTATTTAAAATAAATTTAAATTTAAATTTACCAAAAATTTAAATAAAATTTAAAAATACTAATCAATATAAAAATAATAAATAAAAACAAAATTGCCTAGCAACGTAAATTTAACTTTTTTTATCATAAAAAATTAAGAAAAAATTAATGATTGAAAAGGACATTTTATAAAAAAATAACAGAACAACAAAAACACTCCTTTTTTCGCTTTGTATGGAACAAAAAACTAAAAACACTTTTCTATACTTTTACAAACAACAAAAATCGTTCATTCGTTCGTTTTATTCGTTCCGTCCTTTTGTTTTCTTTTTTATAAAAAGAATATTTTGACTAAAAGTAATTCTTCTAAATTTTTTATTCTAGGCAATATTTTTTTTCTTTAAAGAAAGAGAGATAGACCGGTTTTTGACTGCGCAATTTATTTAAATATAAAAATTATTTATTTACTTCTTTTTTATTTTTTAATATTTTAAGCTTTTTAAATTATTTTAATATTATTGGGAGTGCCAAAAGTATGGCCAAATTGTACCTTTAATTGTTTTCAATTTTCGAAAATATATTTTTTAATGTTTTAGATAGGAATTTTGATAAAACAGTCATCGGGAATTTTAAATACAAATAAATGAAAGACAAGAATACGAAACAACAAGATATTTAATTTTTAAAGTTCAAAATAAGCGCATTATTTGCTTGGAAAATATTAATTTTTAAAATTTATAATATTCTTTTAGTTTCGTTCAACCCTATAATTTATTCAATTTGAATTAATATTTTAGTTAGAATATTTATCGATAATTTAAAAATAAAAGTCATAAATTTCAATTAATAGGTTTATAAATTATTTTTGCCTTTAAATTAAAAAAATATTTTTTTTAAATTTAATAAATAAAAAATAAATAAAAGTTATTTTATCATTGAAAAAGATCTTTTATTTTTTTAATTTTATTTACCTATTCTCGTCCTTATTTGCGCAAATATATTTAATAAGATTAATGCGATTGGAGTTACCTATTATTAAGGAAGGACAAATTTTTTTTATAATAATTTTAAAAAAAGTGTAGAAATAAATAAAAATAAATTTAAAAAGAATAAAAAAAAATAATAAATTATATAAATGTTTTTAAATTTTTAATAAATAAATTTAATGTTTAAAAATTATAGTTTTTATTTATTTTTTTATACAAAAATTTTTTTAAATATTTTTGAATTAACTTTTTTTATTTATTTTTATTAATACTAAATGTTATAAATTTATTAGATTTTTTTTTTTAATTTTTAAAAAGTTTAAAATTTATAGATGTGAGTGACCTTATAATTTTAGGGAAAAAATTAAATTTATTAATAACAAAATAAAATTATTAAATAATTGTAGCTTTTAGAGAGATCTGTGTTGAAAAACAAAATTAATATTAAAATTAAAAAACGAAAAAAAATCGAAATTTGGAAAATTTCGAACAGCTTAAAATTTAAAAATTTTTATGGATCACTATTATTTCTTCTAAAAATTATTTTATTGCTTCCATTTATTGCTATTAGGTCATTTTTTATTAAATTATTGGCAACACAAACAATATTTTTTGGAACTAAAAAATATAATTATTAAAAAAAATAAACCTATTATTTGTTTAATTGGCTGAAATAAAAAAATAAAAAAAAATTAAATTTATTTTTAATTAAAAATTGGATCGAGATATTTCGAAAAATATCGATAGACGTTCAAGTCCGTGTTTCTACAAAGGATGATAATTTAGCTAAATGATAATTTAGCTTACAAAAATATAATATGGACCCCATTCTTTTTAATTAATTTTTTAAATTCTCAATTTTTAATAAAACAAAACTTTATTAATTAATATTAAGCAGATAATTATAGAAAGAGAAAGAGAAAAATTAATTGAGTAAATAGAAAATGGACTGATCAGATATATACATATATTAACGTTATTCGAAATAACGGACCGATATATTTTTTATAAATTATCCCCACCTATAACAATTGTTTTTTTTAATTAAAAAACTGAAATTTCGTATTTTCACTAAATTAGGTATTTTCAATATTTTTTATCTTTTAATACTCAAGTTATGTCTTTATAAGCAGTGCTTGGAAGCTCGTACCAAAATTCGTACTCGTACTATGAAGTCAAGTACGAGTACGAGGGGAAAAAATACTCGTACTACGAGGTACGAGTACGAGCAAAATCAAAATTTCCAAGCACTGTTTATAAGTAATTGATTTTATTTTTAAATAAAATATGTATCAGAATATCACATTATTGGACAAATATTATTTACAATTTATTAAATAAATTAAAGGCTTTTATTTTACCTTAATTTGTTGGTTTCTTCTATTTTTATTTGACAAATTTTTAGCAAAACGTCTAAGAAAAGGAATATAACGAAGAAATGCACGTCTATATTCAACACTAAAAAATAATTAAAAAAGAAATATTAAAATAAATTAAAATAACCTAAATTTAAATAAAATAAGAGCATTTGCACAACAAGCAATTAAAGCAAAATAATTAGCTAATTGAAATGCTATATAAGTTAATGCTGTTTCTTTTGGCTCCCAAAAATTTGGAATTCCAGCAATTTTGGCAAATAAATAATAATTTGTATAAAATGTAAAACCAAATAATGAAATGAGTAAAATACATGATAAAGATTTAAATAAACGCCTTGTAGCTACTAAATAAATAAAATAAATATTTAAATTTTAAATAATTTTATTTTATGAAAAATTTGGAATTTGTATAAGGAACTTTTCATGTTTAGGTACACAACCTATTTATTCGCAAGAAATTATTTTCTTTTTAAGTTGTGTTATTTTAATTGTATA
The DNA here is from genome assembly GCA_015183035.1 of Meloidogyne chitwoodi. Classification (NCBI taxonomy): domain Eukaryota; kingdom Metazoa; phylum Nematoda; class Chromadorea; order Rhabditida; family Meloidogynidae; genus Meloidogyne; species Meloidogyne chitwoodi. Next base: position 512,927 of record JACZZP010000004.1, on the reverse strand, counting down.
AAAGTTGAGTAAAATATAAAAATATATATCTTTTATGAGAAAAAATATTAAGTTTGCGGATAAATCTTGCGGACTTTTTTTGCATAACAGAAAAGACTATTTATTTAATTTTTAAATTGAATGCTCGTAATTTAGATTATATTTTGGATACTCGTATTATTAAATACGTTCTTTACATTGTATTTTTTAAAAACCTTATATCTAATTAATTAAGGAATTAATACAAAATAATTATAGAAAATTTCTTGTATATTTTTTAATTAATGTGTGACAAAATTAGTGAAAAAAGGATCAAGTTAAATTTTATCCTTTAAAATAATTTAATATAAAATATTTTAATTAATTTTAAATGTATTTATTTTTGATATAATTATGGGCTGCGGGCTGCTATAGTGTCGTTGTGTATTTTTGTAAGCTTAGATTTTCTAAGCTAAAAATAAAAAATTTTCTAATTATGTAATATTAGCAATGTAATCGGCAACTATCAAAATATTTACTAAATGCATATCTGTCGGTTTTTTACAATAATGATATAAATCTTTGATATTTACATATAGGTATATTTTTTAAAATAATATAAAATATTTTAATTAATTAATTTTAAATGTATTTATTTTTTCTAAAATATTAGTTGAACCAATTTGAATCGAATCTGTTATTTTTGCAAGCTTAGTTTTTCTAAGCTAAATAAATTTATTTACAATTATCCCTGAGACCATGCCGCAACAAAAACCAAATTTTAATATAAATAGCTGCACTCAAAAGTTCAAAAAACAGAGTAATACACATAAAATAAATAGCATTTTGATGTAAAGTTGAAGTTATTCCATTACATTTTACTTTAAAACTAAAAAATAAAGTAAAATTTAAATTTTTTTAAAATAATATAAAATAACGTTGTATTGCCTGATACATCATCAACTTCTTTCCAAGCAATAAAAGTGTGAAACAAAGCATTTGTAATTAAAAAAATTGAAACAAGTGAAAAGTAAACTTTTTTGTTTAAATGATTATAGCTTAAAAATTAAAAATAAAATTATTTTTTCATTGAAAAAATAATTCTGAAGGTTTAAATAATAAAAGATTGAGTGCGATCTACCGTGATCAAGGCTTTTCCTTATCATTTATTAACTAGGCTGAAAGGAAATTATATGCCTTATAATTAAGGTTTAACAAAACATGCACGAACAATTATTAACTAACCATAACTTAACTTAATCTCTCGTTTGTAAGAGATAGAGAAAAGTAGTGGGCAGTAGAGAAAAAATTGTATAAAATGAAAAGGAATTTTACAAAAGGAATTGTAAATTTTTCTCTACTGCCTCTACTTTTCTACGTCTCTTACAAACGAGAGATTAAGTAAACCTTCGGAGAGACAGTGGTCAGTTATGGTTAGTTAACATTTTGTTCGTGCATGTTTGTGCATGTTTTGTTAAACCTTCATTATAATTATTTTAAATATTCACTTATTAATTTTGGTGTGTAAAAATTTATTAAAAAATATATTTAATTACATTAAAGGTATAAGAACAGAAATAAGTCTGTCTATAGCAATTGCTGTCATTAAAACAAAAGAAGAAACAAAAAGTATGAGAAAAGGTGCAGTAAAACAAAAACATTCAAACATAGACATTAATTGATGTCCTAATATTAAATTTCTGGCCACAAATAAACGATTAATTCCAAATGAAAGAATACAGAATTCATATGCTGCCTAAAAAAATATTTTTTTTAATTTAAATAAAATAATTGATAAATTTTTAAATTTAAGGAAATGATTCTCAAAATATTAGTCTTAATAGTAACATTTTGGTTATATTTGGCTTATTTGGATGATGAATTGTCTAGGATAATAATTGTTTTTAGTGCCCAGAAATTAATTTTTTTCGGATTTACTTGATTTTGTTGGTAGAACCTAACCGGATTCTGCCTGATTTTACAGTGTTAATTCGGTCAAGAATTAAACTCAAGATAACTAAAAAAACAAGGAGTGCAGAGACAAGGACACAAAAAAATCTGGCCTGATAGGTCAGGAGATGGACATTAGACTTATTTATCTGAGTTCTTTTAAAAAAATCTTTTTTTCAAAATTATATTATCAAAAATAATCTCTCCTCTTAATGTACTATAAGCCTTATATAAATTCAATAAAATTAAATTACAAAAATTAAAACAAACCAAAAGTAAATTACAAGGCAAATGTAACCATTTAGCTCTAATAGTAATATAAATAACACTTGAATTTAATAAAATGCCTATAATTGACAAAAATACTTTTGATATTCCCAACAGTTTTTCCATTTATTAAAATATATTTGAAATTCTAAAAAAAAATATTTTCATAATTCATAATAAATTTTAAATTAAATTAGCCAAAACAACATTGGCTTGCAAAAATAATGTGCTGGAATAGGTCTTAGGAAAAGAGAAGAACATAATTATCTAGAAATACATCAATTAAATAATAATTATTAAATGAAATATTTCATAAGTTTCAAAACTTTTTTTAACTTTTTAATTAAAATTAGTTTTATTAAGAAAAGGATTTTATTTTTGTGGTAAACATTTTTTATTAAATATTAAAAAAAAATTTTTATCTTAAAAGTACACTATTGATAATGATATTTATCCTAAAATATTATGTTAAATTAGTCAAAATAAGTTTGACTTGCAAAAATAATAATCTGAAAAGACACGAAGAACATAACTATCTAGAAAGACAAATATTTATTAAATAATTAGTAAATGAAATTTTTAATATTTTTAAATTTTTAAAATAATTTTTAATTTTAATTAATTTATTTAATAAAATTAGAAAGATTTAATTTAAGCAATAGATATATTTAATTAATTAAAATAAATTATTATCTCTTAAAAAAGTAAACAAACAAAATATTTATTAAATTAAATTAGCCAAAACAAAATTGGCTTACAAAAATAATACAGAATGGTAATACAGGGCCTATGTCGTAGAATAACAAAGACTATAGCAATTAAATAATTAAAAATTAAATTTTTCATATTTTTCAATTTTTTAAATTATATAATTAAAAATTAATTTTATTAATATTAATTAAATATGTAATTTTATTAAAAAAGATAAATATAAAAAATTAATTAAAAACTCAACACACAAAACAGAAAAAATTAATCTTTAATTTGGAAAATAAAAATCAAAAAATATTCAAATAAAAAATATATAATATTATTTATTTTTGACAAAATATAAAACACATAAAATTCCAATTACATATAATAAAATATTTTTATCAAAAACAGCAGCCTTTTCCTTTTTTAAAAAATATTAAAGCTGAAATAACACAAAACTAATTATTATATTTTGCATTAAATATATGGCTATTAAATACATATTTTCCAAAATTGGAAACAATTTATTATTCCAAAATTAAAATAAATAAATAAATATAGTAGTTTGATTATTTTTAAAGATTTTTTTATAAAAATAAATTTTCTAAAATAAAATATACAATTTTAATTTTTTTTAATTAAAATAAAATTATGATGAAAGATGAGGAAATAAATTCTAAAAAAATCAAAAGTTTTTTTGTGTTAATTTAAAAATAATAAAAGATAAAGAAAAATAAGTGGAGGTTAAGCTTAGTAAAATTTCTAGCTATTCATATGTATGTGTCAGAAATCATTGTCAAATTTAGGACCTTAAAATTTTATTTTTCTTCAAACTTTAATTAATTAATAATTTTATTTAAAAATCAAAGACCAAAAAAATATTCAGTTTTAATTGCCATGTATTTTAATGTATTAATTTTTTAATTTTTAATTAAGATGTCGATTTTACTAAATCAATATTTTCTTTTTAATTTAGCCTTCAATTTATATTAACAATTTATATAATTTTTATTAATTTAAAAAAGAAAAATTTTAATTTACCATTTAATTATATTTTTTATTTACTCTTTTCAAAATAAAATATTTTTTTAATTTATTCTTAATTTAAATATAAATATTTTAATTAATAAATATTTAAAATTAATAGAATAAAAAAATTAATTAATTAAATAATTTAGAAAAAATGATTAAAGCTAAAAACAATTTATTTATCCTATTTATTTTGATTTTTGTTTTCTATATTTGTAATGCTTCAACACCACCAAACGATTTTTCATGGAGAAGAGCATTAGCTGGACGAGGAAATGATGATGATATTGGTAGAGCCTTCCTTAGACACTATATGCCTGGTAAAATTAATTTTTATATTTAATTTTGAAATATTTTTATTTTTTAAGGCCAAAGCCCTTCAAATTCTAATGAAAACAATACTCGAAATAATCAAAATAATCGTCAAAGAAATAATCGTAACAATCAAGGTAGAAATCGGGGTAATCGTCAACAACAAGAATTACATCATTCACCAAACAATTTTAGCCAAGAGGTTATTTTACATCAACAATACAACCTTCCATTTTATGGACATAATGGTAATGGTTTTGGTATACCAATAGAACAACCAGCAGGTATTTTTATTTATGAAAAGTATAAAAAGAAAGTTTTAATGGTTTACATCAGGGCTGGGCAAGTTTCGGATTTCGGATTGTTCGGGTTTTTTGAGCATTTTTATTTCGGGTGTCGTATTTCGGTTTTTATTTAGGTTTCGTAAATTTCGGATTTCGTATTTTATTTTCCAATTTTGCTCAGCCCTGGTTTACATTATTAAAAATAACAAAAGTTATTTTAAACAAAAAATATTTAATATTAATGTAAAATTAAAATTTGAAAAATAAAATAATGGACATAATTACCAAATTTAATCAATTGTGTTAATATATTATTTTTATAATAAATATTTATTTATTTTTGAAGCTGATAAAAATTCATTTATTTTTTTAGAATATCAATATACTCAAATTGCTGGAAACAATTTTGTAAGTGTTGGACCTGATGAGAAAATAAATGGTATGGCAGTAAGACGACCATTTTCAGGAGGTATTATTTTATTATTTGTGAAAATACTAAAAAATTGGCACACAAAAATTGATATTTTCCGGTGACTTTTTTTTCGGACAATTATTAACTAAATAATATATATTCTTTAATTATGTAAAAAATGGATCGTTTAAGGTCCTTATTCTCGGAACTGTTGTCAGTTCTGTCCCTGTGAATTTATTTATATTTTCTGTTATATTTACGACAAAAAAATTTTTAAAATATATGTATAATTATGTTTTTAGCAAGGCCACAACGTAACCAAAATTCTCATGTTCAAGGTTTTTTTTTAAATTTTGTTTTTTTTTAATTTAAAAATCATAGTGGTCTCCAACCGTTCAGTTACTTTCAGTCCTCTTTTTTATAATTTTAGCATTATTAAATTGGAAAATGTCCTAGTAAAACTATCCATCCAATTTATTCGCAAGTAAATATCGTCAACCAAAAATGAATTTAAGATAAATTTTTTTGTTAAGAAAAATTTTCTTACGATTAAGTAGGGTGGATCCCCAGATTAAGAAAGTTCTATTAACCTTTGATTCATTTATTTTTATTATTATTGTTTTAGGATACGGCCAAGATAATTCTGAACATGCCAATACATCAGGAAGTGTTGTTAGACAAGGTTTTTAATTTATTTTCATTTTTTATCTGTTTTTCAATAATTTATATAATAAACATATTTTAAAAATTTAATAAAATATCTTTTTTTTTTGTAGAATCTTACGTTGAAACAAATTATCCAGTTTTTAATTTTGATGACACTTCTGATTAATCTCCAGAACGTTCAAAATAGAATATATTATTTAAAAACAATTTATATAATCGAAAAAACGATGATTTATTATAAGTGATATATAAATTATTTTAACAAAAAATTCTTTAAGATAGTTGTACTTCCTCAAATGAAGCTCAATTATATATTCATTTTTATTAATCATTAAAAGAGCTTTATTTATTATTTAAATATTATATTATTACAAATATTATTATTTTATTACAAATTAAATTTCGAGATTAGTATAAATTATTTTTCAATATAATTTTCATTAATTTTTAAAAAAAGGTATTAGCAAATACTAACTTAGATATTTGAAAAAAAATCAAAGCTTTTCTATTAATTATTAAAAAATACCTATGGGTTAAGAAACGATCTGACTCTTTCTCAGCAGTGATTGGAATTTTCAATTTTGCTCATACTCATACTCATCTTATACTGAAGTATGAGTATGATTTTGGTATGACCTTCTAATCACTGTTTCTCAGTGTTAGGAGTAAAATAAAAAAGATGTACCAGAACTTGTTCTTTAGGTGAATGTCCCATCTATTAGCAAACCAAAAAATAAAATTATTAAAACATAGAAAATGATAGAAAATTTATTGAAAAATAAAATATTTTTGCGGTAAAGGACGATTCAGAGTTGGCCGATTCAGAGTAGCTCGTATAACTCTTTTCATTTTAAACCTTTTCAAATAATTTTTATGTCATTCGAAAGAGCTCTAAATTAGAGTCTTTTCATTAGTTTGATCGATCAGATCAGTTAATTTAAAAAAATGTTACGTCCGAAAAACACGAAAATCAAGATTTTCCACTTTTATCGAGCTGTAACTTTTTGTTGAGTGATCCGATTGGATCGGTCCAATTGGTTAAATTTATCCGATTTTCGGATTCTTTCGATTAATAAAAGAACTATTCAGATCGGTCACCATATTTTTGCGAATAAATAGGGTGTTTAATTTTATATATATTCTCATTTTTCTAAATTTCGTTATTTTTATATATTTTTCTCAATAGAAAATCCTTCCCAAACAAATTAAAATATACATTTAGTGTGTGTTTGCGTGACCGGCCTTTTCCCGGTCATAAAAATGACCTGCCTGACCGGAACTTTCGGTCAGGTCAGGTCATTTTTGGTCATGACACCGAAACCCGGTCACGAAAACACTGATTTATGCATGTTTGAGCGTTTAGCCCAACTTTGAGGTTTCGATAAATCGCGGATATCTGCTGACATTTATAATATTTTATTGCACTAATATAAACCTCCATTGATTTAGACTAATTAAAACTAATAGACTAAATAACCATTCATATGTATTTCTAATAGACCTAATTTTTTAATTTAAGACCTTTGAATTTCATCTATTTTTAAATTTTAATTAATTAATAAATTTAATTAATAATTATTAAACAAATGTTTTAATTATTAAAAATAGTAAATAAAAATTATTAATAAATAGTAAACAATTATCAAAAATCAATCACCAAAAAAAAGATTATTACCTTATATGAGAGATTGAACTTTAATTTTTATTTGCCATTTTAATTTATTTTTTTTAAATATTAATTGAAATGTGGATTTTAATAGACAATAGGTTTTGTTTTTTTCTCATCGAATTTTCTTATTATTTAAATATTAAAATTTTTTATATGAAATTCATTAAAAAATTTAGATTGCTTTTTATATATTTTTTATATATTTTTTTTCGATACCTTTTTACCTAAAATAGTAATAATTTAATTAAGTTAACTAAGTAAAATTATACATATAAAATGTTTTAATATAAAATAAATTAAACTAATAAATATTTAAATATCTAAAATGAATTCAAAAAAAATTTAGAAAAAATGATTAAAACTAAAAACAATTTATTTATTCTTTTTATTTTGATTTTTGTCTTCTATATTTGTAATGCTTCAACACCACCAAACGATTTTTCATGGAGAAGAGCATTAGCTGGACGAGGAAATGATGATGATACAAGAAGAGGCTTACTTAATCACTATATGCCTGGTATAATTAATTTTTATATTTTTTACTTTGGATTATTTTTATTTTTGAAGGACGACACTCTGAAGAAGGATCATCAAGTTCCCATCCAAATAATGAAAGTGGTCATCAAGATAATCGTCCTCGTAGAAATCGAATTCGGGGCAATGCTCATAGACATTCGCAAAGCAATTCTAATCATGAAGAAGTTTTACATCAAGGAAATAACAATCCTTCGGGAAATCATGGTCATCATACAAGAATAAGACAACGAGTTCAACAAGGACGAAGTCTTGTTCATGTAGATGGTATATCAACAGGACAAGTATTTCTAGGAGATGAAAATAAAGATCATGGAATACCAGTTGGACAACCAATTGAATTTTATGGTCAAGCAGTTGGTATACCAGCCGGAGAAACAGTTCTAGGACGTATTTGTTTTATTTGAAAAATTTTAAAATTTCATTTTTTATTTATTTCAAATTATAAGAGGTCACCTACACGTTTAGATACTTAAATATCTTAAATATTTTCAGAATTATTAAACCAAATAAACATTTTATAACTTTCAATTGCTTTTTAGAATACGGAGATGTTGCTCTAAATAATCACTTTGCACATATCAATATATCACGAGGACAGGCTGTATATGATGAACAAGGTTTTTTATTTTTTAATGTTTCATGCACAAATCAAACAAATAAGCGTATTTTAAAAATTTTAAATATTTATTGCAGAAACTTACCATTTAACAGATTATGGTAATGAAAATGTTGAGAATCCTCTTGCTGGTGTTACAATATATGATGATTCTGATATAGAAAATTGATCATGAATATAAAAAAACGTAAAAAACGAAGATTGATAAGCTGATATATAAATTATTTTGACTAAAAAATATATTCGTAACTGTGTTACCTCAAATAAAGCTCCAATATATTCATTTTTATTAATCATTAAAGGAGCTTTATTTATTATTTAAATATTATATTATTACAAATATTATTATTTTATTACAAATTAAATTTAAATTAGTATAAATTCTTTTTCAATCTAATTTTTATTTTTAAAAATGTATTAGCAAAAAATATTTTGATATTTTACAATAAAAGGTTTGTATTATAGAGCAGCAAAAGGATGTAGAATTAATTTTCAAATGAACGCAACTCACCTTTTTATAGTAGTTAGGCAACGGGATATAAAACTTTCCCAGTGAGATCAAAATAATAAGTACCAATACTCGTATAAGATGAAGATCCATTCGCAAAATATAAAAAATAACGGTGTAGTATAGCTGACGCCCCACTCAGAAATTAATAATAGGATCTACCATTCGATGTAGCTCGTCGAGCTGAGTCGAACGGTACTACTTTCATGGGCGGAAATGTCTTTGAACCGAAATATAGGCCCCCGAAATTGGAAAAACTGTAGAGGGGAGGGAGTAAGCCACTTTATGTGATTACCGCGGCTGCTCTTAAATTTTTTTCGTTTAATTAATTGTTTTGTTGTAATTTGTGCCGTAGATTAACACACGTACCAAAAGCCAACCAGCCATTGGCGCCCAAATGAAGAAGTGATAAAACGGTAAATAACCAGTTGGTGTCCTACCTGTCCGCAAAGAGAATTCGCTCTTTTCTTTTCTTCTCTTGCATATTTGGCGTTAGGAGAAGTGCACGCTTATTTTTCCTCTACACTGTAATATGGCCTTTTGGCACAGAGAAAGAAAGGGATAAAATAATTAAAATTAATTACTAATAATAATGTGAAAAAATGTTTATTTTATAAATGATCAAAGATTATAAATTTGGGACAACATTCTTAAATATATCTAGAAGATCAGGTGGATAACAACCTTTTATGGGATTATAATGAAGGGATAAAAACCAGTAAAAGGACAAATATTTAGGTATTCAGTTTCTGTAATATGTCTCATCTGACGGACAATTCTGAATCTTAATCTTAAATATATTTTCACATTATTATTATTTATTAATTTTAATTATTTTATCCTTTCTTTCAAAGTGCCAAAAGGCATTTTACAGTGTAGAGGAAAAATAAGAGTGCACTTCTCCTAACGCCAAATATGCAAGAGAAGAAAAGAAAAGAGCGAATTCTCTTTGCGGACAGGTAGGACACCAACTGGTTATTTACCGATAAAACACTCCCAATAGGTCCAAGTTTGACGTGCTTCCAGCAGAATTCTATCTTTCATAACTGTTCAAAATCTTCCAATCTCGACAATTTTGGTCTCATTCGATAGGTCTCGAAGAGCTCTTCGAATAAGCTATCATACTCATATTCGAATTTTTTACCCCAAAATGTGCTTACTCCCCTCTATGGTTTTTCAAGTTTCAGGGACCTGTATCTCGGTTCATAGAAATTTCCGCACCATAAGAGTACTACCGTTTGACTTAGCTCGACGAGCTACATCGAATGGTATATCCAATTATTAATTTCTGAGTCGGGCGTCAGCTATACTATATCCAAAATAACTTCTCTTCCAATTTATCCATCAATTTAATTTAATATTAAAATTTTTAATTTAAATTCTTTTAAAGAATCAAATTTTAGTAAACAACGACACGAAGATTGGCTGCGTGTACCTTTTATAATATACCGCCACCCCCAACTTTTTTAATTTAATACCTTTGAATTTCATCTATTTTTAAATTTTAATTAATTAAAAATTAATAGTAAATAAAAATTATTAGTTAATAGTAAACAATTATCAAAAATCAATCACCAAAAAAAAAGATTATAGCTTTTTATGAGAGATTGGACTTTTATTTTTATTTGCCATTTTATTTTTTAATTTCTTAATTGAAATGTGGATTTTAAATATAGCCAATTTATTTTTTTCTAATCGTATCATTTAAATATTATTTTTTTACTTTAAATTCATTTAACAAAATTGAATTGCAATTTATTTTTTTCTCTCCTTTCTTATTTTTACCTAAAATATTCAAAATTCAAACATTAAATTAAAGGGAGATTCTTTAATTCATAAGAAAATTTTTTTTTTAATCAAAAAAAAGCTAAATTAATTAAATAATTTAGAAAAAATGATCAAAACTAAAAACAATTTATTTATTCTTTTTATTTTGACTTTTGTCTTCAGTATTTGTAATGCTGGTAATATTAATTTTTATTTAATTTTGGATTATTTTTAAGGACAAGTACCATCAAGGTCTAATCATAGGAATAATGCTCGTCGTCGTCGACCTGGAAATGGAAGCCTTCCTGTTTATAGACCTTCTGGTCAAAACATTGGTATGTCAAAAGGACAACCACTTCCAGGGGTGTCCGGAATTTTGATCTCCAAGCTTTTTTGGAAAGTTTTTCCAACTTTTTGGAATTTTAGGCTCCAAAGGAAATTTTGGCTCTAAGTGAATAATTACTTCTTTCTTTTAGGTCTATGAGCCCAAATTTCCTCTGGAGCCCAAAATTACAAAAAGTTGGAAATTTTCAAAAAAGCGTGGAGCCCAACATTACAGAGACCAAAATTCCGGGACCCCTTCAAGGAGGTATTATTTGTAAATAGATCTTTTTTCTGAATGGCTAACAGTATTAAAAATGATAAATTATTTTATAAAAATATATAATATCGACTTTTATTTTAGAATGAAATATTGAACATTTAAGGTAATGGACATAATGGTCATGTAGATGGTATACCAATTGGACAACCATTTTATGGATATGGACATCAAAGTCATGATAATATTGCAATGGGATCTCCATATTATGGTCAGGTTGATGGTATACCAGCAGAAGGAACAGTTTTACATCATGGAAATGAAATAATTCGAGTTATTAATGGACCTGGTGATCAAATAAATGGTATTGCAATAAGACAACCATTTCCAAGAGGTATTATTTTATTATTTGTGGATAGAATAAAAATTGTTACATAAGAAAATTGTTATTTTACGGCGATATTAAAAGGATCAATTTATTTTGGGTACACCTCAACTGACAATGAGTCTGCACGACTGAGCCTAGCTCAAATGAGTCACGCTTAGTTCAAATTAAACTAAATTAGTTTATTTTCATCTCATTCGACTCAGCTCGAAGAGCTCCTTCAAATGAGCTATCATTTGTATTTTTTTATAAACCGTATCTAGGAAAAAGCTTAAGTTAAACTTTAAAACGGTGACTCAGTTGAACCAGACTCAGTCGTGCCAGACTCAGTTGAAGTTGAACTGCTCCAGTTATTTTAGAAAAAATATTTAATACTGGCTTTTGTGTAGGATGGAACATTGAAAATTTTAAGGTAATAGAGATAATGGTCAAAGAGCTGGTATACCAATTGGACGACCAGTTCATGGAGATGGACATCAAAGTCATTATAGTGGATATCCCGTTCATGGTCATTTTGCTGGTTTACTAGTAGGAGGTACAGGACTCTCAATCTCTTATCAAAACAATCCTCATCAAGCTAATAATCGTGGTAATCGAGGGAATAATGCTCATCGTCGTCGACAACATTTACCTCATCATAACCAAGGTTTGCATCAAGGAACTGGCAATCTTTTTTATTTAATTTTATTTTTTTATTATTTTTAGGAGATCAAAATGCCTATAATAATGGAATTAATCATGTAGTAGGTTTTGGAATGCCTCCTCCTCATGAGCCAGGTTTTTTTACAAAAATTATTTTTTATTTTATTTTTTTATTCAGTAGAATTTCCAGTTCCTCATGGTGTAGAATTTCCGTTACCTCTTGCTCAAGGTTTTTTATATGTAAATTGGACCTGTTTTTTTAAATTTATTTTTTATTTAAATTTAACGTCACGATTAAAATAAATAAAGGCTATTTAAAAAATTAAAATATTTTTTCAGAATATGATGCTGGCACAGATGACCCTAGTGCTGATAATCTTGATGATGCTTATATGTATTCTTTACCAACTTCTCCAGAAACTTCCCCTTAAAAATTATATAGTATTTAAAAACAATATATAATCGTAAAATGAGTCTACCCTGAAGATAAAATTACCCTATAGATCAAATTCATAAAAATAATAAAAAACAATTATTGTCCATCATCTACTCGAATTGAATGGTATAATAAGTGTACTCAGATGAAAAAAATTCGCATGTTAATCGGAACAAATCCTGAGTTGTAGGCAAAAATCAGCTAGAAATTTTTTTATTAATGTTCATATTTTTCGATATTAACTAACAATTTATTATTGGAAATAATCATTTTGTAAAATTATCTGCAAGACAAATCATATTAAATTTCACTTTTGTTAGTGATAATTCTCCTTTTCATCGCCGCAGAAGAAAAATTTTAACTATAGTAGCCAAAATGTCACATTTTTAACAATAATTGTCAAAATTTTTATTCTATAGGTTAATTTTATCTTCAGGATTCACCCATAAACAAAAGAGATGGATGCCCTTATATTCTAAAATTTAAAAAATATTCGTAAATTGTTTAACTATCTACCTCCAAAAAAGCTCCCAATATTTTCATTTTTTATTAATTATCAAAATGAATTTATTATTTAAAGAACAAAGTTATATTTTATACAAAGTAAATTAAATTAGTATAAATTTATTCTCAATCTTTTTATTATTTTTGAAAATATTTTACATAGAAACTATAAATATATAATTGAGCACATTTCAATTGTCACTAGATTATTGGAAAGAGAATCTAATTGTAACCTAAAGGTTCACTAAAAGAGCTAGCAACATCTTTATCATAAAGGTTGATAGTAACAATGGTAGCGAAGGAAAGGACTTCGGTCACTGGTCTTGTGATAACGACGAGGGAATAGGCGCCAGGTCCTAGTATTTGCCCGCTTGACTAACTGATAAACGGGCTTTTATATATATAACCTTCCGGCTTATATACATAATAACACTCCACCTTTACCCATACCCAGAACTACCTATTTAAAAAATCAAAACTACTGAATTACTATTTTAATAAAAAAAATCAAAAATTATCTTTTGTGGGTTTGCAAATTAATAGCTAGTGTTGTATCTAAGAAAGAGTACAATCTTCACAACACTAAAAAACTTGCAAATTACATTAACTGCCAATAGTTAAGCTGAGCACCGATTTTCTCTGAAATTTTCATGTATTTTTGTTTTAATGTGTTTTGGTTTTTCTTACGATTTTATGTACTGTTTCTTCACTGACATATTTTCTACTTATGCTTTTTCGGAGAGAAACGAGTAAAACGGATATAAACCCTAGAAAAGTTAAGGATAGTGAAATTTATTTCCATTTCTTATGTCTTCGATAATTGTCAAACTTAAAACTTTAAAAAATTTTTTTAATAATTGCAATAAATAAAAAATTAAAAATCAATCACCATATAAAAGAATAGAGCATTATAGAGAGGTGCTTTAATTTTTAATTGCTTTTGTGTTTTGATTTTTTTTTAATTTTTTAAGGGAAATGTGGATTTTAAATAGTCAATATATATTTTTCTCATCGATTCAATTTTTCATTTAAATTAATTTTAAATTTTTATTTTAAATCATTTATTTAAAAATTAAATTTTATAATTAACAGTTGAATTATCGGGTATGTTCATCTTCCTTTAAAAAATTTTTTTTAAAAAATTTTTTAAATTAAATAATAAAAATACTTAAAATTAAAAAAAAGCTAAATTAAATAATTTAGAAAAAATGATCAAAACTAAAAACAATTTATTTATTCTTTTTATTTTGTCTTTTGTCTTCTATATTTGTAATGCTGGTAATATTAATTTTTATTTAATTTTGAATTATTTTTATAGGATCAGGGTTTTCATGCTCTAATCATAGAAGGAATCGTGACAGTGTTCGTCCAAGTATTCATCGTAGAGGTCAACTTAGGGGTAACCATCATCGACAACAAGAACGATCTCATCCACATAACGATCAAGGAGGTTTACATCAACAAAGTGATATATACCTTTTTGTATTTAATTTTATCTGTTTTATTTTTCAGGGGGACATCAAGGTGGTCAAAATGTGGGAAATAATAATGGTGTGACACTTTTTTATATTTTCAGCATTATTAAATTAAAAGAACGTTTCTTTCTTTTAAGAAAATGACAATAATGCTCATAATCCTCTTGGTCATAATATAGTAGCAGAAGCTGGACATGGTTTTTTAATTTTTTAAAGAGTTAAATCTGTTTCGTTAACTATTAAAATTAACTAAAATTGTATTTTAATAATTATAATATTTTTACAGATTCTCATTATCAATCAGAGAATGAAAGTTTTAACGCTAACAGTAATACTAGTGTTGTCTACTATTCTGAAACAACCCCAGAACATTCCCCTGATGAATCAGAGAATGGAAGCGTTAGAAGTGAAAATAGTGTTGTGTATTATTCTGAAACAACTCCTGAACAGTCTCCTGATGTTCAAGTTCGCAATAATAATGGTTTTGATGAAATTGATGTTCCATCTCCTCCACCAGCGTTTTCCCCATAGAATATATATTATTCTAAACGATATATATTCGTAAAAATGCGAAGATTGATGTCCTGATCTATAAATTATGGGAGCAATTCAACTGAGTCTGGTTCAACGGAGTCATCGTTTTAAAGTTTAACTTAAGTTTTTTCCTAGATACGAATTATATAAAAATACAAATGATAGCTCATTTGAAAGAGCTTTCGAGCTGAGTTGAATGAGATGAAAATAAACGAAGTTAATTGAATTTGAACTAATCGTGGCTCAGTTGAGTTGTACCCATAAATTATTTAAAAATATATTCGTAATTGTTTTACCTCCTATAAAAAAGTTTCCAATATTTTCATTTTTTAATCATCAAAAAGAGCTTTATTTATTAGCGATTATATTACTCTATTATAAATATTATATATTTTATACACAGCACTAAAGAACATACCAAAGGATATGAGCACCAACTTTTTCTATGAGCATCCTCTTATAACCATTTAAATTCGAACTATTTTAACACAATCATGTTTATAAAAATTTCAAATAAATATTTCCACAATTTTTAAATTAATTTTAAATAAATATTCATTTTTAAAATTAGTTTAATAGAAAAAAGGATAGAGTAATTTAAAAAAATTAAATTGAAAATTCCTTGAAAAAAGAAAAATAGGTAGATAAATTTAAAATATAAGACAACAATTTAATTATAAGTACATACATACGAATGGTCCTTTCTTATTAACTTGTCCACAACGATGGGTTTCATCAGGGATTTTAGTAATTTTTTGAAATTAAAACTCATTTTGGTAAAATTTGATTTTTTCATACCAAAAAATGTATTATAATCCTTTATAATCGTTGTGGAAAATATTCTCTTAGTAAATATATATATTTTTTTAATAATCTCTTTGAGAAAAATATTACTTGCGGATAAAACTTGCGGACATGTGTGCTCATAAAGGAAAGTACCAGGGATGCATATCGTTTGGTTTTATGCGATACGATATACGATACGATATAAAATCCGAAAAAAATGCGATATACAATATAGGTAAGTGTCGGGTCGATTTTTCGGGACAGATAAATTTTGAAAATTTTTCAGATTTCTCGGCGCCACTGTTCTCTAGCAGAGTTGCCGCGGGTGCAAAAAAATTTGGGTATGGGTTTCGGGTTGGAATATTTTTATTTCAGGTATCGGGTAAGAAAAAAGGCCGGGTTTCGGGCGGCAACCCTGCTCCCTATCTATCAAAAATTCACACTTTCAGCGCCGTAGGCGAAAAATTTTGAGTTTTATTTCACTAGTTACCAAAAATTTAACCTTTTTAGCGCCGCAGGCGAAAATTTTGAAAAATTATTGCGCTCTAGTTGCCAAAAATAGCCTTTTTTAGCGCCACAATCAAAAATATATGAATTTAATTTTTCTTCTATATTAAAAATTTAAAACGAACAAAATAAAGAAAGATTTAACAATAATTAATGGCCTCTAGGGATTTCGAAAATTAATAGGAATCGAACCAACGTATGGCAAGACAATAAACTAACACACTAACCACCTAACCATACTTGTATTTGACGATTAACCAATTTAATTATAGGTAAATCATTCCTTATAGTATTTCTTTTCTTCCCTTACAAGAAAAGAGAAATAAATAAAGAATAAAAGAGAAGAAAGTCAAAAGAAAGCAATGGGGGAAATTAATTTATGTAATAAAATAATCGTATATTAAGTTTTTCCTATAAAATATAATAACGATATAAAATAACTAAAAAAAAATACGATACGATATACGATACGATATAAAATCCGAAAAAAATACGATACGATATACGATACGATATTATTTCAGAAAAAAATACGATACGATATACGATACGATATAATTTCTTAAAAAAATACGATACGATATACGATACGATACAAAATCACCCCAAAAATACGATAAAATACGATATACGATAACGATATACGATACGATATGCATCCCTGGAAAGTACCTATATATTCCCCTGTTAAAAAGGCAAAATAAAGAAGTACCAACAACTAATCTAATAATTTCCTTAATAATTTGTACAACTAATAAAATTTAAAAAAATATACTAATACAGGGTGACAAGAAAGTTCGGAGACACGTTTTAATTCACCATAACTTTTTTTATATTTTTTATTTTTAAATAATTTTAAGCTGATTTTATAGCCTATTCAATTCTCTATTATAATACAAAATTTGTGATTATTTGGACGGTTATCACAAAAGTTATAGACTTTTCAGTAAGGTATACCAAATTTTCCTCCCCAAAAATTCACTTGCTGTATCTCAATACTGAGAAGTCAGATTTGTGAGATCTCAAAAGAAATCAATAGAGCATACCTGCGACCCAGACTAATTTTTAATATGAAAACTGTACCTCTGGCATGGAAGGCTGTGAGTAGATGTAATTCGATTTTGGGGGGAAATGAAATTTTTTATTTTGTGTGTTGCGCGAAAATTTATATCTCTCCAAATACTAAGATAAAAAATTTTTTATTCTATTATTTGTGAAGACCAGAGATCCCTCTAGATTCGAAAAAAATTTTAAGTCAATCCCTCAATCCTTTCTCATTTTATAATTTTTTAAACATAAAAAGAGGCGCGAGTTTTGGTCAAAAATTTTCATCCGTGCGTTCGACACTGTATCGAAGCAGGTAGTAGAAATCTCTTAAACTCTTGATATTTCTTAATCCCTATTTAGTTCTCTATCTTTTCATCTTTGTTTTATCTCGATAGCAAAATTTTGACTTAAGTTATGATAAAAAATAATTGTCTCCGAACTTTCTTGTCACCCTGTAATATAAATATTAATAAAATAACATTATATAAAATATTATAAATTTTTAAATATTTTTTTTAACAAATTTTGCCCATTTTTCTATTTTCTTTTGCAAAAATTGTTTTTTTTATTTAATTTTACATTGAATTTGTTGTTAAATCAGCACTTTGAAAAGAAAGAATTAACACCTAAATTTGTAGGTAATGCAAAAACATAATTATTGCCAGTTTGAATTGTGGTTGGATTCCATGCTTAAAATTGTTAAATTAATTAAAATATTTTATTTTATTTAATTTTTGGGACATAATAGAGATCGGCAAAATCGTATCTTGCGGGATTGCTGAAGCGGGAATATTTAAATAATGCGGAACGGGGACAAACGGGGACTGGGATTAATAAGCGTTGGCTCCCTCCCACGCCGGTCTTTATCAATAAAATGTTAATGTTTTCCAGTTTTTCAATTTTACACATTTTCCCTTTTTTCCCTTTTATTTTTATCATTTTTATAAAATTTTTTCGATTTTTATTGTTAACAAGAAAATAAGGAAAATTGAAGAACAGAACTATAAACCTTTTAATTTCTATTTTTGGCTTTATTATAAAGCCAAAAAAATTTAATTTATTAAAAGTCAAGGTGTATAATTTTAAAAAATTATAAAATATAATTTATTTACCTTTAATTGGAATATTTTGTTGGGTTAAATTGTTAATTTGTTGTATTTCAATAATTTCTGATGGACCATTCTCCTCATCTGTGGCCGGTAAATTTCTTAGATATTTACTAAATATTTTATAATTAAATAAATTAATTAATTAAAAAAGCAAACCGATGTTTGGCACGACGATTTTTGAACCAAACCTTTAAATTAAAAAATTAATTATAAAAAATGGCTATACTCTAGGACATGCTTCGCATGGTAAAATTAACCGGGAATTTATTTTTAAAAATTATAACCAACTTTTTATGAAAAAAATAAATATTAAGCTTTCTTAAACATTGTAAATTAAAACGTTAATTTTTAAAATTAAATTCCCGTAATTTGAATTATATTTTTATCACGTCATTTTTTAAATAATTGGTCTAATTAACTGTATTTTCTTTAAAAAAATATTATTTAATGTAAAATATTTTAATTAATTAATTTTAAATGTATTATTTATATTTTTTTAAATGTTGATCTTTGTACGCGTGAATTATTTTTGTAAGCTTAGCTTTACTAAGCTAAAATAAAAAGTGAAAATTAATGGCTCTGACAGTGTTTACGAGTTATTTCTTCCGGGGATTTTAAGACAATTCCTCTTTCAGTGGAAATTCCTCTCCAAGCAAAATTAGTTAAAATTCTTCTTTGTAAAATTCCTCTTTTAACAGAAAAATCCTCCCAATTATTAAAATGATTTTGGATCACTCAAAAAATTATATTATGTTAGAATAATATTATTAAAATGATCCAAAATAATTTTTAAAATTTTCAATTCTGTTAAAAGAGGAATTTCCCGAAAAAAAATTGGGGAGGATTAGTCCTAGAGGGATAATCCGGAGAGGAAAAATATTGTAATCATTAACAAATTGGCTTTTTTAGTAAAACACTCAACACCTTGATCCTACACAACAATACCTTTAAAATAAATATTAATTAATACCGTTTAAAAATACACTTTTTTGTTGCTCTTTAATAGTGTTTTGACAACAAATTATTATTACTTTTAATTTTAGCTTAGAAAAATCTAAGCTTACAAAAATAATGGAATATTGATTCGTCTCAATTACGTTAAAAAATATATAAAAAATATATTTAAAATCAACCAATTAAAATAATATATATTAAACAATATTTATTTTAAAGAAAAATTAATTTATTCTATTTTTCCATTTGTTACTCAATTTTACCCGTTGGACGCATTTTCAAATTTCTTAAAAAGAGCCTAAAAAATTACCTGAATTTTTGACTCTGGTAAATTTGTTTGACGAGCCAATTTATCTCTAACACTAACATCTGGATAATTTTGATTTTCAAAAGAATTTTCAAGTTTCTAAAAATTTTAAAAATAAATAATTTAATTTTTAAAAGTTAAAAACCTGTAATTGTGATTCTGTAAAAGCTGTTCTATTTCTTCTTGCAACTTTTCTTTTTTCGTCTGTAGCAATTTTTATATTTGTTGTTTGTAAGCCTTTTATTGATGATTTTTCTTAAAATAGTTTTTATTTAAAATATTTTTATTTTCTGGACTCAACCAATTTAATTAATATTTCAAAATCAAATTCAAGTTTTTACAAATTCTATTCCTTATTTTTGGAAGCATTTTTTAATTAATTTATTATAAACAGTTAAATACCTCCATTTATTCGCAAAAATATATTTTATTATTTTTATCATTTTTTTAATTATTTTATGTTTTGCGAATAAATGGAGTGTTCACTTAAAATATATAGGTAAAAGTAGCCAAATTCAAATACATATTTGATCAAATAAATTTCAAATTATTCGACTTTGATTTGAATGATTTTTGGGCTCACGGAAAATTGGGCAGTGAAGAAACAGTACAAAAACTTGCAGGAAAATACAAAAATACATGAAAAATACATAAATCTTTTTATGTTTTTTTGTTTTTCACATGTATTTTTGTATTTTCTTGAGAGTTTTTGTAATGTTTCTTCACTGCCCAATATTCCACTGCTCAATTTTCCGAGTACGGATTTTTGGTAAATCAAATAATTTTCAAATTTAAATTATTTAAATTTAATTTTAGCATTTTTTCGATCTTTAGGTAATAAAAAAGTTGACTTACTACTTTGTCCAGCAAAAATAAGAGTTGGAGGAATAAGTTTATGTTGTTGTTGAATAAAATTAAAAGAAGGTTGTTGTTGTTGGGAAGTAACAATTTGATAATTATTTAATTTTTCTAAATTAATTAAATTTTGTTCAATTTCTGAATTTGTTGGTATTTGACATGTAGAAATACCAAAATTATTTATTAAAATATTATTCATTAAATTTTGTGAATAAATATTTTTAATTAATGAATTATTTTGTTTTACTTGTTTAGTGCTCGAAGTGTTGTTAGCTATTGGATTTATATCAAATTGATTCTAAATAAATTATTTTTTTATTTTTTATTTAATGAAAAGGTTATAAACTAAATAATAAGACTTCCCAAATATTAAAAAAATTTAAAAAATATTTTGCTTATTTCTCAACAGATTTATTTGCTTCTTTTTATTTTTTGGGGGTATAAAGATATTAAATTTAAATAAATTATTGGTTTTTTGACAAAAATATACTAATTTTATTTGAATTATTAAATAGATTTAATTAAAAAAATTTTTTATTAATTTATTAATCTAAGATTTAATTTTATAAAAATTAAATTAAATTTTTAGTAATTTTTTTATTTAATTCTCTAAAAATTAAATTTAATTCCCTAATTTTTAGTAAATTTTCTAATTTTTCAAAAAATATAATTTAATTATTTTTTAAATAAATTTACCTGAATAAAATTAATATCGGTTAGATTAAAAGAAGAATTAATAGGAGAAATGGGGGATGATGCTATTACAGTATCTAAAGCATTTAAATTGTGTGTAATAGGGATTAATAAATCTGTGTTGTTGTTTGCACATTTTATTATTGGTTGTTGTTCTAATGGTGAATTAAGATTAATAAAAGAAGAAGAATTAATGTTTTGCATTGACTAAAATTTATTATTTTTATTTAAATAGTAGTTTTTAAAGAAATAAATTTAAAAAATTAAACAAAATTTTTATTTTTTTTAATAAATTTGAATTTTTATTGACAATGCAAATAATAATAATAAAAAAATACAGGAAATTAAGTATTAAAAAATAAATGCAAATTTTTTAAGAAAGGGTAGAGTATATAAAGACTTGAAAAAGCAGTGAATTTAAATTAAAATAAAAAATAGTTTAAAAAAAAATTAAAAATAACTTTAAGAGTATTAAAGTAAGCTAAAACGCTTAAAGAATTTAAATATACTTAAATTTTTTAAAAATTTATTTTTTAATATTTTTAATTAAATTTGAGTTTGGTTCTTATGTGCTGTATTCTATTATTTTTTAAAATAAAAAAAAATTTTGTTTAGAATGTACAAATGATAGTTCATTCGAAAGAGCTCGTTGAACTGAGTCGAATGAGATCAAAATATTTAATTTTATTTTTAAATGAACAAAGTTATGAACGATTTAATCTGGCTGATTACCGAGGCTGCTCTCTATTCAATCGTTCATAACTTTATTAAATTTCAATAAATTCGTTTGATTTTGGTTTCATTCGACTCATCTCGACAAGGTCTTTCGAGTGGACTATTATATGTACATTCTAACAAAAAAATTTTGTAATTTAAAAATTAAGGGATACAAAGCACATAAATACCAAAGTTTAAAAAGGAAATATAAATTATTAAAAATAGGTAATTATTTTTAAAAAATTATTATTTAATATAAAGGATAAACTTAACAAGGTAGAAGACAATAAATTTAAAAAAATCAAGTAAAATTAAAAAAAAAATTATTTTAAATTTTTTTAACTTTAAAGAAAAGGCATTGGCCTAATAAATGCACTTTAATATTTAAATGTCTAATATAAATATTTTAATTATTTAATAAGAAGAGTAGATAATCTTATAGTCATATTGCTTGTCTCATATGTCCTCAATTGCCCTTTTAGCCGATTTGTGGTAAAAAGTGAAAATTGGGAGAAGGTAAATTATTGTCTAGAAGGGAGTGGCTAAATTAGAAAAAAAAAAGATTTTCTTAAATAAAGGTAAATAAGGGTTTGGGGCCAAATAAACGCGAGGCCATTGAAATAAACTAGTAATTTTATCCTTTTCTGTTAAAAAATATAACAACTAAAAGCATTTTATTTAAAAAGTCAAATATAGGCTCATTGTCAGTGGTCTAGTGGTATGATTCTCGCTTTGGGCGCTTCAAAAGTGCGAGAGGTCCCGGTTTCGATCACCGGCTGAGCCCTTTATTTTTTTTTTAAGAAAAATTAAATTTCGTAACCTTGTAAATTTGTCATAAACTTTTTTTAAATTTCTCGGCCAAATTTTATGTTATTTATTTGTCAGTTTTATTTGTAAATATTATAATTTTATTTAATCTTTATTTGAGACAAGTATCCTTCAGATTTTTTCTTATAAAATTAGACAAACTAGAAATTAGATTTATGAAAATTTATAATAATTAAAGATTTTGCGTTTCATATATTCTCTAAAAATTTCAAAATTTTCGGATAAGTATTTCAAAAATCGTTTCAATGTATGTACAGAAAATTTGATTTTTTGGAAGTTTTTTCTTTACAACTTTTTTTCTATTTTCCAAAAATTCTGATTTTATGTTATTTTGTAGCATATTTTCTGCTCTATCAAATGGTACCATAAACTTCTAAAAATAACCAATCGTTAATTTGTTATAATTTTTGGCGCTCATATGGCCTCGCGCTTACTTGGCCTTTCCGTAAAAAAGAAGAGGAGTAAATACATCTAATTCTTTTATTTATTTGTCTGACTTCAACTACTTACAAGAATAATAATGTAAAAATAAATAATAATATGGGATTGTTCACCGATTAAAAGAGAAAAAATTGAAAGGAAAAGGTTTATCCAATTGAGGAATTTATTAAAAAAAGAAAAAATAAAAATGTATGCTCAGCGGTTATGTAGAAAGACTAGCCAAAATAAAAAAGATTTTTTTATTTAGTTTTTTATATGCCAATGTGACTAATTATTCTTTTTATTTAAAATAAGGAGAAGAAATATATATATGCCTAAATGAGTTAATTTCGAAATTTAAATGGCGTATTTAAATTAAAAAAAAGGTGTTTAATTTATGACAAATTTATAACAGATTTATGATTAATTTTAAATAAAAAGTGCATTAATTAATTAAATTTATTTAAAACTATAAAACGACAAAAAAATATTTAAAATTAATAACATACATAAATTTATTTAAAAAACTTTAAAAATGAAAAATTTATTTATTTTTAGTATAAAAGGAATAGATATTATTCAGTCTTGCAACTGGGCAATCAATCATACTCGTTTTTTGTTTATCATGTACCTTAATAGTTTATTATTATTAATACTGTATTAATTTATATTTTTAAATTTTATGTTTTTAATATTTATTATCTGAACAAATAGTATTTTTCTTTTTCGTCGCCCTCCCCAGTTCGGTGCCAAAATTTGAGTGCCAATTTTTTTCTATAAAATTTATTAATAATAAAGTTATGTGATCGAATTTATAATTTGTTCAAATGCATCACCTTCTCTTCTTTTAACATTACAAAAATTGATTAAATATTTGTCTTTACAATTACTTATATTTTTAAAAGTTTTACAATAATATAATAATTAAATTTGAATTATTTTTTTAAACTTTTTATTTTTTATTAAATTTGAACCAATTTAATTTTTTTAAATAAATTTAGAATTAATAACATAAATAATAAAAATTTAAATATATTTAAATAATTTTGTAAAAACATATTAAAAAAAAAAGAAAAGAGAGAAGGGATAGCCGCTCATTACAAAATCAGGTAGTACACCTTCTCTCCCTTCATCGGTCACTTCCGGCTATAGAGAAGTGTGTTCACTCCTTTAAATAATTTATTTATTTACTTAAACTTGTAGAATATTAAATATGTTTTTAGATTTATATTTCCCAATCCTCTTATTTTTAAATTTACTTTTTTTCTTTCCTTTAAAATAAATGACAATAAATCCATCAAATATATTATTTATTTACATATGTTTTTGATGAATATTTAAATTATTAATTTTTTTCTTTGATGAGAACACACTACTCATTGACAGGTAAATTGATATATATTAAATGGATTTATTAGAGTAAAAATAAATAAACTTTTTTTATTTCAATTGAAAACATTTGATTCAGCACAAGGTCAGTTCAGCACCACACAATTACTTATATATTGGCCATAAAAAAAATTTTGAAAATTTAATTTTTGTAAATAAAATTAACATAAATTTAATTTATCCCCAATATATATTTTTTTAAATTTAATTTGTAAAAAAAGTAATTAATTTATTAAATTATCAAATACATATATTTTTTTTATTTAATTTGATTTTATTTCTTACAGCTATTTTTGTGTTTTTAATAATTTAATTTATTTAATTTAATTTATAATATTATTTTTTAGCATTTAATAGGGGATAGTGTTTAGGCAAAAACACATATACTTGCTCTTGTGTAAATTATTTTTAAAAAAATTATGTTTAAAAAGAGAGGAATAACACCGAAATTTAATTAATAATGATGTAAATGCCAACAATTTTAATTAAAAAAATTAAAATATTTTATTTAATTTATTTAAATATTTTATTGAGGGAGCTTTATAATTTATGTAGTTTCTAGCCCTCAATTATTTATTTATGTACCTCAGTAACTTATAATTATATTTTTTGAAATTAAATTTTCTTCTACACAATAATTTTATTAAATTATTAAAAAATTTTTTTTTTAATTTCTTCATTAATTTTATCATAAGAATAAATAATTTAATATGTTTTTAACAGGTGTTTTATTTTATTTCCTTTTAAATTTTTATTTAATTAATTTTTAAAAAAAATAATATACCTATCTATTATTAACTCTTCAAGTTTTAGTCTAAAAAAGAAAGTTTTATTTTAAAACATCATTCTATGTAATTAAATAAATTAAATTGTTAGTGTTAGATTACACCTAATAATTTAAATAAATATTTAATTATAAAGAAACGATTTGGTATATTTTATACTTTTTTATTTAACAAATTTATTTGCTTTTTAATTTTTATATAATTATTTAGAAACAATTTTTTAATAATTTAAAGAAATTTTTAATTAATTCTAGGTTAAGGGCTTTTTTGCGAATTTAGTTTTAGAAATTTCTTTCATAAAAATATGGCTGTTTAGAAAGAACTCATCGAGCTGAGTCGAATGAGACAAAAATTATAAATTTATCTTTAATATGAACCGAGTTACAGATTTATGAAAATCGAAAAACAATAGGGGGGACCAAGCTCATTTTACGTGATTACCGAGGCTGCATATATCTCCGCTGAAAGAACCTAAAATTAAAAATTTCGATAATAGCACTCCACCAATTATTTTAAATTTCATTTTTAATTTAATTAACCAAAATAAATTAGGCTTGAATGAAAATTAAATTTTTTTGAAAATTAATTTTTTATAAAATTATTAAAATATTTAAATTAAAAATTTTAGTTAATTTTTAAAAATAAATAAAAATGACTTCTTTTGGCATTTATGGAATAATTCAATTAATTCTTGCATTCATTTTTTTGTTAATTCAGGCTGTGACGCTTCCAGTTAATTTTTTTTAAATTTAATTTTTTAAATTTAATTTTTTAAAGCATTTTATGATACATAAAGAATATCGCAAAGTTGTTTCATATCAATTAATGTTTATAATTGGAGTTTTTGAATCTTATTTAATTATTGGCACTGGGGTTTTACCTTTTTTTAAAAATATTGGTTTACTCGGACAGTTCTCTGAAAAAGTAAGTTTTTATTTTAGTTTAACTTTATATAATTTATGTGCCATTATTCGCAAAATATAAAAAAAATTAAATCATTTAAGTCTTTCCAAATTCACTAAAAAAAAGTTTTTATAGCTTAGGTAAAACTAAGCTCCCAAAATAATTAAAAAATGAAAAAATTTTGTACGAGTAATGAGAAAATTAAATATTATATATAATTATTTAATTGAAATAATATATACTTTTTAGTATTTAATTGATTTTGTATAAGTAGCTATAAAAACCAACAATTCCGCAATCCCTAATACAGTCACAAAATTCAAATGCTTCTAATTTTATTTTTTTCTCTAAAATCGAGTTTATTAGAGCAAATGCTTAAAAATAATAATTTATGAAAATGATTTTAATTATTTTTTAATTATTTCTAAATTCTCTAAAAAAAAGTTTTAGCTTAGGTAAACTAAGCTCCCAAAAATATGATCAATAACTTCGACTTAGAACTGAACAAAAAGTAATGAGAAAATTAAAGTATATATAATCATCTAATTGTAATAATAAATACTTTTAATTTATTTTGTGTAAATTCAAAAAAAAAAAATCGCTGGACACCAAGTTAAAACAGGAATTGTTGTTCTTTCTAATTTTTTCCTTCTAAAATCGTGTTTATTAAAAATATTGCATAAAAATAGAATTTAGAAAGAATTTTAATTCTTTTAGACATCCGCGGAACTTTTCGGGATGAAACTTTGAAGAGAGATAGATTATACCCTACTTTTATTGTAAAATTTTCACCGTTTTGTGTATGTCGCTTGTTTAATAAATTTACGGATTGGTTTTTGAAAATTTTCACCAAACTCTGTTTTTCTGATAAATCAAAAACTTGAAACATCCTTAATACTTAGAATCAGTTATGCAAAAGTTCCAAAATTTCCACGGAACTAGTTCCAGTTCCGGAACTGCATTTTTAATTTTCATAGTTCCAGTTTTGGAACTATTGTGGGGTGAGGAACTAGTTCCGGGCCAGTTCTAGTTCCGGAACTAGTTCTGGAACTAGTTCCAGTTCCAATAATCAGCCAGTTCCATAGTTCCATTCCGAACCAGTTCCAGATATTTGGTAGTTCCATAGTTCCGGAACTGGAACTGTAACTTTTGCATCACTGCTTAAAATCTACTCCTTCCTTTCAAAATCATAACTTTTATACTCTTTAAGTAAACACCTCATTTATTCATCAAAATTATTAAAACGTTAAAAAATGATAAAAATTAATTAAAGAAATAAAATATATTTTAAGAAGTTTACCCAAATTATAAAAGTTCAAACAACCAAAATTTTATATAAAAATTAATTTTATTTTAATTTTTAGTTAACCGGTGCAATTTATGAGGCTGCATTTGATGTACTTTTTATTTTAAATTTAGCATTGGCTTTAAATAGATTATTTGTTATGGTAAAATTATATATATTAAAGCATGTTAATGTAGCTGAATCTAAATGTGAATTATTAATGTATAAGGTAAAAAATATTTTTTTATTAAACTTTTGCAAATATTTCTTTGTTTTTATATAACTATTTCTAACTTAAAATTACACAATATTTTTAATTTAATTATTTTGGCTATAAGTATAGAACCTTTTTAAAAAAAATCGCTGTCTCTCGGCTTAGTCTTCCATAATATTTTTGTAAGTCAAAGCTTTTGCTTTAGACTAATTTATTAAGAAATTTATTTGAGAATTATTGGAAGGTTTAAAAAAATATATTTGGTCATCTACACAAGTAAAATTTCCAAAACTTGTGGATCGAAACCTTCAGACCAAATCTTTTGGATTCAAACGCGTCTTGAAGCTTCGGTCCGCAAGTTACGCTGCATCGCTGTGAATTAAAAAAAAAGAATATTTAAATAATCTCTAAAATATATTTTTTATTTTGCTTATTTTTTTATTTTTTCTTATTTTAATTTTAGTGTTTATTTGTTTTATTTGCAATAATTTTCGCTGCCATAGCAGCATTGTTTATGTCACCCTATTGTGGTCTATATATGGATGAACAATTTAATTGTTTCCGTTATGATAAAAATTTAAGTTTTTCTATGCATGTTTACCATTTTGAAGTTTATGAGTATTTAATTTTGACAATTGCTTGTTTTCTTATTTATTGTGGAATTGCTTTTTTAATTAAAATTGTAAGAATTTTGATGAGTTAACTTTTAAGGATAAAAATTAAAGATTAAACTTATAAATTCAAGCTTAGTCTTAAAAAATCAAGATTAAACTTAAAAATTATAAAATAATGTTGAAATTAAAGATTTAACTTCAAAAAAAATTGAATTTAAAAATTAAAGATTGAACTTCAAAATTCAAGCCTAAACTTAAAATTATAAAATAAAAGTTGAAATTAAAGATTGAACTTAAAACTAGACAAAAATTTGCCTTAAAATTAAATTTCAACTTAGAAGCTTGAACTTAAAAATTTGAAAATAAAAGTAAAATTAAGATTGAACTTAAAAACTTGATTTAAGCTTGAACTTTAATTTCTCTATAAATTCTCCTTTAAATTTTTAACTATTCCTCAAAATATACAGAATGCTCCAAAAATCTCCAATTACGGCAACAATGCAACTAACCAAAATAGAAAATCAATGGAAATGCGAATTCTTGTACAATCATTTGTCCAATATTGTTTATTCCTTGTTCCATTAATAGTTGGAACATTAGGTTATATTTTTTAGTTTTTTCTTAATTATTTTTTTAATATTTTTTAAAAATTTAAGGTGCACCAC
Source organism: Meloidogyne chitwoodi (assembly GCA_015183035.1). Lineage (NCBI taxonomy): Eukaryota > Metazoa > Nematoda > Chromadorea > Rhabditida > Meloidogynidae > Meloidogyne > Meloidogyne chitwoodi. The sequence continues at coordinate 483,661 of JACZZP010000004.1, read as the reverse complement.
CAAGTTGGAGTCTTATTGACTATTTTGGAATAATTACAATTTTTGAAATTTTATTTTTTGGATTAAATCCAATAATTTATTTTATCTCTTTAGCGTAATAATTTTTTTTAATTAATTAATTTAATTAATTTATTTTTTAGAAGCTTTAGAAACAAGGTAATCAACGGTCTATGTTTTTGGATAAAGCCAAAAACAGCAAGTTATGCTTTGCCTAAATCCATTCAAGTTAAACCAAGTAATATTAATGGAGGACTTTCTATACAACTTTAATTTAATTATTTTTTAATTTTAATAATTTTATAAATTTTTCTTTGAATAAAATTTATTTAATTGTATTTTTCTAAATTAAAAAAATTAAAAAAAAATTAATGTAAATCTGTTTTTAAAATAAAACTTTAATCAAAATATTTATTTAAAAATATGTTTTTGTTTAATTATTTTAGTTCAATTTAAAAACAATATTTTTTGATTTTTATTTAAAAATATAAAATTTGCAATTCTTCTATTCTTAAAATAATAAAAAAATATTTTTTTTCAAAAACAAATATCTCAATATTAAAATAAGTGTAAACAGTAAGGCATATTTATTTATTAAAAATGCAAATAATTTTAGAAAACATCATCTTTATTTAAATTTTTTTTTAGATTTATTTGGTATATAAATAGCTGAAAATTTAATTTATTTTCATTCAGAATAAAAATTAAAAAATAAAATTATATCTTCTTTTTATTTAAAATTTAGGCAATAATCTATCCTTTTTAAAAATCCTAATTTTAGTTAAAATATTTATCTAAATAATTAATAATAATAAAATTTAGAAATAATATTATATTATATTTTTTTATTCTTCTGATATTTAAAAATGCTCGCCAACGTTATTTGTATTTTAATTATTAGTGCAAGTCTAGCATCTGCATGGTACGAACAAACAACTAAAGTACCTACAACTATAATATCTAAAGAAACAACTAAAATACAAACAGAATCAACTAAAGTGCATAAAACTAAAATACCAACAATAGTTCCATCAACAGAAGAAGCAACTAGTAAACATTCTACAATTCATCCTGGAAATTCGAGTGAATCTTCACAAGAGAAAAGTTCGGAAGAATCGAAAGGTTCAAAAGAATCTAAAGAATCTAAGGAATCTAAAGAATCGAAAGAATCAAAAGAATCGAAAGGTTCAAAAGAATCGAAAGAATCGAAAGGTTCAAAAGAATCTAAAGAATCAAAAGGTTCAAAAGAATCTAAAGAATCAAAAGAATCGAAAGGTTCAAAAGAATCAAAAGAATCTAAGGAATCGAAAGAATCAAAAGAATCGAAGGAATCTAAAGAATCGAAAGAATCAAAAGAATCGAAAGGTTCAAAAGAATCAAAAGAATCGAAAGAATCGAAAGGTTCAAAAGAATCTAAAGAATCAAAAGGTTCAAAAGAATCTAAAGAATCAAAAGAATCGAAAGGTTCAAAAGAATCAAACTCATCAGAGGAAATATCAAGTACTAAACCATACTAAATTATACATATTTTTTAATTATTATATTTTTAAAATTTAGATAATTTTTGTGGACCAAATGAACAATTTGTAATTTGCCCCGGTTTCAACCCAAAATGTCATGGACGAGGACATCGTTGCTTTTGTGGTTGTTGTAGATGTAAACCAAACTTTGTTTTCCGCAGTGGTAGATGTATTAGACGTCGTCATCAATGTCCAGATAAATCAAACAAAAGTATGTATAATTTGAAAATTTATTGTTAGGATATTGGGATGTGAACCAGAATTTGGCTAAGTGTCTTTTCTTCCCAAACAAAATACAATAAAATCCAAAATAGAAAAATTTATAAAGGGCATTAGGTAATTATATTTTTGATTTTATTTAAATTTAATATATTTGTTATTTTAATTAGGTACTCATGAACCAAAAGGGACGACAAAAAAGTAAAGAAAAATTAAAAAGAATTAATTTAAGAAGAAAGTAGAATTAAATAAAATAAATTTATTAATATAGGAAATTAAAAAATATTTATCCTTTAACCAAAAATTATTTAAAATTTTATAAATTAAATGAGAATAAATAAATATTTAATAAATTAAACTGATCACATCAACGCATCGATTATTCCACATTGACCATTTTATAATGTTTCGCGTGATTGACCTTTTTTATTTGCTTTATGTTTTGTTCATTAATAATAAATAGTGACCTGCTTAAAAGTGTCTGTCCGGATTATTTGTTTCTTATCAAAGTGTGCAGTGTAGCACAGTCTCTCGCTTTGTGTCTAACAAAAATCCGGAAGAATGCAGTGAGAGCATTTACACAGAAAACTGTTTATTTTACCGCACATCGCGTCTGCCGTAGTACATAAATGCTCACTGCAAATTTTCCGGATTTTTCCGGATTTTTGTTAGACACAAAGCGAGAGAATTGCTACACACCACGCTTTGATAAGAAAAAAAAATAAGGACATAAACTTGCGCCCGGGTATTAATAATAAATAAATTGGTAGGGGACGATTCAGAGTCGGCTGTTTCAGAGTAGAAAGTTGTTATTGGCAATTTTTAATTTATGTTCGGTCCAAACAGTTCTTTTATTGGCTCCCCGAAAATGTGTCAGTGGAAAACATTTCAGTAATCAATTAAATGAGACTAATTGTTTACCAAACTGTTTGGACTCATAAAGTGAAGTAAAGCCTTTATATAATTTATACAAATTTAAAAAATAATTATAAAATTAGTATAATTAGGTTGGTAAAAATTCTTCAATTTAAAGTCTAATTTTACTAATTTAAAAAAATAATTTAAAAAGTATTAGCGGCTGTCAAAAAATCAATTTTACAAAAGAGGTTATAAATCTTTTATTATCCATACATATCACATGGCACATATAATATTAGTTGAGGAGAAAATAAATATTCGATTAAAAATAAAGGATGAGTGGCCCATTAAAAATAGAGGCAATTGCTGACCTCGAATGCTTCTTTTACTTGTTTATTTTAAATAAAAAAGCTTTAAATAAATACTACTAACGTCCAGTCCTTATTTCTTAAATTTTTATTATTTATTAAATTTTGGATTTATTAACATTTTTTATAGAAAACTTAAAAATATTTTTATGTTTCCTCATCATTATTTACGCTTTTTATTATTTTCCTTCTATTTACTAATCTTTTTAATTTGTGCAATATTAGAACAAGATTATGCTTTAGATGATAGAAAGGTTAAATATAATTATTTCCCAAAATTAAAATTTTTATCTTCATTTTTTCAAAATTTAGTCAGAATTGCTTGCAAAGTTGTTCATCTCGCGGAATTTAAGCCTCAAATTCGAATTTATCCAAAAATATGAAACTGAAGCAAATTTGTTTTCCATTATGAATTCTAACAATAATCAATCCTTTCGTATTTCTACATCCACCAAAACAAATACAGTATTATACAAATTAAATTTTGGTTCTAGTCCACATTATGAGTCCAATGAAAATTTATAAGTCCAAACGATTTTGTCAAGGAATTAGAGTCTCATTTAGTGATTATAGGAATTGATCTCGGTCACGTTTCCGGTCCTTTTTTTAGTTTTTAAAAAACGAGATGAAACTTGGATAAGAATTCCCTATTTTCTTCAAAAAAACTGAAAAAGCGACCCAGAAACATGACCGAGATCAATTCCTGTAATCACTAAAGGAGACTCCCTTGACAAATTCGTTTGGACGTATAAAGTTCGATTTGACCATAACGTGAACTAGCACCTAACTTTTATCAAAAATCATAAGAATTATAGATAATTATGGAGTTTATGGATTATGTCATTGGGAGAGTTAAAAGACTAGAAATTGGATGTCCATCACTCAAAGATTATTTTAACTTTCATCATTTACTTGTAATAATTAATGGAAATTATTTTTCAATTGCAGTAGACTGTAAAGAATTAATTACCGTAAAGGGTGATTTAAATGAGTTAATATATTTTTAATATTACAAAAGGACAAAAATTGTTGAATTTTTAAGAAAAACATAGACTTAATTTTAATTTTTAAAAATTTTCAAAACAGTCAAATGATGTACAATTTGCAAGCTAAAAAATTGGTTACTACAATAGGAGGGAAATATAGTGATGAAAATAAAATCGAAATTGGGGAAGATCAATCGCCTATAATTATTTTACGTGAGTTCACTGCTGATGTGGCTATTCCACTTGAACATTTATGTCCAAAATTGAAGATGCGTTCAGAAATGGGTATATTACCTTTTTAAACTTAAATAAACACGAAATTGAACTAATAAATGTGATTCTGGCATAAGATCTATGTCTATAACTAAAATTTGGGATCAACCCTGAATATCGAAACCCTGATTATCTAATTAGCCAATTGGTCAAACTGCCAAAACGGTCAAGAAATAAAACATTCCCTTTAGAGCCAAGTTTTCACGGGACTTATTTGTAAGAGATTTGACCGAATTGGCAATTGGACCAATTGGCTAATTAGATAATCCGTGTTGATCCCAAAATGTAAGGTGATATGTCTACAGAGATTGAACATTTCTTTGATAATAAGGAAAAGCAAAAAGTTCCAGAATTTACTCTCCGACTCTCCCATCTTGAAGAAAGAGTTAATAGATTAGAAAAATATCAAAGAGGCTGTCCAGTTTCCGATAATAAGGGAAGAACAACATTTATAGCCTCTGGCTCACGTACTCAAAATCACTCAGAGTGCAATGAATGCCAATGCGATTATGATGGAAATTTGCATTGCAAACCAATAGGATGCCCGTTATTGAATTGTAAACATCCAATGAAATTAGTCTCTGGACAATGCTGCCCTATTTGTGGAAAACGAGTGAGTAAAGTGTAAAATAGAAAATTTGTTTAAATATATTTTTAGTGTTTATTCAATGGACGATTTTATGACAGTGGAGAACATTTTTCGCCTAAACCTTGCACACATTGTTTTTGCTTAGATGGTAGAGTTGAGTGCTCTTTTAAGTTAGTTTTAAATAAAATATATTTTTTCTAAAAAAGATCAATCAAAATTATTTTTAACAATTTATAGATTTCCCTCGCATTGCTCTAAAGTGAATTGTCCTGATCAAGAAACACCAACTGGTGAATGTTGTCCAAAATGTGTCAACATTGATCACTGCAATGTTACATCTTGCTCTCCAAATGCAATCTGTAAATCTGGGAAATATTCTGCTACTTGTCAATGCAAAGAGGTCCCAAAATTCAATTTTTATTTAAATACATATTTTAAATAAATTTTTAGGGATTTTTTGGTGACGGACATGAATGTTACGGTGAGGAAGAACTTTGATATAATTTATTATTAATACACTACTATTTATTAATATTCAATTAATTTAGATATTGATGAATGTTTATCGAATTACGATGCAAATAAACAGGTTTTGATATTTTTTAGTCATATACATATCGGAGATGGGGGCAAGTTTCTGATTTTTCAGGTTTTTAGGTCATTTCTATTTCAGATTTCGGTTTTTATTTTTTTTTACATTTTGTTTCGGATTTCGTATTTTATTTTCCAATTTTGCCCATCACTGGTACATATGTAATTTAAAAAAAATAAAAATTTATTTAAACAATTTACAGCAAAGTAGCGTATGTGGACCAGGCACTATTTGCATTAATTTACCTGGATCGTTCATTTGTAAATGTTTACCAGGATTCAGTAAAATATTAGATGGTAAAACTGATAATGAAACTAAAAGATGTTTTGATACAATTTTAAATTAAAATTTGTTTTTTTAATAAAAATAAATTTAACTAATTAATTAGGGAACTCAAATAAATTAAAGGGAGTTGATTAATTTAATTTAATGTCATTGTATAAAAAATTAAATTTTTGGTAAATTTGAGGGTAAAACTTTTATTGTTGTATGTCCATTTTGTATCATTTTTGAACTTTGAGTCATTGTTCCAATAATTTTTTTGTGAATTTTTTCAGGAAGAAAGGTTTGAATTAATTTTATTCTAAATGTTTGACTTGCCCAAATTAAAAGCCAACTAGGCATTACAACAATTCCTAAATCCATAATAATTGAATAAATACTGCCAAGAACTGATTGAATTGAATATAAGTTCCAAAGGTTTGCAATATATATACAAATCTTAAATAATTTGTTTATTATTTTTTGGTGACTTTTTGCTCAATAAAAGGTCAGATTTTTTATTGTCAAAATCCGGGTTTTTGAGTTTCTCCGGAATAATTAGGAGCTGATTTAATTATGAAAAATTCGGTCAGTAGCCTATTTCAATTCTCACCAGATTCTGAGCAATAGGATCTGTCAACGGAAAAGAATCTGGAGACAATTGAAAAAGGTCCAAGATCCGGTTTGGATTACACGCAATAAAATCGAGATAAAAATCCGCAGATAAGGGCATTATAGCGTATATTAGATATCTTCTTATTTTTAAAAAATCTGCATTATCCAATTTATCAGTATCCATGCAAATCCCTAATTCGTATGAACATAAATTTAAACAAAAAATTAAAAAAAAATTACCACAATAATTGCTATCAACATTTGGCCAGAAGAAGTAAACAATGCAAAAAACCACAATTTTCTTTCAATTTGATCTTTTTTATTTCCTTCATTTAAATTTTTAACTAATACTCCAACTTGTTTTTTTAATCTTTGCTTATATGCAAAAACTATCATTAAATTAATTAAAATAAAAATACAAAGGAAGAAAATTGATTCAATTGTGCTTAATTTGATATAGTAATTAAGCTTTCCTTCCTATAAATGTAAAAATAAATATTCATTAAGCTTCCGGAAAATTCTTCAGTAATGAAAGTAAAACACATTTCCGTAAAATTCTTTAGTAAATGAAAAGTAAAACACATTTCCGGAAAATGCTTCAGTAATGAGCAGTAAACCTCATTTCCGGAAAATACTTCAAAAGGAGAAGTAAAACTAGGAAAATTACTAAAAATCACAAGAAAAACAAAAATTACACGAAAAACACAAAAAATGTTTTGTATCTATTGTATTTGTGTTTATATTTATTTTTGTGTTTAAATGTTTTTTTTCGTGTAATTGGGTCTTTTCTTGCGATTTTATGTTTCTTTACTGAAGCATTTTAAATGATCTATTTTCCGGAGGCAATACAATAAAGTTTAGTTATTTACCCTTTCTATTATTTTCATTTTTTCAGTGATTTTTTTTACAATTTCTTTACTCAAGCATTTTACGAACATAAAAAAAAATATTATTAAAAATCTTACATTTTCCCTTTCAGTAATGTCAATAGAAATTATACTTTCATTTTTTTCATCTCTTTGTACTAAATAAATACAATTGATATTAAGCATACCAATAGCATTTAAAGGTAAGATAAAGATAAGAAAACAGGCAAATAAATTAATTTTTTTCCAAATCTTAAATAAACAATTTATTTATTAAATTTTTTGAATTTTAGGACAGAACATGATTCCATACCGATAATTCCCGAATTTTCATAAAAATTTTATAATTATTTTTCTTACTGTTTGATGCTTTGTTGGCAGAGCAATAGCTGTAAATCTGTTGAGCATTATACAAATTGATGCTAAATTGTCTCCAAGAAGGGAATAATGTGTAAAAAATATAAATGTTGAAAATGTCCATTCAGGATAAGGATTAGCCAAAAACCAATTTGGGAATAAATTTGGAATTCTATAACCGTAATATGAGTCCAAAATGTAGAGAAAACCCTAAAATATTCCTTTGAATAAATATAAATAATTTAATTAGGTAATATTAACATTTTGAGCGGTCAACCCGGGGATCACTTAAAATCTTTGGCAAACGTAATTATTCATACCCTCGTTTTTCATAAAATTTTCATTTTTTATCTATTTTATAGTACTACTCTTAAATTTCTCAAAATTTCAAAATATAATCAAAAATTATTACGTTAAATGCACGCATACAGAAGAGAGCATAAAAAGAATTATGTAAGGATTTATGACGAATAATTGTTAAAACTTCAGCAATATAAAGCAAAATAGAAGGTAAACTCAAACAAATTGAAAAATAAAGAAGATAATTTTTTAGAAAAAGCATTTAAAAAATATTAATTATTATTATAAATCTAAAAATAAAATAAAATTGTTATTTTGAACATTTGAAGTCTATTTATTAATTAAAAACTGCCAAAGGGTTCGAACCTAGGTCAATCGTTGACTAAAGTCAATAGTGTTAACCAACACACCACAGCTGCAATATTTAGTTCACTCCATTAATTGAATTTATTATCGGTTAGAATATTTATAAAATATTTTTTAATTTTTATTTAAAAATTAAAAAAAAAATAAATTTAGAAAATTTTCAAAACTAGCATTTATGTTTAAATATTATATTGCATAGTTAGACAAAAATATAAAATTTATATAAATTGCTAAATTTAGTTTTTAAATTTAATTTTTTAAACGTGGAAATTAAATTATTTTTAAAAAATAAAAAGTCGTAAGAGGAAGAAAAATAAAAATTATTATTTATAATTAAATTTAAAAATATTATTAAAAATTTGTAAAATAAATAATTAAATTCAAAATTAAATAAAGAATATTTTAGCCTTAATTTTATTGAATTAGTTATATTATTTGGTAAATTTATTTTTTTTAAATTATACGAAAAATAAATTTATTTTATGCTAATTTAATTAAAGAAATATTTTTAAAATTCTTTTAAATAATTTTTGTTTCGTTTTTCAATTACATTTAAATTTATATTTTATTTATGTTTATTAATCTAAAAAAATTTTTATTATTTGTTTTTATTTTTTTCAAAAAAAAATTATTTAAAAAGATTTTATTTATCTTTTTGTTTTAAATATTAAAAATATTTAAGCAAAAAATAAAATAATTTTAAAATAATTTGAAAAGAAATAAAGTCACGAAATAAATACAAAATTTAATAAATATTAATAAAATATATATATTACTCACTAAGAAACGTTTTTAGAGTCTATTAATTTAAATTTTTGGTGTTGATAGCTAACTAATTTTATTGAGCAAAAAAGCTTGTTTATTACATCTGTCATTGTTAAATATCTCCGAGAATACTAACAGTTTAAAAACAGCACCTTTTGTTTAACGTAGATAGTAATATTAGTGATGAAATGACTTTGGTCACTAGGCCTTTTAAACAATTTAAGGTTGTATTTCGCCATGAAACGAACTTAAAAAAGAAACGAAACGTTTTGTCCTTATTTGACGAGGAATAGCAACTACTAGACAATATAGACGGAATAGCTTTCCTACAGTTAAAAATAAATTGAACAAATACCTTATCAAAATTTAATTAAATCTAAAATCAATAATAATTTATTTAAATATTTAATTAAAAATAGAATATTCCAATTAAATAATTAGATCATCACTTTTTTAAAATAAATTTTTTTTTGGGTCATATAAAGAAAAATTGGAACATTTAAATAAATAGAAAAAAATATATAAAATTACCGGAAACTAAAAAAAAAAGATTGTGAACAGCAATTTTATTTTTTATTGTTAAAAAATAATATTTCTATTTTCGTTTAAATAAAATTTTTGAATAAAAACATTTTTTTCAAAAAATTAAAAAAATGTATGCTACAAAAATTAGAGAAGAAATAACTAAAAGTAATGAAGATTTAGTAAATTTTGAAGAAGATAATATTTATTTAATTAATCAAAAAAGACAATCACTCCCAGCAATTTTTCCTAAAAAATTTTATATACGGCCATGTTGCCAGCCAAGAAAGGTAAAAAAAATATTAATTTTATTTACTAATTATATCATGGCTAAAGTAGTTTGGTGGGAAACTTTTCTGGTTTAAGGCCACACCCCATATATTCGCAAAAAAATATTTTCAATACGCTATAGTCCATGTATTATTTCCCCTTATATTCTCTATCCCCGTTTCAGCGGCGGTAAATCTTAATATATTCAAGTTTGTACTGCGAAGACCAACCGGCCATTGACTTGTCAAAAAAAGTGGGCCACAGCGTTTCCAATTTTTTCAAGTCATTTTTTGTTTTCCTAAGATCGATGAAAAGGATTTTGATAAGCTATATGCTAGATAACCCATATCCTCAAATTTTAAATTATCATACATTATGTATCAATAAAAATAATTAAAAGAAAAGTATGTATTATTTCAATTAGATAATTCATAAAAATGATATAGTATTTTTTTCTTGCTGTTGTACTAAGTGCGAGGTTCGTATTTTTGTGAGCTTAGGTTTTCCTAAGCTATAAAGTTTTATTTAAGAAGAGAAAATGAAATTTGTAAAAGTTGAGGTAAATTCTGTATATTGTAAATAATTGTTTGGACTTTGGGTCATAGTTGAACTGTATCTAAAAATGTCGCAAAAATCAAAGTTTTATTCTTCAATAGATCTTCCCCTATTTTCCTTTTTAGATGTTTTAAAAATTGAGAATGTTAGATGTTTTGAGAATTAGTTTTTTGATATTTAATTCAGTACTAGAGAAACGAAAAAGAAAAGAGAGAATGTGTATGACTGTTAGAGTTTTTTAATATTGCAGCTATAAAATTATTTGCCTTTTACTTCTCGCATGAAATTTATTTGTTTTATTAGCTTATGTTCTCAGCTTTTGTTTAATTCTTTGGTATTTACCCAAAGATTTTAGGTAATAAATTTTCCTGCACTTTAATGAGTGGCGCTTGGGTTAAATTTTGGAAATGCTTTGCATCAATGGCAAGGCTAAAAAATTAGTTGGAATTTTGCAAAGTCTATTTGATAATGCATTTAATATGTTGCGTCGTGGATTGTCCCGACCTGATTCAAGAAATCGGGAATTACCGATAATTTTTATTTCGGGGTTCCCGGGAATCTGAAATTTTTTTGACGGCACGATTCCGGGTGTGTATCTTCTGTGCCGAAACGTATGAAAAGAGAATCTCTCAGTTATATTAGTGTTCATATCAGTGCTGTCCTTATGTTTATTAATCATTTAAACCTTTAAGATAACAAATAAATTAAAAAAAATTTTTTTAATTAACAGATACCCCCTGTTCATTTGGAACGTTTTAATATTAAATTAGAAGAGAAAGATGCTTGTTTTGCCCCAGGCGATATAATAGCTGGTTATGTTCAAATAATAGCCTCAACATTATTTAGTGAAACTACAAATACAATTATTAATTTTAAAAAATGTTCACATTCTTCAAATGAAAATGATGATGCTATTCATATAAACAAGTTAAAAATGAACGTTTTGGGAGAAGCTAGAATAAAAGAAGAAAATAAATTATTGGTAAGGATAAATGTGAATTTGTATAATTCGTGTCCAAACATTTCGTCGAACAAAATTGCACGACATTTCGTTCCAACGGCAAAAAATCGTGGGCTAGGATAAACAAAATGTATTTTTTTGCCGTAGAGGCGAAATGTCGTGCCATTTTGTTCGACGAAATGTACACTCTCATATGTAAATAGTCAAAAATATATTTAAAAATCCCTTAAAGTTTAAAGAATCATTCTTGCGAATGGAAGCTGATCTTCTTGTTGATAAAGGAAATACCTTAACAGAAGTCAGAGCGGGTGAGGTTAAAACAATCAAATTTGAGGTAAAAAATTAAAAAATAAAAATTAAAAATATATAAATTTAATTTAAGATAAGATTACCACAAAAAGGACTGTTCACCAGTATAGAGAGTAAAAGTGTTTCCGTTTTATACACTGTACAGCTCGAATTACTTTACAAAAATAATAGTAAGTAATTAAAAATTGGAACTTGTTAAATTTGTTAAACACCCCATTTATTCGCAAGAAAATATTTTTCATTATTGATGTAAAATATTTCTTGCGAATAAATGGGGTGTTCAACTAAATAGAAAAGTTCTAAAAATAATCGATCCTGTCAATATTTTTTTATTCCATGGCTATATAAAAGTCGCTTGGAATCTGCCAAAGAAAAAAAATAGTGAAGAATTTTCTGTCGGCGTCTTATCGACTTTTTTGGATGTTTTTAGACTGTAACTTTTTTTCTTTTTTTTTCCAAAAATTCTGATTTTAGGCATTTTGTCTAAAATTTTCAGTCTTATCCAACTATACAGTTAACACCTAAAATTACTCAATAATTTATTTATTAAAAATTCTGACGTTTAGATGGCCCTCTTTTACAAATTATTTGACCCAACCCCTAATTTTTCTGAGCGACTTTTTCTAGCTACTGTATTAACTAATTATTAACATTTAATGAAATAGGCAATCTTCAACAATCTGGGCGCCACCCCAAATAATCGCACCGGGATAGTAAAAACGTGTTTTTAGGGGTTTTTAAGGTCGCTGATCACGAATCTGATATCAGTTTTTTCTTATCACTAATCCTTATCATTTTATCACTAATTTTAAAAATCACAGATTTTATCATGGATATTTTCCAAACTACTCAGTTTATTAATAAAAAAGAATCTACTATTCAATATTTACAACAACGTAACATTTTACGGTCTGTACCCTCACTATGCCCATCATGTAATCAGCAAATAAGCGAAAATCGTGATAAAATCTGTGATTTTAAAAATTAGTGATAAGAAAAAACTGATATCAGATTCGTGATCAGCGACCTTAAAAACCCCTAAAAACACGTTTTTACTATCCCGGTGCGATTATTTGGGGTGGCGCCCAGATTGTTGAAGATTGCCATGAAATATTTAAGAAAGTGAAGAAGAACTTAAAGCAAAAACAATAAGTGGCTTTACACTAGTTGACTGCTTCGATTTAGCCAGAATGCCAAGATTTTATTTTCAGCCATATTTTCAAAATGTTATTAAAAAATTTGGTTTATTTTCGTGTACTGGAGGACAGATTCGCTTAAATTTTTCAATTAATAGAGTTGCATTTGTTGGAGGAGAAAATATTATTATTGAAGGTATAGAATTTTTTTACCATTTTTAGAGTCAAAATCTACTTAATAAGTAAAAATATATTTTTAAATGTTTATATAGAAAAAAAAGTTTCCTATTGGTTGTTTTTTTAAAGTCCTCTTATGATTATTTTTGCGAGGGTGTTTATTCTTAACTCCCTAAAATAGAATTTTTTGCTTCTAGTTGAAGGTTTTTTCAAAATTCCTAGCTCTACTAATTTGTAAGATAATGCTTTGAGAGACAAACTTGACTCTTTGTGTCTGAGAGTGTGAGAAGTAATATTTAATACCGTATTCTATTATAGTCCCACAGATACTCCCACTTATAGAGGTGGTTGAAAAATATAACCCAATGGGAACATAATAGAATAAATAAGTTAAATGAAGAAAGTAGGAATAAGTTGCTAAGTACAAAATTTTAAAAATACATTTAAAAAAATTTTTAAAAGGTAAAATAGACAATAAAACAGACCGTCGTGTTGATAAAGTCTCTGCTCGTTTACAACAATCAGTTGCAATAAATGGTCACAAAGCTAATTTAAATACTGATAAAATTGATGTAAATTATATTCACGAAGACAATATTGCACTTTTTGTTGACCCTGACGCAACGTTTGATTTTATTATTTTTGTGAAATCTTTTGACTTTTAGGCTTAAATTTGTCCGTTATTTTGCTTTACCCCCTCTACCACCAAGGTATTTTTTTAATTGTGAAAAATAAAATCTAATTATATACAAATGATGGTTCCTTTGAAAGAGCTCTTCATGATGAGTCGAATGAAACCAAAATCAATAAGATTAGACAAATTTGAACAAAGATATGCTTATTTAAACTATCCCACTTACTCCGACTTTCTCCACGGAAAATATCGCCTTTGCCGATTCTGAGAGATCAAAACATTCTCCAATCCTGCTGATTTTGTTATCATTTGACTTAGCGTGAAAAGCTCTTTCGAATGAGCAATTAAATTTATAAAAATGTAAAAATAAATTTAAAAATTTTTTAGTACCTTTGCATTAGATGGTTCTGACCCAGAAACGTGTTATACAGCTGCTACAACTAATGAAGGAAATATTTTTTTAACAAATCGTAAAATAAGCATTGAATTTATTAATAAATGTAAAAGGCGTAATTCAGCACAGCAACCAATAACAAATGAAAAAAGTACTGAAAATAAAAATTGGTTAATAAATATTAGCTATCAACTTTGTGTTAACGTTATAACAGATGGTTAGAGTAAATCAACAATTCCTACCGTAGCCCACCCTACCAATGTTTTAAAAATATTGAAGTTGTTTCAAAGGTATGCTACAGTTTCTGATTTTGAAGCAAAAAATCGAAAACAAGCAAGCAGAAAACTGAAGCACTTTTTCTGTTTTCGACAGAAAACTGAAGCATGCTACATTTTCCAATTTTTGAAGCATTTTTCAGTTTCAGATTTTGAAGCAAAAAACTGAAGCATGCTTCAGAAGGAATGCTTAAGTTTCCAATTTTTAAGCAAAAATTTGAAGCAAAACTGTAGCAAAGCTTCAATTTTAGGTAGGATGGGCTTCGGTAGGTTTTGGCCACTTAACTTTTTGATAAATTTATATCTAAAATTAAGGAGTTGATGCAATGGAAATAAATATCCCATTAATTATCGGCAGTCTCCCTCAAAGAAAATTGCGATTTCTTGATGAACTATCTCCAATTATTAATAACAAACAGCAAAATACTTTCACAAAAGCAGCATTTGAAGCAGCCTTTTTTTCTTCCAGCGAACAAAGCAAAGAAGATTTTGTAAAAGAAAAAACTTCAATTGTTTTATTTATGCCAAACAGAAAAGAGGTTTTTCAAATAAAATTTTAAAAAAAACTGTCTTTGGTTTTAATTTAATTAATTTTTAGGTCACATTAAAATTAAACCAACAATTTTTTGACGATAATGTAACAAAACTTTTTTGTCAATTTAATGAGGTTAATTAAAATGCTTAAAATTTAAATTAATTTTTATTAGATTAATTTTACTAATAAATATCCATTTTTTGTCAATTTACCATCATCTAGTAAACAAAGTAGAAAAGCTTCAATAATAGCTACTACAATTAGAAATGAAAATTTAATAAAAGAAAGACAAAGTCCAATAGGAGAAGAAAATGAAGAATTAAAGTTTAACGAAAATAAAGAAATTAAATTAATATCAAATTTAAATGAAGAAGAAGATGACAAAATAATTAAAGAAAAGATTAATTAAACTTGAATTTTTTGTTATGTGATACTAAAAGTTATTAAAAAATTAGTTTTATTTTATAAAGGAATTTTTTTGAAATAAAAAAAAGTAAATTTGGTTTAGTTGTGCCGGAACCGGAACTGGCCCGGAACTAGTTCCCCACAATATTTTCCTGAACTGGAACTATGAAAATTAAAAATGCAGTTCCGGAACTGGAACTGCAAAAATTCAAAAACAAGTTCTGGAACTGGAACTAGTTCCGTGGAAATTTTTGAACTTGCCGATCACTGATCACATCCATTTCAACGCAATTAACTCTAACAGCGATTTAAGTTCCTAATAATAATTTAATTAAAGGTCGTTCAAGTTCTTCTAATTAAATATTAATTTAAATAAAATTAATTTTTAAAAATTAATTTTATTAATTTTACAACTCAGAATGCCCTTTTGACAACTCAATAATTTTTTTTGGTAAATATTTATAAGAAAAAGGACATTTTTAATTTTGAAATTATAGTCAGACACTTTCGAAATAAATAAATTTATTCACTCACTTAAGTGCGCGTCTAATTTTCTCTCTACCTTTTAAAATCAATGCCCAAGTGAAATTACACATTTATTTAATTTTTTATTCGAAATTATCCATTAAATTCACTCAAAAGTAAATATTTTTAATAATTTTAATTTAATTTTTTTTATTTATTAGAGTAAAACCATAAGCTAAAAATAAAGACTAGTCTAGAATATACGTCCAAATGTATTGTCTTAAATATTCAATTTTAATATATTTTATCATTGAAAGGCATATCTTCATTGGACGCATGTCCTAGAGGCAGTGCTTGGAATTTTAGATTTTGTTCATATCATACTTCATACTGGCCATTTTAGACCTCATAAATCATACTTAGACATTTACTTTTTTAGACCACATAAATCAACCCGAAATAAGAGTATAAAATAAATTTGGTATGACCTTCCAATCACTGCCTAGATGTTAAACAATGAAGCAGTAAACCTATTTTTTAGTTAAAAATGTATTCTTTTATACATTTATTATTGTTTTTCTTTTATTTTATTGAAATTAACGCTACAAAACCTGATCATTTAAAAATAGAAGAAAAACAACGAGAGGAATTAAAAATTGAATATTCAGAAGAAAATATAATGGTTTTAGCAATGTATAATAAATATTTACAAGAACCAAAAAATGATGAAATATACAAAGAACTTTGCCTTTTATCTTATTATTCCAACTGTAAAACATTTATTGTCAACGCTATTTTCAAAAATTTATTAAGTGCGGAGAGTAAGGAAAAGGAAAATGAAAAAGATTACAATTCAGAATTTTCAAATGAATTTAATAAATATGTTAAAAATTCTATAGAATTGTATGACGAATTATCAAAAAATTTAAAAAAATTTTCTTTTGAAAAAAAGTTTTGTAAACTTTATAGTTTTGTTTATTCATTTTTGACAAACAAGACTCTTTTGGAAAGTCAATCGTGGAAAGACATAATTAAAAAATATAAAAATTTACCTAGCTATGTAAGAATTTTGTTTTTCTTTTTTTGTTTGTAATTTAATGGTGAAGAGAAACTTGAGGAACGAAACTTTGGGACTAATACTTTAAAAGGGGTACTTTCTTGTTTAACCCCATCTCTTTTCTCCTTTATTTGCAAAGGGTCATTGGAGAGGAAATAATTAGAGCATGGTCAGACTGATATTTGGTTTTTTTGTTAAAAACTAAATATCGAAAAACAATAGAATCTAAATTTATTTAAGGAAGATGATATTTTCGACACTGAAATTAAATGTGAAACAAAAATCGAAATTGAAGAAACAATAAAAAAATGTTTTTCTTCTCGTTCTTTTATGAAACAACTGAATCATTCACATTTATATTTTATTAATATTATGTTCTCAAATAATGTCAAATTAATTTTAACAATTCAAAAATTAAATGCGTTAAAGAAATTAATTGGCCCTTTGCTTCTTAATGAATTTGTGATTGAAAAAGATTTGTTTCACTGTTTGTTTTGTTAAATAAAAGTTTAAAGGAGAAACCCTAACTAATTAGAAGCTTTACTTTAGTTTTTACTTAAAATCTGAACTTGAAGCTTTGCTTCATTTTTTGCATAAAATTGGAAAGCATTTATTAAATATTTGCTTAAAAATGTTACATTTTCCTTTTTTTTATTTGTTTCTTAAAAATCTGAAAATGAAGCATTGCTTCTATAGTTTGGAATAGGTCATCTCCATTAAAAACAAATTTTAAATTATAAATATAAATTTTTAAAAAATATTAAATTTTAGTAGAAATGGAACAATCATTGGATCCCTCAGTTCGTTGGAAATTATATGAAAAAATTTTTATGTTAAATATTGAAGAAGAAAAAATGCATAATTTATCAGAAGAATATTTTAGTATTGAAGAAAAACAATTAAATATTTCAATTTTATTTAAAAAAATTACTGTATTTGAAGGAATAATATTTGGATATTTAGATAATTCAGAAGACAATAAAAAGTTGTTAGATGTTTTTAAATTAATAAAATCTAAATCTTATTATTTCTTTAAACAAAATGAATTAGATTACTCAATTTATATGCTTTATTCTCTTTTTAAATTTATAAATGAAGAAATTAATAATTTTATAAAATTTTCTAACAATAAGGAAGGAAAACCTTTGGAAATTGCTGATAAAATTAATAAAGAAATAACGAATGTTTACAACTATTTTGAAGAATTTGATTCTCCAATTGATGATGAACTTAATTTAAAAATAAGAGAAATAATGGCAAAAAGTCATTTAAATTATTTAGACCAAATTTTTAAAAATGATCAAAATAAAGTCAATATGTTCAAAAATAAACGAGGAACAACATTTTTATTAATCTCTTTCCTTGACGGATGTAATGATAAAAGAAAAGAATTTATTGAAAAGTACAACTTGTTCAGTGACGATGGTTTACATTTTTATTTAATTAAAAATAATTAATATTTATTTGACTTTCTTGAGTAAATCACTTCCCCAGTTTTTATAATCTACCTTATGACAAGCGTCCCATCAGCTTATATGCGTCCCATTAATAAAAATTAGACAAAACAACCCTTCTCTGAAGTTTTATTTGGTAGATCTGTATATTGAGGCCCTTCTATCTATTAAAACACACACCACTCTATCAGAACCTTCTCAAGCTCCTCTTCCTTTATTAGAATCCCTTCTCTCTATTAGAATCCCTTCTCTCTATTAGAACATTCTCTCTATTATACAGACTCAAATATTGTTTTTGGGACGCATATACTTTGATGGGACACATATACATTGATAGGACCAGTGCTTGGGAGGTCATACCAAAATCATACACATATCTCATACTCATACATCGGTATGATGTATGAGCAAAATCGAAAAGTCCAAGCACTGGATAGGACGGATAGGACTCATGTACTAAGGTAAAGCAATTAATTTAATTATTTTAGTATTTCTTAACAATGACCAAATATCCAAAAATTATGAAAATGGATTTATATCGAATATACCTGTTGTATATTTATCAAATGTTCTTATGGCACATTTTACTGTTTGGTTTAGAACTGTCTATTACACAATTAATTCAGTAAATATTAAAGAATCATGGAAAAGTTTGAAGAAAAAAAATTTGTTTATTAATGTATGGAAATTAAAAAAAAATGTTTTACATTTAATGTATGAATCAATATATTTAGTAAATGTAGATGAAATTGAAAATGAATTTATTAATATATTGGGAATGATGGAAGCGTTAGGCGATTGGATTGAAGAAAAAATGGGCGAGGATGATGTAAATAATTTTTTTCAGAAAATTTATTAATATTTTAATACGATACACTTAACGATATATGATAAGTTCAAAATACGATACTATTTAAAATAAGAAAAAATAAGATAAATATAAGATATACATCCCTGATATTTATATTTAGATTATTCAAAATGAAGAGGATAATAAAATAGACGAAGTTGAAAAGCTTTGCGATGAATGGAATAGCATTGTAAATAAACAATATAGCAAAGAACATGTTTCAAATGAATTTATGAAATGGATTAAAAATGAAAATTATAATATAATTATGAAATTATTAAATGACACTAGGAGTCTTTTGCTTATAAATTTGGTTACAAGTTTAGGTTGGATTTATTTATATATTATACCTCAAAATAACACATGCAGTTACCTTTTCGGTAGCAAACTAACATTTTACCATTATCTTCATGAATCTAAAATACCGTAAATACTCTAAAAATACCAATAAATTTCTAATGGATAAATGTGTGTAATTATAAAATAAATCGAAGGAGTAAAATTATTTTTATATAAAAATTGGGTAAATTCCTAGTTGGCTATCCACCTGTACGCAAAAGACCTTTGCAGTTTGCAATCGCTCTTTGCATTTTTCGCGTTAGGAAACACGCTTATTTTTCCTTTTCCCTTATAGTATCCTTTTGGCACATAAAGAGAAAAAATGAAAATAAAAATAATTAATAATAAAGTGATTTAAATAATCAAAATAGTCTTCAATAATCGGAAACCTTGTATATATTCAATAATTAAAATCGGATTTTTTCCTTGATTCAATATCGAGAGTTTGATCGTCGAAAAATAGAATCAAGATTTTTTTCGAGGATTTATTAGTTGGGCAAGTAAAGGACATATTGGAAGTTTAATGAAAATGTTTAAAAAATTCTATTATGTACATATTTATACTTATAAAACGAAGCCATGTCCCAAATTTATAATCTTTGATCATTTATAAAATATTTTCACTTTATTTTTATTTTCATTTTTTCTCTTTATGTGCCAAAAGGATACTATAAGGGAAAAGGAAAAATAAGCGTGCAATTTTCCTCACGCCAAAAATGCAAAGAGCGATTGCAAACTGCAAAGGTCTTTTGCGTACAGGTGGATAGCCAACTAGGAATTTACCTAAAAATTGTTTTTAGTGTTTGACAAGATTAATATTACCTAATGGGTTTTCAAAAAAAATGACGTATGTGACACTGAGGGATCTAAAACTAAAGATTCTCTTTAACTTGTAGTTTACAAACTCTCATTTATGTATTCGCAAAAAATATCTATTTTAAGGCACATTTTGTGTGCAAAACATTTTCTTGCGAATAAATGGGGTGTATTAAACAAATTACACAAGTTAGGAGAGAATTTTAAGTGATAGATACTATTAATTTTGAATTGGTACTTTCCTGTTATCTCCCCCCATTCCTTTTGCAACTCAAAATGGTCAATGGACATAATGGTCAAAAAGCCATCAATAAGGATTAAATTAATATTTATATACATAAATAAATACATATTTTAGAAAGATGTATAAGGTTTTTAACTTTATTTTTTAGTTATTTTTTATTTAATTATAATGAATTTTAATACACTTCCACAAACTGAGGAAGCTGCAATACAGTTTTTACGAAGCGAAAGATGAAAGCTTTTTTGAATGGATTCTTAAAAAGATTTCTGACATTTGGCCTCCGAAATAATGTTTTATTTTTCTTTCATTTTTCATAAATACTTACGAGTTAATTTAATCCTTATTGATGGCTTTTTGACCATTATGTCCATTGACCATTTTGAGTTGAAAAAGGAATGGGGGGAGATAACAGGAAAGTACCTTTGAATTTAATTAAAAAAAGAGAACAAAACTAAAATACCCTTTTAATAGGTTTATATTGTTTTACATATGCTAAAAAATATAATTTTAAGATAATGAAACTAATTTAGAAAGATTACGATATTGGCTTATTAGAGCATTTGTTGAAGAAAATAAAATTGATAATATAATTAATGTATTGAAAAAGTATTTAATCAAGAAAGAAGTTAAAATTACAACTAACAATAAACAAGAAAAGAAAAAAAATAAAAAAGAGAAAGAGGAAATGAAAAGAAAGGAACTTGAAAAAGAAAGAGAAGAGGAGAAAAAGAAAAGAGAAGAAGTAAGAAAAAATAAAGAAGAGAAAAAAACAAAAAATGAAAATGATAGGAAAAAAAGGAAAGAAGAAAAAATTAAAAGAGAAAGGGAAGAAAAGGAAAATAAATTATCTGAGAAAATGAAAGAAGAAGAAAACTTGATAGTTAGAGGGTATGAGGTAATTATTGGGTTTTTATACTTTGAATTTATAAAATTATGAAAATTTTAAAGAAAAGAATTTTTAAATATTTAATACACTTTTGACATCAAAAAATTTGTAAAAATTTTTTGTAAATATTAAATAAAAAATCTTTTATTGAAAAAGTCACATAATTATGGGATGGCCGTTTGGGACAATCAGAATAAACCACTAAAATTAGAGTAAATTGCCAAAATATAATTTTTAAAAATTTATTAATTTAATAAGGTACTTCAAAAAGATAGAAATCAATTAACAAAAGAAAAATCAACAGATGAAGATAAATTATTAAAAATTAAAGAAAATATAAAAATTGAGTATTTTATTGAAGATAAAAATCTTTTTGATAGTTTTAATCAATTTATAAAAGGAAAAACAAAAATTGGAATTAATTTGTTAAGCATAGCAATATATTCTAATGAAATTGAGAAGAGAATTAAATTTTTTGAAAATTTAAAAGAAAAACATTTTTTGGTATTTTGTATATATTTTAACACTTCAAAAAATGGAAAAGAAATATTTTCTGAATTAAAAGATAAATTGGAAAAAATTAAAGAAAAATCTTTATTAGAAATTGAAGAAAATAAAGTCAAAAAGATTGAATTAAAATTATTTAATTTATTAATTTTATTATTAACTAAAACTGAAAAGAATAATTTTAAAGAAATTTCTGATGAAGAAATTAATTTAAAAATAACGGAAAAACTTAATTTATTAAAAATTTCAAGTTATTTTTTAAATCAAAATTTGAATGGAAAATTAAATAATAAACAAAGACAATTTGTTCAAGAATTGCTTAATTTAAAAGAAAAAAATCGAATAAATGAATGGACTGAGAAAATAGAAAAAAGAGTTGAAAACTTGAAGAAAATGACTGAACAAATTGAAATTGGTTAGTTCTTCAAATTATTTACTATAAAAAGACAGTTTTAGCTTAGGCAAAACTAAGCTCACAAAAATACTTCACTATTATGAATGTTAATGTCTACAAATGAAATTAAAATAAACATATATATATTTAGCTAATTGAAATAATACATACTTTTTATTTAACTGTATAGCAAAATAACTGAATAGTATAAAAAGTCATCTAATAAGTTATACGAGAATACACTGTTCTAATAAACTTACAATCTAATCTACATTATCCTATTTTTATGAAGAAATTTTTACTTTATTTTCGTCTGCTTAATCCATTAGAATCATAATTAAGATTATTATATTTTTATTTTTTTCTCCCTAATTTATATGAAACTGAATTAAAAAAAGAATAAATTAAGGCATATAAACTCATATAAATATTTACTTAAAAAATAATTTTTTTAATTTTTTAGATAAAGCAGAAAATGAAAATTATTTAAATCCAGAAGGATTTCAATCTTTATCTTTTAAAGAAAATATAATACAAAAATTAAATGAAATTGAACCTTTAGATATTTCCTTAATAAATATTAATAAAATTAAAAATAAAAATTTAACAGAAATTTTAGAAGATAAATCAAATATTAATTCATTAATTAACCAATTATTTTCAAAAAAAGAACAAATAAAAAATGCAAAAGAATTATTTAAATTAATTTTTGATAAATGGATTAATTTAACAAAAAATAATAATTTTGGATTATTAATGGCAAGTCCATTTAATAATGGAGGACATATTCAAGCAATTATTGTTGCTGTTGGGACAAGAAAAGAAGAAGAAAAAATAAAAGCTAAACAAATATTTAAAGGAGAAGAAGAAAATAATATTTGTAGACATCCATTTGTGTTTAATTGTAAAGGAAATTCTCTTTTTTGTTATCTTTGTAAGGTAAAATTATTTTTAAAGTTTATAAGGGATAGATCTAACAAAAAATATTAATTCCAAGTCTGAGATAAGGGCTTTGTAATTTTTAAAAAATAATCAAGATAAAGGTTAGTGATCTGAATTAAAATAGAAGTATTGTGATTTTCAAATTATTTAAAAAAATTAAAAAATACTAATCAAATTTTTAAGTCAAATTTTATACGTCTTAGTCTTCTAATAGGTTAAAGAGTTTAAATTATTAGAGTTAAGTAAAATTAGAATTTATTCCCAAACAGTAATAGATGCTGCAACTTTCTCTTAGAATTGAACTTAAAATTAAATGTAAGTATTCAAAGTCTGAGCTTAAATATTTTAAAATATCCACAGCTAACAAAATAAGCTATGCACCCCATAAATATATAAAAACATAAACTTAAACATTTATTAGGAAATTAATTTTTAAAAAATACCAAACCCTACAAAATGTCAAAATTTTAATATAAATATTTAAATTTATTAAAAATTTTTAGAAGAAAAATTTAATAAAAAATGTTTATCATACATCTGATGAAAATATTCATTTTGAAATTGAAGAGACAGAATTTGACTTATTTTTTGTTTACAAATCTGAGACTTTAATTGTCCCAAATAATTCTAATTGGATTAAACTTAAAAAAGATGAAAATAGTTATAATCTTTATTTATTCAAAAATTATGAATATTTAGAAAAATTGATAAATGAAAGGAATGAAAATGAACAATTAATTTTTAATCAAACTTTTATTGCTTTGAAAAATTGGGCTAAAGGTAATATTTTAATTAAAGATAATTATAAAGTTTTGTTCCTCTAAAATCATTTATAATAAACTTGGGATTTAATTTTATATATCCGACCTAATCCACTTTGACAACCTATATCTCGTCCAAAACTATTTTTTATTGAAAAATCAGAAATATATATTAAATTAGATATACTTTAACTTTAATTAAATATATTATATTTAATATTTAGAGAAATTAAGTTATAAAATTAAGATTTTTAAGACATCTATAAGTTCAGTTATATATTCAAAATCAAAAGTCAAGACTTTTGAAATTGCTTTTATTTTTTCTAGCTTATTTAAAAAATAATAGCTCAGACCAAACTAAGCTCCCAAAAATAAAACAAACACCAGAAATAGCCACTTAAAAAATAGTAAAATATCTAGATTAATTAATTATCTAACTGTGAAATAATATATACTTTGTATGTATTTGTTTTGTATGCGTAACTGTACTATCTCTTTAATTTGATTTTTACTAAAGGGGATTCTTTCTTAGGATTAACCAATTCAAATTTATTTAAAAGAAGGCTTTATTCAATTATATATACAAAAGTAGGTTGAAGGTTAATGGCAAAAGATAAATGATAAGTTCAGCTTATATATATAGAATTTTATACAAAAAATAAATTAAAGTTTAAGAAAGGTCAAGACAATTTTAGTTTTGGGAAAAATATAAATTAACGATAAGAACTGTTTTTTTACTTAATTTTTATGTCGGGAAAATATTTATTTTATTATCTTTGTTTTATTTATTTAATATTTATTTGGCCTAAGTGAGATGCAGTAACGTAATAGTATAAAAGTTAGTAAAATCTCAGATGTCATTTATTATCTTTACGTTATAAACTAATAATGTATTTTATCTAACAATAAGTCCAGATATTTACCTAACTTTTTATTTTTACTTGCGGATTTTTGTAACATAACTGAAAAACATCACTGCTAGCATATTTTACAACTTTCATAAATTTGTAAAATTATTTCTATCTTATTTAAAAAAATAGCTTAGGAAAACCTAAGCTCACAAAAATACAATAAGCATCCACAAGCACCAAATGTTAAATAGTAAAATATATTTAGATAGGTAAATTAATTATCTACGTGAAAAATAAATAGTACTTTTCTTTTAATATTCTAGCCTATATTAATTAAATTTAATTTAATTTTTAGAATATTCTGTTTATAATACTCAATTTGGTTTACTCAATTCAAATATAATTGCTTTAATGTTAATCAAAGTATTTTTAATTTATCCTGAAGCAAATTTAAATGAATTAATTGAACGTTTCTTTATCACATATTTAACATGGTTTTATTTTAATTAATTTAATTTTAATTAATATTTTAAGGAATTGGAAACAAATTCCCCTCAGAATAACAAATAAACCAAAAAATGAACAAAATAATAAGAAAAAGAGTGAAATTGAGATTTATACTCCAACTTATCCAGAACAATTAATTTCACTCAAAATTACAAAATTTACTTCAAAAATTATTTTTGACGCATTATTAAAGGGTAAATATTTTTTAATTTTTAAAAAGAAAATTTAAGGGAATATTTTTGTGAATATTTTCACCAGTAAATTTAGATAATTTTATTGTAAATTCTTTAATAATGACCTCCCAAACTCGATCACAAACATTTTTTAAGGTCTTTCCCTATTTACTCCTACTACCAACTTCAATCATCTGTCCCCATAAATAAAGATATTCACACTCACTTTTATTGGCTACGGATGTTTGAGATTCTCGGGTCTCGACTCGAGAAATTTCTCGGTTTTTTGGGTCTCGAGTCTCGGAGAATTTTTTTTCGAGCATCCCTAGAGGACGCATCATTGGGGACAATTGTACATTAATAAATATTTTATTTTTTAATTTAATAAAAATATTAAAAAATTAAGGTCTTAATACAATTAATATTTCAACATTTGCTGAGGATAATAAAAACAAAAAAATAAATTATTTTGAAAAATCAATTGAAGGAAATGAATTTAAGAAAAATGTTAATTTATTTAAAAAAATAATAATATTTTCTTTTTTCAGTATAAAAATTATATTTTAATTTCATGTATTACAAAAACACAAAAAAGTCAAGAATATTTTTGTTCTTGGGTAGAATCACAACTTTTATCAAAAATAGAAAAAGAATTAATTGAAATATTAGATGAAGTAGATTATTGTCATATTGGACTTAAATCAGATAAATGTGAAAATAATAAAATAAAAGAAAGGTAAGAGAGTTTTTTTTAATGTTTTTAAAATAATAAAAGTCTCAGCTAATTTTATAAAAAATTAAAATATATTTTTAGAATTATTTTATTAGAATATATTTTATTAATTTTGATTCAGAAAAATTAAAATATGAAAAAATGAGTTAATAATTCAAAAATGTTTGAATTTCCTATGCAAAAATTTATTTTTTTTATTTTTTTCGACTATTTTTTGTTCAATGGCCTAAAAGAATAATATATTTTTAAAATATTATTTTTACAAATTTATTTAAACCTTTTATTTCTTGAATTACAAAATATTAAATTTTAGAAATATTAAATTTATATATTATTTAATTATTCGAAATTATTCTAACCTCTTCTGTTGTTGGGCGTCAGTAGATTTATTTTTTAAGCTAGCAATGCTGGCTAATTTTTTAACTATACATACTTAAATTTATAACTCATTTTTTCTTAATTTTTATGGAAGGAGTCCAATATTAAATTATTATAATTTTAATAAGCAAAATTATTTTGTTTTCCAAACAACTATATTTTTTTATTTTTCTGGTTAATTATTTTTGTTAAATAACTGAAAAATAATATATTTTTAAATATTTATTTTCAAAAATTTATTTAAACCTTTTACTTGTTGAATTTCAAAAATATTAAATTTTTGAAATATTAAATGAATATATTATTTAATTATTCAAAATTATTCCTGGTTTAGCATCAGATAATGTGACAAGTATTTTTGTAAGCTAGAAAAGCTGGCTAATTATTAGTGGAATTAATTGTGAATATTTATGACCTCTTTATAAATATATAAAATTAAATTATTTTTATTTAATTTGATCAAATTAAATAAACAATTTTTAATTTAAAAAATTATTCCTTTTTTTATTTTAAAAAATAAGTAATTTTTAGAAGAGTTGAAAAATAAGGGTCACATTGTTTAACAGAAATATATTTAATTTAATTAATAATTTTATTTAAAAAATTAAATAATGTAGGAGAATATATTTATTATTATTTTTGGATAAATATTAGCTGACTTTTGTTAATTAAATTAATTAAAATAAAATTAATTAAATTAATATTTTAGAACTAATTTATGTACTTGTTGGTTAATAGGAATTAAATTAAATAATAAATTAATTAAAAATAATAATTTATTATTGTCAACTAAATTAAATGAAATATTTAAAAAAATAAAAGAACAAATTATTAATAAATTTATAATTGAAAATTTAGGAAAAAAGATTGAAGCAAATAATGAATTAAATATTTTAGGAATATCTAATAATAATAATGAAATTAATAATTGGTAATTAATTTAAATTAAATATTTAAATTTATTTTTTTATTTTAAGGGGATTTAGTGAAGATTAAAATAATTAAAAAATTTTAAAATTAAAAAAGAAAATAGAGAAAAGTATAATTTATAGACACATAAACCCTTAGAAATATCAAATTTATTTATTTATTTTTGTAAAATATTTAAATAAAAAATTATTTAAAATACTAAAAAACACCTTATAAAACTGTCATGTTGGGACAAAACACTTTCCGCACATTAGAGTAAATTTCAATTAATAGATTCCTGTTTGTATGAAGACCAAACGACATTTCATTTTTAGTTTTATTGTTTATCTTTATTTTTATTTTTTTTAATAAATTAAAAAAATATTTATATTTCAAAAAATGCACAATCTTTGTATTTTTGAATAGGAAATTTTCCTCAATTATTTTTTATTTTGGTATAGAAAAATTAAACTTCGAAAAATAATACAGACAACAAGAGAATTAAAAAACCTTAATATAAAAATAAATTTAAAATTAAATAATTAAAATAATGCTATTTAGGATATTTATTTAAAGAAAAATTTTTATTTGTTCCGCTTGTATCGAGATTATTATTCGTATCCTTTTTCAAAATGATAATAAAATTAAAATTTTAGCAAAAGCTTTAAAAAAATTTATAATTTTTAATTAAAAAATTATAAAATTTTGGTCTATTCAAAATAATTTAGTAAATTAATTTAATTTTATAATACCTATGTATTTATTTAAATTATCTAAAAAATATTGCTAAAAATAATACATACTGTATTTATTTAAATGTACACACTTTCCTTTAATTTTTAGAAAGGAAAGACAGTATTACTTTCCTTTGAATATTTTCAATTACCCTCTTTTCTTTTTGAGAATAATTTTAAATTTTTGAAAAATTTAAAATTATTCTTAAAATAGAGTAAAATAAATAAAAAAAAATATAATGAAATTGTTTATAAAATATTTAAAAATTAAAAGGTCAACAAATAATAAAATTTTTCAAAAGAAGAACAAAATAATAAAATGAAAACAAACTCCTTTAAATAAGAAATTCGTTAATATAAAAAATATAGATAATTTTAAAAAGTTGATAGACATTTAAATAATTAAAGCAGCCAAAAATATAAAAGAATAAAAAAATATTGTTCAATATATGAGGCAATAATCGAATAAATTAAAATTTGCAATTGTTATCATAATTGTAAAAAGAATATATATTTAATTTCAAAATATTTTAATTAATAAATTAAATATAGTAAATTAAGGCTTTTTTAAAAGAAGAGATTTAACTATTTTTAAAAATAATGTAGTCAATGTTCTCAATTAATGAAGCCATTTATAATTGCCATAAGCCCTAGCTTAATATTATTTTTTATTTAATTTAAAAAATAATTTTAAATTAATTTTTAAATTTCTTATATATTTTACCAGCTGATGAGTCAGTTGTTTTTTCTCTCTTGAAAAACTGAACAATTGAAAAAAGACAAACTGACCCCTAGTTCTTACTGGAAGTTTCATAACTCTTCCAATTTCATAAATTTTTTACAGTAAAAAAAACTTACCTTAAAACTTCCAAAAAAATTGCTTCCTATATGATTCTGTAAGGTCCTATTAAAAAGCTCTTCATATGTTGAACGAATATTATGAAGATCTATTTCACTACGACTAATTAAGATTCTAAGCTGCAAATAAAATTAAATAATTAACTTTCACACAAGCAAAATAAAAATATGTAAATAACAAACTAGATTTATTTGACTATCAGAACCTAATTTTTTAATAAATTTGTTGATATTATTACAAAAAAATATTTTTGGATTTGTAATGCAAACAATTAAGGCTAAAAGACATTCTCGCAGATGTCCACTAAAAAATAATAAAATGAAAATTAATAATTTTTTATGTTTAAAAAATTTAGTAAAGCTAAAAAATCTTTATTAATTTAAAATTTTATAAATACTTTAATTTATTTGTAATTGACTGTTCAATTGATTGACCATAAATCGACGAATAATTATAAAACACCTAAAAAATCAGAAGAAATTTAAAAAATAAATTTAAAATTACCAATTTTAATTGATTCAAATTTTGCAAAGAAATTATTTCAATAAAATCATTTTCAGCTTCAAAGGTTGATTCAATACATTCATACAATTTTCGAGCATCCTATATAATAATAAATTAAAAATTTTAATTTATTCTTAGATATATAATATGAAGGACTGACGTTTTCATTCACTAAGAATATTTTTGTTAATTATTTACATTACCAGTGAACCGAAATTCAAGCACTAGATCATCATTGTACATATTAAAATTTTTTACACAAAGCTTCTAACTCATTAAATTTTAAATTAAAATAAAATACCTCCATAGCTTTAGCCGGATAAGTTTTCATTGTTTCATCCCTTATATTATTACATAACGCCACAAGTAATCTTTTGATAAAACTGGAGGGTTCACTCATTAGATTAGTTCCTAAATTGAGACCATAAAGTTGCTGATAAAACGAGTGAATCTGTCGTTTTTCTTCATTGCTTCTCATTAACATTATCCTGAAAGTTTAAAATATTTAATTATAAAATAATTTTAGATTTAAAAAAAATTTAATTAAAAACAATAAATTATTATGTTTTTATTCCTTTACTCAAAATTAAAAAAAATTTTTAATTAAAAACAAACCAATAAATAATTTATTTATTAAATTAAAACACAACTTACTCTATTAAAATATGTTCATAATCCTAAAATTTAAAAAATTATATAAATATTTTTAAAAATTTTATTAGTCTGAAAAATTGTATCAAAAAGTTAAAAAACTTGATTTAAGGTATAATTTTAACAATTTTGTCCATAAAAAGTATAAGTGAAAAAATTACCTCTTTACCAACATTTCGAAAAATCGATTTAGCATCAAAGCAAGAAGGAATATCAAATAATGCTATAATAAGTTCTCGAACATAGTCATGAAAATCAAATTTTGATATCAAATCCAACCCATAAATGTTTTGAAATAAACGTAAAACCTTAAAAAATAAAACGAAATAAAGTCACATTATTTCTTAAAATTTGAAAACAATTCGTTTTCATTCATTTAATTCCAAGTTAAATAAAAAATTATTATTAATTATTTGTACAAAAAAAAAAAACACTTTTCACCTCTTGTCTTTGCATATTGCTACAACTTATAATAATTTTCATACATTTTTTAAAAGAATCTCTTGTTGTATTAAGAGCTTTTAATAACAATTCCAGAGTTTGTGCCGAATTGAAATTGGGGTTTGGACGAATAATTGGATGACTACCTTCCATTACTAAATAATATGAAAAAAATAATTATAAAATAAAAATTTAAATTATAAAAAGTCTAATTATTATACTAAAAGAGATGTCAAATGGATAGATTAATTTTAGTGTATTTCGAAAATTTTAAATTTATCCCCTTTAAAAAAAATATTTCTATTAATAAAAATTAAATTTTGAAAATAGATATACTACATTTATTTATTAAAAATAAAAGACCGCCCACAAGGATACTTTTTTGAGAGAAATATAGAAATATTTTTATTAATAAACCCAAAGGAATAGAACCAATTATTAATTAAAGGAAATTCTGTAAAATAATTTTTAAATAATAAATTACCCCAAAAATTTTCATTAACAGCCAAACTTGTATTGTCTCCCTTCAAAATAAAAATATAAAAAAATTAAGATTAAAAAAGAAACCTGTAATAAATAGTTCTGAAACAAACTATCAGCTGTTTGTTGAGAAGAAAGAACGTTACCACTAAATATTTGAGAAAAATTATTAATTATCAAGAATCATTAAATGAAAATACGTAATTGGATTATCCATAACATCTTCATAATTGTAATAAGGAGTTGTATTAGAACATCGTTCAGGCACAACAAATTGTGAAGCAATAGATGACGACGACATTTCGCCAGCTAAAGATTGCGGAATTATCTAAAAATTAATTTTTTATATTATTTTTACCTCAAAAATATATGTTAAGAATATAAGAGAAATAACCACAAATTCTTATTTTTTAAGTCAAAAGAATAATTAAAACATATACATTTCTCTTAAATCTTTTCCAAATAATAAACAAAATAATAAAAATAGAGTCAGAATCGATAATTCACACTCATTTTAATTTTATAAGAAATCAATGATATTTTAAGCAATTAAATAAATAAAAATTACTTGTAATGATGAAGAAGTAGATTGAGTTGGCGGTTGAAGATTTGCTGTTGTAACACCACATTTCGTTTCAATAACATTAAGTCTAGTTTCAATAAAATAAAGTCGACGATTAACCTCAACAAATTGCATTTGAATATTTCGGTTAACCTCAGCAAATAGCTGAATAAAAAAATACATTAAATGATTTAAAAAATATATACATATGTACCTATAATTTAAATCAAAAATATTTTTTAATTAAAGCAATTAAATTCAAAAAATGAATTATTTTATAAAAAAAAAATTAAAAATTCCAATCTTATAAAAAATTTTCATATTATTAAAAAAAGTTAAATTTACCTCGTCAATATAAAGTTTGAGTTCCTCTTTCATTTGATTTGTCTGTGCCATAAATAAATACTAATTATATATTTAATAAGAATTTAAATTTAAAACTAAAATAATAAATATAGCCAAAATGGAATAATAATAAACGAAAAATGTTAAATACTATGTATATTAAAAGGTATTTTATTGAATTTATTTTTAGTTATGCATATTTTGAACTGTTAACTTTTTCTCTAATGGGTGCACGCCTTTTTCTTTGAACGCCTATTTTTCTTTAATTTAACATATTTTTCTCTGCATATTATTTATGGCGAATAGGGCCACTTCAGTACTGCTATTTCAGTATTGCCATTTCAGTAATGCAAAGGGGTCATTTCAGTACCAGAGTTTTTCAAAAATGTCTATAGTTTCTTGATTATCCATATTAAACTTGAATAAATAAAAATGAACCAAGTAAAATAAATTATGAAAAATGAAGGAAGAATATTAATCTGAAAAAAAACCTATATTGCAGTACAAAAACTTTTTGGTACTGAAATTGCCTCATTTGTACTGGGACTGAAATAGCGGTACTGAAGTGACCCCAACCCATTTTATGGAAATAAAGTTTGTAAATAAACAACTACATATGTGCAGAGAAAAAGGATTAAATATACTTGACCAGGCGTAATTTATTTACATTAATTAGATTGTTTTTTATATTTTCTTAATTTAGATATGGGTAATGATAGCGAATCTGGGTCCCGACGAAAAAAAATTCAACAAATCTGAAAACATGTTTCTGGGGTAATTTGGAGTGGAGATCAAGAATCTGAACTCAGATTTTGTCTAAACTTGATCTTATCTATGATTTTTAATCAAGTACTTGATCTTTTTTGGAAAAGTAATTTTAAACGAAAAAAGACATATTATTCGATTCGTCTCGTCGAGCCGGATCGATTGGTACCACTCACGTTTTATAAAATTAAATATGAACCGAGTTACATGTGATTGAAACTCGTAAAACAATGGAGGCGTTATCTCTTTTTTGGTGATTACCGCGGCTGCTCGACACCTTTTTTTCTAACGAAATTTCAAGCAATCATAACTTTGTAAAAAGTTCTCTAATTGAGACGATTTTGGTCTCATTCTACTAAGCTCGAAGAGCTCTTTTGAATGACATACAATTTGTCCATATTCGAAAGTGTTGGTATTCTAAAATAAGTCTCCCTACTCTCCCTGATTGTCTAAAATCATAGATAAGATCAAGTTTAGACAAAATCTGAGTTCAGATTCTTGATCTCCACTCCAAATTACCCCTAGAAACATGTTTTCAGATTTGTTGAATTTTTTTTCGTCCGGACCCAGATTCGCTATGATTGCCTAGATATGTATGTGAAAAATACTAAAGGTAAAGAATCTACGAAAAAAAAATTTAAAAATAATTTTTTTCAAAATTTTAAATATAGAATTTTGCTCTATGATGAATTTTACTTTTTTTTCTGAATAATTCTTAAATTAAATATTTTATATAATTATTATTTTTTATAAATATCTATATTTATTTAAAATTATTTTGTTTTCAAAAAATACACCTCTACTACAATTACTGCTTTATCCACAAAATCATTGTAGATAATTTTAGAAGTTGTTAGTAGCTTTATAGCATATTCTCTCCACCAACTTAATGAATCTACTGAGTCAATTTCAAGCTCATCTATATGAAAAAAATTATATGGAAATGATTGAATTGACTTAAATATATCCAAATACAATTCTAAAGGCAATTTATTGGAGTTTTGTTGTTTTTTAAATTTCATATTAATTTTTAAAGACTCTTAAATTAAAAAAATTATTCAAAAAAATAAAATAAAAAATATCCTATATTTTAAAAAATTGATATAAAATCAAATAATATTCTTAAAGAAAAAAATTATATTTAAATAACTGATAGAATGTTAAAAATGCCATTTTAATGTATTAAACACGCCTAGTGCCATTTTCGTTTAATATTTATTATTTCATATAAACAAATATGAGAAAAAGTTTTTATCAAGTTTATTATATTATTTTTTAAATAATTTTAAGCTTTCTGGAAATGTTTTAAATTATACCTTCCAATTAAAAGATCAAATATGTTTTTCTGCATTTTAAAAATAAAAATTAAATAATCTGTTATTTTAAATATTTAAATTAAAATTATGGTACTTTTCCGTTTTGCCACACCACCCATTTCGGTGCCAAAATTTTGAGTGCCAACTAATACTTTTAATTCCTTAATATTTGAATTATAATCCTTATTTTTGTTGTATTTTTTGATGATCGATGCTCAATAAACAACTATATAAAACAAATTAATGTAATAAAAATTAAAATACATAAAATTAAAAAATAATCAAATAAAAATGCCCTATAATTACGACACACTAATGGTAGAATGTCCTGATGAAGCAAATTTGCAAAGTTTTTACAAAACTGCGGTTTGCTTCATGCTGAACGTTTTTGCCATTGTGGTAATCAAATGTTTCAAAGCATGGTTACGAACCATGGAAAAGAGATGCCAATATGGCAATGCCCAACAAAACATTGTAAGGCAACAAAGGGTCTGAGGCTCGATACGTGGTTTTTCTCGTCTAAACTTTCCATTCCATATGATTCTGAAGTTTGTGAATATCTTTGGCAAAGTGATGTTAAAAGAAGGGAAGCTGATGCATTTGAAGAAATTATAAATTAGATAAGAGAATATATTCCACCAACATAATTTCGTTATTAATAAATTTTAATTAAAATATTAGTTGGCACTCAAAATTTTGGCACCGAAATGGGGGGTGTGGCAAAACGGAAAAGTACCAAAATTATTTTTTATTTTTTTTTTGAAATTTTATAATTATTTAAAATTAAAGTTGACTCGAGTTTTTTTACGGTTTTCTTTAGTCTTTAAAAATATTTTTTTGTGTTTTTTCAAATAAAATTGGACGTATAAAAATTCAAAGAAATATTTTAATTAATTTTAGTAAATTTACAAAGAATTAGTTAAAAATCTGATTCTGACCTTTCTCTAAAATTTTATAAAATATTTAAAATAATTAAAAAAAAAAATATTTTAAATAATTTTCTATTTTTATTTATCTAAAGAAGCAAAAAAAAAATAACAAAAAAGGAAATAAATTTAAATAAAATGATTATTAATTCTTTTATGACTCATTTTTAATTTAATTGTTTATTTTCATTTTTTAATAAATTTTTGAAAAAATAAATATTAAAAAATAATTCTAAAAATTTAACAAAAAGAATGTTTTTTAATTAAAAAATTGAAAAATTTTTTACAAAAGAATTGAATAAAAATATGATTAATAATTTTAAAGAGTTGAGTATAAATAAATTTTTAAAATTTTAAATTTTTATTTATTTTCATAAATATTAGAACTTTTATATTTTATTTAATCACTCCTATTTATTCACAAAAATATTTTATTTCTTCAATTAATTTTTGTTGGGTTATCCTCCCGACATTTGCGGACGACATTTGCGGACGACTGATTTTAAAAAATTTTACAAGAATTAATAAAATTAAAAAAAAATTCTGAAAAATCTTTATGAATCTCTGAATGGAAATAATTTGATTTTTAAAGGCCCACGATTATTATGTATCAGATATTGTTAATATTTTGCTATCAATGTTCTGTCCGCAAATGTCTCGCCCACGGTTTAGCTTATAAATATTTGCCTTAAATTAAATTTTATTTAATTATCAATTTTTGAATAATTCTAATTTTGTTTTATTTCTTTTAATTTTGTTTATTTTTTTAAATAATTATTAAAAATGCATTCAAAAATTATTTTTATTATTTTATTTGTCAATTCATTAATTTGCAACAGTTATCAAAATAAACAAGCAGCAAATATAGAAGAAAATAAAAAATTGACAAATATTGGTTTTGAAGGTAAAATTAAATTTAATTTTGGATTTTTTAAATAAATAAATTTAAAATAATATTTTAATAAATTAAAAATACATTTTTTAAAAGTGTAGAGCACCGAGTTTTCTTTAATTTGTAATTTTTATATTTTACTATTTGACAAAAGAAATGTTTTTTTATTAAATTTTTCAGAGTTTAAAAATTTAAATAAATAATTAATTAAATTATTTAAGTTCCTCGAACTTATCAACCAGGCAATAGTCAATATCCTCCAATCTTTGGACAACCACAAATTCCCCAATATAAAAACTACAATCCTCCAATACCACCAAATCAATATTATGGAAGATATAATGGATTAAATAGAGAATGTGTTAATCAACCTGGAATACAAGGCAATAACCCTCAAATACTTCCAGGCCAACAATTTTATGGGCAAGTACCCAAAATTAATAATGGTACAAAAATATGAAATTTTGGAACAAAAATAGATATTTTTTTTAATTTAGGTGAACAACAACCTTCAACAATTGTCAAGAAATAAAAAAGGAAAAATAATTTTAAATAAAATTAAATATAAATATTTTTAATCAATTTTTAAAATAAATTTTTTTAAAATGTTTGAAAATATATTTTTCTAATTTTTTAAAATTAATTTCACATCTCATAGTATTACTAGGCTATATTCACACAAGTTTTTCTAAAAGTTAAATTAAAATTAGCTAGCATTGCTAGCTTACAAAAATACTACGTGCGATTCTAAAGACTATGACAACGAAACAAGCCTAAATTTAATTAATCGAATAAATATACTTTTAAATTTCAAAAATTTAATATTTAAGAAAAAGGAGATGTGTGTGAATAAATTTGAAAATAAAACCTTAAAATAGGTAGTAATTATATTTAAGACCGTCGAACAAAAGGAAAAATTAATTTTTATTTTATTGACTTGTTTCAGGTAATGAATTATTTTAATTATTTAAAATCCCCTAAAAAGTTAAATAAATATATTTTATCATTTTACTTAAATATATATTCCGATCACTAAATTAAAGTTGGCATAATGTCCGTCTGCAAATGTCGTCCCCGGTGTATAATATAAAGAGAATAAATACTAACTCTTGAGTTCTAGGATTAAAGCTAAATTAGCCAGCATTGCTGGCTTACAAAAATACAACGTAAATCAACGGACAGAGAAATCTAGAATAAACTTTGAATAATTAAATAATATATTCATTTAATATTTCAAAAAGTTAATATTTTGTAATTCATTAATTAAAGAGTTGCGAATAAATGTGTCAAAGCTTAAAAATATTTTTCTAATTTTCAGACAGATTAACAAAAATAAAATGACTAAAAAAATAAAAAACAACACTATATTTGCACGGAAAATTCAACCATTTTGGAGAAGAGCTTTTTAAATTTGTCCCACAACACTTTTGCTATAGAGATAAATTTATATATGTGTATTGTGACTTATACTAGGTTTTTTATTTCTGGACCGATTTGAACAATTAAGGTGTCATTTGAAAGAGCTCCGAAAATTGAGTCGAACCAGATATGGGGTTAGTTGGTCCGACAACTAGGGACCAAGTTACAGACCCCTGAAAATTGAAAACCCATAGGGGGGAGTAAGCTCTACAAAGTGATTACTGCGGCTGCACTTAAATTATTTTAACTGAATTAATTATTTTGTTGTAATATGCGCCGTAGAATAACGCATGTACCAAAAGCCAACGAGAGATGGGCTCCCAAATGAAGAAGTGATAAAACACTCCCAATAGGTCCAAGTTTGGCGTGTTTCCAGCAAACTTCGATCCTTCATAACTTTGTTCAAAATCATGGAATCACGACGAGTTTGATCTAATTCGATAGGTCTCGAAGAGCTCTTTCGAATGAGCTATCATACTCATATTTGAATTTTTACTCCACAATGAGCTTGGTCCCCCTATACTTTTACAATTTTCAGGGGTCTGTAACTTGGTCCCTAGTTGTCGGACCAACTAACCCCATATCTAGTTCGACTCAGTTTTCGGAGCTCTTTCAAATGACACCTTAATTGTTCAAATCGGTCCAGAAATAAAAAACCTAGTATAAGTCACAACATTCTTATATATTTTTAACATTTAATTATCCAAATTAAGTTAAGTGACATTTTGTCCAAATTTAGTTAAGTGACATTTTGTCCAAATTTACTTAGGTGACATTTTGTCCAAATTTAGTTAAGTGACATTTTGTCGAAATTTACTTAGGTGACATTTTGTCCAAATATTTTAATTATCATTGCTTCTTTCTCTGAGTTCTGCGACGAAACAACACCTCTGTTGCTGGTTTTTCTCTTTTATTGTAAGAAGGTGGGGATTGTTCGCTAACTTCCATTGCAAAACTAGGTGCTTTTATATGTGAAACACCACAGTCCTAAAAAAATAAATTTTGGAAATTGATATTTCAAAATGTCAAATTCTCAAACAAAATTTTCAAAATGTCCAATAATTCAAAATACTTACTGAAAGGCAATAACTTGCTGGCTCTCCCGGTTCTCCAGGCGTTCCAACCATTCCATTCTCTCCTAAACTTCCAGTTCCTCCAGAAGGTCCAGGTGGACCTATTGGACCCGATTTTCCAGGCAGTCCACTCTCTCTACTAGCTTTCCCTTGACTTCCAAGTGGGCCTAAAAAATTAAAATTTTTTTTTTAATTTTTATAAATTTACCTTTAGGCCCAGCAGATCCAGGAGGGCCTTGAGGACCTTTAATACCAATTCCTTAAAAATAAAAAATAAAATTATTTAAAAAATTTAAAAAACCTGCGATAATTTGATCACCAATTGGCCCTTTTCTTCCACACGATCCTTTTGCCCCAATACTTCCTTGAGGTCCACCCTTTAAATTTAAAATAATTTAAAATTAAACAAAAATTCTTACTCTTCCATGTGGACCATCTATTCCACTCTTGCCATAAGGACCTTGGTCACCAGAAGTTCCTTGTTCTCCGGTCATTCCTCTTTCGCCTTGTGGGCCTCTAAAAATAATTTTAAAAAATTTGACATTTTGAAATTTTGCCATTTTCTAATTTTGACATTTTGTAATTTTTTCAAAAAATTTTTATATCAACCCTACCTTTGCCCAGGAGGACCAGCAGGACAAATTACACAAGGCATATCTGCTTCAGGTTGTAATTGAACATCAAAACCATCATCTCCCGTTGCTCCTTGCTTTCCTGTCTAAATACAATTAAAAATTTAAATTAATTAAAAATTTTTTAATTTTTACATCTCCAGGGTATCCATCAGTCCCTGCAAGTCCACTAGGTCCTGGCAAGCCTGTTTGGCATGTTAATGAATGACAACCTAAAAATAATATTTTATTATTTAAAAATTGACATTTTGAAAATTTGACATTTTGAAAGTTTGAAATTTTATAATTTTTTTAAATATTTATCTTGGCAATTCTGTTGATTCCGCGGTGAGCGAAAAGAACGACTTAAAATTTTATCTTCGTTTTCAGCCTTATTTTGTATCATCATTTTTTCATGTATCAGGTGCTTCCACACACGATCAGAATTTTGCTTAAAATTTTTGAAAAATTTAATTTAGGTATTTCACTAATGTAGTGACATTATGACTGTTATTATGTCCAGGTGGCCTTATTAGAGGTCGGCAAAATTGTATTTTTGGGATCCCGCATACGGGATTTTTTTAAACCGATGCGGGAAGAGTTGCGTGACTACTCCCGCAAAAATCCTGAATAAAAAAAGTGCGAGATCCCGCAAAATCCCGCGTGGGATCTGCCCCCCGCCGACCTCTAGTCCTTATATAGTGTAAGAGTGTAAGAGACATTTCAGAGTAGCCAGTTCAGAGCCAGAGGAAGACGTTTCAGAACAAAATATAAAAACGGCGAATCGGCTACTCTGAAACGACCTATACCGAATTAATATAATTAGATTTAATTTAATTAATTCCTCCCTCTTACTTTAAATTGAAAAGATCTTTCCTCTATTTTACTTCTTAATTGATTTGTTTGTAACATAATTAATGGAACAATTAAAATAATTCCAGTAAGAGTTAAAATGCTAGCTAAAATGCCTGCTTTTGCAACAATTTTAAGTAAATTTGGAGAAAATAAATATTCCTCATTTTTATTCATTTTTTTTTGCAGAATAATTTTTAAAATGTAAAAAAGTGTTTAAATAAATAAATAAAATTACCCAAAAATATTAAAAAAAAACTCCTCCCATTCTATTTTTTGCAAATTATCAATCAAATTTTTATATTTTTTTATTAGGATTTCTTTGTTCTTTTTTAATTGATAAAAAAACAAAGAAAAATAAAAGGGGAATTTAATAGTATTTTTGACCTAAATTAGAAAAAGAAAATTAGCGGAAATAGATTAATTAATTTTTTTATTTTTTTTATTTAATGAAAGAGAATAATATTAAATATAATATTTATAAAAGTAATTAGGTAATAGTGAATAAATAAATATTTTATATATTCAAAATTGTTTAAAATTTTTGGAACTGAAACATTGAAAATTAAAAATGCAGTTTACAACTAAAATTGGAAATGCAAAATTTTCAAAAAAAATTTATGAACTAAAACGATTCCTTTGGAAATTTTGTAACTTTCCGTCATAGATTCTAAGGTAAAAGCTAAAATTAGCCAGCTTTGCTAGCTTACAAAAATATACAACGAAAAAACGACGCGAACCCCAAAATTAAATAATTAATTAAATAATATATTACTTAATTTATTATTTCAAAAATTTAATATTTTTGAAATAAATTTTTACAAAAATATTTAATTTTTTGTAAAAAATATGTTCATTTTATAGAAAAAAGAGAATATTTTTATAGGGTATTTTTTTGTATTTTAAATAATTTTTTTATAAATTTTAAATAAAAATAAATAAATAAATTTTATGTTTCTAAGGGTTTATGTGTCTATAAATTTTATTTTTCTATTTTCTTTTTTAATTTTAAAATTTTTTAATTATTTTAATCTTCACTAAATCCCCTTAAAATAAAAAATAAATTTAAATATTTAATTTAAATTAATTACCAATTATTAATTTCATTATTATTATTAGATATTCCTAAAATATTTAATTCATTATTTGCTTCAATCTTTTTTCCTAAATTTTCAATTATAAATTTATTAATAATTTGTTCTTTTATTTTTTTAAATATTTCATTTAATTTAGTTGACAATAATAAATTATTATTTTTAATTAATTTATTATTTAATTTAATTCCTATTAACCAACAAGTACAAATATTAGTTCTAAAATATTAATTTAATATTTATTTTATTTTAATTAATTTAATTAACAAAAGTCAGCTAATATTTATCAAAAAATAATAATAAATCTATTCTCCTACATTATTTAATTTTTTAAATAAAATTATTTTTGGATTCTAATTGGATATATTATAGAAATGTTACCTACGCCTATTTTTCAACCCCTATAAAAAATATATAATAAATCAATTTCAATTCATATAGTATCATAAGGCCATAAATATATTCACACATATTTGCTAAATTAGCCAGCATTGCTAGCTTACAAAAATAAATCTACTCTCATACGTGGACAAAACCCGGAATAAACTTAGAAAAGTAAATAATATATTCATTTAATATTAAAAAAATTTAATATTTTGTAATTCAAGAAATAAGAGATTTAAATAAATTTGTAAAAATATATTTTTAAATCTTATGACAAAAAATAGTCTGAAAAAATAAAAAATATTTTTTGCATAGGAAATTCAAACATTTTTGAATTATTAACTAATTTTTTCATATTTTAATTTTTCTCTATTAAAATTAGTAAAATCTAATAAAATTATTTTAAAAATTATTTTTATTTAAAAATAAATTTTAATTTCTTATAAAATTAGCTGAGACTTTTACTCTTTAAAAAACATTAAAAAAAACTCTCTTACCTTTCTTTTATTTTATTATTTTGACATTTATCTGATTTAAGTCCAATATGACAATAATCTACTTCATCTAATATTTCAATTAATTCTTTTTCTATTTTTGATAAAAGTTGTGATTCTACCCAAGAACAAAAATATTCTTGACTTTTTTGTGTTTTTGTAATACATGAAATTAAAATATAATTTTTATACTGAAAAAAGAAAATATTATTATTTTTTTAAATAAATTAACATTTTTCTTAAATTCATTTCCTTCAATTGATTTTTCAAAATAATTTATTTTTTTGTTTTTATTATCCTCAGCAAATGTTGAAATATTAATTGTATTAAGACCTTAATTTTTTAATATTTTTATTAAATTAAAAAATAAAATATTTATTAATGTACAATTGTCCCCAATGATGCGTCCTCTAGGGATGCTCGAAAAAAAATTCTCCGAGACTCGAGACCCAAAAAACCGAGAAATTTCTCGAGTCGAGACCCGAGAATCTCAAACATCCGTAG
Organism: Meloidogyne chitwoodi; assembly: GCA_015183035.1. Lineage (NCBI taxonomy): Eukaryota > Metazoa > Nematoda > Chromadorea > Rhabditida > Meloidogynidae > Meloidogyne > Meloidogyne chitwoodi. Next base: position 441,384 of record JACZZP010000004.1, on the reverse strand, counting down.
CCAATAAAAGTGAGTGTGAATATCTTTATTTATGGGGACAGATGATTGAAGTTGGTAGTAGGAGTAAATAGGGAAAGACCTTAAAAAATGTTTGTGATCGAGTTTGGGAGGTCATTATTAAAGAATTTACAATAAAATTATCTAAATTTACTGGTGAAAATATTCACAAAAATATTCCCTTAAATTTTCTTTTTAAAAATTAAAAAATATTTACCCTTTAATAATGCGTCAAAAATAATTTTTGAAGTAAATTTTGTAATTTTGAGTGAAATTAATTGTTCTGGATAAGTTGGAGTATAAATCTCAATTTCACTCTTTTTCTTATTATTTTGTTCATTTTTTGGTTTATTTGTTATTCTGAGGGGAATTTGTTTCCAATTCCTTAAAATATTAATTAAAATTAAATTAATTAAAATAAAACCATGTTAAATATGTGATAAAGAAACGTTCAATTAATTCATTTAAATTTGCTTCAGGATAAATTAAAAATACTTTGATTAACATTAAAGCAATTATATTTGAATTGAGTAAACCAAATTGAGTATTATAAACAGAATATTCTAAAAATAAATTAAAATATAATTATTAGAGGAGTAGAATATTAAAAGAAAAGAAAAGTATTTATTTTTCAATTAGATAATTAATTTACCTATCTAAATATATTTTACTATATAACATTTGGTGCTTGTGGATGTTTATTGTATTTTTGTGAGCTTAGGTTTTCCTAAGCTATAAAGCTTGTGGATGTTTATTGTATTTTTGTGAGCTTAGGTTTTCCTAAGCTATAAAGTTTTTTAAAAATTTATAAAAATGTAAGCAATTTATAAAAATAGCGTCTGAAATGTGCTACTCGTAAGTGTTTCAGTTGTGTTTATAATAGGCAAATCATAATAAATAGTTAGGTAAATTAGAGATATATGCTTTAAAAGAGAAAAATAAAATAGAAGATAAAGGTCGTTTATAACGTTCTTTTATACTTTTTCCGTTAAAAATACAAAACAACTAATAAAAGAAAAGTAGGTATTACTTCAATTAGATATTTATAAATATGGGTTTTTATTATTTTGTTTAATGAACGCGGCGTTGTTTTGCTTGTATTTTTGGGAGCTTAGATTGGTCTAAGCTATAATTTTTTAAATAAGATAGAATTATAGCAATTTTGAAAGTTGTAAAATTTGATAGCAGTGATGTTTTTCAGCTTACAAAAATCCGCAAGTAAAAATAAAAAGTTTGGTAAATATCTTGGAACTAGATAAAAGAGACATTTTTAGTTAGTTAATAACGTAGACAAAATATAATAAGAAGATGAATGACATATGAGAGGCTCCCAGAATATTGGGCAGTGGAAAGTTGGGCAGTGGAATATTGGGCAGTACTCGAAAAATTGTGCAGTGGAATATTGGGCAGTGAAGAAACAGTACAAAAACTTGCAAGAATATACAAAAATACATGAAAAATACAAAAATACTTAAAAATACAAAAATACATAAAAAGATTTATGTATTTTTCATGTTTTTTTGTGTTTTTTACATAAAAAATACATTTTTGTGTTTTTCCAAATTATATATGAAAAAACAAAAATACAATACAAAAATACATAAAAACACAAATACTTACATCAGTAACACAAAAATTTTTTTAAGTGTTTTTGTATTTTTTATGTATTTTTGTATTTTTCTTGTATTTTTGTATTTTTAAGTGTTTTTGTATTTTTCATGTATTTTTCTTCTATTTTTGTATTTTTCATATTTTTGTATTTTTAAGTGTTTTTGTATTTTTCTTGTATTTTTGTATTTTCTTGCAAGTTTTTGTACTGTTTCTTCACTGCCCAATATTCCACTGCCCAATATTCCACTGCCCAACTTTCCACTGCCCAATTTTCCTAGCACGATATGAGATTGTGCTTTGCTTTTATACTATTACGTTACGCATAAAAACAAATACAAAGTATATATTATTCACAGATAGATAATTAATTAATCTAGCTATTTTATTTATCGTTCGGTAAAAACCTAATGCTTGTTGTAATTATTTTTGGGAGCTTAGATTGGTCTAAGCTATAATTTTTTAAATAAGATAGAAAAATGAAAGTAATTTCAAAAGTCTAGACTTTTGAATATAACTGAACTGTACCTAGAGATCGGAACGGGCCTGTTCAGTACTGCCACTTCAGTCCTGCCAGTTCAGTACGAGCCATTTCAGTCCCGGGCCATTTCAGTCCCGCCATTTCAGTACCGCCAGTTCAGTCCCAGTACAAAAGGGCCATTTCAGTACCAATAAACTTTTAAGCAGAAATAATAGTTTTTTTTTCATTTCAATATTTTTTTTCATTTTTCGTAACTTGTTTTACCTTTTATTTGTATTCTTTCTATTTTAGTATGGATTTCCAAGGAAATATTGATATTAGAGCGAAGAGGAATAAAAAAAACTACAATACTAGAGATAGGAATTTTGAAAAAACCGGGATCGGGAAACGGGAAATTTAAAAATTGAACGATCGGGAGGGACCCGAATTGGGAAAACCAGGAATTCTCGATCCCGATTTCATCCCGGCCAGCCCGCGGTCTCAATTCCAGGCCGAGCTACAAGTCCCCGAAAATCGAAAAACCATAGGAGGTGTAAGGTCATTTGAGGTGATTACCGAGGCTGCACTAGATCAAGGAGAAGTGATAAAACACACCAAATAGGTCCAGGTTTGTACAAAGATCAACCGGCCATGGGCTTAAAAATTAAGTTAAAACACCCCCAATAGGTCCAAGTTTGTACAAAGACTAAGCAACCATTGACTCAAAAATGGACAACGTTATTTAAATAATAATCAACAAATTCCTAATGATCACCAATATTTAAACCAATTATTGGATTACTTACCGGTATCTCTTCCAATTATCACATGAATGCTTAGTCAAATTTTTTCATTAGTCAATTTTATTATATTTTTTTTTACATTTTCAATAACAATGGAGTAGGGTTAATCCCTTGCCATTGTCAATTTATTGTTTATTATATTTTAATAATTTGTTTGAGTTTTTTTACAATTTTAATAATTTTTATAAAACTGGTACTGAAATGGCCCTTTTGTACTGGGACTGAACTGTCGGTACTGAAATGGCGGTACTGAAATGGCCCGGGACTGAACTGGCTCGTACTGAAGTGGCGGGACTGAAGTGGCAGTACTGAACTGGCGGTACTGAAATGACCCCAACCGCCTAGAGATGTCTTAAAAATCTTATTGTTAGTTTTATAGCTTATAATTTCTCTAAATATTCTATATAATATATCAAGTTAATGCTTAGGTCTATTTAATTTGATATGCCTCTGGTTTTTAAAATTATTCTTTAGGGCGAGATATGGTTGGATAAAATGGATTTTAGGTCTGATATATGAAATTGAATCCAAAGTTTATTATAAATGTTTTTAGAGGAACAAAACTTTATAATTATCTTTAATTAAAATATTACCTTTAGCCCAATTTTTCAAAGCAATAAAAGTTTGATTAAAAATTAATTGTTCATTTTCATTCCTTTCATTTATCAATTTTTCTAAATATTCATAATTTTTGAATAAATAAAGATTATAATTATTTTCATCTTTTTTAAGTTTAATCCAATTAGAATTATTTGGGACAATTAAAGTCTCAGATTTGTAAACAAAAAATAAGTCAAATTCTGTCTCTTCAATTTCAAAATGAATATTTTCATCAGATGTATGATAAACATTTTTTATTAAATTTTTCTTCTAAAAATTCAAATAAAAATATTTTAATATTAAAAAATAAAATTTTGACATTTTGAAGGGGTTGGTATTTTTTAAAAATTAATTTCCTAATAAATGTTTAAGTTTATGTTTTTATATATTTATGGGGTGCATAGCTTATTTTGTTAGCTGTGGATATTTTAAAATATTTAAGCTCAGACTTTGACTACTTACATTTAATTTTAAGTTCAATTCTAAGAGAAAGTTAAAGGAGTTAAACACATCTATTACTGTTTGGGAATAAATTCTAATTTTACTTAAAGCTAATAATTTAATGTTCCTTTAGGTTAAGACCCATAAAACGGCTTCGTAAAAATTTGATTAGTATTTTTTAATTTTTTTAAATAATTTGAAAATCACAATACTTCTATTTTAATTCAGATCACTAACCTTTATCTTGATTATTTTTTAAAAATTACAAAGCCCTTATCTCAGACTTGGAATTAATATTTTTTGTTAGATCTATCCCTTATAAACTTTAAAAATAATTTTACCTTACAAAGATAACAAAAAAGAGAATTTCCTTTACAATTAAACACAAATGGATGTCTACAAATATTATTTTCTTCTTCTCCTTTAAATATTTGTTTAGCTTTTATTTTTTCTTCTTCTTTTCTTGTCCCAACAGCAACAATAATTGCTTGAATATGTCCTCCATTATTAAATGGACTTGCCATTAATAATCCAAAATTATTATTTTTTGTTAAATTAATCCATTTATCAAAAATTAATTTAAATAATTCTTTTGCATTTTTTATTTGTTCTTTTTTTGAAAATAATTGGTTAATTAATGAATTAATATTTGATTTATCTTCTAAAATTTCTGTTAAATTTTTATTTTTAATTTTATTAATATTTATTAAGGAAATATCTAAAGGTTCAATTTCATTTAATTTTTGTATTATATTTTCTTTAAAAGATAAAGATTGAAATCCTTCTGGATTTAAATAATTTTCATTTTCTGCTTTATCTAAAAAATTAAAAAAATTATTTTTTAAGTAAATATTTATATGAGTTTATATGCCTTAATTTATTCTTTTTTTAATTCAGTTTCATATAAATTAGGGAGAAAAAAATAAAAATATAATAATCTTAATTATGATTCTAATGGATGAAGCAGACGAAAATAAAATAAAAATTTCTTCGATAAAAATAGGATAATTTAGATTAATTTTTAAGTTTATTAGAACCGTGTATTCTCGTATAACTTATTAGATGCGTTTTTATACTATTCAGTTATTTTACTATACAGTTAAATAAAAAGTAGTGTATATTTAAATTAGCTAAATATATATGTTTATTTTAATTTTATAGTATTGTTTGTATCGTCATTCGTAAAGTACGTATTTTTGGAAGCTTAGTTTTACCTAAGCTAAAATCTTCCTTTTATAGTAAATAATTTGAAGAACTAACCAATTTCAATTTGTTCAGTCATTTTCTTCAAGTTTTCAACTCTTTTTTCTATTTTCTCAGTCCATTCATTTATTCGATTTTTTTCTTTTAAATTAAGCAATTCTTGAACAAATTGTCTTTGTTTATTATTTAATTTTCCATTCAAATTTTGATTTAAAAAATAACTTGAAATTTTTAATAAATTAAGTTTTTCCGTTATTTTTAAATTAATTTCTTCATCAGCAATTTCTTTAAAATTATTCTTTTCAGTTTTAGTTAATAATAAAATTAATAAATTAAATAATTTTAATTCAATCTTTTTGACTTTATTTTCTTCAATTTCTAATAAAGATTTTTCTTTAATTTTTTCCCATTTATTTTTTAATTCTGAAAATATTTCTTTTCCATTTTTTGATGTGTTAAAATATATACAAAATACCAAAAAATGTTTTTCTTTTAAATTTTCAAAAAATTTAATTCTCTTTTCAATTTCATTAGAATATATTGCTATGCTTAACAAATTAATTCCAATTTTTGTTTTTCCTTTTATAAATTGATTAAAACTATCAAAAAGATTTTTATCTTCAATAAAATACTCAATTTTTATATTTTCTTTAATTTTTAATAATTTATCTTCATCTGTTGATTTTTCTGATGTTAATTGATTTCTATCGTCTTTTTGAAGAATCTTATTAAATTTTTAAAAATTATATTTGGGCAATTTACTCTAATTTTAGTGGTTTATTATGATTTTTCCCTTCGGCCATGAACTTCCCATAATTATGTGACTTTTTCAAGAAAAGATTTTTTATTTTAATCTTTACAAAAATTTTAGAGAAGATATTAATTATTTAAAAATTCTTTTTTTTTTAATTTTCCTAATTTAATAAATTCAGTATAAAAACCCAATAATTACCTCATAGCCTCGAACTGTCAAGTTTTCTTCTTCTTTCATTTTCTCAGATAATTTATTTTCTCTTTTTACCTTTTCTCTTTCAATTTTTTCTTCCTTCTTTTTTTTCCTATCATTTTCATTTTTTGTCTTTTTCTCTTCTTTATTTTTTCTTTCTTTCTCTCTTTTCTTTTTCTCCTCTTCTCTTTCCTTTTCAAGTTCCTTTCTTTTCATTTCCTCTTTCTCTTTCTCTTTCTCTTTTTTATTTTTTTTCTTTTCTTGTTTAGTTGTGACTTTAATTTCTTTCTTGATTACATATTTTTTAAATGCATTAATTATATCTTCAATTTTATTTTCTTCAACAAATGCTTTAAGCCTATCTCGTAATACTTCTAACCTTGTTTTTTCATTATCTTAAAATGATATTTTTTAGCATATGTAAAACATAAATAAACCTATTAAAAGGGTATTTTAGTTTTGTTCTCTTTTTTAAATTAAATTCAAAATTAATAGTATCTATCACTTAAAATTCTCTCCTAACTTGTGTAATTTGTTTAATACACCCCATTTATTCGCAAGAAAATGTTTTGCACACAATTGTGCCTTGAAATTGATATTTTTTGCGAATACATAAATGGGAGTGCAAGTTAAAGAGAATCTTTAGTTTTAGATCCCTCAGTGTCACATTACGTCATTTTTTTTTTGAAAACCTGTTAGGTAATATTAATCTCTTTCAGACACTAAAAACAATTTTTATAAAAAATCATTTTACTCCTTCGATTTATTTTATAATTACAAGCATTTATCTATTAAAAATTTATTGGTATTTTTAGAGTATTTACGGTATTTTAGATTCATGAAGATAATGGTAAAATGTTAGTTTGCTACCGAAAAGGTAACTGCATGTGTTATTTTGAGGTATAATATATAAATAAATCCAACCTAAAATTCTAATCAAATGTATAAGCAAAGGATTACTATTGTCAGTTAATAATTTCATAATTATATTATAATTTTCATTTCTAATCCATTTCATAAATTCATTTGAAACTTGTTCATTGCTATATTGTTTATTTACAATGTTATTCCATTCATCGCAAAGCTTTTCAACTTCGCTTGTGTGATTAACGCTTTCATTTTGAATAATCTAAATAAATGACATATTAAACATATGGACAAATTTCCAAAAAGGTCAATAAATTATCTAAATAAAAGTTCAAAATAGGTAATTCCAAAATTTTAGATAGTATGTATTATGTTTTGTGCTGAAAAATTTGTGGATGATTAATGGAATTGAATCATCATGGAAAGGGCCAAAGCTAAACTGCGCCAACTATAAATGATTAATTTTTATTCACTCATATACTTTCTTCGAATATTTGGACATAACAGTATGGGCCCTGACAATTTTGTAATAGGCATAAGATAATCACCCCCATCCCCTTTCTTCCTAGGCAATACTTCTCGTCCTGTTGCCCATTAAGCCTTCCCCGCACGAACCTAATTTATTCCATTAAATTAAATTTTTTCCTTATTATTAGTCAAGGGAAAATATTAAAAAAATTTCTGGGAAAAATAAACAAAATTTATTTACATCATCCTCGCCCATTTTTCTTTCAATCCAAATTTTTATCGCTTCCATCAATCCCAGTATATGAAGAAATTTATTATTAATATCCATTGTACTTGCTAAATAAAATGATTCATACATTACATGTAAAAAAATTTTTTTTAAATTAAATACATAAATGATCAATTTTTTTTTCTCCAAACTTTTCCATAGTCCTTTTTTATTTTCTGAATAAATTGTGTAATAGACACTTCTAAACCAAACAGTAAAATGTGCCATAAGAATATTTGATACATACACAACAAGTATATTCGATATAAATCCATTTTCATAATTTTTGGATATTTGGTCATTGTTAAGAAATACTAAAATAATTAAATTAATTGCTTTACCTTAGTACATGAGTCCTATCCGTCCTATCCAGTGCTTGGACTTTTCGATTTTGCTCATACATCATACCGATGTATGAGTATGAGATATGTGTATGATTTTGGTATGACCTCCCAAGCACTGGTCCTATCAATGTATATGTGTCCCATCAAAGTATATGCGTCCCAAAAACAATATTTGAGTCTGTATAATAGAGAGAATGTTCTAATAGAGAGAAGGGATTCTAATAGAGAGAAGGGATTCTAATAAAGGAAGAGGAGCTTGAGAAGGTTCTGATAGAGTGGTGTGTGTTTTAATAGATAGAAGGGCCTCAATATACAGATCTACCAAATAAAACTTCAGAGAAGGGTTGTTTTGTCTAATTTTTATTAATGGGACGCATATAAGCTGATGGGACGCTTGTCATAAGGTAGATTATAAAAACTGGGGAAGTGAATTAATTAAAAAAGTCAAATAAATATTAATTATTTTTAATTAAATAAAAATGTAAACCATCGTCACTGAACAAGTTGTACTTTTCAATAAATTGGTTTCTTTCATCACATCCGTCAAGGAAAGACATTAATAAAAATGTTGTTCCTCGTTTATTTTTGAAAATATTAACTTTATTTTGATCATTTTTAAAAATTTGGTCTAAATAATTTAAATGACCTTTTGCCATTATTTCTCTTATTTTAAAATTATAAGTAAGTTCATCATCAATTGGAGAATCAACTACATTATAATTGTTAACATTCTCTATTTCTTTATTAATTTTATCAACAATTTCCAAAGGTTTTCCTTCCTTAGCAAAATTTATAAAATTATTAATTTCTTCATTTAAAAATTTAAAAAGAGAATAAAGCATATAAATTGAGTCATTTAATTCATTTTGTTTAAAGAAATAATAAGATTTAGATTTTATTAATTTAAAAACATCTAACAACTTTTTATTGTCTTCTGAATTATCTAAATATCCAAATATTATTCCTTCAAATACAGTAATTTTTTTAAATAAAATTGAAATATTTAATTGTTTTTCTTCAATACTAAAATATTCTTCTGATAAATTATGCATTTTTTCTTCTTCAATATTTAACATAAAAATTTTTTCATATAATTTCCAACGAACTGAGGGATCCAATGATTGTTCCATTTCTACTAAAATTTAATATTTTTTAAAAATTTATATTTATAATTTAAAATTTGTTTTTAATGGAGATGACCTATTCCAAACTATAGAAGCAATGCTTCATTTTCAGATTTTAAGAAACAAATAAAAAAAGGGAAAATGAAACATTTTTAAGCAAATATTTAATAAATGCTTTCCAATTTTATGCAAAAAATGAAGCAAAGCTTCAAGTTCAGATTTTAAGTAAAAACTAAATTAAAGCTTATAATTAGTTAGGGTTTCTCCCTTAAACTTTTATTTAACAAAACAAACAGTGAAACAAATCTTTTTCAATCACAAATTCATTAAGAAGCAAAGGGCCAATTAATTTCTTTAACGCATTTAATTTTTGAATTGTTAAAAATGATTTTTCATTATTTGAGAACATAATATTAATAAAATATAAATGTGAATGATGCAGTTGTTCCATAAAAGAAGGAGAAGAAAAACATTTTTTTATTGTTTCCTCAATTTCGATTTTTGTTTCACATTTAATTTCAGTGTCGAAAATATCATCTTCCTTAAATAAATTTTTTTTATTATAGGTAAATGAAATTTTAGAAATTCTTTACTTTCTGGCCACAAAATAATAGATGATTAAAAAACAAGGATTAAACAAGTAAAAGTTAGGGGTGACGTTAAGATTTATGCACAGTAAAACATATATTAAATTATTCCAAACAAAAAAATAAATACAAAATTCTTACATAGCTTGGTAAATTTTTCTCTTTTTTAATCCTATCTTTCAACAATTGATTTTCCAAAAGAGTCTTGTTTGTCAAAAATGAATAAACAAAGCTATAAAGTTTACAAAACTTTTTTTCTAAAGAAAAATTATTTAAATTTTTTGATAATTCATTTGAAACTTCTATAAATTTTTCAGTATATTTTTTAAATTCATTTGAAAATTCTGTTGACAAGTAAACCATTTCTCCATTTTCCTTTGATTCATAAACGAAATTAAACTTTTTATTTTTTAAAGGTTCGAAAAATGAATCAATAAATGTTTTACAGTTGTAATAATAAGAGAAAAGAGAAAGTTCTTTGTAAAATTCATCACTTTTTGGTTCTATTACGTATTCAAAGTACATTGCTAAAAGCTTCAGTTCTTCTTCCGAATATTCGTAAGTTAGTTCATTTTGTTTTTCTTCAATTTTTAATTCGGGTTTTTTTGCATTAATTTGAATAAAATAAAATAAATACAATAAAAAATGTATAAAAGAATACATTTTTAACTAAAAAACATAAAATAGTTTAATGCTTCATTCCTTTATCCTTTAGGCAGTGATTGGAAGGTCATACCAAATTTATTTTATACTGATATTTCGTAGTCTAAAAAAGTACCTGTAAAGTATAAGGTCTAAAATGGCTGGTATGAAGTATAAGTATGAACGGCTCCCGGAAAATTGAGCAGTGAAGAGTCAAAAATTTGCAAGAAAATAAAAATACATGAAAAATACAAAAATAAATTAATAACAGATCATTTTTTAAGTGTTTTTGTATTTTTCATGTATTTTTGTATTTCTTGCAAGTTTTATTATTGTTTCTTAACTTCCCAATTTCCACTGCCCAATTTTCCTAGCAGGGTATGTATGAACAAAATCTAAAATTCTAAAAACTGCCTCTAGACATGTGTTCAATGAAATAATGGTATTACTCTAATAAATAAAAAAATTAAATTAAATTTAAAAAAAATATTTATTTTGAGTGAATATAATGGATAATTTTAAATAAAATAAAAAATAAATTTCACTTACAATTAGGCATTGATTTTAAAAGGTAGAGAGGTAAAGAGACGCGCACTTAAGTGAGTGAATAAATTTATTTATTTATTTCGAAAGTGTCTGACTATAATTTCAAAATTAAAAATGCCCTTTTTCTTATAAATATTTACCGAAAAAATTATTGAGTTGTCAAAAGGGCATTTTGAGTTGTAAAATTAATAAAATTAATTTTTTTTAATTAATTTTAGTTAAATTAATATTTAATTAGAAGAAGTTGAACGACCTTTAATTAAATTATTTTAAGAAACTCAACATCTGTTAGAGTTAAATTGCGAAGATTGTGATGCTTTAAATTTAAGGATTATTTTATTTGGATTTTCATTAGAAATTTTAATTTTAAAAATATAACATTAACTTTTTTTAAAATATTTTTAAAATTTGTTATTTAAATTTCTCCACCGTTGATTAATCTCCCGCGTGTAAGAGAAATAGAAAATTAGTAGTAATTAGAGAAAATATGTGAGTTCCTTTATTTAATTCTTTTTGCTTTACTTAATTGTTTAACTTTAACATAAATATTATTTAATAATTATTTTGGTTAGTTACTTTTTTTGATAACATTAACAGATGTGAATATTATAATTATGCTTCATGTTTTTCTTTTTAGCTTAGAAAAACTAAGCTTACAAAAATATAGCTATTCTCAAACCGATGTTCCCAAAAAATGTAATAAATAAAATATATTTAAAATCAAGTATAATTAAACTAATGCATATTTAACAATATTTAAAAAAAAAATTATTATTTAACTTTTTTAAATAAATTACTTAAAAGAAAAATTGATCAACAAATAATTTATTAAAATAATTGGCTTTTCTAAAATCATCAATAATTACCAAAATCAAACATTTTGTAATTGACTCTGAGTGACCAATTTATTTGTATAGAGATTTTCTAATTTTAGCCTAGAAATACTAGGCTTGCAAAAAATAAATGTATGAACTTTTAATTTAAAATTTAAAAGATAAATATAAAAAATACATTTAAAATTAATTAATTAAAATATTACATATTTAACAATATTTCTTTTAAAATAAAATAAAAAATAAATTTATTTTTAATAAATTTATTTTTTAAAATTATTCTGAAAAAAGTAGAATATTGGTTATACTATATTGTATAAATATTATTTTAATTAAAATGAAAACAAAATTTTAGAAATATCAACACTCATTTTGTTCTATAAATTTTAATTTTTATTTTCCGAATTAATAACTAAAAATTATACTAAATGTTTGTTTAAATTTGCTTAATATAGCTTAATTGTATTTTTTATTCTTTTAGGTTTATATTTATTTTTTATTACGTAAACTTTTGTTGAAATGCAGTATTTATTTTTGGATGGGGAATTTGTTTAAATTCCTCAACAATAAAAACTTAAAGTTTTGATTATTTAATTAATATACCAATGTTCTTCTGACCTTGTTTCATAAAGGGCAATACTGAAAGAAAGATCAATTGTAAGGCCGGCTAAGTTTTCTTTCAGCTAGTTAATAAATGAAAAAGGGAAGCCTTTAATCAGCGGTGGGATGATTGAATGGATTACAGCCCTGTTTCGAGAACTCTCAGGTTCAATCCCACCCAATGTTTTGCTATTTTCTGGGTGGGATAAGCCGCTTTACTCAATCTAATTTTATTATCATATATTGATTTATGATTTATTTTTAAATTCTTTTACTCAGACTCAAAAAATTGTTTTAAAAATATATTTTTAAAAATTAAAATACAATTTTTATTATCTTTTTTACTCTTTTTTAAGAATTAATTTTTTTAAATTTTTCAAAAAATGTTTTATTAATTTAAAAAGAAAAAGGCGGTAATTGAAAATAGCTAAAAGAGAAAGCGTCTTTCCTGCCTTAAAAATTAAAAGTGCAGGTGTGTATTACATTTAAATAAATACATTATGGTATTAAGTAAATTTAGTAATATTTGTTTAGATGATTTTAATGTAAATACAAACATTTCATAAAAATAATTGACTAAATTTCGCATTTTGAATAGACCAAAATTTTAATTTTTTTAATTTTAAAAAATCTGTAGAAATTAATTTTTAAATTTTTACTAAAATTTTATTTTTCCCAGTCAGTTGAAAAAGGATACGATTCAGCAAATACAGATTTAGAAAAGTTAAAAAATATAAATGTGTATTTTTTTTTAAATAATTTTATTAAATATAAAATATTCTAATTAATTAATTTTAAATACTATAGTATTTTTATATTATTGAAGTTACTTCTCTTGCTATAACAGTCAGTAATATTTTTGTAAGCTTAGTTTTGCTAAGCTAAAAATTTGACAATTAAGTTGTTTAACAATACGACAAATATTTAAGTCAATAATTATTTTTGTAGGTTACACAATTCGATATAATTATCTTAAATTAGTTATGACTAATTTTTTTTACTATTTTTAGCTTAGAAAAACTAAGCTTACAAAAATAAAAAGCTGTGGACGAAAATGCTCTTCTTAATAATTTAAATAAATATAAACATATTTAATAAAATTAATTAAAATATTACATATTAAATAATATTTTTATTTAAATTAATTTAATTTTTTAACATATTTAAAATTGTAATTAATTAAAAAATCTATCATCAAAAAAAAATGGACTTGTTAAATATTAATTACCGAATTTGAAAATTTTCGAAATTAACGGATTGTGACAATGTCTTTGCATTTGACAGTTGTTTGCTATTTTGTCTGTTATTTAGATCAAAATAGTTTTTTTATTTTAGCCTAGAAAAATTAGGCTTACAAAAATACAAGGAAGAATGGTATAAACTCAATAAATTAAAAATATAAAAAATACATTTAAAATTAATTAATTAAAATATTTTATATTTAATGATATTCACCTAAAAATATACCTATAAAATAGCGGTGCGGCTTCAAGGGCGCCGGTTTTGTTTTTTGAATAACTTCTTTCAAACTCAATAAAAATTGATTATTCTTTTTTTATTAGAGTAAAAACACTTTAGTAATTTGTTTGATATAATATTCAGCAAAAAACACTTTTAGTGACACATTTATCCAGTAATGAAAAGTTCCAGTTTAAGTTCCGGAAATGGAACTACGGAACTAAAAAAAGTTCTGTAACTGAAAATTGTTTCTGAACTATTTCCGGAACTCGAACTGGAACAATGAAAATTAAAAATGCAGTTTCGGAACTGGAACTAGTTCAGTGGAAATTTTGGAACTTTTGCATCACTGATCTATACTTTTGTTTTAAGGAAATATTTGGCACTCTTTGGGTATTAAACTCCTCAATTCATTATTTTTATTTTAGCTTATAAAATCTAAGCTTACAAAAATAATCAAACATTATTTATTTCAATATAATGAAATAAAATATTAAATTCATTTAAAATTAATTAATTTTAATATTAAATATTTATTCAACCAAATACAAAAACAATTTACCTAAAATGAGTTTTTTCCGGTTAGATAGAAATTTCTTAATTTGATTTATTGAAACGGTGATATAAAAATTTAAGGATATATTTTTAAAAATTAAAAAATAAAAATGTGTATTTTCTTTTATTATTAAATATAAAATATTTTATTTAATTAATTTTAAATACCTATATATCTATAATATTGAAGTTATTTCTTCTCCAGAACTAGTATTATTTTTGTAAGCTTAGTTTTTCTAGGCTAAAAAATTGACAATTATAATTGTTTAACGGCTGATGAAACATGCGGACCACCACTCTGGACTAGGGTTGAGCGGGATCGGGATCCCGGTCGGGATCGGTCGGGATTATCCCGACTTTTCTGAATCCCGATCCCGATTTTTGCTAATCCCGATCCCGAGAGATTATCCCGATACCGGTTTTTGCTGATCCCGATCCCGTGTCGGGATCGGTATCGGGATCGGGATTAGCTCCAAAATCCCGATCCCGATTTTTTATAAAAATATTAAAATGAAATTTTATATATTTTTTGTTTTTTCATTCTCCTTATCTTCATTGACTCCCTTGCACGGGAGAAGAACGTAAATTATTAAAGTGAAGAATTTATCAATAATTTAATTGATTTCTATCTAAGTGCGAATGTGGTTGAGTGGTTAGTAGCATAGTCTACTTCGTTAAATAGGTTTTGGTTCGATTCCTACGGATGGATAAAGAATTTTGGGCTCTATATGAAAGGAAGTCCCCCATCCAATTTTTTCTATATTCTTAAAAAATGGCTAATTTTTATATGTCATTCGAAAGAGCTCTTCGAGCTGAGTCGTTGACATATAAACTAGTCCACGGAAACAACTTTGGGCCGAGTTACAGCTCACCGAAAATTGAAAAACCATAGGGGGACCAAGCTTTTCTAAGTGATTACCGCGGCTGCTCCTAAATTATTTTCACTGAATTAATTATTTTGTTGTAATTATAGCTGTAGATTAACGCATGTACCAAAAAGCCAACCAGAGATGGGCGCCCAAACGAAGAAGTCATAAAACACTCCCAATAGTTCCAAGTTTGGCGTGTTTCAAGCAACTTTCGATCCGTCATAACTTGTTAATAATTGTTCAATCAAACTGATTTTGGTTTCATTCGATAGGTCTTGAAGATCTATTTCGAATGAGCTATCATACTCATTTTCGAATTTTTCAGCCCAAAAATGAGGTTGGTCCCCCCCCTATGGTTTTTCAATTTTCGGTGAGCTGTAACTCGGCCCAAAGTTGTTTCCGTGGACTAGTTTATATGTCAACGACTCAGCTCGAAGAGCTCTTTCGAATGACATATAAAAATTACCCATTTTTTAAGAATGTAGAAAAAATTGGATGAGGGACTTCCTTTCATATAGTGCCGAATTTTGTGTACATTAATTACCGTTGAACTTTATTTTTCGCTCGTTTTGCAACGTTTTAAATAAATTAAAAGTCCTTGAATTTTCTTCTGCGCACAAAAAAAGCGAATTTAGGCAACTAATGTTGATTAATTATTCAAAATTTTTCGCCTGCGGCACCAAAAAAGTTGAATTTTTTCAACTAATGTGGAATAATTTTTTGCCTGCGGCGCTAAATAACAATATTTTTTAACAGGGTTGTAGAAAATTTTCAAAATTTTCGCCAATGATACTAAAAAATATGAATTTTTAGCAACAGAATTATAAAAATCCTTAAAATTTTCGCCTGCAGCGCTGAAAAAGAGAATTTTTGGTTATTTTTTGAAAAATCCCGATCCCGATTTTCAATCCCGATCCCGGGCCGGGATCGGGATCGGTATCGAATAAAAAATGCGAAATCCCGATCCCGACTTTAGCCAATCCCGATCCCGACTCGGGATCGTGATCGGGATTGAATTTTAAAAATCCCGATCCCGATTGTTGGTCGGGATCCCGATCCCGCTCAACCCTACTCTGGACTCAAACTTCTGGTCCAAAACTTTACTTAATTTTTTTCAGCTTTAGCTTAGAAAAACAAAGCTTACAAAAATACTATATATTCTAGCTGTGTATTAATAAATGTAAAAAATATAAATAAATATTTAAAATTAATTTATTTAAATAATACCTATTAAATAATATTTTTTAAATAAAATATAAGCAAAATGCAAAAATAGAAAATTTATTTACCGTTTAATTAGAATATTTCTCCATTTAAATAAGCACTAAAAAAAATTAATTAATTAGCCTTAAAATTTTTATAAAATTTAAAAAAAATATTTTTAAAATTTAAAATAAATTCTTATTTAAAATGACGTTTAGCTCATTAATTAAATATTTTCTCCGATTTTTAATTTTCATTAAAAGATTTTAAACTTTTTAAGGCTTCGAAAATGATTTAATAAACATCATCTTTCCCCTTTAAAAATTAATTTTTTATTTTTTTCCTTTTTTAGAATTTTTATTTGAAATCCATTTTAGTATTAAAATATTGCCCTTCTCATATCACTTATATTTTTAATTTTCCTTTTCATCTCATCATTCTTAAATAATCGGATTAGGATGGAAAGGATAAGAAAAGTTTCGCGCAGAGAAGAAGACATAAAAAAATAAAAATAATATTTTAATATTTATTTTTAAAAATGGCAAAAAAAAAAACTTTTCTCGTTGTGACATTCTAAAATAGAAGAAACACTTTAAAAAATACAAAACCCATTAAATTGTCTTTTTTTTAAATTTTTTTAAGGGCAAAAATGGCAAATGATGTGATTAATTTAAAAAATTCTTTAATAGAAATTTATTTTTAAATAAAAAGTTGAAGAAAATTAAATTTAAATGATGTTAATATATTTATTTTTATCTAAATAATTATTTTTATACTTTAGAAATTTAATAAAAAATTATTTCGTTGAACAAATAAATTTTAGTTTTTATTCAGAATTTTTTTTTATTATTAAAAAAAAATTTTTTTTTAATTTTTTTAAAATTCGTTATTTTTTGTTTGAGAAAAAAATTCAAAAAAATTGTAAAAATTTAAAAACGCAATCTACAATTTTATAAATTTTTTGCGCACGCGTAATTTCAAAATTATTGCAGTCTTCATTTTAATTTTATTTTCTTCAGAATTTTGTTTAATAATTTAAAATAAAATTTTAAAAATAAAAAAATTGTCTATATTCAACTTTTTTATTTACATATTATTTTGTAGAGTTATTTTTAAAATTGTTTATATTTTAATTAAACACCCCATTTATTCGCAAAAAAATATTTTAATTTTTATTTCTTTTAATATTCCTTTCCTCAGTCAATTATTTTATTATTTTTTATTTCTTTCCATTTTATTAATAAAATAAGCTTCTCTTATTAAAATAAAGTCATTTACGATTCCACATAATTTTTCATTTTCTTCCCAAAATTCCCTGGTGGCCATTTTACGTTGTTTTTAGTTCCAAGTTATTGAAAAATATTTAGAAAAATTCTTTAATAAAAACAATAGAAAAAACTAAAATTTTTAGTAGTATTTTTGAAAAAAAATTTTCAACGATCCGCTTTTCCTTTTCTTTTTTGAAAAAAAGAAAAGAGGGGAGGAGCTTAAAAAGCTTAGGAGGCACCAAAAATCTTTTTTCTTTTATTTTATTTTTTGCCTTTCCATTCACTCAAATAATATATTTTCCATTCCAAATAACAAAAGAAAGCTTTGAAAAAAAAGAAAAATTTTTTCCAAAACAATACCAATGAATGGCTGACAGAACAATGCTTTTGAATGGTTAATGAGAAAATGCGCTGTGCATATTTAGTTAAAACAGGAAAAGCTTTTTAGAAATAAATTTTTTAATTTAAAGCAAAGGAAAAATAATTTTTTTTTTAAAGAAAATTTTAAGCAAATTATTTTTCTCCTATTTTTAAAAAATATTTTAAAAAAGAATTTACGGTAAATTTAAAATTGTTTTATTTTTAGAAGAAAAAGAAGATAAAAATAAAATAAAATAGTATTTAAACCTCTTTCTTCTGTTGATATTTGAGCATTTCTTTTTTTTTTCCTTTTCCTTTTCTTCACCTTAAATTACAGAATACAACTAAAATAAATTATATTTTATTTATTTATTTTATTCATTTTTTAATTAATTTATTTTTTAATTTATTTTTTATTTATTTATTTTTTATTTAATTTATTTTAAAATTTCTACATATATGTATATTTATTTAATATTAAAAAAAAATTTTTTTATTTCAAACAAATTCCTTTAATAAAAATAAAACTTAATATATTAATGCTTTTGATGTCATAACTAATTTTAAAAAACACTCCACCTTCATTAAATCCTTAAATATTTATCATTTTCTTTTAATTCCTTCTTTGCTTTATTTAGAATTTTTTTTTAATTTTTCATAATTTTATATTTTTTAATTTTAATTTGTTAACATATATTTATTTATTTATTTATTTTTATCGTTAACTGCTTGAAACTATTACCGGAAAATTCCTCTGAATAATTCCTCTCCTAGTAAAATTTTTTGAAATTTTAAAGTTATTTTAGTTAATTTTAATAAGATTATTCTAACATAGTACTATTTTTTAAGTGATCCAAAATAAATAATTATTTAGGTAAGATTTTTCTGTTAAAAGAGGTATTTTACAGAGAGAATATTTATGTTTGGAGCGGAATTTTTCGATGAAGAGGAATTTTCCGGTCACCTTTACTAAACCCTTTGTCTCAAACTAAAACCTTTTATACTACTTTATCCATTCAAAAAATTAAAAGAAAAGTATATATTATTTCAATTGAAAAATTAATAAATGAAAATATTTTAGTTGTTTTGGTGATTTTCTTGGTTGGTCCTGATCCATTATATTTTTGAAAGCTTAATTTGTTTAAGCTAAAAGTTATTTCGACATTTTAAAAAAATTAAAATTCGAGCTAAATTTTCTATTTTATGCAATATCTTTAATAAATACAATTTTAGAGAAAAATGTAATGGGCACACTAATTCATTTTTTGATTTGTATTTCTGTATTTACTGTTGAGAAATTTTGCGTTTTTTTAAATTTACCATCACACAATTTAGTAAAAAATATATATTATTTAAATTTAATTATTATATAATTAAATTTTTTTATTATTTTTTGGCAATGTTGTACAGTTACCATTGATATTTTTGTGAGCTTTGGTTTACCTAAGCTAAAAAAAACATTTTTTTTAGGTGAATTTAGAAAAGATTTTAAAAATAATTAAAATATTTCATAAATTTTTATTTTTAAGCAACCCTCTAATAAACTCAAATTTAGGAAAAAAATGTTAAATTAGGGATTTTTTAATTTCCCAAAATAAAAAAGAAAAGTAAATATTATTTCAATTAAAAAACATAAATAATTATATAATTTTAGCTTTGATTACCTTTGACTTCGATATTTGACTATAATTTTTTGGGAGCTTAGTTTTGCCTAAGCTAAAACTTTTTCTATTTAATTAAGAAAATATTTAAAAGAATTAAAATACTGGATAAATTTTGATTTAAAATTTTGAAAATCTTCAAAATTTAATTTATTTAAGATGATTTATCAAAATTAATTTTTAATCGTTTTTTGTGTAAAATTAAAATTTTATATTGTTATAATTTGCGAATAAATGGGGTGTTTACCTAATTTATACAAATTACTTTAGTTAAATCAGTTTTTAAGCAATATACCTTCAAATCATATTTTAACTAAAACAAATTAATAAAACAATTTATTGTCTGTAAGCATCAGGAAGTTTTATTTTATTCCTTTTTTCATTTTTTGCCATTCATCCGTTGGCACGACACTTTTAGAAAAAAAATAAATTCTCGAGGGGACTGCTCTTCCGCATATTTATTTATTTATGCTTTTCATTTGGGATGCCATTAGTGGAAAAATAAAAGGAATAGTCGCGCAGAGCCACCAGAGTTTTACCTTAAAACCTCCACTTTCCCGTTATTTTGCTAGTTGATAAGCGAAATCGTAATTTCCTGCCCAGCAGGTAAAAATGTGTGCCGTGATGAAGCGCAATCCAGATTTTCCACTTTTCTTCTTGTAAATAAATCTATTATTCATAAAATAGCTCTGACACGCAAGGGACAGAGCCTCAACACATTTTTTACCTTTCCCTGAATAGGAAGCAAATTATTATTATTTATCTTTTTTTTGCTAATTGCCAAACATTTGTTGTGTGTGCGTGTGCTCCATTCTTTAATACTAATGAGCCGCTAAAATAACAAAATATTAAAAATTGTATAGATGCCTAAAAAAAGAAAATATTTTTATTTAAATTATTTTTAAATCTAAATATGAAAAGTGATAAATAAATAAATTAAAAAAAATAATTTATTTAAAGAGTTTATTTAAAGAAATTATATTTTTAATTTATTTACATTTTTATTAATTTTTAATTGTTTTTTTACAAGTTTATAAATTGTCTTAAAATTGTTTTTTTAATTTTTTAAAAATTCCTTTTGATATTATTTTACCGTAAATGTACTTTTTACTGGTATTTGTCCGCAAGTTTTATCCGCAACTTTTACATTTCTTTTTTTTTTAAATTATTTTATAGAATGGAGAAAAAGAAAAGTTTTGAAAGTCTTTCCAAAATTAATTTTAAGAAAATTGCGGATAAAACTTTGCGGACTTTGCCTACAAAACAGATGTAAAATGCCCTTAAATCTTTAACACCCAATTTAAAAAATATTTAGATTTAAAAGATTAGTCAATTAGATAATAAAATCAAAAAATTAATATTTAATTAAATTTTAGAAAAAATAAAAACATTATGCCAAATTCATTTATTTCTTCAACATACTCTAATAGCAATAATATTAAAAATTGGAATTCATCTAACACAAATTCCCAAAAAGAACAACGAAAATGTTTTTTAATTGACACTCTTCTTGAACAAAGTCAAAAACGTCTGGAAACTGCTTCAGCCGATGAAAATCATAACAAACAGATTAAAAGGGAAAATTTTAAAAATAAAATTGAACAACAAAATTATCAAAAACAATGGGAAAGAAATGAAATAATAAATATTAAAGAAGAAAATAATGAAGAAACACTTCCTAGTCCTTGCCATTTTGAAGTTCAAAATGAGGAAGAAAATGAAGAAGAAAATAAAAAATTAAAAATAAAAAAAGAAGAAAAAAATGAGGAAGAATGTGATGAGAGAAAATCATTGCTAGATGCTTTAATGAAGGTTTTATTAAAAAATTTAATAAATTGTAAAAACATTTTCTCTCTAATTTAAATACCGTGTAGAAAGAAGAGAGTTTCCTGGTTATTTCTCCACAATTTTTTATTTGAAAAAAAATTGTTTGTTTTTACATAATATATTATTTTTTATTTAATTGAAAAGTTAAAGTTAAATAAGTTAAAAAATAAGTAATTTGTTTGCGAGCGTTTCGTCTTCAGTATTTTTGGAAGCCAGAATTCTGGCTAATTTAAAAAACTTTGTAAATTGTTATATGAGTATTGTTTTGATAAGCTTAGCTTTATTTTTTTTTCGTTTCTTTAGTGTCTCACATTAAAATTCAACATAAAAAAGTTTTTTTTTTAAGCTATTACCTGTTGTTCAATCACAATCTACTTCAGACAACAATTTAAATTTAATTTCAACTGAAAATGAGTCTAAAAGAAAACAAATATTACTATCTTCTCCTCAAAATGATCATCAAAATTTACTTTCTCAACAACAACCTGAACAACATCAAAAAATGGTAAAAAATTAAATAAACTTATTTATTAGTTTAGATAAACACTCCATTTATTCGCAAGAAAATATTTTGCACTCAAAAATGATTAAAAATTAAAAAAAATTAATCTAATTTAAATTTTATTTTTAAAAAAGGCAATAGCTGCAACCACAGCAGCGGCAGCTTCAATGGAATTTCTTCAAAGAATTAGGCTTTTTCAGCAACACTTATCCCCAAATAATGCACAAGTGTTTCAACATAATTCTATTACTAAACAATTTGCAGAAAATACTCAAAATTCAGGGTAATAATTTTGAAAATTTAATTTTTAACAGCAAATATATAAATTTTATTTTTTACATTTAACAAACAGTAAAATTAAATTTTAAAAATATTTACTAGTCTCAGAATTACAGTTTAATTTATAAAAATCATACCCGATTTGAGTATAAAAAAACCTGGAATTGGGATGTTTTTTAATATCAGAAAAGTCTTAATAATTCCTTTCTGTACTTGTACCCTTATTCCTCTCCTCCCCCACCCCTCTGCTTCAATGCCGCATGGGTTTTTTGAATTTTTGTTTTGATGTTCGCGAGCGTATTTTTCTAAAAACAATTTTTGCTGAAATTTTTTAGTAGCAACAATTATTTGAAAAATACTTTTAGCCATTAATTAATAATGGCTTACAAAAATAAACAATTTTGGCGAAGAACACTTCAAGACAGTGAATAAAATATATTAAGCATTAATTAAAATAATTAATTGAAATATTATTTATTAACTAAAAAATAGCTAAAAACATTTTTTTAACTTTATTTTTCTATTAGTTTTTTTACCACCTCAATCTTTTGTAAAAAGATAATCTAATAAGTTAGCCATTAAAATAATGGCTTACAAAAATAGTTCACGTTCAAACGACTACCAGAATTCATAAGACAATATTAAGCATTAATTAAAAAGAATTATTTAGAATATTATATATTAACTAGAAAATAACTATCAAATTATATTATTTAAAAAAAATATTTTTCTATTAATTTCTGTTTTAAAAATATCAAAATTTTAAAAAAAATACATAGATAAATATAAAATAACGTAGCTATATATTTAATATATAAAATTCCAAATAAATATTTTAATTAATCCTTAACATTATCGTATATGTTGAGTAGTAGCGTCAAACAGTATATTTTTGTAAGCTATTTTTGAATTAATGGCTAAAATTAACATTTTAATTGGTTAGATTTAGATTGTTAATCATACTTGATTTTTCTGTATAGGTATTTTCCGTAGCATTAAATTAAATAAAAAATGCTTGGTAAAATCTCTTTACAACACGTAAATTAATTAGCCATTAATAAATAATGGCTTACAAAAATATATTAAATGTTCAAACAACATAATATACTAAAAGATAATACAATTTTAAGCATTAATTAAAAGAATTATTTGAAATATTATATATTAACTAGAAAATAACTAAATTATACTGTATTAAGAATTTAAATTTATTTAAGTGAAAATTTTGGTTTCTTTTTTTTTCTTGTTTTATTTTCGTAAAATGTCGATTTTTTATTTTAATTTTACTTTTTTTTAAAATTTATGTAGCATCCTTTTTAAAAAAATAATACAATTATTTAGCCATTAATTAATAATGGCTTGCAAAAATAAATTAATCGCAATTCCATCAAAAGTAAAATATAAGATAATATTAGGTCTTAATTAAAATAATTAAATTAAATATTATATATTAACTAGAAAAATAGCAATTTAAATTTATTTTGCGGGAATTTTTGTTTCTTTTTTCGTTTTATTTTATTTAGTGAAGATAGGTGTTTTTTTATTTTTTTGTATAGGTCAAAATTAAATTTCGCCCAGCGCTTTGCTCGCCCGTTCTCTATGTTTTTATTAAAAAAAATTTTTTTTAATTTAATTTAATTTTTTTAGCCCATTTCCATCAATTGCAGAATTAAATTCATTATCCTCATTAAATTTTCAATTTCATTTTCCTCATCATGAATTACCAAAAAATACAAATATTTTCCAATTAAAACCTTCAATAAATTTAATTCAACAACAATCTCTTTGTTGGCAACAATTTTTAACAACAGCATCCGTTTTACGTCAAAATCCAATGCAAACATTAATTTTTGCAAATCAGGAAATAGTAAAAAGAAGAATTTTAGAAAAGAATTTGAATAATCGAAATGAAAGAAAAAATTTGGCAAATAATCATTTTAATGGTAATTTTTTGAAATTTTTTGAAAATTTCTTTTTGATATTTTTTTTTTAAATTTTTTGAATTTTTTGAAATTTTTTTTGAAATTTTCTTAAAATATTTTAAATTTTAAGAAAATTTCCAAATGTTTTTCAATTTAAAAAAATTTTGGGAAGGTAAAAATTAAGATAAATATGACCTAAAATCTGGTGAAATAATTTATCGAAAAAGACGGAAATTATAAAGAAACCGCCAAAGAATATATTTCCCTTCATTGCACGGACATACGGTTGCGAATTTAAGAACCTTAATAGGTTTATATTTGTTTTGTTGTATCAATTTCCTTTTATTTCCGTTCCTCGTATTTGCTTTTATCTCTCGCAGGTATAGGTGGATATATTTCCTTTTTTCTCAAAATGGTCAAAATTAAAATTTTCAAAATGGTCAACTCATTTAAACTTTGATTTATAAGCCAAATATTCCAAAATTATCTCAAAAGAGGCTATTTTATCAATTTCCTTCTCTAAAGTTTAGCAAAATTTAGAAAATAAAATTGTTGAAAATATTTAAAGACATTCTCTGAATTATTTAAATTTATTTAAAATTAAAAAAAAATTTCTTTTATTTTAGCTACTTGTAGTAATATAACAATCCCATTAGCAAATAAATTAAAATACAACAATCAACATAATAATAATGTAAGGGAACGCTCAACAGCAGGAACTTCAGAAAAGTCAAAAAGACAGAATAAGTAAAAAATAATTATTTAAAAAAATTTTAAATTTTTAAAAAAAATTAAGAATAGACTTGAGGAAAAAAATTCAAAATCGAATACAACATTCTTCAACAACAAATGGAAGAATTGGAACTCGATCTTCTAATGTAAAAAAATATAAATGTGATATTTGTGAAAAGACTTTTAGCCGTTCAAATACGTTAATTACACATAAGGTAAGAAAATAATAATATTTTAAATAAGAAAAAAAATTAAAAAAAAAAATTTAAATAAAAACGTTTGGAAATTGCACATTTTAGGTAAACACCCCATTTATTCGCAAAAAATATTTTATTTCGTTTATCATTTTCTAATGTTTTAATAATTTTATTTTTTTATTTTGCGAATAAATGGGATGTTTGCTTAAATTACACAAATACCGATTTTGAAAAGAAGAAAAATAGAGTCTAGAGATCGGCCAAATTCAAATATTTGTCAAATTTTTTCAAATAATTGATCAAATTGATTAATTTGAATTTGATTCTAGCAAAATCCCGATCTCTAGTAGAGTCAGTTTCATGGATGAGCAGGGTTAGTTTTATCAGACAAAACTGAATTTGTTTATAAAGTTTTAAAAAATTTGAGACACGTCCAAGATTTAGGAAACAAACGACACGCACACAAAGTGTAATTTACATATAAATACAAACTACTAGGTACAAAAAATTAAAAATTTAAAAATAATTGGCTAAGGCTGGATACTTTTCCTATTGACTAATGTCCGCAAGTTTTTGTCCGCAAATAATCATTTCAAAAGGACGCATTTATTACCACAGCAAATCCGTTCATTATGTAAAAATCCACATTTTTGAAGAAATTTTGCTGCATGGATTTCGTCAGAACTTTCAGAGAGAAATTTTTTGAAATTTTAACTCATTTTTGTAAAATTTTAATTTTTAAATTCCAATACATTATATATTACCAAAAAATTATAATAATCCTTCATAATCTTTGTAAAAAATATTCTCAAAAATAAATATTTCAATAATAATCACTGAGGAAAATAAATATTTTTACTTGCGGACAAAAACTTGCGGACATTTTTCAACAGAAAGGAAAAGTACCGAGGTCTATTTATGGTTTAAGGGTCTTTTGAGACGTATAAAAGTATATCTTATTTCAATTAGATAATTATATACATTTATGTTTATATTTTATCAGCGTCCTTGATCAGCGTTGGCGTTTCATTTTATTTTTGTGAGCTTAGTTCGCCTAAGCTAAAAAAATTTTTTTTATAAAAAAGTGTCTAAAAGAATTAAAATTCTTTTAGAAGAAAAAAAATTAGAAAGCGCAACAATTCCTGCTTTTAATTGGTGTCCCACGGATCGAGAGAATGCGCGGTTTTTTGAATTTTCCCTAACAAAATAAATTAAAAGTATTTATTATTCCAATTAAATGATTATATTTAATTTAATTTTCTCAATATTCTTTGGCTTAGAGTAATATAGTGCAGTCGATTTCAATATTTTTGGAAGTTTAGATTTTCTAAGCTAAAAAAGACTTTTTTTAGATAATTTAGAAATTATTTAAACAAATTTATATGTTTCATAAATTTTCTAATATCCTCTCTCTAATAAACGCAATTAAATTAGTGATTTTTATATTTATGGTCTAATTTAGGGTTTTGAAATTGTGCGGTCTTTGGGTCTTTGTTGTTAATAAACAGAATTAAATAAAAAGTATATATTAATTCAATTAAATAATTATATATATTTTAATTTTTCGTTATTTTTGCGGTTTCGGTTGAAATTGGTATGATATTTTTGGGAGCTTGGGTTTACCTAAGCTAAAAACTTTTTTTAGAGAATTAAGAAAGAATTAAAAAATAAGTAAAATATTTTTCATAAATTATTATTTTTAAGCATTTGCTCTAATAAACTCGATTTTAGAGAAAAAGATTAAATTGAGACATTTGAATTTGGCGACCGTATTAGGGATTGCGGAATTGTTGGTTTTTATAGCTACTTATACAAAATCAATTAAATACTAAAAAGTATATATTATTTCAATTAGATAATTATATATAATATTTTAATTTTAAAAGTTTTGTCCTCTGGTATGGAACAGGGTTGCCGCGGGTTGAGCTCAAGTGTCGGGTCGGGTTTCGGGTCGGGTCGTCGAAAATTCCTCGGGTCGGGTTTCGGGTTTCGGGTTGAGCTCGAATGTCGGGTCGGGTTTCGGGTCGGGTTAATTTTCATAAATATCGGGTTTCGGGTAGTATTAGCGCCACAGGCGAAAATTTTGTATATTTTTGCACTTAATTGCCAAAAATCCGATTTTTTGCGCCGAAGGCGAAATTTTTTGAAAAATGTTGTACTTCAGCTGCCAAAAAATTACATTTTTAACACTTAAGACAACAATTTTTAAAATTTGTTAAACCTTTGTTACAACAAAAATTCCCTATTAAGCGCCGCAGGCGAAAAATTTTCAAAAATTATTCCAGCTTAGTTGCCAAAAATTACCTTTTTTAGTGCTACAGACGAAAATTTAGGACTTCTAATTAATTTAAAAAATTGGAAAACGAGCGAAAATAAAGTCCGACGGTAATTAATGTATACAAAATTATTTATCCATCAATAGGAATCGAACCCAAATTTTTTATGGAAGTAGACTAACCTACTAACCACTCAACCACAAGCGCACTTACGTTGAAGCAAATTAAAATAAAAATAAATTTTTCTTTTATTAATTTTTTTCTCTCTCCTCCATTCAAAAGGGTCAGAGAAGTAAAGAGAAAGAGAAGGGTAAAAATTTTTATAATGTCGGGTATCGGGTAATGTTGGAAAGGTCGGGTCGGGTTTCGGGTCGGGTTCATCTAAATTTTCTCGGGTCGGGTTTCGGGTCGAAAAAAAGGCCGGGTTTCGGGTTTCGGGTATCGGGTTTCGGGTAACCCGCGGCAACCCTGGTATGGAACTTCTTTTAGTATTTTTGCAAGCTTAGTTAGACTAGGCTAAAATTTCTTTTTAATTAAATTTAGAAAAGATTTGAAAGGAATTAAAAAAAATTTCATTTTTAGACATATTTATCTAATAAATACGATTCTAGGAGCAATAAATAAATTAGTTTTTTTTGAATTTTGTATTTATGTAATTACAAAAAACTACATATACAGACACTAAATTTTGGTTTTGAATTTAGTTTACGTAATTATGTATTGTTTAGTATTTTTTATTACTCAAGTACAAAATTAGCTAATGAAAAGTATGTAGTATTTAAATTAGATATATTTATATATTACTATTTTCACCTTTCTAAATATTTCTTGCCTCGTTTTATATATTTTTGCAAGCTTAGGTTTACCTTAGCTAAAGATTTATTTTTAGAGAATTTAGAAAAGAGTTAAAACGAATTTAAATATTTCATAAAATTTTTAAATAATTTATAAATATATTTTATTTATTTTTTAATTTATTTTTTATTTTAAAATTTAAAAAATTGTTTAAATAAAAAATCTCGAAATGTCCTAATTTCAAAATGCAATAATATCATTGCGTAATTTAAATTATATTATTTTATAAATTTATTTATATTATTTTTCTATTATTTCCCAGCTATTCGCTTCAATTAATTTATAAAATATTTTTGTTTTATTTTTGAGGACATAATAATGGGGTCACACAATTGAGTAAAAAATAACAAAATTATTTGAGAAGATATAAATGTCATCAAAAAAAGTGAGAAAAATGGGAAAAAACACTCGACATACGAGATTGGGTAATAAATAGAGTTTTAAGGAAAAGAAAAGAAAATAAAATACTTTTCTCGATACTTGAATTTATTTTATAATTTTGAGAAACGCGCGAAAGAGGGTAAAATGAGAAAAGAACAATTGCAACTCTTTTTACTCTTTATTTTTATGGGAAATGAGTAAATAATTTAATGGAAAAATTCAGTGAATTTTTTTTATTTTTATAGCGAAATATAATAAATAATTTAAAAAAAAATTTTTTTTGGAATTTTTATTTTTTAAGCTTGGAATTTTAATTTAAAAAATTTTATAAATTAAATTTATTTTTTTTTCGATTTATTAGAGTCTAAATTTAAAAATTAGCCTTTAAAGTCATTCACTCTCGTTATAAGGACACCTAAAATATGGTAATTTTGATATTTAAAGAATTTATTTATATATGTCGACTAGAGTTTTTTCAAAAAACGAACCTATAAATAGAGGGAAGGCTTTAAGATAAACTAAAAACATTTCCCTAAGAGTGACCTTATAACGAGAGTAAAAAAATTTAATTTTATTATTTTTATTAATTTTTCTCAAAAAAATAATTGTGTAACTCTCTAAATATATTTAATTATCATTTTTGTTTTTTAATATTATTTATTGTCTCAATAACAAAAATATATATTTTAAATAAAAAATGTCCTCATTTTCAAGATTAATTATTTTGGGCCAATGAGCATAATTAAGGATTTAAAATTAATTGTGAATTGGAAACAAAAATAAAATTAAATTTTGAAGGGGTAATAAAGAAAAGGAGAATAAGAAAAGGGGAATTTTTGCCTTTCAATTCACTGAACAAAAATGTTGAAAATAAATAATTAAGAAGGAAAAATTGGAGAATGGAAAAATCTTTTAAAATAATCTTACTGTATCTCTAAAAATTAGTAAAAAAAGTATTGAATGCTAAAAATAAATATTAAAAAGTTAAAATCCCAAAATGTTAATTATTTTGCCAAAATTATAATTAGGTAATATTGCCTTGCTTCGGCATAACAAAAAAATATTTTTAAATTTTTTTTGAATGCTATTCACAAAAAAAAAATTTTAGCCCGCGTAATCTGCATTTAAAAAGTTTCTAAAAATTAGCCATTAATATAATAGCTTACAAAAATAAAATCTTTATCATTTGGATACAACAAATGATAAAATGAAATAAATATTAACTAAAATAATTAATTGAAATATTATCTATTAAGTAAAAGTTGTAAATATTTATATTATTTTTTAAATTGTTATACCTTTGCTGCATCTCTTTAATTAGGCCAAATAAATATTAGAATAAATAAAACAAAAATAATGTTTTCCCGACATAAAAATAAAGTAAAAAACATTCTTATCGTGAATTTATATTTTTCCCAAAACTAAAATTGTCTTGACCTTTCTTAAACTCTAATTTATTTGTTTGCCTAAAATTCTATATATAAGCTGAAATTATCATTTATAAATTATTCCATTTTCTCATTTTAGAACCTTCAACCGACTTTTCTATAATAAATTTTGAATAAATTAATCAAGTTTGAGTTGAAGAAGAAAACCTCAGAAAGTATATTCTAGTAAATATTAGAAAAGAATATTTCAGTAATAATATTGCCTTCCGCATATCAAAATATATTTTTATTTTTTTTTGAATGTTCGCAATCAAAAAAAAATTTTGCGCAAGCTAATCTGCATTTAAAAATTTTCAAAAAATTAGCCATTAATAGATAATAGCTTACAAAAATAAAGGAAGACGATTACGGTATTAAAGAATAAGACAATATTAAGCATTAATTAAAATAATTAATTGAAATATTATCTATTAAGCAAAAATTGTAAATATATTATTTTTTAATTTATTTTTTTAATTTTCTTTGTTTCTACAAACATGGTGCGTCGAAATTTTTATTTTGGATTTTTTTTCCTTTTTAAAATTTTCGAGAATAAAAATTTTTAAATTTTACTGTCGACAAACTATGCCAACAAATAAAAAAAAATAAAAATAATTAGTTAGCCATTAATTAATAATGGCTCACAAAAATAATCTACAACTTCTGAAGCGCAACAATACCAAAGTAAACAATAGAAGTATTAACTAAAATAATTAATTGAAATATTATATATTAACTATAAATTGGCTAACTTATTTCGTTTTGAGAATTCTAATTTTTTTACGGAGCAACCAAAAGTGCGTCGAAATTTCGATTTCGATAAATAAAAATTTTACTTTTGATGCAGCCAATTTATAGTAATTTTGTAATTTTAAAATATTTAAAGTTTTGATTTTTGTCGGTCAGATCTGGTGAACCTTCATAGCTAAAACTCCCTATCCTTTTGTTTATTTTTTAAAGTGTTATACATTTATAGGTGAAAATTTTTTTAATAATTATTTTTCTATTTATTTCAAATAATGCTAATTTTAAATAATTTTTGCTAAAAAAAATTTAATTTTTTAATTTTTTTTATTCTTCCCTGTATCAAAAGATAACAATTTATTTTTTATTCTTTCCTGGGTCAAAAGATAACAACATTTAAACCAATGGAAATTTTTTAACTCAAAAAAAGGTTAAAAAAATTAAAATAAATAATTTTTGGCAAAATTATTTATTTTTAAAAACCTTTGTTTGGCCTAATAATTACCTTATTTTATTTTTTCAAAGCTAAATTTGTCATTTTCTTTTATTATTAATTTACTATTAATATTTCCGCCAAAGAATAATAAAAAAATAAAATGAATAACAATCCCCTTTTTATTTATTCTTTTATTTTCATTATTTTTAGCCTGTGCTCATCCAAACAATAGTTTTTAAAAGAGAAAATAAAAATATATTTTTTAGGTTACCATAGAAAAGAATTATTTTTACTAAAAATAGAAAAATTCAAAAATTCTAGATTTGTTAAAAATGAAGAAAAATGAAGTAAATAAATTTTAAAATTAAAAAAAAAATTTTAATTAAATTAATTTTCTTTATTTTTAGCGCATCCATACAGGCGAAAAGCCTTTTCGATGTGATCATTGTGGTAGAGCTTTTCGACAGCCAGGGAATTTGACTAGACATGCTTATACTCATACAACGGTAAAAATAAATATATTTTTTATTAAGATTTGAAAAAAAAATAATTTTTGCCTAGAACATTTTTTAAAAAATAATTTAATTAATTAGTCATTAATTAATTAATGGCTTACAAAATACATGCCCGTCAAATTGTTCATCTCAGGATAAGACAATAAATATTAAGCATTTACCAAAAGAATTTTTGAAATATTATTTATTAACTAAAAATTGTAATATAACTCTTTTTAAATTTATATTTTTTTCTTAATTTTTATTTTGGGTTTTTTTCCCTTTTCATTTACAATTTTTGAGAATAAAAAATTTAAATTTTACTTTCCACAAAAATGACAGCAAATAAATAAATAAAACAATTAATTAGCCATTAATTAATAATGGCTTACAAAAATAAATATCTACTCCAAATATGCATGCAGAAGGCACAGAGTAAGACAATTTTAATAAGTATTAATTAAATAATTATTTGAAATATTATCTATTAACTAGAAAATAGTAAAATTAAATATTGATTTAAGGGGTCCACCCCTGAAAGACAATTTCCTGAATATCAACTCAGCCAAGTGGTTCAATTGCCAATTCGGTCAAACCTCTTTAAACTAGTTGGTCCCAAACTTGGACCTACAAGGAGAGATTTATCACTTCTCCATTTTAGAGCCCATGACCAGTTAGTTTTCGTGCAAACTTGGACCTACAAGGGGTGTTTTATTACTTGACCGAATTGGCAATTGGACCACTTGGCTGAGTTGATATTCAGGGAATTGTCTTTCAGGGTTGATTCCGATTTAAGAATTCAAATTAATCCATTATTATTTTTTAAAATGTCAAAATTAAAAAAATGATAAATTTAAAAAGTTAAAAGCAATGTGTATTTAATAAATAATATTTCAAATAAACCTTTTGATAAATGAGTAATATTGTCTTATCTTGCATTATACACTAGTTTGAAGATTTTTTTATTTTTGTAAGCTGTTATTTAATTAATGGCTAAAAGTGAATTATCTTTTATATTTTTATTAAATGCAATTTTTTGGTTTAAATATTTTCGGTAAATACCGATAGCAAAAAATATCCCGATCTTTTCCTAATAAAAAAAGAATAATGCGGTAATATCAAACTGGACAAATATATTTTGTTATAAAATTTAGGTAAAGCCATTTGTATGCAATGAATGTGGAAAAGCATTTAATCGTTCAAGTAACCTTCAAACACATATTCGTGTTCATCAACAAGTCTCAGAAGCAGCTACCTCTACAAAATAAATATATTAAATAAATTTTATATTTCGATTTAAATAATGTATTTTCTAAAAATATAGCCTCGGGGCTCTATTTTTCAATTATCCTCAAAATTTCATTCTAAGAGGTTGCCTACTAAGGGCTTTATTTTGGAAATACGTTATTTTATTATTTTTGTATGTACATATAATAGTAAAATTTAAATAAATTTTAGTAAAATTATAATGATTTTTTTCTATTTTTTTAAATCTAAGTATGAGTAAAATAACACAAAAAATAAAAATATTTTAAATAAATTTAATTAAAAATTTATCTATAATTATGACTACATTTAATATTGAAATTTTGTGCATTAGAAATTTAAAAAAAAATTTTAATAATTATTTTTAATTAATTATTAACTCAGACATTTCATCCTTCAAAAAAAATTAAAAATTATTTGACTAAATTTTTTTTAATAATTTTTTTTCATTTATTTATGAATTTTCTTTGTCTATAGCAATTTAATAATTAACCTAATAATTTAAATAAAAAATTTTAAACTTTAAAATATTTAATTTTAATTAATCGTCAATACATTCATCATCAAAACATTCTTTAATATTTTTTTCACTCTCATTAATTGCCTTTAAAAATTCACCATCATAAAAATTTTGAAAAGGAAAAATTTCTTTCATATATTTTATAACAAAAAGTCCAGTTTTTTTAATTTGTGGTATTATATCTTCATTTTGTTTACTTAAATAGTAAAAAGTATTTCAAGTTTTAAGATTAAACTTGATTCATTATTTAAGTTAAAACTTTAATTTAAAGTTTATTTTTAAGTTTAAGTCTATTTTAGTTCAAGTTTATATTTTCAAGTTGCAAACTTTTCTATAAAAGCTCACATTCCTTTTCATATATTATAAAAGCCCCAACTTTGTCATAAATTATGTTTTTTGATCTTTACAACAAAATAATTAAATGAAAAGTATGTATTATTTCAATTATTTAAATAAATATAATAATTATTTTATTTTATGTTTATGATCATTTAAATCGATTGCTTTATACTTATATTTTTGTGAGCTTAGGTTTACCTAAGCTAAAAACTCTTTAAAGAATTTAAAAATCTGAAATCTTCAAAATTTAATATACATACTTTTTAAAGATTAAAAGAAATACTAGCTTTTTTCAGAGGACATATGGCAATGTTTTAAAATATTTTTAAATTCTTATTTAAATTTTTTTTTCTAAAAATATCAAAATTAAATTTAATTATGTATTTACTAATTTGGCGCAGTGCCAGGAATACAAATTAAATTTATTTAAATCGCACTTACTCAATAGTTATCATTTTAAGCAGTAATACAGTGTTAACAATATTAATTTCTGCATTTTTATCATTTTTACTAAGAGAAAATAAAGTATTTGCTAAATATATTGTCATAGCCCAACAACAAAGATGAGAAACGACTTTTGGATATTTTGTCTCATCAATTCCAATATCTGATTCAATGTCTTTATTGCTGATAATATTAAAGATTTTAATGATTTGATCTGTCATAGTTGGATGAGTTCTAAATTAATATTTTAAGGAATTATTTAAAGTAAAATTTATAAAGATATGGCTGTTTGAAGAATTTTTAAAAATTAATTTTAGTTTGGTCGATGCATATTTAAAATTAATTAAATTATTAACCCATTGCTTGAGTGTAAATATTTTAAAAATAATTTCCTTCTTCCTTTATCTAAGGAGCTTCCAGCTTTTTTATACATTTCAAGTTCTCCATCCTCTACAGAAAAGTTAAAAATCAAATCATATCCAAGCGCAAGTGTCTTTAAACATTCATAACCGAATGTTAATTGCCATGGAAGAAGATCTTTATTTACTCCATTTTCAGCAATTGCATGTGGAATTACTAAAATAAATAAATAATTAAATTTTAAAAATAAAATTACCATTTTTTCCTTTAGAAGAAATTGAAGTTAAAGGCATTGAGGAATGCTTAAAACTCGTAAACATTCTTTTTGATAAATCTAAAATTTAAAAAATAATAAAAAATTAAGTAAATTTAAACTTAAAAAATTGCTAGAATTCCCAAAATGAGGTGTTGATTTTGCATTAATTTTGTTAGCATTTAATGGAGCGTTTGTGGGCACTTTTAAATTTAATATTTATATTTATCGAAGGATAAATCTCTCTTACCTCCATTAATATTCGCATTGGAAATTACTGAGACATTTAAATTTATTAAAGAAATAAAAATGAAAAAAATAAATAACAATGTAAATTTCATTTTTTAAATTTTTTTAATGATAATCTGACTTTGCTTTACCTTTATTTATTTGTTAATTTAAATAAAAATTTAAAAATATTTGTTTTCTTTTAAATGTACTTTTTGGCTAAATCATGTCTGATATTACATAATTATTTATTAAGAGAATGCACTTTAGTAAAAGTTTAAATTTATTTAATCATAAAAGTAAAAAAATTAAAATAAAATTAAGAAATAATTTCATACTTTTCGCCGGTACTTTTCCTTTCTGTTAACAAATGTCCGCAAGTTATTGTCCGCAAGTTATAATATTTATTTTTCACAGATTATTTTTTTAAAATTACGTGAGCCTTAGTTCATTTTGTGTAGAAGATGATTGCTTCATTATATAAATCATTAGCAATTTCAAAATCATTTTCTATTCATTATTTTTAGTAATTTCAGTATTTAATCTATCTTTTGTATTTTGCAAATTTACATCTAAGTATTTCAGCTTCCTAATTTATAAATTATTAATTTAAATTTTTATAATTAAACCTTTGCAGTAATTATAGCGTTTTCAATATTTGTTTTATCTTTTTCGTCATCTAATAATGTTAATTCGCGAGTTATAGCGCTATAATGTCTATCAAGCGGTCGATTCTTCATCAAAACATTTTTACAATTTTATGAAAAAATTCTTCAAAAATAATCTAATAAATAAATTTTAATAATAATTGATGCGTGACAATTTTAAATAACTTACCTTTATGAACATTTTTAAATTTAAGAGAGAATTAGATGTTTTGTTTATTTTCTCTATTTGACATTTTTAGTCTCACTGAACAATTTCCTTTGTGTTAGAGAAATAAGAAAAAGAGAGAGTAGTTAATTTATTTATCTTTTATTCTTTAACTAACATAAAATGTTTCTCTTTTACTTCGCGTTTGAAATTTTAATTTACTTTTGCTTATATATTTTGGTTTATTCTTAATATTCGGTTTAATTACCCAAGTTTGAGGTTTGTATTAACTTCTTGCTCTCGAGAGAGTGGCGGCTTGGAAAATTTTGGAATTGCTTTCTTTTTTATAGGGAAAGCTTGAAAACTTCAATATTTAATTTTGTTGATTATGTTGTGTGAAACAGCAATTCTTTTTAGTCAAAATTTTAAATACATTTTATTTTTCTTTTAAAAATTTTGAAAATCTTAAATTTAAAAAAATAAAAAATCTTACTTTTGAGGATTTTTTATAAGCAGTACAATTTTATTTAGTAAAAATAAAATTAAAAATATTATTTAAAGTTTATTTAACGTTTAAAAAAGATTTTTTTATTATTTTAAAAATGTTTTATAAAAAATTTAAAATTTGTGAAAATAAATTAGTCATTAAGAGATTTATTTAAAAAAGCGGACAATTGAGGTAATAATTTCTGCAATTCAATTGCTGTGTTATAAACAATTTGTGAACTATTTCTGAATTCTTCAAATGCTAAAATCTGTGCCTAAAAATTAAAAAAATTTTTTTAATAAAATTTAATTTAAAAAGCACCTGTAAAGCCTTTCTTTGAAGAGATTCTAAACTTTCTTCACTTTCCTTATTAATTTCTTCTTTTACTTCAATTAAATCATCATCAGATTTAATTTGCATAATTCGCTTTTTTCCTCTCATTTTTTGTAGATTATCAACTAATAAATCTTTTTCTTCTATAGTTGGAGAATTATAATGATTCTAAAGGGAAAAATGTTAAAATTAAAAAATCACGTAAAATGTGCTGGTGAAAATGGTGACTCAATTGGGGAGAAACTTAAATTAAAGTGGGAAGATAACTTAAAAAATTTTTGGCTCTGTATATCTAAAATTATGGTCAAAAATGTATGTTTTATTTTTCTTACATTTTCCTTAAAAACTTGTTTCTAACTTGGCAAAAATATTCAGATAGGGAGAATCTTTTAAAATCAATCTAGTTGAGATTAAAATTAGCCAACAATATCTTGGCTTACAAAAATATCTCATCATCCCAACACTGTGGACAATTTTATCGAATACTTCTATTAAATAATATACAATGTAAAGTTCAAATATTTAATATTATACAAAACTAAAATTAAAAAACGAAAAGTAAAATTTTGTAATTTAAAAAACATTGGATTAAATAGCGAAAACCCCAAAAACAAGGAGTGAGTAACTGAGACTCAAAATATTCAAAAAATATTACCTCTTTAATATCAGCCTTATTGTCGCCAAATAAATAATTTACTTCTTCATTTTTATTATTAATTCCCTGTTGTTGTTGAGCATATTTTTTAGCAATTAATTGAGTTAAAATAAATTGTATATTATTTGTTGTAGGACAATTTATTGAAGAAGAATTATTTTGAATATTTTGTTTTTTGTCTGGTGAATTTAAATTTTGAGAAACAACAAAAGAACTTGAAGCAGACATTGAAGAATTATTTTCTGTAAAAGTTGGTGCTGTTTCGTCACTTGTTTCGCTCTAAAAAGGTTAAAAAATAATAATAAAATTAAAAAAAAAATAAAATTAAAAAAAAAAATAAAATTAAAAAATATTTTAAATTATATATTTTTTAATTAAAAAATATATTTTTTATATGCCTAATTTAATTAAATAAAAAATTAAATATAAATGTTCTAAGTATATCTCAAGGATTAAAATAACGCAATAAATTCTATAAAATATTTAAAGGACTTATTATTTATTTATTTCCTTTTAAACCTTTTTTAGAGAATTTAGAGCATGAGACGAATTTTAAATATTTTTTGTCAATAATTATTTAAAAAATCTTACAATAGATTTATTATCAATTTCCATAGATTGTTGAAGCATATTTGAATCTTTCAGTTCTTCAAATATTTGTTTATCAATTGGAGAAAATTTTTCTTTTAATTTATTTTCCAAGTTTGGAGCACTTGAAAAAATTAATTAATTAAAAAAAACTAATTAAAAAAAACTAATTAAAAAATTTTTTTCTTAAAATCTTTTAAAAAAACTTGAAAAAATACGAGAATACGAATGTTAAAAAAATAATTAAGTTAAAGCAAAAAAGCTTTAACTTCCCAAAAATACACAAAAATCTCCTGCGAAAAAATACACGAAAAAATAAATAAAATAACATATAATAAAAAATAAATAATAAAATATATATTATTCTGCTTTAAATATTCTTTAAAAATATTTTAAAATTAGTGCAAAAAATAATTTCCATAATACTATTTTATGAGTATGAGTTTTCTTTTCTGTTTACGAATGTCCGCAAGTTATTGTCCGCAAATTATAATATTTATTTTTTACAAAGAGTGCGCATGTGTGTTTCGTCAGGGATTTCACAAAACAATTTTTAAATTGTTACAATATTTGTAAAATTTGAATTTTTTATATTCCTCTACCTTTTGCTTCCTTATACATATGTACAGGGATGGGCAAAATCGGAAAATAAAAAGCGAAAGACGAAATACGAAATAAAAAAGGCTCAAAAAACGAAATAATACGAAATTACGAAAGTAACAAAAATCAAAATACGAAACTACCCCAAAAAATTTTTTTTATTCCGAAATTTTAAAAATTTCATAATTTCAAAAATTTCGTATTTCGTCCAAAAATACGAAATAAAATTGGTCTAAAAATACGAAAGACGAATACGAAAGTTGCCCATCCCTGGTATATATGTATATGTATTTTAAAAAAATAAAAAATTCTCTGCGAAAATAAATATTATAACTTGCGTACTTTGTCAACAGAAAGAAAAGTCCCTAAGAATATTTTTCATTAAAATTTAAGATTGAATTTTGGCCCTTTATATTCATTTTTGACATTCAAGTGAGGAAAAATAATGTTTCTAATTTTAAAAAATATTTTAATAAAAAAATAAAATAAAAAATAACCAATTAAATTCTCCATACGCATCAGTCACTTTTCTCTTCCTATAACGCCAATGAGATTTAATTGCTTCAATATTTTGATCAAAACCTAAAAAATGTGTTGAAAGGAGTGAGCGGACTTCATTCCAAGCATTTCTTTTCTTTTCAGAAAAGGTTAAATCCTTTTTTAAAAAATTAAAAATAAATTTATTTTTTTAATTTTTAAAATACCCGACTAGTGTTGTTTTCAACTAAAAGTGTTTTTCTCTTCAAAACTTCTTCTACAAGAAAATCGGATACCTCAGAAGTAAATTTTCTTTTTTCACGACCTAAAATTTATTTAATTTTAAGAAATTGATAATTTAAGTTAAAAGGCTCGGATCTTTTATATTTTAGGTAAAAACTCAATTTATTCTTTAAAAAATATTTTATTATTTTGTTTATTTTTTATATTTTTTGCAAAAATGGGGTGTTTATTTACTTAAGGTATAAAAGTACCGATTTTGAAATGTTCATTTATAAATTTTTGACTGTTTTAAACTAGAGCTTATAAAGTTAGTTCCAGGAAGGGCAAGTTTCGGGTTTCGGGATAAAATCCTAAATTTTCTAAAATTTTTTGTAATTTTGAATTTTTTTAAATTTTGAACAAGTTTCGGATTTTTAGACCATATTTATTTATAATTTTGGTTTTTATTTTCTGATTTTACCCATCCATGTTAGTTACCCAAACACACAATTAAATGAAAAATAAATATTATTTCAATTAAATAATTAGATATGCATAATTTTAATTAGTTTTATTAGTCATTTTCCCGTTGGCTTGTATTTGTTGTGTATTTTTGTGAGCTTAGTTTGCCTAGGCTAAAAAAAAGATTAAGAGAAAAGTTCAATTTATAGGAAACCAATTTCTTGTTTTTCCTGCAATTACGGATTGAGAAATTTCGCTAATGTCCTCCCATACTAAATTAAATGAAAAGCAAATATTATTTCAATTAAATAATTATATATAATTTAATTGTCAAATTAATGTTCGTATTTTGTTGACGGTTCATCGAGTTAATATTTTTGGGAGCTTAGTTTACCTAAGCTAAAAATTTTTTAGAGAATTAAAATCTTTATAACTTGTCTGTTTTGTCCATTATTTTAAGTAAACTCAATTTTGGAGAGAAAAAGAAAAAAATTATTATAAATAAAAAGTATGTATTATTTCAATTAAATAATTATATCTAATTTAATTTTAACTATTTTTTGGACTTCTGATTTCTTTTATACAGTTAATATTTTTGCGAGTTTAGGCTTACCTAAGCTAAAAATTTTTTTTAGTAAATTTGGAGACGATTAAAAGAAGTATAATCTTTTTTAACTTTTTTTATTTTTAGGAGAATTCTATCTAATAAACACGATTTTTTGGGAGAAAGGTCAAAGTATTTTTTGAATTTTGTGGTTTTTTGTAGTTATCTATTAAGTTAAATAAAAAGTATTTATTATTTCAATTGGATAAACAAATAGGTATAATTATAATTTTGTTCTCTGCGCATCTTGTTTAAATTTATTTATTATTTTTGGGAGCTTAGGTTTACCTAAGCTAAATTTTTTTTAGTAAATTTAGTTAAAATAGAATTAAAATTATTCATAAATTTTTATTTTTAAGCATCCACCTCTAAAACGCGATTTTAGGAACAAATTGGGTTTCTTTTAATTTTGGTGTCCGTAATTATGCATAGTGAAATTGTGAATTTTTTAATTCACTTTATCAAATTAATTAAATGAAAAGTATGTGTTATTTTAAAGGATAAAAACTTATATAGTAATTATAATTTTATTTTTCTTATCACTTTCTACGTAGTCGCATTTATATTTTTGGGAGCTTAGGTTTACCTAAGCTAAAATTCTTTTAGTAAATTTAGTAAAGATTAAAAAAATTAAAATTTTTCAAAAATTCTTATTTTTAGGCAAACTCTGATAAATTTGGTTTTAAGGAGAAATGTCAATTAGGGATTTTTAAGTTTTGTGAGCAAATAATATCCAATGTTTTAATAATTTTATTTTTTATATTTTGCGAATATATGGGGTGTTTACCTAAAATATACAAATTCTGGATATACTATAGTATACCGGACGCAAAATTTTGTATCAAAAAACATACCATTCGATTCGTCTCGACGAGCTGAGTCGAATGGTACTACTCTCATGATGCGGAAATGCCTAAAAGTCGAGATACAAGCCCCTAAAATTCGAAAACCCAAAGGGGGGAGTAAGCTCTTTTTGAGGGTAAAAATTCAAATAGGAGTATGATAGCTCATTCGATAGGTCTCTTCGAGACCTATCGAATGAAACCAAAATCAGTTTGATTGAACGATTATTAACAAAGTTATGACGGATCGAAGTTGCTTGAAGCACGACAAACATGGACCTATAGGGAGTGTTTTATGACTTCTTGATTTGGGAGCCCATCTCTCGTTGGCTTTTTGGTACATGCGTTATTCTACGGCGCAAATTACAACAAAATAATTAATTCAATGAAAATAATTTAGATGCAGCCGCGGTAATCACTTTGTAGAGCTTACTCCCCCCTTTGGGTTTTCGAATTTTAGGGGCTTGTATCTCGACTTTTAGGCATTTCCGCATCATGAGAGTAGTACCATTCGACTCAGCTCGTCGAGACGAATCGAATGGTATGTCTTTTTATACAAAATTTTGCGTCCGGTATACTATAGTACAGCCCAAATTCTAAAGGCTCCCTACTTATTTTAGGACTGACATTACATAAAGATTTTTTAAATAAAAAGTAAGAATAAATATTAAAAAAAACACTTACATTGCCTAAAATTATAATTGTTATTTTTTTGTACTTCTCCAATTTGATTTGCTTTGAAATTATCAAAATAATTAATTTGAGGTTGTTGTTGAGCCATTGATTTATTAATAAATTGAGCTGAAGCAACAATTTTTCTAAAAGTTGTGAGAATGTCTTCCTTATCATTTTCAGTGTTATTATTGTCAATTAAAGCAAGTTTTTTATTTTCCATTTTATTAATAAAACTGTGAAATATTTATAATTATTAATTTCAAGGATTTCTAGAAGAAAAAAATAATTTAAAAATATTTTTAATTAAAACGAGAATATTAAAAAAAAATAAAAATATTGGGAAGAAAAATAAAGTTAAATAAAAAGAATAAAACACATAAAAACATAAAAAGATGTATTACAATAAAATGTCAAGTAAATATTAAAAAAAGGAAGCACAAGCAATTTAAAGTTAAAAATTGTTGAGGGAAGGCGTTGCATTTCTCTCTAAAATCAAAAAATTTCATCTCCGTTTATATACTATGATTTGAGAAATAAAAAAAGATTTGGTAAATGAAATTAAATTAAAAGGTATAAAATAAATATAATTATGTTAAATAATACCTCTTTTATTTTGAGGAAAAGGGCATTTATTTATTTGAGCAGAAATATAATTATTTATTTGAATGTATTACGTGTCTCATCACACAAAATGTCGACTGCTCTCAAAATGTTGTTTTTATATTACTCTCTTTTGTATTTAAAATATATTCAATTAATTTATTATAAGGAAAAGGTTTATTAAATGATCAAAGACCAGTGTGTGGCCTTTTGTCAAAATGGCAAAAGTCTAAAAAACATTTTTGGCAGAGTAGACATTTTGATCTTTTTTTGGCGTTTTGACCATTTTATATTTTATTGTTTTTCGACATTATGAAATTTTTAATTTTTTATACAAAATATAGACGTGACAAATGAAAACACACACAAAGGGTCAGTTAAATATTTTATTTTGGAAACTAAAAAAGGGTAAAAAAAGGAATTACTATTTATTTATAAATATTAGGAGATGTAAAATTGACAAAAAGAAAATTAAAAATATAAAATTAAATAATTTAATGAGGTTATCTTCAGATCGCGATCTTGCATCACCTCATTATAGTAGTAGCACACCCAACTGGATACCACCCTTTGGAATTTTTTTATTTAAAATATAAATTTAATAAAATACAAAAATGTTTTTAAAAATATTAATTTTAAATTATAATTATTTAATTTTTTTGTTAAAGTTTGTATTTGTTAAATAATTTAAGGAAATTAAAGGACAGAAAAGTTGTGCTAAAGAATTTAAAAATTCATTATAAATTCTGAACTTAAAAAAAAAAAGAAATGAGTTGATTGAATAGCCAAATATTTGTCCTATTTTTAATTTAAAAATGTTGATAAAATTCAATAAATAAAAATTAATTTTAATTAAGAAACGTTACCCTGACAAATGAGGTACTAAATCAAAAAGAAGTTTGTGAGACATATCGGCGCAGGTTAAATGACTAGGCATTGAAAAGTGAGGAATTAATATTTTCATAATTATTTTCATATTTTATTAAAACATTTACATTTATTTATTCTAAAATAAAAAGTTAAATAACCATATGACTCATCAAAATAATCTAGCTTATTCTAAAAATTTGCATTCAATATTTATTAATAAAAAATAAGGAAAATGGTTATAATTCTGACACTAAAAATAATAAACTTTTTTAAACAGTGATAACTTTGTAATTCAATAAAAAAATTTAATTGAATCATAAGTTTATAAATAAAGCTCATATTTTTTAATTCTCTAATTTTTTAGCTTATTAAAAAGCTGCCAAAAATAATAACAAACGCACAAAAAACGAAGCAATAAGAACAAAATTAAAATAAATTAAATAATTATCTAATTGAAACAATAGACATTATTCTTTTGTGTAGGGTAAATCCAAAAACCACGAAATTTTTTAATTTGTAATTGAAGGTAAAC
Source organism: Meloidogyne chitwoodi (assembly GCA_015183035.1). NCBI lineage: Eukaryota > Metazoa > Nematoda > Chromadorea > Rhabditida > Meloidogynidae > Meloidogyne > Meloidogyne chitwoodi. Next base: position 397,431 of record JACZZP010000004.1, on the reverse strand, counting down.
CATTAAAAAATAAACATAAATTGATGTGCGTACCTCTAAAATAAACCGCGTTTCCATACTTTTAAGCTTTGAATTTTAAGAAAAATTTTTTAGCTTAGGCAAACTAAGCTCCCAAAAATAATACTGAAATAGCAAAACACTGGGGATCTAGTTAAAGCCATTAAAATATATTTATATAATTATCCAATTCAAATAATAAATATTTTTCATTTAAATAATGGATATCGTTACTATATAATATAATTTTACCCAAAGTGACAGGAAAAAAAGTCCTACGGGTTTTTGGGCATGCTTAGGGTTTTAAAAGTGGAACATGTTGGGGGGAACTTTTTGGGTGCCATTCAGGAAAACTATAGACTTTTGGGTGCGGGAGTCCCATGGCACCGAAATGACCGCAGTCACTTCGCTATCTCGAAAAAGTTCAATAGAAAGGGGTCAAGGTCTTGCTTGGAGGAATCTGCGTGACTACTAATGGAATTTTTTGAAAAAAAAAAATTTTCAAAAATTTCAATTTTAAGTGTCGAAGTGCCTTCTTAACCCTTTTTAAAGGATGGCATTTTGTCCGGAAAAATGCCCAGTGACCAAATATTGTAAATGCTATTAAGAGAATGGTTGGGTATAGAGAAAAATGTCTGGGAGGGATAATATGTAGTTGGATATTTTAAATTTTTTGGGACAGTTTATTTCGGTGCCAAGGTTGAGTGCAGCACTGAACAATACAATTTTTTTAATGCATTGAAATAACAATTTTTTTATTTTTTGATAGTATATTATGGGGTATGAGAAAATGTTTGGGATGGGTCACTTTGGTGTCAAGTTTGAGTGCGGCACTGAAATGGACTTTTTAAAGAGTTTTAAAGAAAGAGTGTTGAAAGTTTTGGATAATGTGTAATCGAGTATGGAGAATTTTTTAAGCATGGTTACTTTGTTGCCAAGTTTCAGTGTGGCACTGAAATGGTCGCTTGAAGTTTTAAATTGGATTTTTCAGTGTGAAAATGAAGGTAGAGCATTTGATTATAGTTAATTTATTTGAAGAAATGAGATGCGGCTACAAAAAGTTTGTGAGACACTTGAGTCTTGGGATAAGATTTGGGGAGATATGAGTCTTGAAATGGGGATTTGAACAGTTCTTAGACCCTAACTTTTTGGAACTTTTTTTTTTAATTTTTCTAATATTTTATTCGTGTTCAGCATATGTTTTTACCCCATATAAGATGTTTTTTTCAAAAAATCGGAATAAAAATGTTGACATTATTTTTCCAAAGGGGTACCCCTTTTGCCATATTTTCTGAAATTTTCAATTGACCTTAACTTTACGAGTTTTAATTAGATTTTAATGAATCAAAGGTTATTAAATAAAGTAAAAAATTAGTTATTTTTTGAGTCAAGAAAAAGTTGAAAAATTTTGAGGTTAGGGGTAGTTATGGTCGATTTTTTGAAAATTCAAAAATTTTCGGTTTTTCAAAAAAATTTTGGAATTTTTGCCATGGGATCAGATAAAGTATTTTTATAAAATGTAGCATAATTTTTAACACCTAATATTATTTTAAAATTTTCTAAAAAGGTTCCTTTTGAAAAAGTTATGATTTTTTTAAGTTTTGGTCATAAAATCTCATCCAAAATTTTGAAGCCAAAAATGGCAAACATAAAAATTAATGTAATATGGGCAAATGATATATCATTTGAAAGCCCTTGATGAGCTGATTCTAAAAATATTTTTTGTAAATTTTTTGGATCAAATATGACCAAATTACGGGAGGTCGAAATTTTGTTTCCCTGGTGTTCACGGGGTGGGATGTATTAATCGAGTTAATTAATTGTATTTTAAAAGCTTATGTTTTAAAGCATCCAATGACGGTTCGAAAATTATATCACATGTTGGGGTACACTAGAGTCTCATATAGTTAGAGTCTAATGACTTCTCTGGAATTTTTTCACTGACGCCATATATATTTGCAGTTATTACTTGATGTTCATTGGGAGTTTTTGGACCAAATTTTGAACATAGGTGTATCATTCAATGAAGAATGTTATTTCATAACTAAAAGTAGGGTGGCACTCAAAGGTGGCACTGAAGTGGGTTGACGGGATAGTTCAGTGCCAAAATTTTGAGTGCCATATACCTCAGATGATGCAGGGTCTAAGAATACTCAAGAATATATATCATGTTGGGGGTACATTTGAGTCTAGCGAAGTTAGAGACTTAAAATGTTTCGCGATTATATGGGTTGCCCATTTTGTCCGTTTGATATTTTTTTATTTTCTTAATCTGCACTTTTTTATTTTTTCTTTTGAATTCTTTATTTTTTGTAAATTAACTACTTTTTCTTTTATTTGACGCGACTATATTTTGTTTAAATTGTTTTTAATTTCTATTTTATTCATAATTTTATTATTTAATTATTTTTTAATGACTGCTGTTATTTTGGGCGTTTTTCTTCAAAATATTTAAACTTCAAAAAAACAACAAATTTCTCTTCTTTTAAATTTAAATTATTTATTCAACAACAAATAAATTTTTTCAAAAATGTTCGGATTTTTGCAATCTTTTTTTAATTCATCAACTGATCAACAAAATGGTAATATATAATTTATATATTTTTAAAGATTAAAATTAAATTTTTTCAGTATAAAATAAAATTTAATTATTTTTTATTTTACAGTTAATGAAGAAGAAAATGAAATTATTCAACAAGTTAACAGGTTTTCTTTGATTTAAATTTTTTGATTTAATATTTTTTCCCGAAGTTGCTCGGAGCAACTCAGAAAGATTTGAAGGCCCTGCAAGTGGATGACGCATGTTTTTTCTAAATTTAATTTTTTAAATTGTTTTTAAAGTCTTTTTAAGATGGCAATCAGTATCACATGCTCCACCACAACAAAACATGCTCAACAACAACTGTTCAACAACAACAACAAATGTTTTACAACAACAACAACTATTCTACAACAACAAAAACTGTTCAACAACAACTTTTTGGTTTGTTTTTTTAATTTTAAATTTTTTAAATTATTTTATTAAATAAAATTTAATTTTTTTTATTTTCAGGTTGCTCTTCATTATCAACATAATTTGGTGGGTTTTTTTAGTTTAATTTTTTATAAGTATTTTTTATTAATTGTTTTTCTTTTTCAGATGATCGATGATAAACTGGCTGATCAACAACAACATTAATATGGTTGGTTTTATTTAATTTTATTTATTTTAAAAGTTTTGTTTTGCTTGAAAAATTTTGAAAATTTTTTTTTCGTCTCCTCATGTGTTGAGGGGTCACGCCAAAATTTTTTTTAACTTTTACAATATATTTAAATTTTATTACAGATGAACAAATTGCTTGGACATAAACAATGATGATGGCTTCAAAATGCTTAGTGCTTTTGGTCCTGATGAAGAAAATGGTTTGGCAGTTGGAATTTTGGAGAGTAAAATTTTTTTAATTTTTTTTAATCTTAATTGTTTTTATTTTTTTAAATTTCAGGTTCAAAAATTTTAAAATAATTTTATTTTTATTTTAGAATCAAAATATTTTATTTTTTTTTATTTTAGTTTCCCAAAAAATTTAAAATAATTTTATTTTTTTTTAAGTTTAGATTCCCAAAAATTTTAAATAATTATTTTTTTAGTTTTAGGTTTAAAAAAATTAAATTAATTAAATTAAAAATTAAATTTAAATGTCTTAGATTTTTTATTTTGAGATTTCCCCCTTTGTGTTTAAAATAATTTTTTTTTAATTTCATATTTTCAAAAAAATTTTAAAATAATTATATATTTTTTTACTTTCGATCCAAAAATTTTAAAATATTTATATTTTTTTAGTTTTATTTTCACAAAAATTTAAAAATAATTATATTTTTTTACTTTTAGATTCAAAAATTTTGAAATATTTATATTTTTTTAGTTTTATTTTCACAAAAATTTTGAATAATTATATTACAAATTATATTTAAATTTCATAGATTTTTTTATTTTAATATTTTTCCCCTGTGTGTCTCACTTAATAAATAAATAAATAAAACAGGCCCAGTAGAGACACACTTGTAGGAACCTTCCGTCCAATAAGTCAGCATATCTTAAAGGGTTCTCCCTGTATGTCATATAACTGTTATCTAAATAATAAAAAATAAAAAATGACATACTTGTAATCATTTCCTCCCCTTTGTAACCTCACTGGTACAATTGTAGTCCTTTCCACCCCTGTGCACGGCCTGGTGCACTTGCAATTTTGTCATTTTAGATTTTTCTTTTTTTAAGATTTTTATTTTTATCCTTTCCAATCAAGGCCTAATAAATAAAAAAACAAATAAATAAATAAAAAAGGCCTTTAAGTTAATCCCCTGTGTAGCCTCTCTCAGAATTGGCACACTTGTAGGAATTTCCACCCCTGTGTGAAAAAATAAAACGGGCACACACTTGTATCTCTTATCTCCCTGTATGCTATACATAAATAAAAATAGAAATAATTAAAATAAATATGCCCGGTATAGCATACTTGTACCCTTTCCTCCCCTGTGTTGCCTGTGTGGAACACTTGCAATATTTCACTTTTTTATAGTTAAGATTTTTTAAAATAATTATAAGTTTCTTTCAATTATAAAGATAGTTAGTCCCCTGTGTGTCTCACTTAAAAATAGGATTTCAGAGTAGAGACACACTTGTAGGAATTTCCTCCCCTGTGCAAATAAAAAATAATAAATTAAATAAATATAAATAAATTAAAGCACTTGTACCCGCTCCTCCCCTGTGCGTAAATAAATAAATAAATAAATAAAAGTTGGGTTGGGACAAAAACAACGCACTTGTAACCCCATCTTCCACATACATTATTTATTATTTTTAATGATTTATTATAAATTATAAAAGCAAAATTTTGAACAAAACATATTATCATTAAGTTCATTTTCAGGAGAATAATTACAGAGTGTAAATTTGGCGCAGATTTTGGTTTTTAATAATTTTTTTAATTTAAATAAAAATCATAATTTTATTAATTTAGAATCACAACTCATTGCAGTTTGTTTGATATTATACTTAATAAAATTTTCAGGAAAATAATTACAGAGTGAGGCAATTTTGGTGCAGATTTTGTTTTTTACTATTTTTTAAAATTAATATTGATAATTTTTTCAGATTAATAATACATTTTAGATCTATCTGATGTCACATTCAGCTAATCAAATTTTTAGTTCGTATCTATTAATTAATAAAATTATATTTTCAGGAGAATAATTATATTGTAAGGCAGTTTGGAAGCAAATTTTGTTTTACTATTTTTTAAAATTAATATTAATAATTTTTTCAGATTAATAATATATTTTAGATTTATTTGATACCACATTCAGCTAATCAATTTTTTATTTCATGTTTATTAATTAATAAAATATTATTTTCAGGAGAATAATTACTGAGTGAGGCAATTTTGTCGCGGATTTTGTTTTTTAATATTTTTTAAACTTAATATTAATAATTTTTTTCAGATTAATAATATATTTTAGATTTATTTGATGCCACATTCAGTTAATAAAATTTTTTAGTCATATCTATACTGGCTCATGAAACAAGGTTAGTGAAAATATACATTGGAAAATAGGTCACTGAAAGGAGCTTATGTAGTTTAGGTACACACCCCATTTATTCACAAGAAAATATTTTTAATTTTCGAGTGTCAAATATTTTATTTTGAATAAGTTAGGATATATATAAGTTCTCTAATTTTTTCCTTTATTTAATTTTATTTCCTGAGAATAAATGGCGTGTGACCTAAACTTCTTTAATTCAATGAAGAAAAAATGGCTCTATTACATAATGTGCGTCTAATCAATTTTTATTTGTGAAATCGACTTTTGTGCTTCAGATCGAATTTTTATACGTCCAACCAAAGTCTATATGTGCAATCAAATTTTTATACGTCCAATCGAATTTTAATAGTTAATTTAAGTTAAGGGATTTACTGGAAATGGTTCGTCTCATTTTCGGTTCTCTTTTAAATTATTTTAAATGAAAGACTAAAGTTTAGGTTGTTTTCGGTTTCATCTTTGTTTTCGTCAAAAAAACTAGAAAATGGAAAAATTGGACATGGACCCTTTTCCGTAATCACTTAAATCGGACCTTAATAATTTGACGCATAAAAGTTTCATTGGACGTACAAAAGTAGTTTGGACATATAAAAATTGATTGGACGCATATTGTGTAATAAAGCTGAAATAATACATATAAAAATACATTAAAAACTTATAAAAATTGTATTTCTTTGTAATTTTGTTTCTATGTATTTTTGTATTTATGATGTTTTGTAATGTTTCTTCATTGACCTATTTTCAAATGTATTATTGCTGATCAATTTTTGGGAACTAGTATAGATGAGTAACTGAAAAAAGATTTAACTGAATGTGATTTTATATAAATTGATAATGTGATGTTGTGATATTTATCTAAAAAATGTCACTAAATTATGTTTGAAAAATATTAAAAAATAAAAATTGCGACCAATTGCCGAATTTATATAACAATGATCTAATGGATTAAGAGGATCAACATTGGGGCTATACTGAGACTCAATATTGGAATATAATGGATCTAAAACAACTACACTTTTGTGTAATTGTGGATAAATATTTTTGGTAAGAATAAATATAATCTTCTTGTAACCAAGAAGTTGAATTGGACCAAAGTTTATTGAAATAATCTCTTGACAAATTAAAGTTTACAGGAAAGATACTATTATCATATAGTAAAACTTGGCCAAAGGGGATTTCTAATGTTTCTATTGATAAGAGATCGGGTTGATTATTGGGAATATTAACAATTTGGCCGTGAATATTTCTTTTTCTTGGCCTTCCACTTCTTTTAAATTTTTTGGGTCTTCCACGCTTACTTAATGAAACATTACTACTAGGAGAAATACTACAAGATCCCTTCGAACTCAAACTTTCACAGGAAAAATCATCTTCACTAACACAACTACAATTAAAACCATCATCCCCAGGAGAATTAATCCCCAACACATTCTACTTGTCTGATAATTCATACCCATCTACCAATGAACCTTCATTCATATTACTTTCCGAGGAACCATCACCTACAAATCTGCCACCCTCTAAACTACCATCAACATTAAATAATAATTTATTAACATTTTATTTATCATTTCATATAATTTATTTGTCGCGTTTTTCATTAATATTATTCGCGTATTTAATTTTCTTATGTATTTTTTGTTCGCGTATTATTTATTTATTAATTTTTATTTTTATTTTCTTTTTCAGATTATAATTATTATTAATTAGTAATATTTATAATGCCTTCAAAAAATTATAAGAAAAGAATGAAGAACCGACAATCATATGAAATCGCGGTCGGAGGTAAGTTGGTTGATGGTAGTTTAGAGAGTAGTAGTGTTGTAGGTGAAGGTTCCGCTGAAAGTAATATGTATGAAGGTTCATTGGTAGATGGGTCTGGGTTACCAGACAATTTGAATGTGTTGGGGATTAATTCCCCTGGTCATGATGGTTTTAATTGTAGTGTTGTTAGTGAAAATGAGTTTTTTTGTGAGAGTTTGAGTTCTAAGGGTTCGCGTAGTATGTCCCCTAATAGTATCGTTTCATTAAATAAAGGTGGTAGACCTAAAAAAATTCAAAAAAGTGGAAGACCAAGAAAAAGAAATATTCATGGTCAATTTATCAATATTCCTAATAATAATTTAATCAATCCTTTGTCCATTGAAACATTAGAAATTCCCCTTGGCCCAGTTTTACAATATGATAATCGTATATTTCCTGTAAATCTTAATTTGTCAAGAGATTTTTTCAATGAACTTTGGTCCAATTCAACTTCTTGGTTACAAGAAGATTATATTTATTCTTTCCAAAAATATTTATCCACAATTACACAAAAACGTGTAGTTGTTTTAGATCCATTATATTCTAATATTGAGTTACAATATAACCCCAATATTGATCCTCTTAATGCAATAGAATATTGTTATAATCATTCTCCTGATTATGATATTTTATTAATGACTATAAGTTTTCCACATCATTTTACTCTTGTAATTTATGATAGATCTGTTCGTAATAATAAACAATGTATCTTTATTGATTCCCTGCCCGATATTGATAGATTGTTCAATGTCTCATATCCCGGATATGATCTTAGGCGTATTGATTTGATCAAACGTGGAATTTGTGCGTTAACACCCAATATTAATGAAGATGATATTCAAATCCAAACCTTAACACGTTCACAATTTACTGAGCAAACAGATGGAATTAATTGTGGGTTTTTTGTTTGCTTATATTCTGAATCGTACCTTTTTAATAATTGCTCATTGATTTTCCCCAATTTAAATATTAATTATGAAAGAAAGCGTATACTTTGGAATCTTTCCCAGTTAGCATTAGCAAATGAAATTGATTATATTGGACTTGAAATTAATGAAAATGTCTCCCAAAATGAAGTTTATAACATAAATGTGGATTCAGTTGTTAATGATAATAATGTTATAAATTCCTATCCAATTTTAAATATTGAGCCAGATCCGCCCTCTGTAAATCTTAGAAAGACCGAGAGAATTAAAGCTATTAATTTAATTCCAACGTTTACCCCTCCTCCAAATTTATTTACTGAAATTACTTCTTATTGTACCCGTCGCCATAGAGGCTTTCCCTGTGCAGATGTTAGGTCACAACATTCTGTTTCCTATTATGATTCAGGTAATTTTGGAGATATTATTTGTGAGGATTGTAATGCCTTATTATTAAATTCCGAAATAAATATAACTCATAAAAAATATAAAAAAATTACCTCTTCCTTTTGTTGTCGTTGTGGTTCAGTATCCCTTCCCCCATTTAATCCACATCCTCAATTATTAAAAAACTTAACAAATGGAAATTCACAAACCTCTTTAGAATTTTTAAAACACCATAATATATACAATTCTTTACTTGCATTTGCCTCAATATATGTTGGTCATAGAGAAAACACTTTTGATGGTGGTATTTGTTATATGTTAAACGGTGAGTTTGTAAGAAAAATGAGTTCAATGATAGCTGGTAATGATAGTCCCTCCTTTTCTCAATTATATATTTTAGATGCCAACACAGCCTTTGAACATCGGGTTAATAATTGTGCTTATGGTGGTGATAGAGTCGATCCGACAACCTTAAGAAATTTAGATATTTTACTCCGTAATATTCATCCCTTTGCAAATGTTTATAGAAATTTCCATACCCAATATACACAAAAAATTCAGACTGATGGACCCGATTCAGTCAGAAATTTCCGTCTGGTATTAATTGAAGCAAGAGATACTCCCACAAATGTAATAGATCCTTCCCTACATACAAGGCAAGTTAACCTACCAACTGAGGAAACCTTATTTGCAGTATGGACAGAGTCTGATGAACCTCCCCAAGTTAAAGGTATTTGTATCACGGATGAAGAAGGTCGTTTATTTACTTTTCCTCCTTACCACCCACAAACCGATACTCTTTGTTATCCCCTTCTTTTCCCTTGCGGTGATGATGGCTACCATAAAAAAATTCCCGTTAATAAAAATAATACCGATAAAGAGAATGAGTCAAGTGATAGTGATTCAGATCATTCTGTAGCCCATTCTGTACAAATTTCCCACCGAAATTTTATTTCCACCCGTGATTATATCCGTTTCCGTTTAGCAATTAGAAAAAATGAGGATTACCATAATATTTGGAATTCTGGTGGTGGTTTGTCCCAGAAATATACCCTTGATTATGCCGCTAGAACAGATTCCGATGTTGCTAATTTTCTAAGAAAAAAAGAAATGGATATAAGAGCTACTTTACCCGAAAATGCTCTTAGATGGTTAGCCAGACAAGCTAATTTAGAGTCAGTTGAACAACTTGGTAGTATTGTTATGTTTAGAAAATACCACCCAGGTACCCGACCATGGTTTCAGGATATGTTTTACGATGCTACCACAATATTTGCTCGCACTAAAAAACCTGGACATGCATCCTTTATGTTCACCTTTACCTGTAATCCCCGTTGGCCAGAGATTAAAAGAAATCTATTTTCTAATAAACAAAAAGTAGTAAATCGATTTGATATTATTTGCAGAATTTATGAAGATAAACTGCGAAAAATCCATTATCTAATCGATAAAAAATATATTTTTGGAAAAATTTTAGGATCAGCTGAAAGTCGTGAGTTCCAAAAAAGAATAGGTGGCCCCCATTTACATAGAGTTTATTGTACCGATATTCCTGCAACACCTGAAAATGTAGAAAATTTAATTTGGGCGCATATTCCTTCAGAACCCCCTAAAGATGATAACTCACCCTGGTATAATTTTATCCGTAAAGTTAGGGAACTTTTACCTCTATATCAATTACACGATTGTTCTGAATATTGTCGTGATAGTAATGGAAAATGTAAAAAGGGATTTCCTAAAGCTTTTAATAATTTTACAATTTTACATGAAAATAAACCTGCAGAATATTTTAGACCTAGCCCTCAAAATGGTGGTGAAGTTCTTAATTTTAAAAGAAGAGGTAAATCCATCATCATATATGATAATTCAAGAGTTGTTCCTTATAACCCTCTTATTCTTGTAATGTTTCAATCACATCATAATCTAGAATTTGCTTATGGACAATCTGACAATTTAAAATATGCCCTGAAATACCCATTTAAAGGAGCAAGTTTTTCATATGTTAAAAGTACTGTTAATGGTCTTGTAAATGTTGATGAACCCGCACAATACGCTCGAATGCTTTATCGAAGTCCCACTGAAGCATACACACGTATAATGGGTTATAAATATGGATTTACTTCCCACCGCGTAATTCCATTACAAATCCATTTACCAGGTCAACAAAAAATATATTTTGCCCCAAATAATAGAGAACAAAGTCTTGCCAATATTCAAGCAGGTATACTTCCAGAGACCCCACTTACCGCTTATTGGAGACTTTGGTTAAATGATCCTAATGCTAAAAATATTTTATTTGAACAATTACCCGAAACTTATTCCTTTGATAAGAGAAATAAAGTGTGGAATAAAAGAAGAGTTTCCGAAAAAAATACTAGCCGTAAACCCGTTATGGGCAGAATTTTACCCGTCTCCCCTCGTGAACCTGAAAAATTTGCCTTATATATACTTATTAAACATTTCCCCGGTGATCCCGATCATTTGAAAAATGTGAATGGACAAGTATGTGATTCCTTTTCCGACGCTGCACGATTACGTGGTCTATTTGAAGATAATACCGTTTGGGAAAGAACACTCAGAGAAGGTTCCAATTCGCTTAACCCTTCCCAAATGCGCCAATTATTTGCTAATATCCTTGTATTTGGCGGTACTGAAAGATGTGTAATAAATGGTGCTCACCTTTGGGAATTATTTATAAACCACATGTATGACCATCGTTGTTCTGATGCCGAAAAACCGAGGCGTATTGACAGAGCACTCGCTATAATTGAGAGAATTTTATTAGGTCAGGGTCGCTCCATGAATGAATTTGACCTTCCTTCTCCACAAAATCCCATTATAAATGATCCTGACAGGGCTTTAGACGAATTTTTCTTCCCATCTCATGTTAATGATGAAGAAATGGATGAGTCTATCGATACTTCCACCTTTGAAAGAGCCCGACTTACTGCCGAACAAAATAATTTTTTCCTTTTAATTCGTAATTCAGCTTTTGATTCCCAATCCCAAAATAAATTGTTTTATTTATCAGGAGATGGTGGTACCGGAAAAACCTTCCTCTTAAATTTTATCCTTTACCAACTTAGACGGTTGGGTCTCAAACTTTTACCAACAGCTTCCACAGGTATTGCAGCAACAAAATTTTATGCTGGTGGAATGACAGTACATTCAGCTTTTAGACTTGGTATTAATAATCAAATAGGATTTGTCCCACCCATCCAATTAGATAGTTATTTTGGTAGGCGAATTATCCAAGCTGATGTATTAATAATTGATGAAATCACAATGTTAAATAAAATAATATTTGAAAATGTTGATCTCATATGCCGGACTTTAATTCCCCATAATAAACATCTTCCTTTTGGAGGAAAAATTATAATACTTTCAGGAGATTGGAAGCAATCCTTACCCGTAATAATTGAAAATTCCTCTACTTATGCCCAAGTAGCTGCTTCCATTCAATCCTCAAATTTATACCCACGTTTTCAAAAAATTAGACTCTTACAAAATATGCGAGTAATACCCTCCGAAATTCAATTTAAAGACTGGCTTTATACAATTGGAACAGGTAGTATTGGTGATTCTGTCCAAATTTCACCCAATTTACTTGTAAACTCCCGTCAAGAATTATATACCTTTGTTTTCGACCAAGGCTTTGCTATAACAAGTAGTGAATTGCTTAAAAGGTTAATTCTTTCCCCTACCAATAGAATGGTTGATTTAATTAATTCTGAAATAATTGATATGATTGATTCCCCAATTCAAGAGTACTTTTCTATTGATAATCCAACAAGTGAAAATCCCCTTGCTTATAATGCAGCTGATTATGACGTTGCACAATTAAATAGGCTTACCCCAACTGGAATGCCAGCACATAATATAAAACTTAAAATTGGCGCAATAATAGTTTTGCTCGTAAATTTAAATACCCAAAAAGCTCTTTGTAATGGTACAAGATTAATTGTTAGACAATTACATCCAAATCTTATCCAAGCTGAAACTATTAATAGTGGTTCAGATCGTGGAGTAATTGTGGGTATTTGCCGAGTAAGAAATAATTATACCGATCCTCGTCCTGACGGTGTAAGTTTTGAAAGGTTCCAATTTCCAGTTAGAGTAGCCTTTTGTATGACCATTACAAAAGCTCAAGGCCAAACTTGTGAACGTCTTGGTATCGATTTTAGTGATGAACCTTTTGCCCATGGTCAATTATATACAGCCCTTTCCCGTGCTCGAAGTAGCCAATTTATAAGAATTTATGCACCCGGAAAAAAAGTTGACCAACAAGGTAATATCTCAATTCGTAATGTTGTAGCAAATGGGATTTCCTTTGATTAATTTTACATATTTCCAACCATTATTATGATTTAACCATTTGTATTAGTCTTATATATTAAAAAATAAATTTAAATAGATTTTTTATATTTTAGCAGTTTTTCCTCTGTGCTTAAAATAATAATTAACAAAAAATGGGACAAAAATAACGCACTTGTAATCCATTCCTCCCAGGAGTACAAGGTTTACTGTTAACCTCCGTGCACCTCCACGTGGTGTACTCTGGGCAGTAATTTATAACATGTTTTTGGAATTACAAAACTGTTATAAAATACTGGCTAAGCACGGTTAAAAATAGAAATATCAGACTAATAAAAAATTTAAACATTGGTTAAAATTCTATTAATTTTTATGGAATTTTTTATATTTTAATTAAAATTACGATATTTATAGTTTATTTTAACTAATTATTTTTTTATTTAAAGTTTTGTCATGCTTATTTTAATTTTTGTTTGGAACTGCGTCACTTACTCGATAATAACTTGATAACGGTTAAAGTAAATTAAACGAAATCTTTTGTTTTAAAATCATAATTCAAGGCGCTACATAATGACCAGTCAGATTTTTTTATTTTGCTTAGTTTTAGTGTGGCACTGAAAAGACATGTTAACAAATTTTTCCATTTTTTCTATTTTTTTTAGTTTTTTTTTAATCTAATTTGAATAAAAGTTTTTTTTAAATAAAATAAAGCAATTATACTTTTTAACACCAATTAACATTTTAAAATATAAAAAAGTTCATTTTGAAAAAGTACTAAATTTTTAAATTTTTGAATATAACTCAATTCCTCATTTAAAAAATAACATATCACATAAGTGAAGCAAAGGTAATTTAGATAATATTATAAAATATACACAATCATTCTGGAAACATTAAATTATTTTTATAAACATTCCGGAAATAATTTTACAACTATTCAGGAAATATAAAATATTTTTATAACTATTCCGGAAATAATTTCACAAACATTCCGGAAATATTAAAATGCTTTCACAAACATTCCGGAAATATTTTTACAAACATCCCGGAAACATAAGATTTTCACAAACATTACGAAAAAATTGTTAAACATTCCGGAATCATTAAAATACTTCCACACACATTCCAGAAATATTAAATATTTTTTACAAACATTTCTCAAATACTTTTACAATATTTATGAAAATTAAACTTTTTTACAACCATTTAGGAAATAATTTCACAAGCATTTTTTAAAATTAAACTATTTTTTTAACATTCCATAAATATTTTCACAAACATACTTAAAATAAATTCATTAATATTCATTCAAAATTAATATATTTTCACAAACATTCAAAAATTATTCACAAACATTTAGGAAATAAAAATATTTTTATCATCCAAAAAAAAATTATTTTCTTTTAAAGCTAATTTTGTTATTAAAACATAAAGACATTTCGAGCAACTTTTTAGGAGATAATAGGTAATCGAGTATGAGGAATTCAATGGTAAGGGTCATTTTGTTGTCTAAATTGAGTGTGGCACTGAAATGGCCTAATAAAAAAATTGAAAATAATACGGAATTTAAGGGGATAATATGTAATCGAGTATGGGGAATTCAATGGGAAGGGTCATTTTGGTGTCAAGTTTGAGTACGGCACTGAAACAGCCTAATAAAAATAAATTGAAAATAATACGGAATTTAAGGGGATAATATGTAATCGAGTATGGGGAATTCAATGGGAAGGGTCATTTTGGTGTCAAGTTTGAGTGCGGCACTGAAACAGCCTAATAAAAATAAATTGAAAATAATACGGAATTTAAGGGGATAATATGTAATCGAGTATGAGAAATTCAATGGGAATGGTCATTTTGGTGCCAAGTTTGTGTGTGGCATTGAAATAGCCAAATAACTAATAAATTTTAAAAAAAAGTTGTGTCGTGGTGATAATGAAAAATCGATTATTATGAAGGTGCGAGGCCGAAGGCCTGAGGTGTAACATACATTGGGACCCAAGTAAATTTAACAAGAGTATCTAAAAATTCTAGCAGCGCGCGAAGCGCGCCCCAAAGCCCGTTAGGGCTTTTTAAAACCCAAAAAATAATTTTTACCCAAAATTTTTTTTAACTTTCCAAATTTTTAAATATATTAATGTTATTTAATATTCCCCATGTACTGCACTACTGAGTAGAGCACGCTTCCACTAGTGTATATATTATATAA
Organism: Meloidogyne chitwoodi; assembly: GCA_015183035.1. Classification (NCBI taxonomy): domain Eukaryota; kingdom Metazoa; phylum Nematoda; class Chromadorea; order Rhabditida; family Meloidogynidae; genus Meloidogyne; species Meloidogyne chitwoodi. The sequence goes on along the minus strand of JACZZP010000004.1, from coordinate 382,224 downwards.
TTTTACCCAAAGTGACCCTTTCAAAACTCATAAGTGATTTTTAAAAAGTGGGAGCTCCTTGAAAGTTGCACATGTCGGGGGGTACTTTTTGGGGCGCATATAGGAAAAATATAGACTTTTTGGTGCGGGCGTAGCAAGGCACTAAAACGACCATAGCACTTTTGCTATCTCGAAAAAGTTCAATAGAAAGGGGTTAAGGTCTTGCTGGTAGGATCATGGCCCACGATTAGTGGATTTTTTTGGAAAAAAAAATTTTTTTTTAATTTCAATTCTAAGGGTCGAAGTGCCTTCTCAACCCTTTTTAAATGCTGGCATTTTGTCGTAAAATTAGTTCAGTGACCAAATCTTGCAAATGCTATTTAGAGAATGGGGGGTTATAGGGAAAAATGGTTGGGAGGGATAATGGGTAAATGGATACGGAGAATTTTTTGGGAAGGGTTATTTCGGTGCCCGAGATGAGTGTGGTACTGAACAATACGATTTTTTGATGCCTTTATATAAAAATTTTTTTATTTTTTTATAAATAGTATTGGAGTATGAGAAAATGTCTGGGATGGGTCACTTTGGTGCAGAGTTTGAGTGCGGCACTGAAATGGCCGGTTGAAGTTTTAAATTGGATTTTTGAGTGCGAGAATGAATCTGGGGGATTTGGAGGTAATTGAAGTATTTGTAGCCGAGAGATGTAGTTACAAAATGTTTGTGAGACATTTGAGTCTTGGATTAAGATTTTGGGAGATATGAGTCTTGAAATGGGGATTTTAACAGTTATTTGACCTTAACTTTGCGGGCAAATTTTTTTTAATTTTTCTGATATTTTATTCGTGTTCAGCATGTGTTTTTACCTCATAAAAGATATTTTTTTCAAAAAAATCGGAATAAAAATTTTGACATTATTTTTCCAAAGGGGTAACCCTTTTGCTATATTTTCGGAAATTTTCAATTGACCTTAACTTTGCGAGTTTTAATTGGATTTGAATGAAACAAATTTTATTAAATAAAGCAAAAAATTAGTTATTTTTTGAATAAAGAAAAAGTTGAAAAATTTTGAGGTTAGGGGCAGTTAGGGTCGATTTTTTGAAAATTTGAAATCTTTCGGTTTTTCGAAAAAATTTTGGAATTTTTGCCATGGGATCAGATTGAAAGTATTTTTATAAAATGAAGCATAATTTTTAACACCTATTAGTATTTTAAAATTTTCAAAAAAGGTTCCTTTTGAAAAAGTTATGATTTTTTTAAGTTTTGGTCATAAAATCTCATCTAAAATTTTGAAGCCAAAAATGGCCAACATAAAAATTAATGTAATATTGGCAAATGATATATCATTTGAAAGCCCTCATAAAGCTGAGTCTAAAAATATTTTTATTTAAATTCTTGAGCCATTTTTGACCAAGTTACGGTTGGTCAACATTTGGGATTATGAGGTGATCCATCTATAATGAGAAACAAAGGCCGAATGCCCGAGGTGATCCATCTGTAATAAAGAACCGAGGGCCGAAGGCCCGAGGTGATCCATATATAATGAAGAAACGAGGGCAGAAGTCCCGAAGTGATCCATCTATAGTGAAGAAACGAGGGCCGAAGGCCCGAGGTGATCCATCTGTATAAAGAAATGGGGCCGAAGGTTTGAGGTGAGACACCAATCTGCAATGATTATTCGGGGCCGAAGATCCGAGGTTCCATCCATCTGAATAAAACATTGGGATATTAGGTTATCGACTATGGAGAGTACAATAGGATGGTCATTTTGGTGTCAAGTTTGAGTGTGGAACTGAAATGGCCGGATGAAGATTTAAAATGCATTTTTTAATGGGAAATTAAAGTCGGGGGTTTTTGGTGCAGTTGAGAAATTTGTGGCCATGAGTTGCGGCTATAAAAAGTTTGTTGGCCACTTGAGTCTCGGGTTAAAATTTTGGGAGATATAAGTCAGAAATTGAGAACTCAAAATATTTTTTGACCCAAACTTTTTGAAAAAATTTTAAAATTTTCCTGAGTATGTATTCGTGATCAAGGTGTAATTTTACCCCTTAAAAGACGATTTTTTATAATAAAATATTTAAAAAAATTTAACAAAATTTTGCCAAAGGGGTACCCCTGTTGGAATATTTTGGTTAAACTTCAATTTACCTTAACTTTGTGAATTTCGGTCTGATTGGAATGAAATGAATTTCATGAAATAAAGCAAAAAATTATTTATTTTTTCAGTGAAGAAAAAATTGAAAAATTTTATAGATTGGTGTAGTTATGGTTGAATTTCTGAAAATTCAAAAATTTTCGGTTTTTTGAAAATTTTTCGGGGTTTTGCCATAGGATTGAACTCAATGTATTTTTAAAAAATTAAAAATATTTTTTGACACCTATTAAAATTTTAAAATATTCAAAAAAGGTTACTTTTAAAAAAGTTATGAATTTTTAAAAATTTGGGTATAAAATTTAATCAAAAATTTTGAGGTCAACAATAGCCATCCACAAAAATTATGTAATTTGAGTAAATAAGGTATTATTTGGAAGCCATTGACGAGCTGATTCCAAAAAAATTTTTTGTTAATTTTTTGGGTCAATATTGACCAAGTTGAGTGGGCGCCCCATATATTCGCCGAGCCATAACTTCATGGGCATTTGATCTATTAAGTCCAAATTTTCTACATGTATGCATCATTCGATGAAAAAGTAATCTTTATATTTTATAGTAGGATGACACACAAATCTGGCACTGAAATGGGTTGACGGGACAGTTCAGTGCCAAAATGTTGAGTGTCAAATATGCCATTTGATAAAACATTAAATGAGATTTAAGAATATATATAACATGTTGTTGATTTATTAGAGTCTGGGGGAGTTAGTCTTTAAATGTTTCGCGACTAAATGGGTTTTTTGACTTTAACTTTGAGAGGAAATTTTTGAAAATTTTTCTGACTTTGGATTTGAATTCAGGGGCTATTTTTACCCCATATAAGACATTTTTTACGAAAAAAATTTTTTCAAGAATTTTTAGTTGAAATTAATAGTATAAAAGCAGCCACTTTTCTTCACTCTCATTCATTCTTCTTGCCTGCACCTTCAATTAACTGGCGCGATTATTATTTATTTTTTTTTACTTTTTTTATTTAAGGGAAAAGAGTTTGGCTCAGGTTTGGCTCATGTTTGGCTCAGGTTTGATCAAGTTTGACTCAAGTTTGGCTCAAGTTTGGCTCAGGTTTGGCTCAAGTTTGGCTCAGTGGCTCAAGTTTGACTCAAGCCATCTGCAATGATGAACCGAGGGCCGAAGGTCCGAGATGTGACATCCATCTGCAAAGTTGTAACTGAGGGCCGAAGTCCCGAGTTGATAACATCAGAATGATAAAACATTGGGACAATGGATAATCGAGTATGGAGAATTCAATGGACATGGTCATTTTCGTGCCCAAATTGAGTGTGGCCTTGAAACGACCTATTAAATATTTATTCAAAAATAATGTGAGATTTATTGGAGATAATCATAATCGACTATGGGGAATTTTTTGGGACAGGTTATTATGGTGCCAGAGTTGTATGTCGCAATGAAACAGCCTAATAAAAAAATATTTAAAAATAATACGGAATTTAAGGGAATAATAGGTAATCGAGTATGGTGAATTCAATGGGCATGGTCATTTTGGTGCCGAAATTGAGTGTGGCACTGAAATGGCCAAATAAATTTAAAAAAGTCGTGATTTCATGGGGATAATGGGAAATCGACTATTATGAAGGTGCGAGGGCCGAAGGCCCGAGGTGTAACAAACATTGGGACCCCCGCACATTTAACAAGAATATTTAAAACTTCTAGCAGCGCGCGAAGCGCGCCCCAAAGCCCGTTAGGGCTTTTCAATACCCATAAATATTTTTTTACCCAAAATTTTTTTAACTTTCCAAATTTTTTATGTTTCCCATGTTATCTTAATATCCCATGTACTGCACTACTGAGTAGAGCACGCTTCCACTAGTTACTCTTAAATATAATTTAGTGTGAAGTGGGCTTTCAAAACTCATAACTGATTTTAAAATACCGGGAGCCCCGTGAAAGTTTTATCTGTCGGGGGGTACTTTTTGAGGTGCATTCAGGAAAACTATAGACTTTTTGGTGCGAGTGTCGCAAGGCACCGAAACGACCATGGCACTTTCGTTATCTCGAAAAAATTCAATAGAAAGGGGTCAAGGTCTTGCTTCGAGGGACGCGGTTCACGATTAGTGGATGTTAATGGAAAAAAAAAATTTTGAAAAATTGCAACGGGGGACCCGGTACAGGTGAGTTCGCAGACGCCCCATATATTCGCCGAGCCTTAACTTGATGCGGAATTGATATATTGGGACCAAATTTTGGGCATAAATGTATCATTCAAGGAAGAATGTTTTTTTAGAACTAAAATTTGGGTGGCACTCAAAATTGGCACTGAAACGGATTGCGGGATAGTTCGGTGCCTTCTTTTTGAGTGCCATATAGTTAAGATAATAGGGAATGCAATGAGAGTTAAGAATATATATAACATGATGGGGGTCCACTTGAGTCTGATGGAGTTAGAGTCAGAAAATAACACTGAAGTGGGTTGACTGGGTAGTTCGGTGCATGCTTTTTGAGTGCCATATAGGTAAGATGATAGGGGATGCAATGAGAGTCAAGAATATATATAACATGCTGGGGATTCACTTGAGTCTGGGGAAGTTAGAGTCAAAAAAGTTTCGCGAATAAAAGGGTTTTTTGACCCTAACTTTACAGATAAATTTTTTTAAATTTTTCTGTGAACGGATTCGAGGTTTGGGATTATTTTTACCCTATAAAAGTTGTTTTTTTACGAAAAAAATATTTAAATTAATTTATTGAAATTTTTCCATAGGGGTACACCTTTTGCAATATTTTCTGAAATTTTCAATTGACCTTAACTTTACGAGTTTTAATTGGATTTGAATGAAACAAATCTTATTAAATAAAGCAAAAAATTAGTTATTTTTTGAGTGAAGAAAAAGTTGAAAAAATTTATGGTTGGGTGTAGTTAGGGTCGAATTTATGAAAATTTGAAATTTTTCGGTTTTACGAAAAAATTTTGGAATTTTTGACATGTGATCAGATTGAAAGTATTTTTATAAAATTAAGCATAATTTTTAACACTTAATAGCATTTTAAAATTTTCAAAAAAGGTTCCTTTTGAAAAAGTTATGATTTTTTAAAGTTTTGGGCATAAAATCTAATCAAAAATTTTGAGCCCAAAAATGGCATACACCAAATTAATGTAATATGGGCAAATGATATATCATTTGAAAGCCCTTGATGAGCTGATTCTAAAAATATTTTTTGTAAATTTTTCGGGTCAATTTTGACCAAGTTACGGTTGGTCAAAATTTGAGTTATGAGGTGATCCATCTATAATGAAGAAACAAGGGCCGAAGGCCTGAGGTGTTCCATCTTTAATGAAGAAACAAGGGCCGAAGGCCCGAGGTGATCCATATATAATGAAGAACCGAGAGCCGAAGGCCTGATCCATCTGTATTAAAGAACCACGGACCGAAGGCCTGAAGTGATCCATCTGTATTATAGAACCGAGGGCCGAAGGCTGAGGTGATCCATCTGTATTAAAGAACCGAGGGCCGAAGGCCCAAGGTGAGACACCCATCTTCAATGATGAACCGAGAGCCGAAGGCCTGATCCATCTGTATTAAAGAAACGATGGCCGAAGGCCCGAGTGATCCATCTGTAATGAAGAAACGAGGGCCGAAGTCTTGAGTGATCCATCTGTATTAAAGAACCGAGGGCCGAAGGCCAGAGGTGATCCATCTGTATTAAAGAACCGAGGGCCGAAGGCCTGAGGTGATCCATCTGTATTATAGAACCGAGGGCTGAAGTCCTGAGGTGATCCATCTGTTTTAAAGAACCGAGGGCCGAAGGCCTGAGTGATCCATCTGTAATGAAGAAACGAGGGCCGAAGGCCCAAGGTGTGACATCCATCTGTAATAAAGAAATGAGGGCCGAAGGCCCGAGCAACACACATCTGAAATGATGAACGAGGGCCGAAGGCCCGAGGTGTGACACCCATCTGCAATTATGAACCGAGGGCCGAAGGCCCGAGTTGATCCATCTATAGTGAAGAAACGAGAGCCGAAAGCCATAGTGATCCATCTGTAATAAAGAACCGAGAGCCGAAGGCCTGAAGTGATCCATCTGTATTAAAGAACCGCGGACCGAAGGCCTGAAGTGATCCATCTGTATTAAAGAACCGAGGGCCGAAGGCCTGAGTGATCCATCTGTACTAAAGAACCGAGGGCATAAGGCCCAAGGTGAGACACCCATCTTCAATGATGAACCGAGGGCCGAAGACCCGAGGAGTGACATCCATCTGCAATGAAGAACCGTGAGCCGAAGGCCTGATTCATCTGTATTAAAGAACCGAGGGCCGAAGGCCCGAGTGATCCATCTGTATTAAAGCAACGAGGATCGAAGGTCTGAGGTGATCCATCTGTATTATAGAACCGAGGATCGAAGGTCTGAGGTGATCCATCTGTATTAAAGAACCGAGGGCATAAGGCCCAAGGTGAACACCCATCTTCAATGATGAACCGAGGGCCGAAGGCCCGAGGAGTGACATCCATCTGCAATGAAGAACGAGGGCCGAAGGCCCGAGCAACACCCATCTGTAATAAATAAATGAGGGCCGAAGGCCCGAGGTGATCCATTTGTAATAAAATAACGAGGGCCGAAGACCCGAGTTGAACGGAGGGCCGAAGGTCCGAGGTCTGACACCCATCTGCAATTATGAACCGAGAGCCGAAAGCCCAAGGTGTGACATCCATCTTTAATAAAGAAACGAGGGCCGAAGGCCCGAGTGATCCATCCATCAGAATAAAACATTGGGATATTAGGTTATCGAGTATGGGGAATTCAATGGGAATCGAGTATGGAGAATTTTTTCAGCATGGTTATTTTGTTTCCAAGTTTGAGTGTGGCACTGAAATGTTCGCTTGAAGTTTTAAATTGGATTTTTCAGTGCGAGAATGAATCTGGGGGATTTGGAGGTAGTTGAAGTATTTGTAGCCAAGAGATGTAGTTACAAAATGTTTGTGAGACATTTGAGGCTTGGATTAAGATTTGGGGAGATATGAGTCTTGAAATGGGGATTTTAACAGTTATTTGACCTTAACTTTGCGGGGAAATTTTTTAAAATTTTTTTTGATTATGGATTCGTGTTCAGCATGTGTTTTTACCCCATAAAAGATATTTTTTTCAAAAAAATCGGAATAAAAATTTTGACATTATTTTTCCAAAGGGGTACCCCTTTTGCTATATTTTCGGAAATTTTCAATTGACCTTATCTTGATGAGTTTAATTCTGATCCTAATAAAATAAGTTTATTAAATAAAGCAAAAAATTAGTTATTTTTTGAGTGAAGAAAAAGTTGAAAAATTTTGAGGTTAGGGGTAGTTAGGGTCGATTTTTTGAAAATTTTAAATTTTTCGGTTTTTTGAAAAAATTTGAGGTTTTTTGCCATGGGATCAGGTTGAAAGTATTTTTATAAAATGAAGCATAATTTTTAACACCTAATAGTATTTTAAAATTTTTAAAAAAGGTTCCTTTTGAAAAAGTTATGATTTTTTTAAGTTTTGGTCATAAAATCTCATCCAAAATTTTGAAGCCAAAAATGGCAAACATAAAAATTAATGTAATATTGGCAAATGATATATCATTTGAAAGCCCTTGATGAGCTGATTCTAAAAATATTTTTTGTAAATTTTTCGGGTCAATTTTGACAAAGTTGAGTCAAGTCGACATTTTGTTTCCTTTGGGGTTCACGGGGTGGGGTGTATTAATCGAGTCAATAAATTGTATTTTAACAGATTATGTTTTAGAGCATCCAATGACGGTTCGAAAAATATATCACATGTTCGGGTACACTTGAGTCTCATATAGTTAGAGTCCAATGAATTCTCTGGAATTTTTTTACTGACGCCCATATGTAATGAAGAAACGAGAGCCGAAGGCCAGCGGTGATCCATATATAATGAAGAAACGAGGGAAGAAGACCCGAGGTGATCCATCTTTAATAAAGAAACGAGGGCCGAAGGCCTGAGGTAATCCATCTGTATTAAAGAACCGAGGGCCGAAGGCCCAAGGTAATCCATCTGTATTAAAGAGCCGAGGGCCGAAGGCTGAGGTGATCCATCTGTATTAAAGAACCGAGGGCCGAAGGCCCAAGGTGAGACACCCATCTTCAATGATGAACCGAGAGCCGAAGGCCTGATCCATCTGTATTAAAGAAACGATGGCCGAAGGCCCGAGTGATCCATCTGTAATGAAGAAACGAGGGCCGAAGTCTTGAGTGAACCATCTGTATTAAAGAACCGAGGGCCGAAGGCCTGAGGTGATCCATCTGTATTATAGAACCGAGGGCTGAAGTCCTGAGGTGATCCATCTGTTTTAAAGAACCGAGGGCCGAAGGCCTGAGTGATCCATCTGTAATGAAGAAACGAGGGCCGAAGGCCCAAGGTGTGACATCCATCTGTATTAAAGAACCGCGGACCGAAGGCCTGAAGTGATCCATCTGTATTAAAGAACCGAGGGCCGAAGGCCTGAGTGATCCATCTGTACTAAAGAACCGAGGGCATAAGGCCCAAGGTGAGACACCCATCTTCAATGATGAACCGAGGGCCGAAGACCCGAGGAGTGACATCCATCTGCAATGAAGAACCGTGAGCCGAAGGCCTGATTCATCTGTATTAAAGAACCGAGGGCCGAAGGCCTGATGTGATCCATCTGTATTAAAGAAGCGAGGGCCGAAGGCCTGAGGTGATCCATCTGTATTAAAGAAGCGAGGGCCGAAGGCCTGAGGTGATCCATCTGTATTAAAGAACCGAGGGCCGAAGGCCTTAGGTGATCCATCTGTATTAAAGAACCGAGGGCCGAAGGCCTGAGGTAATCCACAAGATTTGGGATTATGAGGTGATCCATCTACAATGAAGAAACAAGAGCCGAAGACCAGAGTTGACCCATCTATAGTGAAGAAACGAGAGCCGAAGGCCAGCGGTGATCCATCTATAGTGAAGAAACGAGGGCCGATGCCCGAGTGATCCATCTATAATAAAGAAACGAGGGCCGAAGGCCCGAGTGATCCATCTGTATTAAAGAACCAAGGGCCAAAGGCCCGAGCTGATCCATCTGTATTAAAAAACTGAGGGCCGAAGGCCTGAGCTTATCCATCTATAATGAAGAAACGAGAGCCGTGATCCATCTGTAATAAAGAAACGAGGGCCCAAGGCCCGAAGTGATCCATTTGTAAAACGAGGGCCGAAGGCCCGAGTGATCCATCAGTACTGAAGAAACTCGGGCGAAAGCCCGAGGTGAACCATCCTTACTGGCAATGAAACAGCCTAATAAAAAAAATATTTAAAAATAATACGGGATTTAATTGAATAATAGGTAATCGAGTATGGAGAATTCAATGGACATGGTCATTTTGTTGCCCAAATTGAGTGTGGCACTGAAACGGCCAAATAAATTTAAAAAAGGCGTGTTTTCTTGGGGATAATGGGAAATCGACTATTATAAATGTGCGAGACCCGAAGGCCCGAGGTGTAACATGCATGGGACCCCCACAGATTTAACATAAGCATTCTAAAATTCTAGCAGCGCGCGAAGCGCGCCCCAAAGCCCGTTAGGGCTTTTTAAAACACAAAAATAATTTTACCCAAAATTTTTTTAACTTTCCAACTTTTTTATGTTTCCCATGTAATCTTAACATCCCATGTACTGCACTACTGAGTAGTGCACGCTTTCACTAGTTTTATTATAAAAATACCTAGAAACATTAAGCATTGGAAAGTTTGAATGGCTCAAAGCTTAACTTTTTAAGCTTATATACCTTATTTTAACATCTTTGAACTTTTTCTTTCCGAATAAAAGACTAGCAGCCGCGGTAATTTCAGCTTTTCAATGCAACAAAAAATTGAAGTATAACAAAAAATAATCGAAAAATAAAAAAGAAATCTTTTTAATTGCCTCAAAGGTGTAGAACAATCTCAACAAAACCTTAATCACCAATCAAACTTTGATTCTTACCTATCTAATTTTATGAGTCAAAACGAGTTTTGATAAGAAATTAAATTCTCATTTAATTGATTACAGGAACGGAGCCCGATCCAATTTCACTGTCCCATTTCCAGTTTTTAAGAAAATCGGGATCGAACTGTGACCGAATTCTTGGTTTTCTTCAAAAAACTGGAAATTAAGGGACCCTTTCCTGTAATCACTTAAATGAAAAATTTTTTTTTCAAAACTCGTTTGAACTCAATAAAATTTGATTGGATATATAAAGTGGAATATGTTGTATCCTCAAGTAGGATACAATACTAGAATAACATAGAAGTCGAGAAGCTAGCAAATGCTCTTTATCACAAGGGTCAATAACAATAAGAAGATGAAGGCAATAAGGAGAATAGAATAACTTTGGGACTTTGGACTAAGACTGAATACTAATACCGAATACTATATCTATTATATAATTATTTAATTTTAATAATATTTACTTTTCATTTAATTCTTTTGTATGTAACAAATAGCATAAAAGTGTTATTATTATTAACAAGTTAGAGAATCGCATATTAATTACAAGTAATATTCAACTTTGGTGGTGCAAAACTTGCGGACCGAACTTTGCGGACACCCACAAAAACTTACAAAGAAATTAGGTAGTTTATTTCCCTTTTTAAAGGACCAAAAATTAAGAAAATACAATAAATAAATTTAAATATTTTTACCTTTAATTTTATGTTAATATTTATCATCATAACCTTAAACAATGAATTATTGGTTAAGATAAGTTTTTTACCCAAAAATCTAACCATAACCGGTCTATAATGCTTAATCCAATCTTTTAAAAATATTAACATTGTTTTGTAAAATTACAACTTTTAATTATTCACTTATTAATTCTAGAGTAGTATAATATTAAATTATTGAAATTGAAAGTGTATATTATTATTAGATCAATTTAGTAAATTTATCCAAATGTCCTATACGATACGAAATATTTTTGTAAGCCAACATATTGTTGGCTAATAGATTACTTGTTGTAACCTATTTTTAGGTTACAACTTTAATACAGGAAGACAATAGCTACTAACAAACAGAAATAGGAATTTTTAATAATCCTTGATTTGGAGTTGGATCTTGATTTATTTATTGACCTGGACAAGACTCTGGATAAGGAAAAATCCATTTCCAGAATGCCCAAAAATGCTTGGATCTGGACTCCAGGAAAAATATACAATAATTGTGCATAATCCTAAATTCAGCAAAGGCATCTAAAGTATTTTAAAAAATATTTTGAGATAAAAAAATGAATTAACCAAATCAAAACATGTTTTTTCATAATTACTCCAATTTGCAAAATGAGCATTTTTTGTTGCATTGCCTTTATAATTTAATTTTTACATAATAATACTTTTTTATTTAATTAAAATGTTAAATGAATTAAAAAGATGAGATGTAGCATGCTATCGCGTATTCTCCTTTTTATTTTTGTGAGCTAGAGTAGATCTGGCTAAAATAAATATTTTGTCTTAATAGCCAGAGTGTTTCGAAATTAAAAAATATCGAAACACGAAAACCGAAAAAATTACAAAAATATCGAAATCGAAATTTTTTCCAAATATTCGAAATCTAACCAAAAAAAACCTCGAAAATTGAAACTCTTCGAAACAACTCTGTTTATAACATAGGAGATAAAAAAAGTTAAGAGAAAATTGGAGTATAAAGAGGAATAGGAAATCTTTTTTCCTACTTAGCTTTAATATTTTTAGCAAGCTATAATATGTATAACAGGGATGGATCCAAAGACCAATGGAAGCAAAAATTAAATTTTTTTTAAAATTTCGAAAATATATTTATTGAAAAGTTGATTTACACCTACAAATTGTATAGGACATTTTATTAAATTTTACATAATAATTTTACAATGAAAATTATTATTTATTTTTGCATAAAAAATTTTATTGAATATACAATTATTTAATTAATTAATTTTAAATGTTTTTATTTTGGTATTAAATTGTTGGAGATATCGTCGAAGCGTTGTGTAGGCGCGCCCTCAATTCGTCCCACTGTTCAAAAACCCTCAATTCGTCCTACAGTTCAAAAACCCTCGATTCGTCCCACCCTCAATTCGTCCCACCTGAATTCGTCCCACAGTTCAAAAACCCTCAATTGGTCCCACAGTTTGAAAACCCTCAATTCGTCCCACCCTCAATTCGTCCCAACTTCAAAACGGTCAAAGGGTAAAAATCCTCATTTCGTCATACTTTTTTCCACAATTTAGGCATAATACAAAAAATACTAAAAAAATATACCAAGAAAAAATAATACCAAAATACCCATCCCCCGTAAATTTATCTTGTAAAATTTTACAAAAATTATTATCCAAAAATCAGAAAAAATAACTTTACTAATCGGGTAAAATAAGATTAACAAAAATAAATAAAACAATAATAACGCAAAAGTAAAAATCTGTCTGAAACGCTCTTCCCGATATCACTGATAGTTTTGTTCCGTTGTAATTTTCTCAGTTTGGTCAATAAGTCGACGAACACGAAATTGGAGGTCGTTAGTCTGTTCTTAGTTGCAACCTGAAAAATTATTTAAAATTAAAAAGCATTAAAAAATTAAAAGAAAAAAACCTGTTGATAATCCTGTGCATGTTCCCCAACTTGAATATCCAAATGAACTCTAAGTTGTGCTCCACTAAACCAAGCTATCAAATGTTCTCCCGGTGAATGGGATGTGAAGGTCCTTAACTTGTATATAATTTACTCAAAATCAGCTAAAAAAAGTTAAAGAATAATAAAATAAACTTATTTATAATTAAAATAAAAGAAACCTTCTCTTCCGGATCCTTGATTTCACATGCATTCCAATCGTTGGATAATCCCAAAATTCTTTTGTATTCGGATCGTACAATTGGACCAACAGCTCATAACCATTGTCTTGTCAGGATTTTCTTCAATAAAGCATTTCCGTTATGTTTCAGCAATATGAAATAAATTGAAGAAGTATAGCCAATTAAACTGAAGAAATTTAAAAAAGTTTGATTAAATAAAGAAAGTTCTTCATATTCCGGCTCGTGATAAATTTTCAAGTAAATTTCTAATCATTAGAGCTTCTAGAATGTATTAAATAAATTTAAAATATAGAAAAAATAAAAAAGAGATCGAATAATAACAATTAATAATTTTATGGGACGAATTGAGGGTGGGACGAATTGAAGGTTTTTGAACAGTGGGACGAATTGAGGGTGGGACGAATCGAGGGTGGGACGAATTGAGGCGCAGCGGTTGTGTATTTTTGTAAGCCTATTTTCTAGGCTAAAATAAAAAATAATTTGATTTAAATATCAATTAACTTAGCTAACAAAACTTTTTTGCTAATTAGAAGGCAAAAGGTCGAAATATTTGTCCGCAACTTTTAATACTTTTTATTATTCTGGAAGCGAACCCTTGTCACTAAAATTAAAGTAGAAGTTTATTTAATATAAAATATTTTAATTAATTAATTTTAAATGTATTTATATTTCATTTGTTAATTAATTTGTAAGAATTTTTCTCGATGTGGTGTATTTTTGTAAGCTTAGTTTTACTAAGCTAAAAATAAAAAAGTTGATAATTGTTTATTAAATTTGTACATTCATTATAATTTAATGTTATCGGTAAACCATTTAAATAATTAAAAATGTTATTTTTGAAAAATAAATTTTTCTTTTTCGTTTTTTAATTTTTAGCTTAGAAAAACTAAGCTTACAAAAATACAAGTCGTCTTCCTGATAAACAAAATTTAATAAAATATTAATACTTTTACATTTAAAATTAATTAATTAAAATATTTTATATTAAATAATCTTCTACTTTAATTTTAGTGACAAGGGTTCGCTTACAAAATAATAAAAAGTATAAAAAGTTGCTGACAAAAATTTCAACCTTTTGCCTTCCAATTAGCAAAAAAGTTTTGTTAGCTATTTTAATTGATATTTAAATCAAATTATTTTTTATTTTAGCCTAGAAAATAGGCTTACAAAAATACAGAACATCTAGACTACTATATGCAGCAATTTAATCCCAAAATAAAAACATTTAAAATTAACTAATTAAATAATTGCATATTTAATAAGTTTGTATTTTTTATTCTTTTACAGACAAAAGTCTGCAATTTTTGTCCGCAACATTTTATGCTTTTTATTTCAAAGGCAAAAATAAAAAATATACCTATTTGTTAAAATATCATCAACTTCTCTTCTTTTGTTCATGCATGTTTTGAACATACCTATTGATCATAAATAATTTTTTTTTAGAATAATTTTGATGATGATTTATTTATAATCAATCCTACATTATAAAAAAAATACAAGATTTTATTGCGAATAAATTGGATGTTACACCAGGGATGGACAAAATTGGAAAATAAAATACGAAATCCGAACAAAATGTAAAAAAACCGAATACGAAATAAAAATGATCTAAAATTCCGAAATACGAAACTTTCCCATCCCTGAAGTACATCTTAGCATGCAAGCCCAATAAATATGTAATATTTGAATTAATTAATTTTAAATGTATTTTTTATATTTTTAATTTTGTGTCCCTAAATTTCGCTATTGTGTATTTTTGTAAGCCTAGATTTTCTAGGCTAAAATAAAAAAACAATGTTAAATCATTTTTTTACGATAAAATTTTTTTCTTAATAAAAATTCTATGAAAAAATTTTTCTTATTTATTAATTTCAATAGGGATAAGAAAAGAAAGGAAAAAACATATGTGAATAAGTAAATAGAGAAAGTTGAATAATTATTAGTAAAAAATATTATTTTTAAAACTTTTTAACTGAAAAATTAAAATAAATTTTAAAAATATGAACGCATCCAATTTCGATAGGACACGTGACATGAACTGTTTATGTACTTAATCCTTTTATTTTTGCTCTACTCTCGTACAATCCCGAAAAATTCCTCTTTTCATTTGTCGGCTTTTTCTTTGAAAGATATTTTTTAAATATTTATGGATATATATATAATAATTAAATGCGCGAAATCTTTGGTTTTGCCATTTTGGGCGTGGAGATTGAATTTAGTACATGAGCCATTTTTTATTATTCCAAAATTTTCTTTACCAAAAATTTTTTAATTTGCTCCAAAAATGGATAAAATTATAATAAAATTAAATAAACACAAAAGACAACAACGTGAAAAACGCTCAAAAAGTTTAGGAGTAACAACTAAAATTACTCGTCAATTTCGTTTGTTATTGGAAGCTACAAAACAGAAAATTGAATATAAAAAGGAGTGTAAGTTTTCTTAAATAATTTTTAATACTTTTAAATATATATAATTTAGATGCTCAAACTCCTAAAGAACATGAACATCCAATGATTTAACAGAATCATCATGTGGCTGAATAATAACTTTGATTTGGTCGTGTGGTTTGATAGTCCCAAACGAAGGTCTCACACTATAGAATTTACTAGCTGAGGATTTGACCTGAAAAAACATTTTTTTTAACATTCTTAAAATAAAATATATAACCTTAAAATAAATCTCTTCAATGTTCTTATTTTTTATAATGAGCTGAACACCAGTAACATGATTAAATTTAAGTGAAATTAAAAATCGAAGCATTTGAAGATTGGAGGTGTTTTAATAAATCCGTTGCTACAAGAAATATTTTTGTAAGCCATAATAATTTTATGGCTAATTTTCATATTTTTTCTATTCCTTCCTAGATACTAAATTCATTTTTTGTTGATTTCTAAGCGAAATATATTTACAAAATATTAAAGTTTTAATTTAAAAATCTTAAAAAGTTAAGAATTTTGGCTTTGAACTAACAGTTTTCGAAATTGTGCCGTATTTTTGTAAGTCAGGTATAGCCCTGATTAATTTAAAACAAATTGAAAAGATTTTTCACTAGAAAAATTATTATTTGCTGCTGCATCTCTCTAATTAGGCCAAATAAATATTAGAATAAATAAAACAAAAAAATAAATATTTTCCCGACATAAAAATAAAGTAAAAAACATTCTTATCGTGAATTTATATTTTTCCCAAAACTAAAATTGTCTTGACCTTTCTTAAACTCTAATTTATTTGTTTGCCTAAAATTCTCTATATAAGCTCAAATTATCATTTATAAATTATTCCATTTTCTCATTTTAAAACCTTTAACCAACTTTTGTATAATAAATTTTGAATAAATTAATCAAGTTTGAGATGAAGAAGAAAACCTCAGAAAGTATATTCTAGGAAATATTAGAAAAGAATATTTCATATACTCTCAAAGGCTTTCTAAATTTATGTTTAAGCCTAAAATGTTCTACATATTTTTTTCTTTTTCAGATAAACAGGATTTCTATTTTGTATAAATTAAGCAAAAAGAAAAATATTTAAATAACTTTATTCTTTTAAAATTTTTTAAAAATAAAAGCACAATTTGGCTATTTTTTATTTTTTACTGAATTTCAGTATTATTACTATAAAAAGGTATTTTTTAATTAATCGATATTTTTACTAAAAAATAATTTCCAGCTTTTAAATAAATTTAAAAAAATATTTTGAAATTTAAAACAGCAAAAACGGACATTTCCCCTTCTCAACAGATCACCGAAAATCAAAATTTTTCACTTTTGAACCAAAAAAATTTTTTTAAAAGCTTGGAAACAATTTTAAAAATCTAAAATCTATATTATTTAATATCGATATATAAACTAAAAATAAAAAAATTAATTCAGGGATAGGGGTAGTTGTTGATTAAAAGGAAGAGGGCACAATATATTGCAGCACAGATACACCAAAAAAACTAAAGAAAACTAAACTAATTAAATTATTTTGGTGTAAAATATATCGAGAAAATTATTAAATTATACCGCCCATCTTTTTCACTTTTCATTTTTTCAAAAATTTCAAAAAATTTTTTTTCCATATTTTTCAATTTTTTGCTTAATTTTTCTTCATTTCCCCGTTATTTCAATGCTTGTCAATTTTATTCACATTTTTATTTAAATAAATTTGTTGCTTTTTATTTTCTTCAGTTTTATTGCCCATTTTACCATTATTAATATTGTCTATTTGTCCAAGTCCCCCGTCGAAAATATTTTCTTCCCCTTCTCCAACAATTTCAAAAATTAATTTTAATGTTTTTAAACTACTTTTTTTAATTTTTTCTTTTTCTTCAGCAGATGTAGCACTTAAAAATTAAATTAATTTTAATTCGACCTTAATTTAATTATTTGGAGAATTTAAAAGAAAATTAAATGGAAGAAATAAAGAAAACATTTTGGCAATTTAAGGATATATTTACGACTAAATTCCCAAAAAAAAAATTTTTTTTTTGGAAATTCCCCGTTTCAGAAAATCAGAAATTTACTTTTTTGTCAGTTCAATCCCTTTTATATACCCAAATTAAAAGAAAAGCAAAAATTTATAAATTGGGCAGCTCATGATAGATGATTTTTAGGCCTAAAATTACTAAAAAAATATTCAATATTTTTGCTAAATATATGAATTATATTTGTGTTTAAATATATAATTTAAGGAATCTCTTCGCTTTAACTTTATTGTGCCTCCACCGAGTATTTTTGGATGGGGAGTTTGACTTAAACTCCCTAAATATAAATTTTTGGAATTGGAGAAAATGGTTTAATTGTAAGAAATGGTGGTCCAAGTTACTACTTATACTATATTTTTTAAATTTTGAGTGAATATTTAGGGGAATTAAAAATATAGGCAACGAGCGTCATTAAATTATATTTAAGTTTTTAGTAATTATTAAAATTTTTAACACATATTTGCTTAATATATATTAATTGAATTCCTTATTTGTTTAAATATTGAGTTAAAATTAATTACTAAATCTTCGTTTGATATCGTATTGTATTTTTGGAAGAGGAGTTTGCTTGAACTCCTCAAACATTTTTTAGGTTTAAATGAAGAAAATATTGTACAGTTAAAAATTAGAGATCTAACAATAAATTAGAAAGTTGTCTAATTTTAACTAGATATTAGCAGATTTTTTAAAAAAAATTTCCAAATTTAAACAAAAAAACTTTTCTCCCTAGAAATTATTCAAAGCGCTTAAATACCTCTAATTAAATCTCAATTAATAATTTAAAAAAAAATAATTTAAAAAAAATTAATAAATAAAATTACCTTTCAAAAATTGATTTAAACAAATCCGAAATTTCTTCTCTAGTAATTTTGAATTTTCTCAAATAAATTATTTTTGAACGTTCCCGTCTTGTTGCAGTGCTAATTAAATTTAATGCTAATGTATTTATTGCCCAATAGCATAACTGGAAAAATTTAATTAAGTTAAAAAAAATTTTTTAGAATTTTTTAAAAATTTTTCGAAATTTTTTAAATTTTTTTTGAAATTTTTTTTAAATTTTTTTTTAAATTTTTTTAAATTTTTTTTTTTTAAATTTTTTTTTAAATTTTTTTTTTTTAAATTTTTTTGAAATTTTTTTAAAAATTTTTTTTTTAAATTTTTTTAAATTTTTTTAAATTTTTTTTTTAATTTTTTTTTTAAATTTTTTTGAAATTTTTTTTTAAAAATTTTTTTAAAAATTTTCCCAATAAATTATTGTTGAATACCTTGACAAACATTAATTCAATTTTTAAATTTTAAATTAATTTAAAAAAAAAAAATTAAATAAATAATTTAAAAAAATTCCCCACCTTTGATCGTCTCTTCCCCTCTTCAACTCCATTATCCTCAAAAATATTAAATAAATAATTGTTAATTATAGCCAATCTATCAGACTGAATATAATACAAAAATGAAATAAAATCATTTCTTTGCTTCTCATTTTTGAAAATTTTGTCGATTTGTTCAAATTCGGTAAATTTTAAAATGGTAATTAAATAATTATTTATTTCATCATGAATTGAAGCTGAAACAGAATTTTTTCTTAAAGTTTCTTCTTTTGGCTCATTAAATATTGAAGCATATCCACCATCAAAGAATTCTTTTACGGCAAATAATTTTGAAATATATTTTATTACTTGGGAAGCTGCTTCTTTAATTTTATCATTTTTTTCTTTGTTGCTAAAAAATAGAAAATATAGTGAAATTATTTTGCGAATAAATGGGGTGTTGACCAGTTAACTTCCAAAAAAATAATTAAAAAAATAGGCATTTTTAATTTAAATAATTTAGATTGCCCATGTTGTAGAGCGTCCCTAGGCGGTCCTAATGATATATAATATTATTGGGGTACACTTGAGTCTAAAAAAGTTATGGTCCAAAAAGTGCAAAAATTTGATCTTTTTTTAACTAATTTTGAAGCAAAATTTCTTACTAATAAAGAATCATTTCCAACAGCATTTTCAATTCTTTTTCCATTGCAGCTGAAGGTAATTGTATTATATCTCCATTATTGTGCTTAATACTGTAGGGAAGATTGAATGCAAATGTTCCTATTGCCCATGTGAATAATTGAGAATAAACACCTTTAATGTCTTCAATACCTTAAAAATAAAAAAAAATTAATAAAACTGAGAGTACATTCATTAAAGTTAGAAGGTTAATGACTTTTAGGGTAAAAAATTTGAATTTTTTTATTTATTTTGCATTTTTAAAATGTCGCACCGCCCGTTAGTTTAAAATTTAAATTATTTCTACTAAATTCGTCTGTTTATTATTAATTAATACAATTTAAATTTTAAATAAAATTTGAATAATTTAATATCTTTGACCAATTCAATGTTGTTGTAATTTATATTTTTGTAAGCTAATTTATCAATTAGCTAAATTTTTATTTTTTAATTTAGATTTCCGTGTGATTTGTTTAAAAATCGGACAGAATAAAAGTGTAAGTTTAATGCCCTATAAACTAATTTTTAAAGTAACGATTAAAGAGAAAAAAGTTTTGATTCAAAAGCTAGATGAACGATTTTATTTAAGCAAAAGTAAGTACTGAACAGTCCGGTAGCAAAAAGATAACTTTTTCTTACTAAATTTGTTTGCTTAATATTAATTAATTCAATCTTGTTTTAAATAAAATTTAAAAAAGACTTTTTTGGAAGCTGCAGAGATAGTTTGTATTTTTGTAAGCTAATTCATCAATTAGCTAAATTTTTAATTTTTTCTTTTAACTTATTGATTTATAAAAGTGGTTCTGTGTTTAAAAATATTGTAAAAGCTAATTGGTAGTTGACTCGTATTCTTTTTTTGATTAGAGACCAACAAACTCGAATGTTCCGGATCCCGATTAGAGATATTTTTAAAAATCGGGAGGAATCACTAAAATCGAAAAAAGTCGGGATTTCTAGAGCGGTATCCTATAAAATCCCGACCGAGATTTCTCTCTCGCCGGTCTCTAATAGATAAGTATATGCTTTATATTTTTAAAAATACCTTGTGAATCAAAGATATTTAAAATATCTTTAACAATATTAACCATTCTTTGTGTAGTTGTCAAACTCAAAGCATGAATAAATTCAAAACGAGCAGGACTTGGCATTGTTTGGCCATGGACATCCAATATATCTTTGAAAGCAATTCCTGCGATTGAAATAAATTTATTCGTTACAGCAAGGAAATTTTTGATTTCTCCATGTTCAAATTCTTTGAAATTAAAATAAATAAATTTTATTTTATTGGGTAATTGAAGATGAAACAGAACGCAAAAAAATAAATGACATTTAATCCATTTATATATTTCTAGGGAGCAGTTCGAGTCTGACACGACTGAGTCACCGTTTTAAAGTTTAACTCAAGTTTTTTCCTAGATAGGAATTATATAAAAATACAAATGATAGCTCATTTAAAAGAGCTCTTCGAGCTGAGTCTAATGAAATGAAAATATACTAATTTATTTGAATTTGAACAAAGCGTGACTCAGTTGAACCAGACTCAGTCGTGCCAGACTCAGTTGAAGTGTACCCATATTTCTTCCCTTTTTAATCATAAATTTTAATTAAATACTTAAATTTAAATATTTTCCCGTTTATTTCGATATAAATAACCCGGGAAAGCCAAATCCGTGAATCCCCGATTTTTCTTAATTTTTTAAAAATGCCTTGAATTCCTGGTGATTTAATTTTTGAAAATTCATTTTCAGAGTTGACAGGTGCAGATTTAGTTCTTTTATTAAATTTAATGAATCCATTAGTTTCTTCAATTTCAAACATTTTAGTTCTATTTTCATCATTCAAAGGTAGTAATTTTGAAGGTTGGAAATGTTGATTATTTAATTCTTTTTTAATTGTTTTGTCTTTTTGGGCAATTTTTGAAACTTTATTTTTTTCCTTAAAGAAAATAAAATAATTTATAAAAATTTTTTTAATAAAAATAGGAAAATTAGAAAATAACAGGAATACAAAAAAATAAAGGAATAAGAAATTGTTTTGCTTGATAATAATTGCTTTGAGCTTGTAACAGAAAAAGAGTATGTGAAAAGGAGAGATTTTTCTCTGACACTGTCTTTTTTAAATTAATCAGTTTTATTTCATTAAAAGCGAAATGTTTTTACAAAATATATCATTTTTTAGTTAATAAAATATTTAAATAACCAAAAAGTAAATATCAGAGGGAAAAAATAGTTTTTTTGTATTTTTGGAAGTCGGAGTGCAACTCTGACTAATTTTTAAATATTCTTTAGCACCACACAAAAATTATTTTGGAGAAAATTTTAGCATTTTGTCAAAGATTTAATTTATATTTATACCTATTGATCAGTGGATGTGCTAAAAGTTGATGAGAATAGATATTTTTTGAGAAAGTATGCTAATGGAAGTGCTCAAAGGATTTATGAGAAGTTGAAAGCCTTTGGCTTTTAAAGAGTCTTGACAGAGAGTTTACTTGAAGATTTGGGTAATAAGGGTTAGAAAATGATTATGGGTTTGATACCGGCATTATTTATCTATACTCATTACAAAATATAATATTTTTAATTTTAAAAGGTTAAATAAATAGAACAGAATGATGGTGCTTAGAGAAGATGTCTTAGTGTCTATAATATTTTTGTAAGTCAGATACCGCTCTGACTAAATTGAAGAATATTCCTTTGAATAATGCAAAAGATATATTGAGAGTAAAATTTTTTTTTAAGTTTGTTAAAGTTTGACTAAAATAATTCTTATTTTAATTTTAGTCTTATTATTATTACCTTTTTTTAAACAAAAATAAAAATAAAAAAATATTACCAATTCAATTGTTTCCATTTTATTTTCAATATTAGAAGATGTCGGCATTTCAAAATAATTTTCTCGATTAGAATGCTGATTTATCAAAAGACTTGAAACTTCATTAGTCTTTTTATTGTGCTGATTCTTCTTTGAGGAATCATCAACTACCCCGTTTATTTTTAACGCTGAAATTTAAAAATTGAAAAAAAATTTTTTTTAATTTTTAAAATTACGCGAATTTTGAGGTTCTATGGCACCAGAACCAAATTTATAAAAATCAGATTGAGATGCTTTTGCCTTAATCGAGAGATTCAACTTTGAACGAGACGTTTGGCGGTCCGCTGGAATTTTTTTTAATTTTTAAAAATTTTTAAATTAAAAAAAAATAAAAATTTTTTCAACTGTTTTTCCGGTTCATCGCGATCAGATTGGTGCCTTTATTAAAAATAGCGTTAGGTGGTGAATAAGTGTTATGACGTCTCAGTTCATTTTCCTCTCTGACAAAAACTGCAAAATATATATTATTTTATTTTTTTTAATTAAATAAAAACCGTGAGGATTAACGCTGGGAACAACATTGACCATTGCATTTGTTGAATATATCGTTAATGTTATTAAAAGTGCAAATTTCATCTTTCAATTTTAAAGATGAGTAATCTAGAATATTTTTAATTATATTCATTTTTTTTTAAAAAATTAAAAAAATTTATAGGGGAAATTTAGGTAATTATTTTTTTATTACTCTTATTTTGAAAAAAAAAAATTATTTGTCTTAAAAATAATTTTTTAATAAGGTCTCATAGCTACTATTTATTTAAAATAAGCATAATAAAAAATAATCACATTAATCGAGGGTGTAAAAGTTAACATTTAACCTAATTAAAGAGAGACAATTAAATGGCTGTTTTTTGTTTGGATCTTTTCTGTTATGTTGACAAATGTCCGCAAGTTTTTGTCCGCAAGTAATAATATTTATTTTTCTCAAAAATTAAAGAAATGAAAGGATTATCTTGGAGGCATAAAATCAACAATTTTTGCTAAAATATCACAACTTCTCCTCTTCTTTTTGGGAAAAATATTATTATTTGCGGACAAAAACTTGCGGACATTTGTCAACATAAAGGAAAAGTATTTTTTATTTTTTAGTTAAATTATAATTTAAAAAATGGGAGGAATAAAAAAGTAAAGGTAAAAATGAAAGATATTAGTCTAATTAAAATGATAGTGTATACAACTTTCTTTCTCATTTTTATAAGGCTTTTCTCTTAAAAATGTGTTGCGAAATTTGTTTGTCTTTTAAAAGAAAAAATTAAAGTTCTTTATAAAAATTAGTCGGGAATGTCTATTTAATGTACTTTTTAAATGATTTCACTGAAATGGAAGTGCGAAATTTAAAAATTGAGAACAGACTTTAAAAAATTAATTTTAAAATTTTCTAAGAGTAAATTTACAATTTGTTCTGTTAAAGTTTGCTATGAAAAAGTCTAAAAATGAGTAGTTAATTACTTTCAAGAAAAACGTAAAACATTAAAATCTAGAAATACATTATATCACAAATTTTTCAAAATTTATATAAATGTCCAAAAAAATAATTATAATTTAATTTATTTTTCTCTTTCATATTGTATAAATTAAAAAATAATATGGAAAAACTTGTTCATAGCGCCCAAGCTCCAATTCGAATGATCTATATGTCATTCGAAAGAGCTCGTCGAGTAGAGTCGAACGACATCAAAAAAAGTTTCCGGTCTCAACTATGACCCGAGATACAGACCCCCAAAAATCGAAAAACCATAGGGGGGAGTAAGCTCATTTTGAGGTGAAAAATTCGATTATACAAATGATAGCTCATTCAAAAGAGCTTTTCGAGACCTATCGAATGAGACCAAAATCGTCTTGATTGAACGATTTTGAACAAAGTTATGAAGGATCGAAGTTTGCTGGAAACACGCCAAACTTGGACCTATTAGGAGTGTTTTATGACTTCTTCGTGTGGGAGCTCATCTCTCGTTGGCTTTTTGGTACATACGTCATTCTACGGCGCAAATTACAACAAAATAATTAATTCAGTGAAAATAATTTAGGAGCAGCCGCGGTAATCACATAAAGGAGCTTACCCCCTCTATGGTTTTTCAATTTTTGAGGACCTGTATCTCGGCTCAGAAAAATCCGTTCGACTTGCAAGAAACCAAGACTATATTTTATGCACTAGGAACTAAAAAGCGCAAATAAAGTTACAATTTTTGTTTTAGTAAATCTAAGTTTTCATAAATCTTTCTTATTCATTTTCTAGAATTTCAATATCCTCTGTATCCAACTCATCCAATTCAAATTCTACACTTTCTTCACTTGTTCCAGGCTCGATTATTTCACCTTCACTATTCGTTCCAGGCTCCTTCGTTTTTGAAAGCTTTCCCGAATAAACAAAGGCAGTCATATTCAAAAATTCTTCAGTTGGATCTACATCTTTGGCCTTCGCAGATTTTAAAAAAACGTAACGTGCTAAGTTGCCTGGCACATGAACTTTAAGCCTGCCATGCGTTGAAAAAGATTCTTTAGCATGACGCCATGTTGATTCTATTCGATTCGTGTTTATTTGAGGATTTTCCTTATCAACAAAATTTATTGAGTGATTCACACGGAGATGCTCATATCCTTCTCTTCCCAACTTATCATACGCTTTCCAATTATCTGATATGATGGTACTTTGCGGCGCAATCCACTTTTTGATAAGAGGCACTAATGTTTGCGCATCGCTAAAAAGAATAAAAAAACAGTTATATAAAAGATAATAAATTCTTACCGTTTTTCCACCACTTCAAAAAAGACTTTTCCAGATTCTCTCTCGAATCCGCCAAACACCCAGCATCCTTCAACTCTATGGCCTCTATAATACTTTCTTCGCCCAAACTTAGACTCGTCAATTTCTACAGTCTTGCCAGGTCCTCCAATTTTACGCGGTTTTTCACAGAAAGCTCGAAGGCAAACTTCTCGGCAATATGAAGCCCAGTTGACGCATGTACTTGTAGAATCGATTTCCAATTCATGGGAAATATCAATCAATTTATAACCCCTCGCCCACATATGAACAAATCCAAGCATTTGAAACATAGTTAAATTACTTCCACCTCCAAACCCTTCCGCCTTTCCAAAAAATGTTTCATCTCGAATGCTTTTTCTTGTGTCACATTGCTTACTTGCAGTTTTAGCATATGGTTGATACTTTGCGCGGCATCTCCATTCAAAACCGTCAAGCACCGTTTGATTAGGTCGTATTTCCATCAGATTTGCACATGTCGGACAAATTTTCTTTTCTGGAACAAGCTTAAAATTTTTCAAAGTTGCGCACAGTTCCTCGGGATTACGCGATACATCGTAGATTTTAATTAAGTTTACCATTGCAGGCGATATTTTAATATGTAAATGCAAATTATTTATATGCAAACTCGTAGACAGGTTTTAATGAATTATTTATTTAAAAGACCAAAATAAAGAGTGCAAAAGCGGCAAAATCTTTTAAAATTGACAATTTCGCGGCACTGCGTATCATCTCAATGCAATTGACATAAGAAAAATAAATAAAAAGTACACCACATATAGACGAGCCCAAATGGATCATAACACAAAATAAAAAATTCGCCTCAAAGCAGCCTGGGTAATAACCCAAAAATAGCTTACTCCCCCCTATGGTTTTTCGATTTTCAGGGACCCATATCTCGGGACATAGTTGAGACCGGAAACTTTTTTTGATGTCGTTCGACTCTACTCGACGAGCTCTTTCGAATGACATATAGATCATTCGAATTGGAGCTTGGGCGCTATGAACAAGTTTTACCAATAATATTTTAGCTAAATAATTATTTAGCTTACAAAAATAAAAAACAGAACTGAATCAACACATTCTAAGCTAAAACGTATTTTATTCGAATTTTTTTTTGAATAAATAAATTTTTAATAATTAATATTAAACAGATAAATATAAAATAAGGAAAGAATAAAATTTAAAAACTTTATAGTTTTCTAAACTGTAGCCTTTCTTAAAGTACTTTCAAATTTTTTGTTCAAAAATAATTTAAACTTTTAGCTAAATGATAATTTAGCTTACAAAAATAATATCAAATCTTTTATTCAGCAACATCTATTTTCTTAAATTTGCATTTTTAATAAAACAAAATTGTATTAATTAATATTAAACAAATAAATTTAATAAGAAAAAGCGGTTAGCCATTGGGAGGGTTCCTAACTGCGACGTCTCTTAAAGTCTTACATATCACTCAAGATTATAAGTTGCTCTACCAGTGACGCTACTGAGACAATTCTTTTACTTTCATTTTTTATCCTTAACCTATGTATTTTCTCTCTGAAATATTTTTTTAATAAAATTTTTTCTCAAAATTATATTTTTAATTTCATTATATTTAATACCTTTGCCAAATAAAAAAATTTACATCATCTTATTAATTGTCCACAAATGTTTGACTAATTTAAAAAATATGAGGAAAGCCTTTTCCTCATATTTTTAAATAAATATTAAAAATCAGGCAATTTAGAAAGAGTAGGGGAAATTGCCTGGTATTCTCCGCCTGTCCTAGACAAAAGCAATTAATTCACATGTCAAAAAACATCATTGAGTGCATGCATAAAGGATGAAAAATCTCCCAAAAACTAACTACCGTATTTCCTCGATTAATTACCCTGGGTAATTAATTTTTCAACCTATCGCTAGAGGGGGTAATTAATCGAGGTGGGGCAATTAATGGAGGGAGGGCAATTATATTTTCAATACATTTTTGAGGTAAATAGGTAGTTGACTGCCTACCTGTCTGCAAAGGAAATTTGCAGAGCACAGGCAATATTTGCTTTTTTGGCGTTAGGAGAAGGGCACGTTTATTTTTCCTTCTCCGTTATAATATGCCTTTTGGCACTTGGAAAGAAAGGGATGCATCTGGAAATCCTAAGCCACCATCATTGGATATTGTTCTTGATTGTGTTTACAAATCCTGGTTGGAACTTTCTAAAGACGTTATCATCAAATCATTTTTGGGTTTTTTTAATTTTCATTTTCTTATATTTTAATAATTTCAGCTTGTGGACTTTCAAATTCACTTGATGGTTCAGAAGATGATTTAATAGCATGTTTCAAACCTAATGGTTCTATTGGTGAGAAGGGACTTGAAATTCTTTCTGAAATGCGTACAAAATCAAATGCAACCGATTGTCAGCAAACACAAATTGAGAATGATGAATTTGATGACGAGGATGGCTATGGTGTTGATCTCAATGGAATTGAGGATGATCTAGATTTATTTTTTGATTTAGAAACTTAATATTTTTTTAATATTGACTGTTTTAATAAATTTGTTATAATAATTATAACAGTTTTGCTTAATTTGGGGTAATTAATAGGGGGAAATTAATGGAGGGAGGGCAATTAATTTTTCAACCTATCGCTAGAGGGGGTAATTAATCGAGGGGGGGGGGGGGGGGAAATTAATGGGAGGAGGGTAATTAATCGAGGAAATACGGTATCTCCATCAATTTTTCAGACAATCTCCGTTTGTGTACGGAATATTTCTCGTCGAGCAAAATTATTTTTTTTTTTAGAAAATTCCTCTTTTAACATAAAAATCACCCAAATAATTATTAAAATTAGTTTAAATAGTGTAATATAATATTCGTAGTTGACCACTTTTTATAACTAAAAATTTTTTTCTAAAATTAAAATCTTTTGATATTTTGGGATATTTTTTCAACACATAATTTTTTTGTCGACATTTTTGCAGACTATTTTTTGCGAACATTTTAATTTTGGCGGATTATTTTAGTATTACAACAGCTCGCCACAACGCTCAAAATATTAGAATAAAATATTTATTTAATATTTATTTTTTATTTCTTAAAATTTTATTTTTTCTGTTACAAGCGTTCGCCACAACAAATTAGTCATTTTTCTCTTTAGAAATTTTATTTTTTCTCTTATTTTTTATTATTTCTTTTTTTTTTTAGAAAATTATATATTCTTTTTTTCAATCAATATTTACATTTATTCTTTAAATGAAATAAAAGAAAATTATTAAAAGTTTAGAAAAATTATTTTGCATTTAATTAAATAAATTGAATGTAAGTTTATAATTATTTTGTAAAATTAATAATTTCTAATTAAATTTTTTTAGTTAAAGTTTGGCAAATTTTTTAAAACATATTTTAAATTAATAAAAAAGATAAATAATTAATCGATTCAAAGAATCATACATACACCATCGTCACAGGTCAGCATACATTTAGGGCAACAACTTGAGGCAATTAAAATTAATTAAAAACATGCTATTAAATTTTTTTTTTTAATTTTATTAAAAATATTTATTCAATTTTAAAATTAGATAGCACAATTTGGAATTCTGGACCAACAAATACTGGAGGAAACTGGCCATACTAATAAAGTCGCGTTCGTATATTGGCTGAGTGAGTTAATAAAAAATTTAAATCAATTTTCATTCTTATATTTTAAAAATAAAATTTTTAAATTTAGATCTGGATAATTTAACTCTGATTTCAAAAAAATATTCAAAATGTCAATCAACTTTGGCCTTTGCTTTCTTGATGAGAAGAAAAAGAAAAAAAGAAAATAATTTAATAATAAAGAATATATTTATTTAATAATTAAAATGTGTGTTTCTTAAAATAAATTTATTCTAAAATCAAATTAAATAATTAATCAAAAAAATCATCGATGTAATTTACGTCGAGAAGAGCCACCACTAGTTTTCTTTATCTCATTCTTTGGAATAGACGGCTCCTTATCTTCTTTCTTTAAAAATGTAGAAAATTAAAAAAAATATTTAAATTATAATAAATTTTTCGGTAAATTTTTGATCTTGAATTTTAGTCCACAAAAATATTTTGGTAGTTAAAATGTCAAAATTGAAAATGTCAAAATTAATTAAAAAAAAATTTTTTTTAATATCAACTTCTCTTTTTTTACCTCTCGTTTTGTTTCTGAAGAATATGATGAAGCTGTTGATGAAGCAGGAGAGGGTGGAACAGTTTTAGTTTTACTTCCTTTGCTAATTATTGAAGAACTTCTTAAAATCTTTTTTTGTTGCGTTGATGTTGTTGGAGTTTTTGTTGTTGCACTGCTTGTACTCGCTGCTGTTTGTGAACAAGAAATACCACTACTACTACGTGACAATTGCCCATCAATTGGACCACCGTCGCTTTCGCTAGCAATGCTTTGGCGACTAACACAAGTAGCAGGAGTAGAAAAAATATTACTTATAGGCCATTGACCTGAAGGATATTGAACTACCTAAAAATATAATATTTATAAATTTTTTAAAAATTTTGTAGAATTTTATGAAATTTGGAAAAAATTTAGGTTACTAAATAAATTTTCGATTTTTTTTCATATTTGACGAATTTCTTAATTTTTTCTTTCCTTTCTACTTTTGAAACAATATGTTAAGGATTTTTAGAAAATTAAAAAAAAAATTTTTTACCCAGAGATTCTAAAAAAATTGCAATTAAAAAGGGACGACTAATATGCTTTATTTAAAAATAAACATTTTTAACAAAGAATTTAATAAAAATAAAAAAAAATTAACCTCAATACATTTAAAAGCAAATGTTAACATTTCTTTAGCACAAGTATTTACGTGATGTCCAGTACTATTATACATTACTGCATTTGCAAAAATAATCAAAATGTGATGAGTAAATTGACCAAATGTTTGGATTATATTAGACTCAATTAATTGATTTAATGTTTTAAAATCCATTGGTCTAAAAAATAAATAAATAAATTTACTTATTTTTAAAAAAATTAGCAAATCTTATATTTTATTATTCTCAATAGAGGATTAATTTAGTAGATATAACTAATTAATTTAGCCATCAATAAAGACCGGATTTTTAGGTGAGAAAAAAGTGTCAACTGACCATAGCTGACCACTGTCTCTCCGACGGTTAACTTAATCTCTCGTTTGTAAGAGTGGAAGAAAAGTAGTGGTCAGCAGAGAAAATATTAAAATTCCTTTTGTAAAATTCCTTTCCATTTTATGCAATTATCTCTACTTACCACTACTTTTCTTAGCCATAAATTAATAATGGCTTACAAAAATAAATCAAGTCAAAAATTTACAAAGACAAAAGACAATACAATATTAAGAATTAACTAAAAAATTTTTTAAATATTATATATTAAGTAAAAAATAGCTAAGTTAGGCACTATATTTCTTTAAATATTTTTAATCATTTTTATGTTTTTTTTGAAATTTAAAAAATAGGCATATATAAGGGTCTACCCTACAAATCGGGTACACCCGGAACCGCGAGCCCAATGTACCGCAGAGCTTATAACTCCGTTTATAATTGTTATAAAATAAAGATTTTAGTGTCATTCGACTCAGCTCATCGAGCTGAGTCGAAGTCGAAAATTTTGGTAAATATAAGTTATAGCTCTACGGTACAATGCGCTCGCGGTACACTGGTCTGCTCCCTAAAGAAATATTCAAATTTCTCTTTCTTTTGTAGTACAAAGGTATCAGGCTATTTGGTCGTTATACAATATACTATGGAATAGTAATAGTCCAAAAAATTTGAAAATTAACAAAATAAAAAATTAACAATTTCGGACTATTTTTTATTAAAATTTATTTTAAAATAAATAAAAAAACAAACTTTTTAATAGCAGAATGATAACCAGGTACTTCATTTTCTTCCACAGGTTTTTCAAATATATAAGAATGACGATGTGAACTAATATCTCTCCAAAGGGTTAGTAATACTTGTTTGGGTATTATTTCAGTAGAGGAATGATTACCCGGCCGAAGAAATAGACCATTTGTGCCAACACTGTCAACAGCTGGTGATGGAGTAGAACTTTAAAAAAATTTAAAATAAATTAAAAAAAATTTTTTTCATAAATTATATTTATTAAATACCTAAAGCATTTTATTAAATTAATTAAATAAAAATTAAAATAAAAATAAAAAATTAAAAAAAAAACCTAGCAAGCGCTGCTCTACGCAAAGAAGAACGTAATTTAGCCGTTGCAGCAATTTGTGAATGATGTAATGGTTGATGAGTTGATAATTGAAGAGATGGAGGTATTAAAGGAGGTTTTTTTGAAGATGGTAAAATTATTGGAATATCTTCTTCCTTTTCAATTGGAGACTTTTCTTCTTCTATATTATTTATTGACAATTCTTTTTGAATTATTATTTCTTTTTTATTAATTAAAGTTGTTGATTTTGATTCAGTTGAGTGAGAGAATGGACCTTTAAATTAAAAAAACATTTTTTTTTAAATTTAAATAAATAATGGGGCCATTAGTATAGTAACCCAACAAAATCAAATTTCAGAGTCCAATTTCCCGCTAGGAATTTTTGAAATTAATCAGCAGATATTGAAAAAACCCTGATTTAGGACCCTGTCATTAATAAAATAAATTACTTATTTTAAAAGATTTTTAAGTATATAAAATTTGTATTTTTGGTAAAAAAAATGTTTTTTGGTATTGAAAAGCCCTAACGGTTTTTTATTTAATTTTTTAAATTAAATAAAAATACTAGAATGCGAAGAACGTCGTAAATTTTTAGCAGGAGGTCCATCTTCTTCTTCCTGAATAATATTACTAGTATTATTATCTGCTGCTAATAGAGGAGATTTTAAAAAATCAATTTCATTTCTCCTAAAAAAAATTAAGTTAAAAAAAATAAATAAAAAGGATATAAATCAATTACTCAGACTGGACACTCTCAAGTGGTTTTATTTAAATTAATTATAAACTAAATTTAAAAAATGTTTTTTGACGCCAGTCTATTTTTATTTCGATAAAAAAAATTTTTTTTTTTCATTTAATATTTAGAAAAAAAGTTAGAAGAATTAATTCAGTCAAAAAACAAACTTCTTTTTAAATTACCTAAGAAAAAAATATTAAAAAAAAAATAAAAGCACACAAAATCTGAGGTGTGCGCCAAAACGACCCAACAACAAAAAAAATTAAAAATAAAATTACTTTCTCTTTTTCGATCCAACAAGAGTATTAATTACTGTAGGAGAAGGAGAATTAATTTTATTTATTACTTCATCTTTTATAATATCTTCAACTGCTTGTTCCTCTTTGACTACTAAAACTTGTTCCTTTACCTCTTCTTTTTCTTCTTCAATTTTTTTATTATTACCAGAACTTCTCAAATTTCTAGTTAAATGTTTTTGTTGGTCATTTTTAGTTGTTGTAATATTTAAAGGTTTTTGTATTTTTTTAATTGTTTTGTTTGATGTTTTTTGTTTGTTTAATTGTTGTTTTACTTGTTGTTTTACTTGTTGTTTAACACTTTTTGTGGTAATAATTAAAGGTTGTTCTATTGATTCAATTTCTAATGAACTAATTTGTGCTGCTTTAGAAGAGGTCATTGGCCCTAAAAAATTAAAAAAAATTAATTTAAACATTTCAAATTAAATTTAAAAATTAATTCAGGCGGTTTTACTCTCTAAAAAAGATACACAACAAATTTTTAGGCTGAGTAAAAACGCGCGGAAAAATTAAAATTAAAAAAAATGTGTGTTTGAATTCTAAAAATTTAATTTCTAATAAATAAATTTGTTTTATTTAATTTTTAAAAAGGACAATATAATACACTAATTATTTAAACTAAAATAAATTAGCTTGTAAAAATATCCACAAAATTAAAAAAAATTTTTTTTTAGCTAAATAATAATTTAGCCTACAAAAATAATAGTTACAAAGAAGACAAACTGACACTCATTTATTTAAATTTTGTATTTTTAATAAAACAAAATTGTCTAAATTAATACTAACTAAATAATTAAAGTTTAGCCACTGAATAAAAGGTTTCGAACCTTCTCTTTAACATTTCTTTTGAAAAATTTAAAAAAAAAATTTTTTCGAAAAATCACTTTTAATATTATTCATGTTCCCTAACCTCTATAATACAAAAAATTTCCTTAAAAAATAAAAATATTAAAAAAAAATATTTTTTTTTTTTAAATTTCCCCTAATTTAATAAGCAAAAAAAAGAATTAATTTTTAGAATTCAAACACACACTCCTTCATTTTACACCAATTAATTTTTTTAAATTTTAATTTTATTTTTTCCCTCTCACCCTCAAGGGAAATTGGTGGCGGCGGAGGCAACGTAGTATTAGTAGAAGGCAACAAAACAACAGTAATAATAATATTTTCTTTAATTGAAGCAAATTGAACATTTTTAAAAATTTTTTCAACAAATAAATTTTCTTCTTTTTCTTTTTTATTAATTAATTCAATTTTTTGATTAATTTTTTCATTTTTTGATTCAAAACAATTAAAATTAGAATATTCTCTAATGCTTGAACAAGGCAATATTATTTCTTTTGCTTCACTTTTTTTTGCTTCATTTTCTTCAAATAAATTTTTTTTTGAAAAATTTATTTGAGTAAAACATTCTTTAAAGCTTTTTTCTTCTTTTTTTTCAATTAAATTTTTATTTTTTTCTTCAGAAAATTCAATTTTTTTGTTTTCCTCCTCTTTTTCTTCTTCTTTTTCACCCAATAATAACAATTTAATTTTATTTTTCTCTTTTTTCTCTTCTTTCTCTTTTTTCTCTTCTTTTTTCTCTTCTTTCTCTTTTTTCTCTTTTTTCTCTTCTTTCTCTTTTTTCTCTTCTTTCTCTTTTTTCTCTTCTTTCTCTTTTTTCTCTTTTTTCTCTTCTTTCTCTATTTTCTCTTTTTTCTCTTCTTCTTTTTCTTCTGCATTCTTTCCTTTTTTAACTTCTTCAATATTAATTAATTCATTTTCCTCAATAAAATTATTATTTTTATTTTTTCCATTTTTATCAATTTCGTCCATTTCATCACCACCATCCTCCTTATTATTTTTTAAATTTTTTTCATTTATTATAATTTTATTTAAATTATTTTCTTCTATATTTTCTTCAATTTCCCCAATTTTATCATTTTTATTTTCCTCTTCTTCTTTTTCCTCTTCTTCATTTTCTTCTTCCTCAAAAATAATATTTTTTTCAATAAATTTAATTTCATTTTTTTCTTTAATATTTGCATCTTTTTCAAAAATTATTTTTTCTTCTTCTTTTTCCAAATTTTTATTTTTTTCTTCTTCCAATTCCTCTTCTTTTTCTTCTTCAATAATTTCTTCTTCTTCCTTATTTTTATCAATTTTATTTAAATTAATTTCTTCCAACTCTTCTTCCAAATATTCTTCATTTTTCTCTTCAATCTCTTTAATTTCTTCTTCAATAATTTCTTTGTCTTTTTCTTCTTCTTCATTAATCTTTTTCTCTTCACTTAATTCTAAATTTTCTTCTTCTTTTTGAATTACCCTAATTTTTTCATTTTTATTTAAATAATTAATTTCTTCATCTTTATCTTCTTTATTATCTTCTTCCAAATTAACTACTTGTTCCATTTTATTTTTAATAATTTTATCTTCAACAGAATTTGAAGCTAAACAATAAATTTCTTTTTCCTTTTGCTTAAATCCTTTATTTTCTTCTATTTTATTAATTAATTCCTCTTCTTTCTTCTCTTCTTCTTTCTTCTCTTTCTTCTCTTCCTCTTCATTATTATCAAAAACCAAAAAATCATCACCCAAATCTTCCGAAATTTGTTCATTTTGTTTCGAATAATTACCCAAAAATGTTAAAGTTGTTGTTGAAGATAAACAAGATATTTTTTTATTTTTTTGTTCTTCTTGTTCTTCTTCTTCTAGTGTACTTGTAGTAATAGAATTGTTGTTGTTTTTAATGTCTATAAAATTATTTAATTTTTTTTTTTTAATTTTTATTAGTTGTTGTTTTTCCAATAAATATGAGTAGTTTATTTATTTAATTTTACCCCCCAATTTTATTAATATTTTTTAAAATTTTTCTTTTATTTTTTTTACCCTTTTTTGTTTTAATTAAATTTTGTCCGCTACTACTACTCAGTCTCAAAATTTTTTGTACCGCCTTTTCCAATTTTGAAAATGTTTTTTGGTTTTTATTAGTCTTGACATCTAATTTGTTATTTTTTTTTTAATTTTATTTTTTTAATTTTATTTATTTCAAAAATAAAATTAAATAAATTATTTAAATTAAAATTTAAACCTAAATATAAAATATTTTCTGAAAAAAGTAAAATAATTAAAAAAAAAATTTTTGAGTCAAAAATAATTAATATTAAAATTCAAATTTTAAATAAAAATTAAAAATTTATACTAAAATTTCTTCCGAAAAAATTATTTATTTTTTGTAAAAAAATTTTCAAAACAATTTTTTCTAATTTTTATAAATATTAAAGACTAACCAAAAATTAAAAAAACTCAAAAATATATTATTAATTTTAAAAAAACCTTTCAAAACAAGTTCGGATGAGTATAATGAAGGACTGGTTAATCTGACCGGAGTTTGAGATTTTAGACGTGGCGGTTTTGCAATAATAACAGTTTCAGGCAGTGGAGGAGGAGGTGTTGCAACTCTTTCACCCCGCAAATAGGAATAATAATCAGAGAAGGTACGAATCTTAAAATTAAAATTTAAAAAAAAATTTCAAAAGCCATAAGTCCTTAAAAATAACTCGTTATTTTTAGACAAAAATGTCCGCAAGTTTTGTCCGCAAGTATTTATTTTTCAGAGAAGAATAATTGACAGCAATATCTTTGCAACATTTTTTAGGAAAACTAAAAAACTAAAAAAAGAGAAGCATTTTATTCTATTTATTTTAGTAAATATTATTGTTTGTATATTCCAAAATAAAAAACATTTGCGGACATTCCAATAAATTAAAAAAATATCAAAAATAACAAACATTGTCTAAATCATTCAACCGAAGTTTGTCTAGTGTTTGTTTGATTACAGACTCATATAATTCACGATTAGGAAGCTTAAAATATTTTTTAAGTAAATTAAAAAGGATAAAAGAATTAAAAAAAAGCAAAATTAATTACTTATTTCATACTTAATATTAATTAATTTTTATTTAATTTGTTTAAAGATATAATTTAAGGATTAGTTTTCGACTGTTGTTTCTTCTTCATTGTATTTTTGGACGGGGAGTCTTTACTCCTCAAAATATATATTTTTTCAGATTTTGGAATTATCAAAATGTGTGGCCAATTTTGTCAAATTTTAAGGGAATATTGAGTAGGATTGAAAATAAAAATTAGCTCCAAGATGTTAATGCTGGCGCTCAAAGGAAAATTATCGAAAATTGAGATCTGAATTGAGAATTTTCGGATACCCGGAACTACCGACCTTGAAATTTTACTAAAATTAACCCTCAAATATATCATTAAAACATTTTCAAAAATACAATCCCAAAACAAATAAATATATTTGAGGAGTCAAACTCCCCTTACAAAAATATCAACTGCACTAATCGCCAACGTACAAATTAAATTATATATGTACATTTAAACAAATAAAATAATCAATTAATATATAATAAGCAATTATGTTTTAAGATTTATTTATGTAGAAATTATCGATCGATTTCCAATAATGATACATCGAAAAATATAGACGATAAATCAGAGCTCCAAGATCTGCGGATTTATTCATTTTTTTAGAAAATGCGGATTTTTGTAGTTTTTTTTGCAATTTTTGAGATTTTCGGAATTTTTAAAAATTATTATTGAAAAAATGAATTTTTGACAACTAGTGTTTCAATTCTCAAGTTTTTTGCCTGCAGCGCGTCAAACCACTAACTCAAGTGATGGTTAATTATGATTTTTCTTGTACAGAATTTTATAATTATTTCCAATAATAAATTATTAAAATCTATTGTTAATAGCGAAAAATATGAACAACAATAAAAATTTTCGGTTGATAATGAACATTTATATTTTGCGGATTTTTGTCCACAAATGAGGATTTTTTCCGATGAAATTGCAGATTTTTTATCTTGGAGCTCTGCGATAAATCGTATCGTCCGCGCTCTATTAGGGACTAAATAGAAAACAGGCATTTGTGTCGAATAGTAGTAATTCCTGCGGACATTATTTGCGGACAGTTTATTAATGTTTTAGTATGCATCAAATGTTTTTACAAGTCGTGTAAACTTTATCCAAAAAAAAGTCCGTAGGAACATCGACTATTCTACACGCGCCGAAAAGACTGATGTAAGAATAAATCACATTCACTTTATCTAACACCAACCAATAAAAGTAAAAAGAAAAAAACCTGTGCATCACGTTCGCGTGTTTCAGTTAAAATAGCTTCAATTTCTCGAGGAGGTAATTTCCCTTGTTGAAAACGTTTAATTAAATCCAACTGTCGACGCATTGAAACAGCAAACATTTGCTTATTAAATTCTTTTTGTTTAATTTGTTCTTTTCGAAAATGCTTAAGCCACATTTCTGCCGCTTCTTTTCCTCTAGAATGCAGCGGAAGACCATAAACATGTTCAGGATTTGGAGTTTTAAATATTCGATCGAATTCTTGGCGAACACTCTTAATAAAATAAATTTTAAATAATTTAAAAAAATTAAACCTGAGCACTAAAAAACTTTGAAGGTCTTTGAGAAAATTCATTTTGTAAAATCATTGCACGATCTTCCCTTTAAAGTTTAATAAAAAATGTATAAATTAATTTAATTAAAATAACCATAAAGTTTGTTTATTCAAATAAAGTTCAAGCAAACGAATTTTTTCCATTAAAGTCCAAGAATTTGAAGTTTTTGACATTTTTGCTTTTTAAAAAAGTATAAATCAATCTAAATTAACAAAATTAACAAGATTAAAATCACAAAATAAAACATCGAATAAATGTAAAATCGATTTTTAACAAACAGATACAAAAGGGCAGTCCTTTTTGTCACAGCAATTTTATTAGCCGTTTTGTCGCTCAAACTATTTATTTAAACTAGTATTCGCAAATTAATCGCAGACCGAATAGCCGCGAGGCTATTCTTTGTTTGGGCTAGAATTTTAGCTTAACGGACTTTTTGTCAACAGAATACTCGTAAAGACCTTTATGGAAAAAATTTTTTTTTAATATACAATGAAAATAGTGAAATGTATATTTGAGTATACGAATGAATGAGATAATGAAAAAAGTACTCTAAAATTTAATTGAAGACAAAAATAGTAATATGTAAATTTTCAAACTATTTAAACACATAAAAGCAGTTTATTGTTTGCCATAAAAATTTTAGTCTTTGAGAACACAATCAAGTGACGTAAATTTTCACACTGTTCAGTGTGAACTCACAGTCAGAGGCCCTTTTTTGTGTTTGCATTTTAAACATCCGATTCATTCTAAACATTTCTTTCTTTTCTTGTCACACGCCGAGCATTGACCAAAAATGAATGACTAAAGCTAAAAGAATTTAAAAAATAGGGGTAAATATTTTAGTGGGTATAAAAATCCTATTTATATTAAAATATATTTTTATTTAACTTTTATCAGAAATTTGGGGAATAGAATTAATTAAAATTGTTTAGAGGGCCTATAGTCTTATTCAAACAATATATTTTCATTCGAAAGAGCTCGTCGAGATGAGTCAAAAAAAAATTATCGTCTCGTTTCAACTATTAAGCCGAGATACAGCCTATTCAAAATCGAAAAAGCATAGGGGGGACCAAGCTCACTTTAGGTGATTACCGAGGCTGCTCCTCATTTATCTCTGAGAAAAAGAGTTTTGCCGCTCGGAGAATGCAGGGAAGAACCAGCTCGACAAGCTCTTTCGAATGACATTAATTTTGTTTTTTAATAGATGCTTCAAAATTCTCTTTTCTTCACAAATGTTACCTCCAATACAATGCAAAATATTAATAATAATTTAATTACTTCCCAAATTCCATATTTACCAACTACTACTAATTCTTATTTACTCGACAATTTAAGATTAAATATTAATAATCAAACAAATAATCTGTCAGATTATTCTCCTAATATTGAACAACAAGATTTTTGTGTTGTTTGTAGTGATAAAGCTATTGGAAAACATTATGGTATGTAAAGTTCAATGTGTCGCGGCAATTGCAAATTCAGTCCAATGGATATATAAGAGGAATAAAAAACAAGTTCCCTTGCCGTAATGGAATCTTAAATTAAAGAAATAAATAGAGGAGTTTTACAGCAAACTCCCCTTGCAAAAATACACCAACTTGAGCGCAACAGTAACAATAGGCCATTAAATTAAATATTTAAACGAAAAAAATAAAAAATTAATATATATTAATCAAATATCGGTTAAATCAAGCCTTATCAAATTTATTAACGCGACTAGCTCAAATTCAATTAATTGAACAAATATTTTCAAAAGTGGACCTTTAAATTTAAATATTTGGGCATAATAATAGAAGAGTTTGCAAAAACTCCCCTTCCAAAAATTAGGGTTGAGCGGGATCGGGATCCCGGTCGGGATCGGTCGGGATTATCCCGACTTTTCTGAATCCCGATCCCGATTTTTGCTAATCCCGATCCCGAGAGATTATCCCGATACCGGTTTTTGCTGATCCCGATCCCGTGTCGGGATCGGTATCGGGATCGGGATTAGCTCCAAAATCCCGATCCCGATTTTTTATAAAAATATTAAAATGAAATTTTATATATTTTTTGTTTTTTCATTCTCCTTATCTTCATTGACTCTCTTGCACGGGAGAAGAACGTAAATTATTAAAGTGAAGAATTTATCAATAATTTAATTGATTTCTATCTAAGTGCGAATGTGGTTGAGTGGTTAGTAGCATAGTCTACTTCGTTAAATAGGTTTTGGTTCGATTCCTACGGATGGATAAAGAATTTTGGGCTCTATATGAAAGGAAGTCCCCCATCCAATTTTTTCTATATTCTTAAAAAATGGCTAATTTTTATATGTCATTCGAAAGAGCTCTTCGAGCTGAGTCGTTGACATATAAACTAGTCCACGGAAACAACTTTGGGCCGAGTTACAGCTCACCGAAAATTGAAAAACCATAGGGGGACCAAGCTTTTCTAAGTGATTACCGCGGCTGCTCCTAAATTATTTTCACTGAATTAATTATTTTGTTGTAATTATAGCTGTAGATTAACGCATGTACCAAAAAGCCAACCAGAGATGGGCGCCCAAACGAAGAAGTCATAAAACACTCCCAATAGGTCCAAGTTTGGCGTGTTTCAAGCAACTTTCGATGCGTCATAACTTGTTCATAATTGTTCAATCAAACTGATTTTGGTTTCATTCGATAGGTCTTGAAGATCTATTTCGAATGAGCTATCATACTCATTTTCGAATTTTTCAGCCCAAAAAAGAGGTTGGTCCCCCCCTATGGTTTTTCAATTTTCGGGGACCTGTATCTCGGCCCAAATTTGTTTCCGCGGACTAGTTTATATGTCATTCGACTCAGCTCGAAGAGCTCTTTCGAATGACATATAAAAATTACCCATTTTTTAAGAATATAGAAAAAATTGGATGAGGGACTTCCTTTCATATAGTGCCGAATTTTGTGTACATTAATTACCGTTGAACTTTATTTTTCGCTCGTTTTGCAACGTTTTAAATAAATTAAAAGTCCTTGAATTTTCTTCTGCGCACAAAAAAAAGCGAATTTAGGCAACTAATGTTGATTAATTATTCAAAATTTTTCGCCTGCGGCACCAAAAAAGTTGAATTTTTTCAACTAATGTGGAATAATTTTTTGCCTGCGGCGCTAAATAACAATATTTTTTAACAGGGTTGTAGAAAATTTTCAAAATTTTCGCCAATGATACTAAAAAATATGAATTTTTAGCAACAGAATTATAAAAATCCTTAAAATTTTCGCCTGCAGCGCTGAAAAAGAGAATTTTTGGTTATTTTTTGAAAAATCCCGATCCCGATTTTCAATCCCGATCCCGGGCCGGGATCGGGATCGGTATCGAATAAAAAATGCGAAATCCCGATCCCGACTTTAGCCAATCCCGATCCCGACTCGGGATCGTGATCGGGATTGAATTTTAAAAATCCCGATCCCGATTGTTGGTCGGGATCCCGATCCCGCTCAACCCTACCAAAAATACACAAAAAACTTTATTTAAGTGACAACCTTTGCTGTTAAATTAATGAGTTAAGCGAAAAGATATATTTTAATCTATCGGCCGCACAAAAAATCTACCACAGATTAGAGTAAATTTCAACTAAATTCATTAGTCAAAAAATTGTCACATAACATCCCTATTGGGGGTGTTTTATTACTTTTCCATCTTAGAGCCCATGGCTGGTTGGTCTTGGTAAAAACATGGATCAATTGGTCGTGTTTCCGATAGACAAAAGTACAGCCTATGAATAGAGTGTTAAATCTCAATTTAATTTATATTTTTTTAAAGGTGCAGTTTCCTGCAATGGTTGTAAAGGATTTTTTAGAAGAACTGTCTGGCAGAATTTACAATATTCTTGGTAGACATATTTTAAGAATTTCTAGTTTATTTTTAAATAATGTCAGAACGACACTTCGACCGTATTTTTGATATCTGGGACAGAATTCTGATTTTCTGTTATCTCCTTGTTTATTTACGGAAATTATTCACTTTAGGTTAAGACCTCATTTATTCGCAAGAAAATAGAGCAGCCGCGGTAATCACATAGTGGAGCTTACTCCCCCCTATGGTTTTTCAATATTTAGGGACCTGTATCTCGGTTCGTAATTGTCGGACCGACTTTTCCAACCACTAGTTCGACTCAGCTTTCTGAGCTCTTTCGAATGACACCATATACGTCTTGTTATGATCATTTCAAAAAAATCACCTATAAGTGAAGAGTGAATTTATTTTGAATAAATGGGGTGTTTACTAGGGATGCTCGAGATTCTCGGTCTCGGCTCTCGAACCGAGAAATTTCTCGGTTTTTTTGGGTCTCGGTTCTCGGTCTCGGGTCCATTTCTCGGTCTCGATCTCGGTTCTCGAGTCTCGGTAAATTTCGATTCCCGAGCATCCCTAGTGTTTACCTAAAATGAATAAATTTCTATTTTTAATCCAAATAAAAAAAATCGGGTCCAGCACAATTCATAACCTTTAATTTAATTTTAAAAATTAAATTTTTAATTTAGTCGTTTCCTAAATAATTGCAAAGTGGACAAAACACGTCGTAATGCTTGTCGTTCATGTCGCTTCAGAAAATGTTTAAGCGAAGGAATGAGAATTGAAGCAATACAAAATGAACGTAATACTTTTTTGTTAAATTTTAATTAAAAAATTTTTTTTTAATTTTTAGGTGATAGAATTGGATCAACAACACATCGTGGAACAAAAAATTCAATTTATGAAAATGGAAGAAATTCATCTGATTTTCGTTCTTGTTTTTTTACTTGCAACTCTTTACAGAATTCTTCTTTTACAAATAAATTTTCAACACAAACAAATTCTCCGCAAAACAATAATTTTAATACTTGCTTAATAGATGATAAATTTAATGGGAAAAAATTATTAGAAGAATTGGTGGGTTTTTAAAAATAATTTTTGATTGAAATTCGAAGTAAACTAATTTTAACTCTTTTGTATCCGCTAAAAAATTAGATTTTTTTATAAAAGATAAATTCGACAATTTTACGGAATTGAAAAACCAAATTTTTAGAGGACTTATAGGAGTATAATAATTAGCCTATTATCTAATAGGCTTACAAAAATACACGAGGAATACAATTACTTTGCAACTTTTTCCCAATGATTAGATTATATTGTTTTATTTTT
This sequence comes from Meloidogyne chitwoodi, assembly GCA_015183035.1. Taxonomy (NCBI): domain Eukaryota; kingdom Metazoa; phylum Nematoda; class Chromadorea; order Rhabditida; family Meloidogynidae; genus Meloidogyne; species Meloidogyne chitwoodi. Next base: position 339,421 of record JACZZP010000004.1, on the reverse strand, counting down.
GAAATAATTTATATTTTGCAAATTTTTATAAAAAAGTGAAGTTACCGAATAATTTTTTCGACTGACTTTAAACATTGAGCTTTACTCTATTATCTTTTTTAAGGCACGCAAATATTAAAAAAATTATGTCTCAAAAATTTAAAATTAAATTTAAAATAAAAAAATCAATCAAAAATTTATTATTATTTTTTTAGCTAGAAATTGATATAAATGTCCAATTATCTTCTAAAATGAACAACCTAAATAATGAAGACAGTAGACTAAATGCTTTAGAATATATTATACTTTGGTTGTGTTCGTTCCAGCCAATTGCTCAATTGTCGTTTAATGAAAAAGTAAAATTTCTGATTTTCAAAAATTCTGATTTTTTCAAAAATTCTGATTTTTTATAAATTACTGATTTTCAAAAATTCTGATTTTTTATAAATTTCTGATTTTCAAAAATTCTGATTTTTATAATTTCTGATTTTTATAAATATTTGATTTTTTTAAATTCTGATTTTTATTAATTTCTGATTTTTTCAAAAATTCTGATTTTTTATATTGCTTATTTTTTCAAAAATTCTGATTTTTTATATTGCTTATTTTTTCAAAAATTCTGATTTTTTTAAAATTTTTGATTTTTCAGAAGTTCTGATTTTCTTTAAAACATCTTATAAAAATTAATCTTTCAGCAATTACTTCTTCAACGTTATTTTAATCAATTTACTTTAATTTTATGTTTACAACGTTCAATAAATGCTTCTCCATTTCTTTTACTTGCAAACAATTCTTTTTTCTTGGCTTCTAATTTAGATAAAGAAATTTTAGAAATTGCTAGTCAAATACAATTACAAATTGAAGTAATAAATTAATTAATTAATAAAAAAATATATTTTTATTTTATTCAAAAGGCTAGAACTTTTATCATATTTCTCCTCGTAAAAATAAGTTTTTGATTCTAATTTGAAATTTCTCAAATAAAATATTTTTTATTTAAAATGGGGCCTAAAATAAAAAATTTTATTAAAGATTTATTGCTTATTTTTTAAATATTTTCTAAGTTAATTAGAACAAGTTTTAGCTTAGGCAAACCTAAGCTCACAAAAATACCACTATGTCACGAATGAAGCAATTAAATTAAATTAAATATATTTATATATAATTATCTAATTGAAATAATACATACTTTTAAAGTAAAAAACCAACAAATTAAAAAACCTAATAAAACTAACTTAATTCCAAAAAAATTCCACCTGATTGGGTCAATCTCTACCCAAAATCAAATCCTAAAAACCAATTTTTACCGTGGGAATTAGTAAAACTCAGAATAATAAAATCAGACGATCAAAGCTAAAAATATACTTTCAAAAATATATTTAATTAATTTTTAGACAGAATTGTTACAACCTTTACGTCAAATAAACATTCAACAATCAGAATTTGCTTTTTTAAAAGCACTTTTATTAATTCAACCAAATATTATTGGAATTTGTGAAAATTCAAAAAATATGTAAAATTAAAAATTAAAAAAAAAATTTTTTTTTAATAAATTTTTAGAATTTTAAAGACTCGGGATAATTTAATCAATGCAATTATATCGACTGATAATAATAATAATACAAAACTTTGTCAAATATTGTTGATTTTACCCTCTATATTTATTGTTTGTGAGGTAAGAATTTTTTACAATTTTTTAATTAGTGTCTCTAACCTCAAAAAAATTTTTAGACAATTTTTTGACATTATAAACACTAAAATAAAAAAATAAAATTTTTCTAAACAAATTTAAAATAAAAAGACACCTAAAAGAATCGAACCACAGTACTAGTCAATTACCCAGCCAAGCATGTTAACCACTAGACCATCGCTTACTAAAAGCATTCCAAATAAATATTCCTTATTAGGGTAAATAAATTCCCGTAGAAAATTAATTTATTTTTTAAATTATGCTTCAATATTTAATTTTTTCTAATTTTCCTATATACATAAAAATATTTTCAAATTTTCTTTTTTATTTTTCAGCAAATTTCTTCACAACCAAAAATTGCTGAATTGTTTGGATTTAATATTTGTTCAAAATTAATTGTTGAAAATTCGTTTTTGAATGATTCAAGTTTACTTTCCTGTTAATTCTGCATCTTTTTTTCTCCTTTAATTACTAATCAATTTAACATAATTGTCAGACAGTCATTAATAAAGATTAAATTAATTTAAATATTTATGAAAATTGAAATAAAAATAATTAAAAAATATTATTTCAAAGGACAATGTCATAAAGAAGTGGTCCCATATAAAAAATTTTTAAAATACGCAAGTTCATCGGAAAAATCCGCAAATAATGAAAAATTCACTTGTTCAGCTCCACAAGCGAAAATTAAATAACAATTTTAATTTTTTTGGAAAACAACAAAAATACTCAAAATTTCAAAAAAACACAATAATCCTCAAATAATAAAAAAGCGCATTGACATCCTAAAAACCATATAGGTACCCTAATGAGGATAAATCCAGCGAACACTGTCATAAATCTTTTTGTTCTATTCTCGTTTTCACAAATGTTGTTTAATTGAAGAATACCTTTTATTTAAAAAATTTATTAAAACTTCCTCAATATGTGAAAGTTTAAAATTAAGACAAAAAAACTTTTTTTATTGCCCAAGATTTCAAAGAACGAAATTTAGCTGATATAAATCAGCTTCCAAAAAATTTATCGAATCCAAATAATATTAAAGTCGACATATGAGAGATTTTTTATCAGTTAAAAGAGCAAAATAATTATAAAAATATATATTTAATAAATTCTAATGCTTTTTATTTTTTTTAAACATCTAACCTCTCTAAACAGAAAATTAAATGTTCAGAACTTGGGCGATTAATTTGTCAAATTATTCTATAAAATACATTTAATTTACTTAATATATATTTTTTCAATTATTTTTCTTTTTTAATTATTTTATTTAATACAAACACATAGGTAGTTCCCCACCGATCGTTTATTTTTGAAAGCTGATTTATATATCAGTTAAATTTATATTTTTGTAGTATTTTGGTAGTAATCTCTCACATCTCTCAATTTTATGTGAGTTGCCTATCTTCAGAATTTTTCAGCGGCTTTTGTACATTTCGTGCGACTCTTTTGCACGACATTTCGTCTAAACGGCAAAAAAAACCACATTTCGTTTACCCGAGCCCACGATTTTTTACCGTTGGGACGAAATGTCGTGCAATAGAGTGGCACGAAATGTCGAGACACATTTTTCAGCAGAATGAACATCTCATACTTTCTTTTTCACTTTTGTTTAAAATATCTAAAAATGTTGTAATGAATCTGACATTAAGAAAATAATTTTTTTTTCAAATTTATAAGCTAAAATTAGCCAAGCATTGCTGGCTTACAAAAATATGTTAAACTCGGAACTACGACGTCACAAATTTTCTAAAAATTAATAAAATAATATTCACTTAATTTTGAAAAATTAAATATTTTTAATTAAAAAAGAGAAGAATATAAATTAAAAAAAAACATACAAAAAAGGAAAAACAACAGCCAAAAGTCTAGCAAAACTAAGAGAATACATCATAAACAAAGCTGAATTTTAGGGTTTAACAAAACATGCACGAACAAATTGTTGACTAACCATAACTGACCACTGTTTCTCCGAAGGTTAACTTAATCTCTCGTTTGTTAGAGACGTAGAAAAGTAGTTGTCAGTAGAGAAAATATGTATAAAATGAAAAGGAATTTTACAAAAGGAATTGTAAATATTTTCTCTACTGACCACTACCTTTCTACGTCTCTTACAAACGAGAGATTAAGTTAACCTTCGGAGAGACAATGGTCATCTATGGTTAGTTAATAATTTGTTCGTGCATGTTTTGTTAAACTCTATTTTTTTCAATGCTTCTAATTTAGAAAAAAATTATTTTTGTTTGATAAAATTCACTCTACAAAACGAAATAAAAGTAAGGAAAATAATAAATTAAAAAGATGTAAAGTTTTATAACATTTCATATTTACATAACACATATAACTAGCATTCATGATAAAAATGAAATAAAATATTTGTAAGGTAATTGAATGTTGAAATAATAAAATAAATATAAAATACCTTTCAAGAAAATAATTAATAAATTAAAAAGTCGTAAGGATAAAAAGAAGAAAAATTCCTAATTACTCCAGAGTTGACGTGTTATCAAATTTATTTAACTATTTTTATTAAAGAAATACAAAAAGAGGGAAAAGACATTAAAATAATAATTTGGATATACCTAGATTGGTAATATTCAAAGTTTATTTCTAAAGTGATAAAATCCGGACGAATAAAAGACTAGCAGCCGCGGTAATTTCAGCTTTCCAATGCAACAAATAATAAATATTAGTAAAAAAAATAATAGAAAAATAAAAAAGCTTTAATTAAAACTAATAACAATATGTAATCCAATTACTTCATCTACATTATTATTTTTAATTCATGAACATTTATAAAAGTCTAAAATTTTTAAAATTATTTTAATAAATTAGTATTTTAAAAAATACTTGTCGAATTCCGCAAATAAACCTCCACAAGGACACGAAGCACCACATCTACAAGGGTCTGGACAACAATCTTCTTTAGAAAATGAAATGAGCATTGTCAAAGCTAATAAAATTGTTATAAAAATTTGTTGAAACATTATTAATTGAAATATTAGAATATTTTTTAAAGAATATTTATATAAACTGTACAAATTCCGCGTGAATTTATACGAAATAATACAGTCATATTTTTAGATTTTTTTCTAAAATTTATTTTTTATTAATGTGGAAATATTATAGAGGACAATTAAACATCTTTTTTTACATTAAATGCAACAATAAAACTTTTATTTAGATGTATATATTTAGTGAAAAAAAATTTTAATATTTACTTCAAAAATTAATTTTCTTCCTCAATTTAGTACGTGGAAATGATTGGTAACTTTATAAAAAATTCGAAAATAACAATAATAAAATTTTAATAAAAATAAAACTATCAAGAAATAAAGATGTGTCAAAGTGACAAACTAAAAATAAGAATATTTTATTTTTCTTTTATTTTTATCATACAAAAATTTATCAAAATTAAATGTATTTATTGCAAATATTTAATTTAAAAATTAAAAAAAATTCTTCTATAATTCTCACCTATATCTATGGTTGTTGGTTAATGATGACTGGAATAGGAGTGCGTCTTAAGTAAAATTTTTATTTTCAAAGTCAAAATTATTTAAAAAGATCGTAAATCGAAATTTTTTTTATAAAAAAAATATTTATCAACAAATCATTTTATATTCAAATCCATCGTGCTCGGAAAATGCGTCAGTAGAAAATCAGTCAGTACTCAGAAAATGTGCAGTATCAGTGCAAAAAATCAAAAGGAAAAACAAAAATACATGAAAAACACAAAAACATGTGGCTCAATTGATTTAACGTAAAAATTTCAAATTTCTGTTGTTCTAGCTTTACAGGTTAAATTTTTGAAATTTCTTTAAAAACGTTTTGTTGAAAATTATTTAGCCCGGTATGCGAAAATTTTTAATACCTAATTATGCAATTTAGTTACAAAAAATACATCTTTTTTTAGCAAAAATATTAAGTTTTTTATTATTAAAATGTTTCCAAACGAAAGAAAAACAAATTAAAAAAATTAATCCTCTCCGGAAAATCCTCGAATTCCTCCCCAGATTTTTGGAAAATTTCTCTTAATCAGAAAATTCTTCTCCAAATTATTCTCTCAGTAAAATACCTCTTTTAACAAAAAATCTTACCTAAATAATTATTAAATTGATTTTTGGATCACTTAAAAAATTGTACTATTTTAGACAAAACTACATATAAATTTTGCTTGTTGAAGCGATAAAAGAGGTAGCGACGTCAATGAATTGTTTTAATTTTTCCGCTAATTTTAGACCTAAAAAAATCTATACAAAATGGGTTAGACCACACAGCTATTAAAATTTTTTAAAGAAATTAATGCCGTCTGTAATTATTTATGTTCTTTTTATTCTAATTATTATAACTAATTTAATTTTTTTTAATTAACTTGGGTGGTATATTAGCATATCTTTAGCATATAGCGTGTTAATTAAATGACAAAATTTATTTTTTATTAGCAAAATTAATTGAAAATACATTTTATATAAAACTATTTAAAGACAAGAAAATAACTTTTAAAAATTTAAATTAATTTTAAATCTTAGTCTTATAACATTTGATTAGTGATAATTGCTGACATATCATCAGCAATGTCTGCAAGGCATATAAAATTGGAAACCTCCGGACGCCCACTAAAATTAAAAAAAATAAATTTATGTCTTTTCAAAGATCCAATTATTACAATAATTTATTTAACAATTTTGTATTAAATATATTATTCAAGTTTTGAAACATAAGAGTTTAATCCAGAAGATTTGATCCGCAAGTTTTGATCCGCAAGTTTCGGCCTGCCCTTAAAAGCGAAAGACTGTCCTTCAGAAAATAATTTTAATTTTTTAAATAGAAATTTTTTTCCTTCTAAAAATATTCAAAATGTCAATAAATAAGCAATATTTTTGGTTAATTTATCATATAAGTTCAATTATTATTACCATTATATGTACTATTTTTTTGTTAATATTAATACTTCCACTATATAAATTTTCAAAAGAAAGAATTCCACTCTTCGTTTTGTTTAGTAAGGTATGCTTAAATAAAAAAAATTTTTAATTATGTGTACAGAGCAGTGTTGGGAAAGTTCCAGTTCCGGAACTTGAACTACGGAACTACCAAATTTCTGGAACTAGAACTTGTTTCGGAACTAGTTCCTCACCCCACAATAGTTCCGAAATGGAACTAGTTCCGTGGAAATCTTTGAACTTTCCTAACAAGATCTGTCAGGAGAACACTTCACTTAGACAACAAAAATAGGTACTTTTCCGTTATCCCTACGGACTTTTTGCGGACTTTTTTTGCGGACAAAATTTATTTTTTAAAAGAGAAAATAGGTATATAAAAAAATCAATCCAATGGCTTCCCCCAAGCAATCTTAATTTCTTCAAAAACGTCTCATTCACCAATCATTTTCCTCCACATAAATTCTGCAAAATAACTATCCAAATGGTGGCGTACTGTTCCTCTGTTTCTTATTATGCCATTTGGCACTGCAATTACAAGTACATATTTCAGGGTCTACGAAGTTGTACCTAATCATAATTCAGTTGTTGGCAAATCCAAAATTTTCATTATAAATTAAATAAAATAATAAAACGAAAATAGAAAATGATAAAGATTAGTTTTCATATACATATATTATACTCAACATTAGATTGATTGATTGAGAGATACGGCACATTGATGGAAAAAGGGAATAGTACACAAAATATTTTGTCCGCAAAAAGTCCGTAGGGATAACGGAAAAGTACCCAAAAATAAAAATTTAAAAATTTAGTCTTGTATTAACATAACATGTCAATTCATAACAATTATACAAATGATTATTAATGAACTTCCTTTTTTATCACAATCATTTAATGATAATTTGAATCATTATTTTATATCACCAATTTACCGATTTGGATTAAATGCTTCATATTTTCTTATGGTTGTGTTAGCATTAAATCGATTTCATGCAGTTTTCTTTGTGTTTAGTTATAAAAATGTGTGGAAAAAAAGGTTTAATTTTATTAAAATTTATATTTTTAATTTTTTAACAGTAATATTAAATATATTATTTTTGCTACATGTCTTTTTACATTAATTTATACAGCCGTTCTATTTATAATAATATATACTGAAATAAATAGTGGAATTTTAAGGTAAAAATAATTAATAAATTTTTCAGTATTTTTCAATTTAAAAGTTAGCAAATTTAGTCAACAATTAATAATATTTTTCTCATAAAGAAATAGTTGAAAAAAAAAAATAATAAAAATAATGTAAATTTATTTTGCGGACAAAACTTGCGGACATTTTGTTCATAAAAGTGAAAAACACATATTTAATTTTTCAGTATTGTTGTAAATGGGATAATAACGCCTGAAGATTTACCTCTTTTAATTTCATTTTGTGTATCTATATTTATTTATTCAGTTGTTCTGGCTAAATTTTACTTTGATTACAGTATGTTATTTTTTTACTTGTGTTTTGTTAACATAAAATGGTACTTTCTGCTTTGAATCTTATATATTTTTTCAATTTAATTTTTTTTTAATGTAAAATATGAAAAGAGCTCGTCAAGCTGAGTCAAATGAGATCAAAATAAACGAATTTGATCTTCAATAAACAATGTTATGAAATATTAAATATAGCTGATTACCGAGGCTGCTCTCTTGTCTTCAATAGTTTATAAACTCAACCAAATTCGTTTATTTTGATCTCATTTGACTCAGCTTGACAATTTCTTCCGAAAGTGTTATCATATGACATTAAAAAAATACCTAATTATATAATTGAGAAAAGTGTGTGTTTGTCCGGTTTTTATGACAAGTGATTGGGGGAAGTGAAAATGAGGGGTTTTTATAGTAAGGTTTGCAACTTGAAAATAAACTTTAAGGCTTAAGTTTGAAATTAAAATTTGAAAACAAACTTGAACTTAAACCGAAGGGTGCCCAGCTCCGCTAGTATAGGATAAAAAGCAGAAAAGTAGATTTTTGGTCGACGTAAATTAGAAAAGTACCTTTAATTTTAATTAATTAATTTAAGAAAACAAAAAAAATACTCAACAATCATCTGGAAGCGAAAATACGTCAAAAGGTCGTATTTTAATTTTTATAATATGTTTGGTTAGCATTTCTCCTTGCCCTATATTAATTGGATTATATTATTTAAATAATTCTTATGCAATCTACGCATTTAATTCAAAAGATGACCAAACAACTTTATTCACAATTGAATTTATCATTTATAATTCTGATTTTACTTTAATTCAATGCATTGAAGAATTTAGTTTATTTATAATTTCAAAAGATTTTCGTAAATTAGTTAAAAATCAATTTAAAAGAAATGTTCAAATTAATAATGTAGCTGCACCGATTTTTATTTCGAATAATTCACAAAATGTTAGAATTCGTCAAATTAATGTTCAACGAAATAATTTAATAAATAATTGAATTTTTGGATTTTTAATAAAATTATTTCAAGCAAAAGGTTAAGGATTGGGGGACCTCATCACATTGAAATTTTTAAGATTATTTTTATTATAAATTTTATTTATTTAAATATTTTTTTATATTAAAAAAATTGAGTTTTGTGAATAAAAAAATTAATTTTTAAAAATTGTAAAAGTTTAATTTATCAATTTAAATCCCACTAATAATTTGCTGGCACGCCGAAACTTGCGGACCAACGCTTCTGGACTCAAACTTGTTAAAGAATTTTGTATTTTTATGTTTAATTTTATTCATAATTTGCAAGTCAAATTTTTGAAAAATATTTAGTGTAAGAATAAAATTAAAAATACATAATATAGCCTTCATGGCTCCCGGAAAATCCGTCAGTAGAAAATCGGTCAGTACTCTGAAAATGCGTCTCTATCAGTACAAAAAACACAAAAAAATACAAAAATACATGAAACACAAAAATTATTTTTGTATTTCATATATTTTTGTTTTTTATACAAAAATACATTTTTGTGTTTTTCCAAGAAAACCAAAAATACAAAAAAACAAGTACATAAGAAGTAAAATGCTTTTTGTGTTTTTCATATATTTTTGTTTTTTCTTGTGTTTTTTGTACTGATACTGACGCATTTTCCGAGTACTGTCCGATTTTCCTCAGACCGATTTTCCATTCACGTCATCTCTCCTAAAATTAAAACAATAAATTAAAAAATTAATTTAAAAAAATTAATAAATTTAAAATTATTAAATAACCTTAATCTTGTCCAATTCTTCAACTATAAATTATTAAAATTTTGATAATTTTTATTTTTTTCGTTTTTCTTCCTCAGATTGATATTCTTCTTCTTCAGACATTTGAGATTGTTCGAATATTTTATTATTTAATAAATTCTCTTCTCCACTTTTAAACAAATTTATTAAATTATTGGGAAGACCAAATAAATTATTAAAATATTCATTAGACTCTCCTTTTTCTTCTTTTTCAAATTTTATAATTTTTGTCACTTCAACATTTAATGAATTTTTATATTCTTTTTCTTTTTCAAAAATAGCCTTAATTAAAACAAATATTTGCTTAATATTAATTAATACAACTTTTTTAAAATTAAAAGTTCTAAGTTAAATAATTTGTAAGCTTTGATTCGTGGTTTGGGTTGTTATTTTTGTAAGCTAAATTTTATTTAGCTAATTGTAAATGGAGCAGTGATGGGAAAGTTCCAAACTTTCCACGGAACTAGTTCCAGTTCTGAAAATGTATTTTTAATTTTCATTGTTCCAGTTCCAGAAGTTTGGTTGTTTCCATGTTCCAGTTCCGGAACTGGAACTTTCCCATCAATGCTTGTGAGTTACTATACTACATATTTGCTTAATATTAATTAATATATTTTGTTTTTTATTAAAATTGCAAAGTTAATTTTGTGATTTTGTGTGTATTTTGTGTTAGGTATTTAGTCACCATATTTTTGTAAGCTAATTTTTATTTAGCTAAAAAATTTAAAAAAATTTTATTATTTATTTTCATATAGTAGTGCAATATCTATAATAGTTTAAAAAAAAAATTAGTGCTTTTTTTCTCTTACTTTCAAATTAAAACTTTAATATAAAATTTTAAAATCATTTCTATCTCATATTAAAATTTAAAAAAACTTACTTGAGAGCAAATTCCATTATATTCAATAATTAAAAATAAAGTTAGAACAAAGGAGAACATAATAGTAGTTGCTAAATTAATTAAATAAATTAAAATAAATTAATTATATTAAAATTATTCTTTTCATTTTTAAACAAAAATAAGCTAATAAATATAATTATTATTTTCACATATTTATTTTATTAGTTTTAAAAACCGCTTTTTATTAATTTAATTTAAATATAATTGTTTTCCTCTTTATAAAACAAAAAATCTATTCTACAAGCATCCGAACATACAAAAAATTAAAAGTGAAAAATATAAATAATTTTTAACCAGTTTTTCACATTTATTAATGCCGGAACAACAAATCAATTTTAAAAAATAAAATTGACGTTTTTAAATTGAGTTGCTCTAAGAGATGTTTAAAAAAATCTTAAGATTTTTCTAAAATAACAAAATACAAAAATGTCCTTGAAAATAGACCATTGAAAATCGAAATTTAGAAACATCTTTGATTTTGTTATATATGAGTGATGGTCTTTTCTTTTAACTGTCTAGTATAAATACTATATAAGCACTAATAATAAACTCGTCTTTGAGTTAATGCTCTAACAGTCAACATTCTTTCTTTTCTTTTATCCACCTTCAACTCTTATTGTTATTGCTCTCTGAATAAAGCTTAGCTTGTTGCTCGTCTACACAATCCTCGGACACACCTATGTTATAACAAATTTAATGGTCAGTATTTGATTAAAACACAACAAATACACTAACAAGTAAAAAGACTACGCCTTTTATACTATAACAACACCAAAAAACATTTACTATATTTTTAATATATTTAGCCTAGATAAACTAAGCTTCCAAAAATAACAGTGCACGAAGATGGCTATACATAATGCTATATAACAAAAATATACATTTAAAATTAATTAAATAAAATATTGCATATTTTACAAAAAATCAATGTTCTATCGCTTATCTTTATAACTTAAAAGATAAATTAATTTTAAAATTTTTTTTAATTAAAACTTTTTTTTTAATTTTAAAAGGTCAATTATATCTTTAATAACAACAAAATACTCTTAAAATCAAAATTTAATCTTTCGTCTATTTATTTGATAAAAGAACATTTGTTCTCTCTTCTTTAAATTTAAAATCTCTGTCAGTTGTTAATTTAATTGAAATAAATTTTTTTTAATTTAAAAAAATAAAAATCAATTTCTTAAAGAAAAAAATGATTTACAGAAAAAAATCTTTTAACCAAAATTATTTGGAAAGAAAATTTGCTGGGGAAATGTACCAAATTGACAAAAATATGATCAAATTTAATAAACAACTCAGACAAACTGAAAAACAAAGAGAAACTCCTGCCCATTGGTCTTATTATTTTCATTGTGTATATCCTGGTTACCAAAATGCTTATTATCCTGAAACTGTAAAATTTTTAAATTTAAAAGAAATAAAATTTGATTTTGTCTAATAATTAAGATTTATACCACATTTTGCCGGACGGACAATTCATCTCCGAGCGGATTAAAAAAAAATTTTTTTTATTAAATAAACAATATTATTTTGAATAATTTTAATAATTAATCTGAACCGAAAAAAAATAATTAGTTTTTTTTCTGTTAAAAGACGAATTTTCAATAGAGAAAAATGAATAATTTTGCTCGGAGAGGAATTGTCCGCTAATCGATTTTGCCTAAAAGCATGAGTTAAAGAAATTGTTTTTTAATTAATTTTACCTATAATTAAGCTAAAAATTAAATTTTAATTTTTAAAATAATTTATTTTAAATTAGATAAATGCCAATTCTAAATATTCCCAAATGGATGTAACATTGGATACCTGGAAAATAATGGTACCTGGACAGATACACAAAACGTAAGAGAAATAAATTCATTTAAATAAAATTTAAAAATATTAATTTTATTTAAATAAATTTAAAAAAGAAGAAAATGATATACTAATTTTTTAAATTAAAAAAAATAAATATCACATAGTTCAACTTTACTTAACAAAAAATTGCGAATTTAAAAAAAAATAAAATTTAGCTAAGCTTACAAAAATAAAAAGAAGGAATAAAAAAACACGTTAATCTATTTAATTTGTATTTTTAAATAAAACAAAATTTAATTAATTAATAAATATTAAACAATAAAAAGAGAACGTGTTTATTTACCTTTTATTAGTGCTTTTTATGCTTTAACATAAATTTTAATTTTTTTGTGCTATTAAAAACAAGAGCAATGCCAAAATATAAAAATTTAACAATAAATTTATTTAAAATTAATTTTTTAGAAATTCGCTTCCATATTTTCGATGGTATTATCCTTATGACAATTGGCTTCATTATCTATGAGGAATTATAATTAATTAATAATTATATTATCTGTATGTAAAATTAAAACCAAAATTATTATTTTAGATACTACTTAAGATGAGGACAGACATTTACTAAAAGAAAGCAATTTTAAACGTATAATATTTTTTATTATTTACAATTTGTGAAAGTAAAACAATTGTCTTCCCCGAAAAGTATAAATTTTACAGAAAAACTCTACACCCAGTTTTCCACATTTTAAGCTTCGCCATTAAGACAAAGCAATTCCAAAATTAACCCAATAGCCACTAATTAAAGGGCAGGAATATTTAATACCTTAAATCTTGGGTATAGACCAAGGCTGTCTACTTAAACAGAAAACATTAACAAATAAAACAAATAAATTTCATGCGAGAAGTAAGAGAAAAGTGATTTTTTGATTGCAATATTAAAAACTCTAACAGTCATACACACTCTATCTTCTTTCTCGTTTCTCTAATGTTGAGTTAAATATAAAAAGCTAATTCTCAAAACATTTAAACATCTCAATTTCTTAAACATTTAAAACGTCTCAAAACATTTAAACATTTAAAACTTCTTAAAACATTTAAAAATTCTCAAAATATTTAAACTTCTAAAACTTCTCAATTTCTTAAACATGTAAAAAAGGAGAATGGACAAAATGCCAATAAAGAAAATGAAAAAAGCACCAATTAAAAAATTATAATTTTATCATTTTCCTATTGCCAAGAAATTGTTAATTGCTTAAAATATTCATTAGCAAAATTTTCTTTTCTTTCTGCAATGAATGGACGTCCATCTATTTTAATTGGTCTTTTAATTATTTTATTATTTATATTTATTAAATTCATATCGTTATTATTTGATGGAACAACAATTGCAGAATTGTTAGATTTTGGAATTCGACATCCAAATAATATTATTAAATAATGTAAAAGTTCACGTTTTAAGAATGGATGAAATCTGAAAATGACAGTTATATATAAAAGTTGGGAAGTTATCTGTTCTCTATTAAATAAAAAATTTAAATTTTACATAATCATAGACAATTCAATAAGAAATGAAATAATTGTAGTAAACAAATAAAGCAATTCTTCTGCAAAATCACGATTAAATTGACCAGAATAAATATTAAAATTTATTAAATAAACATATGTTCCAGGTAATATTATATTAACAAAATGAAGTATAATACAAGGTATCAATTGTTTAGCTGTTCGAATGTTTTCACAAATCTATAATTTTATTATTTATTTTATACATAGTTATTTAAAAACATCAAATCAGAAGTTGTTCGGTATTAAATTAGTATAGGTATGTTTTGTTTAGTATGCTTAATTTATTTGTTGTTTTTTCTTTATACATATGTTTGTCTTTATATTTTTTGTTTGTTTTATGTTTTTAAATTTTAATTTATTTGTTTTATGTTTTTTGTTTTGACATATTTTTAATTTTATTTGTTTTATATGCTTTGTTTATTTGTTTTGCATGTTTTCTTTTTAATAATTTTGTTTGTTTTATTTTTTTAAAGCATACTGCGTAAAAATAGTTAGCTAGAAAATCTTAAAAAAAGTTACCTGATATCTTTCTGACAAATTATGATGACCATCTAAAAGTTTTTTTTCATAGTTTTTTTTATTGTGATTTAAAATCCAGAAGAAAGCCCATATTTCAAGAATACCCAACAAAAATAGTGTCGAATATGTAAAAGTTACAAAATAATTATATTGCAATATGAGTGAGGAATAAGCATTAAGGAAGGCAAAACTAGTCTAAAATTTAAATAAGTTTTAAATTTTAGAGAGCAGAAAAAGTTAGACCGGTACAGAACATACCGTTATAATTATCCAAATAATATTGAATAAATTATTTTTAGTTTTCTCATAATTTTTTGACTTTAAAGTTGCCATAATTCTCTCAATTACCATTACATGCATAACACAATTACGAATATATAATGGTTGTAAATAAAAAATTACTAATAATGAAGGTCCTTTTGTTGCATAATCTTGAAGATAAATACGTGCAATATTTAATATTATACGACCTTTAATAAATAAAATTAATTAAAAAATATTATTTTTACCAGTTCCTCTAATAAAAATACATAAACTTTGACATAAAAGTATTAATTTTAAATTTGGATGAATAATTGAAGCTTTAAATATTAAAATAAAATTTATAGTTGAAATTGGACAAGCTAATAATAAATTAGAAGCAAGTTCTACAATATCTGCAGTAAATAATAGTTGAGATTGAATATTTGTATAATTTGGTCCAGGAGGAAAATTAAAAGCCATTTTGAATATTAACTGAAACAATGTTAATTTTTAATAAAATTATTAATAAAATTAAATTTATTAGAAAAGAAAACAACAAAAACAAAATACAAGCAAATCTACTTTAAACACAAAAACAGAATATAATCAAAACATAAATAAAACAACAAAAACAGAATATAATCAAAACATAAATAAAACAACAAAATCAGAATATAATCAAAACATAATTAAAACAACAAAAACAGAATATAATCAAAACATAATTAAAACAACAAAAACAGAATATAATAACATAATAAGAAAACAACAAAACATCTCAAACAACTCGTATTTGCTCTAATTGAACGACAAAATTTATGGCATCGAAAAATAGAATGAGTTTCATTTACAAATACGGTATCTTAAATTACGTGGGTTCAATTTGTTTAAAAATAATAAACAAGTTTAATCGTTTTAACTGAATCTCATTAAACTAAAGTTTAACTATTTACTTCACCTGCTTTTTTTCACATCATTATTATATGTAGCAACATAACAATTTTATATTTTCGTTGTTAAGAAAATTAAACAAAATACGAAATTAATTAATATTTAATTTAAATATTATGCTTGATAAAATAAAAATTGAAAATATATTTTTAATTAAAAATAAAATTTAGATTAATTAGTAAAGCTTTTTAATGATAAAACAATTATTTTAAATTTGTACGAAATTTTTTTAATATTTAATAAATTCAAACAATTATTGAATATTAAAATGGAAAATTTAAAAAAAAATTTTTTATTACTTATGTGTAATTTAAATCTTGAATTTAATTGTAAACATGTGGGAAAATTAGGTGAAAAACACAATTTAATTTTTTAATATTCACAGCAATTTCTATTTTTTATAAAAATATTTTTATTGAAAAATTTTTCTTGTTAGTATGTAGTATCTGTGCCCTAGGCGCGTGACATTTTGTTTTCGAATTTTTTATTTTACAATAAATTTTATTTTTTACAAATTTCGAATAAAAATTTTTTTTCAATATTATCGTTTACAAAAAATTATATTTACTGCCATAAAATTGCTAATTGTTTAAAATAAGCTCCCCCCAATTCTTCTTTTTTTTCAACAGCAATTAAAGGTTTTCCATTAATATCCATAGGTTTATATTTATCCAAAGTTCTTCGTGTTGTTGATGATGTTAAAATGTCAGATTGATTATATGATGGATCAACACTATTTGCGGAAAAAATGTGAAAACGATGAGGACGAATTGAATTGAATATTCGTAAAAGATCACGTTTTAAAAATGGATGAAATCTTAAGAATAATTAATTTAAAAATTAATTTTTTAATTTTATTTAATTGAAATTTCACATTTATATAATAGGTATTTCCATTAGAGATTCCCTCTCTACTAGAGTAGGTCAAACCGAGACTAGACTCGGTCAACCCGGGACCGAGATGGACCGAGACTAAGAAACACGATAACGAGATCGATACCAACATTTTGAGCTGAGACCGATACTTAGTTAACAGAAATAAAATCAGAATTTATAACTTTCCGGAATTAATCTGAATAATAACTTTCCGGAATAATCAGAATTTATAACTTTCCGGAATTAATCTGAATAATAACTTTCCGGAATAATCAGAATTTATAACTTTCCGGAATTATCAGAATTTATAACTTTCCGGAATTAATCAGAATTTATAACTTTCCGGAATTAATCAGAATTTATAACTTTCCGGAATTAATCAGAATTTATAACTTTCCGGAATTAATCAGAATTTATAACTTTCCGGAATTAATCAGAATTTATAACTTTCCGGAATTAATCAGAATTTATAACTTTCCGGAATTAATCAGAATTTATAACTTTCCGGAATTAATCAGAATGTATATATGACATGTAGCACTCTAACTAGGATTTTTAATGGGTTTATATTTTTATAAAAAATTTATTTTTTACAGTATCATAAAAAGTTCAATAAGAAAAGAGCCAATCGTAATTGCTGTAAAAGCACATTGGCCGGCAAAATCAATTGTAAATTGGTCAGTGTAAACTTTAGCATAAATTATACAACTATTAATTCCAGGCAATACAATACAAACTAAATGCATTAGAATACAAGGAATTAATTGTTTTGCTGTTCTGATATTTTCTGAGAGCTGAAAATTAAAAATATTTTTTTAAGAAGTTATAAGGTAGATGCTGTACAGAATTCACTTTTTAATTAAGCGGAACCCCACTCCCAATTTCCCTTAATTTTTAGCATTTAAAGAAATAAATTAGTTTATGAGTTAATCCCGCAGAAATCAACACAGAATTATTAAAAGGGTAGTTATGTGATCTGCTAATAAGTATGACTTTTCCAGACTTTTAATTACTAAATAAAATTTTAAAATTAAGATTATTTATTTTTTTAACCTGATATCTTTCAGATAATAAATGAAATCCCTCTTTTAATTTTTTCTCGTAATTTTTTTTATTGTGATTCAAAATCCAAAAGAATGCCCAAATTTCTAATATTCCAAATACCGTTAAAATAGAGAATGTAAATAAATAAATCAGTTGATTACTAAATTGTAATACAGTGCTAGCATAAGCGTTGAAAAATGCGAAGATTGTCTTTTAAAATAAAATTTTAATTTTGTGAATTTAATAAGTTGTTTACCGTTATTGTTATCCA
The DNA here is from genome assembly GCA_015183035.1 of Meloidogyne chitwoodi. Classification (NCBI taxonomy): domain Eukaryota; kingdom Metazoa; phylum Nematoda; class Chromadorea; order Rhabditida; family Meloidogynidae; genus Meloidogyne; species Meloidogyne chitwoodi. Next base: position 321,383 of record JACZZP010000004.1, on the reverse strand, counting down.
AATGACACTAAATAAAATATTTCTATTCTTCTCATAATTTTTTGACTTTAAAGTTGCCATAATTCTCTCAATTACCATTACATGCATTATACAATTACGAAAATTAATTGATTGCATATATATTATTACTAATAAAGGAGGGCCAAATGTTGCATAATCTTGAAGATAAATACGTGCAATATTTAATATTATACGACCTTTAAAATAAATAAAATAAAAATTAATTAAAAAATATGTATTATTTTTACCAATTCCTCTAATAAAAATACATAAACTTTGACATAAAAGTATTAATTTTAAATTTGGATGAATAATTGAAGTTTTAAATATTAAAATAAAATTGATAGTTGAAATTGGACAAGCTAATAATAAATTAGAAGAAAGTTCTACAATATCTGCAGTAAATAATAGTTGAGATTGGATATTTGTATAATTTGGTCCAGGAGGAAAATTAAAAGCCATTTTTAATATTAACTGAAACAATGAATTTTTAATAAAATAAAGTAAATTTAAAAGAAAAAATAAACTTTTTTCTTCAAAATAGGTGTTTTATTTTGTCACGAAATATTGCGTTTTAATTTTTTGTTTTCTGAATTTGTAAATTTGTTTTGCTTTTTAAAAAAATGTTAAAAACATCTAATAAATAAACCCAATTTTACAAACAAACATTTTTAAAACTTTATTTGAAACTAATATGCTCAAAAACTTCTTAAATATTTCCAAGCAAAAACAAAATTAATTAACAAACATTTTTTAAAAACACAAAACTTTTCCACCCCAGAATAATTTAAATCACTTAATTGGAAAGATAAATGATATAACTTTTCTAAGAGCTTTAACTTATCAAAAAAAAATAAAAAAAATATTATTTAACGTAAAACAAAACTTAAAAATTTATTAAAATTTTCTACATCAAAAGTTATAAATGTACAAATAAAAAATGTAAATTATAATAAAGATGATTGTTGCTTAATATAAATACAAAATAATAATTATTAAAATGAACAACTAAATACCTAATAAAACATTAAGTACAATTTAATTAATAAAATTTATGTATAATAAAGAATAAAAACTTTTTTATTTAATATTACTGCCATAAAACAGCTAATTGTTTAAAATATGCTCCACCCAAATTTTCATTCTTTTCAATTGCAAGTAAAGGTTTTCCATTAATATCCATGGGTTGATATGTCTTAAAAGGTCGTTTTGTAGTTCTTGATGTCGGTGTAACCTCTTTATCATAATTAACTGGATCAACAATATTTGGACTAAAAACACGAAAACAACAGAGCATACTAAGAAGATCACGTTTTAAAAGAGGATGGAAACTTAAAATAAAAATTATTAAATAATTGAAGTTTTTAAAAGATATAACATTTTTTCCAGAAAGCAGCTAAAAGTGTGTTCAGATTTATATGAACATTAGTGTTAACTATTAATTCTAATGTTTAAAAAATTAATCTTCTGGAATAATATCAGAAATTAACAAAAAATAAAATCAGCATTTACAAGATTCCGGAAAAAATCAGAATTTACAATTTACAGAAAGAAAACATAATTTACAACTTTCCGTAATTAAATTCAGAATTATCACTTTACGGAAGTAAAATCAGAATTTTCAACCATCCGTAATCAAATTCAGAATTTACAAATTCCGGAATTAAAATCAGAATTTACAACCTTCCGGAATTAAAATCAGAATTTACAACCTACCGGAAATAAAATCAGAATTACAACTTCACAGAAATAAAATCAGAATTACAACTTCAAGAAATAAAATCAGAATTACAACGTCACACAAATAAAATCAGAATTACAACTTCACAGAAATAAAATCAGAATTTACAACACAGAAATAAAATCAGAATTTACAACTTCACAGAAATAAAATCAGAATTTACAACTTTCCGGAATTAAATTCAGAATTTATGTACAATAATTGCACATAAATGATTTTTAATCGGTAAAATTTTATTTATATTTTTATAAGTTTATTTTTTACATTATCATAAAAAGTTCAATAAGAAAAGAGCCAATAGTAATAAATGTAAAAACACATTGGCTGACAAAAACGACTGTAAAATGGTCAGTGAAGATATTAGCATAAATAGTACAATTATGTATACCAGGTATTATAATACAAACTAAATGCATTAGAATACAAGGAATTAATTGTTTTGCCGTTCTGATATTTTCTGAGAGCTGAAATGTATTAAAGATTAATTAGTGTTGATAACATAATCGACCAGAAGTCAGCAATATTAATTAAAAATTGGATTAAAAAATGTAATTTACCTGATATCTTTCAGATAAATTATGTTCGGATTTTTCAAGTTCTTTATCATATCTTTTTTTGTTTTTACTCAAAATCCAAAAAAATGTCCAAATTTCAAATAATCCAAAAATAAGCAAAATGAAGAAGGTTGTTATAGTAATTTTTTGGGATAATGAAGATGAAGATAATGTACGAGTATTTAAAAAGGAGATAGTTATCTTTAAATTAATTTATTTTAATTAGTTATTTCTTTTTTCAAATTAATTATTTGAAAATTACTTAAAAAACAATTAAACAAACCGTTATTGTTATCCAAATAACACTAAATAAAATATTTCTATTCTTCTCATAATTTTTTGACTTTAAAGTTGCTATAATTCTCTCAATTACCATTACATGCATTATACAATTACGAAAATTAATTGATTGCATATATATTATTACTAATAAAGGAGGGCCAAATGTTGAATAATCTTGAAGATAAATACGTGCAATATTTAATATTATACGACCTTTAAAATAAATAAAATAAAAATTAATTAAAAAATATATATTATTTTTACCAATTCCTCTAATAAAAATACATAAACTTTGACATAGAAGTATTAATTTTAAATTTGGATGAATAATTGAAGTTTTAAATATTAAAATAAAATTTATAGTTGAAATTGGACAAGCTAATAATAAATTAGAAGCAAGTTCTACAATATCTGCAGTAAATAATAGTTGAGATTGGATATTTGTATAATTTGGTCCAGGAGGAAAATTAAAAGCCATTTTTAATAAATAAACCTAGTAAATTAATTAATTCAAAAATTAAAAAAATTACATCTGTCTTTTTTATTAACAAAAATTTATGAAATGTCATATAAAATTATACCTGTTACCTATCTAATTAAATAGTAATAAAGTTATATAATTTTTTGTCTTAGGTGGATAATTATATTATTTATTAAATATTTTATATTCTGAGAATTTGTAGAGTGCAAAGGCATATTTTTCTCTATCTTTTTATTGATTTAAATTAGAAACAATTATTCTTTATTTTTAATAATAACCTCAAAATTGAACTGTAAATAAACCTTATTACCCACGCACTAATTGGAATGCCACCTAATTAGTTTAATGCCAGGGAAAAACTGCTGCCGGAAAATAAACCTGGCCACCCATTAAGATATTTTACTTTCATTTAGAAAAGTTTAAAAAATTAGCACCTGAAATATTCCGTCATAACAGATTAAATATTTATAAATATTTATTATAAAATACGATTGTAAAAAGTTGTAAATGGCAAAAAATTAAATATTTCAAATAAATAACAATTAAATAATTTAAACACAAAAACACAAAATTTTCTCTTCTTTTAGTATTTTTGGCACTTTGCAAAAATATTTGATTAAAACACCCATCTAAAAATAAAAATAATCTCTGTAATTAAATGTATAAATGTTCAAAAATTTATTAAAATTATAGTTTTTCGAACATTTTTCTTTACATGTCACTAATTATTAGGTTCATGATCCACTAACATATTATTACATTAGTTCAATAACAATGTTGCTAGGTAACCATAAATATGTCAATGTTTGTCACTAAAACAAATAATAAAATATAAATACAAGTAAAATGCCTTCCATAAATACAGAAAATATTCAAATAAATCAACAAAGAGAACAACAACCATTTGATCCTTGGAGTAGAATTTATATTCCATGGTTGGCTGAATTTATTGGAACAATGTTATTTGTTCTTTACTGTATGTTTTTAGTTCAAAATATAAGTTAAAACATATAAAACAGATTAGAACTAAAAACATACAAAATACATTAAAAACAAAACATATAAAACTCAGATTAAAAATACAAAGAAAACATACATATAAAACGAAAAACATACAAAAATCAATTAAAAAATAAAACAATTAAAATATAAAACAAACAATTTAAAAATATAAAACAACAAAACAAATCAAACATGCTAAATATCAAAATGTAAAAAAACAATGAACTTTGTAAAAACAAAACAAAAATAATAAGTTTTAATTAGCAAACTTGTTGGGGATTATAATTGAAAATAGCAAGTGTACACAATCGTTTATAATGATAGTCGGAATTTATGAAGCAGCAGTTCTTATAGCTTTACTCATCTCTTTTTCAAATATTTGTTGTTGTTACTTCAACCCAGGCATGTAAATTACAAATACTAATTTTTTAAACATTAAATAGCATTAATAATAACTTCAATGCTTTGTCTTGGTACTCCAATTCTTCTTGGCATATCAATTTTATTTGCACAATTTTTTGGAGCTTTTATAGGTGCTTTGCTCTTCCGCTCAATATTATCAAATGCAGCATTTTTAGACATATTTTCACATCTTTCTGTTCTTAAAACAATTGAACAAAGAGAAATTTTACAAGTTAAACATTTAGAAAATGAAGAAAATTTAACAGATATTTTTGATCAATTTAACAGTAGCTCTTTTGGTGGAAGATTACAGGTTATATAAACTATAAAGATTCTTACAAAATTTAAAAACTGAAAGAAACATTAAATAAAATAAAACAAGACTAAAACGTAAAAACAAACCTTAAAACATTAAAAATACATCAACAAGCATAAACAAAACTTAAAAGTTTTAAGGTTTGTTTATGCTTGTTTATGTATTTTTAATGGTTTAAGGCTTGTTTATGTATTTTTAATGTTTTAAACATTAAAAATACATCAACAAATAAAATACATAAACAAACCTAAAACTTAAAAAATACATAAACAAACCTTCTCTAAAGGTTTTTCTTCTTGAAACATTTTGTTCATCAATATTCATTCTCTCTCAATTATTTCCAACACTTTTTAAACAATCAATTATTGAGATAGCAATATCAACAGGATCTGCGCGCGTTTTTACTTCATTGTTAACATTTCTTTCACCCCTTGGTCAAAGTGGAAATTTAGCTAGAACTTTAGCTAATAATTTAATTGCAACAATATTTATTAGAGATGAGAATTATTATGTTTGGCGTTATTTTCATCTTCATTTATTTAGCGAAATTTGTTCAGTAATTGTTGTTGCAGCAATATTTTGGTGATTTTATTTAATAAAATCAAATTTTTAAATTTTTTAGGTTATTCAAATATGCTAAAAGTGTAAATGCTAGTACAGAATTAGATGCAAATACACAAAAAAGACAAGGAAATAGACGAATAATAAATGATTAATTTTATTAAATTTTTTAATTAATTAATTTTAATGTACATAAATGACTTGAAAAATTCTTTAAAAAATTTAGCATGTCTTGAAAAAATATATTTAATTTTTTTATTATTCATAAAAATAATTAAAAGTATTATAAGCTTTTGCAAATTATCGCTAAAAATGTTTGGAATTATAGTCAAGTGATTTATTGGTTATTTTTGGAAATCTCTCAATAGCTATAAAAATAAATAAACTGTTCTATAAATAAATAAATAAAATAAATAAAAATAATAAATTAAAATCAGCTTTAAAAATGCAAATAAAATTTAGAAAAAAATTATTTATAAATTTAAAATTGCCAAAAAGTTAAGTCAGAAGGTTTGAAACTGAAAATAGATTTTTATTTACACAAGTGAAAATATAAAATTTTTTGGCCAAATAAATATATGAAAGTAAGGGGCAATTATTATTATTCAATTTAATTAATTTAAAAAACTTAAAAATACGTATTAATTTTATTAAAAAATAATGGAATATTTTAAAATTATTTTTATAACCTCCTTAATTTTTATTTGTGTCTTAAATGAAGCAACATCTGAAGAGGTAAATAATTAAACTAAAATATTTTTTTTAAAGAATCTAAGGACCGCAAATTTTGAAAAATTTGAGGACAAAAAAGAATAATTATTTTAAATATTTAAAAAAGGATGTACTTGTTAATCAAGACGAATCTAATAAAGAATTAGACGTTAATGTAACAAAAGTAGAACTTAAAGAGAATAAAAATGAACAAACTCGAACTTTGGGAATTTTTGGTAGTCCAAATATTTTATCTGGTCTATTTGGTGCTAATTCTGATAATAATAATGAGGAAAATTATAATCAAAAAACTCCATCTGAAGGAGCAGTCATTGCAAACGAAGACAATTCTAGTGATAATTTAGACGTAAAATTAACTAAAGTTGAATTAAAAGAGAAAAATGAAGAGAAGAGTAACTCAATAGGTTTATTCAATTTTCCAAATATGTTAGGAAGACTTTTTGGTAGTAGAAATGAAGGAAATAATGATGAAGATAATCAACAACCTGAAAGTTCAAGCCATTCCTCCCCTTTAAATGAAGAAAACAAACTTGAAGAAAATCAGAACTTGTTGTCCGGAGTTGAAAATAATACTTCAACAACAACAACAGATAATAATAATGATAATGATGATTTATCAGAAGATGAAAATACTTCAACTACTGAATTGCCTTCAGCCTTAGACTAAAAAAAGAAAATAATATTTAAATAAAATTTATTTTTTAATATTCTTTTGGGTTGGTACTTTTTTTTTATTAATTATTTTGGAAATACTTCTAAATAACCTTCTATTAATTTTAGTTAAATAAATTTATTTAAAATTTAATTTTAATAATTAAACAAAGGTAAAAAATTTTTCCAGATTCGTTTTTCTTAAACACAAACGCTTTACTTGAAAATTAAAACTAAATCACAAACATGTTTTGTTAAGGTACAAACATGTTTTGTTAAGGTACAAACATGTTTTGTTAAGGTACAAACATGTTTTGTTAAAGTACAAACATGTTTTGTTAAAGTACAAACATGTTTTGTTAAAGTACAAACATGTTTTGTTAAAGTACAAACATGTTTTGTTAAAAGACAAACATGTTTTGTTAAAGTACAAACATGTTTTGTAAAATACAAACATGTTAAAGTACAAACATGTTTTGTTAAAATACAACATCTTTTGTTAAAACTTTACCAATAAAACATAAATAAGCTTTTTAAAACTTAGCTAGCTGAATATATTAATATTTTTTTATTCAAAATTTGCGTGTACAAGTAAAATGTATTTGGTTTTGACACTAAAAAATTCTTAATTAAACTGTTATTGTGTTTATTTACTTTTTTATAGGAATTTTAATGCTTTAGCCCAAAAGGGTCTTTATAAAAAATTGGAAAAAAAACTAAAGGGTTGTCAACTAAAAGAGAGGAAAATTGTGTGTTTGTACTTATTTCTCATTTTTGTCACTCCATTACTTCCCTTATTTTTTATTATTCATGAGAAAATAAAATAGAAAAAGACAATCTTCCACTTTTCCAGTTAGTCTATTTATTATTTATTTTATTTCTTTAAAAATCCATGCCCTTTTCATCCTTCACTGCTTTATGATAAAACTTTTCTTTTTAATTATTTTTAAAAATATGGAAGCAATTTTAAGGTCATATGTATTTAGTAAAAATTAAGTTAAAAAAAAATTTTTTTGATAATAAATTTTAAGAATGATTTTATAAGTAAATAATAAACAAAAACAGCATGTTTTATTAAATTGTTTTTGTGTTTTACTTAAATATTTGTTTAACATGTTTTTGTATTTTACTTAAATATTTGTTTAACATGTTTTTTTCTTTTATTATGTTTTTATGACCAATTGACTGTTTTTTGCTTATTTTTAACTTTTAAAAAACAAATTTATTTTTGAATGAACTCACAAAAAAGAATAATAGCTACAAATTCTCTTCAAAAACAACGTGTTATTCGTTTTCGTCTTTCAAATGGAAGAAATATTGAATGTTTTGCTGATGTTCTCTTAAGAGAGGAAAATTCTCGTCTTGCTGAATGGGCTACGAAACAAAATTTTGTGGACTGTTCCCATCGAGATCCAAAAATCTTTCGTTATTTAATTAATTGCCTGAGGCAATGTGTTGCTTCAGGAGGCATCTCAAACGGAAAAAAATTTATTCCGCCTGAGAATTTCACAGATTGGCGATTTTTATTGTCAGAAGCACGCTATTGGCGATTACCAATTGTTGAAAAAATAATTAGAGAAGCAATGACTTATTCTACAACTTCAGTTAGCACAATAACTATTGGTTATCATGGAACATTAGCTGCTGGTAGAGGAGGATTTGAGGTGAACTTTCGCAGAGTTGATAGAATTATGGGTAAAATTTTTAATTAAATATAATATTTACGGCTCCTTTAACAATAAACCACTAAGCACAACAATTTCTATAATTATTTAACAAAAAATAAAAAAATTTTAAATAATTTATTTTTAGTTTGCGGAAAAGCTCGAGCATGCAGAGATGTATTTGGCCGTTTTTTGAACGAAACTCGTGATTGGAATATGGACAGTCAACGTTATACAAGCCGATTCTATTTAACACATCAATTTGTAGAACAAGCATTCGATGCTTTAGCAGCTAAAGGTTATCAACTTGTTTCAAGTAATTGCTCTGGGCCAAGTCTTACTCATGCTAAAAGTGTGGTGGATGATGAGCCAAGCTTTGCTCATTATAGACAACACGTTTTTACTCGATATATGTAATTTGTATTAAAATTATAGTAAATTAGTTGAAATATAGACATTTAAAACTAAAATCCAGAAACAAATAATTTTTAAAAAGTTGATTTTAAATAAAGTTATTTAATTTAATAATTTTGTTCATTTCCATTGGACAAATAAACAGGATAGATCAAATTTTATTTCTAATGAAAATGAAATATAGTTCAAAACACCAATAAAACAAAAACATCAAAAAACAAAAACATCAATAAAACAAAAATATTAACAAAACAAAAGCACAAACAAAACAAAAACATCAACAAAAAAATATTAACAAAACAAAAACTTTCAACATAATTTTTGTTTTACTATTTGTTTAAACATGCAAATAATGATACACAAACGGGAAAAGTACAATTTTTTAATTGCTTTGGCTCCTCAAAACCAATTCACTGTTAAAAACCATTGTTTCAATTTAATAATTTAATGTTTTGTAAATAATTTCTATGCTGATAGTCGACGTTTCTTTGTATATCTTTCTTCATTTTCACCAATTTTCATCTTGTCCACACCAATTGAAGCCAAATTCATTTTGAATTTTATCAGATTTTTATCCTAAAATTTTTTTAAATTTTATAATTAAATTTAATTTTAAATATATTTACATAATTAGCCTTTCTATCAGAATTTGAAGCATTTTTCTCGGGAAATTGTTGCGAAGAAAATTTTTTATTTTTTCTTTGTACTCGAGGTTTTTGTTCAGTTATCTTTAAATTCTTAATTAAGGTATCTATTGAGCCAATTTGTTGTTCATCATTTTTCTCTCCAATTGATTTTGACGAACCAACACTTTCATCACTATTACGTTTCTAAAAATTGAATTAGAAAATAAGTAAAAACAAATATTATCTAGTATTAAGACTCTATTACTTTGAAACAATTAATCAAAACCTTATTTTAATGTTTTACAACGTTAGTGGAGTTAAATTACTAATAAAAATTTGCTTTTGAGCATAAGCTTAATTTTAAAATGGATACTGTAGCAGTTAATGAAAATAATTAAATTACCCTTTTGTTCCCACCATGAACAATAATAAAATTAATAATAACAACTTGAAGTATTAATAAAAACAAAAAAAAATTCATTTTAATAAAATAACAAAAAATCCGAGCAAAAATAAATAAATTAAACAATTTCTAAGACAATATTAGATTAATTAAAAGAAAAATAAATTATTAAATTTAATAAATTACACTAATCAGACGAATAAAATTAAAGGGAAAGATATAAAAACACAGACTAGATTTTTTTAAAAATTAATGTAGCAATAAAATCAAAGTATTAGGCAAAGCTTTTAATGAAAAAAAAGGAGACGGCAATGCCTTTTAATTTAAATATGTATATATAGAAAAAAAGTCAGACAGGTTAAATGAAAAAAATAAAAATTGAAGAAATAAAAATAAGAGAGTATTGGTGAAGAGAAAAATAAAAGAAAGCGATGCATTGATTACACGTGAATTTAAAGGATGCATGTGAATTTAATTAAATGTCCTTTTAATTAAATTAAAAAACAAAGTTTAATAAATAAATAAACTCATTCTGATGTTTGTTTGAAAAGTTAGTTTGATATGAAAAATGTTTAGTGCTTATTTGGAGCGCTTTTCACATCCCAACGGCAAAAAATTGTAGCCTCGGGTAACGAAATGTAGTTTTTTTGCCGATGAGACGAAATTTAATGCAATTTCTGTCAAAGAAGTGTTTTAAATATTTTTCTAAGCTATTATTCTCTAGCTCAAGTCTGTTTTTATATTCTTAATTCATCTGTTTTTGATAGAATTTCATGATTCCTTTTTTCAATATAGCTTAGAAAAACTAAGCTTCCAAAAATAATCTTCAATGCACCATTAGTTAGAAGCCAATAATTTAACAAAATATAAAAACATTTAAATTAATTAAAATATTTAATATTATTTAAAAAATAGATTTTTTATCGTTATTTTATATTTTGAACTTTAAAATTAAACGTTGTAGAACGATTAAACGTCAGAGAATATCCGCGTCTAAACGACGGCACTTAAAGTAACTTTCATGTGCCTCGTTGCGAAAAACCGCTAATTGACCATACATTAATATACAAATTAACGTTAAAGGGGTAATATTCTTAATCAAATCATTTACTCTATCAAGCGGTAAATGTGTAGTTGGCTATCTACCTGTACGCAAAAGGTGTTTGCAAGCGCTCTTTGCATTTTTGGCGTTAGGAAAATTGCACGCTTATTTTTCCTTTTCAATTATGGTATGCCCTTTGGCACATAGAGGGAAAAAAGAAAAGAAAATTATTAAGTGAAAATATTTTTATTTTATAAATGATCAGATTATAAATTTGGGACATGGCTTCGTTTTATAAGTTAAATATGACAGTAGGATTTTTTAAACATTTTCATTAAACTTCAAATATGTCCTTTACTTACTCAACTAATAAATCCTCGGAAGAAAATTCTGGATTCCATTTTTCGACGATCAAATCGATATTGAATCAAGGAAAAATCCCAAATTTTAATTATTGAATATCTACAAGGTTTCCGACTATAGAAGACTAAAATGATCTGTCTCAACTGTGGTAGCGATATGAACATAAAGTGGCTCAATAGTTATTATTGGCGGTAATTTAATAATTTTCTTTTCTTTTTTCCCTCTATGTGCCAAAGGGCATACCATAATTGAAAAGGAAAAATAAGTGTGCAATTTTCCTAACGCCAAAAATGCAAAGAGCGCTTGCAAACTGCAAACGCCTTTTGCGTACAGGTAGATAGCCAACTACACATTTACCCTATCAAGCATTCATACATCTTTTTGCCTTCCCTAAAAGGGCATAAAATAAGAAGAGAGGGAAATCAATTTCAATCACATTTATTGACAATTTTTTTTTTAAATTGAATGGATGCGGTCGAATTAGCTGATGTAAGTTGTGACTTATATGTAAAGAGTATTAAATTAGAGATAAAAATTAGCCAATAAATTTAAAAAATTGTCAAATTGCCAAATTAATTGACGCAACTTTTAATAAATACCCTCCATTGCGGGCGTTAATTTACAAGGCATTTTAAGTTAGGTAAAACAAGGCATCTCTACCATTTTTAAATTTATTTTCAAAATTTTCTCTTTTTATAAAAAAATATTTATATTTTTTTATTTAAATCATAAACAATACGTGAAGCGAAAAATAAGGTTAATTAAATGGCCGTTAAATCCATTCTTTATCTATTTATATAATTGAGAATGTTTGTCTGTCTGTTTGTCCGGTTTTTATAGACAAGTGATTGGGGGAAGTGAAAATGGGGGGTTTTTATAGTAAGGTTTGCAACTTGAAAATAAACTTGATTAAGACTTAAGTTTAAAACTTAAAAACAAACTTGAACTTAAAACTTGAAAATAAACTTGAATTTAAAACTTGAAAAAGAAATTTGAACTTGGATACTATAAAAACTCTGTATTTTGATCAGTCTTTAACGCTACTACATAACAACACTACAACAAAAACAACGCTGCCTCCTGACTTTTTGCTTAAAATATGGACGCCGACGAACCTTGCTGCTCCAGTGACGCCGAAGAACCATGCTGCTCCAATGACGCCGACGAACCCTGATGCTCGAGTGATGCCAGACGAAAAAGGAGGAGTCGTGCTGAGGAGTCTTAGTCAGAGACACTTGAGTCAGAGACACTTGAGTCAGAGACACTTGAGTCAGAGACACTTGAGTCAGAGACACTTGAGTCAGAGACACTTGAGTCAGAGACACTTGAGTCAGAGACACTTGAGTCAGAGACACTTGAGTCAGAGACACTTGAGTCAGAGACACTTGAGTTCAGAGACACTTGAGTCAGAGACACTTGAGTCAGAGACACTTGAGTCAGAGACACTTGAGTCAGAGACACTTGAGTCAGAGACACTTGAGTCAGAGACACTTGAGTCAGAGACACTTGAGTCAGAGACACTTGAGTCAGAGACACTTGAGTCAGAGACACTTGAGTCAGAGACACTTGAGTCAGAGACACTTGAGTCAGAGACACTTGAGTCAGAGACACTTGAGTCAGAGACACTTGAGTCAGAGACACTTGAGTCAGAGACACTTGAGTCAGAGACACTTGAGTCAGAGACACTTGAGTCAGAGACACTTGAGTCAGAGACACTTGAGTCAGAGACACTTGAGTCAGAGACACTTGAGTCAGAGACACTTGAGTCAGAGACACTTGAGTCAGAGACACTTGAGTCAGAGACACTTGAGTCAGAGACACTTGAGTCAGAGACACTTGAGTCAGAGACACTTGAGTCAGAGACACTTGAGTCAGAGACACTTGAGTCAGAGACACTTGAGTCAGAGACACTTGAGTCAGAGACACTTGAGTCAGAGACACTTGAGTCAGAGACACTTGAGTCAGAGACACTTGAGTCAGAGACACTTGAGTCAGAGACACTTGAGTCAGAGACACTTGAGTCAGAGACACTTGAGTCAGAGACACTTGAGTCAGAGACACTTGAGTCAGAGACACTTGAGTCAGAGACACTTGAGTCAGAGACACTTGAGTCAGAGACACTTGAGTCAGAGACACTTGAGTCAGAGACACTTGAGTCAGAGACACTTGAGTCAGAGACACTTGAGTCAGAGACACTTGAGTCAGAGACACTTGAGTCAGAGACACTTGAGTCAGAGACACTTGAGTCAGAGACACTTGAGTCAGAGACACTTGAGTCAGAGACACTTGAGTCAGAGACACTTGAGTCAGAGACACTTGAGTCAGAGACACTTGAGTCAGAGACACTTGAGTCAGAGACACTTGAGTCAGAGACACTTGAGTCAGAGACACTTGAGTCAGAGACACTTGAGTCAGAGACACTTGAGTCAGAGACACTTGAGTCAGAGACACTTGAGTCAGAGACACTTGAGTCAGAGACACTTGAGTCAGAGACACTTGAGTCAGAGACACTTGAGTCAGAGACACTTGAGTCAGAGACACTTGAGTCAGAGACACTTGAGTCAGAGACACTTGAGTCAGAGACACTTGAGTCAGAGACACTTGAGTCAGAGACACTTGAGTCAGAGACACTTGAGTCAGAGACACTTGAGTCAGAGACACTTGAGTCAGAGACACTTGAGTCAGAGACACTTGAGTCAGAGACACTTGAGTCAGAGACACTTGAGTCAGAGACACTTGAGTCAGAGACACTTGAGTCAGAGACACTTGAGTCAGAGACACTTGAGTCAGAGACACTTGAGTCAGAGACACTTGAGTCAGAGACACTTGAGTCAGAGACACTTGAGTCAGAGACACTTGAGTCAGAGACACTTGAGTCAGAGACACTTGAGTCAGAGACACTTGAGTCTCAGTATTTATGTGTTTTGTTCTTTTAAAAAGTTTGTAAGTGTAAAGTTTTATTGTCAGAATATTTTAAGTTTATGTTTTTTGCTAGCGGAGAAGGACGCCCGAAGTGCGTCCATCTCCGCTAGTTATTTAAAAAAGGGAATAAATATACTATAAAAGGCATTCCGAGGAAAGAGGGAAAAGTTTATTTTCGCAATAGGCATATGAAAACACTCACTTTAATCGCACGCATTGATTAAGTCAACATTAGCAAATAATAATTTAAAAAATATTTAATTTTATTATTTAACTCTCAATTTGGTACTTTTCCTTTATGGTTACAAAGTCCGCAAGTTTTTGTCTGCAAAAATCTAATATTTTTCTCAAAAAGAATTATTTAAAAAAAATATTTATGTCCATGAGCTAGTTTCCACAACTATTATCAGGACGAACACTTTTTATGCCACGGCACGAACTACAACGCCACATAGGGATAAGTTTTTCACGTTTTTTCATCTCAAACGGAACCATTCTATTACCACAACAAACTCGTTCCTTATGTAGAATTCCACAATTTTGAAGATATTTTGCTGCATGGGTTTCATCAGGTATTATAGAAAGCAATTTTTTATAATTGTAACTCATTTTGTAAAATTAGAATTTTATAGATTCAAAAAACTTGATACCTACCAAAAAATTTATAAATAATCTTTATAATAGTTGTGGAAACTAGCTCATGGACATAAATATTTTTTTAAAATAATCCTTTTTGAGAAAAATATTAAATTTTTGCAGACAAAAACTTGCGGACTTTGTAACCATAAAGGAAAAGTACCCTCAATTTTAAAAATTAAAAAAAAATAAATTTATTTATAAATTTTTTAATTTTTGCTGTAAATTAAATTTATTTTTAAAATAAATTTTTTAATTTATTTTAAGAAAAATGATTATTCTCTTTTTTCTTCTTTTATTTTTTCAACAGTGTTGCTTCACTCAAAGTTTGTTTTTGTTTTAGTTATTTTATCAAAAAACAGTAAAAATTTAAAAAACTTTTATAGTAGCAAATGATGCTGTAACAGGGCAAAATGTTGTGAAAATAGCCAAGTGTTATATGGATGTATTTTATATGAAAGTTAGAACACCAGGTAAAAATTGGATTTTGATAATAATTTTGGGTGGAAAAATAAGTTAAATAATTTTCAGAATATCTCAATATTTTTTAATTTAGATGACAATGAAATAGTGTCAGAGGAAGGGAAAAAGAGATTTATTAGTTATGATGAAGCAATTATTCCTTATTTTGCATTTTCTAATGAACTCGATGCATGTTTTGAAATTAAATCTCCTGAAATTGTGAGCCACTTTTTTAATTTTAATAAGCAAATATTTTCGATAAAAATTTATATTTAAAAATGTGTTTGTATTAAAAGTTGCCTGACCATTTTTTTATTCGATTTTTGGATGTTTTTCGACCATAACTTTTTTTTTATTTTTCCAAAAATTCTGATTTTATGATATTTTGTAGAACATTTTCTGCACTATCAAATGGTATCATAAACACTTAAATTTCTTAATAGTTCATTTGTTATATTTTTTGGCGCTCAATGGCCTAGTACTTAGTTGAAAATATTTAAGGGGTTGGGGTTTTAATTGAGGATTGCAAAATTCTTTTAAAAATTGCAGAAAATAAATAAAATATATAATTTTAATACAGAATGTTTCTCTAAAAAATTTGTTTAAAAGTGCTGGTTTGGATAAATGGCTTCTAAATTTGATTAAAAAATTAAGAGAAGAATATAATGAAGTTGTTAATAATGATAAACCTACAGAGAAACAAACTAATGAAATATTTGTTAATGAAAATATTGAAAATTATAATTTATGGCTTAAAAACTCTTCAAAATTAAAAAAAGAATTTAAAGCAGAAGAAGTTGAAAAATTGAAAGAACAAAAGTTAAAAATAGATTTCAAACAAATAAAAAATATTGTAGATGAAAAAATGATAGAAGAATATATTAAGGAAAATAAAAATTTATTTATTATTTGGTCGGGTAATAAAGAAAAAATTAAAAATCTTCACTATAATAATTTGAAAAAAAGATTTAATAAATGGCGTAGGAGACTTGGGCCATTATCTTTATTATTAAATTCTGCCTATTTAAAATTCGCTCAAATTCTTATTGAAAAATTTAATTTAGAGGTCATCTTTAAATTAATTATCTTTTAATTTTATTTAGTGTCGTCCCCATTCCTGCCGGGCTTTTGACTCAAAAAATCACAAAAAGGTTCCACCTTTGGGTTGTCCCGTCATTATAACTCCCACATCCTCGGCGCGTCAGGGGAATATTTTTAGTCCCTTTTAACGTCAAAGCCGTCCCCACCTTACGGAGCCAACCCGACATTGATTATAAATGCCTTTATTTTAACATTTAATAAAATGAAAAAATTTAGGTTAAAGATGAATCAGAATTAAAAACTAATTTGTCTGGAATGTTAATACGCATTAAAAAAGAAATTAAGGCTAATATTAATACAGTTAAATTATCGTTTTTAAATTATTTAGTTAAGTTTAACGATTTTGAGCAACCTTTTAATTCATTTGAAAAAGAATTGGATAAAATTGAAGTTGTTGATGTAGTCGATTTTGGTAAGTCATGTCGCTTCGCTACGGCCATTCGGTAGCGAAACTACGAAAATCATAACCTTCTACAAAAGAATTTTTAAATTTAATAATTAAATAATTAATTTAGTTCCAAATAAAGACGATATACCTGAATTTCCAAAAGTTAAACGTGTTATTTGGATTGTTCGTCATGCAGAACGTTATGATAATATTTCAACAAATAAAAAAAAAGCTGAAAAAGTTGGCTACTATGGCAAAAAAAGAAGATTAGGATTTGACAATACACCTCTCAATCTTAAAGGAATAGCTAGAGCAAAACTTTTGAATAACGTGTAAGTTTTGAAAGTATTCATTAATTTTTTAAATTTCAAGTTTTTCCAAAATTAATGTTAATCATCTTTTTGCTTCTATATACGAAAGAACGATAGAAACTGCACGTTTTTTGTTGGGAGGTAGTCATACAAATATTCCTGAATCAAAAGGAAAAAATAGAAAAGCAAAACAAATTGATGTTGGTTTAAAAATAAAATTGGAACCAGGATTTGTTGAGAGATTGTCAGATGTTGGAGAACACGAAGTTGGAATACAGGACTATGAAACTTTAGCAAAACATCATAACCAATTAGATAAAAAATATAAACCAATTTACAACTTAGAAAAGCTTGAAGAATGGAAAAAGGTTTGTTAATGTTTTTGTTTTATTGTAGTTTATTTGGTTGATGTTTTTGTTTTGTTGTTGTTTTATTTTGTTGTTTTTGAATGTTTTTTTTTGTTTTGTTGAGTTTTTATTTTGATGATTTTTTGTTAGTTATATTTTGGTATGTTTTTGTTAGTGTTTGTCAATATGTTATTCTTTTGATGTTTTTGTTTATTTTATGTTTGTTGATGGTTGTTTTAATCTTTTATTTGTTTTTGTTAATCTTTTATTTGTTTTTGTTAATGTTTTATTTGTTTTTGTTAATGTTTTATTTGTTTTGTGATGTTTTTTGTGTTTTTAAATAACGTTATGAAAAACACTTATAGTTGTTTGTTTGAATCTATTAAAATTATTTAAACATCTTTTGTTTTTTTATAGGTGGAGTCAAAAAACAAAGAATCGGATCTCTCCTGTACAAATCGTATGACTGATGTTTTAAATCAACTTCTTGATAAAGAAAAAGATTATTTAAAAAATCCATTTAATGATGATGATTTGGCTGTTGAAATTAAAAACAGCGAATACACAAATGAATGGCTACAACCTGAAGAGAAAAATGCAGGTAATATACCTAAATATAATAAAGTTTAAAACATTTTTACTTATTTTTTCCTTAAAAACTAAAAATATTTAGAACAAATTGTAATTGTTTTTCACGGAATAGCAATTTGCGGAATGCTGAATACGATTGGAGGTAGATGTTTCTATGTTCCACAGGTTGGAAAATTGTAAAATAAATTTTTAAATAATTAATTTAAGACTTCAATTACCAAAGCTGTTGAACTTGAAGAACCTGATGAACCTATGTACTAATTTTATTATTTTTTAATTTTTTTAAATTAATTTTTATTAATCTTTTTTAAGTCCAAATGTTAAAAATGGAAATTTGGAAAATCTTCGTTTGACTTATATTGGAGTTACTGAGCATTTGGCCGAAGAAGTTGATGAAAGTTATTATTGTTATTAATTGCTAAAATTCTTTAAATCAAACCAAATTTATTATATTTTCTTATCTAAATTTTTTGGAACCTTTTTGGGATTTAAATGCAACAAAACATTTTTAGTATTAGAAATTAGAGTTGAGAGGAACGGAATTTGGGTATTTAAAACAGATCATTAAGATATTCGAGAGCCTTTTAGAAAATTGATGTTTAGAAATTCTGACTGGAATAACTATCCCTCTCAACTGTATTTTTAAAAAGTAACCTAATTTTTGCAATTTTTTATATCCAAAACCCTAAAATTATTTAAAATACTCATTGTAGTTAAACAAAGACAGAACTTAGTAAAAAGTGTTTTTCGCGTTTAAAAAATATTTTAAACTTTGTATAATCATAAAATGGAAATCTAAAATATTTTTACCAACTTCTGTACTCAACCAGAGCTGCATTGATTTTTTTGAAAAATATTTGATATATTTATTTTTTTTTTTCAATGCAGTTCTGTTCACAAAAGATAATTTTGTAGTATTTTTAGTAAATAACAATTTAATAGTTGGACTAAACACAAATATTTTTTAAATTTTGTTTTTATTTTAAAAATTGGTCCAATTAATTAATTTGTTTAAAATACAGATTTATTATTAAATTAAATATTTTTTTTTATCATTTTCTTTATTTTAGAATAAATTTTTTAGAGTAAATTTAAATTATTTTTTTTGAAGATGATATATGAAAATAGTATTTTTTAATTATTTTTAAATATTGTTTGAGTTTACAGCGAATTTCTCTCCGATCATATTTAAAATAATTAAATTAAAAATAATTTTTGACATTTTAATAAGATTATTCTACCCTATGGTTTTGTGAATTACAGTGACCTGTATCTCGGCAAGTATTTGTCTCAGGCAAGAAATTCTTATATATTCGAACTAATCTCTATGAGAGGAATCGAATGGCATGTATTACATGTTTCTATTTCAGACCCCCTATATTAAAGCGACCCTAAATTTTAATCCTTACATACACGAAAAATGGCTCGCGGAAAATCGGTCAGTGGAAAATTGGTCAGTGAAGAAACATTACATAAAATCACTAAAATACATGTAAAACGCAAAAATACATTAAAAATTTTTGTGTTTTCGTGTTTTATTTGTTTTACATGTATTTTAGTGATTTTATGTAATGTTTCTTCACTGACCGATTTTCCGACTACTGACGTATTTTCCACTGACGCATTTTCCGGTCACGCGAAAAATATCCTCCTCTAAAACATCTTTTCGTTTTGATCATTTTGAAAATTTAATGCGTGTTGACCATTTTGAGAAAAAGCGGATATATCTGCGGATGGATGCAGCAAATTTGAACTCGGATAAAACGGATACGGATATAAACCCACGGATAATTCGGTTACGGTTACTAAAATTCGTGTCCGTGGACACCCCTGCCTTAGACATGATAGTCTAGACTAGAGTTATTCACAATAAGGTAATACCTCGGTAATTTTCGGTATTACCGAGGTAAAATTACCGAAATTACCGTTACCGGAAAAACGCATATGAATAACTCTAGTCTAGACTGTTTCATAAATTCAGACAATGGGACCTTTATCTTCTGAGACTTATAAGAAATTAAAAACTAAATTCTAGAGAGAAATTTTAATTTTTTAATGTTCGATTCTTTAATTTAATTTTTTAGTCGATTTTTAATTTTTTTTCATTGTCTATGGGAGTCATTTAGGTAAAGTCACATTTTATTTAATTTTTCCATTGTCTATAGAGTCATTTGATAGGTCATGCTAGTTTCATTGACTCTCCTCCCCATTGAAATTACCATTTAAATAATACCTCTAATTTATATTTTATTAATTCTTTTTAATTTTTTTTGTTTTAAATTTAAAAGTTTTTTCTCGAATAATTTAATTTTTATAGATGTTAATTTTTTACAAACATTTTGTTTTATTTATTATTTTGATTATTTTAGTCAATGTTGGTGGAGGTAAATTTATTTATTTTTTTATTGGAACTTCCGGACTGACACTTGATGGTTCAAAAGAACCAATTTATTGAATAATTTATTAAAAAAATTTTTTTATTTTTATATTAAAGTGTTGGACTTGAAGAGTTTGAGTCCTAAAGATTAATTCCTCAATTTTCTGAAATTATTTTGTTTAAATTAAAAATATTATTTTTTTTAAAGATTTTTCTTCAAATGTTGAAGCTGAATTCATACCAGAAAATGATGTTTTAAAATTGGCACAATGTTTTGTGGATGCGGATTATGAACCTGCTGGGTTTATTCCACGTAAAACTAAAACATTTAAAAAAATAAATATTTTGTTAAATTTTAAGCTGATAGAATAGCCGAAATGAACGAAATACTAAAACCTCATGAAACATTTGCCAATCACATAAAAAGCTGCATAGATACAGTAATATTTTATATAATTTAGTATTAATCCAAGTTTTAAGTTTAAACTTAAGCTTTATTTCAAATTCAAGTTTATTTTTAAGTTGCAAACTTTACTATAAAAACTCCCATTTTCTCTTCACAAAAATCCTTTACTATAAAAACTCGGACAAACACACCATTTCTCAATTATATAAAAAGATTGCGTTGTATAACGGAACATTCTTCTAATAAATATTCTTCTCGGATGATTTTGAGAAAATTCCTCAGTTAAAAATTATTTTCCCTAAAAAGTTCCTCTTTTAACAATAAAAGATCCTCCTCAAATAATTATTAAAATAATTTTTAAATTTAGGAAAAATTGTTAAATACTAAAGAATTGTTAAATACAGTCCTAAAAAGTAGTGGCATTGAAAAATTTTTGCAAGAATTTACTACCGATTTGAAAACTTCATATAATAACGAAATTAAAAAATATCCAAAATATGATATGCAAAAATGGCTTAAAGGAGAATTAGAAATTGAAGAAATTAGAAAAAATTTTGAATTATGGAAAAAAGATTCTGAACATCTTGAAGAATTTAAAGAAAATGATGATAAATTAAAAAGTTCTGGATATAAGGAGCATGATGATGATAATCAAGAAAATTCATTTTCTCCTCGAAGTAGATTAGGAAAGAAATATGTTACTCGTGTTGAACAATCTTTTAATATGTGGCGAAGAAAAACTACACCATTAGGGATTTACTTGAAAATTGTATATCTTAATTTTGGCAAAATGTTAATTGACAAATTGAAAGTAAATATACTTAAATTATTTTAAATAAACCTTAATAGAGACAAGCAGGTCAATCCTCTGCCGAATTGGCTATTTGATTGTTAAGTTGAATCTCAGGAGTGGACCCGAGACGGAAACGGGAAATTCCCCTTTTCACGGTCCGGGTCCAGGCCGGTCATTTCATATTACAATACAAGGAACCCGGTTTTTTCAAAATTCCGCTCTAATTCTTATATATAGGAGTATGGGTCTTTCAAAGTAATAAGTTCAGATAGGTCTTATGGTCGTTGTTTCAAAGTAGAGGACGTTTCAGAATAGAATTGACTTTGAAACGGCGATTCTGAATCTGCTACTCTGAAATGACCTTTACCATATTTAAATTTATTTAAAATTACACTGAAACATCCGAACCTAAGCTTATAGACTGAAACTCGATTTTTCGAAAATTTCTGATTCACAAACATCATAATAAAAAAATAAGGAAATTCCCAATTCTCGCAAACTTTATTTTTTATTTTTAATGCTTTCTCCCTATTTTATAAAACATTTATTTAAAATATATTTTAGCAATATTTTGGGTCAAGAAAAGGAAAAGGTCGAAAAGCGAAAGGACTAAAAGTAAATGAAAATAAAATAAACAACAATTTACTTGCAATTTCGCAACGTATGGGTATTGAAATTGAAAGTGGAATGTCTATTATAAAATATTTTTTTGAGGTAAAAGAAGAAGAAAAAACTAAAATTAATGAGAAAAAAGAAAAAAAGGAACTTAGTCCATTTTTTAAAGCATTTGAAAAAATGAGAAAGATTATTGAAAAGATTAAAATCAAAATAAATAATGGTTATTTTTAATTTTTTTAGTCATTAAATAATTTTAAAAGGTCGGAGGGTTTGAAAAAAAAAGCAAATTCAAAGATTAGGCTAAACTTTTTTAGCTTTGTCTATAAAAAATATTTTAAATTCTGTGACTTGCGGATAAAACTTGCAGAAAATGACTTTTACGCATATTCAAATAAATATATGAGCGAATAAAAATGGAAGATAATAGGGTTCGGTGGTGTAGTCGGTTGTGCTCTAGTCTAGGCTTTTTCATACATAATAGTTCAATTCCATCAGCCATCCACACATTTTTCCGCATCTTGAACATAAAATTAATTGAATATAAACAGCTAAAATATTTTAAATAAATTTATAGGTTTTGACAAAAAAGAAAGTTTTATCAAATTTCCAAAAGTAAAACGTGTTATTTGGGTAATTCGACATTCCCAAAGACTTGATAATGATGAAAAAATAAAAGAAAATGCAAAAAATGGAGATAAATGTTATTACCATAAAAATAGGATTTTTGAATTTGATAATAGTCCTTTAAGCGATGTTGGTATGGAAAGGGCTGCTAGATTGCAAAAAGTGTAAGTTGTCAAGTTTTTCTGTTATTTTGAAGAATTTAATGGTAAATTTCGAAATTTATCAATATTTGGTCTAATAAAGAGTATTATTTTTGCGGACTTTTTTTGCAGATTAATTTTTTTGAGGACAAATTTTGGCTCTATTTCAGTTTTGAGTCTAAATTAGCTTTTATGAGTCCAAACAAGTTTTGTTAAGCAATTAAAGTCTCATTTAATTGATTACGGAAACGGGTAAAGGTCGTAGGCTATTTAACTTTTTTTAAGAAAAACGGGAATTGGTCTTTCCCAAGTTAATTAACTTGTACAGGTATTCCAATATTTTAGTTGAAAATTTAGGAAAAAAGTTGAGGGATTTTTTCTTTAAAATTTTTCAAGAAAAAATATTTTTTTAAAGTTTTGCCAATATTCCAATTAATCACCTTTTTGCCTCTCCCTATGAAAGGACAATAGAAACATCTCTTCAACTTTTAAAAAATAATCATAAAAAGACTCAATTTGTAAAAACAAAAATAAATAAAACAAGAAAGGAGATTATTGATCAATTAAAAATTAAATTAGAACCCGGATTTATCGAAAAATTGGCAATGAGTGGAAATACAGCAACAGGGTATGAGGAATGTGAA
This sequence comes from Meloidogyne chitwoodi, assembly GCA_015183035.1. Classification (NCBI taxonomy): domain Eukaryota; kingdom Metazoa; phylum Nematoda; class Chromadorea; order Rhabditida; family Meloidogynidae; genus Meloidogyne; species Meloidogyne chitwoodi. The sequence goes on along the minus strand of JACZZP010000004.1, from coordinate 297,789 downwards.
GAATTGGAAAAACACCATAAACGATTAGATTGTCAATACAAATCAATTTTAAATAGAAAAGATGCTGAAAAATATGAAAAGGTATTTTATTGGGCATTTTTCCGTTATGCTAAATTTAAAGTTTAGGCCCTTAAAAATTAGGTTTCGTCCCCGAGTTCGGGAGGGGTTTAATTTGACGAGAATGTTAACAGGGAGATGCAGGGTATTGGGTGAGATTATCAATTACGGGGACAACTTATGCCTGAGGCAAAATTACCGGGGAAAATCCAAAGGGGGACTCTTTTGTGCTCGTAGAGGGAACGGGGACGAACATACCTAAAAATTTTGCTTAAAATTAACAAGATGTTAATATTAGAAATAATATACCTTAGGAACTAGTTCCGGAACCTGTTCCAAAAATTTGATAATTCTGTGATTTAAATTCCGAAACTGGAACTTTCCTATACCTGAGTATCTGCTTATTGGACAAAATTGTAAAAAAATCAACATTCTTCTTTAAATTAATATTTTCTTATTTTTATTTTTAGCAAGAAAATAGACGCTGGGATATTGCTTGTATTCCAAGAATAGAAAATGTGTTTACTCAGCTTTTAAAGCAAAATATTCCATCTAAATTTAATCAAGACAAATTAGTAGAAAAATTAAAGAATGGACAAGTTAAGAGTGAATGGTTGTCGCCTGGTGAAGAAAATGCTGGTTTGCTAATAATTTAATAATTAATTATTATTCAGAATTTTTAGTTAAGGTACACATCCCATTTATTCGCAAGAAAATATTTTACATTAAAATTACTTTTAAAGGAACAGTACATAAAATTACAACACAAAAATACACAAAAACACATAAAAATATTTAAAACACAAAAATACATAAAAATATTTAAAACACAAAAATACATAAAAAATATTTGTATTTTTCTTGCATTTTTGTGTATTTTACTCAAAAATACACTTTTGTTTTTCCAAAATACACATATAAAAACAAATTATAACACAAAAAACATGAAAAATACACACTTTAAAAAAAATATTTTATGTTTTTCTTGTGTTTTTATGAACATATTTACTTTTCCTTTACTGACGCATTCCAACTCTTTTTCCGGGAGTCAATGAACATTTAATATAAAATATTTTCTTGCGAATAAATGGGATGTATATCTAGACTAAAAAGCATAAATTATTAAAAATGTCAAATTTATTATTCAGAACATATAGTAATTGTTACACATCAAATGGTAGTTATTTCTCTTGAACAAATGCTTATGGGACGATATACAGCTCCTCCTCAGGCTTATAAAATAAAAATTAAATTTAATTTTTTAATTAAATTTAAGGTTTCAATAACTAAAATTGTTGAAATTGATAAAGATTTTGATAATGACTCAGCTGGAAATGAGTCAAAAATTAAAAACCTTCGTATGATCTACTCTGGTATTACTATACATTTGAACAAGAAAGGAAAAGATACTATTTTTTATGAGAATTGATTTACTATATTTTTTTTAGTTAACTGAAAATTCCGTTAGATAGATTTTCATAAAATTCTTCTTTTAGCGTACGCTCGTTTTTCTCAAAATGGTCAACTTCCCTAAAATTTTCAAAATGGTGAACAGTGATGGGAAAGTTCCAGTTCCGGAACTATGCAGTTCCGGAACTGGAACTAGTTCCACTTAAATTTTTGAACTTTCCCATTGATGGTGAACTTACTAAAATTTAAATTTATTTCCCAAATTTTTCAAAATAACCTCAGTAATTATATTTAAATCATTCCCTGCAAAACTGATATATAACCATTCAATACCTGTTTGATTCATTTCAATTTGTAAAAATAGCTCCTTTAAAACCCTATTGTTATTATTATCGCTTCTTTATTTTTAAAAATTGTAGATTAAATTTATTTAGCATATATTTTGTTTATTCTTAAGAATTACAGAAATTAAAATATATCAAATTTCAGATTGTGATATAAAAAATCTTTGCTGGTTATAATACTGACGCAATTGATATATTTTTTAAATAATTTTTTATTAATTTCTGATTTTTTTCTATACCGAAAATGTTGTTGGCGATTTGTCTGATGATCATTACACCAAAAAAAACTGTTGAGAAAATTAAAATTCGTTAAAAAGACAATAGTTAATGACGCAGACTTGCCCAACATCCCCTAAGTGACAGAAACATTTTTCTACAAAGAAAGATGATTTTTGTTAGTTGGCAAAATGTCTAATAATGACAAATAAATTTTTCTTGACGCTAAAGAGTACAGTAATTTATTCAATTTTAAAATGTGAAACATTTACTTTTGAATATATAATTGGTACTTGTGTGTTATCCCCCGACATTGCGGACAAACTTTTGCGGACAAATTTATATATAAATAGACAATTTTAATAATAAAAAAATGCAGTCTATTATTTTATATTCATTAAATTTTATTTATTTTTAATTTACTATTTTATTTAGTCATTCTATCATTTTATATTTGATTTTTAATATTCTATTTTACCTTTATAATGAAAATTTGGGATTTGCCAGCAACTGAAAAAGATGTAGAGACGTTTTTGAAGAAATTATGATTGCTTGGGGAAAATATTGGCCATTGGAGTAACTTTTTATTGTAGTCGTTTTATATAAATAAATTTGTCCGCAAAAGTTTGTCCGCAATGTACCATATAATTATCATTTTAAAAGAGAAAAAATTTTTTTTTAATTATTATGTTAAAATTGTTTGTTGGCATTAAATAATGTTTATATTCAAAATATTAAATAATATTGGTAAATATAAATTAAATAAAGACGAATTAAATTAATTTTACTTTAAAAAGGCGCTACAATTCTGTCAAAGTTAACATTTTATTTGTTAAAAAAATATTTTAAAAAATTATTAAAGATTATTAAAATTTGAATATTACTGAAATTGACAGAATTTAAAAAAAAATAAAATATTATTTTAAAAATTTAACAAAAAATGAACTGTGGACCATCTTTGGACGTAAGAAAATAATTTCTTTAAATAAAAATTTTTTTTAATTAATTTAATTCAGCCAACTTATTTATCAAACAAAAATGATGGAGTAAAATTAGATTTAATTATACCAGCAATTGAATTTTCTTTGACTTCTTTAATTGGAATTCCGCTTAATTTAAGTGTTTGCTACATAACTTTTAAATACAGGCTAATTTTTATATTTTATTTTAATAAATATTTACATTTTTTAAAAAAAATTAAAAAATAAAAATATAATTAAAATATTAAAAAATGCTAAAAATTAATTAAAAAAATAAAATATTTTTTTTTGCGAATAAATGGGCTGTTTAAATAAATTATTTAAAAGTTTCAATTTCGACTGAAGTAACATTTTCACTTTAATTGTTTTTATTTATAATATTTCTAATTTAAAATTACACCATATTTTTAATTTGTTTATTTTATCGATAAGTACTATAAACAAAATACAAAAAATCATTCCGTCAGTATGTCTCGTAGTAATATTTTTGTAAGTCAAAGCCTTTCTCCTTTAGACTAAAATTTATTTTTTAATTTTATTAAATTGCTAAAAGCCTTTAGTAAATAATAACAAAAAAATAAAAAATTAAATTTCAACTTTTTAATTTAAATTTTTTAGAAAACAATATTTAACACTTGGAAGTAAAACAGCTATTTTAATTATAATTAATGTTTTGTTTGAAATTTGTTCAGAAACAGCACATTTTGTCTTTTTATATATTACTGTAAATGGAATTAATTTAATTCCTTTTAAAATAATTTTAATATTTCATTTACAAGTAATTATTGGATTTAATTCAGCTTTGTTTATTATGTATTCTCTTAGTTTTGATAGACTTTTGGCTGTTCTTTTTCCTTTTTTGTATGTTTTTTTAATTTATATTCTTCTCTTTTTTAATTACAAAATAGTTAATTTTTAAAAATTAAGTGATATTATTTTATTAATTTTTAGAAAAATTATAAATCCTATTTTTAGAGAGAGTGTATTTTTGTAAGTCAGCAATGCTTGGCTAATTTTAGCTTAAATTTGAAACGAAATATATTTTGTTTTCTCATATTTTTAAAATGTTGGAAATTGTATATATTTTAGATAAATACCCCAATTCAAAAATTATAAAAAAATTTAAATTAAAATATGATAAAAATGTATTGAAAAATAAAATATTTTTTTGCGAATAAATGGGTCGTTGAGTTATGCATTAAAAAAAAATTTTTTTAACATAATATTAAATAAATATTTTTTCAATTATTTTGCCTTTTATACTGCTAAAAATTGTGTAGGTAGGTATAATTTGTTTGGTTCCTCTTAATTTTTTGGAAACTGATTTATATCAGTTAAATTTTCCATTTTTTTTTCATTTTTGAAGACATAAAAATTAGTTTTTGACCATTTTAACGAATTTAAAAAGTTAAAAAAATTAATTTTTATTTTTTTTTTCAGTTATAAAGCATTAAAACGAAATTCATACATTTGTGCACATCTAACAGTTATTTTAATATGTAATTTATTCCTCTTATACAGAACTGTAACAATTGTTTTACAATTTCCGGAATGGCCAGTTAATGGAAGTATAGGTGATACAATGGGTATGCTGGCGATGGATAGCAAACTTTGGTCATTTGTTCTTTCTCCTTTATTTTTTGCTCCAGCGGTGATTCCTTATTTTATTATTGGAATTATTGTTAAAGTTGTTAAAGGTAATATATTTTTTATTTATTTATTTTCTTTATTTTATTAAAGCCAAGTTACTTTGAGTAGTTTACGTTCTCAAAAAAATATAATTTATCATTAATAAGAAAATGGACATTTTGCCAGTAACAAAACGTCAATCGTTGTGATTTTTGTTAAACAAATATGAACAACTGACAATTTGTTACTGGCAAAAAGTCCAATTTCTTTTTAATGATAAATTATATTTTTTGGTGAACGTAAACTACACAAGTACTAAAGCCAAGAAGGGAAAACTGAAATTTTAAACTTCTTTTTTCTTTCTGTTTCTTTTTCATTTAAATAATTTAACTAAATTTTTTCTTTTCAAGTCTCACCCAATACCGACAAAAAATCCAAACTTTGGCGATCATTATTTATAATTGTATTTGTCAATATTGGCTGTTATTTGATCAATTTTTCATTTATGCTTTTTGTTCTAACTCCAATTAAATGTAGCAATCCTATTCGTTTTTTAAATCTTATAATATTTCCTGGATTGTTAATTAATTTATCTGGTATGTCTACGACACCAATTCTTTTTATTAACAGGTTTATTTTTTAATTTAATTAATTTAAGGAAGAGATCTTTTTTGGTTAAAGTTTAGGAAAGGTGGCTCATAAAAGTAAATATGTGTGTTAATTGGTAAAACTAAGTAACAGAAAAGATTGATACCAACCTTTGACGTTTTTTTAAAAATGTGTATTAATTGTTAGTACAGCAAAAAATACATTTAATTGGGTAGGGGACGTTTCAAAGTCGGTCGTTTCAGAGTAGCCTGTTATTTTTGGCCATAACTTTTTTATATCTTAACTGATCTGAATGATTCTTTTATTAATCGAAAGCAGCCGATAAGCGGATTAATTTAACTAATTGGACCGATCCAATCAGATCACTCAACAAAAAGTTATAGCTCCATAAACGTGGAAAATCGTGATTTTCGCGTTTTTCGGGCATAACGTTTTTTAAAATAAACTGATCTGATCGGTCTAATTAGTGAAAAGACTTGCCTTTTAGAGCTTTTTCGAATGACATAAAAATTATTTGAAAAGGTTTAAAATGAAAAAAGTTATATGAGCTTCTCTGAATCGTCCTTTCTTGCGACGCATTGATAAAAAATATTTAAATTAAATTTTTTTTAATTTTTCAGTACTGATTACAATAAAGCATATAAGAAGGAATTCAATCTAATTAAATCATTTTTGAAGAAAATTTTAGGAAAAAATCAAAATAATACAATTGCTGTAAAACCTTGTAATAACATTATTAGTGGTATATAGACAAATTAAAAATTTTTACAATTTTAAAAATTAATTTTTTATTCACAAAACAATTTAAGTATATCATATTTTTTAAATTTAAGCAAAAAAAATATTTAAATAAAATTAACTTAAAAATAATCTTAAAAATTTCAATGTGGTGAGTATCCTTACTTAACCTTTTATGGGAAAATAATTTTATTAAAAATCTAAAAATTCAATTATTTATCAAATTATTTCGTTGAACATTAATTTGACGAATTCTAACATTTTGTGAATTATTCGAAATAAAAACAGTTGGAGATGCATTATTAATTTGAACATTTCTTTTAAATTGATTTTTAACTAATTTACGAAAATCTTTTGAAATTATAAATAAACTAAATTCTTCAATGCATTGAATTAAAGTAAAATCAGAATTATAAATGATAAATTCAATTGTGAATAAAGTTGTTTGGTCATCTTTTGAATTAAATGCGTAGATTGCATAAGAATTATTTAAATAATATAATCCAATTAATATAGGGCAAGGAGAAATGCTAACCAAACATATTATAAAAATTAAAATACGACCTTTTGACGTATTTTCGTTTCCAGATGATTGAGTATTTTTGAATTCTTAAATAAATTAAAGTTAACAGTACTGTCCAGGTCAATAAAATAAATCAAGATCCAGATCAAGGATTTTTCAAAATTACTATCTCTAGTACACTCTCGGTTTACAGAAATAAATAGAATCGAGATACAGACTCGAAAGTAAAAAAGGCATAGAGGGGACCAAGCTCATTTTTGGTAAAAATTGTAAAGTAATGAAAGCTTATTTTGAAGAGCTTTTAGCGTTGAAACTTCCGAGGTGAGTTTATTTTTAAAATTCTTTTAAAAATAACATTTTATACCATTTTTTGACTAATGTAATGAATAAAAAATAACATACTGTAATCGTAGCAAAATTTTGTCAGAACAGCAGAATAAATTAATACAGATATACAAAACGAAATTAGAAGAAATAAATCTCCACCCATAAATATTCCATTTACAATAATGCTGGAAAATTATATGTGTATTTTAAACTTTTATGACCAAAAAGTCTGCAATTTTTGTCCGCAAGTTATAATATTCTTTACAAAAAAACAATTGTAGTTATTTTCAGATCGTTTCTCTTATTTAAAAAATAATCTTTTATGGGAAAAATATTAAATCTTGCGCAATTTGAAAATACTGAAAAATTTATTAGTCCTTTTTTTTACCTTAAAATTCCAATGGTTACTCCTGTATAGATTAATGTAAATTGTACGGTTGTATAAACAAATGTAAAAAGACATGTAGCAAAAATAATATATTTAATATTACTGTTAAAAATAAATATAAATTTTAATAAAAAATTAAACCTTTTTTTCCATACATTTTGATAACTAAATATAAAGAAAACTGCATGAAATCGATTTAATGCCAAAACAGCCATATGGAAATATGATGCATTTAATCCGAATTGATAAGCAGGAATTGTAAAATAATTATTGATGTAATCAATTATTGAGTTTGGTAAAGGTAATAGATACACTACAAGTTGTAAAATCATTATGAGTTGAGATATAATGTTAAAACATGACTAAAATTAAATATTTAATTATTGTAAAAATTTGCAAAAAAGGTTCTGTATCATTTGACAACGGCCGTTTAATCGCCCGTTGTAATAGTCATATTTTACCGGCTGAAATGTTCACAAACAATTACCTTACTAAACAAAATGAAGAGTGGAATTCTTTCTTTTGAAAATTTATATAGTGGACGTATTAATATTAACAAAAAAATAGTACATATAATAGAAGTAATAATTGAACCGATTCTGTTAATTAACCAAAAATTTTCTAATTTGAAAGTCATTTGAAAATGTGTGGTCGACTATGCTTTAAAATAAAGTAAATTAACAAATATTAATTTAACAGTCGTTTTTGTCTTTAAATACTTTTATATAAAAATTGTATTTTAAGTTAGTTTTTGCCAATTAAAAATAAATCTTGACATTTATTTAGCACGCAAATAAACCACACTGTAAATTTATATTTTTAATACCACCCAGGTTAATTTAAAATTTTTTTTAAAAATAATTTTAATTAATTTTAACAGAAAAGTAAAAAAATAATAGACGAAATTATTTAAAAACAAATAATTATAATAGTAAGCTTGATTGGATAATATTAAATATAACCTACCAATGCAAGAGCTTACTCTCAAAAAATTTTTTTTTAAATTTGACCATTAAAAAAATTGATTTAATTTTTTTATTAAAATATTATTTCGAAAATTCAATATTTTAAAATAAATAATAAATTGTACTGATTGAGTGCAATAAAGTTACCATTAATTTAGATATATACTTAGGTATATAACATTTTAATTTTTTAAATAATAAAAAATATAAATTAATAATAAAATTAATTTAAATTTAACTAATTAAATAAATTGCTAAAAATAATTTAAAAGATGATTTTAAAATTGGTCAATTATTTAGTGAATTTTTCTGTTACAACGCCCATTATTTTAATATTTAAAACACATACCAATTAATTACTCTCATTCTGTTGAGTATGAATATATTTTTTGTGGAAACTAAAACGCTGGCTCTTGAAAATCAAAAAAATATAGAAGAGCTAAACGGCTCGCAGAAAATGCGTCTGCGTCCGTGGAACATTACAAAATATCACAAAATTATGTTTAAATAGGCAATCCTTCGGAATTGTGGTCCCATCAAAAAATTAAATAATTCTGAAAACATGTTTCTAGGGCTAATTTGGGGCGCTGATCACGATTCTGAGGTCATATTTTGTCTATCACTTGATTTTATCAATGATTTTTAGTTAATCATGTGGATGATTTACGATTTTTAATCGCTTGTAATTCGGTCCATATTCTTTTCTATAAAACAGGAGTGGTACTATCGATTCAGCTCAATGAGATGAATCGAATAGTCTGTCATTTTTCGCTGAAAAATTATTTTTTCAAAAAATCAAGTACTTGATTAAAAATCATAGACAAAATATGACCTCAGATTCGTGATCAGCGCCCCAAATTACCCTTAGAAACATGTTTTCAGAATTATTTAATTTTTTCGATGGGACCACAATTCCGAAGGATTGCCTTTAAATATCTAAAAATAAATGTAAGTATTTTTAATAAAAATGGGAGGAATGTCAATATCTACAAAAGTATGCTTTTATACTTTAAAAATACTATTCAGTAATAAAATAATACTACATATCAGGGATGGGCAGCTTTCGTATTTCGTCTTTCGTATTTTTGGACGAAATACGAAATTTTTGAAATTAAGAATTTTTTAAAATTTTGTAATAAAAAAAAATTTTTTTGGGGTAATTTCGTATTTCGTAATTTCTTTACTTTCGTAATTTCGTATTATTTCGTGTTTTTGAGCCATTTTTATTTCGTCTTTCGTTTTTTATTTTCAGATTTTGCCCATCCCTGCTACATATGTATAATATTAGAGATCGGGATTTTGCTAAAATCGAATTCGAATCGAATAATTCGAAAAAAAAAATCGATTGAATATTCGAAAAAATTCGTCGAATATTCGGCTGATCTCTACTACATATCTAATAATTGTAAAATCTGTGTATGGATAATGTAAAAGTACCTGTATTTCTTTATCATTAGCTTGAATGATTTGAGAAAAATATTTTTTAAATTTGGAATAAGTAAAGGCATATCTTGAATGAATATTTTCAGCAAAAATAGTTTTAATAAAATTTTAGCTAATAAATAAAAATAACAGGAAATAAAATAATTTTTAATGTATTTAGTCTTTTCTTAACTGACGAATTATGCAACGTTTTTATTGCTTTATTTTTATTAAAACATTGTTTACTTGTTTTTAAAATTTTTTAATATTTTGCCACATTAAATTGAGGAATAAAATAAATTTTTAATAAATAAATAGTATTAAAATTTTGTTTCACCAATACAAAAAAAATTAATTGTTGCTTTAACTTTAATATACCTATGTTTAGTCGTATCTCTTATAATATTTCCATGTTAATAAATTTTTATTTTAGGCAAAAAATTTTTAATAAATGGCCTTTTTATTCCTTATAAATTCGAAAGAAATTATACTAGTATTTATATATATTCTTAAATATTCTAAAATTAAAACATTTAATCTTATAAATGATTAGAGAAATTTTTGTAAATTTATTATTGGTTTTGACAATGCTATGTTCACTGTCTAATCAACAACCTTGCTGTAGTATTTGTAATTGCGGCCCAGGTTTGTGTCCGTGTACTGGACTATGGCATGAATTTGACAAGTAATTATATATAATTTTTTTTTAATTTTTAAAAATAATGTAATAAATTTTAGTTTGTTGCTTTCATAAGTTCCTTACAAAATAACCAACAATTTATAATTAAATGGATTTATATAGAAAATTTAATTTATTTATATACTATTGTTATAAAATAATTCTGTAAAACTAAAAGTTGTTAATTAAATTTATTTTAAAAATTTTCAAAAAATTTAAAATAAATATTTAGATGATTGGATTTATTTTTGGTATTTAGGTAGGGTGGGTTGTGTTCTGAGGCAAGCGCTTTTCTTTTTTATTTTTACAATCGGTTTTTGAATAATTCTATATTATTTGTTGCATTGAAAAGCTTAAATTACCGCGGCTGCTAGTGATATATTCCTTTGTTGTTTATTAATTCAGAAAGAAAAGTGCAAAACAAGTTGTTAAAAAAGCTTCATAGACTCAAAAATTGAAGGTTTTTCCATTTATAATTAACAGTCCAATGTTTTGGGACACGCCCGATTAGTCGCCGGCCGACTTGTCGCGACCGACTTGTCGCGACTCATTAGTCGCCGGCCGATTAGTCGCGAGGCCGATTAGTCGCCGACCGACTCGCCGCGACTGCCTATATTTATGCAAACTTAATTCTACCAACAAAAACATTATATATTTTTAAATAAAAACTTTTATTCAATAGGGTGGGCCACTTTGTTGAAACTAAACACTTGCTATAGTTAAAAATTTTTTAAAACTCTAAGTGTGGTAGTCAGTAGAGACCGGAAAAATCACCTTGCAGGATCCTGTTAATGGATTAGGTTTTGAAATTTTATTGGACAGGATTCAACAGGGCTAATCCTGTAAATCATAAAAATAACAGGATTTTAGCACAAGATTCTGTAAAATCTTGGTCAGGATCCAGTCCTGTTCGTAAACTAGTAGTCAGTCACTTTTCAAAACTAAACAAGGATTTATATACATGTTGTAAAAATATAGAATGAATTACAAAGATAAAAAAATTTAAGAATATTTACATTTAGTAGTTTCTATAATGGAATGAGAAAAAATTAAAAAAAATTTAAAAATAGGCAGTCGCGGCGAGTTGGCCGGCGACTAATCGGCCTCGCGACTAATCGGCCGGCGACTAATGAGTCGCGACAAGTCGGTCGCGACAAGTCGGCCGGCGACTAGTCGGGCTGTACCCCAATGTTTTATGTATTTTACAAAAACAAATCTTCTTTTCTTTAATTAATATACAAATTTTTGTATATTTCCAAACAAAATTTTCTTCTATTTTTAACTTGGACAAACCACAGGTCCAGTTTTATCAAATTATTTTTTTAATGTTTTTTCCCATCTTTTTGTGGATCTATAATAAAAATATCTAAATAAATTTGATAACACGTCAACTCTGGAGTAATTAGGAATTTTTCTTCTTTTTATCCTTCCGACTTTTGATATATTAATTTTCTCCTGCAAGTTATTTTATGTTTATTTTTATTATTTCAACATTTAATTACCTTACAAATATTTTATTTCATTTTTATCATGAATGCTAGTTATATGTGTTATGTAAATATGAAATGTTATAAAACTTTACATATTTTTTAATTTATTATTTTCCTTACTTTTATTTAGTTTTCTCGAGTGAATTTTATCAAACAAAAATAATTTTTTTCCAAATTAAAAAATTGAAAAAATATAAAAGCAAAATTTCTAAAGTTCCTCTGGCTTGAATTTCTTAATTTATAATAGATTTCAACACATTTATTTAATTTAATAGTCAATTCCCAACAATAAGAATGACTTACAAAAATAAATCAAATTATAACAAATATTCTACAATTAGGAACAAACTTTAAATTATACATATAATTTAAATAATTTAATAAAATTAATATTAAGTAATTATTTGGTAAATGTCCAGTGACTCCCCACCTGTCCGCAAAGAGAATTCGCTCTTTCTTTTCTTCTCTTGCATTTTTGGCGTTGGGAGAAGTGCACGCTTATTTTTCCTCTCCACTATAATATGCCTTTTGGCACTTTGAAAGTAATGGATAAAATAATTAAAATTAATTAATAATAAAGTGAAAATATATTTAAATTAAGATTCAGAATTGTCCGTCAGATGAGACATATTACAGAAAATGAATTACCTAAATATTTGTCCTTTTACTGGTTTTTATCCCTTCATTCCCATAAAAGGTTGCTATCCCCCCCAATCTTCTATAAATAGTATATTTGAGAATGTTTTCACAAATTTATGTTCTTTGATGATTAATCTTTGTTCACTTTTAAAATAAATATATTTTCACTTTATTATTAATTAATTTTAATTATTTTATCCATTACTTTCAAAGTGCCAAAAGTCATATTACAGTAAGAGGAAAAATAAGAGTGCACTTATCCTAACGCCAAAAATGCAAGAGAAGGAAAGAAAAGAGCGAATTCTCTTTGCGGACAGGTAGGGACATCAACTGGACATTTAACTAATTATTTTGCATACATCACTTTTGCCCTTTCTAATATTAAATAACGTTTAAAATCTCTAAAAATTCCACACCAGAAAATTAAAGAAAAATTTATTTTTTTAAAGCAAGCTTAAAAAATCACCAATAAATTAGTCTAAAGCAAAAGCTTTGACTTGCAAAAATACTTAGAAATCAAAAAAATTCTAAATGCCAAACTTTCTAATTTAACTTATATATATATATTTAAAGAAAAATAATTAAATTTTATATATGTTGCAATCTTTCTAAAAAATTTTTATTTTTTCCCAAATTTTTTTTTTTTTGAACGAAATCCGAAATTTTTAAAATTTTTTTAATTTTTTTTTTTGAAATTTTAGGATTTTTAAACCATTTTATTTCGTATTTCGGTTTTTATTTTTTTACATTTTGTTTCGGAATTCGTATTTTATTTTCCAATTATATATAAATTCAATTGTTGATTTTTCAATCTTTTTTACTTATTTCTCTCCCTCTTATTTTAATTGCACTAACCACAATAATATACTAATTATTTATTCTTCTTTGCATTTTTCCGGTTTTTATTGAGACAGTCGCAATTCCAATTCAATGAATTTTCTCATCTCATTTTATTATAACAACCCATTTATACGCGCAATTTTTTTAGTTATATTTTTCGTTAATTATTGCTACAAACTAATTATTTATTTTTTATTTTAGAATTTTTTTGAGTGTTAAATTAAAATTGAATGCATAAAATTAGTAATTAGATAAGCTATTGAACAATAAAAATCTTAAAAAATTATTTTTACAAAATTATGTCAATCAAATTAATTAAAAAGAACATTCTAAGCACAATTAATTTTTATTTAGTTTTCGCGCCGAACTGACCGGATTTTTGCAAAGTCCGAAAATTTTCTTAAAATATTATTTTTTATTTTTAATAATTTTATCTGTTAATTACCCCTTTTTAACATTAATTTCAAATAATTTGTTTTCGCGAATATTTGGAACAACCACACAAATCAATTAAATTTTTCCATGTTTTTGCAGCTGCCCTTTTTGTAAACAATTTTCCTTACTACACGTTTTCCATCAAAAAAAATTTTTTTTCTTTTATTCATCTTCCCCCTCAATCATGCATTTTCTTCTTTTTTCTTTTTTTACAATCTAGTCATTCAAATAAAATTTATTTATTATTTTTGTATGTTGATTTTATTCTTTCTTTTGCGGTTTTTATTATTTTTGTTAAAAATTTTATTACTTTTGATGTCAAAAATTCAATAATATTAAATTTATTATATTCTTTAATTTTATTATTTGACTCTTTTAACACACAAAATTAAATAACTTTTCTTTTTAAAAATTAAAAAATGTAAAAATAAATTTTAGCAATGAAATATTGCTTCCAAAAAATAACATAAAGATTTCAAGAAAATTTAACTGATTTATTTTTCTTTATTTTTTAATATTTTTTTCTGATTTTTAATATATTTTATAGAGAAATTTTAAAATCTAAAATATAAATAACTTTTTTTTTTAAAAAAATTAGAAAAACGCCAGGATAAAATTTTTTAGCAATGATGCCATTGCTTCCAAAAATAACCAATGTTATACATAAGAACCTATCTTAATCCTTTTTCTTTATTTTTAATAATTTTTTTTTTACTTTTTAATATATTTTATAAAAAAAATTAAAATCTAAACATAAAAACGTTTTAAAATATTTTAAATTATAGCAATGATAAACATTGCTTCCAAAAAATAACAGAACTGGAACAAAATACATCATAAACCCCATTTATTTTATATATTTTTATTTTTAATAATTTTATTTTTAATATATTTTATAAAGATTTTAAAATTCTGAACATTAAATCCTTTCAAATATTTTCTTGTTTCTAATTAATTTTTCACATAGATAAGTATATAAATACACTTGTTTTCTTTGAACTTTGAGATTTTAAAATTAAAAGTAAAAAAAACTTGTTTTAGATAACTAATTTTCCTAATTTTGTACAACTTTTTATTTTCGCAACAAAATTTGTTATCATAAAAATCGCTCTAATTTATTTAAAAATTTATTAAAATCTAATTAATTATTTAACGTTTCTTTTAATTAATTCGCGATTAAATGGCCTTCTCACTCTACATCTTTTTACACAAAAATGTGTTCGTTTTCCTATAAATCATTTTTAACTATATAAAGGGAAACGAATATAATATAAAAATCTATCAGTCCAAGGCCATTTATAGCACATCAACTGCCATATTATTTTGTTATTTTTTAAATGTAAAAATCGATCATTATTATTTTTTTTTTTTTTTTTCTGCGAATACGTATTTGCTCTAAAATTGGTCTTTTTAATAATAAAATTTTAAAATTTCTTTTATTTTTACAAAATTTTTGAATTAATCATAAAAGTTAGTCAAAAGCGATGCTTTGACTTACAAAAATATTAAGAAATACATGAGATTAATCAATCGATTATTAGAAAACATTAAAGTATAAAACCAAAATAATAATAATAAATGAATACGTTGTAATTTAATTTTACCACTAAAATAATAAACAGCCTCGCTAC
The DNA here is from genome assembly GCA_015183035.1 of Meloidogyne chitwoodi. Classification (NCBI taxonomy): domain Eukaryota; kingdom Metazoa; phylum Nematoda; class Chromadorea; order Rhabditida; family Meloidogynidae; genus Meloidogyne; species Meloidogyne chitwoodi. Next base: position 282,467 of record JACZZP010000004.1, on the reverse strand, counting down.
CTCTTTTTTAATTTCTTTAGTCTCCAACCCTTTTTTTTTATTCAGATTTCCCCGTTCTAATACGGACCACATTTCATATTGGCAATATAATACATTGGAAAGATCGATCCTTTCGATTTGAAATGATTTTATAAAAAATCTTCAAACGCGCACAATTCTGGTCAGAGGCCCTGAGAATCAAAAATCATAAAGTAAATAACATCATATACTATTTTTTATTATTTTGTTATATGTGTACACTTGTTTAAATACAATTTCGTCCTGTTGTTTTTTGTTAAGTATTTTTGTAAGTCAAATCATTGATTTTGACTAAATTTAAAAAACTTTTCTCCGCGAACGTTTTTTTTTTCCATTGCGGAACATTGAATGAGATAAAACTAAAATATCCTAAAAACTCTACATATTAAAAAATATATTTTGAGTAGATCTGGCCTAGAAATTCTATCTTCTTTTCTGCCACATATTATTCAGAAAATTTAAATTAAAAGAAAGAGGGAAAAAAGAGTGAACAAACGACAGAGAAAAAGAGAAGAAAAGGGCAAGCTAGAATTTTATATTCTCTCTTCCCCATTTCTTCATTGCTTGGAGTTGTTTATATGCGCATTGTATAAAAGCTTCTTTTCTTCCCAACTATTTATTTTTCCGCGACATTTCTACTCCTTAGAGAAGAGAAAAGTGTGGTCAACTCTGTGGCTATTGTGAAATGGACAGAGGGCGCAAGCCTATTTCCACAATTTTTTCTTTTTTAAATAAATATATTCGTTCTCTTAGCGACCGAAGAGAGTATTTTAATTTGTGTTTATTTGCATCGATCTCTAGAAATATTGAAGATTTCTTTTTAATTCTTCTTAATTTTTCTATTTTTAATTTTTTCCTATTAAAAAAATTTTTTTCTTAAAATAAACTTTATTTTTTATCGCGTTTTTATTTCATCCGTGCCTAAAAATCTTTTTTCTTTTAATTTAAAATTTAACTTTTTCAGTATCTTTTAATATTTTAATTATTTTATTGCAAATGCAACATGGGAGGATGGGGCGACGATACAGTCGACAGTTTTGATAGTTTTGCTAACAACGCTTTTGGAACAGGCGGATTTAGTAGTGGAAATACTGGTGGAGGAAGCAAAGGAAAAACTTATACAAGTTGGTCTTTTTTAATTAAATTTGATTTAAGTAATAGTCTTTAAATTTTGTGAATATTTAGTTTAGGGTTTTACCTAGATTTAATTTGGTTAAAATTAAATATTAAAATTATTTTTTTTTAATTTTTGAGCTGACTAATATATAATTTTTTATTTATGTTTTTTAATATGTTATTATATTTTGTACTATTTTGGTTTCTTCGTTGCGTGTTGCATTATTTTTGGAAGTTAAGCATTTTGCTTAATTATATTATTTTAGAATTAGAAAATTTTCATGTAGGGTCTTTTATACATTTTTCTGCTAATTTTGTTTAAAAAGGTCATTAAAATTTTTTAAGTTTTCCTAAAAAATTGGACTGATTAATATATAATTTTTTATTTATATTTTAGTACATGTTTTATATTTTATTCTATTTTATATTATTGTTGTTGCTTGAATTATTTTTTGGAAGTTAAGCTTTTTGCTTTAACTAATAAAATAATTTTTAATAATTTCATTAAAAAATAAATTCGAAAATTAGAGCCCAGAAAGCCAAATCTCTAAGCCTATGCTTTTAAATGTCTCTAACTTTTAATACAATTTTTAACTAAAATCTGGCACATCTTTTTTCTTTCCTTGAGAATTCAAATGGCTTTATTAAAGACCAAAGTTTATAAAAGAAGAAAATAAATTATATACAGCCCACACACTTTAAAAATAGTAAAAACAAAATTATTTGATTATTTTTTAAGGTCAGTGTTCTATTTTGGGATAAGAAAGTAAAAAAACAGACAAAAAGCATTAAGAATTAGAAAGAATAAATTAGAAAAATAAATCAACTTTTTAAAAAAAAATTAAAGTTAAAAACACATTAGAAATATGCAAATTAGTAAAATGTCCTAAAAAATTAAAGTTTTGTTAAAAATATTTATATCAATCCGCTAATTTATTTTCTCCACTCCCCCCTAAATTTAAAATTTCCATATAATTTTCTTTAGATATTTAGGTATATTTTGTCAAAAATTTGTTTTTTATACGAAAAAAGATTTTTGAAACACGTGATTTCATCATTTTTTGTATATATACTTTTTTGCCTTTATAATTCTATTCAATTTTAGTCATATTTAATTCCTTTTAGTGTCCAAAAAATGTATTTTTTGTTTTCGTGAAGCCTTAAATTTATTTTTTTTCTCTTCTTTTTTTCTTTTTTCACGACAATAAATAACTCACAATAGCCAGTGGCCGGCAGAGTGTAAAGGGGTGAGTGAGTGCAGAGAAAAGAGAGAGAAAAAGAAGAATAATTCTGCGCATATACTCTCTTTGAAGTGTGGCCATTTCTCAGAAAGCTTTTTTCTCTCTCTTTTTCACATTGTTTTCTTCCTCGCATCGATCCTATAAAAGCCACAAATTTTGCAAACATTTGACTTTATTTTATTATTTTGGGTCGCCGTGGCTACTTTTCTTTTTTTTTTCAAAAATTCTTTAAGTCCACATTTTTTAATTAAAAAAATTTTTTTTTTTAATTTTTTTTGAATACTAAAATTATTTTATTTATATTTGCTTCACAAAAGGTCAACTATTTTGCCTAATAAAATTCCTATATTATATTATTTTTCTCTTAAAATGCAGAATTTTTGCAACTTTTTAAAAACAATTTTCTTGTCTTTTGTTAATTATTTTTGTAAGACACATATTTGGCTAATTTTAAGCATCTTTTGTATAAAATAAATTTTATTTCACAAATTTTTAAATTACCAATTTTTGAATTACAACAGTATATAATATTTCAAATATAAGATGTACATATTTTTTAATTAATTTTCTCAGTAATTGCTGTTTCTTTCATCTTTTATTTTTGTAGGCCAGCAAAAATGCTAGGCTAATTTTTCTGAAACTTTTTAAAAGTATAAATTTCTTAAAGATTTTATAAAATTTTTTTTTTTTTTAATAAAATTTATCTTTTTTTGTGCTCTTTTGTTGCAAAATAGTTAATTTTTGAAATATTATTTTATATTTTATTTGATTAATCTGTTTAAATGGTTATTTTTTCCTTGATTGATTTTATTTTTGTAAGCCACCATTTTCTGTTGGCTAATTTTTTAAACTTTTAAAATCTCTTTAAAAGAATAATTTATTATTGTCCCCCAATTTACAAAAAATAAATTTCAATTATTTTCAAAAATATTTTTTCCATTTTTTACTTTTTTTAGTCATAAAATGCTTTCACAGATTTATTTTTTATTAACATTTATTTTTGAACAAATTTAAAGATATTTCACGAATACTTCGCTTAAACGGTTCTCTTTAAATTAAAAAAAAATTTTTTATTTTTTTTTAATTTTTACAAATTTTTTAAATTTCAGAAAATAGTGGAGGCGGCGGTTTTTCAACCAAAAACGTTAGTTTTAGCGGAAATAACAACAAAGGAAGTTCTTCTTCTGGTAACAACTCTAATTCTCGCCCAAGTGGTGGGGGAGGATTTTCAACAAATCTGCATATCGCAAGTAGTGGTGGGGTCGGTTGGAAGCCGAAAATCAAGGATTGGGAACCTGTTGGCAATTTGTGGGTTTTTTATTATAATTTAATTAGTAAATTTAATGGGTAAGGGTAAATTATTGGTGTTTAGTTGTTAATAACGTGAAAACTAATTTCTTAATTTTTAAATAAAATTCTAATTTTTATTTGAGAAATTTCGGTTAAAATTTTAAAAAATCAATTTTATATTTTTTATTCCGATATACTTGTGTGTCGTGTTTTAAAATTTTTATATTTGTGGTATTAACAGGGAATACCTAAAGGTTTCAACTTTTCTACATAAATAACAAATTTTTATTTTATTTTGCATAATATTTAATTTTTGAAATATTTGTGAGATATTATTATTAAATTAATCTTTCTAATTTAATTTTTTTAAGGGTACTCGGTCATATTTTTGTAAGCCAGCAATGCTTGGCTAATTTTAGACTTTTTTGTGTTTTTTAACCTTTTTTCTAAAGAGATTATACTTTCTCTAAAAAAGGTTAAAATTTATTATTCTCGTTTGTAAAGCTACAGAAAAAACAAAACACTGTGATACTTTTTCCACTAAATTTTAAAATATTCAAAAAATTTTATTTCGAATTTTACTCGAAAAATGTTACTCTTTCTTAGCTTGTTCGATTCAGCTTTTCAAGCTCTTTCGAATGATATGACATTCGTCCGAAACTTTAAATTTTATTTAAGATTTTTTTATTTTCTATTTTTGATAAATTTGAGAAAGGCAATTGAGTTTAAAAAATTTTTTTTTAATTATTTATTTATTAATTAAATATTTGGGTATTTTATTTAATTTTTTGAGATAATATATTCATAATTTTTAATATTCCTTTTTTACTCTTAATTAAAAACTCAATCAATTATTTAATTTATTGACTGAAAAATTTGATTTTTATAGTAAAAAATTTTTTTTTTATTTTTCTGTCTGTTATAATTAAAAAAAAATTTTTTTTTAAATTTAATTTTTGTCCACTTTTATTTACAAAATATTTAATTTTTGAAATTTAAAATTTAATTAATTTTTAAATTTGTATCATTTCTGAATTGTTCATTAGTATCCGTGTAATTATTTTTGTAAGCCAACACATGCTTTGTTGGCTAAAATTTTAATAAAATAACAAAAAAATGAATATTATTAAATTTAAATTAATTCATATTTGTAAAAATATTACTTACCTATATTTTATTTTATCGTATTTTGGCAGAGTATCGTATTTTTTAATTTATCCTACTAAGAATAATAGATATGCCATCCTCTCTATAAAGTTATGTATAATTATTGTTCACTGAAAATTAAAAAGAGCTACTAGAATCAATCTAATCTCTAAGTTGGTCAAATTATTTAATTACTGTAGTCTTTTATTACAGTACCGATTAATTTTTGAAAAAATTTGTTTTTTCAGCATTTATTCGTTACTGGAAAAAAGCATTTGAGACAATAATTAATAATTAATATCTGGCCGATATTTTTTTTTTTGATATATAATCTTGTTATCAATTAGTTCGAATTCTAAAAAATTCATTCGAATTTACAGAAAATTAAAAAAAAATTTTTTAATTTAGAGTTTTATTTGTTTGTTAATAAATTTATTTGTTCACATTTTTATTTTTTAAAAGCTTTAAATGCGTTAAATTTTGTTTCAGAGTAAATTTTTAAAATTTTATTTTTTTTAATTTTATTGATTTTTATTAATTTTTGAATTTATTGGCTAATTATTTTTAATTTTTGCATAATTTTTAAAAATGTGTGAATTTTAATTTATTTCTTTTTTAAATTTTTATTTTAAATTTTTGTCAGTAATTTGGACATTATTTTAACGACTTTGTGTATTTCTGTCATATTTTTATTAAATTTTTATTTTTTTTTAATATATTTATACAAATAAATTTATTCTTGAATTAAAAAATATATAATTTCTAAACATAAAATAGATATAAATTTTATTAAAATTAAAATGTTAATAATTGTAATTTATCCCTAGTTGTATTTTTGTAAGCCAGCAAATGCTTGGCTAATTTTGCTTAAACTTTAAATATTTTTTTTTTTAATTTTGTAGCATTTTTTTAAGTAAATTTTATCAGTGTTTGTTCACTTTTTGTGTTCCTTAATTTTTGAAAAATATTTATTTTTTAAAATTAAACTGTATAATTTAACTAAATTTTTAAAATGTACCTATGTTTCGAATTCCCCAGGTTCTAGAATATATTTTTGTAAGCTAGCAAAATGCTTAGCTATACAATTTTAAATTTTTGACTCTATATGAAAGGAAGGCCACCATCCAATTTTTTCTATATTCTTAAAAAATGGGTAATTTTTATATGTCATTCGAAAGAGCTCGTCGAGCTGAGTCAAATGACATAAAAACTAGTCCTCGGAAACAACTTTGGGCCGAGTCACAGGTCCCCGAAAATTGAAAAACCATAGGGTGGAGTAAGCTCATTTTTGGGCTGAAAAATTCGAAAATGAGTATGATAGCTCATCCGAAAGAGCTCTTCAAGACCTATCGAATGAAACCAAAATCAGTTTGATTGAACGATTATGAACAAAGTTATGAAAGATCGAAGTTGCTTGAAGCACGCCAAACTTGGACCTATTGGGAGTGTTTTATGACTTCTTCGTTTGGGCGCCCATCTCTCGTTGGCTTTTTGGTACATGCGTTAATCTACAGCTATAATTACAACAAAATAATTAATTCAGTGAAAATAATTTAGGAGCAGCCGCGGTAATCACTTAGAAGAGCTTGGTCTACCCTATGGTTTTTCAATTTTCGGCGACCTGTAACTCGGCCCAAATTTGTTTCTGAGGACTAGTTTTTATGTCATTTGACTCAGCTCGACGAGCTCTTTCGAATGACATATAAAAATTACCCATTTTTTAAGAATATAGAAAAAATTGGATGGTGGCCTTCCTTTCATATAGTGCCAAATTTTTTCTCATATAATTATTAAAAATAGAAAAATGGCTCTTAATTATATTTTTTAACATTTTATTGGACTACACCTATTTACTTGAAAAATTAAAAATTATTTTAATTTGCAAAATATTATTTTTTTCTATTTAAATTGTATAATATATTATTTGATCAAATGTAAAAATTGCTTCTTAACTTCTTATATTTTGACGTATTCTATTTTTGTAGGCCAATAGATTGGCTAATTTTACACTTTTGTAAATAATGCTAATTATTAAGTGTTAAAATTTAAAATTATTTTTTTATTCACATAGATTCTTTGATTTTTTTTTGACATCTGAAATAATTTTTTTTATTAGAAAATTTTAAAAAAACTAAGCCTTTTAATTTGAAAAAAAATTTTTCCAAATATTTTCAAAAATATTTAATTTTTGAAATTAAAATGGATATATTATTTTAAATAATTTTAAATTTTGCTTCTCGGTATTCTATTGAATCTGTCGTGTATTTTTGTAAGCCAGCGAATGCTTGGCTAATATATATTTGTTGTATATTGACAAATATACAAACAATTATAAATAATATTTATCCGAAGGAAATAACAATGAAGATGAAGTGGGAATATTTGGGAATAGCAATGGGACAATATTTAATTAAGGACAATAAATAATGAACAAAGTGGAGACCAAAGTGAACCTTTTATAGTAAGAACAATAGTTCTTTTATAGTAGTGTAAATCCACTACAACAATATTCTTTAGGTTTGACTTGAAAAATTTTTTTTCCCAATTTTATTTAAATAATATATATTTTTAATTAATTTAAAATATTTAAATTATTTTTTGTTATCCCGAGATTTTTTTTAAATAATTGAATTAAATTAAAAAAAACTTTTTTTTTAAATTACACTTTTTTTGATATTTTTTTATTTTTCTTTAAATACAAAATATTTAATTTTTTAATTTAAATTGTATTATTATTTTATTAATTTTAAGACTGTTGTGTGAGTGCCTGCTTTTCTTTCTTAAATTATTTTTGTAAGCCACTCTGGCTAATATTTTTAATTAAAAAAAATTTTTTAATTTTTTTTTCCCAAATATTTATTAAAATATTTTAAATTATTTTATTTTTAAATTTTTTTGATAGTTTCACTTTTGAAGAAAATATTTAATTATTATGTACTTGTCAAAAATTTCAATAATAATAATTATTATCGAAATTTTTTAATAATTTTATTTTTTAATTACACAATTTTTTAACAATTTTGTCTTTTTAATTTTGTCTTTTATTTTTTTTCTGGATGGTCTTGTTTTGTTGCCTTTTTTTTTTTGTGTATTTATTTAATTTTTTTGTTGGGAAAAAGGGTCGCGTGAGCGCATATTTTTCAATTATAATTTTTAAAATTTTTTAGAGAAAGAATATTTGTTGGGGGATGTTTTCAAAGAAAATAAAAAGATTTTTAAGGAAAAAATAATTTTTAAAAAATAAAAATTATTTAAGTGTGTCTAGAAAAATAATTTTTTTTTGATCAAAAAACCTGTTTTTTTCAATTATTTTTTGTGTATTTAAATAAAGGAAAAAGTTGTTATTATTTTAGTTCTCTGTCTCCCCTATTTGAGTTAAATTTAATAGACAAATTGAGAAAATTTTGCATTTTTTTGCATAAATTTTTTTTAATTTTTCACTTTTTTGATTGTGCAAAATATATAATTTTTGAAATATTAAATTATTTATATTATTTAATTAAGTTTGGAAAAACATATTTTTTCTTCTCTTGTTTCTTTTATTTTTGAAAGCCAACACAATGTGTTGACTAATTTAATGTTTTTCACTGTTAAATGGTAAAGGCAAAGAATAAAATTTAAAAATTATTTAAATAAATTTTTTTATTTTTAACAACACTTTTGCATAATTTTTAAATTTGAAAAATTATAAAAAAATTTTTTATTTTTTTTTGCAAAATAAATATTTTTTAAAATTTATTTTTTATATAATTTAATTATTTGTCAAATTTCATGTCCTGTATGTATTTCTTTAATTGTCTCTATTTTTGTAAGCCAACTGTTTGTTTGGCTAATTTTTTACAACTCTTTAGATAAATAATGTGACCAATTAGAGTGCACCTATTGGGGTGGAAATGTCATGGGACGGGGATCGTTGAGGGCATTATGTCGGGGATCGGGTCGGGGAAAACCTCTAAAAATGTCGGGGACGAGGCTGAACCCTATGACCAATGTTCATGATAAAATTAAATTTGTTAATAAATATAAAATATTTTAATTATAATTAATTTTAAATGTATTTATTTTTACGGCTTGTGTTTTCTTGCTCCAAAATTATATTTTTGTAAGCTTAATTCTAAGCTAAAAATTAAAAAAAAACAGACATTTTGTCAATTAATTTACATGTCAAAAAAAGTTATTGCTGCTTAAATCTTTTAATCTCGAACGATTAAAAAAAAAATTTTTTTTGCAATATTTTTTCAATTCTTTGTATTATCTTCTTAAATTAAAAAAAATTAACTTTCTCACCCTTTTTAATGGTAGAGCGAAACTTGCGGACGCCCACAAAAGTTTACAAACAAAAAAAAGTTTATCTGCCTTTTCGAAGTATTCACTGGTAAAATAATTTATTTAATTATTTTATGGCATAATATTAAATAATATATATATTCAAGTTTTGGATCAGAAGTTTGCGTCCAAAAGATTCGGTCCAAAAAGTTTGGCCTGCCTTTTTAATTAGTGATTTTCAAAATATTTAATTTTTCAAATTAAATTGTATATATTATTTAATTAATTTTTCAAATTATGTGTTGTATTCAAGGCAGCTTATGTATATTTTTGTAAGCCAGCATTGCTGGCTATAAGTTTTTTTTTTAATTTAATAAAAATTTTCTAGCAAAATTTTTATTAAAAATTGAAAAATATTAACTTTATTGGTACTCGTTAAGATGGGAGGGTAAAATATTTATTCGCAAGAAATTATTTTATTCATTTTTGTGTCTATGGAATTTAACCCAATTTTTTAAAATGTTTTTTTTTTGTATTTTGATTTTTTCAAATACTTTGAAGAATTATTGATTTTTATTTTTTGCGGTTTTTAATCCATTTTAACCAGTTTTTTCGTTGCAAAACAAAAATGTAGAGAGGATTTTTGGTTGTTTAAATGTTTCATTCATTCATAATAACAGCACTTATTTCCATATACATATTTATTTTGTGAGCGTAACACACGTGCGCTGTGTATTTTTGTTCTCTTCGATTTTATTTAAAATTTTTGTCAGCTGAACTTCGATTTTATTTTTGACTATTTTTTTCAAATTTATATTTATTTTTTTTAATTTTTATTCAACTAATTTATTTTTTGAATTGCAACATATATAATATTTCAAATATAAAGTATATATATCATTTAATTAATTATTAAATTTATTCAAATTCTTCCATAAGACAATAGACACAAATTATTTTTGTAAGCCGGCTAAATGCTTGGCTAATTATGCTTAAACCTTTAAGAAAAATAAATTACTTTATATTAAGTAAAATTTTTGTATTAATTTTCTGTTTAATGTTGAGTTCTTTTGTTTTTTTTTGCAAAATATTTAATTTTTGAAATTTTAAATTATATGTTATTAACTGTTTATTTATTTAAAACTTGTTTTTTGTTTCGAAGGCTTGTATTTTTGTAAGTCAACTTATATTGACTAATTTTATAATTTAATTTTTTTGCTCGACAAATAAACCATACAGTGTTTTTTACGGAAAAATAAAATTTTAAAATTTTTATTTCTTTTTTGTTATTTTTTGTTTTATCTATAAATCGAGTTCGTTGTGGTAGGCCGAAACTTCCGGACCAAAGCTTCTGGACTCAAATTTCTGATCCAAAACTTAAATATAGAATTAATACAATGCTACAAACTTGTTAAATAAATTATTTTACCCTTTGGCCTTATGAAAAGGCTGATAAACTAATTTTTTTGTAAACGTTAGCGGGCGTCCGCAAAGTTCGGTCCGCAAGTTTCGCTATACCTTTGCTGGTTATATTTTATTTGTTTTATATTAGTTGAGTAATTCTCATCATCCTGCGTTTAAAAAATTCTATTTATCAGTTAATAAAATTAAAAAAAATTTTTTTTTAATTTTTTCACTCTCTTAATACTTCCTGATTTGTAAAATATTTAATTTTTAAATTAAATTGTATATATATTATTAGATTAATTTGAAAAACTTTGGTTCTTATAACTCCTATAGATTCAATTATATTTTTGTAGGCCAGCAAGGCTGGTTAAAAAAGTTTTTTTATTTTTAAAAATTTAATAAAAAATTTTTTGCTAAATATTTTAGAGGAGTAATGTATTTAATTAAAATTTTTATAAAATTTATTTATTTTTTATTTTTCTGTTAAATTAAAAATATTTAATTTGTTCAAATTTGATAATTTGTGATTTTCAAAATATTTAATTTTTAAAATTTAATTGCATTTATTATTTAATTAATTTTAAAACGTGTGTTATTTCTCTTCAGTTGATGACGAATATTTTTGTAAGCCAGCAATGCTGGCTAAAAAAGTTTTTTTTCAAACAAAATGTTTAAAATTTTTAATAATTTTGGGGTTATTTTTTATTTTTTCTTTCATTTTTATTTTATTTATTTACTTTTGTTATCCATAAAAATATTTACAATAATATTAGATAAAAAGTAAATAAACAATTAAAATTAATATATTTATTATGTCAGAGTTATTTCAACACATTTCTTCTTTTCTATTCCCTTATTTGTTTGCGTCTTTTAATAAAAGAAGGGAAAAAATGATTTTTTCCCTTTTTTTATACCTATTTTTGGTAAAATTCATAAATCTTTACCTCATTTTTTATTGCGCATTTCGAAATTTATTTTTTAAGTGAGTTATTTCTATTGTTAAATTTTGATTTTTTTTCTTTCTTTTTTCTTTCCCTCATCATATACCTTTATCAAAACGCAGGTTGTTGTCTTGAGACATTACAGGGCTGAGACGAAATTTCGATTTCTAAAACCGAAATTTCGAGGTTTTTCTTTCGAATTATTACGATCTAAGTTGCAACGTATTTGTTATTTATTTCACTAAGTTGCATATATTTTAATTTTTTTAAAGCTACATTGAATTTGATCCAATCGAGTTATTGTATTTTTGTAAGTCAAGCTAATGCTATGACTAAAAATTATTACAAGCTTAACCTCTTGTATAGCTTTTTATAAATTTTAATTTTATCTTTTTAAAAATTAAAATTTATTTTATTTTCCAAAAAAACTTAGATAAGCCTGGCTCAATTAAAGGAGATATTCAAAATTGCAAATTTATTTTTTATTTTATTTTTATTATTTAATTTGTTTAATATAAATTATTTCAATTGTTTTTTATTAAATTATTACTTAATTCACGAAATTGTATTATAGTTATTCCACGGACGTGTAAATATTTTTGCAATTCAAAGCTTTGCTTTGAATAAATTGAAAAAATTTTTAATTAAATTTTTAATTTTTCAATTTTTTTTTAAATTTTAGCTTAAAATTTAAATACATTTTTTAAATTTGATAATTTCTATTCTCCTCTAGTCCTTTTTTTTTAATATTTTTGACCACAATAATGTTTAATCGAAAGCAACAACACGCAATGTTGAGTAGTCAAACAAATTATGAACATTCTTCTAGTGGAGATTGGTCAAGAAATTTGTAAGTTTTGTGAATTAAAAATTTTTAAACATTTTCTTTTTGTTGATAGGAAAAATATTTTTTTCTGTAATTTTATATTTTACAAAAAAAAAATATTTTTCTGTCAATCTTTTTTTTGTTCCTTTGAAAAAATAAAAGACCAACAGAGGAAGGTCAGGGAAGATTAATACTTTAAAAAATGTTTATTGGCTCAAAACCCTTTTTTCCAATTTCTTTTTCTTTGAATTAAAAAAAATATTCATTGATTATAAAGGTTTATTTATGAGATGAACGACAGGCGGGGGGGCTAATGTAAAAAAGGATGGGAAAGGGGAGATGAGAGAAAAAAAAGAAAAGAGAGTCTAAGGAGTGTGGGAGAGTAAAAGAAAAAATCTGGGGGGAAAAAAGGACGCCAAACCTTTTTTATGTTTTTAATATATTTTAAACTAATGTTGATGATACATTTGTTTTTCTCTTTAGGCATTGTTATGATTTTCTTTTTTTTTCATTTTATTTTTTCTGTAAAAATTGATGAATCTTTTTTTTCTTCTTTTATATAAAGAATTATTTAAACATATTTTTTAAACTTTTTCTATTTTTATAATTTATTTATTAATATTTTTATTTCTTTGTATTTTTCCTTTTAATAATTTTAAATTTAATTTTTCCAATAATTTCTGAGATTACTTATTTTACTAAAACGCTTATTTTTTAATTTTTTAGTCGATTTATTTTTATTTTATTTATTTAATTTTAGCGCATTTTTAAGTCTCATCTTTAAGAAAACCTTGACCTTTATTTTACCCTTTTTAATGTTCATTTTTGTTAAAATTTAAAAGTTGGTTAGAAGGTTAGATTCTTGCAAAATATTAAATTTTCGAATATTAAGTTTTATATATGTAATGATTTTTTTTTTAAATGTCTTATTTTTTTCATACATTTATTTTTGTAAGCGCCAACGTTTTTTGGCCAAATTTTACTTAAACCACGAACATGTACACGGATAATGCCCATATATTTTTATAAGGGGATTTAAGCATTTTTAATTTAATATTTTTGAAAAATATTAAATTTTTCAAATATTATCTTTTATTTATTACATGATTAATAGTTTAAAATTGGGTTTTTCGTGCTTTTTCATGATAAAGTATTTTTGCAAGTCAACATTGTTGGCTAATTTTAGTTTTAAACCTATGAATATTACACAAATAATACTTGGACACTAGTATTACTGGCGATTTGAGAAATTTAAGGGATTTGACCATTTTGAGAAAAAACGGATATTGAGGGCTTTGTAGAAAAGGACGAAATAATTTAATTTTTAAAATTTAATATTCCTGTTATTTCCCTGATTTGCGCGTTTTAATTCATCTTTTGATAGCAAATATTGTTTCAAAAAAATAAAAATTTGTTTTTTAAAATAGCGCCATATTGGGTACACCCCAGTTGACCGCAAGGCCGGTTTACCGCAGGGCTATAACTCTGTTTATAATTGTCATATAATAGAGATCTTAGTGTCATTCACTCAGCTCGTCGAGCTGAGTCGAACCTTCTTTGGGTCGAACATTTTTGGTAAATGTAAAATAAGTTATTGCCCTGCGGTAAACCGGCCTTGCGGTCAACTGGCCTGCTCCCGCCATATTTTAGAAAAAAATTTAAGCAAAACTTTAATTATGAATCATAATAAATTAAAAATATAAATATTTTTAACAAGTTTTTTAGTAGAATTTTTAAACAAATTTAATTTATTATGTTGTAGCAAATGGATAATTATTTTGAGGAGTAAGTCTATCAAAATTTTAGAAAAAATTTTAAAATTATTTTTTGAATATTTTTTAAATTTTTTAAAACACGACAAACATTTTTTAAGAAAAATTATTTTTTTCTTAAAATATAATAATTTTTATTTTATTTTTAGGAACAAGATGATTGGTGTACACAACTTGCCGTTTTTTGGACAGACCCAGGCGTTTATGGGTAAACAATTTTTTTAATTTTATTTAATTTTATTATGATTTATAATTTTTTATTTTTTTTACCCATTAATAATTAAATATTGAACTGAAAATTCGATTTTTTAGTCAATCGTAATTGACTTACAAAAATATAATTAATTTGGCAAGAAAAAGTCACTGAACTCTTTTTTTGGAAACTGAAATGTTTTAAAATTTGAAATAATATTTATTTTGCAAATTTAAAAAAAAATTTGTGCTTACTTTTGTTTTTTCTCGATTTATTAAAAGTAAATTTTTAGTCGGAAATTAGTCACTATCTGGTTTAGGATTTGACTTTTTTAATTTTTAGTCGATACTAATCGACTCCCAAAAATATACGAAATAGTAAAAAATATAGACAATTTTTGCTCAAACTCAAGTGTGTTAAATGTAATATTTTAAATAATATTATATATATGTTGCAAATTTTAGATTAAAAATACTCTATTTTTGGAGGTTGATTTTAACCTTTATATATTTTTTATATTATTCTTCCTTAAAAAATTTGTCTTATTTTCTCTTTCGTTTTTTAATTATTTAAAATTTTATTTTTTTTTAATTTTTAGGAAAAACTCTTTGGGATTGGTTCAAAAGGTCAAAAGCACATTTTTCTGATATCATTGACCGGTTAAACTGCCATATTGTACCCATGTTTTTAATGTTTTTTGTTATGATGATCTCAGCAAATATGTTAGTTTTGTGTGTTCCTATAATACTTAATTAGGGCAATATAAATGGTGACCGGAAAATTCCTCCTCGGAAAACTCCTCCCCGAAGATTTTCGGAAAACTCCTCCCCAGATTTTCGGAAAATTCCTCCTCATCGGAAAATTGCTCCCCAACCAGAATTACCGGAAAATTCCTCACTAAAAATTCCTCTTTTAGCGGAAAATTCCTCCCCAAATAAAAAATTATTTTAAAAATATTTGAATAAAATAATTTCATTTTACCAAAGTTTATTCGATTAATTTATTTTTTATGAAATAATAAAGATTGGGTCAACCCAAAAGATCGAACCCGAAAGATCAATCAACCAATTGGTCCAATCACTTAAATGAAAAAGTAATAAAACACTCCCAATAGGTCCAAGTTTGCACGAAAACCAGCTGGCCATGGGCTCTAAAATGGAGAAGTAATAGAACACCACCAATAGGTCCAAGTTTGCAGGGACCAATGTTGTAAGAGATTTGACCGAATTGGCAATTGGACCAATTGGTTGATCGATCTTTATTATTTCATAAAAAATAAATTAATCGAATAAACTTTGGTAAAATGAAATTATTTTATTCAAATATTTTTAAAATAATTTTTTATTTGGGGAGGAATTTTCCGCTAAAAGAGGAATTTTTAGTGAGGAATTTTCCGGTAATTCTGTTTGGGGAGGAATTTTCCGATGAGGAGGAATTTTCCGAAAATCTGGGGAGGAATTTTCCGAAAATCTTTGGGGAGGAGTTTTCCGAGGAGGAATTTTCCGGTAATCATATAAATATTTTTGCAATATTTAATAATTGTTTTCCAAAAAAAAATTTGCTATAGAAAAGTTTTATCCAATTTTAGCCATAAAATAATGGCTTACAAAAATAATAAATTTTATTCTGGGGATGCAAAGTTAAATTGTAAGCAATATTGAGCATTAATTAAATAATTTAATTGAAATATTATTTATTAAGAGTTTTATTTAATTTTAGATTCCGAAAATTAGCAATTAAAAATAAAGAAATTGGTGGTTTTATTTTAGACATTTAAACTGTTAAATAAATTATAAAAAAGTTTAAGAATGTCTAAATACTTAGGTTGGTCTTAATTTCAACCAAAATAGTTTAACTTCTAATAAATCTTATTGTTGTATATTGAAGAATATACAAACAATTATAAATAATATTTATCTGAAGGAAATAACAATGAAGATGAAGTTGGGAAATAGTAATAAGAATATTTGGGAAATAGGCAATGGGACAATATTTAATAATGAACAAGGTGGAGACCAAAGTGAACCTTTTATAGTAAGAACAATAGTTCTTTTATAGTAGTGTAAATCCACTACAACACTTATATGCCTGACCCTAATTATTATTTTTTAACGCGAATTCAAAAATTAATTTTATTATTTTATTTTTTTTTTAGCTTTGGTGCCTTCGGAATGGAGCCTATGCGTTGTCTGGTATTTTTTTTAATATTTTTTGTTCACTAAATCCTTAAAAAATTATTTATTTTATGATATTTTAATAATTTTAATAAAAATTAGCGTAGTCCAGAGCTTAATGATGAAGAACGTGAATATGCCTTAGATTATTGTATGTCAAAAAATACTTATTATGTTGCCCCTGAAGAGGGAATACCTTGGTCAAATAAGGAAAGGCGTGAAAGACAACTTGGATATTATCATGTTTGTTTTTTTTAATTTTTAGAATTATTAAAAATCAAAAAATTTTTTTTTAATATTTTTACCCTAATATTTTATAAATTTTAAAAATGAGTATTTACTTAATAAAATAAAATTAAACTTTTTGAACTTAAGAAAAAAGAAAATAATGGGCCAATGATATTTTTTCAGCGGCTTTTGTTTATTTTTGCAAGCAATGTATAATTGCTAATTTTTATTTTATTTTTCAAGCTATGAGTAAATTAATAAAAAATAGAATTTTATTATTATTTTCTAATTCAAAAAGATATTGAATTAAATTTATTAATTATTTTTGTGAAAAAGCTTATTTTCTCAAAGATTTTAAAATAAATATAAAATTAAAATTATACATTGCTTACAAAAATAACGGCTTAAAAAGTTACACCTAGACTGTTATTTTTTCTTATGTTCATGTTGGTACTTTCCCTTTATGAGCACAAATGTCCGCAAGTTTTATCCGCAACTCTTATATTTTAGTATTTAATTTAGTTTAAAATGCCATTGCCTTATACATTCAAAAAATGTATTATAATCGTTGTGGAAAATATGCTCATACATATATTTTTTTTAATAATACCTTTGAGAAAAATATTACTTGCGGATAAAACTTGCGAACATTTGTGCTCATAAAGGAAAAGTACCTTCATGTTCATTTAAATTTATTTTTCATATTTTAAATTTTCTTTTTTTAATTTGTAAAATAAATAAAGAGTATTTATTTTACTTAATAAAATAAAATTAAAGTTTGTATGAACATAAGCAGATAGAAAAAAACTTAAAATGCCTGTGGACGTGATATGTGTGTCGTGTATTTTTGTAAGCAATTTTTAATTGCTAATTTTGTACTTTTTTAAGCTAAAAGAAAATTAATAAAAAAAAGAGTTTTAATATTTATTTTGGCTTTTAAAAAATTAATTATTAACTTAGCAATGAAATAGCTTACAAAAATACTAGAAGAATTACAATAACGACGACGCTTTAAACCTATTTTTTCGTTATGCTTAAGTTTATAAAAAGTTTATTTTAATTTTTAAACTTTTTTAAAAATTTTTAGACTTGTATTTTATAAATTTTAAAAGAAGTTGTACTTAATAAAATTAAATTGAACTTTTTATGAACATAAGCAAAAAGAAAATAAAGGTGGTAATACTCACCAATGAACGCCGCTTAGTATTTTTGGAAGCAATGTTTTTAACATTGCTAATTTTATAGTTATCTCAAGCTAAGAAAATTAATAAAAATTATTTTTAATTTTTATTTGTTTTCTAAGTCAAAAAGTTGTTTGTTATATTTAATTTATTAATTATTTTTGTGAAAAAGCTAATTTTTTCTTGGCTTTGAAAAATAAATATAAAATTAGCAATGGTAAAAACATTGCTTACAAAAATACTACAATAACAGAATGTTTCGTAACCATGCCTCAGACTTATTTTTTCTTTATATTTAAATTTATAAAAAATTTAATTTAATTATATTTTTCATTTTAATTATTTTTAGTGGGTGCCTATTATGATGTTTTTACAATCAATGCTTTTTATGTTGCCAAATTGGCTATGGAATGCATTAAATCAGCAGAGTGGTAAATTATTTTAATTTTTTTAGTAGTTTTTTTACTGAAAAATTTATCAAAAGAGAGGGAAAAATTGTGTATATAAAATTTATTTTGAACAATTTAAGTATTTTTACGTAATTAGAAAAATTAAAGACTTTTATTAAAGACAAAAGTATAGAGGAGAGTATTAAAATAACTTTCAGTTTGTAGCCCTCCTTTTTAACTACTCTCCCTATTTTCCCTTATTTTAAATTGCCTCCTTTTTGAGATTAACTTTGTTGTATCTTAAGTTTCCTACTTAAGTACAACAAGGATGTCCGAGATACTGAAGAGTAGTCGAGCAACAAGCAAACAGTTTATCACGTAGAGAAAGACAATGAAGGTTGAAGATAGGTAGAAGTGTAGAGGTTGGTTGAGGATTAACTCTGGTTGGATCCGGACTGGTTATTTAATGGTGCTTATATAGTCTGTTGACTAGACCATTAAAGGTTGTCTATAAAAGACCACCACTCATATACAACAAACTTACTTTGCCAAAACAAAAAAAATAGAGAAAATAAAGCCAAGTTAAAAAGGATGACCACAAACTTGAATATTACCAAACCTACACCATAATTAGCCTATAATTAGGCTTGCAAAAATAAATTACGTTGTCACATGGAAGCTACTATTCCCTCTTCTCTTTTAATTATAGCTTAAATTGTTTTTATTTTGAAATAATTTTAATGTTGCAAAATTTGAAAAAAATTTCCATTTTATTTATTTTAAAGGTATTGAATTTATCAAATTTATTGAAGAATCTTCTCGACTAAAAACTCTTGAGCTTTCAAACCCTGAAAGGCCAACCTTGATTCATGAATTGCAGGAAAAAATTTCTGAGGTTTAAAAATTTATATTCTTCATTTTTTAATTTAAAAAAGTGAACGATTTTTTCGAGTATTTTGGCTGATTTATTTATTTATTTTTTGTTTTAAATACATTTATATTTGTTTACCAAATAACAACTTTTTTTGACCTTTAAAATTCGCCTGACATTTTTTCTTAATTTTTTACATCTCTGTTGTATTTTTATTTCCTTTTTTCTTTAATTTTCTCTAAACTCTTCTTTCTTTAGGCTATTCTCAATCGTCAAGCTTATTTCCGTAGGCGAATGGCTGGTTGCCGATTTGGGCAAAGTATGGGATCTTATGTCTCGGTAGGCCTTTTTAATTATTAAAATTATTTTAACTCAAATTAAAATTTTTTTAGTGGTTATATGTTTTCATTAAAGCTCTTTATTTGCTAAATGTTTCGGGTCAATTTTTTATACTCAACTCTTTCATTGGCAGTAGTTATCGTTGGTGGGGATTAGATGTGTTAAATGCTTTACTTGCTGGAGAGAATTGGCAGGCAAGTTTAAAAATCTTTTTTAATTTTTTCAATTTAACAAAAATGTATTTTGACTCATTTTTAATTTTTTTAGGATTCTCCAATATTTCCAAGACTTACACTTTGTGATGTTCCAATCAGAAGATTGGGTGATACACCAAGATATACATTACAATGTCACTTGAGAATTAATACATACAACGAAAAGATATACCTCTTTATTTGGTATGTGCAGATTTTTTTTAATTATTTTTAAAAAATTTGAAAAATATTAAAAAGTTGAATTATAAAGTAGCTTAAAAAGCCTAAATACCCGTGTCTTTATATCTAATTTATTTCGGTTCATTTCTATTTTTGGAAGCTGATTTTGTCAGCAAAAATTTAATATTTATCAATGAGATTCATTTTCAACTTTTACTTAATATGTATTATTTAAAATAAATTTATCATACTATTTACTTTTATTTTTTTGTTTTGCTTCCTTATTGATTTTTTCCACTTGTCTATTTTTGGAAGCTGATTTTATCAGCAAAAAAATTAATTAATTTTTAAATATTTAAGGTGGGGCTTTCTACTTGTTTCAATTCTTACTTTCTTCAATTTTTGTTATTACCTCATTGTGCTAATTTGTCTGCCTTGTACAAAAGAGAATTCTGTTAGGCATTTGCTCAAACAAGTAATTTTATTACCTAATTTAATTTTTCTATTTGGGGAATGAAGGCCTTAAATATAAAAATAAAGAATTTTGTAACATTTCTTTGGGATCTCTGATTTTCGTAATAATTGTTGCCTCCGAGAATTTTACAGAGATTAGACTAGTGACATTTTAACATAATTGTTGTATCTTAACAAAGAATATAAGCAGATATAAATAATATTTATCCGAAGGAAATACAATTAAAATGAAGTTGAGAAGGGAGCAGGCCAGTTTACCGCAGAGCTATAACTTATTTTATATTTATCAAAAATTGTCGACTCAAGCATGGTTCGATTCAGCTCGACGAGCTGAATCGAATGACACTAAGATCTCTATTTTATGACAATTATAAACGGAGTTATAGCCCTGCGGTAAACCGGCCTTGCGGTAAATCGGGGTTTCCCCAGTTGGGAAATAGCAATAGGAATATTGGGAAATAAGCAATGGGACAATATTTAATAATGAAAAAGTTGAGACAGGAGTGAACCTTTTATAGTAATAACAATAGTGCTTTTATAGTAGTGTAAATCCAGTACAACAATAATTATTTTTTTTTGATAATTTATTTTAATTTTATTTTTTTAGGATCGTCACCAAGACATTGTTTATTCACCAAAGAAAAAAGACCGTAAATTAATAAAATCGTTTGCTGAAGATGCTTTAAACAAAGATGGGGTGAATTTTTTGTTTGAAAATTTTTAAATTTGAACTTTTTTAAATATAGATTTTACTTTTTTGGTTTATTGAGAGCCATGCAGGACCATTAATTGCAAGAGAAATAGTTGGCGAAATTTTTGATTATTACAAAGGAAAAATGGTAATTTTTAAATTTTATTTTTACTAAAATTTTAGTTAATATATAATTTTTTTATTTTCTTTTTATTAAATATGTTTATATTTAATTATACCTTAAAATCTTCATTCGGAGTTGCATTAATATTTTTGGACGCTGATCGAGCATCAGCTAATATTTAAAAAATTTTCATATTTATCTTTAGTTACTAAACTTTGTCACTAATAAAAAAATTTTTTGACTATAACTATTTCTGTAAGCAATTTCCAGAATTTTTATGCGCAATTAAAATACCCAATTTCAAAAGTTTTGCTTAATTAAAAATTTCATGTCCTCTTCATATTTTTTTTAATTTAACAAAAAATTATTTAATTGTTTAATTCCTATTTTATAGGCAAAATCTGATGATGAAGGAGATGATGATATTTTAAAAAAATCAGGCAAAAGTTCATTTTCTTCACAAAGCACAGGTTCAATGGAGGATGATTATGTAGAAGAGGGAGAGGACGATGAAGAATACTTTGGTGGAGGAAAGGGTGGTTTAACACACAGATTTGGTAATAATGGAGGTTTGGAAATTTCAAAAAAATTTTAAAAATCTCAAAAATTTTAATTTTTTTAATAGCCTAAGGCCTTTAGGGTTCTTCATTTTATTAAAATTTCCAAATAACCAAAATTTTTAAAGAAAACTCTTAAATTGTAATCGTGCATCCTATGTCTGCAAGTTTTGTCCGCAAATATTTAATGCAGACAAAATTTGCGGACTTTGTAAAAAATAACTAATTTTTATTTTAAGAATATCTTTCCTTATTTTTTAAATTTTATAGGTATTCCCTCTCCAACAGCACCACCAAAATTACCTTTAGGAGAGGCAACAAGCCTTTCATCATCATCACAAGAAAGAGAATTATTACCAATTGGAGAAGGTGTAGACACAAACACAACAACAGAAACTTCACATTTATATTCATCTACACCTAGAAGAAAAGGACAAAGTTCAGTCAGAGGAAGGTATGGAAATGTCGCTGATGAACGTCGTACTCCTTTTTATAATAATGGTTTGTTTTGATTAATTAATTTAAAAATATTTGTGTATATTGGAATGAAAAAAATTTAAAATATGATAATGTTAAAACATAAGCATTTTAGGAAATAGTCAAAAAGACTGCGAATTATTACAAAAACTTAAAATAAAAAAAATGGAATTAAAAATTAGCTGATCCAAATCAGCTTCCAAAAATATAAGAATGTTTCGACGACTTAGTTATTGAGTAAAATTCTTAGAATTAAAAAGGGTAAAATAAATATAAAAATATTTATTAAACAAATTCTACTAACTTTTTCCGCTATTTCGCTTAATATATTCATTTTTTATAAGTAGGATTTGCTTAATAAATATTTTTACAATTAAATTGCTTTTTGACTGTTATTATTTAGCGCATACACATATGCCATTCCATTATCCTTAGTTTTATTTTTGCAAGTTGATTTAATCAGCTAAATTTACATTTTTTAATTTTAAAAACATTTAAATTTCCCTAAATTTTTTAAATTTTTTTAAGGCCATCGACGCAGTATAAGAAAAGATAATAATAACACAAATGAAAATCATAATAACAGAAGAAGAGGGAATAACGTTTTTTCACGTATCTTTCGTTATCTTTTTGGATTTGGAGGAAATAATGGAGATAATTACTATAAAAATCAAAGATTACCAATATTAGCTACTCCTTTTACAAATCCAACTGGACCTGTTGGAAATTATTATAATGGAAGAGCAGCGATAAAGGAAGTTTAAAATAAAAAGTTTTTTTTAATTTTTAATTTAAGATAATTCTCTTTAATTTTTTTAACATTTATATATTTTCTAATTTTATTTTTTAATTTATTTTAAATTTAAATTTTCACTTCCAATTTTTTATTTTTTTAAATCAGTGTTGCGCAGAATATAAAAGCGCTAAATCTTTTGCTTTCATTAAACTTTTTTCAGGGAACTTTGTCTCTAATTTTATTTTTTAATTACTCTTAAATATTTTTTTATAATACTTTATTTTGCCTTCCCTATAACAATTATTTGAATTTTTAGCGAACATTTTTTGATTAGTTTTTTTTACTAAATTTAGCTATAAGGCTAACTAAAATATCTTTTTATGATTTTTCTGACTTTATACTGCTCAGATTTTTCCTTTTTATTGACAAAATTGCCATTTTCATAACGGTCAATTTTATTATTTTTAAAAATGTTCGCGTTCCTATTTTTAATTTTTTCTTTCCTAAAAAGCGGTAATCTCATTAATCACATAAAAAATTTTTTTATTTCTTTTATATTTTCCTTAATTTTCCTTAATTTTTTAAATTTTTTATTTTTTTCATGGTTTTTTTTAATCATATTCTAACGATTTAAAAAATTAATTCTTTCATTAAGCGCCCAATTCACTTTTTTTACACTTCCATCAATAATACAATTTTAACACAATTTTTTGCATCATATTTAAAAAAATATATATTTTTTTTATTTTAGTATTTTTTCTGTTAAGGCCTTTTGAGCGCGGAGATAAAAAAATTTTTTAGCCATTAATAATAATGGCTTACAAAAATAATAAATCATCTATAATATTAAGACAAAATGTAAAAATAAAAAGCACTAATTAAAATATTTATTTGAAATATTATATATTATTCAAATATTTTTTTTTAATATTCACTGCACAAATATTTTTGACAAAATAAATGATGTTGAAGCTAGCTTTTAGCCATTAAATAATATTAAGGCTTACAAAAATACGAAGATGATTCCTGCTGCATTCATTAGTAATGCTATAAAATATAAAATGTTAACTAAAAATTTATTTGAAATATTATATATGATTCAAATACTTGAGTGATTCATGTTTTGATAACAGATAACATTTCATTCATTTGAAATTCTCGTTTGATTTTCTTAATCTATATATCATTTGAAAGCTCAAACTCTATCTCATTTGATATGTTTCAGCATTTTTTACAAAAATCAAAATTGACTGAGATATCCGCGGATAAATTGGATTAGGTATGATATATGATTGAAAATCAAAAGAGAATTTCAAATGAAAACATATTGGGTATCAAAACTTATGACATACCCTAAATATTTTTAAACAAATATTTGATATATTCTGCGCTCAACTGTCCTTTTTAACCCAATCTTAAGCTTATGTTGCGTTTGTAATTTTAATCAAACATTCCAACAAATTGCAATATTATTACCCAATTATATATTTGTAGTTTTATTTATTTAATTTTTTTTTAAATTCTCCTACATGAGAGAACTTTTTTAATTTTATAGAGGATATTTTAATGGGTGATAAGAGAATGTTTAATTATCACAACTTTTTATATTTAAAATTATTTTTTTTAAAGCTAAACAGTCTTAAAAAATAAAATTTATGTCTTGGATAATTTAAATTATTTATTAGCTTTGTAAAAAAATGTAAGGAACATTTAGAGGAAGAAAAGTACAGTTAGAGAAAAATCTCTCTTTTTTCCATACTATTTTTTGTGCTAGAAAACAAAGAAATTTTTAATTTAGCAAAGGTATTAGTTAAAAAGAAAATTATTTAAAAGTGTCAATTTGATTAAAATATCCTTTATAATTTATTTTTAATTACCATAATCATATATTTTTGAAAACTAATTCCTCGAAATTATTTTATTTTTCACTTAAATATTGTATTTTTTTATTTTGAAATAAAACTTTTAAAAATACTTGTTCTTATTGTTTGTCATTAGCGAGCGGTTCAACACTGAGTATCAACATAGCGAATTGGTCAAATTGCCAATTCGGTCAAGTAATAAAATAGGGAATTTCGTTCAAGTTTCATCTCGATTAAAAAAACCTGAAAATGGCTCCGGAAACGTGGCCGGGACCAATTCCTGTGATCACTAAATGAGATCTAATTCTTTAACAAAATCCTTTGGCATAAACTTTCATTTGGATTCCTATTGTTCGATAGGACTCATAAAGTGAATTAGAGTCCTAATTTTTTACTAGCAAGAGTTAAATAATATATAAAAAAAGTTTAAAATAATTTTTAATCATTAATAATAACGGCTTTTAATAATAAACAATTATCACAACACTGAGGAACGTTGATTTATTTAGGCAAAAATAAATTATAGGTTTAACTATTATATATAAAGTAGTTTGATAGATCGGCATTTCATAAATTATTTATCTTATTTATAGAGGTATTAAAGGTCATATTATGTATAAAAATATAAAGGTTAAATTATGTTCTATTTTTTAAATAAAAACTGATTAAATCTTGTTTAAAAAGGAATTTTATTTTAGAATAAAAAATAAAAAAAAATATCTCCACACGGCCAAATGATTTGATGAGTAACACCATTATTCATAAATTTCTTGCTTCTTATTTAAACGGCTACGTTTATTTACAGAAATGTTATTCATTTGAAAACAAATGCACTATATTATTTTTAAATATTTTTAAACAATGTTGTCAGTTTTTTTATAAACTTTTTTAGTACCTATAAATTAATAAAGTTTTCCAATTAAAATAATATCTCTCTCTTTTAGCTTCCAAATAATACTTAGTTATTATATTTAGAATACGCTTAATCGGTTCAGCGGGGTCGGCGAGATTATCCCGATTTTTTTGAATCCCAATCCTGATTTTTGCCGATTCCAATCTCGCGTCGGGATTAGAAACGGGATTATTCCGATTTTTTCTGATTCCGACTTTAGTCAATCCCAACCCACGATTGGGATCGAGATTGCAATTCTCAATACAAATTTTTGGTCGGTTCCTGATCCCACTCGTCCCTAGTCTTAAAGGTTTATATCGGCTTTTTTCGTAATTAATTATAAATTCAAGAGAAAAAGAATGAATTTTTTCAATATATTATTAGTTCTTTTATTCAAAATATATGCTATTAATGGACAAAATTTTGTTGGCTGTAAAGGTAGGTATCAATAAAATAATTTTTTTTTTAATTCTTGATTATAATGTGTATATTTATATTTTTTATAATTATAAATTTGTTGCCAATCGATCATTTTGAAAGTTTCTTTCGAACTATCTATATATATATATTTTTTATATAAATGTTTATTATAAATCTTTAATTTTTAGTATATTTGGAATTCCATAATGAGTCCACCCCTATAGATCGAATGAACCAATTTGTCCAATCGCCAATTCGGTCAAATCTCTTAAAACAATTTGTCCCATTCAACCTTGGACCTATTGGGAGTGTTTTATTTCTTTACCATTTAAGGGATTTGACCAATTGGCAAATTCGATCAATAGGGTTTCGGCCTATAGGGGTGATCCCTCCTTAATAATATATCTTGCTATACACTTTAATCGATATAAAAATTTTATAATTTTTAAGCACCAACAAATCAAAATGGAGTTAATACTTTGGATTATGATAAATTATTAATAGATGAACTAACAAATATACATGAATGTAGTAATAAAATGATGGATTTCCTTTTTATTTTCTCCATGAAAAATCAACGGTCATTTAATATAATAGCTAATAATATATAAATATTTTAAATAATTATAAGCTCTAAATTTAGGAGAAATTAGATTATAAATAATTTTTTCTAATTTTAAAATAATGATGTTCTATTTAGCCGTAAAAGCGATAAAAAATCGTATTATTACAAGACTTCTCGAAATCATACTTTACATAAAAATTACAATGCGGGTAAATTTAGACAAGATGGTGATATTAAGGAAAATACAGAAAAAGAAACACCTCTTGAACGTTGTGAAGATTGTCAACTGATCGTTAACGCGACAGATCGCGTAAATCTTTTTAAAATTTAATTTAAAATAACATAAATGTGAAAAATATTTTATCGAATGCATATTTTTATATAAAACAATTAAGATTATTAACATAAATTGCAAATAAAAATTAACAGATAAGAAGGTTTAAGATTCAAAATACAAAATGTTGCTACTATATTGTCTAAATTGGCAAAAAATAATTATTTTAGGGTATAAAAATGATGGCATCAGATGCTAATTTTTACAAATTATTTTGTAAAAAAAGTGGAATTAATGTACATATGTGTGAACTATATGTTGATAAAATTCTCATGAATATTTTAGCTACTTTTAAAGTATTAACAGACCATGAAGTATTATGTAAGTACACAAGTTCAGCATGTCGTGTAGAGTAAGTTAATAGTATTAATGAAGCATACATATTTTAAGAAACTATACATTAGCATAATTAAAGTTCAAAAATATTTATTTTTTAAGCCTGAGAATGTCGGGGACCCAAAATAATTTTTAAACCCATTTTAATTAGGTAGATAAAAAATACGTAAGATATACATAATAGATTATTATACAAATTTCTAATTTCAGTTCGCAACAATATAATTCCATTCTTTTGGACCAAAAAATACCATGTGACTTGTGTCGTCTAATTATGAATAAAGGAATACAGGTTAAACTATTTTAAATAGACCTTAACAGGGCAGGTATTAGTACTTTAAACTAAAGTACTGAAAAATGTGCATTTTCTATGTTCATTAATTACATTTTAAGATTGGTAATGGTTGGGTAGAAGCAATCCATGTTTTTCAAGAGGCTTGCACCGTAAACAAGATTATATGTTCTCACCAAATTAAATCACTAATATCGGCTATACAAGGATTAGTAGGCCATCTAGAATTATGGATGGGAGTGCTTGATGGTTGCAAAACTTTATTTGGTTGCGTTGAAATTACTAATAATTTCAACGACTAAACAACTTTTATTATTACAAAAATTTTAATTTTATTTAAAGGCCTTTTGAGCGTGAGGTTAGAATATTTTATTGTTAAAACAATTATTTAGCCATTACAAAAGGCTTAGAAAAACAAACAAAACCGCAATTAAATTAAAATATACCTAATTAATTAAAATATTTTTAAACAAATATTTGATATATTCTGCGCTCAACTGTCCTTTTCAACCCAATCTTAAGCTTATGTTGCGTTTGTAATTTTAATCAAACATTCCAACAAATTGCAATATTATTACCCAATTATATATTTGTAGTTTTATTTATTTAATTTTTTTAAATTCTCCTACATGAGAGAACTTTTTTGATTTTATAGAGGATATTTTAATGGGTGATAAGAGAATGTTTAATTATCACAACTTTTTATATTTAAAATTATTTTTTTTAAAGCTAAACAGTCTTAAAAAATAAAATTTATGTCTTGGCTAATTTAAATTATTTATTAGATTTGAAACAAAAATGTAAGGAACATTTAGAGGAAGAAAAGTACAGTTAGAGAAAAATCTCTCTTTTTTCCATACTATTTTTTGTGCTAGAAAACAAAGAAATTTTTAATTTAGCAAAGGTATTAGTTAAAAAGAGAAATTATATTAAAGTGTCAATTTGATTAAAATATCCTTTATAATTTTTTTTTAATTACCATAATCATATATTTTTGAAAACTAATTCCTCGAAATGATTTTATTTTTCACTTAAATATTGTATTTTTTTATTTTTTTTTATTTTAAAGTAAAACTTTAAAAAAACTTCTTTTTAGATTATTAGTACTCGAGAGGGATAAAATGTATTTAATTGAAGCTTGAACTTTTTTAAATTTATGATCTGTAAATAGCCTATAAAATGAATTTTAGGCTTGATAATATCGAAGGATTACTTAAGCAAGAATACAAATCGAAGAAATTAATTTTTACAAGAAAATAGTAGACTATTTTTTCTAATACATATGTATTTCAAAAAAAGTAAGACAAATAACCATTAATAATAATGGTTTACAAAAATAATCTATCATCTCAAAACGGTGGAACATTTTCACCTTTTTATTTTAGCATAAATAAATATAAATTTAAATATTAGATATTAAGTAAATGTAGTTTATTTTCAAATGTAATTGAGCTTTTAATTTTTGAAATAATTTCGCAATTTGTAGAAATATTTATGAATTTATTCCTTGCATTTACGCTACCAGAATTCCCCAAATTAATTTATTTGAGTATTGCTAAAAGCAATACAATTCCAAAATTTATTTAAGATACTATTTCTAGCAACTATTACATACCTCAAACGGTTCGTAAAGACCGATGATGTTAATAAAAGTGTTGTATATAAGCAAAATATTAAATAAATTTAAGTAAAATTATGTTCTCAAAAATTGTCATGATTTAGATGATTTAATTTTATGAGGCAAATCTGAACAAATACGATTCTTAAAAACCTTTTTTCTTTTTTTAGTCGATTAATCCGTTCTAAAATTTTTAATTTTAACACATTATTAAAGCTAATCCTAAGACAACCTTAACCTTTTTTAACATTTTTTAGTTTTAATTTTGTTAAAATTGAAATGGTTTGATTAAGAGTTGTATTTAGATATTTTATATTTTTTTGTAAAATATTAAATTTTTTAAATATTAAATTTTATATGTAACATTATTAATTGCATAACATGACCTTCTTCATATAGTGTTGATTTTATTTTTGTAAGCCAACATTTTGTTGGCTAATTTTAACTTTTTAACCATGAATTAATTGAGGCATGTATATTTCATATCTCAGTAAATAGCGCTTAAATTAAAAATAAGCCTGATATTTAAGCAACAATACAAACCAAAAATGGTATTTTAACTATCATGTAGTAGTACTTTTTCAAGTAATAATAAAAAAGGTTTACACTAACTAACCACTAGTAATAATGGTTTTCAAAAATACTTAAACAACAACATAAACAACATTTAACGACATTTATTTAAGCCATAAGAATAAGATATATTGAAATATTATATATTATTAGGTAAAATTAGTTTATTTAATTTTTGCAATGTTAGAGCAATTCTTAAAAGATTGTTTTCTTTTCCGTACTAAACTCAAAAACTAATAATTTTAAGTATTGCTAAAAGCAACACAATTCCAAAATTTATCTTAGATACTATTTCTAGTATCTTCTACATACCTCAAATTGGGTATTTAAACCAAATATGTTAACTAAAAGTTGTTATACGTTTATTTCTCTTCATCTCTAATTTTCTATTATTTTGCAAATTTTTGTTGAATTTTTGGGACCTGTACATTTCGTCGAACAAAATTGCACGACATTTCGCCTCTACGGCAAAAAACTACATTTCGTTTACCCGAGCCCACGATTTTTTGCCGTTGGGACGAAATGTCGTGAAATTTTGTTCTACGAAATGTCTGGACACGGAATTTTTTTCGTTTTTTAATATTTTATTTATTTTAGTTGCTTTGCTTGTTTAAAAATTTATCAATTTCGAATGCCACCAAAGTAAATTTTCTTTTAATTATTTAATTTATTTCCTTTTAAACTTTATAGAGGATTTAAGCGTAGACGAGAGGAAGGTGATACTGAAGGAGACATGGAACGTTTTGATGATGATGAAAATAGTCGACTCACGCCTTCTACGACAATTAGAAGTAAAAAAAGTTTAATTTATATAAAATTGTAATTTTTTACAAAAATTAAAAAATCTTAAAAAATACATTTTGTAGTGCCAATAAAATTTAATTTTTACTCTTTAAAATTATTTTAGGTAGGGACAAAGATGCAGAGTTTGGTTTTCCTAAATCGCAAAAAATAACTGATCTTGATGAGGAAGCTCCAGTTCAACAATCTGATGCTAATGGAAATGTCATTGAACAAACACATTATATAGTTGTTCCCTCTTATGCTTCTTGGTTTGACTATAATGGTGTTCATCAAATTGAGAAACATGCTCATCCAGATTTTTTTAATGGTCGAAATAAGAGCAAAACTCCCGAAACGTTTTTAATATTTTCTTTTTATATTATTTTTTTGTTTAGGTATATCGCTTATCGCAATTTTATGATCGATACTTACCGTCTAAATCCATTTGAATATTTGTCTGCAACTGGATGTCGTCGAAATTTGAGTGGAGATATTTCTTCGATAATCAGGTTTATTATCGGGATTGTTTTAGGCCAAAAATTAAACTTTTTGAAATCTTTAGAAAGCAATTTAATTCCTCATTTTTATTTTTAGGATTCACGAATTTCTACAAAAATGGGGTTTAATAAATTATCAAGTCGATTCTGAAAGCCGTCCAGCTCCTATAAGTGTTCCACCAACTTCTCATTTTATGATTTTGGCTGATACTCCGTTTGGATTGCAACCATTATCAACTATAAACGCTGAAACCAAACCAAGTCAACGAGTTCAACCTTTGCCTGTAGTTTCTGAAAAAAAAGAAATTGATGAAGAAAATTCAACTAAAGAGGTTGTAGAAGGGGAAGAGTCAAAAATTTGTCCTAAAGAAGAAGAAAAATTAAAAGATGTTCCTAAAAAGTTGGAAACAAAATTGTTAACTGAACCAGGACTAAAACTTGATCAATATCAAAAGCATCAAAGAGTATTTAATCTTTTTTTTAAATTTAATTTTTGTGAAATTTAAGGGGAAACTTGCTGTTAAGGCATGGACTCCACAAGAGACGCTACTTTTGTTGGAAGGTTTAGAAATGTTCAAGGACGATTGGAATCAGGTTTTTATCATTAAGAAATTCTATTTATGTTTATTTCCTCCAAATTTGTTCAAATAAATTCTCTTTAGGTTTCCGATCATATAGGAACTCGTTCACAAGATGAATGTATTTTACACTTTTTGCAATTACCAATACAAGATTCATTTTTGGAAGAAGAAACTAAGGGAGGAAAAACTGGAGAAAAGTCAAATGTATTAGGTCCTTTAGCATATCAGCCAATTCCATTCAGTCAATCAGGAAATCCAGTAATGTCAACTGTTTCTTTTCTGGCAAGCGTTGTTGATCCTAGAGTCGCTTCTGCTGCTGCAAAGGCTGCACTAGGTTTTTTTAATTTTGAAATTTTATAAAATTTAATTTTAAAAATTCTGATTTTTTTGTTCAGAAGAATATTGCAAAATGAAGGAAGATGTTCCCCCACTTTTAAATCAAGCACATTTTAAAAATGTTGAGGCTCATGCTAAGCAAAATAATGGTGAAATTGATCATGCAATTGCTTTATCTACTTTAGATGGTTCTTCTAAGCAAGCTGTGAATGTAATTTATTTTTTAGTTAATCAGGAAATTGACTGATTTTTCCTAGAAATCAGTCAATTTCTCTTATTAAATTTTTCATTTTCTGCTTTAATTTTAATTTAGAATAATGACGATTCGGTACCTAAAGAAACGAAAAATAATGACGAACCAATTGATGAATCTAATGAAACCAATTTAACAAAAATTGACCAAAATGATGAACCAAAACAATCTGAAGAACAAGAAAACGCTACTTCTTCAGAACCAAAAAATAAAGAATCTGTTATGTCTGAAAATATCCATGTTGCTGCAGCCACAGCGTTGGGAGCTGCTGCAGCTAAAGCAAAATACTTGGCAGGTGTAGAAGAAAGGCGAATGAAGGGTTTGGTAGCACAATTAGTTGAAACACAGATGAAAAAGGTTTTTTTTAATATTTTGAATTTTTTCTTAACAATAGACTAGAAAAGTTAAAATATTTGTTATAATAAAAACCAGAATTTTTGGAAAAATCAGAATTTCTTTTGGAAAAATCAGAATTTCTATTAAAAACAATAATTTTTGTTAAAAATCAGAATTTCTTTAAAATCAGAATTTTTAAACATCAGAATTTCTGTTAAAAACCAGAATTTCTTAAAATCAGAATTTCTATTAAAAACAATAATTTTTGTTAAAAATCAGAATTTCTTTAAAATCAGAATTTCTATTAAAAACCAGTATACTTAGAATCATAATTCCTATATATTATTTAATTCCTATATTTTTTAGCTTGAATTAAAACTGAAGCATTTTGAAGAATTGGAGCAAATAATGGATAAAGAACGTGAAACTGTAATCAAAAAATAAAATTTTTTATAAATATTTTTTAATTTTCACAGTTGGAAGCACAGAGACAACAATTAATTAATGAACGTCAAGCTTTTCACCTTGACCAACTTCGCTATCTTGAACAAAAAGCTAAAGCAGATAAGCACCAGCAATTAGCTTCTGAAGGGAAAATTCCTGTTACTTTACCACCAGGATTTGAGGTTTTTTATTTTTATTTTTTTAATTTTTTAAATTAGGTTGGTGGTGTTCCTTCACAGCCACAACCAATCTTGCCACCTCAAAATATTAATCCTCTTATTACTCAACAACGACAACAGGCCTATGTTCCACCAATTGCGGAAGAACAAAATAATGAAGGTTAAATTTTTAAATCATAAAAAATTAAGAAAATATAATTTTTTAAGGAGAGAATGCACCCTCTTTTCAATCAAAATATTCTCAAGGAGGTTCCACACAAAATGCTTCACAGCCTTTAAGATCTCCTGCTGTTCCAACGCCTTCACCTAGACAGGCATTTTCTGCATCACAGCAGCAACAACAACATTCACTGTCTTCTTCGGATTCTTCAAAAAATGTTAAAAATGCAACACAACAGCAAGCTCCGATAGTAAATCCTCCTCAATCGAATATTTCACAGACACAATATTGTTCGTTTTTTATTTTATCTTGAGTCGAGTATTAATTGCTTGTACTAAATCTTGCTATGATTAAATTTTTTTATTTACCCTGGGTAAATTTTACATTAATTGCACCTTTAGATTCGTACTTTTGAGTCTTACAAAAACTAAAAAAAATAAAAAAAAATTTTTCTAAAAATTGTTTAGCCGCCCAAGGTCATCAAATACCTTCTGAATATTATCAAACACAGCAGCAGCAATTAACAGCAACACCACCAATTCCATACAACCAGCAACAACAACAACAACCACCTTCACAACAACAATTTATACCCCCACAATATCCACCACAAGGTTATCCTCAACCTGGACAACAACCTCCATATTATGGGCCGCCACGAGGTGTTCCTCCTTCTCAGTCGTATTATTCACAACAAATGCAACAACAACAACGTCCTCCAATGTCTGGTTACTCTGGCCAGGTATTTTGATTATATTTTTTCATTTTTTTATTTAAATATTACAGTATGATTACTACCAATCTCAAAATGCCCCTCAACGTCAACAACTTCCACCACCGCAGCAACAATATCCACCATATGGACAACAGCAGCAACAACAACCACATCCTTCTTTTCCGCCATCTGCTGGACAACAACAAGTTTTAAAATTTTTTTTTTTAATTTTTTAAATAATTCCTATACAGTATTATCCACAGCAGTCACAAGCTCAGACAAGTACTCAGCAACCACAACAACCTTTAACTGATTTGGTGCCACAACAAACACAAGCAGTGGCTGATCCTACGAGCGCTACACCTCCAATGCATCAAGGTTTGTAAGAGTTACGGTACTTTTTAATTATGTTGATAAATGTCCGCAAGTTTTTGTCCGCGAGTAATAATATTTTTCTCAAGTGATTATTTTAATTTTTTGTTAATATATAAGTAAAAGGAAGGCACGCTAAAATTGTTGATTTTATGCCTCAAAAATAATTCTTTCATTTCTTTTATTTTATTCTTATTACTTGCGGACAAAAACTTGCGGACATTTATCAACATAATTAAAAATATCGAGTTAGGATTATGAGTTTACAAATAGGCTAAATTTAAAAATCAAATTGCGACTTTGTTAACTTTAATTTTTTCGATTTTTTGCATTTTTTAATAAACAAAAGTCATTGATTTCTTGGTTCACTTTCATATTATTTACAGAAGCAAACAAAGAATAACTAAATGTTTGTTATAACAATGTGAAAGAAAAATTTTACATACTTATTTTAATATTTAAAAAACTATTTTTGGGCATGATTTGTTATAATTGAATAAATTTGAGTGATTTGCATAAATTAATTATTGTCTCTTAATGAAACCTAACAGATCAGAATAGAATAAATATTTATTTTACAACTGTCAGAATTTATCATAACTATTTTATTACCAAATAAGCATCAAATATGTTAACATTTATTTAAAAGCAATAACATATAGACAAACATGGTTTTCACCTGTGTAAATAAATGAAGCAATAGTTTTGTATTTTACTTTATTTTATATTTTAAATTTTAATCATAAATGCTCGTCCTTTCCTCAAATGCTTGTTTGATAATCTAATTTCACATTGATATTTAAAAATTGGTTGACCTATTTTTATACCTAATATTCTTAAATATTTGAAATCGAAAATTTAAAAAATCCCCAAAACATATAGCTATAAGCTTAAATTTTATTATTTACCTACATACCTAGTACATAGTTAACTTTTTATTTTGGAAAATTTTAAAATTTAATTTTTAGATATTATAAGAGTAACATTATTTTTTAGGAAATGCAATTAATTTATTACATTTCAATTTGTATTGTTATATTTTTTACAATATTTATATATCATTTTAATTTTTTATTTAATCAACATGAGCAAAATGTTTTTCGTTTAACTATGCCTCTGGGAAAATGTGTAGAAAATCAGGGCACACAATTAGTTTGTATTTTTAATTCTTATATAAAAAGTTACGAAAGATTAAGAATATCTTAGGCGTGAGGCATTCGACAATTTCCTCCGCCGTTTCTCGTCTACCTTCCCTTTTTGTTTTAAACTTTTCCACGTTTTCCAAATTTTCCATTGACACATTTTTTCGACATTCGACTTATTAAAGAAAAGCACAAAACAAACATTTCCTTAAATAAATATTTATTAATAATTTCTAGGATTTAACAAAACATGCACCAACAATTGTTAACTAACATAACTGACCACTGTCTCTCCGAAGGTTAACTTAATCTCTCGTTTGCAAGAGATAGAGAAAATTAGTTGTCAGAGAGAAAATTGTGTAAAATTAAAAGAAATTGTAAATAGGTATTTTCTCTACTGACAACTATCTTTCTCTATCTACTATGAACGAGAGATAAAGTTAACCTTCGGAGAGACAGTAGTCAGTTATGATTAGTTAACAATTTGTTCATGCATGTTTTGTTAAACCCTTGTAATTTATTATCAATTCTAGGAAAATGACTTTGCCGTTTCTGAAATTCAGAATCAGATAAAAGAACTGTTCGATCTATTGGGAAATTCTGTTAATAAAAATGATAAATTAGTTAATTCAAAAAATGAATTTATTAGAAGACAGGTTTTTAATTTTAATTTTTTAATTTAATTCAATTTAATTTTTAGTTTGGCCGTTTATTGGGAGGAGTTAACAAATTATCTGACTCAACATTTAATACACATAAAATTGAATTGGATCGATTGGCTCAACATTTAAGAAATATTTTAAATAAAATACAATACCCAATGGATTGTAATAAGACAAGGATACTTGTTTGTTCTGTTAGTGAGAATTTTTAAATTAACTCAAATTCTGACATCTCAACCATTTGAGTCTCGGAAATTGGTTACTTACTTAATAAATAATATACGAATTACCACATATTTCTGTTATTTTGATGGTCAAATATAATTAATTTAACAAATTTTATCAAAAAAGTAATACGTACTCAATTTCTGAGACTCAAGTCGAATGAGGTGGAAGAAAGACAAATTACCGTATTATCATAAATACGGCGCTCAATACTTAAAAAATAAAAGGAGAAGTAGAAGGGGATGTTGTGAAGTAAATGCCTAATTTTAATTTAATTTTTTATCAGTTGAATCTTGATCGTGGCTTCACTAGTATTTTGCATCATGCTGGGCAAGTATATAATTTATTCTAATTAAATTACATTGAAAAATTTATATGATAGGGTACTTTACTATTTTTCCGCAGATACGTTTCTCCCATTTCACAAAGTTCGGGTGACATAATGGTCAGGCAGTGTTTATATATTAATTTGCTCTATGACCATTATGTCCCTTGACCATTTTAGGTGATTGAAGATAAAGGAAACGATAGGGGTAGAGAACATAAAAAATTTTATGATATTATTATTTTTAAAGTTTAAAATTTACAGTTTTTGTCTCGATATGTCTACAGCATCAAATCGAACGTTGGTTTTCGAAGATGAAGGTGCAAAATTGGTTCAGGGTAATTTTAAATGGACAGATGTTTTCCTTTCACCTACAAATTGCAGTTATAAAAAACATGTACGTTTATAAAAAATTTTCAAATATATCAAATTATTTAATCAAAAAACAGAGTTTGTAACTTTTATCCGCAAATTCGGAATTGCGGATAAACACATAAGACATGCGGATAAAAGTTGTGTAATTTTGGATAATAAAAGAAAATACATAATTTTATATATTTAGAGACCAAAAATACTCTCCTTATTAAACTTTAAAGTAGTGTTAAAAGATCATTTAATAGTTTCCACACTATTTTGGCTACAAACTGTCCGTTTATTCAAATATTAATTTTATTAAAATTCTTTTCACAGGTTTTACCATTTCTTCCACTTTCTGATTATAAAAAACCTTTACAACAGGAAAGAATTGTTTTTCTTAAACAATTGCAAGATTCTATGTATTTATCACATTTGCCTGAATTAGCTCCGTTAGAGTATAAAGAAATTCTTTTAAAACATCACACTGATCCTCCAGCTTGGTTTATGGGAAATGTATGTAATGCTACGGCTAGATAAGTCGCTAGCGTCTTGCGAAGGCAAATAGCATGTGAAAAGAGGAGAGAAAAGTCGCCGGCCATCCTTCTCTCCTCTTTTCACATGCTATTTTTCCGTCGCAAGAAGCTAGCGACTTTTCTCTAGCCGTAGCATATTATAGAAAACAAAAAATTCTAATTTTTAAGTTGCTGAGTTTTATCATGAGGGAAAATGCAACTACATCCAAAAAAATCAAAAATATGGAATTTAAATTAAATTTAGGAAATGGTTTGGATTTTTCATTTTATTTTAAAATTTTTTAATATTTAGAATCTATTGCTGGTATTCACGTTAGAAGGACTGATAAGTCAAATGAATCTCCATTTCATAAGTTAGAGGAATACATGGTAAATATATTGTAAAGTATATAAAAGGCAATTTGAGATTTAGGCACAGACTTCGCGGCAAAACTTCCCGCGTCGAAACATGGGTAGCAGCCTGGGTAATCACCTAAAATGAGCTTACTCCCCCCTATGGTTTCTTGATATTTAGGGGTCTATATCTGGGCTCATAGCCATTTTCTCTAAATGAATGATGTATCATTCGATTTAGCTCAACTAGGCGAATCGAATGGTATGTATTTTGTCCACTATTGAAAACATTCTTTATTAAATAATTTTACCGTTAGCATTACTTTATTAATTTTAGAAATGGATTGATTTTTGGTATAATTCAGCAATTCAACGAAATAATACATCAAATAAACAACGTTTATTTATTGCTACCGATGACCCTAAAAAAATTATTGAGGAAGCAGAAAAGCGTTGGGGAAGTAAATACGAGTTTCTTCATAATAGTAGAAATGCTTCATGTCAGTTTTTCAATAAATTAAAAATATCAATATTAAAAATAATAGATGGGACGCATGAACGCGATCCTCAACGAAACTCTCTAAATTCAGTAATTTCATTACTTGTTGAAGTTGGTAGTTTGGCAAAATGTAAATTTGTTGTTTGCACGTTTTCTAGTAATGTAATCATAGTACTTATATGTTATCCCCCGGACTTTTTGCGGACAAATTTATGTATAAACAACAAAATTAAAAATTACTACAGTAGCCAATTTCTCCCAATTAAGTATAATTTTCTCAAAAACGCCTTATCACCAATCATTTTTCTCCACATAAATTCGTAAAAATAGCCCACTAAATGGACGTGCTGTCCCCCGATGTTTCTTATTTAGCCAGTTGGCAATGTCCTTAATATTTGTCCGCAAAAAGTCCTGAGGCCTATTTTACTAACAAGGGAACATATCAACATGATACTCAACGATTTTGATAAAAGTTTTACCATCGAAAGAGCTTATTTAGTAGGTACAGAATCCAAATTTTTATGTGCTCGTTTTAAGGTATTGTAAAGTTATGAGCATTTAAAATTTCAAAAAAAAAAGAACTCTCGGCCATTAAGATCACTTTTCTCTCTCTTTTCTTTTCCTTGAAGCGACCGCCAGCCTTCCTTTCCTTCCTTTTTTCTAGGAGTAACAAAGGAGAGAAGAGAGGTGATCTTAAGGGCGTAGTAAAAATGGAGAGAAAGGGACGTCTTTTGTAGGGAAAAAGGAACACTTTTGAAACTTTAAAAGCTCGTAACTTTTCAATACCTTAACTAGAGCACTCAAAAATTTGGATTCTGTACCTACTCAAAATGCTCTTTCGAATGGTACAAGTTTTGTGAAAATCGGTGAGTGGCAAGTTGATATGTTCCCTTCTAAGCAAATAGACTCGGAGGATAATATATAAACATTTATTTTCTTAATTCTTAAGGTTTGTCGTCTTATTTACGAACTTATGCAGGTCTATCAAGGTTATGCAGGAGGAAATGTTCATTCACTTGATACTGGGTACGCAGAAACTTGGTATGGTATGTGAAAAAGTATTTTAAATTTAAAATATTTTTTGAATTTAAAGATGAAAAAATGGTTTCTGTCGATGATTATAAAGCTATGAATAAGGGTGAAATTGATGCTATAAAAGGGGATATTATTAGTTAGTTTTTTTAATTCTTTTATGTTTATGCTAGAGAAGAAGAGTTTTCAGCGAGCAGTGATGGAAAAGATCCAAAATTTCCAATGGAACCGGTTCCATTCCTAAACTTATTTTTTTAGTATATTTTACATTCCAATTCTGGAATTACATTTTTAATTTTCAGTTTTTGTTCCGGAATCTGTTCCAAACTAGTTCCAGGCATAACCAGTTACATAGTTCCAATCAGAGCTGTTCCCTTTTCTGTAAAAACGAAAATACTAACAAGGGACACTCACGAACTGTAAGTATGAATTTCTAATTTTTTTTGCACGATCGTGTAGAGTAGGGTCGAAAACCTATTGCCAATTTTTGGCTTTTTTGGCTCCGACCCCAAAACTAAAAAGTTACAGGGCTTCAAAGTTTGATACTTTGGGGCAGTTTGTGTCTTAAGCAACTAATCTGAAAATAGTGTGGTTAGTAACAATGAGACGAACAGAGTGATTTTTCTCTTTCTCCACGTTAAAGGAAAATAGGTAGCGATAGAGAAAAGGCGTTAACCCCAAAGTGTATCGAACCCACCCGTTTAACCAACAAGCCGGGAACACTACCACTGCACCACAAAGACAACAAACAAAATTTTTTTTATTTAATTTATATGGTAAGAAAGATAAATTGTATGGCTTGTTAATTTACGGAGGACTCAAGCGGTCCAACTTTGAAGCCCTATAACTTTTTAGTTTGGGGGTCGGAGCCAAAAAAGCCAAAAATTGGCAATAGGTTTTCGACCCTACTCTACACGATCGTGCAAAAAAAAATTCGAAATTCATACTTACAGTTCGTGAGTGTCCCTTGTAAGTCTCTTCAGAGCTCTTGTAATAAAGGCCACTCTCTCGTTGATAAAGACGCAGAAAAACTGACCAGTGGATAGTTGAGGTCAGAGAAACGTCACATGACCTGCTCTTTTCCAGAACTGTACACAATTTCTGCGTCTTTATCACACGAGAGAGTGGTCTTTATCACAGGCGCTCTGAAGAGACTTAGTATTTTCGTTTTTACAGAAAAGGGAACAGCTCTGGTTCCACTTCCAGAAATTGATAGTTACAGCGCACAAATTCCGAAACTGGAACTTTTCCATCACTTCCTGCGGGCACTCTTCTTCGCTAGTAACATTAATTAAATAACTATTTAATTTTTCAGTTTCCAAAGGGAAAAGGTCAAATGGATTCATTAATTCCTTAAATACTCGCACAAACAAAGAAGGAAAATTTCCTCGTGGTTTGCTTAGGAAACAATTTAAATTTGAAAGTTTTCCTATTTTTACACTTGATAAGACAATTTAAATTTTTACGGGTCTTAACTTTATATATCTAAAAAAATTTTTGTAAAATATTAACTTTCTTATCTATCTTGGTTTAATTTAAATTTTTTATTGTATATTTATCCTTCATCCTGTTATAGTGTTTGGTGTATTTTTGGAAGCCAATATACATTGGCTAATATTCTAAGCTTTTATAAGGTTTAAACATTAATTTAGATTTGTAACTTTTAATTTCAGAGTTACTTATTACTAGTGCCCGGTAAAATCGATATTTCAGGATCCGGACCCGAATTTCATGAATAGAGCCGGACCGGATCCTGCCGGATTTTTCGGGATTAATCCGGGTCCGGAAAAAATCAGGAACTTGTGAAAAAACCCGGATTTGGGACTCGGACACCGGAAAATTCGGTCGGATCAGATCCGGCGCCGGGCACGACTTATTACCTATTTATAATTTTCTTCTTGCTGTTATGCCAACGACTCTTGTGGTCGCGGGGAATGCCAATTTACTCTAATTTTTTGAACACCTTTACTTTTTGACAAATTTCCAAAAGGTCTCGCATCATTAAAACACCTATTATTTTTTTAAAAATAGCATGCATTAACATAATTAAATTTATTAAAATTCTCGACATTCTGCACGAGCAAAAATTGTCTTAATTTTACAAAAAATAACTGACTAATTAATTTTCGTTCCACTAATTAAGCATTTATGTTAATCATAAAAAAATTTTTTTTAATTTTATTTTATGACGTAGCTCAATGATTAAATAGATGTTTTTTTTAATTAATTTAATCAAGTTCAAATTAATTAATTAAATACCGAAATAAATATTTTTTTTTTAATGGAAAAATTGGAATTTCTATTTTTCTATCTAAAGGAAAAAAATTTTTTGAGAAAAAAATTTTTGTTGAGAAAAAAAATTTTTTGAGAAAAAAATTTTTGTTGAGAAAAAAAATTTTTTTTTGCTACGATTTTGTAATTAAAATTAATTAATTCTTGGTTCAATTTATCTCCAAAAATATTTTTTCAAAAAAAAAATTTTTTTCAAAAAAATATTAATTTATTTCCCTATTTTCAGCAGTATAAAAATGAAACAAAAATTATTAACAACCAAAATCATACAAAAATTCAAATAAATTTATTTTTAATAAAAATGAACTCATTTGCCATTAAATTGACTTTAACCTGTCTTTGCATAATTTTGCTTTTTAATATTAATTTTATTGAAGCTCAGAGTACTTGTAAAGTTGGATCTTGTCCATGTGCTGGTACTGCATGTCCAAAGTAATTTTTTTTATTAAATTTGAAATCGAAAAAATAAAAAAATTTTCTCTGTACTGTTCGAGACTCTTAAGCCTATTTTTAAATTAATTTAAATTTATTTTTTTAATTTTAGTGGAGCAAAGTGGAACTGTAACCCATTTGGAGGTTGCCTTTGCAGGTAATTTTCCATTTTTATTTTGAAAATAAAAAAACCCAAAAAATTTTTTCTTCTATTAATATTTTTTGGTAAGCCATTTTGTTATTGGCTAAAAAATTAATACTTTATTAATTTTTAGGAATACAAAATGTCTTTTGAATTTTTTAAAATTTTATTTGTTCTTAGACAAATATATAGATAAGTAATTAATTAGCCAACAATGTTAGCTTCCAAAAATAATAATATTCTAATTAGACTCAATCTCGCATTAAAAAATATATACCATTTATTTATTTATATGTCTCTCTAAACGTAAAAATATATATTATACAAATTTTAAGACGGTATAACCAAAAGTCTTTTTTTTCGCAATCAAAGTTTATAATAAAATTTTTTTTATTTATTTTTTACAATGCCTGAAAAAAGTGGAAATCAAAAGAAATAAAAATAATTTGAAACATTATTTATTCCTTATTACTATTCGTATTATTTCCAAAGGGGCTTAAAAATTAGCCAAATTATTAGCTTACAAAAATTGTTAAAAAACTAAAAAGAATAAATACAAGAATTTTAAAAACTAAACAACTATAATATTCTCTTTAAATTAAAACATATATACTTTTGAAGACAAAACTTAAAAACTTTGTTTTTCAGTTATGTTCCGTTAGGTGCATGTTTATGGACAGCAGGAGTTTGTTGTAGTGCTAATTCAGGAAAATAATATTTTAAAAGATTTTAAAACTTTGTTATTTTATCAAATTTTAATTTTAAATAAATTTAATAAATAAAATTTTAAATTTTAAAAAATCTAAAAAATATCAATAATGCGCACGCTTTAAGAATATTTTATTGAAAAGTGTAATTTGACTAAAGTCAAGAGGGAATTAAAAGACAATGGAAAAGGGAAGTAAATTTTTTTAAATTTTTTTTCTCTATCATTTGACAAGGTAAACATTGATTTTGCCAGAAGAATTGAAAATTTTAAAAGTGCAAGTAAATAAAAAAGACAAGTCATATGGAGTCTATTGAATTTTGTTGTCTATAAGTCAGTCGATTCGAATTCCACCCCAAGAAGATTTATATAAAATTCACTCCTCTAATTTAATTTTAAATAAATTAATTTTCTGGACAGTTGAGTCTGAATATTTTTAATTTTTTATACTTTTATAAATTTTTTAATTGAATGTCTCTTTAAGGGATGAGACTCAAACGGTTTTAAAATTAAAAGTGTCTTTTATTGTCTACATAGTCAGTTGATTCTTTTAGACCCTCCTGAAGAAATTTGACTTTATAAAGCTTCCCGGGATTTTATAAAATTCATTCTTCCAATTAATTTTTATACGATAAGTTCAATTACTTGATAATTGAGTCTGTTTTAAATTTTTATTCTTCAGACTTTTAAATTTGACTTAAAAACTACGAGTAAATTAATTTTTCCCTCGGTTTTCCAATGTTGATTTGATAATTTCTATTCTTTCCGTTAATTCGGGATACAAATCGTTCCTCAAAGACTTGTTTTCCTTGTATTAAAACTTTATTTTCAGACAAGTTTTAATTTTAAAAATTAATTCCAAGCTTAATTTCCAATATCAGATTCGTAGACAGCGCCCCCGAAAACCAAAGGGGTTGGGTTGTCTCTCACCGGCACCAAAATGGCCTGGCCAAAATAGTAAATTCTCCAAACTTCTCACTGATAACAGTTTAATTTATTTATTTCAAGTATTTTCAATTAAAAAAAATTTTTTTTAGATGAATTCCTACTGGAATTTTTCCCTCAAAGGTTTACTCCTAAATATTTTAATTTTCCTACTAATTCTAACCCTAACAAATTCAAATTCAATTCGAACGAATGAAGAGACTGCTTTAACTGATCCGTTGAAGTTAGAAAACAAAGAATTAAAGCCTTGGGAAAAGTATAAAGTTGTTGAACACGGAAGGAAAAAACGTGAACTTTTTACTGTAACTACGATAACACTGTTGGTTGTATGGTCTATGGTTGTTGGCCCGTTCGTTCAAATGCAATTAACAGGCAATATCAACTTGATTGGAACATTTAAGGAAGAGGTACTCATTTTTAAGAGCAGACAAAACGAATTACCGGGGAACGAGAACGAGAATTTTTC
Source organism: Meloidogyne chitwoodi (assembly GCA_015183035.1). Taxonomy (NCBI): domain Eukaryota; kingdom Metazoa; phylum Nematoda; class Chromadorea; order Rhabditida; family Meloidogynidae; genus Meloidogyne; species Meloidogyne chitwoodi. Next base: position 237,997 of record JACZZP010000004.1, on the reverse strand, counting down.
CGGGGACAAACGGGGGGTGGGGAACTTTTGTCGTAGACAAATTATGCTTATAGAAAAATTGCTGGGAACGATGTGAAAAAACGGTGAAGAACGGTGACGACTCTAGTTTAACAAGTTAAACTCTGAAAAAAAGTTTAGTTAGTGTTTGTATCAGATTGGCGGTTACCCTGTTTGTCTTAGAAATTTTCAAAAACATAGACTCTTTATTTTGAAATATTTTTCCTTTACTTTATAAAAAACAATTTAGAATGGATGTGCACACCGTTTTATATCCAATTTTGGAAAAGGAAAATCCTGGTGCGCACCAACAGATACTGAACTTATTAATCGACGATTTCTTATAGCAAATTATGTGACAATTTTTGAAGATATTTCTCAGTCTACTGGTAAGTTTTTTTTTGTTAATTCTTAATTAGAAACCCCGAGGATTTTTTAAATAACCTCTTTAAGAAGAATTGATTTAGGGAGTCCGGTTTTGTTTGAAATAAAAGAGGGGTAAATGTCCATTAGATGTCGCGGCAGATCATTTTAGTCTTCAATAGTCGGAACCTTTGTAGAATTCAATAAAATTGAGATTTTTTCCTTGATTCAATATCGAGAGTTTGATCGTAAAAAATGGAATCCAGAATTTTTATTCTGATGAATTATTAGTTGGGCAATAATTTAGAAGGGAAAATAAATGAGCGTCACTCCTAACCAGTGTTTGCGTGACCGGCCTTTTCCCGGTCATAAAAATGACCTGACCTGACCGGAAATTTCGGTCATCAAAAATGACCTGACCTGACCATGACCGCAATTTCGGTCAGGTCATATCCGGTCACGTTTTGTAACGTAGAAAATGACCAAAACATGACTGACCGGCCTTTTTCGGTCATAAAAATGACCTGACCTGACCAAAAATTTCGGTCAGGTCTGGTCAGGTCATTTTTGGTCATGACCGAAACCTGGACACGAAAACACTGCTCCTAACGCCAAAAATAAAGAGCGCTTGCAAACTGCAAATGTCTCCTTTGCGTAAGGGTTGGACATCTACTGGTCATTTAATAAAACAGGAAAAGCAGATAATTAAATTTAAAATTTTAAGAAGAATTATTAGAAGAACTATATGATAAAATGGTCGGCTTTGAAGAGTTTTCACCATTTGTTAATGCTAAAAAGTTGACTAGAAGAGAACAACTATTTTTTTTCCTTTATAAAAATCAATTCATTTCAATGAGCAGTGAGACAATACCAGAAACTCTTTTAAATGAAAAGGAAGATAAATATGCCTGGATGATTCATCAAGATTTTAAAAAGCAATTTAAAGGGAAAAAAACTCTTGATTGTAAGACAATTTTGACAGAATGGGACAAAATTAAAAAGTCTAAAAAGACCAATGGTTATATTAAGAGTAATGAACAGTTGGAGGACCTTTTTAACTGTGGATGTGGCGACGTATTTAAAAACTGGGAAGAAATACGTAAGTCGAACAAAGTTTGGATTTTGTAACTAGTGAAATTATTAATATCATATTATTTTTTATGTGTAAATCCACCAAATGCTGTCAGGCAAAAAACCGTGTCACTCTCAAGGGAGCATATCAACATGCTACTCATCGATTTTAACAAAACCTATACCATTCAAAGAGCTTTTTGAGTAGGTACAGAATCTAAATTTTGAGTGCTCTAGTTAAGGTATTGAAAAAGTACAAGCTTTTAAATTTCAAAAAAATGTTCCTTTTCCTCTTCAAACGTCCCTCTCTCTCTACTCTTTACTACCCCTTAAGATCACCTCTCTTCTCTCTTTTCCTTTTTTCCAGCGGCCGTCAGTTACTCAAAGAAAAAGAAGAGAAGGCAGGCGGTCGCTGCAAGGAAAGAAAAAGAGTGGAGAGAAAATAGGTGAGTTTATTAATGGTTATCTTTATTTTTGAGAAACTTTAAAGCTTTTAACTTTACAATACCTACCTTGGGCAGATAAAAATTTGGATTCTGTGTCTACTCAAAAAGCTCTTTCGAATGGTATAAAAATCGGTGAGTAGCATGTTGATATGTTCCCTTTCAGACAGAACGAGTTAACTACACAAAACCACAACAAACTAATAATTAAACTTTTTAAATAATTTAGCACTTGAAACTATTCAATACAACCTGAAACCAACTGAATGTCTTGATATTATGTCAGCATATAATTTAACGCCTGAAGGGGAATTGGCAACAGGTATTTTAGAATTTCTAAAAATAATAATTTTCTATCTAAGGAGAACAAAATGAGGGATCAGTCAATGTAGAAGAATACGCAGATGAAAAAACTCCATTATTAAAAGAAAGCGCAAGTACTGTAGGTGAAAAAATGATAAATAATATTGAAGATAATGATAAAATAAAAAAACTGAAAGTAATTTATAAGCTGTTTTTGTAAGTTTTTATAAGCTTAATATTAAGACAAATGTTCTGGACCAGTTCTTGTTCAGGAACTACATAGTTCAGTTCCAGAAATTTGTTAGTTCCAGTTCAGCAATTGGAACTGAAAAATTTCTGGAAATTAACTTTCCCATCACTTCTCATACTTATTACATAAAATTTCTTAATTTACAGAAGAGAAATAATAAATCTTGATTCGGAAAAGCTGAAAGAATTTATTCAAACGTTGGATCATTTATTAGTTATTGAAAAAGTCCCAGACGTAAAAATGCTAGACTCATTTTTAAGTTCGATTGGAAGTTTATTTAGTTCTAAAAATGAAGAACCGACTAGTGTACATGAAGATTTCTCGAATCGTACTATTGAAACTAAAATGATTCTAATTGATTTTGATAGTAGCGAAATACTTAAAAACACGCTCAGCATACTTAACGGCACGCCTATGTTCCAAGCATTGATAAAAGTTAGTTTTAAATTAGGCTTTATTCAAGTTTATATGTCCAATAAAATTCTATTTAAATTTTCTGGATTTTGAAAGAGGGTGTTTTATAGTGCCCCAGCTAAGTCTTAGCTACTCACGAATGCTGCCTGCCCATGACGATACCTGACGCTCGCGCCTTTGATGGGTGTCTTTGACCAGTGTTCTCCTAATCGGCTTCGGTAATGACCAAAAGTGATTGGACTTGATTCTCTATTTAGTCAGGTCGTTTTGTGACCATAAAAAGGTCGGTCAGGAGAACAATGTCTTGGATGTACACTTTCTGAAAAAGATTAAATTAAAATTGATTTGAGTCAACTGACGTGTCCCGAAATTTTGAAAAAGCAAAATTTCGGAACCAGGCCAAAATCCGACAAAGTGATAAACGATAAAGTGTCTAACAACATTCTTTATAAAGCGACAAATTATTGAATGATTTTGGAAAAAGCAAAATGGAACAATAACAAAAATTCTCGGTAAATTCAACTTTTTTCAGTCTCTGATTGACTGTTTGCGTCCCTCCTTAAGAAAAATCCGGTTGGATGCGGTCCGGCATCGAATAGTAATATTTAATGGCTTCTACTTGCAAATTGTCCAATTTGGGCTGTTTTACCAAATTGTCGCTTGACACTTTGTCATTTTCCAAAATGTGTAGGAGCGTCAAATAAGACGCAATTTTGAGTAAACTTTTCTATTTAGAATACCTACGAACAAGCCAGAGAATCAAAGTTCTTCCAAGAACTAAATGAAACAAATGTGTCCGATTCAAATGATCTATATTCTTTAAAACTTTCAAAACAAAGTTATTTACTGCTCGAAATACGTAAAAACATATGTTATATATTTGATATTTTAAAAAAAGTAAATGAATGCCAAATACTACAACATAAAAAGTTTGTTTATAATTTATGACTAGTGTCCGCAAAAATATGAATATAAAAAGCGCTATCTTACCACAGTAATGGAAAATAAATAATAGCAAATTAATTTCTCTTATACCCGATTCTTTTATTTTATTTGAAGCTCCACCAAGACCGAATAACAGAAATAACCATCAAACAAGAACAAAAAAGCATAAAAAACCTACAAAAGCATACAGGGGAAAATTACGGAGAATATAATGAAATGGAAGCAATATTTTTAGATAAGTTCACAAATTAAAAAAGGGAGAGAAATCAGACAAAACTAGCTTTATTTTCTTTCTCTTTTTAGTAAGAGATGTATAAAATTGGCATTTTGAATTAAGTTTTACTTTTTCAAAATAAAAGTTTACTCAACGGGCAGGCTCTCTATTCCTTGTTTAGTAGGCTTTTGCTCCCTTTACAATTTTTAAAATTTAGATATAAAGACAAAAAACAATCAAATGAAAGAAATAACCAAATCGGTATCTGTAATATGTTTCCTTCTTTACTTCCTTCATTTCATCCTAACACTATTGAACGTTTTGATACACTTTGTATAAGATTCCGACAACAAAATAAAGAAGATCGCGATGAGTTACCCAAGTTTGAGGATTTTGAAAACTCGGACGAGGACATGCATAAATTTGAATTTGAATTTGATATTGATAAATTAGAAAAAGAATTAAATAAGTTAAGTGCTGCACGCTTTAAAGATACTGAAATAAAAAAGAAATATGAATCTGACAAAGAAGGTAAAAATAATCAAATTGTCAGGAATAATTTACTGACAATGTTTATAAAATATATATATTGGTGGGGAAGAGTGATACAAGAGGGGAATTAGTTTAACTTTTAAAATATTGGATCGGCTGCTTATGTCTGCAGTGGAAAGTAGTTATAAGTAGAGTTTGGAATTTTAAAAATCCAGGACGGGAAATGGGATATTGGAAAATGGAACGACCGGGAGGGACCCGGGACTGCGAAGACCGGGAATTCCCTTTTTTTCAGGTCCAAATATAACAGGTCCCGGCCGATAATCACGGGACTGGGAATTGGAAATAAAATGAAAGTCGGGACCCGATACGGGAAAACCGGGAATTCCCGATCCCAGTCCGGTGAAACAACAAAAGCTGAAAAAGGACCGGGAAAGGGATTAAGACCCGATCCAGTTCCGATCTCTATTTGTAAGACATAATAAATTTACCACCATCCTAGATAAAAAAAGGAAAGTCTTCGATAGGCGGCGGGATGGGTGAATGGATTACAAACTAGTTCCAGAACTATAACTTTTCTTTAACTAGCTTCTTACCCACAATAGTTCCGGAACTGGAACAATGAAAATAAAAAATGCAGTTTGTGAACTCGAACTAGTTCTGTGGAAATTTTGGAACATTCCCATTACTGCTTGAGTGTAGCCAAAAATGTTTAAAATAATGACACAAAATAACTAATAATCTTTTATTATTAACAGAAGGAAATAATGATATCACATTGGGAAGATTAAGCGTTGATAGTAATGTAGGTCTGAGTCATGGAAGATTAAGTGTTGATAGTAATGTAAATCAAAGTAAAAAGTTGAATAAAACAAAAAGTTTCTTGCCTTCACTTTCTCAATTAAATCGTTTAAAGCTTAAAAAAATTTTAACACCTAAAAAAGGTAGGTTTTAATCTTTTAATAAAACTATAAAAAAACCATTGGAGAAGGGATATTTTTATTGTCTAAAAAAACTTGGGGTAATTTGTTAAAAAGTTTTTTGGCATTAAAATTTTTCGGTTTTGTTTTTAAGTGGAGATTTGCGTTATATTTTAGAGTTTTTTGGGGGGAATAAACTGTAAAATTGTCTAAAACATCCATCAAACCGGGAAGAAAAGCCTTGATGCAAAAATAAATAATAATTTTCCTTATAGTGGCTGAAATCAATCAACCATCACTTCAGCATTGTAAGCATTTAAATATTTATAAAAAATTTTTTTTATAAAATTATGAGATTTTAAAAACTTCGAGCTGAAACTTATTTACTTTCATCTTTAATTAGCTTAAAGCGGTTTGGGTCAGTTCCACGCTACTTTAGTACCGCCATTTCAGTTCCCATTAGAGAAGGGTCTTAATGCAGAACCGAAACATTTTCCGAGTGAAATAATACATAAAAACATCTTTACATTTTTTTAAAATTTAATAGAAATTGCAATAATTAATTAAAAAATTAAATTTTTTAAACTTAAAGTGCTTGCAACAACATTACGAAAAAAACGTTTTGTCTTCGAAATTCAACTTATAGCATTAGGAGGAGCTCTACTTTTTCAGCAATTTTATAAAGCACTTTTTAAAAAAGTTGATCCTTTAAAAATGCTATTTGAGTGTATAAACAACTATGACAGTCAATTAGGAAAATGTAAACCTTCTTCTAAACCTGACTTTAAGGAAATAACTTTTATAAGAGAGGCATTGGAAATTGTGACAGAGAAAATGTCTTTGCATATAAGTTTGTTTAGTTATATCTAGAGTTGCAGATTTTAGTTTCTAAAGAAATGTCAACTGACCATAACTGACCCACTGTCTCTCCGAAGGTTAACTTAATCTCTCGTTTGTTTGAAATAGAGAAAGGTAGTTGTCAGAAGAGAAAATATTTACAATTCCTTTTATACAATTTCTTTTCATTTTATACAATTTTCTCTACTGACTACTTTTCTACGTCTCTTATAAACGAGAGATTATGTTAACCTTCGGAGAGACAGTGGGCAGTTATGGTCAGTTGACATTTTTTTAACTAAAATCTGCAACCCTATATATATTTTTTAATTATTAATTTGCTGCATCTCTCTAATTAGGCCAATAAATATTAGAATATTAAAGCAAAAATAATAAAATAAATATTTTCCCGACAAAAATAAAGTTAAAAACAGTTCTTAGTTTGAATTTATATTTTTCCCAAAACTAAAATTGTCTTAACATTTCCTAAGTCTCTAATTTATTTGTTTGCCTAAAATTCTATATATAAGCTAAAAACACACTTTATTGATCTTATTTTCTTATATTTATTTGGCCTAATTAGAGAGATGCAGCAAAGTTTAAAAGAGATAATTAATCAAAATGTCCTGTTATTTAACACTTAATTCGGATTAGTTGGTACCAGTGTTTGCGTGACCGGCCTTTTCCCGGTCATAAAATGACCTGACCTGACCGGAAATTTCGGTCATCAAAAATGACCTGACCTGACCATGACCGCAATTTCGGTCAGGTCATATCCGGTCACGTTTTGTAACGTAGAAAATGACCAAAACATGACTGACCGGCCTTTTTCGGTCATAAAAATGACCTGACCTGACCAAAAATTTCGGTCAGGTCTGGTCTGGTCAGGTCATTTTTGGTCATGACCGAAACCCGGCCACGAAAACACTGGTTGGCTTTTATGCTTTGTATCTTTTTTCGAATCTTTCAAAAAATTAAAAAAAATAAACCCCAGACTTAAAAATGAACATAGAATGAATTTTATTTATAAATACATTATTTTAACAGAACTCCAATTTTGAACAGAAAAATAAAAAAATTAAAAGTTATTTATTATTTTCATGAAAACCTTGAAAAAAATTTAAATTTTTAAAATAATAATTTTTTAGTCGAAAAGTTACGTAAATTATATGAGATCTTCTACATTATCCATATACAATTTCTAGTTAGAAAGAAAGGGAAAATAGATAAAAAAGCAAACGATCGGGACAAAATGCCAAGTGAATTTTTAGGTAAATTAGGACTTAAATTACAAAGATTGCATGCTCGTCTTCTTGACTGTCATTTTTATGATTGGAAGGATGAAATGCCAAATGGGATGATTAACAAAGCTAAAGTGTTGACACAACTTGTTAAAAATGCCAGAAACCATTGCAAACTATTTGGCAATTTTATCGATGTTTGTTTATTTAAATTTTTTATTTAGTTTAGAGATTGAGATTTTTGAACATTATTTACGTATTTTAGAAAAGTTCAAGTTTTATTAGACTAGGTATTTTTCCCGATTTATGGGCATTTTCTGGTATTTTTGAAAAAAGGGTACTTTTCCTTTATGCGCACAAATGTCCGTAAGTTTTATCCGCAACTCTTATATTTTATTACTTATTTTGGAGGCATAAAATTAACAATCTTTGTTAAAATATCATCAAATGCATCAACCTATTCTTTTCACATCTTTCATCAATAGAAATTCGCATAGGTAGCTGTCAAAAATGCTTATCTATTTGAGAAAAATTACATGCGGACAAAACTTGCGGGCATTTGTGTTAGCATAGTGTACAAAAACAGCATCACAAAGGAAAGGAAATGTCTCCAAGAGTTGCTGTCAATAATTCTGTATTTCAATTTACGATCCTTTTTTAAATTTTTAGCTTTTTTTAAACGTATAAATGAATATTATTCAAAAAATTTGTGGAAAATAGTTTGAAAATTATTGGGAGTAATAATTTTTTATCAAATTTATTTTAAGAAAGCTGAACGTCTGAAACCAATTTGGGCACATCCTTCAATGACAAGCCATATATTTTATGATACAATTTTAAAGTTGAAGAAAAAAAAATTAATGTCAAAGAAAGAAAAAATAAAAAAAATATCAGAAAAGGACAAAAGGCTAAAAAATACAATTGATCTAAAAATTGATCCATTTTCAAGTAACGATACAAAACAAACTTTTCCTGAAGAAGTTAAACCAAAAGAAGAAATTAAACAAAATGGATCAATTTTATCAGAAGGAGATTCAAACTTTGGATCATTTCGATTTAAACCAGATAAGAAGATACCTAACGTAAACTATCCATCCCTTATTCCTGGATGGAATCCAGTTTCAGTCCACTAAAACTTTTTATCACTAAACGTAATTTAAAAATTAAGTTTTCTTATTACTTAGGGTGAGTCATAAAAAATGCGCCACCTCGAATTTGCATTACAAGAAAATTTTTATCTTCACTGTTACTGGTCCATTTAGAAAGTTCTATATGTCATTCGATAGCTTACACTTAGAACTTCCTAATGGCATTTACATTTTATTTTTATATAGTTTATACGATTTGTTACTGATTTTTGAAAAATGCAGCCAAATAACCAAGTTCGCGCGCGCATGCCTAAAAAATTCTAGCTGGGCTTACAGTGATAAAGGCAACCAAAAACATTAATAGAGCGTTAGTCTAGGATGTTATCTATAGTTCTACAAAGAAAAAATGGTTAAAAAAATTAATGGGCGGCTACACGAGCCTCTAGCGCAACCTAAGCTTTTACGCCTAGCCTCGGCGGATTTGAAGCAGTACTCGAAGCCATCGAAAAGAATCCCACCAAAAGTATTTTTAAAATGCTTAAAGTACTCGGGTCTTAATTGTCAACTATATTTCCGCCATACACAAAAATTTTCGTAATCCTCAGGTTGACGTCGGCGACCACGTTTTTGCATATTGCTCTCTAAAAAATTCAGAAGCTGGGATAGGAACTTCTCTCTCATCATGCTTATAGCCCTAATCTTCCCCTATATTATTAATTTTTGTTCGGTCCGCTCAAGCGTTTCCTTCGCGGAATACAACTCGATAATTAGGGGACGTCTGTCAGCAATTTTTTGGTATAAATCGGCAAGCTGGCACAAAAATGAAGTTTAAAAGCTGCCAGATTTATAGGGACAATGTATTTCATCGAATGGATTGACTTTGATTCATCCGATTCCAATGAAAACATGTTTTTTTAAGTTTTTTTAAGGTGGCTCATTTTTTATGACTCACCCTAAGTAGATAAACGAGTTAATAGAGATAATTAGAGAAAAATTTAAATATCCGAAAAGTTATAAATTAATTTTGAAAAAATTTGTTAAAATGAGGGGATATTTCTGTTCCCGCCAGTTTACTTCCAGACTTTTTTATATAAACTTGTTTTACCATCTAAAGCAGTTTAACAAGGATTTGGATTTTCTTATCAAATTTCTTCCCATTAGATTATTTATTAAGTGACAAGTTTAGTGATGAAAAGTTTGCGGTTTACTGTATCATATTAAAAAAGAAATCGTTAAATGTGTTTATTGCGGAATTGGTCATCTCATTACAGTCATTTCAGTACCAATAAAATTTTATATAAAAATAGTAGTTTTTTCTTTTTATTTTTTTCTCATTTTTCTTAAATTATTTCTCATTTATATTCTTTTAATTTTAGTATCATTCACCAGGAAAATATAAAAATTTTGGGAAAAATTTGTGGTATTGAAATGGCCTCACTGAAATGGCCTCTTTACCTGGTACTGAAATGGCCTATCTACCTGGTACTGAAATGGCCTATCTACCTGGTACTGAATGGCCTCTTTACCTCGTACTGAATGGTCTCTTTACCTGGTGTTGAAATGGCCTCTTTACCTGGTATTGAAATGTCCCACTTACCTTGTGCTGACATGTCCCCCTTTACTCGCTACTGAACTGGCGTTACTAAGGTTACTTTACTGATGCCCCAGCCCTTTTCATTTATGAAGATATTTCTATTTTATTTTTAGCATTTGGTTATTTAAACTTTTTGTAAATATCCCTAACATTATGATATAAATTACTTTGTTTAAATTAGAGACCATCAAGATTTAATTTTAAATATGGGAATTTTAAAAAAGAAATCAGAACAAAACTCTTATCAAAAAAAGATAAATATTTCTTTATTTGGGATTTCAAAAATTCCCGTAGGAATCTAATACCTCTGTTCTCTAATTTTAAACTGAACATTTAACATTTTTTAATTTGTAAAATTGTAAACAAAATTTATAAAGTTTTATTATGGGTATGATATTTAATTTATTATAAAAGGCTATTAGTCAGAAAATTTCCAGAAGCCACAATACAGGCTCCTTGAATTAACGAAAACCATAGGGGGGAGTAAACTCATTTTTGAGGTGAAAAATTCGAAAATAGAATTTATAGCTCATCGAAATGACACTTTAAACTAAGCGGAATAAGACCAAAAGCATCATTATAAAGATCAATTTAAACTGGTAAAAAATCGTTGGAAAAACTTTTTTGCTCAGAAGGATAAGCCATAGTTTTCTTTATACGTTAGCTTAGTTCAGGGATGGGCAAAATTGGAAAATAAAATACGAAAGACGAAATACGAAATTTACGAAACCTAAATAAAAAACGAAAGACGAAATAAAAAAGGCTCAAAAACACGAAATAATACGAAATTACAAAAGTACCGAAATTACGAAATACGAAACTACCCCAAAAATTTTTTTAATTTCAAAATCAGGCATGTGCGGACACGAATTTCCGTATCCATATCCGGATATATCCGTGGGGTCTATATCCGTATCCGTTTTATATCCGCGTCCAAATTTGCTGTATCCGTCCGCGAGTAGCCGCGGATATATCCGCTTTTTCTCAAAATGATTAAAGCTAAGAGGTTTTGGAGGGGGATATTTTTATGTATGAAAAGTTTTAAAAATTTTAAAATAGATTATTTTTCTATGCTGAGAAAAGTATTTCAAACAGGGTTATTCCAGGTTGAGCGCAAGTGTCGAGTTGTTTAATTTTCATAAATTATTTTTTAGCGCCGCAGGCGAAAATTTTGAAAAATGATTGCAACTTATTTGGCAAAAATTCACCATTTTCAGCACCGCATGTAAAAATTTTTTAATTTATTACACCCTACTTGCCAAAAATATACTCTTTTAGCGCCGCAGGCAAAAAATTTTTAAAATTTTTAAACCTGTGTTGCCAAAAATTACGATTTTTTTAGTGTCAAAGGCGAAAATTTCAGACCTAATTTTACTTGAAAAATTTTTAAAACAAAGAAAAATATCTAAATTAACGTACACCTTTTCTATAATAGTGGATTCTAGCCCAAACCAATTTAATAAAATAGGCTAACGCACTAACCACTCAACCATCGATGCACTCAAGGAAATCACAAGTAAATTATATATAAAAATTCTCTTTTCTTATCTTCTCACATGAAAAAATAAATTGTGGGAGTGAACATGAGAAAAAATATTTAAATAGGTAGTTAGGCATAGGGTTACATATTATGTTCAGCGACGGATATTACCGATATCCGCGGATATCGACCTCATATCCGTATCCGTCCGTGTCTTTCTGATTTTTAAAAAATTTGTATCCGTCCGTGTCGCGGATATCCGGATATTATCCGTGTCCGTGCACACGCCTGCAAAATTTTAAAAATTTCATAATTTCAAAAATTTCGTATTTCGTCCAAAAATACGAAAGACGAAATACGAAATAAAATTGGTCTAAAAATACGAAATAATACGAAAGACGAAAGTTGCCCATCCCTGGCTTAGTTGGTGTAACAGTTACAGCTGAGACGTTTGCGGCCCCGACATTTGCGGTTCATAAATTAAAAAAAATGTTTGGAAACATTCTGTTTAAGGGTCCAAATTCCAATCTTGAAAATATAAATGTCTTTCGAAAGAGCTCATCGAGCTGGGTCGAATGATATCAAAAACATAGTTTAAATAAGTTAAAATAATTTGAAAAATAAAAGTTTTTATCTAAAAAATTAAAAAGATCATTTAACAAATAAAGAAAGAAAAAGGAAATTTATAGAAAAAATAAAACTACTTTAAAAAACAGGCAATCGAGACGAGCGTTCTTAAATTCTCAATTAAATTAAAAAATGATAAAACAGTGGAGCTTACGACACGTTGGTTGGTTCGACATTTGCGGCTGAGACATTTGCGGTTCCGGAATTTAAAAAAAAAATTGGAAACATTGTATTAAGGGTCAAAATTCCAATCTTGAAAATATATATATCTTTCGAAAGAGCTCATCGAGCTGAGTCGAATGATACCAAAAAAGAGCTTCCGGTCTAAGTCGAACAAGGAATGTCCGCAAAAGTCTGTGCTACAACTGTAGGGGCCGCAAACGTCTCAGCCGCAAATGTTGGTCAATCGCCTGTTTCTTTTTTAATATTCTCTCTTTGTCTTTGCAAGATTGAACTCAACTATTTTTTATAAAAGTTTAGATATAAGTTAATAATTTGAAAAATAAAAGCTTTTATCTAAAAAAGGTATTTTTAAAATGATCATTTAAAAAATAAAGAATGAAAAAGGAAATTTATAGAAAAAAATACAAGCAATCGAGACGAGCGTTCTTAAATTAAAATTCTCAATTAAATTAAAGAATGATAAATCAGTGGATCTTAACTACCGAAACTTTAGTAAATTATGCTCAAATGTTGTACGAAAGTTTTCGCTAGGAAGTTTCAATAAGGAAGCTTAAACCTCTCAAAAACTCTCGATGCTCGTTTAAAAATATGAGAAGACTAATAAATAAATAGGGTTGTTCAAAACATGCACGAACAAATTGTTATCTGACTGACCACTGTCTCTCCGAAGGTTAACTTAATCTCTCGTTTGTAAGAGACGCAGAAAAGTAATGGTCAGTAGAGAAAATATGCAAAGTTCTTTTTTTACAATTCCTTTTCATTTTATAATATTTTCTCTAATGACTACTACTTTTCTACGTCTCTTACAAACGAGAGATTAAGTTAACCTTCGGAGAGACAGTGGTCAGTCAGATGACAATTTGTTCGTGCATTTTTGAACAACCATACTACACAGCACTTTCACCCCGTTGACGCACACGCGAAAACTAGCTAAATCTTTTCCTTTGACATAACGCCAAAATTTGAATCTATTTTTCTTTAATACACGTTATCTCTCTTACGTTTGACTTCATAAAGGAAAATAAAAAATGTCAGCAAAGAGAAAAGCTATAAAATGGTCAATGAGAGAAATCTCTCTCGTATAAGGGGGATTATTAGGAACTTATAATATGAGAAATTCTTCGTCAAATTTTTTCAAATTTTGTATAGTTGTAGCACTTTATCTTTTCTACAATTCTACAAATTTTGAGCTGTGAACAAACTTATTTAACTGAGTTATTATTTTTTGAAAACCGATTAAAATTGCCATATTTTTGGCCATAACTTTCTTCAAAGTTATTCAATCACCTTAATTTTGGTTTTAATCGACTCAGCGATGAAAATAGAACAATATATATAAATTTTTCTTGAAAAATAATTGATCTCTTCAGTTTTGTTTTATCTGACTTCGATGAAAATTGGGAACTTCTAAAACAAAGGATTCCCTGGTCCATATTTTTTCCAATTTTGCAATTTTGTAGCCCTAATATTGTTATGTAATCCTACAAAATTTCAAGAAAAAATAACTTCATTTGGAGAAGTTATGATTTTTTGAAAATCAGTGAAAATTTTCTTTTTTTGGTCATAACTTTCTTGAAAGTTGTCAGATCACTTTAATTTTTGTTTCAATCGACTCAACATTAAAAATTGAACAATCTCATATAAATTTTTCTTAAATAACCTTTGATTTCCTTAATTTTAGCTTCACCGACTATGATGAAAATTGGGAGCTCTTACAACAAAGGATCCTCAGATTCATATTTTTTCCTATTTTGTAATTTTTTTAGCCTATCGTTACTATGTAATTCTACAAAATTGTAAGAAAAAATAACTTCAGTTGGAGAAGTTATGGCTTTTTGAAAATCCTGATCATATACTATGTTTTTGATCATAATTTTCTTCAAATCTTTCCAATCTCTTTTATTTTAGTTTCAGACGACTCATTTTGATGAGTTACATAATAATTGGTCAAAACTACACTTATTAATGCGCATTCTTACCATTTTTTGCTCTTGTTTTCATTTGAAATTAAAGCTGTATTAATTCTGTAAAAAATGTATATGAGCCTATGAAATTTTTTAAACAAAATCTTGAAACAATTATCTATAAAATGGTAAGACAGATTTAAAATCGTATAAGCGGTTTTCGAGATATTGGATTTTAAAGTTTACATACTTTTTCGTAAAGAAAAGATTATGTGAAAGGAAGAGAGCAAATTAGAGAACAAGAGAAAAAGGAAATAGTAAACAAGTAGTTTTCGCGCGTGCGTCAACGGGGTGAAAGTGCTGTGATACTAATAAAAAGAGTAAAACTTCAAATCATAAAAAATGTAAATCACACAAGTTCGTTTTTCATAAAATAACTTCCTTCAAGCACCAAAAGCTTTCAAATGATGTATAATAACAAGAAAGAGGATTACTACTCCAATTGTCGATACTATACCAAGTGCCGCACACATGACTTTATGTTTACATCGAAGACACTCCTCGTTATCACGTTTTCTGCGAATAAGACGTTGGAAACGTGTTGGTAAATCTAAAATTGTTAAAAAAATTATTTATTTAATAAAAGTCTGCTTATATTTATGCTATAGAGGAGACCAAATGACATTATTTATAAATGGGAATTTCTCATTTTATGACACTTGCGGATAAAAGTTGCGGACTTTTTGAATAACAGAAAAATACACAAATATATTGACAAACGTTAGTTAATGAAGGATATTTTTTGTTTAGAGAGTCTATTAGTGTCAGTTTTACATATTATCAGTGTAGTTCACGACCCTGTGCCGTGGAAATTTGCAACTTTTCCATCAGTGATTACCCGACACGCAGCCCCCGATGATTCCCGTTCTCTGAAATTTGAGTACCGAAAGGTCGGGGGTGCACTCAAAATTTTTTAAAATTTTTATCGTTAAAGTTGCTTTATCTTTTACTTAAATAATTGAGAATTAAAAGACATCATTTTTAAATATTTTTAAATTTAAAAGTTTACATGCCTTTAAGTTCATTTTTTGATTTATGGGTGCATTCAAAAGTTGACATTTTTCCAATAGCAAACGATTTCCATATTTCAATTGCCATGTTTATGTCCAAATCTTTTATTTTTTCTCCCGCAATCAAGTTTTTCCACAAATTTTCCAAAGTTTGTTTAAACTCATTTATTTCAATATTTTCCAATTTAATAATTACTGCATTTTCAAATTTTTCAACAAGCTTTGAATCTGTCTCATTTTTTATGTAATACTCATAAAGCCCTTGAGCTACTTGTTTAACTATTGGGATATTTTCAATTGTTTTGTGCACCTTTGTTAAGGAAAACGTTTTTACAAAATTTATCAATTTGCCGATATTTTCAAGGTTTTGGTCCTTTAATTGAAGTAAAAAAAATTAAAAATATTAATTAAAATAAAATGTTGCTCTAAAAGTTGTGTTATCTTTTTTTGTTTCTCCCATTTTTTTTTTAAATGACAGATCATACATGTCTGATTATATTTAAAAACCTTTACAGGATCTAAGGGACTGATCTTCCAAAAATTTCGCAATCCCCCGCAACTCCAAAAAGTTGGGGATTGAGATTAGCAATATCCCTTTCTGGATTCTGTTCGTCCCGCAACGACCTCTAATTAAAATTGGGCATTACTTACATTTTCATCAACCTTTACTATTTTAACCTCAATATAGTTAATCATTCCCTTCAATTCTTCAACTAGATTTTCATTATAAATTTTCTCGCTATTAATAACAGTTTTTTCTTGAACTTGAGAATTTTGGATTTTCAGTTTTTCCATTTCTCCGTTATGACGGCAATTAATACCGGCAGAATAAATAAACAAAAATAAAATTAATTTTTTCATTCTAAAAATAATTTAAAAAATAATACCCGGACTAAACACAAAAAAAATATAAAAATAATTTAATAATTTTTTCCTTTTTAAAAATTATTTTAAAATTCTCCCCGAAAAAAGAGGTTAATTTTTTAATTAATTAAAATTTATTTAAAAATTCTTTTTTAATTTTATTTTAAAGCCCATGGGTAGGAAAATTAAAAATTTAAATGAAGCGATTTTTCTTTAATGGAAAGAGGTTGGGGTTAGATTTTCTTTAAGAGGAGGTGAAGTAGCGTTTGCCCTTCCCTGCCTTCTATAGTCTCTCTATCATTGCCAAATTTTCCAATCTGTGTGGTAGCAAATACATTCTCGCGACTTTTTATTGGCATATGACTTTTTTTACATTTTTAATAAAGTGCAAACATGTGGCAATAAAAGAGTATATCAGACGAAAAAGGACGTTTTTCTTTTTTTTCTGTCTCCTATGGCATTAAAACATTTTCAACAACATTATAAAATAAAAAAAGAAACTTGAATAAATACAAAACATAAAAAATTTAGCGAAATTCGAAAAACGAAATTGGTGGCTCATACCCCAAAACTTTGATTGAACACAACTTCTTATATTTGGTACCTAAAATTCTCAATTTTTGTCTAAAGATAGATCAGACAATGGCCTAAATTTGTTTCCATCGAGAAGTCCATTTGATGCATTTAAACTGAGATAGGCGATCTAGAAGATCATTGTGTGAATTTACTCACCTTCTTTCTACTCAAGGGAGTAAAGGCAAAAAATTAATTATTTAAATAAATCTTTTTTTTTCGGTTTTTCAGAATACTTTGAAAAAATCAGAAGAAAAATTTAAATTATCCCCATTGCTTCTCCAATTCTTTAAAATGTATTTGAGCATGTTCTAAACGTATTTGTGTTGATTCCATTGTTCTCTTTTGATTTTTTCTTATAAACTTGATAAATCGAATGTAGACAATTAATGTTAAAGCAATATATAAATATTGTAACTGAAAATTTTTTTATTTATTTTTTAATTTAAAGAAGAAAATTTTTTTCCTAAACTGAAAAAATGGGAAATTTTCTTTTATTTACCCAAAAGTCCGCAAGTTTTATCCGCATTAATTCATATTTTTATTTTCTTTAATGGAATTATTTCTTTTAAAATAAATTTATAAGAACACATTTCCTTTAACGAAAGAAGCAAATTTATGCGGACAAAACTTGCGGACATTTGGACGCATAACTCAGAGTACCAAAAATTAGAAAAAAAACTTTTTTTCAAGACTCAACTGTCCAAAATATTTTAAAAATTAATTTAAATTAATTAATTACCATATTTATTATATTGTAGTAAAATACATAATTTGCTTGAGTAAGTTCTTCTTTATAAGAACGAAGTAAAAAGGCAATAATATTATATAAAAGATATATTGTAGCATAAGCAATATCCATGGGTAGAATTAAACGCATTGCGAGTATATTCTCATTAAGTTGAAAGTTTAGGCTTAGATTATAACCTTTACGATCTCTACAAAATTTTAAAAATTAAAGGCTCCCCGACTTTTCGTCAATGGACTTTACGTCAACGGACCATCCGTCAATACTTTTAGTCAATGGACTTTATGTCAACGGACTTTTCGTCAATAAACAAATTTTAAAAAAAAAGTTAAACGAGAATTTCGTTTTAAATGTTACAGTTTATTGTAAAATATACTTATATTAGTTATAGTATGTATTTAGTTATTGTAATTAGTAATGGGGTGGTTATAGTAACTTAAATTGCGTGTTGATCTTATTGGTGATGATTTCTAGGGAGGTCAGTCCAGTTATGCTTCTTTTTAACGGTAAAGGACGATTCAGAGTCGGCTGATTCAGAGTAGCTCGTATAACTTTTTTCATTTTAAACTTTTTCAAATAATTTATATGTCATTCGAAAGAGCTCAAAAAGTAGAGTCTTTTCACTATTAGACCGATCAGATCAGTTGATTTTTAAAAAAGTTATGTCCGAAAAACAGAAAAATCACGATTTTCCACTTTTATCGCGCTATAACTTTTTGTTGAGTGATCTGATTGGATCGGTCAAATTAGATAACTTTATCCGCTTATCGGATGCTTTCGATTAATAAAAGAACTATTCGGATCGGTTAAGAAATAAAAAAGTTATGACCAAAAACAACCTGCTACTCTGAATCGGCCGACTGAATCGTCCCCTACCCTCTTTTTAATTAATATTATTTCTTTAATTTTTAAAAAAATATTTGTTCATTGACGAAAAGTCCGTTGACATACTGATCGGAGGAATCTTTCGAAATTATTGATCACCCAAAACAAAAATTAAAAAATACTTAACTAAATCTACTAACTTTATAAAATTAAACTAGCCTTGTTTGATGTATTTGACTATTTAATTTTGTAATTTTCCAATCACAATATGCCGTCAATATAACAATTAAACTTGTTATAATGTTAACATAAACAGTTACAATAAGGTTACTTTTATTTGTTAAAAGCAACGGGCCTTGTATTTCCATTGTTGGATCTGCATAAGCAATAATTATTATAAATGTTGTATAAACGATTGCACACAACCACTGAAATGAGGAAATTTTAGTTTATTTAGATAGGAAAGATTAGCTAAAATATTTTAAAATTTTTTGGTTCTACTTCACTTTATGAGTCCAATCGAACATTATGAGTCCAATCGAACATTATGAGTCCAATGAAAGTTTATGAGTCCAATCAAAATTTATGAGTCCAATCTAAACTTTATGAGTCCAATCGAACATTATGAGTCCAATGAAAGTTTATGAGTCCAATCAAAATTTATGAGTCCAATCTAAACTTTATGAGTCCAATCAAACTTTATGAGTCCAAACAAAAGTTTATGAGTCCAATCAAAATTTATGGCGTAATTAAAATTTTATGTGTTAAATCGAAACTATAAGGCAAATAAAACAATATCATGTGACGGGAAACTGAATTCTAATCTCTTCCATTAAATGTTGAAAAATTTTTTGATTTCCATGAAAGCGACGGAACATGTATTGGTACAAATAGCTTTTTAGCATATTATGGTTTGTACCTTGTAAGTGACGGAGTGATTTCTTAAGAGCACCCCTTGGACTTCCATATATGTGAAGATTAGATATTTCTTGTATTGTTTTCAGAACGTAGAAATAGGTTTAAATACATACATAGGTTTAAAATAATAAATTTATTCTCTTATTTTTTCACTGAACGAATAAAAAATTTAAATTGCGTAAAAAATTTTGTTTGGACTCATAAATTTTGATAGGACTCATAAACTTTTGTTTGGACTCATATATTTTGTTTGGACTCATAAACTTTCATTTGGACTCATAAACTTTCATTGGACTCATAATGTTCGATTGGACTCATAATGTTCGATTGGACTCATAAAGTGAAGTAGAGCCAATTTTTTTTTCAATATTTTGGACTAACAATAAATTTAAGTGTCCAAAATAATACAAAAATTAAGAAGAGTGTTTCATGTATTTTTGTGTTTTCATGTATTTTTGTATTTTTATGTATTTTTGTGTTTTTCATGTATTTTTGTTTTTCATATTTTTTGTGTTTTTTTATGTATTTTTGTGTTTTTTTGTATTTTAGCACCCAAAAGACAACTTCCTAGTGTCCTTCTCCTGGATAATTATTTTTCCCAAGGCTGACTTACACAAAATATAATCATTATAAAAGCAAATTTTCTTCCTTCATTTTCATATCTGTCCAAAAACAAAGTTGCCCTTAAACGTTCCAGCATAATACAAAAATGAAGTAAAGGATAACAAATAGTATAAATATAAAAAGATGCAACTAATAATGCTACTAACCAAAAAGGGGTTAATAATTCACAAGGATCTTTGTAAAATAGAAGAATTAACTAAAAATATTTTTTAATAAATTTCTTTGAAAATTTATTTAAACTTACACAATAACGAAAAAAAGTTGCGAATTGTGCTGTTATATGTATAAAATAAAGGATGACAATGCTTGTAAAAAGTAACTAAAAAAATTATTTAATTGAAATATTCAGATTAATCCCCACAAAATTTCTCTATTGGACGTCGTTAAGTTTGTTTCTAAAGGAACTACAAATTTCTGATACAACCGAAAAAGAGAAGCAAAATTTAGTTCTCGGCAGGCATCGAACCCGCGACCTCCCAAGGTTTTATAGAACATCACCAAACAAATAATCGGGCGCTCTACCGACTGAGCTACCGAAGCGATATTTTCATTCCTATGTTAATAAATCTTATACTCACAACTAACAGCAATTCTTACAACTATATTGTGATATCAAGGAAGTATATCGTTTTGGGTTAACAGATTTAATGGGATTTGATTCTGAGGGTTTATCCAAGAAAAATTAATCCCCCATCTTAAAATAAACTAACCACTAAATTTTGATGCACAGCAATTCGACGTTTTAAAAATTGACGAATTAATTCAAAAATTAACGCCAAAATTATAAAAAGCAAAATTAAAGAAACACGCAAAAGAACTGCATATGCTGGATTTAACAGACTTTGTTCAATAGTTAAAGAAAGTTCAGCTAAGTTTATGCCTGATGTTGAATAATTGCAAAGCATTTGAATAAATCGGAAAAATTGAGTAAAATGCTGAGAGATATTTAAAAGTTGCGAATAAATTGTGGAGTCTTTTTGCTTAAGAAATTGAATAATTATTTATACTTTTCTCTTTCCCAGAATTTTTAAAATAATTAGCAGGTATTATTTTAAAAAATTTAAGCCCAGGTGATTTTTTTTTTGATTCAAAATTTTTAAAAATTTTATTTTTAAGAAAAATAGTAAATTCTAGACCCATCGAAAAAAATAATAATTTTCTGAGTATGTGAACGTCGAAAAATGTTAATTTATTCGCACGCAATGTGTAAAACAAAATAATGCTTGGTAACACAATTAACTAATTAAAATGTTTCAATATTTTTTAAAGGGTAAATTATTCAAAAGAAAATACTTAAAGGTTAACATTTAATAGAGTTTTATGTTCATTATATTTGAAAACAAAAAAAGGGTTCAGTTCAGTTTTTGTTCCGGATATACAGTAATCGTTAGGAAGCGAAGACCAGTGACGAAAAGTTCATATGTTTTGTATAATTTAAATGAATGTACAAGAATGGGTTTTTTAAAATAAAATTTTCTCTTCACTCTACACGTATATTAAAAATCAAAGTAAAATTAAAAATAAAATACCCAATTAAAATTATTTATTTGAATAATTTTGTATTAAAACAAAATGCCAAAAACTATATTAATTACGTGGGATAAATGTTTCTAATGTTTATAAAATAAATTAAAATAAAACGTAAAAAGTGTGTGACAATTTAATTACTTAAACACTGTTATTTTATGATAAATTATTTTTTACTCTCAAAAAGTTAATGGGAATTAATAAAAAAATAAATTATTATATTTTCAAGGGTAATTTAATAAATAAATTATTTTTTTTCTCGTTTATTTTTAATAGTAAATAATTAATTTCATCTGTCTTATCAAAGATCTAAAAGTGAGGTGTTGAATATTAGCTCGTATCTTTAAAAAATTAAAATATTTTATTAATGATTAAAAAAAAAGTAAAATAATTTTTAATTGTTTAAATAATTAATTTTAATTTGTTGATAGATAATAATTTTAAAACAATAAAATTAACAACCTTATCAGAGTTAACTAGTCCACTCGTCTCATCTTTCAATTGTTTTGCAGCATCCTTCCATAATTTTATAAAGGATAGAAGAAGTTTCTAAATAAACGTTTTAAATTTGGCTCTACTTTAGGACATGCGTCCCATCAAAGAATTTGCGTCCCATGAAAGTATATAAGTCCCAAAATTAATACATGCGTCCCTTCTAAGTATATGCGTCCCAAAAACAATACTTGAGTCTATATAATAGAGAGAGAGAGGCTTCTAATAGAGAGAAAGGGTTCTAATAAAGGAATAGGAGATTGAGAATTATTCTAATAGACTGGTGTGTGTTTTTAATAGTTATAAGGGTCTTAATATACAGATCTGCTAAATAAAAATTCCGAAAAGGTTCGTCTTATGAAAGCCCTAGACTCAAATGAAAGATGTGTATTTGCCTAATTTTTATTGATGAAACGCATATACCTTAATGGGACGCATGTCCTAAGGTAGAGCCCTTTTTTCAGTCTTATTCGACTCAACTCGACGTGCCTTTGGAGTGAGCTATCATTTGTACGTTTCAAATTTTTTTCAAAAATTTGAAAAGGGATACAATGCCGATAAGTACCAAATTAAAATTACCAACATCTTTTTCTTCATTCAAATATTTTCTTTTTATCATTTGACACATTGCTAGATAAACTCCAACGCGACAAAACGTCCGTCCATTTTTCTTTTCTTCAGCAATAAGTTTACCGGTTATCCCAGTTTGACGTGTTTGTTGCTCATGTCCACTACTAAATCTTCTTGAAATAATTTCCCTTTCCTCATCTAATTCAAATAAATATGTAAGTGCTCTTTGACTCAATTCGCCAGTGCTTTTTTTACGTACTAAATCTCCGCAATATTTGTACATTTTATTTTTAATTACTTTCAAAAAGGCATCGTCCGAATAATTGGCTAATCGAGTTTCAATTGTATTTAAAATTCCTTCTTTAATTTCAAGCAGAAAATCGATTGGATCCTTAAGCAAAATTCGCAGATTTTTATTAAAATTTTTTGAGAAATTATTTTGAGATTTTTTAAAATTTTGACTTGAAATTTTTTTTATAAATGTTTAGGAAGACGAGAAAATTAAAAAAAGGAAAAAAGTGCTTTGTATTAATTTATGAGTCCAATTTAAGTTTAAAGTACAAACAGTTTTGTTAAGCAATTAAAGTCTAATTTAAATTATTACGGAAAAAAGTCCCAGTCCTAGTTTCGGGTTCTTTTCCCTTTTTTTAAAGAAAGCCGAAATTGCTGACCCCTGTTTCAACCCGATTTATGAAAAACTTGAAAAGACACGGAAACTAGGATTTGGACTTAAATTAGACTCTAATTGCTTAACAAAGCTTGTTTGGACTCATAAACTGTACCAGTCTTAATAAGATTTTATTTATTTTTAAATTTACGTTATTTCCTTTCATTGCTTTATTAATAACTTTAATAACTTCATTAATATATTTCCTTGCTGTTTTTTCATCTGGCGCTTGCACTTAAAAATTTAGCTTAATATTTTATTTTTAATTTTCAAATACCCTTTTCAGGCAAAACTAGCGACGGACCGGCTTCATCAATTTCTTGCCCTGCAAATGGATCAGCATATTGTCCACGAAACTGAGCAGGATGTGATCTATAAAATTCTTCTTCAGCACGAAGATACTCTTGTTCGCTAAATATTTCACGTCGTTTATCATCTTTTTCTTGTCTTTCTTCAGTATCATCGCTTGAATGCATCTCTTCTAAGTTTTGCTGTTGTTGTGCCCCAGAAAACACTTCTTCTACATTTTGATGTTGTGGCACATCATCATTACGATCAAATCCATGTTGACATTTTAAACAATCTTAATTTAATTTTTTTTTAAATTAATAACTCTGATAGAAAAGAAACTTCCAGCATCAATGCTCTGTGTATTTAATGACGCAAATAATAAAATTAACAAAAAGATCATTAAAATGAAAGGAAAGTTTTGAGAATATTTTAAGATAAATGAAACCCTGTTGAAAATGAGAATTGATTAAATAAAAATTTTTTTTTTAATTATTAAATTTAGTTGTAAATGAAGAGCTA
The DNA here is from genome assembly GCA_015183035.1 of Meloidogyne chitwoodi. NCBI lineage: Eukaryota > Metazoa > Nematoda > Chromadorea > Rhabditida > Meloidogynidae > Meloidogyne > Meloidogyne chitwoodi. Next base: position 213,943 of record JACZZP010000004.1, on the reverse strand, counting down.
TTGGGCTTGAAGTTGTTTGGACTTAAAAATGAGAATGAGCTCCTTCAATGTTTAAATACCCAAAAAGTATATAGGAGAGATGGAGTAAATAACCCGTAGAATAAATTTTTGTTATTTAACCCATAACCTGGGTAATAACGCTATAGATCGGGGTAAAATGTCAACCCTACTAGGGCGCAGTGTAAGCAGTTAAATAGCACCCATCATGCTGTGTTCAAAAAATAGTTTAGCTGCAAAATTTTGTAATGTTCTTTAATATATTTTTAAAAAGCTGTAAAAATTTTAGAATTTTTGGGCAATATGCTTTATGTTTGTATATTTAAAAATGAAACTAGTCATTTTTAAAGTATCAATTATTGCCTGGTTAAATGACTAGACGTTTGAAAAAAATTTTTTTTAATAGACATAAAAAATAAATATTATTAGAGATTTTAAAGAAAAATTTGTAACTTCAAAAATAAAATGCCGCGTAAAAACGACATATATTCTCAATTTTTATGCCCTCAAAGAGAAAATTAATCGTTTAAATATTTTTTAGAATTGCACTATTACTGACTAAAAATTACACATATAATGCATGTGAAATTTAAAAAAAATAAAATTTAGTTTTTTTTAAATTTTTACTCAAAAAATTAACAAAACTAATATAGATTTTTAAATTTTTTTTTAAATTTAAAAATACTTTTTTTTAAATTATTCCAATATTTTAGTTAAATTAAAAAATAAAATTCAAAGATCGATATTTATTTTAAACGATTTTTAATTTTTAAAAACCTTTTTATTTAATTTTAAAATTAACAAAAAACTTATTTAGAAATTCTTAAACGTGGTTATTTCAATAAATTATTTTTTTTATTTTTTCATCTGTTACTTTTCTTTTTTAGCCAACTCTTCCCTTTAATTTTCTATTTTGTAAAAAAAAATTTTTTAGCTTCTAAAAATTGCCAACATTAAAAAAAAAATTTTTTAATTCCCCACAACGTTAGGTTACGCTAAAAAACCGTGGCAAGCATTTATTAAAATTTATTTACACAACTGAAATTTTTTTAAAAAATTTTTACCAAATAAATAGTCGAATGGATATGTCAATTTTACAAGAAACATTTCAAATTTGAAAATGCTTCGTTTCAATTTCTTCGTTTTGGCAACATTTTGTATTGCAATCTATGGAGCTTTTGGCGATGTAAATTTGATTTTAAAAAGAAAAATTTTTTTAAATCAAAAAAAAATTTTCAGGATTTTGAACTCCTCAGTGGAGGTGAATTTGAGAATTTTCAAAAAAGTTTAGATTTGGATAAGAAAAGTGGAAGTGAGGTTGACATTAATGAAGGAAGCCAAGTTGATCAGACAAATCCAGGTAAATAAAATTTTAAAAAATTGAAAAAAAAATTTTTTTTAATTTTTTTTTTAAACATTTTATAGACGGCTCCCAACTTCACGGAAAAACTTATTCTGATGTTAAAGAAAAAAAGTTTGAAGAAAATAAATTGAGTGTTAACGAACAAGGGGAAAGAGGAAGAGGTTTTGTTCTCCAAAAATCTGATGATGATGATGATGATGAAGGTAAATATTTAATAAAAGTAAATTATAATGCAAGGTAAAAGTCGCACAAATTTTTAGGTTTAGACACCACATTTATTCGCAAGAGAATATTTTACATCCAAAAATGATTCACTAATAAAATATTTTTTAACGAAAAAATGGGGTGTCTATCTAAAACTTTAATTTCAAAATCCGTTTAAAATAACTATAAATTTTGAATAGAAAAAATTAAAAAAATATAAATAAGCGTGAATAACTTTTAAAGAAAAGAAAAGAGGGAGACAATACGCCGTTAGAGAAACTCTCCTCTTTTTCCATACTCTTTTTTATTGTTAGTACTTTGTATGATTTTAGAGTATTTAACGTTTTTTTATAAATTAATTTTTTTAAACAAAAAAAATAATTTATAGAACCTACCTACAAACTTGATGATCCTGAATACCGTACACACCCACCCCAACCTTCCACTGTTGAACCACGCTCTGACAATCCTCCCACTGGTGCTCCATCTGGTGATTTTCTTCTTCCGAAAAGTAAGCAAATTTAATTGAACTTATAAAATTATTCACAGAACCTGAACATGATGAATCTGAGCTGCCTTCTTCTCAACAGCCACGTCTTCCACCAGTTGCTCCTCCTCAGCCACTAAAACCTGAAGAAGACAATTGCACATCCAGCCCTCCACCTCCCAGTCAACATTTACCAAAATATAATGAACCAATAATTCGCCAATTGCCAAAAAATGAAGGTTCGAGTGTATCTCCTCCTTCAGGAAAAGGAAAAGAATGCAAACTCAATTTTGTCCAAAAATTGTTCAAAAAGCTTGGTAAAAAATATGACTGCTAAATTTGAGGAAAGATGATTTGAAGCAATTAAATAAATAAAATGGGATTTAAATAAAAATATCTATGGGATTTAAATAAATTTTAATTTTAATAAATTAATTTTATTAACATAAGTAATTTGTCAAAAAATAAAAAAATGGGAATATTTTGAATATTGTAGCGATGGAAAAGTTAAAAAAAATAAAAATACTCCTTCTCCCCAAATTTTTTTTAATATTCAAAAAATTTCATCTCTAAATTTTTTTCTTATTTACTAATTAAAGTAATTTTGGTATTTGCGTCACGCATCATTAAATAATTTTAATCATTGAAATCCTCAACTCCAAAAATAAACGAAAAATTGTGGTTTTACACTCTTACAAATATTTTCTGAAGATTAAAATTTTGCTAAATTTTCTTTTATGCTCAGTAGAAATAAAAATAATATAATTATTTACTTGTGTAAAAATTTAATTTCTTAAAATTTCTGTTGTAAATTAAGTGTGTCCGAGTATTGCGTAGTCGACCAACAAAACAAAGGTTTATTCAAAGGGAAATACAATAAGAGTGAAGGTAGAGAAATTAATAGAATGGGCTCCTATACATTTTGTCGATAGAAATTGCACGACATTTCGTCTCTACGGCAAAAAACTACATTTCGTTTACCCGAGCCTACGAATTTTTTGCCGTTGGGACGAAATGTCGTGCAATTTCTTTCGACGAAATGTCTGGACACGGTAGAGTGTAGACTGGCGAGTGTTAACTCAATGACTGTTTTATACTTTTTGCTTATATAGTATTTATACTAGACCGTTAAAGGTGTCTATAAAAGACCACCACTCATATACAACAATTTCTTAAAATTATTAATGCTTAAATAATTTGATTATTTTGCCCAATAACAGGATTAATTTGAGCATTATTTGCATTTAATGCATTGGCAATTCTAGCATTTCGTAATGTTGATGTTGTAACTAATGTTAGTTGTTGTAAAGGTTTTCCAAAAAATAAATGTTTAAATGTGTTTTTGAATGCTCTATTGTATTCTTTACTAAAAAACAAAATTAATTAATTAAATTTTTTAAAAGGAAAAGAGAAAAAACAATTAACTGGTACAATAAAATTATGCACAAAATTTAACTCGAAAATTTCTTTTATATCTTCAATATATGCCCAAAAAATCGTCCGCAATTTTTTAGATAAATGTGTTAAATTCAAAATTATTTTATTCAATTTTTTAAAACATTTGAGTGTTCTGTTAATGATTTAAAATTTTGATATTTTATATGTGCAACTTATGCTTTTTAGGTACACACCCCATTTATTCGCAAGAAAATATTCAAAAAAAGAGTTGGACAAAATATTTTCTTGCGAATAAATGTGGTGTGTACCTAAACTAGACAAATTTTTTCTTTTTACAACCTAAAAGTATATAATACAATCATATCACTCCCAGAAGCAGTGATGTCCCGGTTCCGGGAACCGGCACCGGTTCCCACGGTTCCACTTCCGGTTCCGGAACCGGAACCGTGGAACCGTCAAAAATTGGAACCACTCCGGAACCGGAACCGTGGAACCGTCAAAAATTGGAACCACTCCGGAACCGGAACCGTGGAACCGTAAAATTCGTAGAACCGGTTCGGAACCGGTTTTGGAACCGTCCATTTTTAATATTTATATAATTATTTTTTGAAACGAAAGTAATAAATTGATCGATTTTCATGAATAATTGATCCTAAAGAGATTATTCAAGTTAATTTGCCAATGGCCAGTGGTTGGAAAATTGTACCAAATTTCGTACTCGTACTTTGGTACGAAGTACGAGTACGAGGGAAAAAAATGAATAAAATACGAGGTACGAGGCATAAGTACGAGCTCGTACTCTCGTACTTAAGGTTTAAATTTTCGCCAAATTTCTTTCTTTTCCATGTGGAAATTTTTCACTCCATTCCTCTTCCCCCAGTTTATTTTTACAAGTGAGAAAAGAAAAGGAATGTTTATATATATGTAATTTACTTATTTTCTCCAAGTATGCATCTATGGTTTAGTGGTTAGTGCGTTAGTCTGTTTTAGTAAAATGGTTGAGGTTCGAATCCTTTAATAAGGGAAAGGAATTTTGAGTTATTAATTGCTGCTAGAGTCACTTATTTTTTAAAAATTTTAGAAGCAAAATTAAATCAGAAATTTTCGTCTACGGCACTAAAAAAGTGTAATTTTTGGCAGCAGATGTTTAAAAATTTTAAAAATTTTTGCCTGCAGCGCTGAAAATGATGAATTTTTGGCAAATAAAGTGCAATAATGATTCAAAATTTTCGCCTGCGGCGCTATGAAAAAACTAAATTTATGAAAATTTACCCAAAACGCAAGAAAAAATATAAGGAAAGTACGAGGTACGAGTACGAGGAAAAAAATATGGCTGGTACGAAGTACGTGTACGAGCAAAATTGTAATTTCCAACCACTGATAATGACTCGAGGCCTTAATAATCGGACTCAAGAAAAATTACTTTCACGGAATTTGATGATCCGTCTTAATTTGAATAAAAAAGAATGAACAATTTTCGACAATATATTATTTTTGAATAAAAAAATTTTATTTTATGCAATTTTATCATATTTAAAAAAATTTTCTGGAACCGCTTCCGGAACCGCTGATTTTTTTTAGAACCGGAACCGAGGAACCGTTAAATTTTGGAACTGCTCCGGAACCGGAACCGTGGAACCGTCAAAAATTGGAACCACTCCGGAACCGGAACCGCGGAACCGAACAAAAATTTGGAACCGGGACATCACTGCCCAGAAGCAGTCATAAAAATAAACAAAGTTGGAAAAACAATGAAATTATCAACATCTACCGCAGAGAAAGAAAAAAAAGGTAAAATTTGATGCCAAATTTCTGTCTAAAAAAAATAAAAAACGATTAAAAAATTTTAATAATTTATTTTTAATGTTAGGGTGTATTATTATAAAAGGCATAGCTTTTCTCCAAATGACCATAATTTACAAGGAACAAAAAAAAACTTCTCTTTAGCCCTTTTATACGCACCAGGGATGCATATCGTATCGTATATAGTTATCGTATTTTTTGAGTGATTTTGTATCGTATCGTATTTTTTCTGAAATTATATCGTATCTTTTAAAGAATTTATATCGTATTTTTTAAGTTATCGAATATAGTTATCGTATTTTTGGGGTAATTTTATATAGTATATCGTATTTTACCGAACAATATTCATCCCTGATACATACGTTGATCTACCCCAAAAAAAGATTCAAATCCTATAGAACGACTCTAGAGATCGTATTCAAAATATCAACACTAAGGTTGTGTTCCGGATACCCGGACCCGAAAAAAAGCCGGATCTAGAGTCGGTCTATAGGATTTGAATCTTTGGGGTGAAACAAACCTACTTATAAGAGATGGCCAATTCAAATATTTGATCAAATTTTCTCAAATTATTTGAAACCAAATTAGATTTGACTTATTTTTGGGAAATCAAATATTTTCAAATTATTTGTTTGAATTTGATTTTAGCATTTTTCCGATCTCTACTACTTATAATTTTATGGATAATGTTGATTGTTCCCCTTTCCTATAAAATCATTAAACTTACATGAACTTTACCAGCAAAATTAATAATAATAATTACAGTCAATGATTTTACTAAACGTTTATTATTTGAATGATTTGGATGGTTTTCCTTCTTAATAAACAATAAAATCCAAATAGATACATAACAACAAATTGTCAGTAAATTATTAACATTTGCAGTTACAAGGGTTTCTTGAGAAATTTCAGGTTGAAGAAAGTCTGCAGGTAAGCAAAGTACTGGTCTAATAAAAATAAAATAATATTTTAAATAAAGTGTGAAAATTTGATAAAAAGATTATTTTTATTTATTTTACAAACTTTTGAATTTTCTGTCAGGGATGGGCAAGTTCGGATTTCGGGTTTTTTGGGGGCCTATTTATTTCGGTTTTTTAGACAAAATCCAAAATTTTCTAAAATTCAAAAATTTTTTAAATTTTTGAACAAGTTTCGGATTACGTAAATTTTAAATTTTCGGATTTTTAGACCATTTTTATTTTGTATTTTTCGGTTTTATTTTCCGATTTTGCCCATCCCTGATTTACATATATTATATTTATTTACCTTTCAGGAAATTCAATTGCCATGTCTAAAAAAAGCCAAGATGTACGAACTGTCCTAACAAATGTTAACAAAAAAATAATTGTTAAACTTTTGTTTTCATCTTTGAACTGGTACCTATTGAAGAATTTTTTGATAAAATTTGTCAAATTATTTTAAAAATAGGAAATGTTACCAAATTGGAAAAGCAATGCAAAGAAGTCTATCACATCCGATATAAAAAGTAAATTGATTTGCTAAAGTTGAACCTAGCAAGGGAATAGCTTGAATATAATAACAAGAACGAAGACTAATAAAATTAATTTCAAATTGTAGTAACAAATATTTGACTAAATAGCCTAGATTTAAGGGCAAAGTGAAGAATGAATACAAGGCAAGGTAAATATTGCAACGATGATAAAAACATCTTAATAATTGTTTTTTCAGTGTTCTTTGATTTAAGGATTTACTCCACATTATGTGATTTTTTAGAATGTCAATAAGTATTTTTTTAGGATTTTTGTGTTTTTTTAATATTTAAAAATTTTGACAATTATTGTTGAAAAACGAATTTTTCATTATTTTCGACAATAGAGACAATTTTGACGAGTTTCCAGAAAATTTCAATCTTTCATACCTTTTTTCAAAATCGTGGAATCACGACGATTTTGATCTCATTCGACTATGCTCATAGAGCTCTTTCGAATGAGCTATAATAATCATATTTTAATTTTTTACCTTAAAAAGAGCTTGGTCCCCCCTACGGTTTTTTAATTTTCGGAGACCTATATCTCGGTTCAAAGACATTTCTGCACAATGAGAGTGGGACCATTCGACTCAGCTCGTTGAGACGAATCGAATGGTATGACTTTTGATACAAAATTTTACCACCGGTATACTATACTACTTTTTAACTTCTAATACAAGCTCACCTTCTATTTGAAGCGGACCCTCCAATACAAGCGCATCCTACGAAGGGGTTTAAAAATACAAGCGCATGCGCTTGTATTAGAATAAATACGGTATATTCCAAAATTTAAACAAAAATAATAATTATTAAATAAAATCAAAAATAAGAATAAAAAATTTAAAAATGCGCAACACATAAAAATAAAAAAATAACAAAAAAATTGACAAACTTATTTTTCCATGTTGTATAAACCATAAACAAATTCAGAAAAAAAGCAACTAAACTTATCAATGCAATACTTCCATATTTTGCTGTTAAAACGAATAAAATCCCGGTAGAGTTGTAATAATTGAAAACCTTATTTGAAAATTGTTTAAAATTTAATTTTTTTTTAAATCGTGCGGTTTATAAACAGAGAAGGCTCTTTCAGCTTTAAAGTGCCGTTTCAAAAAATTCCCTTATTTAAAAAATTTTACCGGATCTTTGGGTGTCAGCATCTCAAATATTATAGTAAACAAGAACAACTTAAAATACAAATTTATTTTTAATTTTTTTTAAAGTCGCTGCGTTATAAAATTTTATTTATTTACATAAAATATTAAATTGAGAATTTACACTTAACAAAAAGCTGATAACAAATAAAAATAATTAAATAACCAACAATTTATTTTTTTGTAGTTAAAACAAATTAAGTGCTTGTAATTCGAGTCGGAGGTGTTAAAAAGCACGGCAGGTGTTAATTTATTAAAAAAATTATTAAAAAAAATTTTTTTCTGAATTAATTGTAACAAAAGTAGTTTACTAAAAGCTTATTTTATATACTTAAAAAAATTGTACTTTTTTTTAATAAAATTAATTTTTAATAAGGAATTGCGTGTTTTTTTAATTGTTTTAATTTCAAAATGTAAACAAAAAATAAATATTTTATAAATTGTTAAAAAATTACGCTTTAATAAACAATTTAATGAAACAAATGTACTGAACAAATAAGAAAAAATTAACATTTTTTAAATTAAAAAAAATGTTTATCATAGTATTTTGTTGCAATCAGTCTAATTTTGGAATGGAACAACTTGATTTGTTGTTGTATTTTTGAACAGAAATTTATTTATAATTTTGTAATAGTCTTTGCTAAGTAAATTTAATTAAATTATCAAAAAAATTTTAAAATTATAATAAAACTTAGGTTACGTCCCCGTTCCCCCGTTGGGCTCTTTGCTCAAAAAATCACACAAGAGTCCAGGTTGTCCCGGTAATTTTGCTTTTTGCACAAGTTGTCCCGTCAATTAATAAACTTCCCCCGTCCCCTTAACCTTTTTGTCACGTTTCCCGTAAAGGCCCTCCCCGCCCTACAGGGATGAACAGTGAAGGGAAAGTTCCAGTTCCGGAACTACCAAATTTCTGGAACTGGAACTTGTTCCGAAATAGAACTGGTCCTGAACTAGTTCCTCACCCCACTATAGTTCCAGAACTGGAACAATGAAAATTAAAAATGCAGTTCCGGAACTGGAACTAGTTCCGTGGAAATTTTGGAACTTTTGCATCACTGGGAATGAACTCTAAAAATCTAAAAAGAATTTTACCCTCTACATATTTTACCTGCAAAAGTAAAGGACAAAAGTATTTCCAATTCCAACAAATGTCAATCCAATATCTGAAGTATTCATAAGAATATAACCAAGTGGTATAGGTTTAGGTATGATCAATATAATTAATGGCCTCATACTCATATTAAAAATCCAGCCAAAAATAATTAATAATAAAATAATTGTTAAAGACTTGATAATTCCATTTATACTTTCTTCTGAACTTTTATTCAAAAAACGAAGGTTAATTTGAATAAATATATAACAGAGAACAGAAGCTATTGTAAATGAGAGACAAAAAGGTAGTAGTATTGTGATATAGTCACCACTCCAAAAGTCGGCAACAGAGCAACGAAGCATTCTATTAAATAAAATTATAAATTTTTGACAATATTTTAAGAAAAAAAGGAATGAAACGACTACTATTGTATTGAAATGAACCGGCGGTATTGACCTGATACAAAGGGCCAACTGAGCGCCATCAATTATAAAAAATGAACCATTAGTTAATTTTAAGTCTTTATGATATCATTGGATAGAGCAAAAAATTTGCTACAAAATACCAAAAAATCAGAATTTTTGTTAAATTTGAAAATAAGTTATAGCCAAAAAACTACAAATTAAATCTGATTTTTGGAGATTTTTGGAATAACTTTTTTTCAAATTTTCCAAAAATTCTGATTTTTTGCTATTTTGTAGCAAATTTTCTGCTCTATCTAATGATACCATAAACACTTTAAATTAATTCATCGTTCATTTTTTATAATTGATGGCGCTCAGATGACTCCAACTCCACAAACAAGTCTCACCTACTTTTTTCGGATTAGCTTTTGCTTGATTTAAAATCACTTACAAAATATTAATATTTACATAGCAATAAATACAATAAACAAAAAGCAAAATGGCAATCAAAAAGGCAATCGAACATAACAAAATTAAATAAGCTTTCTTTTTTGTATTTTTGTAATACCTTTGAATGAATACAAAATGTTAACTCGTAAAAATAAAATTTACCAAATAGGCAAAATCACAGCAAAAAGTCTATCAGCAGCAATAAAGAATACGAGAACAAAAGACATGTTAAAAGCAATAAGGGGCGCAGCCTGAAACCATAGGCATGAACTAAATGTTAAATTAAATTTTCCATATGTTGCAAATAAAATGGTAGCTATAATTCCTGAAGATGCAACAATCAAATCACAAAATGCATTCATTGCTAGCAAATAACAGCAACTCGTATTTAACTTCCTAAATTAATTTATTTATGATTTTTAAGGTGCTTTTAGGTTCTGCCAGACACATTTGTCAATTTCATATTTGTCTAATTGTAATGCTGTTTTGAAAAGAGAGGAAAAGAGAGAAGAGAAAATATAACTAGTTTTGTCTGATTTCTCTCCCTTTTTATATTTGTGACCCCATCTAAAAATATTGCTTCCCATTTTCTTATCTTCAACGTAATTTTCCGCTTATTCTTTGTAATTTATAATAGTTATTTAAGTTATTCCGTCTATATTTTTGTAGAGATTTAAATAAAATAAGGAAAGTTTTATATTAAATCGATTGTTGAATAAGAGAAAGATAGAAAAGAAACTTTATTATTACTAGAGTTGTACACTTTTCTGTATTCCGGGATTACATTATTCTCTTCAGAGCTCTTGTAATAAAGGCCACTCGTTGATAAAGACGCAGAAAAATTGACCAGTGGATAGTTGAGGTCAGAGAAAAATATTGTGACCTGCTCTTTTCCAGAACTGTACACAATTTCTGCGTCTTTATCACATGAGAGAGTTGCCTTTATCACTGGGGCTCAGAAGAGAATTATGTAATCCCGGAATACAGAAAAGTGTACAACTCTAATTATTACTTAATTATTTATGTTTTTTATTAAAATTTATTACTTGTATTTAATAGTGATTATAACAAGAATTGAATTTGAAGCAATCGAAATACTTCCAAGAAGTGACAAAACAGAAAGATAAATAATCATAAATAAATTTTGTAATGTTTTGTCTGAGAAGTTTTGCAAAGGCTAAGAACAAATAAAAATTAAAAAAAAATTAAAAATATTTTTGCGGACAAATAAAAAAAATTGCGGATAAATTTTGCGGACTTTTTCAACTGAAAATAATTTAATTAAATCATACCAAAAGATTTGTTTCATTCGCTAAAACTTCTTCAAAAAACGATTGCTCTGATGAAGATTTATTCATTTAATTGAATACTAATTTTGAAATTTTGTCAAATATTTTATGAAAAATTTTTTTAGTGTTTTTTCCCTTGTTTAAAATAAGAAAAAAAAATTTTTAAAGTTTAAAATTTATAAAATTTAAAATGTTTTTAACAGAAAACTCACAGCAATGGTAACACAGAATTTTTTTAAAATGTGAAAAAAAATAATAATTATAAATTTATTTCATGTTTATGAGTTAAAAAAAATTTTTTTTCAAACAGATGTTTTAAAAATTTAAAAATATCAATTTCATTGTTAACGTAAATATTTACAATAATTTAATATTTACAAATGTTAGACTTAAATTAATTATTAAATTAATATTAAAAAAAAAATTTATTTTTAAGGTAATTTATTAAAGTTTGCCAGTTTGTATAAAGGGATTGGCAAAATCGGAAAATAAAAAACGAAAGACGAAATTTTGTTTTTTTGTGTTTTATTTGTTTTTGTGTTTTACATGTGTTTTTGTTTTTATTTGTTTTTTTGTGTTTACATGTGTTTTTTTGTTTTATTTATTTTTGTGTTTTACATATGTTTTAGTGATTTTATGTACTGTTTCTTCACTGACCAATTTTCCAATGACCGATTTTCCTTGGACGGTTACGGTAGAAATCCCAATATCTCTCACTTGTTTTCCTTTTAGAGTTTATTTCCATTTAATTTTCCTATCGCTAATGGACGTCTTTTTTAACATAAAATGGCCTCTATTTAATATGTTTTTGCATTTTTTCCTATTTTTTAATTTTATTTATTTTTTTTTAGATTTTAGTTATTAATTCCTCACTCATTAATGAATAAGAATTTTTTCAAAAATAGAAACAAATAAATTTTGAGATTAAAAATTTGTATTTTCCAATTAAAAAAAAACAATTATTAATTAAAAAAATTTTTAAACACGCGAAATAATTAAAAATAAAATGTATTTATTAATTAAAAAATTGAAATTTGTATTTTTTTATTTTCTTTGTTAAAAATAATTTTTTTTTTAATTTTCATGTTTATTTTTTCAAAAGATCACAATTTTATTTTTCAAGTTTTTCAGTTTAAAATGCAATTAAAAATAAAATAAATTTATTTTTAGTTAAAAAAATGATAAAATGACGGATACAAGAGAATCTTATGTAGCCAGATTGGGTTGGATTATAAATACTTGTGTTGATCAAATTGGGACAGTTTTCTTTGGAATTTTAATTTTTGCTACAATTAGGCAAAAGTGAGTTAAATAAAAATGTTTTTTGTTAAAAAACGGATTAAGTGTATTTTTGAAAATTTTTGAAAATTTTTGAAAATTTTTTGAAAATTTTAAAATTTTTGAAAAAATTTTAAATTTTTAAATTTTCAAAAATTTTTCAAATTTTTAAAAAAAAAACTTTTCCAGACGCCTACACAACACTTGCCAAATATTTATTGGTATATATGCGTTTTGTTCTCTTCTCTCAAAACTTCAAATTTTATTACCCTTTGCCGTTTTTATTCTTCCCGGGCCAGGAAAAATACCTCGAATTTATTGCGCCATTGTTCAAATAATTCCAATTGGAGGTTGTATGAATGTTTTTTCATTTATGCTTGTTATAGCAATTGATCGAATGTTGGCTATTTTTTTGCCTATTTGGTTAATATTTTTTAAATATTCTTACAGTAGGAAAAAAGAAATATTGGCTAGCAGCCGCGGTAATCACCTCAAATGAGCTTGGTCCCCCCTTTGATTTTTTGATATTCAAGAGCTCGTATCTCAGTTCATAGGCATCCCCGCACCATAAAAGTGGTACCATTCGACTCAGCTCGTTGAGACGAATCGAATAGTATGTCAATAAAATTTGACAATTTTCAGGTATTCAACAAGGAACGACAAAAAATATTTAAAAATAATGTGTTCTCTTTCATTGCTATTTCCTCTAATGTTTGTTGGTTATGTCGTACGGTCACTTATACAGGACCCCTTTTTGTATGTTATTTATAAAAATAAAAATTCTAGAAAAAATTTTTAATATATCAAAACAGAAAAGTCCAATGTTATTTCCCCGATCTTGTCGGCAGTGACGGACAAATGAATCTTGATTTTGCACAACTCGGATTAAACTTTCTTACATTATTTTGCTATATTCTTATGTTCCTCAAACTTTTCTACAATAATAAAAATGAACAAGGTTTGTGTGGGAGGTAACAATATAATTTTTTTAAACACAACACTTTGCCAAAAAAATAAAAATTTAGCTAAAAATAAATTAGCTTACAAAAATACAGATTTATTTATGAACACTGTCTCCTTCATTATTTAACTTCGAATTTTTAATAAAACAAAATTATATCAATTTATATTAAACAGCTGAAAATAGTAAAAGTTACTTCAGTCGCTTTTTATTTTTTCACTTTCATGTGCTTTTAACATTTGTCAATGACAAATGTCAAAACTTTTTATTAGATAAAATTGGTTTTTACTTTTTCTTTTAATACTTCTTCTGTTTATATTTTTTAATGCTATCCATTCGCATTTTTTTAAATTTTAATTTTAGCAACAGCCCAACGCAAAGCTGTGTACAAAACACTTTGTTTAATAATGGGAATTCAACTTGCTGGCTATACTTTAACACTACTTGCTTATAACGTGATGAATCATATTTCTTCTAATTTTAGCAGTGATCAACAATTAATAATTAATTGTATTCTAAATTGTGCTTCTTCCATTAGCTCAACTGTGGAAGTACCTGCTTTGTTTGTTGTTAGGTGAAATTAAAGTTTTTTTTAAATTTTTAAAATTTTTTTAAACCTATCTTGAGCATAACAAACTTTTTTTTACACATTTTTGGTATTTTCTTTTTATTTTTCAAAAATCCGCAAATTTAATCCGCAAATAATAAATTTGTCCGCAAATAATAATTTTAATCCGCAAGTTAATTTCCCTTTTTATTTTCAGCACTGAACATCGTTTGGCGATTAAAGATGAATTTCGTTGCTTTTTTAGTCTTTTCTCAACAAATGAGAATACAAATAAAAATAACGTAACGCATCATACAACAATTAATGTGGTTAAAAATCAAAACAAGGCAACAAAAATTAACAATTTTGTGAAAGTTTCGAATTAATTAGTTTTACCGGAAAAAAGTTTCTAATTTTATACACAACATTTTTTTATATTATTTTCGTAAAGTAAAAAAAAAACTTTTTAAATTTAGCTAAATGATAATTTAGCTTACAAAAATAAAAGAATTTTTGCATCGGAAACGTTATAAATTTAAATTTTAATTCTTTATAAAAATAAAAGTACATTAAATAATTACTATTAAACAAATAAATATAATATAAAAAGAACACAGACAATCTAGAAAATAAATTTTCTCGGCAAAATTCTTAATAATTTATTTTTTATGCGGACATTTCGTGCCATTATATTGCACGACATTTCGTCCCAACAGCAAAAAATCGTATGCTCGGGTAAACGAAATGTAGTAGTTTTTTTTATGTTGAGACGAAATGTCGTGCAATAGAGTGGCACGCGGTAAAGATTTTACAGAAAAAGTTTAGTTGGCACTGAAATGGGGGTGCGGCATAACCGAAAATTACCTAAATATTTTTATTAATTCTTTAAGTAAATCTTGCTCTAATTTTATTAAAATTAATTTTTAAATTTATTCAGCCTTTTTCTACGCACATAAGTAAAAATAAAATAAGACACACAACTCTAAATATTGAATTTTTTGTTACTATTGTTATTTTCATTTTTCTCCTTTTAGATCGATAATTCCACTATTGACAACAAGTTTTATTATTTTTTAATATTTTTTTAAAAATGTCTTCAGCTTTGTTCTGGTGGAGGACATTTGCTATTTTTTGTGGGTTTTTTAATTTTATTTCAAACTTATTTAAACTAAATTTTTTCATTTCAAGAAATAAGCTAGTTAAATTGCATTTAGAGTTAATTTGTGTCGAATTAAGTGACTATAGAATTTAATAGAATTGTGTTTTTAATACAATTATTTTCCAAACTGACATTTGAGTCGCACTTATTTTCTCATATTGCCCATAACAGTGATGCAAAAGTTCCAGTTCCGGAATTGGAACTAATAAATTTCTGGAACTTGTTCCGGAACTAGACTGGTCCTGAACTAGTTCCTAACCCCACAATAATTCTTGAACTTGAACAATGAAAATTAAAAATGCAGTTTCGGAACTGGAACTAGTTCCGTGGAAATTTTTGAACTTTTCTCATATTGCCCATAACTACTTTATATACCTAATTTACAAATCTACTGTCCAATTCTCCAAGGTGTTCCATCAAATAAGCCCTAAGGGAATTAATTAATCTACAGTATCCCACTGATCATAAATCAAATTTAATTTTAACAGGTTTTGTGCTTTCGATCGTTTCGATCATTCTCGTCTTACTTTCCGGCATTTACTGGCCACTAATTTTTGTATTTATCCCAATTGGCACTGGCTTTGGTATTTTGGGCAAATGTGGAAATACTTCGCCAATAATTGTTCAGAACTATTAATTATTTAATTAAAAGTCAAAGCACAAATCACTTTTATTTTTAAAATTTACTTGAATTAAATTAAAGAGATAAACTTTGAGCAATTTCTTTTAAACTGGAAGTTTAGTTGAAGGACCTAAAAAAAGTCTAGAAAAGTAAAATATTTAAATTTAGCTAAATGATAATTTAGCTTACAAAAATACAAAACGATTTAACATCCAGCCGATTTATCACTTTAAATTTGTATTTTTAATAAAAACAAAATTAAATTAATTAATATTAAACAGATGAATAATATTTAGGAATTTAACTCTGATAATCTAAAAATAAATTTTCTCAGCAAAATTTTTAAAAATTAATTTATTTTTACACAAACTTAATAAATAAAGTTTGAAATAAATAATTTTTTTCTCAAAAATATTATTGTTTGAATTGACACAAAAATAAAATTCGAAAAAGATTGAGAAAACTAAAACAATTTTTAAATTTAGCTAAATGATAATTTAGCTTACAAAAATAATCAATCTCGCTGTGGATTAATCTACATAATTAATTTAAATTTTTATTTTTTAATAAAAACAAAAGTATATTAATTAATTAATATTAAACAGATGAATATAATAAAAGAAAGCTATCATTTATCCATAAATAATCTAGAAAATAAATTTTAACACAAAATTGATATAAACTTTTTTATCAATTATTAAATTCCGTTTTTATAAGCCTTTTTTACTATTTTCGATTTTTAAATTATTTTTTTTTTTAATTATTTTGAAATTACATTCTTAAGAAATCATAGAGCAATAAGTGCAAACTTAATATTTCTCTTCTTTTCACATGCTTACACTCTTATAAAAAATAGTACTGAAATAAGGAGAGACAAAGACGCCGCCAGAGATATATCCAGCGTTGATTTGCATTTCTCTCTCTCTCTACTCTTTTCTGCGTTACGCACTTTTATATTGCCACGATCTAACGGCATTTGTTTTGACTTTTGAATTGATGTACGCGCTAATTAATTACTTGACTATTTATTTAGTGGCAGTGAAGCCTTAATTAATTATTTTTTTTTTTAAATTTAAATTTGACGATACAAAAAATACAAAATAAAAAACATGTCCAAATTTTTCTTTAATTTAGACTTCTTATTATCGCTCTTTATTTTGTTAATTGATGCCACATCGAATAAAAGACAACAAGTTCATGTAAGTTAAACGATAAATTTTTTAATTTTAAGTTGTTTTGTGAGCTGCGCGACAGGGTTGGAGAACTAAAATTAACGCTTTTTAGCCATCAAGTAACTTACCTCCAGAACCTGTTCCACCAACTGCACCACCACCATCACCAGAACATCACCTTCAACAAAACCAAAATCAAACATTAGAACAAGTTTCACAACATTTGCTTCAGAATTTAAATCAAGGAGAGCCATCTAATAATTTTATATCTCCAATTAATACACCAGAAATAACTTCACCTGCTCGTGATTCATCTGCTCGTAATTCATCTGCAGCATTATTAAATGACGGAATGAGTCGATCAACTGCACCTATTGAAGATAATACTGAAATTCAAAATGCAATTACTAATGTTAATAATCGAACTTTAGCGGTAACTTTTGTTTTGTGGTAGTTGGACAGATACGCAAAGTTTTCTTTTATTTCGAATTTTTAGGCTTTAAAAATTAAAAAAATCAAATTTCAATAAAAAATTCAGAATCGAACTCCAGAAGATCTCTATACTTTGATTAACTCTGCTTTGAAACGGCGGAATGAAGAAACCTGGGAAGTAAATAGGCCATCTAAAAAACGTCGCCTTTCTAGAATTACTCGATGTCTTTCTAAGAAAATGAATGGTTTGAAAATGAATGGTTTTCATTGTTTTGGAGGAACAACTCACGAGTAATTTTATTTATTTTTTCGGTTAAAATATATTAAAAAGGCAAATTAAAATTCACGAATAACTGTCACACTTCCATTTAACCGCGCGTGACTTAATTCTCGCCATCAGAAACAACACTGACTGACCAAAACACCTTCCGGACAAATTACAGCACAGACACTTTAAGGTGTTTTGGGAAGATGGTGATTTGTCTGGAAGGTATTTTGGTAGACGGTGTTTTGCCCTTTACCCTATCGCTTGAACTTTAAGTTTATTTTTGTTTGATTTTATGAGGAGAGTATATTAATATTTAAATATATTTTTTTAATATTATTTAACAAAAATTACATTCTTTAAATAAAATTTAGCTAAAAGTAACAATAGAATTGAAGGAATCAGAATTAAATAGATTAAATTATTTTATTACAAAAAATAGATATTTTCTTACATTTTTAAATTAATGTTTTGATGGCAGGCCATTTCCGGACCGACACTTCCGGACCAACGCTTCTGGACTCAAACTTCTGGTCCAAAACTTGGATATATATTTAGTACCATGCTACAAAGTTGTTGAATAAATTATTATACCAATTGGTCCTTTAAAGAGGGAAATAAACTAATTTCTTTGTAAGCTTTTGTGGGCGTCCGGAAATGTCGGTCCGGAAGTGTCGCTCTACCATTTTGATTAAATAAAAAGTTGTATTTTTTTTAAGGATAGAAATAAATATCAGAACCCAATTTTTTTGATAAAATTATTTTAAAAAATTAGATAAAATTTAACATTTTTAATCGTCTTTTATAGTATTTTTACATTTTTTTAACTTTTAATACTCCACACATTTGCAATTTTTACATTTACCAGCGCAAAAAGGACAGCACCAAAATTCTTTTTAAAATAGAAAATATTTAATTTCTATTTAAAAGTTAATTTTTTTTAATTTAAAAAATTTCCCCTGAGGCGTAGAATCACTTTTGTTTTTAATTAAAATTTAATTTATTCTTACTTTTCTCAAAAAAAGCTTCAACAAGCATTAAAATAATTGCTGCAATCATCAAAAACAATATTAAATTGCTCTGCAATTTGAAAAAAAATTTTTATGAAAAAATTAAAAAATGGGAGACAATTAAAGAAAAATTGCCCGAAGGGCACTCACCCCAATTGAATAATTTTAATTTTAAAATTAATTAAAAATTATTTACCATTTTTTTAAAAAAGGTTTAAAGTTTGTAGAGAAATTGTCTAATAAAAATCCTAAAAATTTTTAATAAAAATATTTATTTAATTTAATTTAAATAATTTTATTCAAAAAATATAAAAATCAGTCAATTTAAAAATGAAACTAACAAAGTCAACAAATACGATTTCAAATAAATAACTAGCCCAAAAACGCCTGAAAAAATTAAATAAAAAATTAACAATTCTTGTTGGAAAATAAATACATAAAATTTGAGGAATTAAATATTTTCTGTTTTCTCATAAAAAAATTTTTTATAGGCGTTGGTTTATTCGTTATTTTAAATTTTTTTGTTGAATAAATAAAATTTAAATGACGATTTTAGTAAAGAGGAGAAGAATAAATTAGTCCCAACAAGAGGCCTTTATCGTTAATTTTTTTTTTTACCTTTTTTAAAAAATAACTCTGTTAATAAGTTTAGTAACATTCGAAAGAGGATCAAATTCTGAATCGAATGAGCTATGAAATTCAAAAATTAATGGGTTAGTTTTTGAGAAAAAAATTATTGAAAATTTAGAAAATTTGGGGGGAAGGAATACTTTAAAGTTCGATAAAAAAATTTCCTCCGAATCATATTTACTGTAATTTTTATCATTTGTAGAGCTTGAAAAACTGAATCGAATGAGCTATGATAGACCTTATAAAAAAGAAGGCTTTGAGAGATATGATTTTTTGAAAAAATTTTGGGAGAAGGAATATTTTAATTTTTATAAAAAAATTTCCATCGCTGAAAAATTGATGAATTTGGTATCATTCGAAAGAGCACGAAACACCGAACATGTGTTCCTAGAATTAAGAAATTTAAATGATTAAAAATTTTGAGAAATTTTTTTTTGAAAATTATAAAATCTGTGTATCCCAGTCTTTATCTGTGATATTTTATTAATTATTAAATTTTCAAAATTAATAATTAAATAAATAAAATTATCAATTTTTTCTATTTCATAATTTAAAAATTTATTTATTTTTCACTTTCAAAATTCTCACTCACTTAATTAAAATTAAAATTCACTCAATAAAGTTGTGTAAATATTAAAATTTTATTTTTATAATTTTTGCCTATCAATAAATGCAATATTTTATTTTTTAAAGGAAAAGGGCAAAAATCAAATTTAGAAAGTTGGATATTATTGAGAAACATTTTTTTAAAAAAATGTTTATATTTATTTTCCGGTAAGTTTATAAATTAAAGTTTATTTATTTAAAGAGAAATCAACTTAGGCTTTATTTGATTTTGAAAATTTCAAATAAGCGTGCGAAAAGGATTTTTTTTATTTTTGTTTTCAATTTTTCGTTTAATATTTTAGTCAAACCTATGCGAGGATTAAATTTAATTAAAAATAAAAAAATCAAAATCTATTCTTGACGAAGCAAAGCGAAAATACAGCCTTTTTCCTTAACGATAATAATAAAAAACAAAAATTTTCGAATACAATCGACTCTCTAAGGCATCGATACATTGGAAATTTTTTTGTCCCCGTGATGTCCATTGTCTCGAGAGTCATCTAAGTTCAATTAGTTTATTCCCCCAAACCTTAAAATACACCATATAATAAATAAAATTTAAATTTAATTAAAAGAGCTGAAAACACTTGATAACGCAAATTAAAAAGAATCAAATAACCTTCTATTTTTTGGATGTCATTAATTGACAAATAATTTAATAAATTTGATTGAATTTCTTTGAATTCTATTATTTTTAAATTTTCGATTTTATTCAAATTTATCTTTTAAATTAAAATATTATTTTAGAGCACATTCCAAACATTTCACCAATTTTAAAAATAATTTTAAAAAAAATTGTATATTCATCAACATTTTTAAAAAAATGTCCAACTTCTTTTTTAAAATATTTTTAACCTTTTTCTTTCATTTTTTAATTTTTTCTCAACATTTTTCAACAAATTCAACTTTCAAATTAGCCTATAAACGTCATCGATTAAATAATACAAAAAATACATTAAATAAAATAAAAAATTTGTTTCAAAAAAAGAATTATCATAACAATGAAAATGAACATTTTTTAACAAAAAGAGTGACAAAAGAATATGAAACTCCACTTATTGATAGTTTTAACACTGTTTATACTGCTACTGTTACTATTGGTGAGTTTTTTTTTAATAAAGTTTTTCTTTGATTTTTATAAAAATTTTAATTTTTAAAGAAAATAGAAGAAAATTCGTATTCTAAGCTGAATAGTTATTTTAGACCATTTTTAAATTTGACCATTTTTAAATTTTACCATTTTAACAAAATTTATTTTTGCTTACTTAAACTATATAGTAGTACATGAGATATATTTAAATCCAATATATACTAATCAATTTTTGAATAGAAAAATTGGAATACCCATATTTTTTCTTTATTGTCGATGAAAATACGACATCCAAAAATACACATTAAAATTTATGTAAGTAATCACTACGAAATTCACTTTTTAGGCGTCATTTATCTTCAATAAAATTTTATAAATTATATTATGCAAATTTCAAAATAAAAACATTAATAAAAAATTATAAAACACGTTTTTTGCTAATCATTAGTCTTAATTCAATTCAAAAAATTTAGGCAAATTTACATTTTGAGCAAACAAAAATTTTTTTTAATATTTTTTTTCCTCTTCCCTTACTATTTTCATCTATTATGTTTGTTTCTGTAAGGTACTATAGTTCATTTTTTGTGAGTTAAAAGTATAATTTGGCTAAATTTTTTAAAAATTCCTATAACCCTGGCCCTATGGCTAAGCTTTTTTATTTTCTCACTTTCAACAAATTTAGGAACACCAGGGCAGGAATTCAATGTAGTAATCGACACAGGTTCTTCTTCATTTTGGGTATTAGATTCAACATGTTGTCAGTCTTATAATGATGGAGGGAATAAAGGCAAATTAACCTTTAAATTTCCAAAATATTTTTAATAAATTTTAGTAAATAAATTTGACAGCTCAGAGTCATCCACATTTTTGACGACAAATACTGAATTTGAATGTTCTTATGCTGATGGGACTAATTGCAGGGGACTTTTGGGGGTGGATGGATTTAAGGTTATTTTTAAAATAAAAATGCAAAATATTCTAGAATTTGCGAAGGCCAATTATCACTTTTCTCAAATTTTTCTTGCTCTAATCTCAGGGAATATAAATAATCCAAAAATCGATTTTTAAATAATTCAACTAAAAATATACTCCATATAATCTATTACATTTAAATTGAAGTGAATGTCTAAAATGTTTATCAAAAAATGATTTTCTTGTTGCATGGGTGTGGTGTATTTTTGGCTGTCATTGCTAGCAGTGACAATTAACAAATAGCAATTTGTCAATTTTAATTAAAATGCCTGTGTAAAACATAATTTATTTTAATACATTTGGAAACATTCAAACCTCATATGCCACAAAAAACTCTAATTTTAATTTTATAATTTGAGTCCCGTTTTATTTTTGTCAATGCTGACATCCAAAAATATATCAAAATCAGGAACAAAAAGAAGCTTTATTTAAATTTAATATTTTATATGGTATTTAAACTTAATAAATATACAAATCATACAAAGTTACCGTCTAACTCCCTTGCTCGACATTGGCATAAAATATTCTAAAATTAATTCCTTAAATAATTCCACTAAGAATTTACTCCATATAATCTATTACATTTAAATTTGCACAAATGTCGAAACTGAAAATTATAAAATGTTGTTACTTGTCCCGTTCTATTATTTTTGGATGTTACTGCTACAGTGACAATTAACAAGCAGCAATTTGCTAATTATCTTTTTGACCATGTGTAAAAAATAATTAATGCTAATACATTTGGAAACAATCAAACCTTATTTGCCACAAAAAAAAATTAATTTTATAATTAGAGTTAGTTATATCTTTGTCATTGCATAGCATGACATCCAAAAATATACATAGGTAACAAAAGGCACAGGATTATATGTAAATATAAATTTCCTATTTTTTAACATAATTTTAATTTAATATTGTATACGGAGTATAAACTCAATAAATTAAAAAAACAAAAAAAAAATTTAGTTTGGCCCAAAAAATGAATCGAATGCATTGATTGTTCCAACAGCTCTAATTGGATTAGCAAAAGACGCGGAATCTGCTGGTTCAATGTTTGAACTAAAAATTGATGGAATTTTTGGTTTAGCCCCACCTAGAAGTGACGACTTGTGCGGATTTGAGTCTCCTCTATTTACTGCATATAAAAATAAATTAATTAAAGAAAGTGTTTTTACTGTTTATATGCACAATTCAAAGGATTCTGAGAGTGAAGAATACGGCGGAGGTTTTAAAAAAATTTTTTTAGAAATTTTAAATTTTTTAGAAATAACATTTGGTGGAATTAACGAAGAAAATTGTGATTTACCCGTTCATTGGACAAAAGCACATTTATCCGAATATTGGACATTCAAACTAGATGTAATTTTTTTAATTTTAACACTAATTTGCCAACCAAATAAGAAAAAATAAAAAATATCCAATTAAATTAAGCATGTTTTTGAGGTCAAAATAGATTTAATATGCATGGTATCATGACTTGTCATTTTTGTAATTGACCATTTTGTCCAGTGGAGACAAAAAAGGACTTGTACATTTTGTCGAACAAAATTGCATGACATTTCGTCTCTACGGCAAAAAAACTGCATTTCGTTTACCCGAGCCCACGATTTATGGCCGTTGGGACGAAATGTCGTGCAATTTCTGTCGACTAAATGTCTGTATCCGAAAATTTTCTGTTCGGTTTGAGATACCTGTACTTATCCAGGACCGCAACCCTAATTTACAAAATTAGCCAAATTATATTGGCTTCCAAAAATACTTAGTTCGACGACGTACTTCCACAAATTGGTTTGATAAAACATTCCTTAATCAATTTATAATTAGTAAAATTATATATTTTACAAAATAAAATATTTGAGCTGGTATTTTGCTTTTCTATTTTGAAAAGACATTTCATTGAGATTAATTTATATAAATATTTAATTGTCCCTCAAAGTAGCCAAATTTATGACAGAATCAAAAAATAAATTTATTCCAAAACATTTTTAATAAAAAATGCATTTTTACATTTTTTAAGGGTTTGAGTCATGCTGGGAACACAATAAACATTAAATCAAGTAATGTCATTTCTGACACTGGATCTTCTTTAATTTCTGGCCCAAAAAGTCCAGTCCAAAAAATTTATGCTTCAATTGGTCAAATAAAAGAAAACATTTTAAGTATAAAAATTCCTTGTGACAAAGAATACGAACCTGTTATTTTTAATATTGGTGGAAAGGATTTTAAATTGGGAAAGGTAAAAATAAAATTTATTAGAAAATAAAATTTTTAAATTTTAGGAGGTATTAACAATTCATAATGATAAATTGACTGATGGAATGTGTGAATTTGGAATTGTTTGGTCAGAAGGTAATTTAATTATAGCGACTTTAGTATAAAAAATTTAAAAAAAAACGTTGCCCTTGTAGCTTGGTAGATAACAAGGCTGATCGAAATTTCGATTTAGACTTTCGAGGTTTTTTTCGAATAATTTCGATTTCGCGAAATTATCTAATTTCGATTCCGAAATTTTTCAAATTTCGATTCAGCCCTGGTAGATACTTCTAATTATCTTTGAGCGAAACATGCGGATCAAACTTCCAGATCCAAAATTCTCATGTCCGGACATTTCGTGCCTCGGAATTGCACGACATTTCGTCCCAAATGCAAAAAATCGTGGGCTCGTGTAAACGAAATGTAGTTTTTTTGCCGTATTGGCGAAATGTCGTGCAATTTTGTTCGACGAAATTCAATATATTTTAAGCTTAATTTTATTCAATTTATAAAATTTCAGCGTATGATTTTTGGGTTTTTGGCGATCCCTTCATTCGAAAATATTGTACAGTAAGTAAAAAATAAATTACTAAATCAATTTTAATAATTTAAGATTTATGATTTTGGCCGCAGAAAGATTGGCTTTGCTGCACAAAAATTATAAAAAATATTTTTTGTAAATTTATAATGCGTGGAATATTCATATAGATAAATTTAAAAATTAATTTTTTAATTTTTTATGAAAAAAAAATTAAAAATTATTAAAGATAGGTATAAATGTAACATTTGTTTATACAAAACTAAAAAACGTAGGCAAAATTAGAGACAAAATTTCCGCGTTGTCAAATTTTTTTTTTAATTTATTAAAAAAAAAATTTTTAAATTGACGCAAATAAATTATTTTTTATTTTTGTTTAAATTAGATTTAAATTCTTACCAATTTTAATCATTTTTTAACTTTTCCGTTATAAAACTCTAAGACAAAAAATGCAAAATAAAATTAATATTTTTCTTATCATTTCATTTTATTTTGTGATTGCCCAAATTTTTCAATCAGAAGGGCATCAAGCGCTTAAAGATATTTCTCCTACTTCAAAATGTGAACAAGCAAAAACTGTTTGTTTATAAATTTATTTAAAAATAATTTTTGATTTTTTTTAAATTTAGTTAGGCTTTTTTAACCAACCTGGCTTATGCGACAAATATGCAGGTTTATTTTTTTAAAGAAAATATTAAAAGCCAATTGGTCAAAATGCCAATTCGGTCAATAAAACACTCCCATTAAAGCCAAGTTTGAAGAAAACTAACTGGCCATGGGCCCTAAAATGGGGAACTATTAGAAAGCACACCAAATAGAGCCAAGTTTGTGAGGGATCAACTCGTTTAAGAGATTTGACCGAATTGGCAATTTGACTAATTGGCTAATAAATATTAAGGGTCCATGGAATGTACCCTTAAATATTCATCTAAATATTATTTTAAAAATTCTACCTTTTTTAATTTAAAAAAATTTTTAATTTAGTAAATCAAATAACAGAATGTTGTAAAAATGACAATGCAGATTGTGAATGTATTTTGGTAAATTTAAATAAAATTAAAAAAAAAAATTTTAATTATTAAAATTTTTTTTTTAAGAAATCTTTCAAAGGGAAGGATGGCTGTGCTATAAGAGTTAGAAACATACTTGGATGCTAAATTTAACGAAAACAAAAAAATAATATTATAAAAATTAAATGTAATTAATTCAAGTCAAAAAATATATAAAAAATAATAATTGGGGAATAAATTTTAAAAATTAAAAAAAAATATTTTTTTTTAAAATTTTCATTTATTAGCTTTATTATGAGCTCATTCGATTCAGCAATTCATCCTCTTTCGAATGATACCAAATTCATCAATTTTCAGAGATGAAATTTTTTATCAAAATTTAAAATATTCCTTCACCAAAATTTTTTCAAAAAATTATATCTCGAAAAGCCTCCTTTTTTAGAAGGTCTATCATAGCTCATTCGATTCAGTTTTTCGAGCTCTACAAATGATACAAATTACAGCGAATATGATTCGGAGGAAATTTTTTTATCAAACTTTAAAATATTCCTTCCCCCAAATTTTCTAAATTTTCAATAATTTTTTTCTCAAAAATTAATCTTAAATTTTTTTATTCATATATCTGTCAAATATTAGTTTAATTAATATATTTTTATTTTAATGCCAGATTACCGGACTATACCTCCCAGGGATTTTTAGGAAAACTCCTTTTCAACGGAAAATCCTTCTCCTAGGAGAGTTAATAAAAAAATTAAAAATAATTTTAAACATTTTAAAATATTATTCTAAACATTTTAAAATATTATTCTAAACATTACAATTTTTAAATGTTTTAATAATTATTTGAGAATTTTTTCTTTTAAAATAGGAATTTTCAAAAATTTTATAACTTTATTTCTATGGTAGTTAGTCAAATTTTTTGTTTTATAATAATTCTCATTCTATATATATAGATTATGTAGGTACCAAAATTTTAAATATCTAACAAGACACTCAAATGTTGCAAGTTCCCGAACATAGAAATTTTTTGGGGGTGAAGAAATATTTTAAAGTTCGATAAAAAAAATTCCTCCGTATAATATTCGCTGTAATTTGTATCATTTGTAGAGCTCGAAAAACTGAATCGAATGAGCTATGATAGACCTTATAAAAAAGGAGACTTTGAGAGATATAATTTTTTGAAAAAATTTTGGGGGAAGGAATATTTTAAATTTTTATAAAAAATTTCCATCGCTCAAAAATTGATGAATTTGGTATCATTCGAAAGAGCTTAAAGAGCTGAATCGAAAGAGTTATGAAATTCAAAAATCTACAGACTAGTTTTTGAGATAAAAATTTTGAAAATTTAGAAAATTTTGGGGGAAGGAATATTTTAAATTTTGATAAAATCAAGTTTTTGTAACTTTTTAATTCTATGGTATACTAAAATTCAAAATTGTCAAATACTTATTTAGTGATTATTTGATTGATATAATAATAATTAAAAATTTTACTTTTAATAAAATCCCACTGTTTTCATCCACTTAAGAAAAATTAAAAATATTTTTTTAATTTAGTTCAATTAAACAACTAATTGATTATTAATTTTAATTTTTTAATTAATAAAATTAATTTTGGCTCAACTTTAATTTTAAAATCCAACATTTTTCCAACAAGAAAAAATTAAAAAAAAACGTGGCTACAATGCGCGTTTGTCTGTCTCCAACTGAACAAATTTTATTTTTTAATTTACCTCTCATGCGATAAAATAAAATTTACTTCAAATCCTTCTAAATTTGTCTATATTTGGAATAAAATATAGCCAAAAAACTTTGAATTCAAAAAAATTAAAAAAGAAATTTTTTAATTTTTTTCTAAAAAATCTTATGACAGCGGTAATATAAAAGAATAAATTACTTCCTCTATTTAATCATTTCATCCTCAAACAGGGCTAATAATGAAATTTTTAATTTTACTGGCTCTTTTTGTTTTAAGCGTTTCTTCTGTTAAAGGAGACTGTCCCGAAGGTTTTACTCAGTGGACTGACTCAAATGGCAATTCTTTTGGATATAAGGTTGTGTTATCCAAAAGTGTGAATATCAATCAGGTAATTATTTTGGACTTAAAAAAGGCTAAGTTGGAAAATTTTTAAGTTGAAATTTATTAATATATTAGAGTATGGGTAATTTTCTGTTCTGCCAAACCTACCATTTGAGTCTTATAAATTAATACTACTTGATAAATAAAAAGAAAACGGGAGGTCCTAGTTGAAGGTAGAAATGGATAATTTGTTTATTTATTTCAGAATTAATTTGCTAAGACTCAAATGGTAAGTTTACCATAGTTTTCTTTTTCTTACCTTTTGATTGGTTTTTATTCTTAATTAATTTTAGGCCAAACCTCTTTGCAAACAATTGGGTGCTGATATTGCCAGCATTCACAGTCAAGAAGAAAATGAGTTTATCACTACCAATATTCAAGAGATTAACGGAAAATCAATTTGGATTGGAACTTATATTGTATCTCAGGACGATGGTTCACTCAAAAGCTTGTTTGCCGATAAGAGTGATGTGAGTTATGGAACATACAGTAATACAGACGAAAGGGCTGCTCCATGGAACACAGATAATGTTGGGCCTTCTTTTGATGAGGGAAGTAAGCTATTTATTAAAATTAATTTATTAAAATTAATTTATTAAAATTAATTTATTAATTTTTACTTAAAAAAAGCCTAAAAAATCAAATTCAGGCACTATTAATTGCGCTAAATTGGAATCAAATCAGTGGAGTGAAACTCAGTGCTATGATCGTTTAGACGGAATACTTTGTAAGACAAGCTGTTGAAGAAAGAGAAATTAACAAAAGAAAAGAGGAAGAAATAATAAAATTAAAATAAAAATATAAAAGAGTAAAAGAATGAAAGATGATAATTTTGTGGCTAAATGTATAAGAATATTTTAATTGTTCAATGATCGAAAAATAATTAAAATATTTTAAAATAAATTTATCGGTGCCCCAAAATTAACTACAAAATGAATAAAATTGATATAAAAATTAAAATATTTAAAATATTGATGAATAAACAAAAATTTTAATATCATTCGAAAGAACATAAAACACTGAATCGAATAAGTCTTGAAAAGAATAATCTATCGAAATTTTATTGAGATAAAATTTTTTGAATATTTTAAAAAATTTGGGTGAAAGGTTAATTTTAAATTTTTTTTTTAACTTTTTTCAAAGGCCGTTAAAAACAGTAATTTTTAAATTACTACTTAATAAAGGTTATTTCATTTAATTTTTGAAAAAGACATATAATAATAAAATACTTTGATCGTGTGTCGTTACGATTTTGCGAGTTTTGTATTTTTGGATGTTAGCCTTGCTAACAAATTTATTAACCTTTTTCTTTTAGCGATTATATAGAGAATAATTGTTTAACCGAGTAAAAGAATAAAAGATTTTAAAGTTTAATTTTAAAGTACTGTAGTCATTGAAAATATAAATTCCTACTTAATATATTTTATTTAATTTAATCTTTTTAAAAGGAATATAACAATTATATTTTGTTCTGATTGAAAAGGTCCAGGTTTTGTATTTTTGGATGTTAGCCTTGCTAACAAGTTTATTAACTCTTTTAATTAGTTAATTTTATTTTGACAATAAATGATAATTGAGATGAACTAAGTAGCTTATATAAATGCAGAGAATAAAGGGATCGTCTTTTGAAAAATTTTTCAAGTCGAAAAAACATTGAGTTTTTCGGGTATTTCGTTTCGTTTTCCATCAACTTGATTTTTATCTTTCCTCTTTTTCAAATTTACATATTTAATTTTATTTAATTTACGCAGACATAAAGAACAAAGATTACTTTTTTAAAGATTAAAGAATAATCAAAATGATCAATAAAAATTATAAAGAATTTTATTTAAGCAAATAATCTTAATAAAACAGACAATTTTCAATTGGCAAAGATTAACGTTTGTTGGATTTCAAATGATTTTAAAATTATTTGTTTATTTAGCTGATTAATCTCTCTTCTTATAAAACACGTGGTAATGACAAAGTTTGAATATTTGCGGATTAATTTTGCGGATTTTTAAAATTAAGAGTAATTAAATTTATTAATGAAGCACATCAAAGTGAATTTTGATAATTATTTAAGAGTCTTATAATTCAAGATAAGCAAGAATAAAATAATTAATTTTAATTATTTTTAATTAAAGATGGCTCAATAAAAGTCAAAAAAATTTTTTACTTCCTCGTTATTAAAATTCATCTCAAACCAACTAAATAAATTTTAGAGTCATTTAAAAATTAAATTAAAATTTAATATTAAGTAAAAATTGGAAGTAAAAAATTTAAAATTTATCTTTAGTGACAAATTTTTTATTTAGCATATAAAAGCGAATTTATTCCTGCCTTTTCCACATCATTTTTATATTTTACCAGCATTTCTCTAAAAATTTAAAAAAAAAGAGAGAGAGAATAATTTTTCTAAAAATGAATTTTTCCCTTTATTTTAATTTATTAACTTTACTTATTTCAATTAATTTTTCTTTGATAAGGGGTGACTGCCCAGATGATTGGCCCTTGTTTTCAGATGATGATGGCAATAACTTTGGTTATCAAATAATCAAAAGAGATTATCATATCAACTTTTATCATGTACGTTTAAAAAATTGTAAATGATTACCTTATTATTCCTCCCAATTTTTCGGACAATTTCTTTTCAATGGATACTTCCTTTAAGAGAAGATTAAAAAATTTAATAAAGGAATAATTTTGGATCATTTTAATAAGATTATTCCAACATAATACAATTTTTTTAATGATGATTTAAATAATTATTTGTGGAGGATTTTTCTGTTAAAAGAAGAATTTTCCAATAAAAAAAGAATTTTCCCGAGTGAATAAATTTCTCTGAGAAAATCTTCCGTTGAAGAAGAATTTTCCTAAAACTAATAAATAATATAACAACTTGGGATTAGTGGATAGTTTAGTGTGAAGTATTCTAACGAGTTTTAAAGTAGTTTCAAAATAAAATAACCACATTTCCAGGCCCGAGTCTTGTGTAAAGAAATTGGTAGTACTGTTGCCAGCATACATAATGATTTTGAAAACGAATTCATCGCACAATTACCCGGCACAAATAGTTCAGCACTTTGGATAGGATATCACGTCCTCCAAAACAATGACAGTTCTCTTACTTGCCTGTGGACAGATAAAAGTAATTCTGATTATGGAAACTATACTTCGGTAAATGATGAAAACAGACAAAACTATCCATGGTTAGCATTGGACCCAGTTTTGACTGATCCGTATGGAGGTAATTTATTTTGAATCTAATTAAATTATAAAATTAGTCAAAACAATTGGGCTTAGAAATAGTGTTAATTTGTAAATAAATTAAATTTTTTTACAAAAATGTTTCATTAAGCTTTCAACTCATAAAACAAAAAATTCAAAAAAAGAATAATTAAAATTCTCTTTTTTAAGATGCTAATGAATGCGTTTATATGGTCGATACATCGTTTGATGACTTTGATAGCGCAAATGTTTTGTGGCTGGAAAGTCCTTGCTATCAACGCATTGATGGAGCGGTTTGTAAGATGGACTGTTCAGCATAGAAATTTTGAAAAAAATTTTGAAAAATTTTAATGGCATAAGAATATACATAACTTTATTAATTTAAACATACTTTAATGATAAATTAAAAAAATTGAACATGTAAAATCCTTCGTAAAATTTAAGACCCACCAAATTTTTCAATTTAACACTCTTCCACTTGTATTATAAAAATTTAAAATTTTATGGATAAATTCATTTCCTTGTATTATTAAAAATATTATTTATTAGAAATGGAAATGGCACTTTTGAAGATTAACAGGCCCTTTCTGCGGACTTTTTTTGCGGACATTATTATAATATAATTTATTAGTATTTGTTATTTGATGTTTGCCTCAAGGCAATGTGAGGTGTTAATAGATAAATATGAATAAATGTTTCTGACCTATTCATTTATAATTTTTGTTAATCAATTATTCAATAAAATGATTCACTCTTAAAAACTTTACTTTATTACAATTATACAACAAGATCAGCTTACCAGATGAGAAATTTCAACAATGGTTAGTAAATCTTAAACTGCTTCATCAACGTAGAACCTGTGATTGTGGAAGGGAAATGCATCGGGAAAAAATAGAAATGGATATGGAGTATGGCGATGTTGCTTAATAAGGTGTGGAAAACAAAAAGGATTCTTACTTGGAACATTTTTCGAAAGAAGTAGGATATCATTGCAGGAAATTATCAGGCAATTATTTTTATTAAAAGCTTATGTTTTGTTTTTCTCAAATAGATTTTGTTTTTCTGGTCTATGCGAACCTCTATACATATAACTTATGAAAAACTTGAAAAACAGATAGGAGTTTCAATGCACACCTTGGTGGATTGGCATAATTTCCTTCGAGATTTATGCCAATCCACCAAGGGGTGTATGATTGGCGGTAATTCAGTTGTTATTGAGATTGATGAGACCTGTTTATCGCGTCGTAAATACAATAAAGGTAGAAGGATAAAGCACCAAAAGTGGATAGTAGGTGGTGTTGAGCGTCATAGTGGAGGGACGCGATGTTTTGTTGAGTTAGTGAAGGATAGGAAGAGGGTAACCTTTGAGCGTTAAAAGAAGAGTTCTTCCTGGTTTGATTTAAATTTTTTCACTTATTCCTTTTTTAAGGTAGCATAATAATAACTGATGAGTGGAGGTCTTATAAAAGAATTGAAAGTATGGGAAAAAGATATGTCCACAAAAGCGTAAATCATAGTAAAGAATTTGTGAATAACGAAGACACAACAATCCATACACAGAATATTGAGTCGCTCTGGCAGAAACTGAAAAGACGCCATAAAACTGAATTTGGAATAGGGAAACAACACTTGAGAGCTACATTCACGAATTTGTTTGGAGACAACGTTTTAAAGGACCAGATTGTTTTTTCCATTTAATTTCACAAATTGTCAATCATGTTTCTTATTTATGTGAATAAAAGTCGATAAACACCAATTGCCTTGAGGCAAACATCAAATAATAAATACTAATAAATTATATTATAATAATGTCCGAAAAAAAGTCCGCAGAAACGGCCTGTTAATCTTCAAAAGTATCATGGAAATTAGTAAAATAGAGAAATGTGTTGAAAATAAATATTTGAACTTTTTTATTAAAACAAGTCCGCTATTAAAAAATAAGAAAATTAAAAACAATTTCAGCGCATTATTAACAATATAGGTATTTATGTACTTGAAGATAAAATTAGCCAATTAATATTGGCCTACAAAAATATAACTACGCGAGCAGATAAAAAAAAATGAAAAATAAATTAAATAATATACACAATACATATTTTAAAATTTAATATTTGCAATTCAAGAATTAAAAATGATCAAATAAAATTTTTTTAATTTTATAAAACTTGGAATTTTTAAAAAAACACAATATTATGCATTAATTCAGTATAATAAAATTTATGACGGAATTTAAATGTTAATAAATAAATTTTTTTAATTCATGTTTCTTAGAAGGTATATTTAT
Source organism: Meloidogyne chitwoodi (assembly GCA_015183035.1). Classification (NCBI taxonomy): domain Eukaryota; kingdom Metazoa; phylum Nematoda; class Chromadorea; order Rhabditida; family Meloidogynidae; genus Meloidogyne; species Meloidogyne chitwoodi. The sequence goes on along the minus strand of JACZZP010000004.1, from coordinate 180,694 downwards.
TAAAAATTAATTTTTACTCACTAAAAGCATTTTTGACCTGCAGAAATTATATTCAATGATGTAGGTCTACCAAAACATGGACTTATGTTAATCACCTTTTGTAAGTTCAATAATAGAAAATCAGTAAAAATCATTACAACCTCTACACAATTTGGTTAAAACGCCTGACTCTAAGTGATAACCAAGGTTTATATCGAACGGCAATTGTGGGTTTGCCTAAGGCTAATCTTCGATTTTCACTTAAAAAGATGACAATGTTTAGTTAAGAGGTACACATTTAAGTGCATAATTTACATACGTGGCTGATTTTATAAGGATTAATTGCTGTTTTGTCAATTTAGATAATATTTCAAGAGGTTTTTTATGTAAAGAACATATTTATTGAAATATGTTTTTACTGTAGCAGTATTCAGTAAATAACAATTTTTTCCAAAATTGATCGTTACAGTATCGGTAAATAATATCGCAGAGATATCGTACCGTGAATAAATTTAGTAAAAAGATTTTTTAAGAAAAGGAGAATTATTAAATTAATTTTTACTTAATAGTATTTTTTTAATATTGATTAGTACTTGTCGAAATGGATATAAACACGCGGAACTAAAATTAAATTCCAACGAAACTTTTTAAATAAAATTGAAGATTAATAAAATAGCAGTTGAGCAAATGGTCTAAAATAATTTTATAACTCTCATGATTAGCTATTCTTCTTTAATTCATGTGGAGATGGATATGCCTTTTTCTTTTTGTTTGTTCAATTGCAAAAGTTATCCAATAGCGAGATAAGAATTAAAAAAACTTGCGGATTAAATTTGCGGATTAAAATTTCAAATAAATTTAAAAAAAATGTAAGGTATATTTGAGTCTAGAAAATATTATTGTAAATTTTTTAATGTTGTTAATGATAATTTTATTTAAATATTAGGATTCTCAAAAGGGTTGGTTGAAGAAAGACAAGCTTATAATTATACTATTGCAAATTTGTAGCAAAGTATGATTGAAAACTTATCGATAATAAAAGGAAAGAAATTCTCACAAATACAGTAAAAGACCATCCATAATAAAGCTTATTTTTCTTATATACTGTTCATTCTCAAATAGAATACTATAATAAAAACAAGACTCTAATATAAAACACGAAAAGAGAATTAAATAATTCCGCAATAAAATTAAAAATGCCTAAAATTTTACTGATAAAAACTAAAAAAAGCCATTTTGACTTAAAATTTAAAATAAAATTTTGCCAAAATTATCAATATAGAAAGTAAAACGTGGAAAATTTATTATAATTTTATTAAAATTTATTGCGTTGGTTTCTCCATCTAAACAAATTTTTGAAAAAAATTTGCCGATGGAAGCTTGAAAATTTCAGCGAATATCTCTCTGTTTACTATATTTGGAATTAAAAAATTTGTCTGAAAAAAATTAAAACCTTATGATATAAAAGCAAAAGGATTGCCGCAATCAACATCATTCTCCTTTACATCATTCATTCTTCATCCCCCCAATTCCCATCTAATAAAAAGTAAATTGACTAAATACTCAAATAAGAGAAAAATTTCCTTAAAAATGAAACTTTCCGTTTCTAAAACTTTACTACTATTTATTTCACTTCAAAGCATTTATTTTGTCTTTGTGAATGGTGACTGTCCTGCAACTTGGAATCCACTACTGAATGATACTACCGGAATTGAATATGGTTATCAAGTAATACTGCAAAACAATACTAATTATTATGAGGTGTGTATTTTACAAAAATTTAAATACTTTTTTAATATCAAAACAAATTAAATAATATATTTAGGCAAGAAAAATATGCTTAAATCTTGGCAGCGAAATTGTTAGTATACACAGTAAAGAAGAAAATGAATTCGTTAAAAGCTTGATAACAAATGGTAGTCTGACACTGTTTATTGGTATGCATCAAAAACTGACAGACGGTGAGAAAGAATCATTTCTTAATTGCTCCTGGTCTGATCCGACACCTTGCGATTTTGGCAATTTTCATGGATTGAACGACATTGCAAGACAAGTATATCCATGGGTTAAGAATCCAACAATTAGTACAGATGGAAGTAAGTAGAATTATCTTAAAAATATATCAAAAATATAAAATGAATAATTCATTAAAACTGGTTAATGATTGAATCTATTTAGATCCAGTTGAATGCGTAGCATTAACAGATACTATGCAAGGAGTTGGAGAACCAAAATATGAATGGAATGACATCGCATGTGGAGATAGTCTTGATGGAGTAATCTGCAAGAAAAAATGTTCTGATGGCACAGGCGGAGGAAAAGGAGGTTCACAGACAACGTTACAACCACCAACAAGAAGTGTTAGAAATGGCTCTCCAGGAGTCCCAGGTGTACCTGGTGTACCTGGCAATCCAGGAAATGGTGGAGGAGGAAACGGAGGTTCACAAACAACATTGCAACCACCAACAAGAAGTGTTAGAAATGGCTCTCCAGGAGTCCCAGGAATCCCTGGTGTACCTGGCAATCCAGGCAATGGTGGAGGAGGAAACGGAGGTTCACAAATAACATTGCAACCACCAACAAGAAGTGTTAGAAATGGCTCTCCAGGAATCCCAGGTGTACCTGGTGTACCTGGCAATCCAGGCAATGGTGGAGGAGGAAACGGAGGTTCACAAACAACATTGCAACCACCAACAAGAAGTGTTAGAAATGGCTCTCCAGGAGTCCCAGGAATCCCTGGTGTACCTGGCAATCCAGGCAATGGTGGAGGAGGAAACGGAGGTTCACAAACAACATTGCAACCACCTACAAGAAGTGTTAGAAATGGCTCTCCAGGAGTCACAGGAATCCCTGGTGTACCTGGCAATCCAGGCAGTGGAGGAGGAAACGGAGGTTCAAAGACAACATTACAACCACCAACAAGAAGTGTTAGAAATGGCTCTCCAGGAGTCCCAGGAATCCCTGGTGTACCTGGCAATCCAGGCAATGGTGGAGGAGGAAACGGAGGTTCACAAACAACATTGCAACCACCAACAAGAAGTGTTAGAAATGGCTCTCCAGGAGTCCCAGGAATCCCTGGTGTACCTGGCAATCCAGGCAATGGTGGAGGAGGAAACGGAGGTTCACAAACAACATTGCAACCACCTACAAGAAGTGTTAGAAATGGCTCTCCAGGAGTCCCAGGTGTACCTGGCAATCCAGGCAATGGTGGAGGAAACGGAGGTTCACAAACAACATTGAAACCACCAACAAGAAGTGTTAGAAATGGCTCTCCAGGAGTCCCAGGAATCCCTGGTGTACCTGGCAATCCAGGCAATGGTGGAGGAGGAAACGGAGGTTCACAAACAACATTGCAACCACCTACAAGAAGTGTTAGAAATGGCTCTCCAGGAGTCACAGGTGTACCTGGTGTACCTGGCAATCCAGGAAATGGTGGAGGAGGAAACGGAGGTTCACAAATAACATTGCAACCACCAACAAGAAGTGTTAGAAATGGCTCTCCAGGAGTCCCAGGTGTACCTGGTGTACCTGGCAAACCAGGAAATGGTGGAGGAGGAAACGGAGGTTCACAAATAACATTGCAACCACCAACAAGAAGTGTTAGAAATGGCTCTCCAGGAGTCCCAGGTGTACCTGGCAATCCAGGCAATGGTGGAGGAAACGGAGGTTCACAAACAACATTGCAACCACCAACAAGAAGTGTTAGAAATGGCTCTCCAGGAGTCCCAGGAATCCCTGGTGTACCTGGCAATCCAGGCAATGGTGGAGGAGGAAACGGAGGTTCAAAGACAACATTACAACCACCAACAAGAAGTGTTAGAAATGGCTCTCCAGGAGTCCCAGGAATCCCTGGTGTACCTGGCAATCCAGGCAATGGTGGAGGAGGAAACGGAGGTTCACAAACAACATTGCAACCACCAACAAGAAGTGTTAGAAATGGCTCTCCAGGAGTCCCAGGAATCCCTGGTGTACCTGGCAATCCAGGCAATGGTGGAGGAGGAAACGGAGGTTCACAAACAACATTGCAACCACCAACAAGAAGTGTTAGAAATGGCTCTCCAGGAGTCCCAGGAATCCCTGGTGTACCTGGCAATCCAGGCAATGGTGGAGGAGGAAACGTAGGTTCACAAACAACATTGCAACCACCTACAAGAAGTGTTAGAAATGGCTCTCCAGGAGTCCCAGGTGTACCTGGTGTACCTGGCAATCCAGGAAATGGTGGAGGAGGAAACGGAGGTTCAAAGACAACATTACAACCACCAACAAGAAGTGTTAGAAATGGCTCTCGAGGAGTCCCTGGTGTACCTGGTGTACCTGGCAATCCAGGCAATGGTGGAGGAGGAAACGGAGGTTCACAAACAACATTGCAACCACCAACAAGAAGTGTTAGAAATGGCTCTCCAGGAGTCCCAGGAATCCCTGGTGTACCTGGCAATCCAGGCAATGGTGGAGGAGGAAACGGAGGTTCACAAACAACATTGCAACCACCAACAAGAAGTGTTAGAAATGGCTCTCCAGGAGTCCCAGGAATCCCTGGTGTACCTGGCAATCCAGGCAATGGTGGAGGAGGAAACGGAGGTTCACAAACAACATTGCAACCACCTACAAGAAGTGTTAGAAATGGCTCTCCAGGAGTCCCAGGTGTACCTGGCAATCCAGGCAATGGTGGAGGAAACGGAGGTTCACAAACAACATTGAAACCACCAACAAGAAGTGTTAGAAATGGCTCTCCAGGAGTCCCAGGTGTACCTGGCAATCCAGGCAATGGTGGAGGAAACGGAGGTTCACAAACAACATTGCAACCACCAACAAGAAGTGTTAGAAATGGATCTCCAGGAGTCCCAGGAAGCCCCGGAAATTGTCCTAGCTCGCCAAGTACAGAGTATAAATGTGGATCTGATGACTGGCACTGGAAGACTGGAAAAGATGGAAAGTCATTTGCTTATAAGCATTATGATTCTCCAAACTGCACCTATTTTGACGTAATTTATACTCCTATACATTCTATAAATAATTTTTAGGCAACTGCCATCTGTGCTAAATATCATGCTCGACCTTGTTCTGTGCATTCTGAGGACGAAAATGTCTTCTTGATGGACATTGTCGCATCAAAACAATTTTCTTCTGGTCGAGTTAAAAGAGGTACACCTTCCAATGATTTAGTTGACAGCTGTACTTGGATTGGTCATCATATAGTCGTCAATAAAAAAAATAAAACTAACTGCTATTGTGATGATGGTAACTTATGCACTTATGGACAAAATAATGTTAGTTAAATTAATTTAAATAAACCTAATTTATAATTTTAGTCAACTAAGGAGAATAATAATAAAGATGATAATGACGACAAAAATAAAAAGAATGACGACAAAAATAAAAAGAATGACGACAAAAATAAAAAGAATGACCACAAAAATAAAAAGAATGACGACAAAAATAAAAATAATGATGAAAAAAATAAAAAGAAGGATGAAAAAAATAAAAAGAAGGATGAAAAAAATAAAAAGAAAAATAAATCCAGTGAAGAGTGTAGTTGCGCTAAAAAGAATAAGAACAAAAAACCCAAAAAATCAAAGACAACTACGCCAATGACTTTAACAACAAAGTCTGTTCAACCTTCAAATCCATGGGCTCCTGGCTGTCCTTCCAAACGTGGAAGTGGATCTGATGGTGGTTCTAATGGCAAAAAGCATTGTGTAGCTATGGGTAATGATGGAAAATGGAAAGACTTAAGCTGTGAAGAACCTGGGACAGGAATCATTTGCAAGCGTCTTTGCATTCCTTGAACATTTGAAAAATTAAAAAAGTGTGAATGATGTAAAAAGAAAACAAGATGTAAAATAAAAAATAAATAAATTTGATAAAATTAAATTAAACATTTTCGGAAATTATTTAACATTGATAAATTGATTTAAAATATTTGATCTATACAATTTAGTGATGATTGATATAATTTTAAAATTATTTATTGCAGTTTTTAAACTGCTGAAAGAAACTTTAGTTTATAATAATTTACATTTATTTTAAAAATAGAAAAAAATAAATAAAATATAAAATTAAAAAATCAAGTAAAGATAAGAAAATAATTAATTCAAGTAAAATAAATCGAGAAAATTGTTTAGAAATCAGAAAAATAAATTTAAAATAAAAAATAAATTAATTAAAATCAGAAAAATAAATTTAAAAATCAAAAAATAATTTAAAAATAAAAAAAATAAATTAATTAAAAATCAAAAATAAATTAAATAAAAATAAAAAATAATTTAAAGAAAAAAAATTAACAAAATTACCCACCAATTTTGTTTATTTCTTCATTTGGGGTGAAGAAAAATTCATGAAGTAAATTTAAATATTATGCTTTATTATTTTCTTTAATAAATTGATGTAAATATTGTTGTTTTGATTCTTTCGTTGACATTAAGACAGAATGAAACAAATTCACTCAATTCATATAATTTAATTGAATCTAAAAAAGAAAAAAGTTTTATTATGTCTAGAAGTGTGATTATTAGAGTGAAGTAATCCTTGAGGCTATTATTGAGGTTAAGTAATGCCTAGGAAGGTGATAGCCTAAAAACGCCTAAAAAAATTAAATTTTAAATTGTAACATTATAAATACAAATAAAAAAAACATAAATAATAAAAGTATTTTTTGGCTTTTGTAAAAGAAAAATAATAAGGAGAAAAATGGTGGATGAATGAATCGCAGAACAATTTTTCCTTCTTTAAAAAAGGAAAAAATAAAATCAATAATGTAAACAACAGAGAAATTTGAAACCAATTTAAACGCATTGGAAAAATAAGCATAACGAAAAATCTCAAAACGGTCAATAGTAAAATCGATCAAAACGACAAATCGTGACCGGGAGGGAATTGTATTTTTCACCTATTTTTGTATTTTTCATGTATTTTCTTGCAAGTTTAAGTACTGTTTCTTCACTGTAAACACTAGATTCGTTTATACATGTTAACTTTTTAAAAAATATTATGAAATATATTTGAACTAAAAAGCTTCAACTAACTACATTCTGAATTTTTTTTTTTGAATGTATAAAATTTAAATGTACATTGTGTTTGTCAAATATTTACATAGCTAGTCTAAAAGAAGACTTTTACTTGATAAAAATGATCAATACAACATTGCTTCGTTCAAATACATTTTAGTTCTTCCTTCAACTTCTTTTTTTTCTTTTTCATTAATTTCCAAATTTTCATATCCTTCTTGTTTTTTGGGTTTTTCAACTTTATTCATTTCATTTTCATAATCTTCATAATCCATCATCACAGCATCCGTAGTATTATTTTGTCGCAATTCGTTATTTCTTAGTTCAGCTTTTTCCTTGTCAGCATTATCTTTTTGTAATTTATATAAACTATAATCATTCTTAGATTCTGTTCGCAAAAGATTTCTACCTGTTGGATCTAAATAAAAAAATTAAAAAACTTATTTTACAAATTTTAAGTTTGTACTTGTTTTTGTGTGAATATTACGAAATTTTTCCAAATTTTGTTCTCTTTTTTGTTTTTTGGCTTCTTCAGTTTGTTTCATTTTACGTTTATAATCTCCAACCAAATCATTCGTTTTATTTTGTTTCAATTCTATATTTCTTATTTTAGCCTTTTCTTCGTCTTCTTTATCCTTTTGTAATTTATATAAATTATAATCACCCATAGATTTTGCTCGCAAAAGTTTTCGACCTACTGGATCTAAACAAAAATTTTTATAAATTTCAAAATTTTTATAAATTTAATTTTAAGTTTATATGTACTTATTTGTGGGTGAATATTACGTAATGTATCAAATAGACCCGATTTTTTCATCTTTTCAAATTCTTTAACTTTGTCAATTTCTGAATCGCTAAGCAATCGACGATTCCCACCATTTTTGTTTTGATCTTAAGAAATGTTTATTTTTTAATAGTTTAAAGTGCAAGCTTAAATAAATTAAGATTTTTTCAAAATTAAAAAAAATAGTTTCGTCCACAACTCCAGAAATGATAATTTCCCTGACCTCCAAAAATAAAGGATATTTTTTTTATTATTTTCCAAACTTTTTTAAATCCCCCGAACCCTTTTAATTAAAAAAACTTTTTTTCTTTTCTTCCAGGTATTTTTGATATTTATCAACAAGTGATCCATGTTTATGATCTTCTAGCGTTTTAAGAATATCAGCATACTTTTTATGTTCTTTTGGATCTAAAATAGTACTTTAATTATTTTTATATTATATTTTTCAACATTTCCCGATACCAAACACATTCTCCAAATTTGCTTTTTTTAATAAAATTAAATAGACTCGGACTTAGAGTTTGATTTTGGTATAACTGAAAAAAATGGCTGAGACTTTCAGTTTAGATACAAATAAAATAAAAAAATTTTTGGGAATAAGAGAGAATGAAAAACCTCTATACCATATTTTTTCAATATTTCCATCTAAAACTTGTAAGAATAATTATTTTAGCAAATATTCTACATTTTTAAATTATTACTTAATAAATCTTGATGTTTAACTCCAAGAAATTGTTTACCTTTATTTTCACGTTGTTTAGCATCATTCATTGGTACAACATTTTTATTTGAATGATTTATTTTGAGTGTTTGTTGATATTCTATAGGTTGTTCTCCTGTCATAGGCATATGAACATGTTCATAACAACATCTGGTTTTACTAAATCATTCAAATTATCGACAGAATCATAAAATATTTGATGATGATCAAAATCTGTTTTTGTCAAGCCATCCTCTTCAAAATGATCAACAGTTTCATGAAATATAACTTTACTTTCTTCTGGAGTAAGATCAATCCTTGTTCCATCCTCTTCTTCGATGATCTTTATTAAATTAATTATAAAACCGTAAGGGAGATTACTATTTTTCAAACGTTTATGCGGAACTTAAAGTTATATAAGAAAAGGAAAATAAAGAATCGTCCCAGTAGCTTAGTCGGTAAAGCATTTGAATATGTGTGAGAAAAAGCTCAGAAAAGCACTTGAAAGAGGTCGCAGGTTACGGTAACTAAGAAGTAATTTTCTCTTCATATTCATATGTTTAATAGTAATTAATATAATTTTGTTTTATTAAAAATGCAAAATTAATTTTGTTGTACTAGTTTACTCTACTTATAAAAATTATACCTGAGTACAAGTCGGCGGCTCTTCCGGATCAGGCTTGTCAAATGTTCCAATAGCACAACTGTCCGGCTTAATATCACCAATTATTACCAATTGTTTTTCATTTCCTTCAATCTCTCTAGCAAGTTGAAATTTACCTTCGTGGTCTAAGTCTTCAATCTTTCCCTTACACTGAAAATGGTCATTGACTTTTCCACATTGGAAAGTTTTTTGATTAAATTGTCGCATATGGAAATTATCTTTTGGATCTGAAAAAATAGAATTTATATCTTTATTAAATTTTTATCAAATTTATTATAAATTACTACCTCTAATAACAACAAAATTTGTTTCAAAGTTCGATACAAAATTCGTTTGTGGTATCATAGATCCAGTCGCGAGTGTAAATATAATAAAAATAGATTTTAACCAATGAACAGGAACACTTTAAAAAATGTAAATTGATAAAAACATTCAAGGTAAATCTTACCTGAAAAATGATCCGCCAGTATTCTTTGTAACTTTAGAATCTTGAAAAAAGGGAATTAATACATTAAAAAAATTACTCCAAAGGGAATGACTAGTTTAGAACATTTAAATTAAATTTACCTGAAAGGTTTAGAGGTCGCTGGTGAAGCGCATGATGATTGTTGACAATTCCAGTGTTTCCACCAAAATTTGTTAGAGTATTTTGTCTTGTAGCACTAGTAACTCCTAAAAATACCAAACAAATATATTAATCAGAAACTTTAATAAAAACTAACCTAAAATAGTGGCAAACACAGCAATTAGCACTAGAGCAACTCGCATCGATGTGGACGTCTTCTTTACAATGTTCTTTTGGGGTAATGAATAAAAAAATGAATTAGAGGGAATGAAGAAGTGAGGCGAATAGATGGCTTTTTAAATTGAGCACCTTCGCATTGCGCGCGTCGTTTAAAGGCTTAGAGTCCCTCCCCTTTCAACGTTTACACTACCGTATGCCAAGGCATATTTTGTCTCTTCTCTTTATTAAAGTCTCACTGCTTCATTTCACTCTCTCTAATGCTTCAACATGTCTTTACTTTTGACAGGCAAAAATCATGTGTAATAGACCTCAACAGATTTCATAATGCCCAAGTCATATGAATAGTCGCGTGGGGTGCATCAATTCTCTTTTAAAGAATTTTTTCCCAATGTAAATGCACTTTTATGTGTGATGCCCTCGAGAAAGTAAAATAAGTCAGGTCTTTAATCAACTGACTTTACTATCGCCTGTGCTTTATGCACTTTAACTCGTGATTCGGTTGTCAATAATTCAAAAAACAAACTTCTTCGTTTCAACGAAATTGAAAAATTAGCCGTTTTTGTCTCTAAACCGTCAGAATTGTCCCCCTCTCTCACAGATTAAATTTAATATTAAAAATTAATTTAATTTATAAGATGCTATTTTAAATTACGTATAAACTAAATTTTCTTCTACTTTGATCATATTTTCTTACTTCAAGTCTGTTCTTTTGTTTCCTTTCAATCATGCTTCTAAATAAATTTTATTAAAAAAATTATTTTTTATTTTTTTTTCTTTCAGTGAAAGAGTTAAAGGTTTTTCTACAGAAATTAGATAATTTGTCTTTTTTAAATACGCCGGTCAGTTCAAAGCCTGTGAACGACTTTTGCCTTTCGGGAACACTTCCGCCCCAAACAATTTAATTAATTTTCCCAAACTTTTATTTAAACATTTCTTAATGTAAATAAAAAAAACCTCTTTATTCACCTTATTTTTATTTTCTTTTAGAGCATTTAATATTTGCTCACTCTGTTGTTTACGTCACGGTGTAATGAAGCAAAAGAAGAATGTTTAGAATAGCTTCGAAATTTATCAAATAAATTCTGTCTTTCAATGTCTTCTTTAATTCGAGCGAGAAACTCGTTTTCAGGATTTGTTAGAGAACGACGATAAACACTTTCAAGTTCGTCTTAAATTTAAAAATTTAATTTTAATATTTAAAGGGTTTAAATGAGGTAATCCCCATCTTTCAACTGAAAACCTTCTTATAATTTTAAATTCTAAAACACTGAAAATCCAAATTTAAGGAAATGAACTTGGAAATGAGAAGAACAAAAAAATGCTTAGTAGCAAAATTTCTGTTTCTGCTAATAAAAATATTTTTTTTGTTAGCAGAAAACTGCGAGAATTTACTTACATTTCTGCACTTTATCTGCCTCTTGAGAATTCAATTTAATTTTTGTTGAATCATCAATTATTCCTTTTACATGTTTTTCACACCGTGCTAAAGCCTCTCCAGTATGCCATTTGTCAATAACAACATTTTTACCAAGTTTGCACTCGTTTGGGTCAATTTGAGTAACCAGACTCAAATGGTCCTTGTCTTGTGCATTTTTGGCATAAATTTCAAATTTTTGATTAAAACTCGTATCTGACATTTCTATTTTACATAAACTATGAGAAGGGTTAGATTCCAGTGGATGACATTTTGTCAACGAATTTAAGGAAATTATTGAACGTTCAGATTGGTCATTATTATTGCCTTGTATAGAAGCTAGAAAATTAAAATTAATAAAAAATAGAAAATTAAAAACTCACGAAAAACCATTAATAAAATTGACGGATTGAATGTAAGCAGAAAGATGATGGACAATGCTAAAGCTTTGTTGAAGGAAAATTTCGATTTTTCCAAATTTTCATCTCTTTCTTCCTCTTCTTTAGCCTCCAATAATTCCTTTCTGTTAATTTAAAAATAAGTTTAAATTTTGAATTTTAGATGTGATGATCAGTGAAGCAAAAGTTCCAAAATTTCCACGGAAGTTGTTCCAGTTCCGGAACTGCATTTTTATTTTTCATTGTTCCAGTTCCTGAACTTTTGTGGGGTGACAAACTAGTTCAGGACCATTTCTTATTCAGGAACTAGTTCCGGAACAAGTTCCATTTCAAAAAATTTGGTAGTTCCAAGCCATTTCAGGAAATTTTTAGTTCCGCAGTTTCTTAGTTCTGGAACTGCAACTTTCCCATCACTGATGGCTACTCCTACAGACCAATCCCTTTTAATTTAACATTACTAAATATGACAGTAAAATTAAAAAAAATATTAACCTTCTACGTACTGGAAGACCTTGATTATCCGCCATTTTCATCTTTAAATCATTCTTTCTTCTTTTATTTTCCTTATGTTTATTAAGATTCGAAAAATGTTGTTCATATTGTTTTTCTGCTTCTTCCTCATTTACAGTTGGATTTTGAAGAAGAGGCAAATTGTCATCATCCAATTTTGAAGCATTTTCAGTTTCTGCATCGGTCAGAGAGTCGGAATCAAAATTTCTAAATTTTCAGAATTTTTTTATCTTCAATAAATTATTTAACTGATTTTTCACAATTTTCAATAAACATAATTTAGAAAAAAGTTAATCAGTAAATTTTATTTTAATTTAAATAAGAGACTCTCTAATTGTAAGGTCAAAAAAGAATTAAAAAAATTTCAAATTTTTAAACTTTTGGATAATTTTAATAAAAGTATACGGATCACTGAAACGATGTTTATGATGCGGAGGACTCCAAATATTTCCATTTTGATTTTTTTGTACAAATGAGATGTTTGGTATTTGTAAGCTTTTACGAGTTGCAAGTATCAAATCTTGGAAAAAAATTTTTTTTTAATTTTATAAAATTGCCAAAAATTACCAAATATTGCAATAAATCCTAACAGAGTCAAAACAACTCGCATTACACCACTTTAAAATTTAAATAAATTTTTTTTAAATAAAATACGAAAAAAATTGTAAAATGAGCAAATTGCCTGTCTATTACATTCTTTAATAAAGCTGTTCAATCAAATGCGCAGACAAAAACATCGATTTTGCGGCAAATTTAAAGAAATTTGTTTCGTAAAAGCACTTTTTTTGCCTTTTTTTTAATTTGCCGCTGCTTGCACTTTTCAAAAATTAAATATATCATTCAATTTAAATTTTACAATTAATTGTTTATTTTTATCAAAATGTACATTTTTGACAAATTCAATTTTGAATCTGGAGCCAAAAAAATTTCAATAGTTTCAATTCACTGTTACAATTTGTTTAAAAAACTTTATTTAAATTTTTATTTTTTAAATTTAATTTATTTAAAATATTTAAAAATTGATTTATTAGCGTGCCTAAAATCAATTTATAACCCGTGTCTATCACATTTTTACATTTATCTTTTTTTTGCCCTTTTCAAATGCCTGGCACTTTTTAAGAAGAGATGTTGTTTTTGCGGACTTTTTTGCGGACAAAGTTTATTATTAAAATGGTCTATTTGATTTTTGCCTTAAAGCAATAAGTTTTTTTGGTCATACATGGAATTTGTTCACATAAATAAAATTTGTTAAATTTAATAAAAAACAATCTGATCTTTTAAAATTTGTCTCTAAAACAAATTTATGAATGTAGCTCTCAAATGTTGGGTTGAATCAGTTCCAAGGGTTTAATAATTTTTGCCTAATAATTTATTAACAAATTTAAATGATTAAAAAACAATTATAAATCAGCGGTGCACTGTTATATTAATTTTTGTAATCCCTTATTGCTTTACGGCAAGAATAAAATATAAAAATTTGTCCGCAAAAAAAAGTCCGCAAAAAAATCTCTTCTTAAAAAGTGCCCTGCCATAGACCATTTCATAGCCCACCCACCTGATACATGCGATTAATGATCGATGCATTAAATTACAAACTACTAAATATTTATTTAAATGCGCTAGAAGAATTCACTTTGAATAAATTTATTAAGGCTAATTAAATTCAAATTTTTAGGATTTTAAATAGTTAATTCTTTAAAAAAATCAAAGTTTGATGTTGTAAATCCTAAATTCGCTTCGTTTGTCCCGAAACAGTTGTCCTCCATATTTTTATTCATTCCTTTATTTAAAAATTTATTTTTAGAAAAGCAACGCAATGTTGTGTTACAAGATATTTTTTATACTAAAATTACTTGTTTTGTTCAACATCTGTTCAATAAACGCCGACATGAAATTTTATGTCAAAAAATTAGAAAAGGACCTTGCGGAACTTCAAAAATATATAAACACATATTTGGTAATTTTTAAGAGATGTTTGTATCAAAATTTGGGGTTTTTCAATTATCTCGTACAGATTTTAGATAGGCTTTAGACTCTACAATTTTGTGTTTTTTAATTGGGGTTACGGCTTTTAAATTTTTTAAACTTTATTTTGCAAAAATAAGAGTAGCGGATTCTCTCTTTTTCTTTTCAACTAGACATCGTCAAAATTCAAATATTTTCAAATTCGAATTATTTGATTTGAATTTTGGCATTTTCTACTATATTACAATATCAAATACTTTTTCCGTTTAGTAGAGATCGAACTGAATCTGGATCTAGACCTGGATTTTTCCTGGATCTTGAGTCTAGATCCAGGCATTTTTTGGAATTCTGGATTTTTCATGGAGTCCAGATCCAGTCCAGGTCACTAAATTAAATCAAGATCCAGAATCCAGGTAAAGGATTTTACAAAATCTCGATCTCTACCGTTTATCCGGTAATAGCCCTAAAGTTGTATCCACAACTTTTATTATTATTTTTATTCTCAAAATTACTCTTTATTCACCTTAAAAAATTAAAAAAAAGATGCAGATAACATTACAGACGAAAAACGAAAATTACCCAAAAATAACGTTTCCAAATAAATTAGCTTATTCTTCACAAATTTTAAATTTTCAAAAAATTTTATAGAAAAATATTGAGTCAGGAACATATTGGGAAATGCAACCATCTAAAATAAAAAAATACGTGGAAGATTTAAAAAATTTTGAAAAATTATCAGACTTTACTGCCATAAATGAATATGTATTTTCTGTAAAAAAAAATAAGTCTACATATCACGATGACTTGTATAATCTGAAAAAAGCTTTTGATGACCATTTGGATGATCCAAATAATTTTGATGAAACTTCGGTTGATCATGAGATTGATTTAAATACTCTGACTAATAAAGCTTTTGCTGAACTTTACAAGATTCAGTTTGTTTATTTTTTAATTAAAACTGGTAGGGGACGATTCAGAGTAGCCGCTTGTTTTTGGCCATAACTTTTTTATTTCTTGACCAATCTGAATAGTTCTTTTATTAATCGAAAGCATCCGATAAGCGGATAAATTTAACCAATTGGACCGATCCAATCAGATCGCTCGACAAAAAGTTATAGCGTGATAAGTGGAAAATCGTGATTTTCGCATTTTTCGGCATAACTTTTTTAAAAATCAACTGATCTGATCGGTCTAATTAGTAAAAAGACTTTAATTTTCGAGCTCTTTCGAATGACATAAAAATTATTTGAAAAGGTTTAAAATGAAAAAAGTTATATGAGCTACTCTGTTCGGCCGACTTTGAATCGTCCTTTACTGATTAAAACTGATTAACTACGGGCTGTCTGTTTTCCAATAAATTATGAGAATATTAACATGTGGGAAATCAATACAAAAAAGATTTTGGATAAATATACCAAAATAAAAATGTCCGCAAAAATATCCAACATATCTAATTAGGAGTATATTAAAATTCATAAACTTTTTTTAGGATAACTAAAAACGACTTTAATAAACTAAATGTATATAAAAATAAAATTGAAGATCTTATAAAAAATAAAGAAAAAATAAATGGAACAGTTGAAGAAGCAAAAAAACTATTTTTGATAGGTCAGCCAGTTGAAGCATTCAATGCATTACCCATAAAAATTTATAATAATATTAATGAATTTGAAAATCTTGTCAAAAAATGCAAACAACTAGCTCAAGGGTAAGTTGATTAGGGAAATTTTTAGGAAATTTTCGGGTTACATTATGCGCCATACAATCCGCAATTTTTATCCGCATGTTAGATTAAACACAATTTTTCCATAAATTAAAGTTAAAAAGCATGAAGAATATTAGTTTTACATTTTTCAATAAGATTGAAAAGTTTGACAATCTGATGGTTGGCAAAATGAAAGAGAGGAATAAAAATCATAGTTATATCCTTATTTTTTTTTAATTTCAAAAATTTTTTTAGTATATATAAATGATAGTTCATTCGAAAGAGCTCGTTGATATAATTTGAAAGAGACCAAAATTAATAAATTTGGTTGAATTTTAACAAATTTATTAAAGATTGAAGCAAACTTGAAAAACGGTAATCACCCAATATGAACTTGTTATTTGAGTATAACTTTTGTTCAAAATTTTCAAGTGAGCTTATTTTGGTTCTTCAACTCAGCTAGATGAGCTCTTTCGAATGAGCTATCATTCATTATACTAAAAAAAATTTTAAATTTTTAAAAAATTGAGGATACAAACCAAAAAAGTAACCACTTTTGAACACTTGGTTGGTCATTTTAATGACAACTATGTAGCTTATTTTTTAGAAATTTTTTCAGGCAAATCTAGAAAAATAAAATTTGTCTAGTAAATAATATAATCTTGATGGAAAATTGTATATTATAATTTGCGGATTAAATCTGCGGATTTTTTAAAGTATCGATTTTTTTTTTAATTCTCTAGAAGTGCTGCACTGAAGAAATTAATATCTTATGAGAAGAAAAAATTTCTAAATAAAAATTCTAAAAGTTTGGACTCTTACAGAGAATTTATGAAAAATACACATCCTAAAATGTATAACCAAATCAATTTGTTGAGATCGAATAAAGAGAAAATTAAAATTCTTATTATTAATGATGATGATATGGAAAACGAAAAAACAAAGCTGAATAAATTGGAAGAATCTTTAAAAATAAAAATTGATCCTAAAATTAATAAAGAAGAAAAGAAACTTGAAGAAGCTAAAAAACAAAAAATAAAAAAGGAAATTGGTGCATGGAACTTATATTTTAAAATTTATAAAAATATGAGCAAAACTGTTCAAAATATACTTAAAAAGATAAAAGAAAATTTTTTGGTAAGTCTAGGCGAATTTAAATAAGATTTTTGGCTCTATTACACAATATACGTCCAATCAAATTTTATACGTCCAATCAACAAATTCGAAAATATAAAAATAGTCTTATTTACCTTTCTCAAGGACTAATAGAGCTTTATTAAAAAAATTAAGTTTGAAAGAACACAGGGAATTTAGGCTACCTGGGGAGCCCTTAAGACTAGCATCAGGCACGCACTAATAAAGATATGTTACATTCATCTCTTTCAATATATGTTTCGGCGTTTCCATAATAACCACAAAATCTTTCAACATATGTTGGAAGATATGCGAATCCAATTCCCTGTTTAATTTGTTAAAACATTTAAAATTTAATTTTAATTAAATTCTATAAAAATTTGATTGGACGTATATTGTGTAATAGAGCCAGATTTTTTTGTGTAGTCTTTTTTGGACTTTAAAGCAGAGTTTTGCCAAATAAAATTAAAAAATACGAAAGTTCATACGAAAATCTGCATTTTTAGCAAAATCCGCAAATAAGGAAGATTTCTACTTTTTCAGCGCCGCAGACGAAAATTTTGAAAATTTAATTTATTTACTCTTTGCCAAAAATTCAACTTTTCAATAAAAAATAAAAATTAAAAAATTAAAAACCGAAAATTAGGGATAGGGAAAACAGGTTGGTCTGAATTTTTAGGTTAAAAACCGACAAAACAGACCTAGCCTGTCTGGTGAATTTTATTTTTTGTTCTAACCTAGAGTTAGAAAAATGTCCAATTACCGGTTTCAAAGTCATTTTCCCAGTAATTTTTGATAAATCACAGTATCAAACCGGAATCATAGAAATTTTAAAATTTTTCTTAATATCTGTTCATCTTTCATTTCCCCTTTCCGATTTTTTTCAAAATTCATGGTTCTAATTTTGTCCTTCTAATATTCGGGTATAAAAATAAACTAATTTATTATTTAAGAAGGATAAGTATTTAAATGAATTGGCTAAACATTATATAAATATTCGTTTATACATTGGGTTAAACAATGCAATTGAAGAGATTTATAATAAATTAAATGATATTGTGGATGATATTATTTCTAATCCTAATATTTTATTAGAAGATGGCATTAGAATCAAAAAAACAATTTTATTTTTTCGTGACGTGATTCAGGAATATCTAAATCGAGAAGATCAAATCACATCTAAATTTGAAGATGTTATCCACAAAGAAACTTATTTAACTTCTCAAGGAACAAACTCTAGTTTTAATAATCTTGAGGTTATTTTCTGGAAAAAAAATTTTTTTTTTTCGAATAAATCAAAATTTTTGATAAATTCTTTTTTTTGCACAAATCCGCAATTTTTATACGTAGGGCATAGGTAATTTACAATTTTCAAGAGTGTGTTCCAGAGTATTTTTTATTTAAATTTCTCCGATCTCCTTTTTCTTTTTATATGAAAAATGTAAAATTAATCTTTTTTATTTTTTAACAAATAAATAGTATATGTGAAAATTGTTTATTATGATTTGCGGATAAAAATTGCGGACTTTAAGAAAAGTATTCGAAAATTATTTTTAAAAAATATCAAAAAAAATAATATTTATATTTTATAAACAGCTTGAAATCTCCAATTTAAAAAATTTAATACAAACTTATTTGCCTAATTTAATGCTCGTGTATGAAAAAATAAACGATTATGTCAATATAAATGGAGTTGATTTGGCTAACAAATTTGAAAATACAAATATTGATCAGATTAAAAAGTATATATTATCAACTGCTAACAAAATAGTTGTATTACAGGATGAAACTTTTGCTGAAATTATGATTGAATTATGTCAAGAATTGTTTTGAAAAAATTGAAAATGTTGAAAGAATTTTATTTATTTTTTTATAATGATCCAAAAAGGTCCGCAAGTCTAATCCGCAATTCAATTTTATTTTCTCTCGAAGGAATTTTTTTAAAATATAAAAGAAAGTAACACTATTACTATTTTGAAGGGATAAATCTCTAGCTCTTGCGGATTAGACTTGCGGACTTTTTTGGATTATTATTAAAAAGAATTTTGAATTTTTATTTTTTTAAATTAATTTACAATTTTTTATTACTACAGTATTTACTCGATTAATCATCCTCCATCTATTAGTCAATATTTACCCAAATTATGTATATTTATTACCTTACAACGAATTGTAAAATTTTGATAATTACACTTTTTTCGAGATTTTTTTTGTAAATGTCATTAAACCTGTGATAAATTTTTAAATGAAGAATGTTAATTACCTTCTCTTAAATAAATAAAAAAGATGTGTGCTTAAAATAAAGGATCTGAAACACCAATTTTTTCAAACGAAACAAAAAATTATAAAATTGTTTTGTTTAAAAAACAAAGAAAAAATCTAATTTTAACGGAACAAAGCATAAAGAATTAAATTATAAAAAATACAATTATTCGGTACTTTTTTGGTTTGGGGGGCATTCTGCGGACATTTTTTGCGGACAATTATTATTATATATTTTATTAGTATATGTTAGTTTGAATGTTTCCTTAAGGCATAGATTGACTTTATTCACACAAATAAGAATCATGATTGACAATTTGTGAAATTAAATGAAAAAAACAATCTGGTCCTTTAAAACGTTGTCTCCATACAAATTCATGAGTATAGCTCTCAAGTGTTGTTTCTGCTGTTCCAAATTCTGCTTTATGGCGTCTTTTCAGCTTCTGCCAGAGTGGCCATGTTGAGCATTTATCCTTCCGCTTTTCCTGACTCATTTCTCTTCCACAATCACAGGTTCTATGTTGATGAAGAAGCTTAAGATCTACTAACCAGTGATAAAAATCTTCTTCTGGAAGCTGATTTTGTTGTACAATTGTAATAAAGTAAAATTTTTAAGATTTTGAATCATTTTATCGAATAATTACTTTATAATGTTAAAATGACAAGGTAAAAAACATTATGCAATTTTGTTAATCAATTTACACCCTTTATTGCCTTAGGCAAAAATCAACTAATAAAATATATAATAATAATTGTCCGCAAAAAATATCCGCAGAATGCCCCCCAAACCAAAAAAGTACCAATTATTCCTCTAAATTTTTAATATAAAACCACATACCTATTCAAGCATTTCTGGGTAAATGTCCAGTTGGCTCCCTACATGTCCGCAAAGAGAATTCGCTTTTTTTCTTCTCTTGCATTTTTGGTGTTAGGAGAAGTGCACGCTTATTTTTCCTTCTCCGATATAATATGCCTTTTGGCACTTGGAAAGAAAGGGATAAAATAATTAAAATTAATTAATAATAAAGTTTAAATATATTTATTTTAAAAGTGACCAAAGATTAATAATCAAAGAACATAAGTTTGGGACAACATTCTCAAATATATTTATAGAAGATTAGGTGGATAACAACCTTTTATGGGATTATGAAGGGATAAAAACCAGTAAAATGTATTTTGGTAGTTCAGTTTCTGTAATATGTCTCATCTGACGGACAATTCTGATCTTAATCACTTTATTATTAATTAATTTTAATTATTTTATCCCTTTCTTTCAAAGTGCCAAAAGGCATATTAAAAAAGGAAAATAAGCGTGCACTTCTCCTAACGCCAAAAATGCAAGAAAAGAAAAAAAGCGAATTCTCTTTGCGGACAGGTAGGGAGTCAACTGGACATTTACCCATTTCTGTCATAAACTCAAGTTTTTAATAAATAAATTCTAAAAAAATTAACAAAAAAATTTTGAAAATTTTTAGTCCTTAGGGAATTTAAAATAATTATTATGATAACAAATGTAAAATAAAAAGTAGTAATCATTTATATAAAAAATATTTTTAAGATATGTACAAATTTATGCTTCGTGACATTTTACAATTTAAAGTTAAACAAGACATCTTAGAAAAAAAATTTTTACTGAAAAATTTAAAAACAAAAAATTGAAATATTTTTCTTGGAAAATCATTGTTATGTTCTTAAAAATCTTTTCAAATTGATGGTTTTTTATATACATCGTTTGGTACTTGTGTATTATCCCAAGTAGATTTTAAGTTTTTTATCCATTTAGGTAATCTTGAACAATTGGGGCTCCATCCCAAATAATCGCAATGGCATAGTAAAAATTGTTTTTAGGGGTTATTTGGGCGCTGATAACGAATTTGATATCAGTTTTTTCTTATCCCTAATTTTAAAAATCAGATTTTATCAAGATTTTCGCTTATTTGCTGATTACATGATGGGCATAGTGGGGTACAGACCGTAAATGTTACGTTGTTGTAAAAATTGAATAGTAGATTCTTTTGTATTAATAAATTGAGTAATTTGGAAAATATCCATGATAAAATCTGTGATTTTTAAAATTAGTGATAAGAAAAAACTGATATCAGATTCGTTATCAGCGCCCTGGATAACCCCTAAAAACACGTTTTTACTATGCCACTGCGATTATTTGGGGTGGAGCCCCAATTGTTCAAGATTGCCTAAATAGATAAAAAAAACTTACAATCCACTTTCGATAATACACAAGTACCCATCGTTTTTCTCGATCAAATTACAAATCAGTATTTTGTTCCAGTTTAAGTTCTTTAGTCTCCAAACGAACTTCATTCAAAACAACAGCGTAATCGTTAAAAATATAATTTGTAAAAGAGTAGTAAAGTTTGTAATGCATATCTAATACTTTATATGCTTGAATAATAAAATAGATGATGACTAGCATTTCTGCCTAAAAAGAAGATTTGAGACCGAAAAATTTCTTTCGAAAATTTTTTTTGGCAAATTCTTACCCAGTTCTTAGAGAGTGATTTTATGCCACAGAAAACACAAAACCTTACGTTTTTTTTAGTCAATAAAATTAAAAGTCTGAAAATTTTAATTAAAGACTCTGACACTCTTAATGACTATTACAATAAAACTTACTGCACTATTAAAGACAGGGCGGCTTTTTTTGCGGACAAATTTTATTCGCAATATTAGTTTTGTATTTCTTGATTTTACATGTATTGGCATATATGCATTAATTTTTTAACCAATTTATTTATATTTTTAATCAATTATTCAATAAAATGATTCACTCTTAAAATTTTTAATTTATTACTCGCTGTGGCAAAAATTGAAACGCCGATATGAATTTAGGACTGCTGAAACAACATTTGAAAGCTATTTGCATTAATTTATTTGGAAACGACAATTTGGAGGGGAATATTGTTTTTTTTAAATTTGATTTCACAAATTGTAAATAATGAGAATATATGTATGCGAATAAAATTTGTCCGCAGAAAAAGTCCGCAAAAAAAGCCGCCCTTTAATAATGCTAAACTTACTTTAAGAGAAGCAAACAGTAGTAGATTATTTGCTATAATACTTTCGGTAGAATATTTAAATTTTACATCAATCTTTGACACTCCATCTGGTTGACTTCTAATCATAATATCAGATAACTCTGATCCAAGTTCAGCTTCTATAAAATATTTAAATAAATTTTTATTTTAAAAGTGTAACCTTCTGTTAAAAGGTTCTGTAGTTTTTTAATTGCGTTCCCCTCAAATCCAAGTATCTTCAAATAGTCTGGAATTATTTCACGGCGTAAAATATAAAATTTGGCAATTTTTTTTTTAACTTTTGAATGAAATAAAGAGGTATATTCACTGACTGAAATTGTTTTTAATAAATCTTTCATTTGCTCTAAGATTTCGATTGTCTTGCAGCACTGATCATGTTTTACTATATAATTTTCAGTAATTTCGGTCATATTTTCTTTCTAAATTAATGATAGTGATTAAAGAAAAGTAGCGATATTTATGTTTAAGAAATTAAAAGTTCTTTGTTTGTATTATCTCGGAGCGGGCGCCCCGTGGGTCTTTTATTGGAGAGTTACGAAAACAGATAAAACACAAAAATACACAAAAAACACGGGAAAAAGACATAAATACATGAAACCAATATACAGAGAATATAAAAACTCCTCGCACCGTCCTCGTGTACCAAATTCTAGCGTATGTAGAATATTATAATATTTTCGCCCTAAAATTCTTTTTTCCTAAATAGATACCTTAGAGGCATTATAAGCAATAAAATCTTCAAGTTCTTTTTTTTGTTCCTCTGTCGTATGCGATTCTTGCATTTTTTTCTTTTCTACTTCGAGATCAGCTGTATAATATTCTAAATTATTTTTTACAACAGAGATAAAATTTTTAGCATTTTTCTTGCTATTTTCAATTTTTTTTTCCAAATCTTCAAAATCTTGAGAGTTTAAACCAGTTAAAAGCCGACTTTTAAATTCTTTTATTTTTTTATTCGTTTCTAAGCGAAGGTCAATTACTTTATTTACATCCTTTATTGTTTTATTTTTTATATCAGTCGACATATCATTTGTAAAAATAAAATTATTCAATTCTTTGAATGTTTTGAGCAACAATTCAGTTTTGCTTAATTTTTCTGTCTAAAAAAATAAAATAAAAACGATCAGTTTAATTATATATCTATTGATATCCGGTGATCTCAATTTTATGAGTAGAACCGAATCAGATCAGATTTTTCAAGAATAAATCTGTTCCGAAATTTGTTATAAAAAAACGTCATTTGGGACTTGGGAAAAATCAATCCGGTCAGATGCCGAACATTTAGGTAACTCATTCCTTATTTTGAATATTTTGTTTTTATTGGTTGTGCTATTATTTTCGACTTTTCCAAAATGTTTCTAATTAGGTAAATTTCAAATAATTTTCAAAACCTTTAAATATACACTCGGTGTTACCTGAATAAAACTCTGATCAACATAATCCAGAATAGCTCCAATATTCAACGATTTTTGTTTTGACGAATCTTCTGACATGTCATTTATAATATTTGTTAATTTGTCATTATTATTTTTAGCAATAAATAAATGTTGGCGAATTTCTTGCGGGATTGATTTACAAATTAAATCTTGTGATTTTTCAAAATTTTCAGCCACAATATCTTTGACCAAAAAAAGTTTATTGATAAAAACTTCATTTTCTTTTCTGACATCTCTTTGAATAGCTTTGGAGTAATTTACAGTAAAATAAAAAATAAAAATTAGCTTTAACTTTTGTTTAAGCAACATTTCTAAAAAGTAAATAAATAAATTAATTTTATTTAAGCGCTCCCTAGGCAATTAAAATAAATTTAAATTATTCAATTCGTCAATCAAACTGCCCATTACCTTCGCCAATTTTCCATTTTTATTTATTCCCAATTTAAAAAATCAAAATCTCGTGAATAAATGCCTTGTGAGTGGCAGACTCTCTTTTCGATCGACAATCGCTCACAAGATCTCTCTTGAGATTTCTATCTTGTGATAAAGTTTATTAATTTTTGTTTAATTCAATTAAGTTAAATTTAAAATTTTATTTTTTATTGAAAGAATATAGTTATGTCAATTGAAGTTTTATCCTTGTTGAAAACTTTATCCTTTAAAAAAACAAAGAAAAATGCGAAGAAACCCCAAAAAAGAGTTAAAGGATTTGCTTCTTCTATTTCTTATATTGCCTTGAAAGTACTTACCTATATTTGAACAGCCTTTTAATTGGAAAGAGGTGATTGAGTCAGGATTCGTAACTTTCCGATTCCTAAAAATCGCGAATTTCCAACAATTTTTGTGTCGAAATTCCCAATTCTAGAAAATTTAGAACTTAAATTAGCGTAGAGTTCGATTACCTAAAAATACCAAAGTCCAAGTCTTTTTCAATTTTATTTTAAAAAAAGTTTATTTAAAAAATATTAGCAACGTAAAGTACATTTATATCCTCCCCTCTATTGTCTATGTTTTAATGACCTTTTAGTTTACATAATAAATTTTCTTTTATGGCCACGTTTATCTTTTTTAATAATAAAAAAATGTAATAAATTCGTAAAAAACATTTTTTGTTTAATCTTTGTTTGAATAGTTAAAAAGTAGAGCTATTTGTTTTGCTTGCTTTTGTCTTTTTTTCTGTCAATGAAAAAATTGAATTATTTTTGAATTATTTTTTGAAATTATTGAGTTAAAGAATAAAACGTTGAATTAATCTAAAGTTTGTTTAAACAATAGTACATATTTATGTCTGGCTCTTCCGTTAAAATAAAAGAATTTTTGTATAAATAAAGGTTTGAATTTTGCTTAATATCAACTTTCTCTTTAATTTCTCCTTTTAACAAAATCCAACTAAAATGTTTAAAAATAGCTTAATAATTATTATTTCATTTTTTTATTTATCATTAGTATCTGCAGCAAATCCGCCATATGGAAAATTGTCAGTTAAAAATGGTCAATTGACTGGTTCAAATGGACAAGTTGCTACTTTGAGAGGAATTTCTCTTTGGTTCAGTCAATGGATTACTGAATTTTACTCTCCTGGTGTTGTAAAGGCGATAAAGTGTTTTTATAACGGAAATGTTGTAAGTCTCGTTACATTTTATGGGGGAAGTTGACTAATAAATTTAAAAACCTTTCTTAAATATTTTTTTGTCTTTGAGTCTGTAAACTTTTAAATTTTTTAAATTAGGTTCGTGCCGCAATTGGAACTTGTTGTTCTGGTTATTTGGAAAACCCATCTTCTGCAATTAATGCAGCTACTACCATCGCAGATGCAGCAATTGCGGTAATAGTTTAAAATTATTAAAATATTTTATTTTTAATTTAAAGAATGCAATTTACTTTATAATTGACTGGCACGATGTAGCAGATCAAGATTGTAAAAATGACGCAGAATTTAATAATTTCATTAATAGTGCAATAAACTTTTTTACAACAATTGTCAAAAAATACAAAGGCTCGCCTAATATGCTTTTAGAACTTTGGAATGAACCTGCTTCTACTTGTAGTTGGGCAAAATTGAAGCAATATTATAATGCTGTTCTTACTGTATTTTTAACTTTTTTGAAATTTTGAATTTTTTAAAATTTCAGGAAATTAGAAAAATTGACACTAATGTCGTTGTTATTCTCGGCACGCCGAAGCAATCTACTGGTCCAAGCGATGAAGTCGTCAATAATCCTGTTAGTGGAACAAATTTGATGTAATTTTATTTATTATTTTTTAATTTTTTGGTAAATCCTCCAAAATTTATTTTTACCAATTTATGTATACCTTACATTTTTACTGCGTAAAAGATCAACAACACATAGAAAATCAAAAACTAATGATATTAAAAGCAAAGGCAAAAGGAATTGGTACATTTGTAAGTGAATATGGTGATGCCGATGTGAACCTTCCGGCACCGCTCAATCCTGTAGCAATGCAGGCATTGTAAGTTTGGCTTTTTGATGTTCAATTTAGTACGCGTTAAAGAAACTTTTTGTATAGCAATCTTCTTTTTTCCTAAGTGTTATTCGAATTTAGCTATCAGGCCATGTAAATAAACTGAAAAACAAAAAATTCCTCAACTATAATAAATTTTAAATTTTATCAAAACATTTTATAGTTGGAAATTTATGGATGAAAACCAACTTTCTTATGCAAAATGGTCTCTTTGTACTAAAGATGAAGTATATTCATTAATGGTCCCATGGTGTAGAGCATCTCAAGCAACTCAAGAATCCTGCCTTAGTGCTTCAGGGAAATTATTTAGACAACACATGTTACTCCTAAATAATGGTTTAAATATTTATTTTAAAAATAGTTAATTTTTTATTTAATTTTAGGTATTACTGGTTGTTAATTTTGTTGTTCTAAAAGTTGATTTTTTGTCAAAAGATTAATAAAAGTTGTTGAAAGAAGAATTATCGACTTAAAAAATTCGCATTCAAAACTTTTTAGAAAACTTTTTTTTAAATTTATTGAATTAAATTTATTTAATATTTAAAAAGATTTATTAGAGTGTCTAAAAATCAATTTATAACCTGGCAATTCTGTCTCTCTCATTTCTTTTAGATTTATCTATAATGACCTTTTTCATAGACTTGGTTATGATGGCCATTTGATAATCATCTGACTTTAGTCATTTGATAGATTCCCTCTCAATGCGTGCGGTTAAAATCAGTCATTAATTTGCCAATAAATATATCTCACCCTACCCTAGTTCAGTTCACTCTGAAAAAAATCACTCAGAACAACTTGTTTAATAATTAAATTAAAGGTTTTAGGCTTTTAAATTTATTAAAATATTTAATTCTTAAAAACCAAGCCTAATTGTTGTTAATCTGAATTCACGAAACATCTGTCTCCACATTGTGCTTTATTTAAAAATTTATTTTTAGAAAAGCAACGCAATGTTGTGTTGTCAAATATTTTTCATACTGAAATTACTCGTTTTGTTCAACATCACTTCAATAAAGGCGGACAATAATTTATATGTCACAAAATTAAAAGATGACCTTGAAGATCTTGAAAAATATATACTCACATCTGTGGTAATTTTTATTAAATTTGTATCAAATTTTAGCTTTTTTAAATAATTCACACAGATTTTAGATAGTCTTAGGTTTAATAATTTTGTATTTTTGCCAATCTGGGTTTTTTAAACTTTAAAAAAAAATTAACAGAAAAATATCAAGACAGAAGAATATTGGGAAATACAACCACTTGGCGTCAAAAATAATTTAATTGATGTAACCAATAATAAACAATTTCCCAACTTTGAAGAAATGAATATTTATGTCAATCGGTTTGTTGAAAAAGATTATTCTGTAAATTATAAGACTGCTTTTACTCTAAATGAAGCTTTTGCTGAAGTTAACAAAATTGAGTTAGTTTATTTTTTAATTAAAATTGTTAAAAAATCTGGACCGCATGTTTGCCAATAGATTGATAAAATATAGAAAATAAATGGGAAAACAATGAAAAAAAAATTTTCGAAAAAAAAGTCCGCAAAAAAATTGTCCGCAAAAACTAATCAGTAAATTAAAATTCTTAACTTTTTTTAGGTTAAGTGAAGAGGGATTAAACAAATTAAGCAAATACAAAAATAAAATTGTAGATTTTCTAAAAAACAAAGAAAAAATAAATAAAACTGTTGAAGAAGCAAAAAAACTATTTTTGATAGGCCAGTCAGTTGAAACATTCGATGCAATACCCGAAAAAGTTGATAACAATATTAATGAATTTATGAAGCTTGTCAAAAAATGTAATAAACTAGTTCAGAAGTAAGTTTATTTATTAGGAAATTTTTTTAATTTTTGAGGTTGCGCATTACAGTCCGCAATTTTTATCCGCATGTCAAATTTAAAAATTTTTCCGTAAATATTGGTTAAAAGGCATAAAGAATAATATTTTTAAATTTTCCCATAAAAAATAATTTTGTGATTTGAAAAATTTGATACTTTAAAAATCGGAAAAATGAAGGAATGAGCAAGAAACGCTTTGAAACACACCGACATTTGATTGAATTTTTTGATTTTTTTTTTAAATTTTTTTGAAAGGAAGATATGAAAACGAGAAAGAGAAATCTATCAAACATTCAAGACTTTATCCTTTTAAATAATTTTTATGTTGGAAAATTGTATATTATGCTTGCGGATAAAAGTTGCGGACATTTTTTATAAAAGAAAAGTTTCGGTTATCGTATTGCATTTTTTAATTTTAGAAAGGAAAATTTGAGTAAAATAATAACTGATAACAAGAAAATATTTCTAAAAAAAATTCTGCTAATTTTGTTTCTTACCGAAAAATTGTACCATCTAGAGACGTAAATCTAACGTCTGAAGAAGACAATATGATAAACAATGATGAGCACCTTAAAATTATTAGTGTTGATGTGAAAAAAGCATCTGAAAGATTTGAATCTTTAGAAAAACAATTAAAAGGAGAAATTCCATCTGATATGAATGAAGAAGAAAACGAAGCTTTTAACAAAGATAAAAACCTTAAAAAAAAATATTCTGATTCTTTGAAAATATTTATCAAAATTTCAAAAAATATGAACATAACTTTTGCAAAAATAACTAAAGAAATAAACAAAAAGTTTATGGTAAGTCTGATGAGAGTAGTAGTGATGCAAAAGTTCCAAAATTTCCACGGAATTAGTTCCAGTCCTGGAACTGCGTTTTTAATTTTCATGTTCCAGTTATGGAACTATTGTGGGGTGAGGAATTATTTCCTAACCAGTTCCAGTTCCAAAAATTTGGTAGTTCCTGTCAAACGGTATTTTGCCTAGAGTAAGAAAAAGGTCCAATTTCGGATCGTTTTCCCTTTAATTTTGAAAAAATTAAAGGGAAACAATTTTTTTCAAAATTCATGGTTGTCCCTAAAATATGCTTTTTTTATTGTAAAGATTTATACAAATAAACTAATTTATTAATTAAGAAGGATAAGTATTTAACTGAATTGGCTAAACATTATATAAATATTCGTTTATACATTGAGCTCAACAAGGCGATAGAGGGACTTCATCAAATATTGGAAAATATTGTATCTAATATTATTACTAATTCTAATTATTTATTAGAAGAAGATAGCTTAAAAAATTTAAAATTAATTATATTTTTGCATAAGATGATTTATGAATATTTAAAACGTTTAAATATTAACGGAGATCAACTCTCCACTAAAATTGATATTTCTATGCAATCGCGTGTTGAAAAATCATATTCAATTTTTGAAGAGTCAATTGAGGTATTTTTAAGAAAAATTAATTTTTGTGGGTAATGATGAAAAATTCTTCAAAATTTTGGATTTTTTTTGCACCTGGAACTATCCACAATTTTTATTCCACAATTTTTATACGTAGGACATAATTTTTAATTTTCAAAAATAATGTATTTAAAATACCTTTTTATATGGAAAAATGTAAAATTAACCTATAATACATTCTTTCAACTAATCATTATAAGAAAATTGTGTATTATATTATGACTTGCGGATAAAAATTGCGGAATTAAGAAAAGAATTTTGGAATTTTTTCCTAACTCGGAAATCTCCTCTAAATTCTATACATTACCAGCAAAAATTTATTATTAAAAAATTTAATTGTTTTAAAAAAAATATAAAATCTTCTCTAATATCAATTTTAAAACAGAGCTTAAAAAATGAAACATTAACTTATTTGCCTTTTGTATTGCTCGCTTATGAAAAAATAAACGAAAATTATGTCAAGATAAATGCTAGGTATGTAAAAAATTTACATTTAGAAATTGAAAATGGAAAAATTGATGAGATAAAGATTGAAGAAACTCGAGAGTCTGTAGCATCTGCTCATACAATTGTTGAATTAAACGATCATAATTTTGGAGAAATTATTCTTCAATTATTTCAAAAGAAATTTTGAGAAAAGAGTAAAAAAGAGGTTGAAAAGAATTTTTGTTTTTTTAATAATGATCCAAAAAAGTGCGCAAGTCTAATCCGCAATTCATAATTTTATTTTCTTTCAAAAGAAAAATTATATTTTAAAATATAAAAGAGAGAAAGAAAGTAACACGACTGTTCTTGAGGCATAAATCACTGTTCAGTCCTTAAAGTTTCAAGATACTCTTGCGGATTAGACTTGTAGACATTTTAGGATCATTATTAAAAAGAATGATTTTTATTTTTTATACAACGAGGTATTTTTCCGTTCTGCGACCCCCCATTTCATTTCCAAAAACTGAGTGCCTTTTTTCTTTTTTACAACAAAATTTCCAGTTATTGCTTCTAGCAAGTGCCTGCAACAATATTTACTCGATTAATCCCCCACAGTTGTATTAACTAAATTATTTACATAATTTATTTATTATCCTCACAATGACTTTGTAAAAATTTTATTTTGACTTTTTTCGTAAAAATTTTTTTTAATTCATTAAACAACATTTGATAAATTAGCCTTATTTTTTATAGAAATGGCGTATTTTATGGCGTATTTTTTTTTATTTCATCAATTAAAAATACATTCTCTCCAAAAAATGTGTTAAATGTTCGTGAACCTGTATTTTGAATTCTACTCATTCGATTTTTGAATTCATAGCTCATTCGATTCAGCTTTTTAAACTCTTTCGAATGATACCAAATTCAGTATAATTTAAGGACAAAAAATTTGATCAATTCAAAAATAGAAAACCACTCTATAATGGTGGAAAGTATATTTTTCTTAAATTATACATTATGACATTTTAGCAAAAATATGTATACATTTCCATAATCCGAGCTTTTATAATAAATATTTATAAGATAGGTATGTGTTACGATCTTAAGTGTCCTACTTAAGAGTAACAGGTGTGTCCGAGATACTGATAGTCGACGAGCAACAAGCAAAGAGTTTATCACAGAGCAAATACAATAGAAGGTTGAAGGTAGGTAGAGGTTGACGAGAACTAACTCACTGACTGGTTTATTATGGGTGCTTATATAGTATGAATACTAGACGTTAGAAGTGTCTATAAAAGACCACTATTCATATACAACAGTATATATACTTTATGCTTCGTCATTTTAAATGAAAGTTTAACTGGATAATATTTAAAAAAATAGTGTTTACTGAAAAAATTTAAATAATGGAAAAAATAAAAATTTTGTCTTAAAAAAATCATTGTTTTAGAATCATAAAAACTTTTCAAATAAGGCTCTCTATATACATCGTTTTTTCGTACTCGATCAATTTTAATTTAATCTTGTTTCAGTTTTATTGCTTCAAACTCATGACGGGCATTCTTCAAATGATTATGATAATTGTACTCAAGATGATTTGTAATAAAGTTGGAAAAATTGTAATGATTATTTAATATATCATAGGCTTGTAAAGTTTCATTGATGATGTCTATCACTTTCTCCTAAAAAAGAAAGAAAATTTCGAGTCCAAATAATTCCTTTAAATTTTTTTTTTGTCAAATTCCTCCAATTCATAGGAAGCAATGATGAGAAAGTTCCAATTCCGGAACTATGCAGTTCTAGTTCCTGAACTGGAACTACGAACTACCAAATTTCTGGAACTTGTTCCTGAACAAAAACTGGTCCGAAATTAGTTCCTCACCCTACAATATTTCCTGAACTGGAACAATGAAAATAAAAAATGCAGTTCCGGTTGGAACTAGTTCAAAGGAAATTTTGGAACTTTCCCATCACTGCTAGATATGCTCCAAAATAATCATTCAGAAAAAAACCTACTCAACTGCCTTAAAACTTGCCTTAAGATTCAAAAAGTCTTTTTTCTTATCTGTCACCTTAAATTCTTTCGCATTTTCTGGTTTTGTAACAATCATAGAACTTGAAGGATCAATCTCTTCCTTCACACAGTCAAGCAACTTTTTTCCAATTATATCCACTTCTATTAAATAATTAAATAAATTTTTAGTTAAAAAAAGTAACCTTTTTCTAATTTTTGCTGTTCTTCTTTAAATTTATGTTCTTTAAATTTCTCCAAATAATCTGGAATGATTTCACTGCCTAAAACATATAATTTGGCAATTTTCTTAACAACATTTTTATCCAAGTTGTGTGAAACATTATATTCACTGTGAGAAATTTCTTTTAATAAATCTTTCATTTTTTTTAAGATTTCGATAGCATTGAGGAAATGTTTGTATTCTTTTTTATAATTTTCGACAATTTCGGAAATATTTTTTATCTAAATTAAGGATAATTATTAAAGAAATGTAGGATTCAACGGGATCGGAATCCATTGAGCTTATATTTGAGAGTTCAAAAAATTGACAAAACACGAAAAAAATAAAAACACAAAAACTGCGCAAAATTGGCAGCGTCCTCGTGTCTTACCGAGCGGACGAAGAATATTTCTTTTCGCCCCCAAATGTCTTTTTCATAAATACCTAGATACCTGATTATAGACATCAGTTTTAAAATTTTCAAGTTCTGTTTTTAGCTCATTTATCTTCCACAATTTATAAAAATTTTTCTCATACAGTTCTTCCTTTTTTACTATTTCTTCTTTGTAATTCGTTTCATATAATTTAAAATTGTAATCTAAATTTTTGACATTTTTACCAGTATCTTTCTTGTTCTTTTCAAGTATTTTTTCCAAATTTTTAAAATCTTCAGAGTTTAAGCCAGTTAAAAATCGACTTTTAATTTCTTTTATTTTCTCGTTGAGTTCTGTGCGAAATTTAATTACTTTATCTATTACATTTATTGTTTTATTTTTTATATTAATCGACATCTTTGTGGAAAAAATTAATTTATCCATTTCGGCGAATGCCTCTGGCAACGAGTTAATTTTCTTTGAATTTTTTTCCTATAAATGATAAGCTTAAGGATATATCGTCTGTCCGGTGATCCGAATTTTATGAGTAGAACATAACCTGATCCGGCCAGATTTTTTTGAATAAATTTAATTTATCCAGATAAATATTACAAAAAAAGTGATTTTGGACCCGGTATTTTTATCGTTAACGGGATATTTTTATTTATTTATGGTGCTATTATTTTTGAGTTTTTAAGATGCCCAAACAAATAACTGTTCTAAATACAAAATTTTAAAACCTTTAAATGTCCTCTCATTCTCCCTTGTGTAAAACTCTGTTCAACATAATCGATAATAGCTCCAATATGCACCGATTTTTGTCCTGACTTTTCTTCTATAATCAATGCTTCTTTATCACCTTTAGAAACAAATAAAAGTTGGCAAACTTCTTGGGGGAATGAGTTCCAAATTGAATCATTAGATTTTTCAGCTTGTTCATCCACAATTATTTGTCTGATCGAAAAAAGTTTATTGATAAAAATTTCATTTTCTTTTTCGTAATCTCTTTTAAGAGCCTCGGAGTAATTTACAGTCAAAATTAAAATTAAAATTAGCTTTAACTTTTGTTTAAGCAACATTGCTAAAAAAATAAATTAATTAATTAAAAAATTGAAAAATTAATTTAATTTATTTAATTTAAGCTCTCCCTAAGAAATGTCATTTCATTTCGTTAATCAAACTGCCCCAATCTCAGCCAATTTGCCATTTTTATTCAGTTCTCAATAAAAAATTAACATCACGTGAAAATGCCTTGTGAGTGGCATACTCTCTTCTCATTTAACATTAGTCCTCAAGACCTTTCTTGAGATATCTATCTTATGACAAAGTACTAAATTAATCATTGACAGAATAAAGTGCAGTCAATTGAAGTTGAATCCATGTTGAAAACACTTAACCTTTAAAATATATTTAAAAAATGCGACTGAACTAAAAAAAGAGTTATAGAATGTGTTATCGTCTATTTCTGGTATTACTTTGAAAAATAGGTAATAATATTGAGACGGTCTTTTAATGGTAAAAGGAAGTAAATGATTTGGTAATATTGAATTTTATGGGCCCCATTTTTTATTTTTCTTTATTTTTCCTTGAGCAATCATCAATCATCTTTTTTAATCTCTTTAGTGTATAAATAATCTTTAAATGTTTAACTTTTATTCGGTTGTCTTAACAACACATTCTGGAACAGGTTCGTTGCCATGAAGTAAGCTCTAGCCAAGCATTCAAAATCATTGCCGCTCAATTTAAATTTTTAACAAAGATCAATTATTGTTAAATTTTTAAGTTGTTCCATATTTTTTAATAATTTAGAAAATGTTTTCCTATAACCCATTCACATTTTATACACTCAATAGTTTAAAAAAAAGGTTGATGATTGCTCAAGGGAAAATAAGGAAAAATAAAAAATGGGGCCCATAAAATTCAATATTACCAATGATTTTAGTATGTGACCGTGATTTCTGAAAATCAAAAATTTTTGAGGATTTATGTGTTGGGCATTTCATATTCCAGAAAAATCGAGAATAAAAAATTTTGGTACTTATGCCCTTATTCCACCCCCCTCCTTCTTCAATGCCGCGCCCTTTTTTTACTGCGCCGAAAAAATATTCTAGACTGCTTAATTGAAATTGCCTTAGGAAAACTTTGATGTGTAAAGGCATGTTAAATTAAAAATGATAGCGTTACTATTTGTGCCATCATTTTAAAAAATAAACACATTATTAAAATGAACTATGATCAATTAATTCGTAATATTAATGAACTTGGAAACGGTGATCATGAATTAGGAAGCATTAGATTCTTTCAACGACGTGGGATTTTGCATCAAGAACGTAATTGTGAGAAATGTGTGTTTTTGTTCCGTCGCTCGTCCAATATCAACAACAAATCTGTTTTTGATGATATTTTGAATGGGATTAACAATTTTATGCCTCCTTTTTAATTTCTGTTGTTTTGTTTTCTTTTTTTATTAATTTATAAATATATACATATTTACACATCAAAGTTTTCCTAAGGCAATTTCAATCAAGCAGTCTAGAATATTTTTTCGGCGCAGTAAAAAAAGGGCGCGGCATTGAAGAAGGGGGGGGGGGTGGAATAAGGGCATAAGTACCAAAATTTTCAAATAGTTCAATTACCTAAAAAATACAAGAGTCCAAGTCTTTTTCAATTTTATTTTAAAAAAAGTTTATTTAAAAAATATTAGCAACGTAAAGTACATTTATATCCTCCCCTCTATTGTCTATGTTTTAATGACCTTTTAGTTTACATAATAAATTTTCTTTTATGGCCACGTTTATCTTTTTTAATGAAAAATGTTGTAACCTCAACAAAAACCATTTTAACCTTTTTTGTTTAATCTTTGTTTAAACAGAGTGATATTTAGGAAGTAAAGAGCTATTTGTTGGATTTTGTCTATTTTTCTGTCAGTGAAAAAATGTGAATTATTTTTTTGAAATTGTTGAGTTAAAGAATGAAACTTTGAATTAACCTTAAATTTGTTTAAACAACAGTATTGTCTGGCCTTCCGGTAAAATAAATTAAAAAGAATTTTTGTATAAATAAAGGTTTGAATTTTGCTTAATATCAACTTTCTCTTTAAATTCTTCATTAAACAAAATCCATTGAAAATGCTTAAAAATTGTTTAATAATTATTATTTCATTTATTGCTATTTATTTATCATTAGTATCTGCAGCAAATCCGCCTTATGGAAAATTGTCAGTAAAAAATGGTCAATTGCTTGGTTCAAATGGACAAGTTGCTACATTGAGAGGAATTTCTCTTTGGTTCAGTCAATGGATTACTGAATTTTACTCTCCTGGTGTTGTAAAGGCGATAAAATGTTTTTATAACTCAAATGTTGTAAGTAACGTTACATTTTATGGAATTTTGGAAAACGTCTAAAATTAAAAAATCATTTTTGTCTTTTGTCCCTTGATCCTTTTGTCACTAACGCTCTCTTTTTTAAGACTTTAAAAATAAAATGCGACATTCACTCAGTGTCATTTGAGTCTGTAAAATTTGATTTTAATTTATAGCTAAAAAATTAAAAAAATTTAAGGTTCGTGCCGCAATCGGGACTTATTATTCTGGTTATATAGAAAACCCATCTGCTGCGCTTAATGCGTCTTATACAATCGCAGATGCAGCAATTGCGGTAATATTTTAAAATTAAATTAAAAAATATTTTTTAATAAAAAGAATGGAATTTATTTTCTAATTGATTGGCACGATGTAGGAAATCAAGATTGTTTAAATGACGGAGAATTTTATGGCAGATTCACATATAGTGCAATTTTCTTTTTTACAACAATTGTCAAAAAATACAAAGGCTCGCCTAATATGGTTTTAGAACTTTGGAATGAACCTGCATATACTTGCAGTTGGGATAAATTGAAACATTATTATAATACTGTACTTAAGGTATTTGTAACCTTTTTTGATATTTTTGAATTTTTAAATTTCAGGAAATTAGAAAAATTGACCCTAATGTCGTTGTTATCCTCGGGACGACGAAGCAATCTACTGGTCCATGCGACGAAATTGTCAACAATCCTGTTGATGGAACAAATTTGATGTAATTTTGAATTATTATTTTTTATTTTTTGATAAATGATCAAAAAAATTAA
The DNA here is from genome assembly GCA_015183035.1 of Meloidogyne chitwoodi. Classification (NCBI taxonomy): domain Eukaryota; kingdom Metazoa; phylum Nematoda; class Chromadorea; order Rhabditida; family Meloidogynidae; genus Meloidogyne; species Meloidogyne chitwoodi. Next base: position 143,982 of record JACZZP010000004.1, on the reverse strand, counting down.
TTTAACCAATTTAGGTATACCTTACATTTTTACTGCGTAAAATATCAAGAACACATTGAAAATCAGAAGAAAATGATATTAAAAGCAAAGGCAAAAGGGCTTGCGGTATTTGTAACTGAATATGGTGATGCCGATGTGTTCCTTCCAGCTTGGCTCAATCCGGAGGCAATGCAGGCATTGTAAGTAGAAGCTTTTATCGGTTCTCACCGAGGTTCGCCGAGATTTAGTAGTTGAGACTCTCGGTTCCGAGACTTGTAAATACTAAATTTTAAATTTTATTTCGAATATTTTATAGTTGGAAATTTATGGATGAAAACAAACTTTCTTATGCAAAATGGTCACTTTGTAATAAAGATGAAGTATATTCATTAATGGTCCCATGGTGTAGAGCATCTCAAGCAACTCAAGAATCCTGCCTTAGTGCTTCAGGGAAATTATTTAGACAACACATGTTACCCTTAAATAATGGTATATTAATATTTATTTTAAAAATATTTATTTTTTATTTAATTTTAGGTATTACTGGTTGTTAATTTTGTTGCTCTAAAAGTTGATTTTTTGTCAAAAGATGAATAAAAGTTGTTTAAAGAAAGAAAAAATTTTTTTTTAATAAATTTATTTAAATTGTTTTTAAACATAATATTTAATAAAATTCGAAAAATAATTCTTTTTAATTAATTATAATTGTAGGGCTGTGGTATTAGTATAAAAAAGTTACTAATGTTCACTGTGAAATATTTGTTTCTCGGACATTAAGATAAAATGGAAATATTATTATCCATGAACATTGGATTTTTTTTATGGAGAATGTTTACTTTAAATTTTTATAAAAAAATTTCTACGGGAAGATCCTCAAATTTTATTGTATCATTTGAAAGAGCTCGAAACACTGATTCAAATGAGCTATGATAGACCTTTGAACATAAACTAGTTTTTGAGAAAAAAATTTTTGAAAGAAAATTTGGGGGTGAAGAAATATTTTAAAGTTCGATAAAAAAATTTCCTCCGAATAATATTCGCTCGCTGTAATTTGTATCATTTATAAAGCTCGAAAACTGAATCTAATGAGCTATGATAGACCTCCTAAAAAAGAAGGCTTTGAGAGATATGATTTTTTGAAAAAATTTTGGGCGAAGGAATATTTTGAATTTTTATAAAAAAATTTCCATCCCTCAAAATTTTCTGAATATAGTATCATTCGAAAGAGGACGAATTACTGAATCAAATGAGTTTTGTTTAAAAAAATCTACAAACTAGTTTTTGAGAAAAAAATTTTTGAAAGTTTAGAAAATTTTGGGGGAAAGAATATTTTGAATTTTTTTAAAAAATTTCCATCACTGAAAAATTGATGAATTTGGTATCATTAGAAAGAGCTTAAAGAGCTCAATCGAATGAGCTTTAAAAATCAAAAATTTATGGGTTAGTTTTTGCGATAAAATTTTTTGAATAATTAAAAAATTTGGTGGGAATGAATAATTTGACTTAATTAATTTTTATTTTTATTGATAAATTCTGCTGAATATGTTCTCATTCGAAAGAGCTTGAAGCTTAATCAAAATTTTTGAACTCTAATTTTTTAATTTTGGTAGTCTTTTTTTCAAATTTTTTTAATAATTTATTTTATTTCAAACAATTTCAAACATTCCATTTACATTTAAGTGATTTAACTTTTTCATATAAATCAACAAAATGTTCAATTGAATAAATATGGTCATAAACTGCAAATATATAGGGAACATTTTGAGTACAATAAGTTTCTTGGTCGAACTGAAAAAAATAAAATATTTAAAAAAAATTTACAATTTTAAGAATTTTTAGAAAATTTTAAAAATGCTAAATAAAACTATTTTGCCTATGATTTTACATGGCATCCAAAAATATTTATCAAATGCTACTTATCAACCGTAATTTCTAATAAAAATTTTAATCTTATAATGAAAAAAATAAATAATATTTATTAAATAATTTTAGGGTAAAAAGGTTGCTTATAGCAAAAAAAAACCCAAATTATTTTTAACAATTCTAATTAAATTTAGCCTCTATTAATATTGTTTTTAAGCATATAAATTATAATTAAAAAAATATTTTTTATAATTTAAAATTTTTTTAAATTATAAATATTAAAAAAAATCTTACATGAGAACCATCCCAATAAAAATGCCAAGGTTCGTCTACTCTACTAACATTAGCCTCTTGTGCAACAATTCCGGTAAAAAGAGCATCCTCCATATTTACAGCATTAACTTTAGGACAATTTTCAATTATTTTAGTTATTGCTAAAGACGAACACATATAAGTACATCCATTTAAGTAATTTGGATATTTATCGAGTGGATATACTTCCTCTGGGACATACCTGAATTTTTTTAAAAATAAAATAATTAATTTATTGCCAAATAATGGCACCCAAAAATAAACAACGTTCTTCAATGTCAAGATAATCAAAAAGATATTACCCAATTTTAAGCAGTAAAAATAATAAAACTTATATTATTTAATCGTAAAGACTTTCTAAGCCGCAGGCTTTCATTGCCAAAAAAATCTTTTGAGCGCACCCCAGGCGTTCCCTTATCAATAAATTTTTAAAAGTTCCCACAGATTACTCTTCCAAAATTTTACTACAAAATCAATTTTTTAGCCCATCCATTAGTCCAAAATTAATATAAACTATATTCAATAACTCTAAGGATGAATATAATTGCTTAATATTAATTAATACTTTTTATTGAAAATATATATCTTGTTATTTTTAAACCTTTCCAGTCCTAAACCTTTGGATCAAGAAGATTTGCATATTTTTGTAAGCAGAATTATTTAATTCTGCTAATATTAGAAAAGCGAAATAACCGATCTATGTGTATTTGGTAAAATTTTAAGTTTACTAACCATTTGTGATTTTTTGCTCTTATTGGTCCTGTGTTGACTAATGCTGCTCCCCAACATGTTGCCGGGTTATTATCTTCCAAATCAATATCAAATTTTATATTTATCCAAAAATTTAGTCTTTCCAAATGTACAATAGTGTCATCGTCTGTTTTCATTACATATCTTGCCTGAGGGCAAAATGTTTGTTGCCATTGAAAAGCTGCATGGACCTGCAAGATAAATAAATTTGAAATTGATTTATTGATTAAAAATTGTTTCAAAATTTTGAAATTAAAATTTGAAAAAAAATTACCATTAAATGCAGATTTCCATAAGTATCAGGTATTCCCTTCAAAAATACAGTATCATCATAATGCTTGTGCTCTTCATGGATAAACTTTTTCAGTTTGACAGGTGAAACCTCGTCCGGACCTATAGGAATGTCACCTTTATGATTCTAAAAAACAAACATTTTTAAATAATTAATTATTTTAAAATTTACTTTTTTAACATTCTGATCAGCCAGGAAAAAACGCAAAACTGTTCCATTAGGCTACAATTAAAAATAAAATAAATTATTAAAGCAATATCAAAAAAATATATAAATTTAATATAAAAATTAGCCAAACGAAGTTTAGCTCCCAACAAAACATTATTAAAAGCAGATTGAGATAGATAAATAGGTTTATTTAATAAATTTATTTGTATTATATTTGAAATAATTTATATTTTTTTTTAAATTTCGTAACAAAAAGAATTTTCTAATATCCATTTTGTAAATTTTGATGAATTTTTAAAAAATGGAGTTTCGGAATAGTTTTTCAAAAACTTTTGCGAATATTAGAAATTTTTAAAAATTTTAAGTATTTTCTAATTTTGTTGGTAAATTGTCCAGGTTTTTCTTGAAAAATTTAAAATAAGTTTAAATGATAAATAAAAAGTCTGTATTTTAGCCAAGTGCAAGCACTCAGCTGCCAAAAATACTAAGATTCAAAAACCATCCTTCATTCAAATAATGGATAATTAGATTAAAGATTATATTAATTCATAAATTAACTAATTTATATGTTTATTTGAGCTGCATCGAAGCATAAATATATTAAAAAATTGTCAAAATCTCAATATTAAAGTTTAAATTAAACTCTGCTCATTACAAAAAAATTGAAAAAAAATTGTAAGTTTTTGGCTAAAGATTAATCTAAAAAAACATACCCTATCCTTATACCAAGTTAGTCTAATCGCTTCTCTATTAATATAAGATTCCCGCCTTGAAAGCATCAAAATGAATACTTTAGTGTTGTTATCACAAGGAGAAACAATTGGCTCTTGTAAATAATAATTTTGTTCAAAATTTTTAAATTTTGAAGTAAAATTTCTTAGTGGTCTAGAATCCTCTTCCCATGCAGAATTTACTCTTTTTAAATGTTGTAATTGTCGAAATGCCAAAAATAAGGTTGAAACAAGCAAAAGCATAAAGGAGACACGAAGAAGTAAACGGCATAATGTACTTAATTTAAAAAAAGTTTTTTAATTTTTAATAGGAATTAAGTAGGTATGTTTTTTAAAGATTTTTAGAATTAAGCTTAGTTAAACTTTGAGATTTTAATTGAAAAATCTATTTTTAGGGTATTTAATTTTGAATTAATGAATAAATGAATAATATCATTTATTTCAAATATTTAATATTTAATTACTATATCTATTTTTGTTAATTTGTATGTTAATGATAATTGTTGAAATATTTTTGCAGGCTTAGATTTTCTAAGCTAAATACTCAGTGATGGGAATGTTCCAATTCCGGAACTGGGAACTACCAAATTTCTGAAATTGAAACTTGTTTCGGAACTGGTCCGGAAATAGTTCCTAGCCCCTCAATAATTCCGGTACTGGAACAATGAAAATTAAAAATGTATCCTAAACTGGGAAACTAGTTCCGAGGAAATTTTGGAAATTTCCAATAACTTTAAATAATATAATAAATTTATTGCTATATTTTTTTCTTTAGTTCTCAAGGAAAGCTCACTTTATTATAGGTATTACAGTATAAATAACGAGTCAACTTTTAAATAATTTTAAAAAATACTTGAAAGAGTTTGTCCGTACTTTAATTGCTTGCATTTGAATAATTAATTAATACAATTTAATCAAAATTAATAAAATAAATTTAAAAATATAAAAAATCAGCTCTTTAAGTTAGCTTATATTCTTCTAAACAATAAATTTAATTTATTTGACTATATTTTTTGGATTTATTAACTTGACGAACACAAATTTATAAATTTTAATAGAAATTTTAAACGTGGCAAACTCTAAATTTTTTTAAATTATTTAATTTTATATTTCCATTTTAATTGTTTAAGCATATGCAGAGAGCGGTAAAATTTCCAATAAATTTTCTAAAAATCAATTTTTATAAACTTTTTCCGTTTTTGGTCTAATTTGTTTCTTCTTTTTAAATTAAAAAAATTTTTTTTTTTTAATAAAAATTCCAAAAATTAATATTCCAGAGTGCTCACTATATATTTTTATTTAATCTTTTTAATCTTTTTCTTTTAATCTTTTTAAAATTGTACTTAAAATATTAATTTTTTGATATTCTCACATTTATACATGTTCACAATAATTCTCTTTTAAATACAATGACATTTGCTTGCATGATTTTTGTCTGCTTTGAAGGGGAGACGAGTTGTCTGGCTCTCAACCGGTTTTTTTTTAATATTTACACTGGTATTTTTGGCCCTGCGCGTCCCTCAACCATTATATAATCATTTTTCTTTATTATATACCTTACAAAGCTTGTCTGTTTCTAATGGGACGGAAGGCAAAAAAATTATATTTTATTTATTTATACATATGGCCGTCAGAAATACAAGTTTTAACGTAATATGTATACACTCTGTCCCAGTTGTTGTCGTTTTAAAATAGAAGAAGAAAAAAAACTAGTCTATTGTTATTCCAGTTTTATGTCTAAATAATGTTTTAATAATAAATACATATTACTTTTTGTATTTATTTTGTTGTTTAATGAATAACACAAACATTTTACGTTTATTTAAATATTTTAGACAACGAATTACTTATTTTCAATTTTTATTATTTGAAATTTGAATTGTTGAAGCTAGTACTTTTCTAGTATTTAAGAAAGACTAGATTTTCTTATTTTATCCCGCAAATTTTATTTTGCCAACGTGTGGCATACAAAAATAACAAACAAAATAATCGGAAATACGGGCACAACTAACAATAAGAATGAAAAGCTCAGTTTTAAATAATTTTAAAACGTAAAAGTTAATATTAATAAACTTGATAAGAATTTCATTTCTTTAATAGGTTAATAATTTTACATAATATAATTTATTTTGTTTAGTATTTATTTATAACGAACTGATTCTGATCAAGTATTAAACCCAATCGAGATATTGTTTATTTTTGGATGCTTATGCTACGCGTAAGCAAATTATATTAAATGTTGTTAAAATTTCGCTTATAATGTATTTTTGTAAAATGGTGTTTTCAATTTTTTTTAAATATCATCAGAAATTATTTCAAAATTATCAAAATAATAAATAATTTCATAATTATTACACAATGTTTATTTGACTTTTCTTTTCCTTTTTTTTACTCATCGATTTTAAGAAATAAAATGTTTAAAAATGACGAATATTTTATTAAAAACTCCATTTTCTATTTCCCTTTTTTACTTTTTAATTTTATACACACAAACTTTTAATATTACGTCCACAACTATTCAATAAATATTGATAAATTTTTCTTCTTTTTCATTAAAATATTTCATTTCGCCTCGTCCAATTGCCAAAACTATTTAATTTTATAAAATTTTAATTGATATTTTCTTGTGAATTGAATTAATTAAATTTTTGATAATTTTTTCTTTTTAAAATTTTCAAGTGTTCCAATAGAGTATTATTTTAACCGAGTTATCCCTTTTTTATTCGGGTAGACCGGAATACCTTGTTAGTTAGTGTTTTCTATAACAACCATACCAGGGATCCTGCCGACAAAAAATCAATTCCCGATTTTCTAGAATCGGGAATTCCCGAAATTTTTCAATTCCCGATTTTCTAGAATCGGGAATTCCCGAAATTTTTCAATTCCCGATTTTCTAGAATCGGGAATTCCCGAAATTTTTCAATTCTCGATATTCGATAATCGGGAATTCCCGAATTTTTCAATTCCCGATTTTCGGGAATCGGGGCATCCATGAACCCTACCCGGATTGAGTTATAACAAACAAAGACTATATTTTAAAAATCCAAAGCTAGAGAACATGTTAAATTTAGCTTTGTTTTTAGCCATGTAATAGACTGGCTTACAAAAATATTTTTCAACTTCAACTTTAGCCACATTCTTTAAAACAATTTTAGTTTCTTAATATTATAATTAAAATTAAAATAAAATAAAATATACGGAGCATATTAGTAATATTAAAAGCCAAAATACCAAAAACACAACATTCCTACCAAATTTTTTTTGTTATTTCCCAAATTTGTTGATAACATCACTATTTTTGTTACTTTTTTCTCCTTCCTATTTTTATATTTTTTATTTTTTTTTCTTCATTTGCCAACTTTTTTCTTTTCTTTGTTTATGGGGGTGATAGTTTTTTTTGCAAAATTCTTATTAATCTGTGTCATGTGCAAAAACTATTTTTAATTTTCTTATGATTCTTTTTTAGGCTCAGAAATTTTTCTTTTCTTCCATTTTTTATATTTTTTTAATTTTTTTTAATTTTCTTCTTTTTAAATTTTTCTTTATTTCCTCATCCATTTTTTTCTTAAATGTTCAAATGTTTAAATTTATTCAACTCAATATCCGTATTTAATTTTGGTACTTTTCCGTTATGCTGCACCCCCCATTTCAGTGCCAAAAATTTGAGTGCCTATTAATAAGTGTGTCGTAATTATAAGGCATTTTTATTTAATTATTTTTAATTGAATTAATATTTTTTACTTTTATTAATTCTTTATATACTCGTTTAACGACCAAAGATTGTATGACAATCAAAAAATACAGATTAAAATTTAAATATTAATGCATTAAGTATTAATAGGCACTCACTTTTTTTGGCACTGAAATGGGGGGTGTAGCATAACGGAAAAGTACCTTAATTTTTAACTCCTCACATGAAATTAAAATCTACTTCATATATTTTATTTTATTTAAATTTAATCAAAAACAATACATTAATATATTAGTATGGGTAGCCGGTTGATTCGTTAGATATTTTTGGATGTCGGCCTTAGTGCCCCAACAAACTTTACTTTTTACCTTTTAGTTTATTCAAGGATATATTAAATTTTCTAAAAATATTTAAAAATTTATTATATTTCGATTCATTTTTATTACAATTCAAATACTCAACTGTTCCCTTTTTTTCATTTAATATTTAATTCATTTTTCAACTCCCCTTCACTATTTACTTTAACTAATACCAGGAATTTTTTTCTAGTTTTACTTTCATTTTCTCCTTCAAACGAGGAATTTGAGGGAAAAATGCTTCCTTTTCATTGCTTGAATGCGCTAAACACACACACACTAACCCTCCTTCTGACTTGTAAGATAAGAGAGAGAAATATATTACAATCTTCTCTATACTCTTCTTTTTCAATTTTACTACCAACCCACACACAAACATTCACAATGTTTTAGACTTTGTCCCAGACGACTGAGACACTTGTGTATATAAGTCAGCCATTTTCTAAAGTATATAAAAGAGAGAGAAAGAGAGAAAAAGAGAAGACAAATACTAGGAAATATTTTGTTAAGTATTGAGTTAGAAAATATTATATCACATTTTTATTTATTGTCTATATATCCTATATTGGTTTTTTATCATTTCTAAGGGTTAGGGACATGAAAAAAAGTAATTATTAAAAAAAGTAATAATTATTTCATTAAAGTGCCATTTCTCCTTGATACTATAATTGAAACAAAAATAAATTTTGGGAATTTTTGGTCAATTTTCCTTAAGTTGTATTATTAAATTCATCAGAATATGCCTTGAAAATTTTTTAAAAACAATTAATTGTAACATTGATTGGAATTTTCGATTGGCAAAAATTATAATATTAAATAGGCATCTAAGTAATTTTTGTTAAATGACATTAAAATTCTGTTTTAAGTGTTTAGCAAAATTTGCAAGTGATATTTGTTTATGACAGGGTTCCCATCAACTAAAATTAAAAGTTAAAAAAATTTATTTAAAATACATGAGGTACAAAATTCCCGAATAAAAGTACGTTCCAAATTTTAATTTAACAACTTTTATTCTTACTCAAATCTATTTTTCCACGGTTAATGATTTACAGGATTTTTAGAGACCCGTATACCTAATTTTATATTTTTCCTGAACTTTATCAAAAAAAATTTGATAATTTATAAAATCAATATTTCCCTTCTGCTGCCAATTATTTTTAACTCAACATTCCTCGTCCGCAAATTTTTTTCTATTTTTACAGACTCTTTTCTTTCAAATGGGCCAAACAAAAATATAATTTTCTTTTTTATATTTTTTCCTTACAGCCAGAGATTCTATTCCTGGGAAAATGCCCCCATTTTTTGCTCCCCTCATTTTCATTTGTATATATTTTTTCTTATTTTATCATCGTTTTTTTTTCATCATGTGGCCGACTGCCCCTAAGAATACATGCACATAAATTGGCCGTTTTAATGGACATTCGAGTATATTAATAAATTCTATGTAAAAATTTATTTTTAAAAACGAAATTTTAAGACAACAAAAATTTTAAAAATCCTTAAATAAAATTATCGAATGCTCTTATTACCATACCAATAATCTTAAATTTAAAAAATTGTTAACTTTCGAAAATTTTATTTCGCAAAAGTAAAAAATTAAAGATAAAAATTTGTTTAATATCATTTATTTTGTTTAATCATTTAAATAAAACAACTAATAGCATACTCCGTGCCAATTTTATTTGTGATTATAGTTATTTTTGGATGTTAGTATAAGTTACTGACAAAAGATAGTCGTGATAGGGGTTACTATGATACCTCAAACAATCCTGAGTTAAACAATAATTAAATAGATACTTATAAATCTATTTTTTTAGAATTTTGTAATTTTCCTTATGTGAAGAAAAAATAATTGAACGATAAAATGCTTAGTATTATTTATTTCATTTAATTATGTAATTAACAAATCAAAAAATTTAGAGTTAGTAGATCGGACAAATGTTGTGCTGTTTATTTTTGGATGTCAGTTGAATTTACTGGCAAAATAGTAACAATTTAATAAATTATTTTTATCAAATCCACCTAAAAAATTTCTTTACTTTGTTTGTCCCAATACTCAAAAGACCTTCTAGACATTATTCTTTCAGATTACATTCCGTCTTCTGCTTCCTCACTACTTTTTCTTTTTTTACTTTCTTTCCCCTCCATTTCAATTTTTCACCACTTTATTGTTTGTCTGACTGCCAGACAAATATTATAAAACAACTTTTGCATAGTAACTACTTTGTCTTCTTCTCATATTTCTTTCCGTATTTTATAAAAGTACAAATGTAAGGAGGTGATTTTTGTTTCTTTTATTTTTTCATTTTTGTCTTTCTAATTTTATTTTTTTTTACTTCGTCAATTTAAAATTGAATGTGTGCACTTTTATTTTTTGAGGATTTTTATTTTATTTGCCTAAAATATTAATTGTTAATTTTAAAATTTTTTAAATTTATTTATGTATTTTAAACCTTATTCTTCACTTTTTTTACCAATTGGTTTAATTTTTTAGAAATTGTTCAATTTTTACCTGTTATAGTTTTTAATTATGCTTCTTTTATTAAGAAGATTATTTTTGTTTTTTATTTGGTGCATGCAACTAGTACCTAATACTGGAATATATAGGTACAATTTTTTATTTTCCAGCTTAGAAGCTAACATCAATCCAAAAAATAACTTTAATCCCACATGCTTTGAAACACAATTTTGCCATTATCATTTCATTTTTTAAAATACAAACAATATAATATATACGGAGTTAACATAATGTTTCGGAAAAATTCACTTTCTGCACAACTTAAATTTTTTGTTTTTTCTCGGTTTATTTTGTTTTCCTTGTAAAGCAATTTTAAGATTAAAAAAATTTTTTTTAATTATTTAATTACTAGTAGATATGTACTATAAATTAATAAATTAATTAAATGCATTTTTCTAACAACAAAAATAATCATTATTTGACAACAGAATCTCTTTCACTTTCAAAAATACTTCAAAAAATTATTTAATTGAAAATTGATCAAAAAATATGTCTGTTTTCAACGAAGTACAAGTTTTGACAACAAATACAGCAATTAATATTAGCAACATTAATAATAATTTATCTTCAGATTTTTTAAATAGAAATACACCAATTAGTAGTATAAAAACATCAACAAGTCCATCAGCCATAATATCCTCAACATTGGATAATAATGGAGGTGAGACACCCACAACTCCGGTGGCAAATGATAGTAATTCTTCAACTCCAAATGCAAATTCAAAAGTAAATTTTGATACTTTTTAGAAGAAATTAAAATTTTTCAAACGCTTTAGGTACAGCAAAAAAACCCAAAACTTTACAAGACAGAACTTTGTCGAAGTTGGATGGAAACTGGCAGATGCAATTATGGAGAAAGGTTTAAATTAAAATTAATTCTAACAAATGTTGTTTGGTTAATTAGTCCTTTTTTTTAATTAAAAATTTATTTAATGTTAATTTTAATTTTGTTTGTACTATTTATGACGAAAAAAGAAAGCTAACTTTAGGAAATTTTGGTAAAATTATTTATTTTTGGACGTTAGCCTTAGTGCTGACAATTAATTTTCTTGTTGTGCCTTAAATCTTTTCAAAAAATGTCCATAAAATTATTAATTAAATTATTTAAGGTGTCAATATGCTCATGGTGACAGAGAAAAGCGAGCAGTGCCAAGACATCCAAAATACAAAACAGAGCCATGCCAGTCTTATCATAAAACGGGTAAAAAAAGATAATTTATTTGACCATTTTGAATTTAAAAATAATTTTATGATTGACTTTTAATTGTAAACACTAAATATTTTTTTTAAATTTATTATTTTAGGTTATTGTCCATATGGACCGCGCTGCCATTTTGTTAGTTTTTTTTAAATTTTATTTTGGATTTATGTACGATAGCAAATTAGAAATTTAAGGATTCGTTTCAATTCCAACCATTTTAGTTTGACTGTCCTAGATTTGGTTAATTTAATAATAAGCACACAGATCCGTAATTCTAAACTTAAAATTAGCCAACAATGTTGGCTTCCAAAAATATAATTGCTCATCGACGATAACACACAAAAAACTTATCCTCGTGTAAATTTATAAATCTACTTAAATTTGAAATAACTGATATTATTCATTTACATTTTTGAACGTAAATATTTTAAAATTTTGTATTTGAAATCTCGAGTAATGATTTAATTGTTTTTTGTCAAAATTAAATTTTAAAACAATAAATGACTTCACCAAAACATAAAAATTGTAAAAATTTTAATTAATTTAATTTTCCTTAAGGTTCACAATGAAAACCCTACTCAATTGAAGGATCTAATCAACGCAAATGAACAGGCATTGGGAATTGTTCAGGAATTCACAGGTTAATTAATTTTATAATTTAATTTTTACAATCACAGATTCAAAACAACGCACAATATTAACAAGTTCATGCAGTGCCGCTTCCTTAGGGGCATATGCTTCAATGCAATCCAATAATAATTCTACCGGCACTCCTCCAATATATGAAGTAGGTAAAATGACAACAGCAGGTTGTGATCTTTTTCCGACACAGAGAAGCAATTCTGCCATTGTTGCATATTTGAATGGGTTTGTTTTTTATTATTATTTTGACTTTTTTTAAATTGCGAAAAATTCTATTTTTTAAAATTTTTGTATATTTATTAATTGGGCACACATGCATATTTTTTGTAATATATGTATCATATTTTTGCCTAATGCAGTTTTGCATGGCACCCAAAAATAAGAAAATTTAATAAACACCATTAATACAAAATCATTTAATTCACCTTAATAATAACTCAAATAATAAATAATTTATATTAAATAAACTTTGTAGGACATATTTTGAGGAAAAACCTCAGGTAGAGAATTACAATTTTCGTTTTACTTATCTCTGCATTAAACAATAATTTTATCAAAAATTCCATTAAAAAAATAATTATTGTCGATTAAAAAACTGCAATTTTTTTTCTTCTAGTTCCAATTCTTTTAATTCTGCCTGTGCGTTGATTAATCTAGTTTCAGCTTCAAGTTTCACAATTTCTGCATAAATTTTTCTCTTTTTTAAATCTTCTAGTTCATCTGATAATTCATTACTTTTTTGATTTTTTCGTTTACTTTTTTCCACTGATGAAAGTGAAGTTGACGGATTAATTGGAGATGGAGGATTTGAAATTGTTTCTTCCTAAATTTTGAAATTTAAGGTTAAAATCATTTTTATTGAAAATAAATACAAGAATGGCACTGCCTGCGAACCGAAAAAACCCTTTTACTTTTGTAAAATGTAACTTATGAATTTTCCAAAATAAAAATAGTTATATGTATTTATAAATTAAAATCTTTGGCTTTTATGTAGATGTTGGTTATTTTTTGGGAGTTGACTTTGTCAGCTAATCATTTTTTTAAAATATATTTTTCTTTGCACATAAAAGAAATTTTTTTCTAGTCTTTTTTTTTGACGGTCTATGAACAAGAAAAAAAGCCAAGGAAATGGCTATATGATGGTCAAGTCTAATTTTAGTCCTCTAAAAAAATCCAAAAAATTTTACCTTAGTAACAACATTAACATCTTCCCCAAATTCGTCATCAAACATTTGTTGTTGATTTGTGTCATTAATGTCAGTGTCGTTGAGTTTATCAGATTCTTGACTAATTATACTGAGAACAAGTTCATCGATCTTAAAGTGAATTTTCGTTAAAATAAAAAATAAATTTATTTATTTTTTTGGTAAAATAGTTTATTTTTAACGGATTAAATTTATCGAATATTTTAGAAATATTTTAATTTGTCCACCTTGTTAAATTTCACAGCTCCATCACCAGCTTTTTTACTTTTATCATATTTTTCTTTACTTCTTCGTTGCAGATTTTGCCAAGTAACTTTACGTAAATGTTCAGCATCTACCAAACCTCTGCAACCAGCCTCAACACATTCATCAAATATTTGTTTCCACATTTTGTCTTTAACTTCCCATGATTGTCTTCCATAAAAATTGTCAAAAAGTAGTTCTTTTCGTTGAAAAACTAATTGTAAAAAGATTATTTTACTGAACTCGTCCATAACGTTGCTAGAGAATAAAGAAAAAAGAATTAGTTCCTTAAAATAGAAGAATAAATTTAACTTTGAAATATGTGTGAATTTAAGATTAAACGGTAATTTACATTTGAGGGCAAAATTCCGCAAATTTTATCATTAATTTTTGCGGATAAAATTTGCGGACAAATAGAGATAAACTCATTATTAATTACTGCGTCGCGCTTATGTTCAATTAAGCTTAATTATGAGCCCGGAATTATTCACAAATACGTATACCTATATGTAAAACATTAAGAATAAACTACGCCAATATTGAGTAAATGTTACAAATTTGAATAAAAAAAATTTCAGAAATTTTTCGTATAAAACTTACTTTTGTTCATCAGTATGACCAAAACTATTTCGATTATCCTCAAAAATTTTATTATTGCCAGCACATTCTTTAGTATACCTTTCCAAATTAAGCCGATGTTTCATTGTCTGATTGTGTTGATTTAGTAGAAAAAATTTTGCTGAGGGGACCTTAAATTTATACTTTTTAAATTAAGAGTTATTAAATTTTACATTCTGCACACAGGCATGACAGAAAATTATTGTCCCATTTGTTGAGTAAATTAGTTCGCCATTTATTCTTCTTATCCAATCCTGATACCAAAAAGATTGGGATTTTTTAATTTTTGGCATTCTGTAAAAAATTAAAAACGTTCATATTAGCATGACTAAAATCATGCTTACAAAAATAAATGGCTCGAACACTCCAAAAGAATAATATTATAGCCAAAGATTACAATCTTTTAATGGTATTTTTTTTATTAAAATTTTATATTGTGTATATTATCAATATTTTTACAATATGCGTAAAATTAAAAATTCGCGATAAAATGGATATGAACATATAATTCCGAGCCCTAATAATTTTCTTTTTGCTTGCGAAAAATTTTTTGCTTCGTGCATACAAAATAAAAAATGAAATGGTTACCTTCTCTTATGAAACAAAAAATAATCGATCAAATGTCAAAGTCACTATATGCTGACAGACATGTGTCATTGGTTGAAATAGTGTACACACTACATTTTAAGTGTCTGACTTATAAAATGTTTGTCTAACTATACTAGTGGAAGAGATGAGAGTAGAAAAAGTAGAGAAGAACTGTGACTTTGAGTCCTTTCGATAAAGAGAAAGGAGAAAAAGGGGTAATTGGAGTCGCAAAATGTCTATAAAGTTGTCATTATTTTGTCCAATCTTAATTGAAAATTTTTTAAAATTTTGTTTTTTTGAAAAATTTAAATAAATTTTTTTAATTATTTTGATTTACAGTCAACAGCATTTACTCGGAAAATCTAACGGATTTGGAAGCAATCCTGATAATTACAACATTTTCAATTCTAATAATATGCAATTATGTCAAAATTCACCACCTCCATTATTTGATCAACAAAATTGCCATCAACATCAATATGCCAATTTTGACGAAGCTATAAATTCGTCCATTGGAATGAACAATTATTCTGAAACGAACAACAATTTGAAGGTAATAATTCTTTAATCTCATTAATAGCCGACAATGTCGACTTCCAAAAATAAAAAAGGAAGAAAACCGATTCACGCAAAACTTGCTTAACTTTTTTCATAATAAATTAATATTTCAATAAATATATATGTTGCAAAATTTAGTAAATTTACTGAGATAACTTCATAGTTATTCATCAATTTTTAATTTTCAGTCATTATGGCATGAAACAAGCAGAGATCTTGAATTTTCTCAACAAAATTCAAATGTATCAGGAATGGGAGTGGATAATCAAAATTTTCGACCAAAAACATTGGATCTGTTCTCTCCCCATTCTGCTACAGGATGGCATAGCGAGTAAGAATTTAAAATTATTTATTTGTCAATTTATGACATCCAAAAATACAAGTTCTTTGCTCCAGACCCCACAGTTAACACATGAATATTTTATAATATCTATATAAATACAAATAACATAAAAACTAATATTAAGTAATCTTTAAAAAAATTAAATTTAAACTAATCTCTATATTTTGGATTATACCAAAAAAGTTAAATATACTTACAAAAATAACTTAAACAGATATTTTATTAAAAATATTTTTGAACTCTTAAATTTCCACAAGCAATTTAGAAAAAACAAATTTGAAAAATTTCAATTTTTAGACAAATCTCTCCTCTCCATTTTTCTTCTAATCCTATTCCATTTATTAATGAAGCAAATACAACATCAGAATTATCACAACAACAACAACATCGACGCCAACGAAAAATATTACCAGTTCCTGTAAACACACAAAAACAACATTTTTTGGATTTTAATGGTGATATTGATGTTAATAATGAGTTGGATGCTCAACAATTATTACTGGGCAATTTGTGTTGCGTTAGTGATGGTAAAAATAAAAAGAATTTTTTTGATAAATTTGTTTAAAAATTTAATTTTGTGTTAACTTTTAGATGAATATTCGCGTTCTTCAATCCTATCTTCAAATATAGATTCTGGCAATGAGTCACCACCAGCTGCTTCTGAAGATGTAAAAATTTATTTTTAATTTATTTTAAGTATCCCTCAGTTTTTTTTTAAATTTTAGTCAACAAAAGAAATACTTGCTACTTCAGCATTATCCAGTTTGGAAGACACACAACAACGTAGAAGTAGTGAAAGTGACAAAACAACTATTATAGGTAAAATGATTTTTGGATATACATTTAGAGTGTTCCTTCAAAAGTTTTATCAAAGTTTTGCTAATGCGTAAGCATTAGCATCCAAAAAATATGTAACTGAAGAGATGAAAAAATTACACAATGAAGATTCATAACCTTATAAAAATTTTATAATTAAATTATATTAATTAAGCAGAAAATACCTAACTAAAATTTGAATATTTTAATTTTAAGATGTTTCATCAACACTATCATCTTCACAGCCAGAACCAGTAGGAGTAGAAGGTGTCAATTCAACACAGGTAAAGAGCTGTAACAAATCAACAGCTTCTTCCTCCCTGGCATCTCTGCTTTCTTCGTCTTCCTCAAATTCAGCAACTATGGCATTATATCCACAATCTAATGTTCAAAAATCAGAATTTTTGACAAATCCAAATAATAATAATACCTCACCTTTTAATTCTCAAATGCCTCCCCTTCCTCCTTCTACTACTCCCTATTCATTTTCTAATAATACAAGTGGATCAGGAGTAATGATCGAAAAGAAGGAAACAACGCAAACTTCTATTCGTCTTCCAGTGTTTGAACGTCTCTCTCTAAATCAATGAAAACTCTCTTTCTATGAAAGAAAGGTAAGAAGAAAACTGGATGAACCTTTATTTCCCCTATATGAAGTAAAAGTTTTATTTTCTTTTATTTTGGACATAGTCAATTAATTTTCTGTGTATCCTCAATTTTACTTTTTTTTTTTAAATTTTTTTGTTCCTCCCACATTGATATTTATTCCCCGTAAAATTAAATAAGTTTATTAGACCCCTTAATTTAATAGTTATTTGCTAGTTAATTTAATTTAATTTAATATTACATATTTATATATTTTATTTATTTAAATTTTTGCAATTTTTGCATTCATTTTTAACCAATTTAATTAATTATTTATTTCCTTTTAATTTATTTTAATGCTTTTTAAGAAAATTTACTAGTAACGTGTATTGTAGTCTCTCATATTTAAAAGCTAGTATATTACTGAAACTATTTTCCCTACTTAATTTTATTTGTATCCGGTGTTTAAATATAAACATATATATATATTTTATAAATTATTTTTAATTTAATTTTTTTAATTTTTATGTAAATTTGAGATGTCTTAATTGATTTTAGTGATTTTATAGATATTTTGGAATGGTTCGGAAATTGGTCTGAATTTTATAAGTTCGCTTTAAATCAATTTTAGCCAGATGAGCCTCATCTGCTTCCAAAAATACTCATTGATTCCTTCGGGACAATTTACGAGACAAAATATTTTTAAACACATATTACTTAAGTATTAATAATTAAAATATAGTATACGTTGTAAAATTGCACCCATAATCAGTTTTATACAAGGTCATTTTGAAAATTTTGAGCATAAGTTTTCAAATTATTTTTGAGGTTGTTTAATTTATTAGCCAGACTTAAGACTGAGGGATTCATTTAAAACATTTATTAAAACAATGGTTGGCAAATTCTTATTTTTCAATTTAAATTTTGCAAAATTATTAGCCTGACAAAGTCAGGCTTCCAAAAATATATAATAGAAAAAAACATGCTTAATCTTAACGATACAATAAATAAATTATCATTTACACTGCTTGTTAATTTATATATTTTATATGTTGTATTTTTTTTAATTTAAAAGTATTAAAAATCACTAAAATCAATTTGGACATATTTTAAATACTAATTTTATTAAAAAATTTTTTTATTTAATCGCCTCATCTCCCATTATAAAAAACACAAAATTATCTCTATTTTATTTAACTGAAACAATGCTTTCTTCAACTTTTTATTTAAAAAATTAATTTAATAATTATTCTAAATAAAATCCCTAAAATAAATTACAATAATTGTGTAACTTATTTTCTGTGCCTTTTCCTCTCCCAATTTATTTAAATTAATGCGTACGCAAAAATAATTGAGAATTTTTGATATTTCTTTTTTCTAATATTTTTAAAAATGGAAAAGCTTATTAGAATGATGAAAATTCATTCTTACAAAAATAACGACAATACTCCACTAATCTACCATAGTCTCACAAAATTAAAATATTTTAATTGAGAGATTTTTTGATAAAGTTAATACTAAATATTCTATCAATTTTTATGCAAAAGGGTTAAAATTTTCAAAAATTTCAATTTTGACTTACTCATTAAGAAATAATTTTTTTATCAATATTTTTGTATGTTCAATACTTAATTTTCATGAGTTCAACTGAACCTTTGTGATTCGTTTTTGTCATACAAAAAGTGTTCAAAAACTGAAGCTTTTCCATTTTTAAAATTTATTAGATATTTGCTACGTCTAAAATTTTAAAATAAATTTTTGTTTGTTCATTGACACATTTTTTTGGTACTTTTGAGTAATTTACTCCCATACACACCATTTTAATTTATAAACTTTAGTAGGTTGATATTGCTTCAATCTAATTATGTTAATTATATTTATATCTCATTTTTCCTTTACTCAATTAATTCAGAAGCAAAATCAAAGTCAATTCTAAAGCAGTCGCATCAGAAGGCTGAGGGAGTAAATTACTCAAATTAACAATTTTTCTAACATCAAAATTAGTCTCTCTATTAGTTTATTTTCAATTTTTTTAATTTTATTTATGCTTAATTTATCTAAATTATTTAAGCATTTTAATACTCGCCTCTAAATTAATTATTTTTTTAATTATTTTAAAATTTAAGAAAAAAAATTATTTAAATTTATTATTTAATATTTTATTTTATGCCCCTCTTTTTCCCCACAATAAAAATTAATATTATTTAGTTTATTAACATTATTTTTAAAAAAAATTTATACATAAATATCTCACTAAAATTATTTAATTTGTATTTTTTTTTTTTAACACATATAATGTGTCATAATATCAAAAAAAGTGTGTTAAATTGTTGCCCTAAAATGGGTAAAAATATTTTTTTTGAATTATGATGCATACATTAATTTTTTAATATTTTTAGATTGCTTAGATTAATATTTGTAATATTTTTTTTTAATTTATCTAAAATTATAAACTTAATTTTTTAATATGGCCATTAAATATTTAATAAAATTATTTTTTTAATTGAATAGAAAGAATTCCTTCACCCCAAATTTTCTATTCAAAAATTTTTTTCTCGAAAACTAGTTTATGTTCAAAGGTCTACCATAGCTCATTCGATTCAGGGTACTTTTCCTTTATGCGTACAAATGTCCGCAAGTTTTTCTCTGCAAAAAAATTTAATATTTTTCTCAAAAAGGATTATTTTAAACAATATTTATGTCCATGAGCATAGTTTCCACAACTATTATAAAGATTATTTATAAATTTTTTGGTATATAAAAGGTATTGAGTTTTTTGCATCTATAAAATTCTATTTTTTCAAAATGAGAGAACTTGGCGGACGGCAAAATGGCGGAATAAGAAGCAATTTGGAACACACAGACAAATGATTGACAGCTATCTATGCGAATTTTTATGGAGGGAAGATGTAAAAAGAAGAGAAGTTGATGCATTTGATGATATTTTAGCAAAAATTGTTGATTTTATGCCTCAAAAATAAAAAATAAATATAAATTTTTTGCAGAGAAAAACTTGCGGACATTTGTACGCATAAAGGAAAAGTACCCGATTCAGTTTTTCGAGCTCTACAAATGACACAAAATACAGCGAATATGATTCGGAATAAAATTTCAAATTAATCAACCCAATTTTTTATAAAACTAAAACTTTTTTTTTTAAATTTTTGGGACTTTTGTTTCTTCTGTTATTTATTTAAAATTTTGATACCTACATAATCTATATAGAATGGGAATCATTATAAATCAAAAAAATTTGACGATATACCATAGAATTAAAAAGTTACAAAAATTTAATTTATAAAAATTCAAAATATTCCTTACCAAAAATTTTTTCAAAAAATCATATCTCTCAAAGCCTCTTTTTTAGAAGGTCTAACATAGCTCATTCGATTCAGTTTTTCGAGCTCTACAAATTATACAAAGCAAATTCATGATTTAACTTTTTGAACATTATAGGGTGTTTTGAAAGTTTAGTTATTGCTATTTATTTTTTCTTGACGTTTTGGACTATATATTAGCCTACTTTATTTATTAATTAAATGATTAATACATTTATACATATTTAAAAATTAAAATTTTATCAAATCAAATTAGTTTTATAAAACTCCAGAATTCTTTAAATTTTTAGTGACAGCAGTATCATAAGCAGCATTGAAGACAACCTCTGAGAATTTTTAAAATTTTGTATTTTTTAATTTTTTTAAATTAATTTTGTACTTTTTAAAATTAAAATCAAAACAAAATAAAAAAATATTTATTTGAATAAAATTAAATTTATTAAATTAATTAAAATAATATTTAGATGCTGACTATAATATTTTAATAAATAATGCTAATTAAATACTAAAATTATAAGTTAAATTTTAGTTTAATCACATGATTATAATTTAATATAAATTATAAAATATTAAAAAAAATAAAAATATTTCTAATTAGAAGCAGGGTTGCAACAGGATTCACAACTTCCAGATGCCCGAAAATCGGACATTCCCGCCTATTTTTGTTAGGAAATTTTCTAAAATTGAAATTAAAGTGCTCTCGAATTCCCGATTCTCGAAAATAACTTTTTTTGTCAGTTACTTTTGATGTATAGGGTTGCCAAGAAGCCTTGGACTTAGCTTTCTATCAAACTCAAAATTTAAATTTTTAAATTTTGCAACCTTTTTAGAAAGATTTTTAAAAGAATTTTTAAATAAAGTTAAAAGCAAAATCATATATTTATGCCATTCCATTTGCCCTCATATTTTTGGTTAATATTGTGTCACAAGTTGCGTTGAACACAAAGTCTTGAAAATAAAAAAATCATTCTTTACAATAAATTTAAATAATTTTTATAATTTTATTAAAATATTTCAAAAAAAAAAGTATTTAAACTTATTGAAAGAATGATTAATGAGAGAAAATTACATAAATATTTTAGGAATTATTGTGGAGATGTAAACAGGCCAATTAGGTTTTTTTCTCATAATCGTCACAACGCCTAGGCCGGGTACACCCCAGTTTACCGCAAGGCCGGTTTACCGCAGGGCTATAACTCTGTTTATAATTGTCATATAATAGAGATCTTAGTGTCATTCGACTCAGCTCGTCGAGCTGAGTCGGAACATGCTTGGGTCGAAAATTTTTGGTAAATATAAAATAAGTTATAGCCCTGCGGTAAACTGGCCTGCTCCCGCCTAGGCCAGACCAGATTCTTCTTTCTTTACCATTGTGTATTTGAAATTCTCTTGCATTCTAACATCTTCCCCTTTACTATTTCTGGGGAACAGGCTATTTTTGAGAAGGGTTTAGGGGAAGAGATAGAAAAAAAACAAAATAATAAAATAAAAAACATTCCAAATAAAGAAAAAAAATAAAAAAACAAAAAAAGAATTAAAATATTTTTTTAATGTTACTTTTTAAATTTATTATAAAAAAGAAAAACAAACATACCGACGTTCCTAGTGTCAGTTGCATTTGTTGTGTGCATGTAAAGAGGCCTTCGGTCATTTCCCTTTATCTTAAAAGACAACTTTATAAAACAAAGAATGAGAAAAATAACCTTTGCAAAGAAAGATTTAATAAATTCTAAAGAAACATCAAACAATTCTTCTTCAGTCATTTCATCTGTTAATTCTTCTGAAAAATATTAAAAAAAATTAGTTTGCAAAATACCGTAATCAAACTATTCTCAAAGGATTTTTGAAGTTCCGATGCTAACAAATTTATTTATTAGTTTTATTATCTTATTCTTCTAACATTTTCTGACTTGATTATTTTTGGAAATAAATTGAAAAAAAATTAAAAAAATTTTTAATTAATTTTGTGTCTGGAAGCTACATAAATTACAAAAAATCCAATAAAAAAAAAATTTTGTAAAATTTAATTTTTTGTTTAATACTAAAAATTAAATTTTAAGAATGTTATATAAAATTTAATTTTAGAGAAATTGTTAAAAAAAATTTAAAAAAAAATTTATTTTTGGAAGAATAAGCTTCTTATTCTAATATAAAGTTGTGTATTTCTCCTTCAAAAAATTAAAAAAAATTTAAAATTTATTTACTTTTAAATTCTGGATAAAAATTTTCCAACGGAGCATATTTTATTTTTTCTGCAAAAATGTCCATTTTATTCAAAAACATAATTAAGGAAGACGGTCTCAAAAATTTATTTCTATATATTTGTTTGAACAAATCCCTTGTGTCTGTCATTTGATTCTGAAAATTAAAAAAAAATAATAAATTTTTAGTAATTAATTTTGGGTCACTTTCTGTTGTTTGGTATAGAATGAGAGCTTTTAATTCTCAAGTTTCCTTAAACTTTTGTTTAATATCGATTATTTTATTTTTTTAATATTTTAGGCGTTAAAAACAATTAGGAATTGTCATCAACGTAATCGAATCTTGTTATTTTTGGAAGCAAAAGGTTGATTTTTGCTAATTTATCTTACTAATAATTACAAAGGTGTAATAAAATAAGTATTTAAAGCCATCTCAAAGTTAGATTGAGATAAAACAAAGTGAGAAAATTTTATTAAGCAAAAAGAAAAATTAATTTTATTTAAATAGGTATATATTAGATGCCATCCCTATTCAAGCCTAAAGGACTGTGTTTTTCTAAATTTTTCATAGTTTAATAAATTTAAAAAATTTATTAATTCGTCTAAACTTGTTACAAAATAAGCAACAAAGTTCTGAAATATAATCTCATTTAAAAAAAACCAACAATATTTGAATCTTCTTCCAACACATTGTTGTAGCAAGAAAGGGAGACAATAAATAAAATTGCTGTTACACCCTCTTTAAAAAATAAATTAAATTTAACTCATTTTTTAGCTTAATTTAATGAAATTAAATTTAATAATTATTTTTACCAAAACAGTGAATCCATTTTCGCCGTTCAGTTTTTTGGCCTCCAACATCAATTAGTCTGTAATTTTTAAAAAAATTTGAAAATTTTTTTAATTTTTTTATATTTTAGTACCTTATAGTAAATTGCCTGAATGAAAAAATAATTTCATAAATTCCTTTAGTTGATGCCCTTGCTCTAATAATGTCGTCTATTGACGGGTTATAATCTGGATGAATTATTCTGTGAACTTGGCTGAGAAGGCTAAATTTAATTTTTTTATTATTTTTTTTTTTTGCCAATGACTATCATGGCATACAAAAATATTAAAGAATCAAGGTGGTAAAGATATAATGTATTAAATTTTTCAAGTCTTTAATAGATTAAAAATTAAAAAACATTTATTAATGATACTTAATCCAAAAATATTTTTAATTTATTCAAGTCTGACTCAAAAATTTATTTTTTTGAATTAAACCTCTTGTTATTTTCAGGGTAAATATTAAATAAATATTTGATGTAAATTAGTCTACTAGATTTTTTTAAAATATAATTTCAAAAATTTCAATTAGGCCCCCCAACCTTTTCACAGATAACCTATAAAATAGCAAATAATAAATTTAAAAAATCTCAAAACGAGGGAAATACAACAATAATATATATTTTTCAATTTTTAAATTGTAAAAACAGAAAAAATTTGATTATACTATCTCCTTGAATATGGAAGCAGAAAATTATTTTTGGATGCCATGCTTGTCATTGGCAATAAAATTTTCAGAAAAATTAATTTTATAAATTAATTTTAATAAATTAAATTTTTTTTGATTTAAAAATTTTACTAATTTGTGTTATCTGGCACATAAAATTCAGTTAATCTAGTACATGCTACTTTAACACATTTGCAGTTGAGAAATTGAACAATCTAAAAATACCGTATTTTTTAAATAATTTCCAAGCTTTTTTTTTGGAGGAAGGTTGAAAAATAAAGCATTTGGGACTATTTACAGAAAAAATAAATTTTGTTTTTCAAAATTTATTTTTTCAAATTTTTTTAACATTTTATGTACCCTTAGAGTCTAAATAAAATTAAAAAAACAAACAATTCCAATCAAATCATTTGACTCTGTTAGATTAAAATATTGCCCATAATATGACTGTTCAAAAGTAGAAATTAGTTCCCTTTCAGAAGGAGGAATTTCTATTTGTAGTTTATATATGCCTTTGGCAATGTGGACAAATGAGTCAATATAATTGCTTTGAACCATATATCTAAATAATAAAATTTAAAATTAATTTTTAAATTTCCCCCTATATTCCCATTATTATAACTTTTGCGGACAAAACTTTTTGCGGACATTTCGCTTTAAAACCGAAAAGTACCAGTTAAATTGCAATCTTCTTAATTTTACTTAATATTATATTTTCAATTTAATTGAATGCTTAAGTATAATAAAATAAATAAAAATCAGGCCGTCGATCGCTTCCTCGTTTTTGATTTATTTTTGTATGTCAGTGTATTACACTGATAATTTTTTTTTTGTTTTTAGATTAAAATTTTAGAATTTCAAAATAGTGGAATTAAAATAAAGCTTTTATTATTTATAATTTTTAGGAGAATACAAAGGGAAGAGGTCAAAAATTTACTGTCGCATTAAAAAATATCTGGCTTTAAAAGGGCTCTTTGGAAAACGATTTTTAAAAATAAAAAATAAAAAACTCTATTTTAAAAATAATATACTTGTAATGTTGACGTTCTTCAAGTGTAAATCCGTCTGTATGCAATATTCTTAAAATATAAATAAAAATTAAAATATTTTTTAATTTTATTTATTGCCTCATTTGTTTAGCTATTGTACTTTTGCCTGAATCTGAAGCTCCCAGAAGCAAAATTTTAATTATTTTTTCATTTATTTCTGCTTGTTTTTTAATTTCCAGGTCGATGACTTTGCTCTTAAAAAATATTTATTTTTAAAAATACAAAATGCCAAACTATAAATTTAAAAATTTCGAGAAAAATGTTGGTACACTTTCATATAGAGTGTGCCAATTTTTTTTATTTTGTATTTTTTAAAATTTATGTATTTATTAAACCTTTGGTATTAATACAATAATTAATTCATTAATTTGAAATTAATAAACATTTAAAAATATTATTTTTTCCTTTTTTTCTCATAATAAGCTTAGAGACTTAAGCTTTTTTAATTAATTAAAGCAAAAAACATCAAAGATTTTTTTATTTTTTGTCATTTGCACTTTAAAAATTAAAAAAAATTGTTTTTATTATTTTCACTAAAAATAATTTTTTTAATTTGCGTGTTTACCCATTTATTTAATAATTATTAGGTTGAGGTGTTTTTTAGAAGCAAAAATACACACTAATTAGCTAATTATTTTAATTTTTACGTTTAAAACACGCAAAGGATTAGGCTTAAAATTAAATAAAAACAACTTTTTTTAAGAAAAAAAATAAAAAAATTTTTTTAATATTAAGAATTTTTTAACTTTTCGCCAAAATATTGGAATTATAAAAAAAAAATCTTTTACGCACAAATGTCCGCAAGTTTTTTCCGCAATTTTTATTTTTGCAATTATTTTGGAAGGATAAAAATTAATCAAATGCAACTCAACTTTTCTCTCCCTTTTCACAGTTTCCCAAATTCGAATAGGTAGCGCTGTCATTCAAATATTTATTTATTATTTACACTTGCGGACAAAAAAAAATTTGCGGACAACAAAAATTTGCGGACAAAAACTTGCGGACAGAAAAATTTGCGGACATTTTTTGCTTAAAAAATTAAAAAACCGACCCTTTCAATTTGCAATTTTTCAACAGCAACAGTTAACCCAATTTGTTGAGTATTATTATTATGATTTTCGGTATAAACACGTCCATCAGAAAATGGTCGTTGTAAATTTGTTAAGGAAGAACAACAAATAATTGCACTCATTGCCGAAAGTGTTGAACTTATTACTCCATTACCTTTTAAAAAAATTTTTTTTTAATTTTTTAAAAAATATTTTTATTTAAAAATTGAAAAAAATTTTGAGTAATTAATTTTAAACATTTTTTTATTTCTAAAAATTAAATAAATTAAAACAAATTGGTTTTTTATTCGTCATTTAATTTTTACACACCTTAAAACTTGAGTGTTTCCTAGGTAGCCAATTTATTTAAATTATTGGTTTATTTTTAAAAAAAAAAAAATTTTTTTTAATTAAAAAAAAATTAATTTATACTAAAAAATCATTCAGATTAAATAAAAAATTAATTTTTATATTAATTTTATCAATTATATAATAAAAAAGCTTTAATTATCCAATTTAAAAAAATTAAAAAAAATACCTGTACCACCATCGCCTTCAAAAAAATTTTGCCGACGTTGCCGAGGCGGTGGCAGGTGATTCTTAGCGTTTTCCGTATCGTTTGAAATGTTTGCGCAAATTGTTATTTGTTCTGTGCTGATAATTTGGTTTGCAATGTTGACAGATATTTTATTTGAAAAAATTGTTTCAATTTTTATTTAATTATTAATTCACTAATTTATTAATAAAAGGTTAAAGTATATTCTAAAAAGTAAAAAAAAAATAATTAAGTAAATAAAAAATGTAATAAAAAATAATTGAATAACAACTTTTAAATAATTTATGACAATTAAAGGGCAATTTTATTTTCTTTAGCAAAAATATTTTTTTATTAACCCTCAGTTTGGCTTGGAAATTTCTAAATTTCTGGGCAAAGACCCACACAATGTTTTTTTAATTTTATTTAATTTAAAAAATTCAAAAATGTGGGTTTAAAATGATAAAAAATAATTAGGTTCCGAACTTTGTTTTTACATTTTATTAATTTTTCTCTGAAGCCCTGAGGCATTTAAAATTTTAAAGAAAAACCTAAGCCTAGTCCGTCTTTATATTTTAATTTTCTATAACAAAAATAATTCTAAAAATATTAAAAATATTAAATGTTTATAGAAAACACGTAAAGAAGAAAAACTTGAGTTTTTAAGCTTAAAAAATAAAATAGAAAACAAACTACATTAATTTACCAAAAGAATGTAAGAGTGGGTTAAATGCCGGTTAATTCATCAAAAAAATATATAAAAATCTAAAAATAAAAAATAACATAAATATTTAATTAAAAGCAAATTCTTTACAAAATTTATACATATTTTTAATTTTGCAAAAATTAAAAATTAAATTTTTTATTAATTATAGAGCAGATGGCAACTTAGATAAGAGGGAGAGGAACACAAAGCAAAATTATTTTTAAATTAAAATGTGTTGGATTAAGTAGGGGAGTTTTAAACATATTTTGATGCATATGGAATATTTAAAGTTTTAAATGGCATTCTGTTTTTGAATTTTTTGGCATTCTGTAAAAGAAAGGCTAAATGTCAGCCTGAAGGTTTACACTTATTTAATCAATTTTTCTAATTTTTCTCAAGCTTAAATAAAATTATAAATTTCAAAAAAATTAAAATAAAAATATTTTCAGCTTAAACTATGGGAAAATAATGAATGAAAGACATGCGCAATTTTTGAGTAAACTAAAAAATATAAGGGAGGAAATTTATTAAATTTGTATTTTCTGTAAAAATTAGCTTTGATTAAAAATTTATTTTTATTTTAGTCATAACTGACAAAATGATAATTAAATGTAAAAAAAAATATTTTTATCAGGAAAATAAATTTTTTGGCATTTTTTCTTATTTTTATTAAAATTTAAAAATTAATGGATTTTGTAATTTTTAAAATTTTTAGACATTTTATAATTTTTAAAAATTTTTAATTTACTCAAAAATTTAATATCAAATTTTTCTTTAATTATAAAAGATTTGAAAATAATAAAATTAAAAAGTAAAACTTAAGCTTTAAAGTTTGTGCGTTATATAATTAAATATTTAATTGTTAAAGAGAAGAAGGAATAAGCTCCGCCCATGAGAAAATTTTTACCTACTTTAAAAAATACAAATTGCGTACTCATGCATTAAATATTAATTATTTTAATAAATATTAAAGCTTATAAATGGGTGAAATTTTTAACAACAAATCAATCTAATATGAATTTTTTTAAATTTAATTTCTGAATTACCACACTTTTTAAGCACAACGACCCAATTTGTAAAAATTAAAAATTCCCGATCATTTTCGGTTGGGGAATTTTGCCATTTTTGTCAAATATAGGAGTGGCGGGCAAAATTTGATTTATTAAATTTTGAATAAAATGCACTTTTATAAAAATGCACTTTTACCAAAAATAGTCAAAACACATGATTAAATAAAATTTTTAAAATTTTACTTAAGTGCTTTCTCCATTGTGTTTTACATTTTTTGTTGCCCTTTTTGCCAACAAAAATTTAAAGGAAAAATTTAAAAGGGCATTTTTATATTTCATGTGATTAGATGAGAGAGAGGTATTCCTCTCGCATTTATATGTTGCTGTTATTTTATTTTATTGCTTTTCATTCACAAAATATTTTTTTATAATTTTGCTTAATCTATTTAATGAAATAACTCTCTATTCACAAAAATTAAAAAAAATAAATCCCATTAATTAATAGAAATAATTAAAAAATATTATATTAAGTATAAGTAAATGAGGAGGGATATTTAGTTTAAAAAATTCTAAATTTTCTACTTTTTTGGAACATAACCTTTTTTAACTTGAATTAGATAATAGTGTCCACATTACACCCGAATTTGTGAAAATTGAGAATTTTTAAAGAATTTAATAAATAAATTTGAATAAATCTTTAATTTTTTCTCAATACCCAACGTGAAGAAATTATTCTAGGATTTCCTTTTCCCTTAGAAAAATTTTGAAATATTAGCAAATAAATACAATCATTTCCTATTATTATTATTATTATTTATTTTTAATTATTAAATTTTATTTTTATTGCAAAACACACTCATGCGCGTGTGTAAAATTAATTTCATAATTTATTAAAATTTAAATTATAATATGGTAAGGGAAAATAAAGGGAGAAAAGCTTCACTTAAAAATAAAATAATAAAATTGTTTTTTTATTTTTTTCTTTTATAGTTTTGATTTTTCTTATTTTACTGTTCTTTAATTTTAAAAACTACCTCAAAATAAATATTTAATTATGCAATTTAATTCATTAATTTTAATGAATTTTCTTTTGTTGATGATAATGGTTTTATACGCTTCTGCTTCAATTGAAGGTAACAATTGAACAATATTTTATTTTTTAAAAATTATTTTGGAATTAAAATGCTTATAAAGTTCTTCCCTCCATAAAAAAAAATATTAAAAAATATTTAAAATTAATAATAAATTTTAGAAGAACTCAAAATCATTGAAAATAACCTTGATGTTGATTCTCAAGTCCAGGAATACCTTAAACACGGATTAGAGACTCTTGTGAACCTTTTTGAAGATGGCAATAATACAGTCAATTCTGATGAACTATCATTCCCCTCTCCAAGTGGTTCTGATGCTGGCAGTGTGTTCGGGCTTATTCGCCAATTCTCCCCGTCAGCTTCGTTTAATGCAGCTACTCAAATGTTCCATCAAACAAGAAGTGCTCCTTCTTCTCCAATTGAAAACAAAATTGGTGGATTTAAACAATTCTCCCGTTCTTCTTCCTTAAATACACGTAGGCCAACAAGTATTTCTCCAGCATCTCCTATTGGATCAATTGCGGGAGGTGTAGCTGGATTTATGAGACAATTTTCTAACTCTTTTAATTCTCAATCATCTACCAAAACTAACAAAAGTTATGGCTGGGCTCACTCTGCAAAATTTGGTAGAGAAGTAATTATTCCAACCGCAGTGGGTTACTTGCAAGAAGAAATTGGTGCTTTGAGAAGTAGGATAATTATAATTAAATTAAAGTTTGCAGAAATTAAATTTGCGGTTTAATACATGTGGAAATCTTTTTTTTTAATATGGACGGGTTTCCGCAAAAATTTTCCCACCATAAGTCCAAAAAATAGCGAGAAATTCCGCAAAATCCAACACTCAAAATTTAGTACCGTACTGACCTCTGTTATAAAATATTTTTAAATTTGTATTTTCAGATGTTTTGAATGAAATCTACGAATCATTCGAAAAGATCCCAGATAACTTAAAAAATTATGTTCCACATAATCTTACTGTTGATAATTACAGTAATCCAGTAATTATTAACAGTCAATTAATTAGTGATTTTGAAAGCTGGGTAATTAGAGCTAATAGAATAATCTCAAAAGAAAATGCAACAGAAGAAGATTTATGCAGTCTTTTTTATTTGAACGAAAAACTTCGGTTCAAAAAACAGCTAGAATTTCTTACAATTGACGATTGGTTTAAGTTGGAGACAAAAGATAATTTTAGGTAATTTTTTGACACTCTTAGTTCATAAAAAATAAATATTTTAGGTCATGGTTGTCTTATAACGCTGATTCTAACGAAAATGTTAAGGTGAAAAATATGAGGATTAATCTGGGCAAAGTTGCAGTTAAATCGTATCAAATTTATTGGCTATATTCAATACCAACAATGGTGTGTTCAAGACATTTTTATACATCATATGAAGAATCAATTGAAAAAGTAAGTATTTTTAATTTCAAAAAATATATTTAAATGTTCTTGAAATTTTATAAAAATATTCTCCTCGACTGTGTAGAAGAGAAATTAGAGGACTTAACTTTTGACATTTTGAGGGTACTTTTTGGTGCATCCAGAAAAAATATACTTTTTGGTGCGAGTGTCAGATTTTGTTAAACAAGTACCAAAATAATTTAAAAATTCAGATTAAAATTAATTTGGAAAAACAACTCGAATATGCAAATGAACAAAAACAAGCACTTTTTAATGCCAAAAAGACGTTGAATTTATTGAAACAAAATTTATTCGAGAAAAAAGACTACAATAAAAACAACAAATTTATCATTAATTTAAAATTGCTTGAAAATTCACCTATTAAAGGAATTTATTATGGATATAAATTTGAAAAGTTTGTTAAGGTTTAACTTTAAATTTATGATTTTTTAAGATTTAATCAAATAAATTATTTTAGAAAGTTGAATTAGACATACAAAAAGATATTAAAAAAATCATAGATTTGGAGAAAAAAATTTTGTTTAAAAAAAATGTTGAATTGTCAAATCAAGTTCAATTTGCCCAAACACGTTCATCACCACGTAATGAGCCCAGAAAATTAATGCCTCCGTCAAGTGGAGAAAATTCTCCAAGAAGATTATTGCCTTTAACTCCCCAACAGTTTGTTCATAGGCAGTTACATTTAGGAGGTAATTTTTGTTTTTTTTGGAAAGTTTTAAATTTTTTGTTTAAGATGTAACTGGTCTAATAAACAAACCTTCAACTTTAAAAATAACCAGTCTAAAAATACCAAAAATGGGACAAATAAATGAAAACCAAAAATTAGAAAATATTTTGTCACCAAAAAAGCAAGAGCAAAATATCACAGTGGATAAAAATAAACACCAAGAAGTCGAAAAATATCCAATTGAAGAGTTAAGCAATGCTGACATTGAGAAAATTGATTTTGGACGAGTTAAAAAATTAAAAAATGAACATGAAAGTTCGTCTTCCTCTACGATTAGGAATGATGAAAAAGAAAAACAAACAAAATTAGAAACATCTGAAATTGACCAAAATATTCATAAAAACGAAACAAAAATTGAATTAAAAAATAAAAATGTTGAAAAACCCAAAATGGAGGGTGATAAATTAGAAAAATCTGAAATTAAAGAAAAAGAGGTTAAATTGATCAAGGAAAATGAAAAAACAAAAATTTTTAATAATTTAACTCTGAAAGAAGAATTTAAAAATAAAGAACCTAAAAATGAGGGATTGTCTATTGCATTGCCTCAATTAGGAATTCAGAATCCTTTACCGGTTATAAACCCAATAAAAGATTATGGAGCGTCAATAAAGGCAATCTAATTGATATAGAAAAAGAGAAAATAAATATTTTTAAAAATAGGAAAATTAAAAAATTATTTTTATTAATTTTTTTTACTTTTTTGATAAATTTAGATAAATTATTTTTTATTTTTTTTATTATTGAATAAATTAAAATAGAAAAGTATTAAATTAGCTGTTCAAATAATTTTTTTTTTTCTGGAGAAGAAAATTCTATTTTTATTTAAAATTACTGCTAAATTATTTTTTTGGTATTTATTATTTGCATATTTTCCCAAAATTAACTCCATAAATGCAATTTATATTTTATAAAACGTTAATAAAGATAAATATAGAAGTTTTAAAGCACGAGGTATTAAAACAAAAAAGTTTTTTTTTCACGTGAAAAATTTTAAAAGTTTTATATAAAAGCGGATCAATTCTTTAAAATTATTCATTAAAATTAGTAAATAATTATTTAGTTTTTACCGTAACAATAACCCTCCCCTTGGGTTGTCAGGGAATTTTATTTTCGAGAGGGGAGGGGGATGACTGGGGAATATTTCAGTAAACGACATTTTGACGAATGTTAATCGACTGAGGCGAAATATAACGACAAGCAGTTATATATGTTTCGCCTCTGTCGATTGACATTTGTCAAAATGTCAGTTTTGACAAATGTCAATTTACAGAAATAGTTCATGGTTGATCGGGATTTTTTTCCTTAAAAAATTTTTATTTTCAGAAAAAATCTTATTTACCTTCAAAGCAATGTCAACAACAAAACTAAATTTAATTGCTTTAACATTTTTGGTTTTGATTATAATTTATGAATTTAATATGGCTGAAGCAGTATTTGACGTTCCTAATGCTCCTAATAAAAAACCAAATAAAAACCCAAATCTTATTCTTGCAGGGATTGAAAATAAACCTGACAGTAAAGGCAAATCTGGTGGCGTCGGCCACCGAGTGAGAAATGCACGATCTTTGAATTAAATAAAAATAATTGAATAATTTTGGAAGAAAATCCATGGAGAGAAGTAAAATTAAATTGATTGTCTTCACTATTAAAAACAAACAAACATGAATTTTAAATTATTTTAAAATGACATGCGGGATTATTTTAAATTTTCATTCCAATTTTAATAATTTCATTTTTAATAAATAAATGGGTAAAATATTTTGAATTAAACCAAGTTTTATGATTGGAATTATTTTTATTAAATTTTATTTCGCGGAATTATTGAACATTAATTACCTCTAGACGTCTTGAAAAATCAAATACCAATTTTGTCAATTGAAACTCATGTGAGTGTCGCTCATTATTGACTCTACAACAAAGGACCTCATGAGAGAATAGCTAAATTTCCCTCCATTTTTATTGGCAATCTATTTTAGATTCGACTATTATATAAAATTTTTTCAAGTGTTTTAAAAAGAGAACGTTAGAGATTCAATAAAGTGCAATGCATAAAGAATAAATTTTTCCTTGATAAATGGTTGTCTTAATGAGGTGAATCCATGTGATTGTCACTTGAGTGTGTTCAACCACAAGTCAATCACTTGTTCAAAGACACATGATTTTGCTTCTTACTTCTCTCTTTAATAGAGAGCGTTAGGGAAGGAAAGAAATAAAATAGTATATCAAAGAATTTGAATAAAACATTAATTTACCTTTGGGGTAAATGAAGCATTTGACTCTAAAGGAGAGATTGCTCTTTGATAGAGAACGTTAGAGATTTAAATTAAATTTAAAATTTATCTAAGGCGACATTGACTACGATTGATTTTTCATAGGCATGTAAAAAATTCTTTATAAATAGTTCCCATTGGATGCCTTCACTCATTCTACTTTAATTTACTAAAAAAAAGTCTCAATTAAATTAGTCCCTGAATTACTCCATCTTAGGTTTTGGGCTTGAATTATTTCCTTTTAAATTTAAATTTTTTTTAGTTTAATTTTCCTTTTTAATCAGTCAAAAGTTTTCGTAGAAGACCTCTGTTAAAAAATTAATTTTTATTTTTAATATTTTAGATGATTCGTATAGAATCAACTTTATTTTCCTTTTTAATTTTATTCATTTCAATCAATGGATATTGGTTAAATGAACAAAATTTACAACCAGAAAACAGATTCAACGTAACAGATACAGGAGAATACTTTTTGGAAAATTTTGGCGAAACTGTAGAGAGAAAAAAGCGAGAGAACGGCGATGAAAGAGCAGTTGAAACGCTTTCAGTCGATTTAGAAATAGATGGAAGTGGGAAGCCTTCAAAGTTGGTTTTTATCTTTTTTCATTTAAATTTAGTTGAAATAAGCAACAAAGTTTATTGCCCATTACAAAGCCTTAGGGATAAAATGGAGTTATTTTTGCCGCAGAAATTTAATTAGACCTATTTTTAATTTTTTTTTAATTTCATAGGTCCAAATAAAATTTTTAATTTTATTAATTCAAAACTAACTCTTTTTTAAAATATTTTATAGAACGATTTCTGACGATGACGAATTTGTCCCTTCAAAATATGTTCTCAAGAATAATCTTGTTAAAAACGATTTGTATTTTGTGCCACAAGTTATTGGAGGAAAATTGATAAATGACAGAAAAACTGGAGAAATAACTTCAGATGATAAAACAGTAATGAAAATTTTTGAGTTTGTAAAAATTTATAAAAAATTGGACATGAATATTCCTAATGAAGGTGTCCGTCTTGAATTCCCATTAGAAGATGATATTTTTGGATGGGCTTTTCTTTTCGATAAAGGTACGACTTTAATGAAGGATGAACTTGAAAAGATGGAGAATATTGAAGATAAGAACATTTACAAAGTGAAGAAGTTGGAAAAAGAGAAAAATAAAACAAAAAAACAAGTGGATATTGAGAAGGCAGAGGAGAAGGAAGATGGTGGTAATAATAGTAAAAGTCATCTTGAAGGTGAAAAAATTGAGGGAAGGAAGAGAAGACTCAAGGTGTGGAAGATGCGAAAAGTAAAAAAGATAAAGATAAAAAATTTGAAGAAGATAAAAAAGAAGGAAGATAAAAAAGAAGAAGAAGACGATGAAGAAGAAGAAGAAGAGGATGAAGGCGACACTCGTCTAGGAACACTTACCCTTCTTGAAGGATTCTACAACGGAAAAATGGGATTTGGTCAAGGCGAAAATGCTTTACTAAAATTTTCAAATATTCCAAAAATACAAATTAATGTGGAAAAAAATCGACTTAGAAAAATAAAAGTTACGGCCAGACGTATATTTTTAAAAAGTAAAGATGTCTTGTTTCAAATTATTTCAAATGTTGAAAAAAAAATGTCTAAAAGTAAAGTTAAAAGTTTTAATGGAGAGACTACTTTGTATGAACCTTTGATTAACAACGAAGAAAATAAAAATAAATGGACAGAAAATTTTGATCAATTAGAAAATTTAGACGATGGAGGAAAAGTAAATTTTGATAAAAATATTCAAAATGAAATTTTGAATTTAACAAAATCAATAGAACAAGAATTGTTGGATAAAATTCAAAAAATGGAAAATCCAATGGAAGAAATTAAAAAAATTAGAGAAAGGGTAACAGAATGGGAAATTAAGGCTAGAAAAGAATTTGCACAAAAAGTTGAAGTCGAAGAGGATGAGGAAAATCATAAAAAATTTAAAGATTTAAAAATACATCCGTTTGATTTTCTTCAAAATGTAACCTTTGATGTGAGAATAAAGCCATTAAATGAAAGATTTAAAAATATTAGTGCCCTAGATTATGAGGAAATTGTCCAATTTTTTAATGATTCTGACAATTTTTTGGAAGAAAAGAAGAAATTGAATGTAACAGCAATCAATTTTTTGTTTGGAGAGTTTCAACGAATAAAAAATAGACTAAATATACCGACTGGATCAGTACGTGTGTTTGGTCCAGATAATAAAGAATTGAATTATTTGAATGAAGAATTTAAAAATTTAAAGGAAAATATCTTTCTCAAAGGATGGAGATGGTTAAAATCTTTAATAAGTAAAGAAAAAACTAAAATTGATGAAAGTAAAATGGAAGAAGAGCGGAGATTTGAAATTGAGGTATTCAAAGAGTTCAAAGACGAAATATTAGAAATTGATAATAAGGAAAACATTCAAGAGTGTTATAAGCTGAAAACCCAAATAAAGGCAATAATTTCTAGAAAAATTGATACAAATGATGAAGATATGTATAAAGAGTTTAGGGGCCGATTGGGTGCTCAAATACTTCTTTCTGTCTATAATGCAAAGAAATTAACTAAAGACATTGCAATAAGTATGATTATGAGTCTGGCTGGTGCTGGCATTATTGGCATTGTTTTGGACGTTTTTGTTTGGCCTGCGTTGATTTTGGCAATGGGACATATTTGCCCTTTCCTAGTTCCTCCGTTCAGCGTTTTTCTCTACTCTCTAACACCACTTTTTGCTGAAACTTTTGACTCATTTGTAATCAAACGATTTTTGGGTACTCTTAAAGGCAAAAATTTTATGCCTGAAACTATGGATCAATTTATGGAAACACTTACTGCATCCTGGAAAGCAGGAAAAATAGCTTCAGCAGGTTCTATAATGAACAACTGGATAGAATTGCACTCAAAATGGAGCACGCTGGGATTAAACATTTTTACAAATCAGGTAAAATAGATTTATAATTATTTTTATGTTTCACTTTATTTTCATTAGAAGCGAAACACGCTCGAAAAATATTTTAAAATTTAGCAGATCATATTCAGAATTTTTCAAAAAATTTCTTTCCAAAATTGGCCAAATTCTATAAATTTTTATTTTTTATAAAGCTAAATTTTATGCTTTATTTTTTAAAATTTAGATTATATTTTGATATAAATTTTAAAAAAAGTTAAGATAAAATAACCAAATGTAAGGTACCTAGTTGTGTAGACAAAGGCAGAGAGTGCAGAGTAGATTATTCTTCTCTGCAGCATTGCGCTCTTCCTTTGTAAATATTTTTTTTATCTTCTTAATTTTTCGGCTTTATTGTAGCTGACAAGCAAAAAACTTTTCGACAAATGATATACCATTCGATTCGTCTCGATGAGCTGAGTCGAATGGTACAATTTTTGAGATAAGGGAATGCATATAATTCAAAATACAGAGTCATGAAAATTGAAGAAACATAGGGGGGACCAAGCTCATATTATATGCTTATCGGGGCTGCTCCCAGTGTATCTATTATCAAAAACTTTTTTCTTAATTTATTAAATTAGATCGCTTCATCTACATCTGGTGCTATGGTACCACTTGAATTTGAGGAATGGGAAGAATTTACAAACGTTGCTCTTTATAATAAATATAAATCTGGATTTTTTCCATACCCAAATTTTGATCATTTGGTTATCCTTCGCCGTAAAAATGATCATGATAAGAATAAAAAATTCTATCGTCGAATTATCAGCTGGTTACTTGGCAAACCAAATGTTACAACTACTCACAAAATTACTGATGATGAAAGAATCACAACATTCAAAGAGCATATTAAACAAAAGGTTGATAAATTTTTAAAACTTGAGATTGTCGAAATTGGTCTCTATCAAATCGAGATCGAGAGTAAAATCAAGGACCGACCGATACCAACATTATTAGCGGAGAACGAGAAAATCCATGATTGCTGAAATTTTTATTTTATTAAAAACCATATTTTTAACAGGTAAAATCCGCAATGGAAATAGAAAATAATGCCGCAAGGTCTGTTAATTCTATGGGAATTGGATCTGTGTTAAGCTTTGCTACATTCCTTCCGATGTATGTTCTCGCGAGAATGTTTTCCTCTCTGGAAATTGTTGTAAAAATTGTAACAATTTTGGTAAATACACCAACAGAAATTCTTAGCTTTGGTGTAGGAATTTTAACAGCCAACGGGCTTGGATTTGAGTGGATGGAAAATTATATGAGTACGGACTCAATGAAAAACAAGCAGATGGTTCGATTGATTTTCCAACGGACAATTGAGCAATTTAAAGATCATCAAAAACAATTCCGAAAAATAACTGAAGAAGAAGTTAACAAAATACACCATCCAAAATTGGCTTTAACTTATGGTTTTGGAAAGGGTATAGTAAAAATAATGACTTCGGCGTCGAAAAAATTTGCGGAAATATACTGTAAAATAAATGATTTACCGTATGAAAAAACACTTTTTGAAAAAATCAACGTTAATAAATTTGTTCTTCAGCTTTTCAATAATAACGGTAAATTTAAAAATTTTTTTTAATTAAAAAATTTAAATTTTCATTTTTATAGAAGAAAATGAAAAGGAGAGCGAGGAACAAGGCTTTTATCTAGTAAAGCTTCATGATATGCAGTTGAAAATGAAAAAGATGCCTGGATTGAATGATGATAAATGGGAGAACTTTTATGAAGAATCATGTAACAAAATTTTAATTTTTTATTTTTATAGCCCCAATCGATTAAAAATTATTAAAAATATTTTTTAGCTTCGGCATTTTATCTGCACAAATTAACTTTAACAGAAGGACATCATTTTTTAAAAAATATACAAAAACTCCTTGGAGAAAACTCTGAAATAAATTATAAAAATTTTATTTTAAAATTAGAAACTTCTAAAGAGGAAATGAACAAAACTTTTAGAGATGCTTTTGAAAAGGTATAAGAATTTATATTTTGAACAAAAATAAGTTAAAGTGATATACTTAATTATACCTCAAGGACTGTTCTTAAGTATATACTAACTGTCCTTTTATCCTGGTATTATTTTTGAGGTAAATATTTTTGAAATGTGATAGAAATTATGCGCAAGCTTAATATTTATTCGCAATTTTCAAAAAAATATTTTTTGATTTGGACCTACCCGTAGGGAAAATTATTGTACATACTTTTGAGAGATAAAAAATGTTAATTTATTTTATTATTTAATTTTTGATCATTCAGATTAAAGAAACTAAAAACATACATTTATCAGCAGTAGAAAGAATCACAAGCGGATTTATGACAAATTCTTTTCTTCGACAACATATTTCAAAATGTTTATTTGCAACAAAAATATTCAAATTTATGATGCTGAATATTGATAGAGGAGACAATGATTCAGAAAAGCAGAGTGACTTTTTAAATGAACTTTATCAAAATTTGCCAGATAGACTTCAGGATTGGGAACGTAAAAGTAAAGATGAAAAAGTTAATTTTATTCTTGCTTTTGTTACATATTTCCGTAATGAATGTAAATTATCAAAGTTTAAAGACTACACTACGGAAAGCATTAAACGATTTATTATTAAATTTAAGGTAAACTCTTGTCTCATTTAATCAAAACGCGTAGATTTACGTATTTTTATTTTGAGGTTTTTTGGTATTATTATAGTACAAAAATGATTTTTGGGAATTTTGTCGCATATAAAAAATAATAATATTTTAATTTAAGATTGGCTTTAAAAATATAGAAGATTTTGAAAAGCTAGCTGTAGGAGCCTATTTTAAAGTAGAAGAATTTCTTTATGATAAACTTAAAGTTGAGTTAAACAAGTTAAAAAAGAGAGATGAATTCGAAACAACAAATCTAGAAAAATTTAATGATTTGATTGGGCTAAGATTAAATGTGGATAACTATTTAAAAGGAGTTGGAGGACAGTTAAAAAAATTTGAGGAGAGTATCGAACAATATATTAGAAACTTAAATAAAGTAAATCGCCTTAAGGAGATGTTAATGGATGTTAAAAAAGGTTGTTAAATTTTATTATTCTTACTTTTTGTAATTGCATTAACTATTTACTGCAGATTTAGTTTAAGTACTATGTTGCTTCTAAATTCGCATATTTCGAATTTTTCCAAAAATTTATTTCCAAAATTGGCCAAATTCTATAAATTTTTAATTTCAAATAAAGCCAATTTTATGCTTTATTTTTTAAAATTTAGATTATATTTTAATTTAAATTTAAAA
Organism: Meloidogyne chitwoodi; assembly: GCA_015183035.1. Taxonomy (NCBI): domain Eukaryota; kingdom Metazoa; phylum Nematoda; class Chromadorea; order Rhabditida; family Meloidogynidae; genus Meloidogyne; species Meloidogyne chitwoodi. Next base: position 103,410 of record JACZZP010000004.1, on the reverse strand, counting down.
AAAAGTTATGATAAAATAACCAAATGTAGGGTATAGTTATGTTAGGCAAAGGCAGAGAGCGCAGAGTAGGTTATTCTTCTCTGCAGCATTTCGCTCTTCCTTTTTAAATATTTTTTTTATCTTCTTCTTTTTCTTGTTGGATTGAAGGAAATTTTTTATTAATATTCTCTTTTAGTTGAAAGTAGAGAGATGCAAGAGGAAAAGTTAGATGAAATAGCTGATTATGCAAATAAAGAGAATGAACATAATTTTAAGCATTATAAAAATAAAATTAAATATTTGTATGATAATTGGCAAATGGTTCACAATGTTAGAGAAATGGAGGACGAAGAAGAAAAGAATTTTAAAGTTCTTTTTGATAAAAGCGAACTTCTTTTTATTGGTTATAGTTTGGCCAAACAATTTAATTTAATGTTTAATGAAGAAGGCAAACCAAAAATGCGTGTATATAAAGTGATTGAACCTTATATAGCTGAACATGCAGCAATGATAGGTCAAGTTTTGGGTAAAAGAAGCGTCGATGTTGAGTAAGTTTTTTTATTTTTCCTTTTTGGCATTTAAAAATGATGTTTCATTTTGACATAATTTCAAATTTTATTTTTTAGTTTCTATACAAAAATAATGAAACAAATTGAAACTAAAATAGAAGAAAAATGCGAAAGTAAAGAATTAAAAGATAAAAATTTAATTGAAAAATGTAAGGATTATGTTAAAAGATTATTAGCTGATTGGATGGGATACTGCGCAATTGAAAGAAAAAATGCAATATTTGAACGTCCAGACGAATGGGCTTTGGTAAACGGTTAGTAATTTTGAAAAAAAAACTTTTAAAATAATATTTAAATCTTCTTTAAAGTTGTTGAATCTATTGATGAAGATGGTTTCAGACTTGCTAATGATTCCTTTATGGTTGTTGATATGAAAAAGATGCCTGGAATGATCTTAGAAAGTTATGAATGGGCTGAATTATACAGTGGCGCATGTAAGAACATTAAAACATTTTTTCCCGTTATATTTATAAAATTTATAGTGGAACGTTTCAATGAACACAAGTTTACTTTGACTGAAACACATTATCTGCTCAATGTAATGTTGGGAAATACAGAAGAGGATTCTGATAGAGAAAATATAATAAAAGAGAATTCTGATAATGAAAATATAATAAAAGAAGATTCTGATAGTGAAAATATAATAAAAGAAGATTCTGATAATGAAAATATAATAAAAGAAGATTCTGATAGTGAAAATATAATAAAAGAAGATTCTGATAGTGAAAATATAATAAAAGAAGATTCTGATAGTGAAAAAATTTTGAAAAAGCTAAAAGATTTAAAAATTAATTATCAAGTCTCTGATGAAGTTAAAGAGGTTTGAATATTCGAATTATATTAAAGTTTAAGGATTAATATTTATTTTACTTAGTCTAGAAAGAAAAAATAAAAATAATAAGTAAACTTTTTTTAGTTGATTTCACAACAAAATAAAAAAAGAATAGTAAATATTCGAGAGATTATTCAAGATTGTTCACTTGCAGTTTATTTGTTAAAATTTACTCTTTCACACCTTTATCTACCAGAAAAAAATTTTGAAGAACAAAAGAAATTTCTTAATATTTTGAGTAAAAATGAAAATATTAAAGAAGAAACCAATGAAATTGATGGAAACATTCAAAAAGAAAACAATGAAATGGATGAAAAGGCAAATTTTATTATAAAAGTTGTTGATAACTTTAACAATTTTTGCTCTTATAATAGACTAAAATTAAAAGAATTGGAGCATCCATTTAACAAAGTTTTTGAATTTTTTGTTAATGAAAATAAAAATTCTGGAAATAGAATTAAAAAAGAATTGGAAAAGACTGAAAATAATGATATGTTTATGGACAAAATAAAAGAAGTTTTTAACAAATATTTAAATTTGGAAAAGTTTCTTGACAGAGCAACTGATGCTGTAAATGAATTTGACAAGAAATTTACCAATTTGTCTGAGAAACTAAAAAAGAAGGAATTTCTTGTAGGAGTGTTGGATTCGAAACATTCGAGTCAGATTTAAGAATAATTTAAAATTAATATTTAAATATCGAGTCCATAACCATATTCCTCTAACAAATTTAAAAAATGAGATTTAACTGAAAAAAATTCCAAGTTTTTCGGAAACGGGAATTTTCGAAACAAAAAAATCGAAAATTTTCGATTTTTTAGAATAAAATAGGTACTGTTCTGCTACAAAATGTAAAGAAAAATATTATTTTATTGTCTAATTCTCAGGGCAATCCATAATGGGTTTTTAGATAAATATTCAACATTCTGTAAATCCATTTTCCTGCTTCTTTAAGCAAATATTAAAAAAAATTTTTTTGATTATTTAATTATTTTTAAGATAAAAAATCGAAAACTTTAAACGAAAATGTCATAAAACAGCATTATATTGATAGAATTATGCAAAAATTAGCATTTAGTGTTAAAAATTGGAAAAAACAACAAAAAATGAATGAATTTTTGGAAAAACACGACAAAAACTTCCTTAACAAATCTGCAATTTTGAGCATTTTGTATTGTTCATCAATGAAATTGAATAAACTTATCAGTAAGGATGGAAATATTGACGAGGAGGAATTATTAAAAAATCAAACAAATGTTGACTTACTCAAATACGCGTCAGAATTGAATAAAGTCTTGGGGAGTTATCGTTTTGACAAAATGTATTAATTATATTTAAAAATTCCAGATACCTGTTAAATGAGTAAAAACATTAATTTTTTAAATTACAGGCATTACGAAAAGATTCCTGAAAAAATCAAAGAGAAGCTTAAAGATCATTGTAAAGGAGAAAAAAAAGATGAATATTGCACAGATACTACAATTGAAGTTTTGGAAAAAAATTGGAAAAATTATTGTTCCTTTGACAAACAAAATATTCACCTTGAACAGCCTAAAGTTTGGAAGCTTCATTATGGTAAAAATTAAAAACTAATATATTTTTTGTTTAAATATTGAGACTCAAATGACCAAATTCTATAAATTTTAATTTCAAATAATGCTAATTTTATGCTTTATTTTTTAAAATTTTGATTATATTTTAATATAAATTAAAAAAAAAGTTATGATAAAATAACCAAATGTAGGGTAGTTGTGTAGACAAAGGCAGAGAGCGCAGAGTAGGTTATTCTTCTCTGCAGCATTTCGCTCTTCCTTTGTAAATATTTTTTTTATCTTCTTAATTTTTCGGCTTTATTGTAGCTGACAAGCAAAAAACTTTTCGACAAATGATATACCATTCGATTCGTCTCGATGAGCTGAGTCGAATGGTACAATTTTTGAGATAAGGGAATGCATATAATTCAAAATACAGTGTCATGAATATTGAAAAAACATAGGGGGGACCAAGCTCATATTATATGATTACCGGCTGCTCCCAGTTATTATTTTTATTATTTATTTAAAGTTGATTCATTGCAACCTGACGGATTCCATCTTGCAACACTCGAAACGATTGGATTTAAAAATGTGAACAATGTGCCAAAAATGCTTTCAACTGATATAATTTTATTTATGAATAAAATTAGTAGGATTTTTATTTTTTTTTAATTATTTATTCATTAACAGTAAAAATTAATCCACTGCATAAAATGACATACACAGAAGCACACCATCTTATAGCTTCAATTGACCTATTTTTGAAGAAGGAAAATATTGAAACTTTGAATTCAATTCTGAACAAGATACAAATCTATAAAATATCAGAAAAAGATATTGAGATTTTAAAGGTGAATTTGGGTAATATTATTCTAAAAAATTATTTTTCCAGAAAAAAGCAGTAAAGTTAATCGAAAATGATAAAAATATTTCGGAAAATGATGAAAAGACGAGTTTAATTGAAAAAGTTGTCAATTTAGAAGAAGATAATGAGAATAATATACCAAAAAATAATTATGTTAAGAAGGATGTTTTGCTTAAAATTTCACTTGAAAAATGTTACATTGCAGCATTTTCTCTCGAATATATGCTTAATTTTTTTAATAAGCATAAAAATGAGGATCAAGTTAAAATGTTAAAAATACATTCAGTGGATTTATTAAAAAGAAAATTTTCTGCAAATTGTAAAATTATTTATTACACGTTCTACGATTTAGAAAAAAATTATTCTAAAAATAAATCAAAAGCTTTTGAAGGCTTCAGCGAACTTAATACAATATATTATGATTTACCTGAGGAAATTAATTCTAATTCATCAAAAGCGTTGAACAACGTAAAAAATTTTGTAAAAATTCTTGGAGAAGTTATTAAAAATTTGGATAATATAATGGAAATTAAGTTTAATGAAGATTTTCTAAACATATCGAAAAAAAAGTTTAAAGATATACTTTTTGAAAAAGCTAAATTTCTCGTTTTAAATTTTCTAACAATTTTGACAAGTGAATCATCCTTTGAAATCAAAAAAGAATTTTCTTTGAATGATTTAGTACTGGTATGTTATTTAAAAATTAAATTTTTTTTAATTTTGTTGGAATCGCACGCCCCACCATTTGTCACTAATTTAAGGGATAACAGCCTTACCTTATTTTTAAATTTAACTTTATTCATTTTTTTTCAAATTTTTAGTTGACAAAAGCGGCTGTTGGGGAAGGAAAAGAGAGTCATACCAAAGAAAAAGGTGTGGCCAAGCCAACACACCATGTCCATCCCTCAAACGTTAATGCTGGTAATCATGAAATAACTTCAATTAATACTGAAATAACATTGGAAGAAAGATTCAGCAAATTTGGTCTTTATTTTGTTCAATATTGCTTGGCACAACGCTTTTTACAAGCATTTAATAAAGATGGAACAGTCAAAATGGCGTCTTTCATAGAAAATGAAAGTGAAAATGAATATGGGCTTAAACTTTACGATATGATGGAACGTAAAAAATTAAACACAGAGTATGTATTATTTTAATATTTATAAATTACAAATCAAACGGGAAAATGTTGTAACCTGCGTTCCTTAGTTTACGACTAGAATACGGCAAGAATAAAAATAGCAGTTTATCACAGAGATTATTACAATAAAGGTGAAGGTGGCAGACTGAGCTCTAGTAGCTCCTTTTATACTAGACTCCATCCCTAATAGAAAATACCCATAATTGTGGGTGTAAAAGATTTTTTAGTTTAATTGAGTCTTTTGGGGTAGGGTCATTTGGGGACGAGATTAAGTGCCAAATAACGTATAAATAATGATTTGATCACTTTAAAATTTTCAGTTATCATTCGATAAAGGAAAAAATAAGAGAACAACTTTATAATGAATGTTCCCCTTCGAAAAATGATGAAGTAAAATGCAAAATATTTCTAAATGAGATGCTCCAAAAATGGCATGGTTATTGTTCGATTGACACTGAAAAGTTGGAATTTGAACGTTTTAATGAGTTTACAAAACAATTCTAAATTTATTTTTTTAAACGACTGTTTCATTTGGCAAAAAGGCCAGAGACCCCTAAAAATTTTTTTAATTTTTTATTATAATTTTTCCATTCATCCCCTAAACTTCAGTAAAATTCTTCCCTGAGAAAAATTGTAAACATCCCCAATTTTTTATTTTAAATTTTATTTTGATCCAAATCTGATGTGTAAATAATACCTCAATTTGTAAAAAATATTTTCCCAATCCCTTTTTATTTTAAATTAAAAAATCCACTTTAATTATCACAAATTCCCCATTATTTTAAAAAATTTATTTCACTAAATGTAGCTTTAGTTTTGTATAAATTCTTTTCTTTTATTTGTTTTCAACATTTAAAAAGTTTTTTTGATAGCAGAAATATTAAAAAAATTTAATTGTTTTTTTCAATTATTTTTTCCTCCCATTTTAATTTTTTATGCTTTCTTGTGAGCTACCACAGTTAAAATTCCACGATCAGAAAGTTTTGATTTGACCGTGTCTGGATCAACATCACTTGGGAGTACATAAGAACGGCTAATTTCATTTTTTACTGTTTGGTTAGAATCTAAAATAAATTTTTAAAAAACATAAGAAAAAATTTGAAAATTTAAAAATAAATTTTTAAATTAAAAAAAAACTTTAAAACCTTTTCCTTCATGCAAACAATGAATGTTAACTTTGCTACCAGTCACTTTAACCTATTAAAAAAAAATTTTTTTTAATGAAAATTTAATAAAAAAAATTAATTTTAAGTAATTTAAGCAATAATTTAATATTAAAAATTATAAAAAATAAATTAAAATATTAATAAACTTGCCTCGACTTCCTCTGGCTTGAATTCATGCACATCCAATTCTACTTCAAAATCCGCCTTCTTTGAACTTGGAAAATTGCTGCTAAAACCAACAGATTGTGGAAATGCTGCTAAAATAAATAATTTTTTTCTTTTAATTTTTATCAAATCTTAAATTAAAAATTTTTAAATAAAATATACATTCATGATGCAATGATTCTCTTTTTGCTGCTCTAATCGTCAAAATCCCACGATTTGAAAGTTTTGACTCAACACCGTTTACATCAACATCATCCGGTAAACGATAAGATCGGTTCATTTCTCGACGATTATCTATTTAATTAATAAAAAATAAAAATTTGAATTTTAGAGATTATTTTAAGACGAAATTTTTTAAACAGTTAAAAACTAGCAAATTGGCTAAAAACTTGGTATAAATAAATAAATAAATTACTCTGATCCTCATGTAGGCAACGAACACTCACTTCGCGGCCAAACACCTTAACCTGCAAATTTATTAAAATTTATTGAAATAAATAAAATATTTAGAAAGAATTTTAGTTATTTTTAGCATTAAAAAGTCATTTAATTCACCTCAATTTCACGATCATCAAATCCATTTACATCTATTTCTACCTCAAAATCTCCTTGTTTTTTGTTATTGCGAAATTCATCGAATAAATGAAGAGGGCCTAAAATTGGTAATTTTTCGTTATCCTTTCATTGTCTGTGACTTTGTCCGCAAGTCGCAGAATCTGTCCGCAACTCAAAAATGTCAAATTTCAAAAAAGTTTTAATTATAAAATTTTTATCTTTTGGTAATTAATTAATCATTTTGGTCAAATTTAGTAAACCTAAAGAACATACGTTTCCAATCAAAAAATGAATCAAATTTGACGGGAATTGTCTTCCAACTCATTAAGTATTATTAAAATTGTATTAAAAAAAAAAATTTCTGAAAAATTTTTAAGAAAAATTAAATTTCTATTTTTAAAAACTAATTTTCTAAGAAATTTAAAAAAGTATAAGATTTTTAAATTAATTAATTTTAAATAATGGCAAACAATAATTATTAAAAAAAAAGACAAATTAATCAAATTCTCCCGAAAATAAAAAAAAAAGAATTTAAAAAATGCGTCTAAAATTGAGAGAATGAAAAAATTGTTAATTAAAACCGGTCCTTTAATAGTGGTAATGAACGTAAACACAATGAAAACAAAATTGGTTTAAAAATTACAATTTGGCAGTTGAGGCAGAAAATTGAATGAATCAAAGAAGAAAAAATTTTAAAAAAAAAAAGTAAAGATGTCCCAAAATAGAAATTTTAAAAAAATTAAAAAATGATAAATTAGTAAATCTTTGAAGAAGGGATGTCAAAATACAAAATAATTTATCGTAATTATAGATAAAGTATTCGTTTTTTAAAATTTTAACGTTAATTATTGGTAAAGGTTTTTCGGTACAGTAATCTCTGTGATGTAAAAATTTTTATAAATTTAAATAAAGTAATATTACAAAATAAAATATAAAAATTAATTCATTGCCAAAGGTCATAAGTCTATACTCCAAAAATTAGGGAATTCATTACAATTTTTGCGTAGGCAATTCAAATTTTAGAAAATTCAAATTACTTTTTTTATGTCGGTACTTATTTTTTGTATTTTTCTCTTATCTTAATACATTTTGATTCTTTTCTTTTTGTTCTTTCCGATAATTTTTCAAAAATATTTATTTTTTTTCTTGCTTTGGGCCAGTGACCATTTTTTACTTAGCAGGAAATTAATACTTTTTTCCCAAACAAATATGATAAAAATGACTAATTTTTGTTTATAAATGTCCAATGTAAGCGAAAATCAGCATTCAAAATAAAACGCAATTTATCGACTCTGTGTTCATAAAATTAATAAAATTTGTCAAAAATGAAAAATATTGCTTCTTTTTTTGTAATTTTTGTATTTATTATTGTTGCTACAACAATTTCAATGTTAGAGCAAGTTTCATCTTCAAATGAATATGAAGGATTTCGAGATCATGCTAGCGATAAATTTAAGCAATGCTGTGAGGAAAAGAATGTTAGCTGTGCTGAAAGTGAATAAATATAACCCTAAATTTTAAAAATAGTCCAAAGAGTTTCCTACCAATCTTTGACCATTATGGCATTAAAAATCCTAAATTTTCTTTTAAAATAAAGTAATAAACATTTTTAAAATATTTAGTCTGTATGTATCCTCCACCAGATTTTTCTATTGGAGAACAGTTTTGCCTATTAAGCTACAATTCAGGTAAATTTAGTCGAACAGATATTTTTAAATTAAAATTTAAGATTTTATTTCTTGCTATACTGGGGGTAAAAACAATACAAAATGCTGTGAGGAACACGGAGTTGTTGGCATTTATGGAGTTTGTCGGGTGAGTCAAATCTGAATTAAATAAGGACAAAATTTGAAACATTTTTTTATTTAGGACTTTTGTGATGGCACAACATATCATGACTGGGATCCTCGCTATGTTGTTGGTTATTTTAAATTATTATTAATTTTTAAATAATAAATAAAAAAATTAATTATTTTAAAGGTCTGCGGCCCAGTCAAAAATATGATTTCCAAATGCAATCGTGATTCTATAAAGAATCGGACATATTGAAAAAATAACGAAAATAAAATTAATGTTATAATTTTTTGCGAATAAAAGTTTTTTTGCATCTTTCTTATAAATTATTTTTTTAACTAAAGCAATTTTTGAAAACTTTATCGAGACTTTAAAAAAGAAAGAAAAATATGGAACAAAAATAAATTTAAAGGGGAATATATATTTAAAAAATCTTTGGAATAAAAAATATAAATTGGGGTAATTTAAAAAAAAAGAAAATGTTTAAAATACTAAAAGACAGTAAAGATAATGAATAATAAAAATCTCGAATAATATTTTTTTTCAAATCTGCATTCACATAATGCTACAACCTTCAGTTCCTTGTTGTTCAACAACAACACGTTCATAACCTTTATAGGGTGCAATTCCATCTTCACCAACATAAGGTTCATAACATGTATTGTGTTGTTGCGGATGTGTCACATATTCTACAGGCATAGAAGGTGGCTGCGTCATGTAAGAAGTATCATTGTGCTCTTAAAATTATTTAAATTTTAGATTTAAAATTTGTATTCAATCTTAATTTAAATAAAAATTTAAATTCTTAAAATATATATAATTGTTATATTACCATGACTGCCTGTTTGTCCACCGAAATTTCCTTGATGAGTATTATTTCCACTTGGTATGTGAACTGGATGATAACCAGGATATGTAATAGCTGCTGGATATTCATGAGTTTTATGAGGTTGTGCAGGATATGAATTTATAGGAGCTGAGTGGGACACTGAACTGCCATTGGAACCATATAAACCACCTCCATTATATCCAGCGTTGCCATGACCTAAGTTTAAATTTTATTAATTCCTTGAAATACTTGTACATATTATTCTCAATATTCTAAGATTAATAAAAAATAAAATTTTAATAATGCTTATGAAAACTTTCGCTTGATAAAAAACTTTTATTTTGCTTAATCGAAAAACAGATACTATTGTCAATAACAAAAAATTGGATAAAAATTATTTTAAAAATAATTTTTAAATACCATGATGGTCAACTCTGCCAGTTCCACCAGTTTTGGGTACAGTGTCTTGATTATTTTCTTGAGCACCTGGGCCGAAATTATAACCAGAATTTTCCATATCCTGATAACCTCTTTGCAAAGTTTGAGGGTGTTCGTGATATTGATATAAATGGGAATTATCATAGGGATTCGGGATTGGATTGCCATTGTAACCGTTAAAATAACTTCCACCATATCCAGCGCCGCCATGACCTAATTTGAAATTTATTAACTTGTTAAAATTAATTGTATTATTTTCAGATACTAAAGCCGTCAGTTTGACTAATTCCGACATGGCCCATGACCATTATAATTATTACTTTGTCCGGCAACAGGATGACCATGACTTGAAGTTACACCTCCTTCATTATAACTTTGAAAAGCTTGATTTGACAGGGGATGTGGATGTAAATAAGCTGAATTATTGTTGGGAGGTTGCATATAACTGACATTGGAACCACCTAAACCACTTCCATGATATCCAGCGCTGCCATTACCTAAATTGAAATTTATTAATATCTTGAAATTAATTGTATTATTTTCAGTATTATAAGATTAATAAAAAATAAAATTCGAACATTAAAACTATTTTAAGAGAAAATTCAAATAAAATTTGAATAATGTTAAAAATTCTTTGCTTAATAAAAAAATTATTATTTTTATAAATCCATAATCTGATTATCCAATAACAAAAAATTAACGAATTTTTTAAGAAAAATTTTTAAATACCATGGTTGCTTGTTTGTGTATTGCCGAAATTTCCTTGATTAGTATAAGGCCAATATGGTGCGGGAACCGGATGAGGAGTATTAAAAGTTTGTGCGGGGTGTGGATGTATAGGAGTTAAGCGAGGACCACTGGTGACGCTTTGTTTCTTTTCTGGCATTGGAGGTTTAGCCTAAAAATCAAATATTACATAAATTTGATAAAATTTTTTATTACATTATTAATTCCGTTGAAACTTGAAGTATGATGTAGAGAAATTTCAACATCATCGTCAGAAGTTTCAAAATCAGAGTCTTAAAAATCTACAATATTTAAAATGATAGAAATACAAAGAAAACTAGATATTAAAATAACTTTTTTTAATTAGTTGGAATATTTATTAAATACTTAAATTCAATTTACCTTCACCATTAGAGCTATTTGATTGTTTGTTCATAGGAATTTTACTTTGAGGAGGCATAGTATTACTTCTTTGAAATGCTTTCCCGGTTGCCCTTAAATTAATTTTTAATTTAAAATAAATTGTTTAAAATGATTTTATTAAAATTAAATTTAAAAAATGTTTTTAGAATCCTTTATGGATCTCAAAAAAAAATAATTTTTTAAATTTAATTAAAAATATTCATCAAAAGTTAAATAAAAAGTATATTATACATTTCAGTAGTTGCTTTGCCCTTATTTAATTTTCTCTGTGCTGTATTTGAAGTTTCACCTTCAAAGCTTGAGCTTAAAACAACATCAAAATTTAAAATTAATTAAATGTTCATTTATTTAAAAAAATATAATTTATCTCACTTTCCTGACGAATCTCCATTTTCATTTGTATTTGCAGTAGAATTTGGCCTTCCTTCATTTTCATACTCTAAAAAGTTGAATAATCATTTAATTTAAATCAATAGATATGAATTTAAAGTTATGGTTAAATTAATAAAATTATAATAATGTAAGGCCGGCTAAGTTTCCTTCTTGCCTAGCTAATAAATGAAAAAAGAAAGTCTTCGATCGGCGGTGGGATGGTTGAATGGATTACACCCGTTTTCCGAAAGATCTCAGGATCAATCCCCCCAATGTTTTGCTATTTTTGGGATGGGTCGACCGCTTTACTATAACAAAATTTTAATTTCAAAAAATAATTAAATTTAATCAATTCACTGTTACCTGATCCAACATTCGTTTCACTTCCAGTTGTACTTGATAAGCTAGATGATGACTTTCGAAAGCTTAATAAGAGTATATAATGAGTTCAAGTCACAAAAGTTATGACCTAAGGTTTTTTCGATGCTTAAGCCAATTTTAAAAATTTAAAAATAGTAAAGCTATTTTGAGTCTCCTATATTCGATTGTATTTAAGCAATGCTTATGTTACAACCCATTCTGCCTAGTTTTGTTCAACTTAGCACTTATAATGAGCGTAACTTCCCTCATTAATCACAAATTTGTAAATAAAAATAAATAATAAAAATATACCTAAAACTACTATAACTTTTTCTTAAAGAACTAAATCTACTTTTACTTCCACTACTTATTGAGCTTTCTCCATCAAAATTATCAACAGGATGAAAATTTAAAGGTATATTAGTAAGTTTAACATAATTTGTGTTTGTTTTATTTTTTTTATTGTTGAAATCAATTGTGTAGGTAAATTCTGGCACTTCCCCGCTCTAAAATTAAAAAATAATTATAAATATTAAAAAGTGAAGAACAAAAAATAATTAAAAAATAATTATGAATACATAACCTTGTAAAATAAAAAATATTACCTGAAAAATTGGGTTATTCACATCAACACAAATTTTTAGCAGTTCTACAGAGTTATCATATTGAGTGTAACTAAAAAGAAATTAGTATTTATTATTTGATTAACAAAAATATTATTTAATATTTTAATTAAATAAATATTATCTGAAATTTAATTATTTAAAAGAATTTTACATTTCTCCTCCAGATTTTCTACAAGCTTTACAATCCGCCACATTATCATAAGTGTGTTTGTAGTATATTTCTTTATTCCTGCCGCATTTAGCACACTTAAACATCTAAATCAAAATTATTAGTTCTTTTAAATTTTTTTAAATTAAACAATAAATAAATTAAATAAATAATACAGTTGAATAGAGCGAGAAATGAACTAGTTTCGATGGACACTCGAAATATCAAAATGTACAGAGAGTTATTCAGATGGCTAACATTTAATACGCTTAAGGCAAGATAAATACTCATAAAAATGATAAAGGGTCGCCCCTGGTTCTATTAAAGCATCTGTTTATTAGTCTAGCAACTTATGGAGAAGGTCTAAGGTTCTGTTCATGCCATCGGCTAAACTTTTATTCATACTTTATCTACTAAAAATGATTCTGATATTTCAGAAATGTCGTCGATATGTCGAATCGGTCCGTTTAAATAAATAATTTATTCTAAAATTACCTGAGCTACACAAATTTTTGGTGGTTGTTTTTTTAGTACTTTAGGGAGGTGAATTTTTTTCTCTTTCAAACAAAATTTAGTAATCTGTTTTCCATTGATTTTATTAAATAATTCCTGATTTACGTCGTTATAACCATCATTGTTATTTACAAGTGCAAAATATTTTATACCCAAATTTTTAAGTGATTCAGATATTGGAGGAGCATTTTTTACCTAAAATTCTTATTATTTACAATTTATTAGTAAGCGTTTGACAGACAAGTAAAAAAGTCCTTTTACGATTAAATAATAAAAAATTGCTCAAAAATATTAAAAAATATTGAAGTAATACAATTCTGTAATTCATCGAAAATATTGTTGCATTTATATTTTATTAAAGAATTTTTCTAAAAATTGTTTAAACAAAATACCTCAAGGCTCAAATATAAATTTTCTCCTTCCTTAACTTCGAATTGACCAAAATTGAATAGATGCAATTTGTCAAAATTGAAGAAACGTCCCTCTGCAGCTGAATTATCACTATTCGGGAATAGAGTCCATGTTTGCTTCTTAAAGGAAAGGAAAATTTTTAAAAAATACATTTTCTACAATTAATGCTTGAATTAGGTAAAATTTAGAAAATAAAAAAAATTTCTTTAAAAAATATATAATAAAGAAATAATAAAATTTTGTGTATTTTGGTTCAAAATTAAATTTAAAAATTTAATTAGGGTACCCGCTCATGTCCCGCAATTTTTTCTTTCGATTTAATAGTCACTTTCAGCTTTTTTATTTTTTCCTTTGTTTCAAGGTTGAAACTGAGATCACTCTGACCTTGCATTGTTTGCTGAAAATTATATATTTTTCCAATTAATTAATTTTAATTATTAAATAATTTTAATTATTACTAGTTTTTGAACTTTTGACGTACAACCAGAACATACCAACGAAACTTTCCAAACATACTCAGACGGCAAAACCCTCATATTGAATTGATTGCAACTCACAAATAAAATAAACGAATATTGGAGTAAACAAAAAAAAATTTTTGTTGTGTATTTCATGTTGAAATACTAAACTAATAAATATTTATTAATGTAAAGCGTTTGAACCCATCCCAGAAAATAATAAAAGAGTGGATGAACTTGATATAGGAGCCTCTGAAACAAGGTTTTTTTATCTTCTAACCAACCCAGAGTCATTAAAGACTCTTTCTGCTTATTAGGCCTTATATTTTTACAGTTGACTTCGTTTATAAGATTGGGAGATATGAATGGCATCGCGCTATAAATGAAACTGTTGATAATAATTGATAATTCCCCAACGTACTGCTGCTATTTATGGACAAATTTTCTTTAAGGAATCAATCACCCTCCCACTTACGAATGCGCAATTGCGTTAATGCCAACAGGTTCAAAATCAAATTTTTTGTTTACTTCTCTAAATACTCTCTCTTATAAGATATTTAAAAAATAATCTCTAATAATTTAACTAATTGACTCGAGTAGGGAGGCCAGTTTTGAGTGTAAGAGCATATTATTAAGCACGTGAATGTGTCGCGAGTGTTTACCGGAAACAATTTTCTTTGTATACATTATAGATGGAATTTCGAAATCAGGTGAATAGATACGAGGTTTTATTTTTTTGTTATAGATTTAAAAGATTAAATTAGCCAAATAAATAAAAAAATATTTAAATTTAAACATTTGGATTCAACTTCTCCTAAACTTGTTCCAAAATACGCATTGGAGTTGTGCTAATAATTTATAGATTATAATTCAATTTTTACATCTTTAAAAAATTTTTCTTTAAATTTTTTTATTTTGTTGATGTTTTTACTTATTTTATTTTTGTAAATATTTTTTGAAAACTTAATCTATATCCACAAATTTAAATTTTAAAATTTTTCCAAAATTTGCCGAGAAAAGAAAGTAACTAACTGTGAGACTTATCATATAAATATATTTTTCTTCAATTTTAATTATTTTAAAAATATTAAAAAAAAAAAATTTTATTTATCCAAACACAAAGAAAAACAATTTATTAAATTCAAACAAATATTCCCCATGGTAACAACGACAAAAAACTATCTCTCTCGTTAGTTAATTATCAGCTTTGCGTGAAAAAGAGATTTGCAAAATAGTTTTTTTGAGAGGGAGGAACGCGTGAATAAAAGAGGATTTATGCTTTTAAAATTTATTTAATCAATTTTACATTCCTTATTTTATTTAAATATTAATTTCTGGCTATAATTTAGTTTTTAAAATTTAAAATTAATAAAAAAATTTAGTCTTGAAAGATCTTCAATGTATTTGTTTTTTTTTCTAAGATTTTACATCAATAACAGATTTTAAAATTTAAAATTGCTATAGACATAAAACATAGGCTTGATATCCTCTAAATATTCTCTTGAGAAAATTTTAATTTGGTTTGATAGCTATAAGGTTTATTATTTGAAGAAGTCAGCACCTATGTCACTTTTAAAGAGAAGAAGACTTTTTTCTGAATATTTTTGCGGAAAAAAGATTTATAAAAAATATTGTGTTTTATTTTTGATTGTTGCTGTAAGGCTATGTTGGCAGATATAAATGGGCATCATAATTTAATTTTTTGACCTCATCAATAACTATAAACATTTGTCTTCAGTTTGTAAATGTTTTTGTTTACTGACAAAATTTGGAATTTATTTAAAAAAATTTTTTAATATACTTTTTTTATTTTTACGTTCTTTCATAGTGAATGGCAAACATTATTTAAGAAATATCGCATGTCTTTATTGATTTATTAAAAATTTTCATTTATGGCAATATATCCTATCCCTCTTTTTTTCTTTAATTTTATAAAAAATTAATAAATTTTAACTTTTTAATAAAATGTTTTTATAATTTTGAGATAGCCTCAACTTTTCAAAATTTTTAATGCTTTGTTTAATTATTTATAAACGCCTCAATCTTTTACCGTAACCCGTCTTCACTTAATTCGTTCAAAAATAAACTTTTTCTGAAATATATTTTAATTATTATTAAGTTTCACTTTAAAATTATTCAATTTTTAATATTTTTTAAAACAATTTGTCCTCTTCCTTTTATTTACTTCATATATCCCTTTAAACAGCCACATAACCATCTTCTCCATTCTTTTATTCTTTATTACCTCTCAATGCCTCTCACCTGACTTACCCTCCCCAAATTTAAAATTTAAATCAACCATGCTTTTCTTACTTCAATCTCTTATGCCAACGCATTTTTATTGCCTTTCTTAATGCACTTTTATTGTAAATTTGCTTTAATTTAATTACTGAACAGTTTTAAACTTAAAAAAAGTTTTGAATTTAGTTAAAATAAAACATTTAATAACAAAATAATGACAAACAAAACATCAAATGAAGTAGTATTTTGTAATGATTTTAAAATTTTAAAAGAAGGCTCCTCAATTCGAGCGAGTTTTTTTCATCGGTAGGACAAAATAATAAACATTTTTTCAATTTTTTAAAATTTTAGTATTGGACGTACACAATCACTATGCTCACCTCAAAAGAATGAAAGTTTTGAGTTTGAGGGAAACATGAGAAATAATGAACTTGAAAATATTAAAGTTGATTTAGACGCAAATTCAACGATAAAAAATGTAAATTTTTTAAGTTTTCTAAAAAAAGTAAAATATTTTCAGGCTGATGCAAACTTCACACCAAGCATAACACCTCCTCCTGGCTTCGATTATATTCAAACAATTTCAACAAAAAATCGAAAAATACTAGGACAGCTAGACGATGAACCAAAATGCTTTTCGATGGCTAGACGTAACATTTTATTGAAAACACATACAAATCATCAATCTGCTGGAGATTTGGCACAATATATTAATCCGGATTTGTTGCTGTAGGTTATTTTATAAAAAAATTTTAATTAAAAAAGTCTTCTTCTTTATTTTCTTATACTCAATTTTTTAGAGGAAGGCGCTCCTCACTACATCAAAACACAATTGACCCTATGAATAAGAAAATTCGCCAAAAGGAGGCATATAAAACTGCAATGTGTCAGGTTTATAATTTCATAGAATATTAAAATTTTCAACTAATCATAAGTTTAGGCATGGCTTCAAGGAGACAATTGCGCATTTGGTGACCAATGCAGTTTTGCTCATGGCGAGGGAGACTTACAACCGTTACCGTTCGTTAACCTTGAAAATGATCAAAAATTATACTAATTTTTAGAGCATATCGTCAAAATCCAAAGTTTAAGACGCGTGTTTGTGAAAATTACACAACAACAGGGATATGTCCTTACGGAAATAGATGCTTTTTTATTCATCCACAGCCTAATTCTAAGATAGAAGATGTAATTGAATACAAAGAGGTATAAAAAAATTTGTATTGAGTAATATGCATTGTGTTTAAAATATTAAATTATATAGGCATTGGATCAAAGAACCCGTGAACTTGAAGGTGAAGTATTAATTCGACACAATTCGGATTTAATTAAAAAGCAAATGATAAATAAAGCAATTAATAAAAAGGCAAAACAGTTTAGAAAATTGGAAAGTTGTGGAAATGTATGTTATATACGTTTAGAAAAAACAAGGGGTGGTGATAATTATGGAAAAAATTAATTATCATAGGGGATAGGTATTTGGATGCACCCATGTTTTAAGGCTTTTACCCTATCTATTACCTCTAATTTATTTTAACATAAAAGTTCTTCACCCAATTCCAACTTCAACAACAAGCACAACTTCAACAGCAAATTCAAATTGAAAGTCAAGCAATAATAACTGCTACAGTATTGGCACAAACTGCAAAAACATTGGAACATAAAGCTATAGAACTTGAATTACATAAACAACAAATAGAACAGCAAAGCCAGACAAATAACTTTGAGAATTATTTTCCTTTTGATTCCTCTGAAAATTCGAATTTTGGAGTTTTTTCTAAAGGAGGGATTTCGAAACGATTTGCGGGTAAAATAAATTTAAAACTTTTAAAATTTCTAGCAAAATTTCCATTTTTTAGCCTTAAAAAATTCTTCAATGACTGGATCGATGCCGCAAATTTATTCAAATTCATCTAGCAACTTTTACAAATACACCAGTAGCAAGGTAATATGATAGCTTATTTAAATTTTCAAAAATTTATTTTTATAGGAACGATTAAAAGAAGCGGCAATTAATTCTCCAGTATTTGTTCCAAAATCTAAAAAGCCATTCCTGCCATCTGAAATAATAACCAGAGGAGATGACGATCTTAATTTAAGCGAAAATGATTCATCTGGTAATTTTTTAAATTTTAAAGAAATTTATGGCTTAACATAAATGATTTTCAGGTCCCCACACTCCTCCAAATTTCTACCAAAATCCTATCTTCCCAAAATGCTGTCGTGGCAACCAATGGGGGTCATTAACTTCTGCACATCATAATCATCAAAATCATGTTTGGCCATCAAGTATTGACTCTCAACAGATGCATCATAATCACCAAAATGAAGTCCTGCCTTCATTCAGTTTGTTTGGGCCAGAACATTTTACCAATAGTATTAATGGAAGTGGTGAAGTCTTGTTAAATATTAGTTCAAAAAATGAGCAAATATTAGGTTCAAGTTATTGTAGTAGTAGTTGTAGTGGAAAAAGATCACCTATTATGGGAGAATTTATGAGCGGTTTGATGTCAGGTAGACGTTCATCGCATACTCCCCTATTGGATGAAGGTGCGGGAGAATGTGCACAAGCAATGTTAAATATGTTATTAGAACCTGGAAATATTCGAAAAATTTCCATTAATAGGGCAAATCGTTCTGCTGAAGTTTTATCAAGATCTAAAGGTGTGATTTATATTAGGGGAATTTCAATAAGTCAGGCTTATTCGAGTTTAATAAAATTAAGTTTTAGAAAATACTGGGGAATTATCAGCAATTGGTGCAGAGAAAAAAGCTTTAGCTCTGTTAAATGTATTATCTCCATCCTCAAATTCTTGGGAAGGAGGTGCGCGTTCAACTGGGGCATTAAATGAGCAGTTTGAGTCAAAGTTTATTGAACAATTTGGACCGCCTCCTGGATTTGAACCAAAGGGAGAAAAAATAATTGTTGTTGGAGGAGAAAAACGGAATAAAGAGAATGAAAATAAATTCGAAATGTCAATTAAACACAAAATTTCGATTAAACACGAAAGTTCGAAAAAGGACGAAATGTCATTTGACGGTATAATTAAAAAACAAATTGGTCGAGAAAATTGTTTTTTGGGGAGAAATACGATAGAAGATATTAGCAAAATGATAAATTCTAATGTATTTAAGAGTGAAGAGGATTATAAGGTGTTTTTATTTTGTTACTTTTTTTATTAATAAAATACAAAATAACAACAATATTTTTAATTTTTAGCCAACAACAAATGTTGAATATAATGAAGGAATAGCAATAATATCAAAAAAATTTGTTGGTGGTCATGATAGTTCTTTAGATAGTGATTCTTCCATGTTTGGAAGTTCTTTACCTTCAAAAACACCTTTCTTGAATTCTGCATTTGACAGTTCACTTGGAACTCAAATTATGTCTAATAAAGTTAGCTCACTTCGAACAAATATTGAAAAAATATGGACATCAAGGTCTTTAAAATTTAATTCTAAAAATTATATTTTGTTTTTTTAGTTTACCAGAAATTGATCAAAATTCTGATAACAATGAACAAATAATTAATAAAACAAGTTTAAACGATAAAAAAGAAGACAATAATAATAATAAATTTAATTCAACAAATAACAATGAGATTGAAGAAAAAATCCAGGGCAACACTACAAAATTATGTTATTCCGATATTGTTAAAAAGACAACTAAGAATGAGGAATTAAATGAAATTGTTGGACAACAACTAGAAATTATTGGAATACCTTATGAAAATAATAATAATAATAAAAATTTAAATAAACCTGGTGAACTAACATGGGCTATGCGTGCTATTAAAAAGGTGTTTCATATAAAATAATTTTTTAAATTTTTATCTTATAATTTTAGTCTAGTCTTGGTAACAAATCTACGTCTTCCCCTTCTCTATGTCCCTCAATCTCACTTAGTGGTGAAGCTCAAAAAACAGAAAGAAAATAACCTTAAGAGACTTTAAATTCTTTAATAGGACACGGAGGGAACTTTTAGAGAAATTTAAAAAGTAACAGGACTTATCGTATACTATTAAAGAATTTATGGTTTTTTGTTATTGAATTTGTTAAAACCTTTAATTTTTCATCATTTATTTCTTAGTTTCTGGGTAAACAATTAGAAAGCTTTTTTCATATCTCAAGTAATGTTTATGCATTTTTAAATTTACCAATTTGGGCCAAACAATTTTTTATACATTTATTAAAAAAATTCATAAATTACAACACATTCCTCACTTTCTTATACCGATTACTCATTTTTATGGATATTCTAATCCCGGTTTATGTATTTATAAATATTTTTTGTGGTATTTATTTTATTGTAATATTTTCTTTAATTAAAAAAAGTGTAAGATAAATTGAAGGTTCTTTTCCTTAAAAATTCATTTGATTTCTATTAATTTGATTTTTTCGTGGATATACAGTTGTAACAGACTGGACGTTAGTAACAATACTATTATCAGGATATATTGCAGGGATCAATTTAAAAAACTTTTCTAGCCAAGGAAATTCTTTATTCAATGCCTTGCGATATTCTGAGCTGTAATTCAAAAATTTTTTTATTTTATAGAATCTTTACCTGCAAAAATACAAAACTGGGGCGTTAATAGCACCTGCTACTGTTATAAATTGGGCAAACAGTCGAAAATATAGAAATGACGTTCCCGGATCATTTGTTAACAAAGGAATTATTAAATTGGCACCAAATAATCCTATCATATAGAAAAATACAATGTTGAATATTATAATTATGAGCGATTTGTACATTCTTTTTGTTTGAAGACGTTGAAAATCTGCATCGCTGCTTTTCCAAGCTAAATAAATATTTTAAGTTTAATGAATTTTTTGCTTCTTTGGATATTTGGTCAGGCCTAGGCCCCTCTAAATTATTTAAAAATTAAAGTAATTATATTATGGAATTTTAACATACAATTAATCAAAATGCCAATAAAAATGTAATTGCAGACAGTAATTGCAGTCGTTGCTATAGCCATCCAAAGCGCAAAACTTAGAATATCACCTCCTATTTGTTCTGGAGTATTGCAGTATACTTTGCTTTAAATTAAAAATATTAATAAATTGATTAAAAAACTATAATATTTACATATTTGGATTATCTAGGGCATACTTAAAGCCTATAATCATAAATATAGAAGAATAAATTAAAGAGAATGCATTCAGCACTGAAACATATTTTACTGCTCCTTTACTTAGTACAAAACGATAACTGAAATTAAGGAATTGAAAATTATATTTATTTTTAATTGATTTTTTAAACCTAGAAATTTCAAGTTTTAACAGAACACTCAATGTTTCAAAAAATTAAAAAAATTTTCTTTAAATTTGAAAAAATCAAATTTTTGTAAATTTTTTTGCCTCACAAAAAATATACATAATTAACATTTTACTACGTCTAGGAAGAAAATATTAAACTTACAAAATTGGAAATAGTAGAGAAATAATACGATCAACACTAATAAATAACGTATTAAAACTAGAAATAATCCCAGACATAATATTTTGCCAACTTGTCGCAAAAGAACAATAAGTTAACGGAATTTTCGTATGCATTATAACCAAAATTGTAGGAAGGAAGGTTCCAGACTCATGAATTGCATCACAAAAACAATTAATTGCGAGAAGAAGTCCATAACTTGTTTGTAGATTACTGAACGATTAGTGACCTTATTTTCAATAAAACAAGGCTATAAACATACTCATGTTTAAAAGTAACCCAAACAATAGTTGAATTAAAAATAATACCAAAAATTGAAATTGTCTGTTGTACAAAAATTATTAAAAGATCATGGCCATAATTATTATCCATTTATTAAAAAAACACTTTAAATATAAAAATTCGCTAAGATAAATAATAAAATGAAATTAGGCCAGATATTCTTTCCAATTACTTAAGCACGTAATTATTCTCATTTTGTAGTTGAGTATGTTGCGTGTTGCGGATTATTTAGTTAATTAACTTTAAAATTTGTTCTAAAATCTTTTGGTACACGAAACATTTAAAATTTTTTTAACCAAAGTGCGACAGTGTGGTTAATTAAAAAATAACAAAAATATTTAATGATTATTAAATTTTGTTTTTAATAATTAATTAAGTTTATGTTGCGTAACTTGTACTAGGTAATTAAAATATAATATTTTGACAAACATTGTTAAACAAAAATTATATGTAGATAAATTTATTTTGCTAAAGAAAAATGAACTAATAATAAAATATTATTTTTAACTCTTAAAATGAAGAAAATAAGAATTATAAGTTTAATATTAAATCATAAAAGATACTTAATTATTTTATCACAAATTTATTCGAAAATTTTTGGAAAATTAGAAAGATCAAGTTCATCATATAAATCTATCTTGACTAAACTCATAAATTCTATGGATAACAGTTCAAATTTTTGCATTGCCGTTACTATTGAAAACAATCCTCCTTTTGGTTTAGAAACTTTATGCATTGCTACTTCATTGCTTGGACCTAAATGCATCAAAATATTAACAGCTGAAGCTCTTAACCATTCTCCATAAGAAATAACTCGAAAGTAATTAATGTCGTCCTTTTTCTTTAAAAATTAAATTATTTATATTTTGTCAAAGACAAAAATAAAAAATTTAAACCGTTTTGTCGTATTTGCTATACAATTTATCCGCTAAAGCAGCCGCAAAGATAAAAAGACGACTTAAAATACATAAGGCCTGATCTTCTTCAGTTAAAAGCCATAGAGCTTGAGGCATTTTAAGCGGATTTTTATCGCATTGAAGATCAATTAAATTAGGCAATTTTGATGAGATAAAATGATCTAGATCATCTTTAATATTAAATTCCATACAGCGAAACAGATCTAAGGCAGATTGTTTTGTTTGGTCGATATCTGTTCCAGAAGGGCATTTAAACTTTCCTTTAGATTTCAAGAATTTTGAAATATCAAAATTTTCGTTTATTCCGAACTAAAATGTATTTAGGTAATTTCTATTGAATTCCAATAAATAAGTAGGAATTCCAATTAAAATTTTTAATCTTCCTCGCCCGTTATAATTATTTAAAAAATAAAATTACTTAACTTGTACAACCCCTGATATTTTGTAGTAAAAACAAATTTTTTATCTCCTTTTATTTTAAATTTTTTATCATATATATTTCTATAAAATTTTTGTTTATCTTTCTTTTCTGTAATCCGATTATTGTAATTTGTGTAATTATTAATTTCATAAATTTTTATAATAATTTCAGAAAGTTCATTTTCAGTTAACACTAAATATTATTTTTATTAGCATGTTAAAAATTAAAAATATTAATTTTTAAAACATTTTGTATTCTTCGGTTTACTTGATAAAATAATAAAAATTTACTAAAATTTTTTTCCTCGTAATTATCTTCCGTTTTTTGACGTTTCAAAGAAGGTTCAGAATCAATTTCTGATACATTTAAATTTTCTTCAACTTGTTTATCCATACATTCAATAACGATAAACAAAAAATATAAAAATAAAAATGTTGTAAAAGCATTATTGTACATTTACAAATAGGGAAAAAAGGATTTTCTTCAAATAATTTAGCTTTTAAACACTAAAATATTAAAAATCTTTTTTTAAGTGGAAATGAGTTAATTTTTGAAAGCTTTTAAAGCCGATAAAATTTTATTTATTTTTCAATAATTGTTAATGTAAATAGTCTGCTAAAATGAAAAACTAATTTATTTATTATGAAATAATTTACAATTCACATGTAAAACAGGCCTATGTAATATCGCGCGATGGCTTTGATGTTTTGATATTAGCCGACATTTACAGCGAATGAGGTAATGCACTTTTTATTTTTAAAATACAAAAATATGTACCTATATTTGAGTCTGGACAGAAAGTCTAGGTAAAATACTTTTTGAGCACGATTCAAAATTTTGACGAAATTTTAACAGATATTTACCAACATTGAAATTTTAAGATATGGCGATACTGCATTCACTCAAATAAACCGAACCCTAGTAGTTTGAAAATAAACCGACAGTCGGTTTATTAGAAAGAATACGTACGGTATTTGCATTTTATTATAGCTATTTATCCCGATTTAAGAATATTTCTATAAAATTAAAAAAAATATTTATTAAACATTTAATAATCACAAAAAATAAATAAATGTTTAGAATAAGTTAAAATATTCAACCTATAGGTATTTAACAATGAAATTTTAAGGCTTATTGCAATTTTTTGTTGTTTCCGATTTAGAAAATATTTTGTTTAATCAAAAAAAATTTATCACAAATATAAAATCACAAAAATTAAAATAACTATTCCGAATAAAATTAAAATATTAATCAAAAAATAGATTAGCTAATATAAATTGAAAATATTCTACATTTAAAAAAATTTTCGTTCAGAAATGACATTGTTGCCATTTGACAATAAAGAACCATAATAAAACAATAAGTGTTGCAAGTACAATTAGTTCAGCTAAGATTAAACCAATAAAGCATTTACAGGAACATCTTATCTGATGCTCTTCACACAAACATAAAAATCTATTATTATTTGGCCAAAATCGTTTAGAACGGCGAAGTGTAAATATCGAATTATTTGTATCTTAAAATTATAGTTGGAAATATTTAAAATTAAAAAACTTGCATTTTTTCATAGCATTTCCTTCATTTTTACAACAACAACAATCCTTATGTTTAACAATTTTATTCCAATCAAAATTAAAAGCGAGTGTCTTCCACATTGAAAACACAAAATTTATGTTTCCCGCCAAGTCCAAATCTTTTTTTTCAGAAATTTCACTTAATAAATCCTTAAGCTTATTTAAAATTGCATTAGGTCCTTCTTTGAGTAATTCATCAAAATCCAATATTTGAGCATTTTTTAAAATTGTAATTAGCTCTTTTGGACTTTTAGATTCAACAATTTGCGAATAAATTTTTAGAGCAATTTGTTGAACAGATTGAGGGTTATTTGTATTTAAAATCATTTCAAGTTGTGAACTATTTGGAGTTGATAAATCAATTTGTTTCAAAATTGTCTTTCCATGTTTAGACAATGTTTTTATTTCCTCCTTTAATTCAGAATTATCCGTTTGACACATATCAATTTCTTTTTGAAACACACTCAATTTCTGATCTAATTCTTTTAATTTTGCTAAATCCACAAGTTTAGCAAGTTCATATTGAGGATTCTTTTTTACGATGTTTTTACCATTTTCAATAATATCGGATGAATCGCCAAAATTGTGAAGCAATAAAGCAAATAAAATAATTTTTTGCATTGCTATTTTGACGTTTTGCGAGTCGACTTTTTGAGTGTTTTAGGGGGGAGTAGCTCGTTAAAAATTTTAAAACGAATGAAATACAAAATAAAAATGAATTTAAAAAACGCTTTATTTTTTACAATTTTGTTTAGAAATTAAATAAGTTTTTAAATTTTGTTAAGAAATGATTTTAAAGGGCAATAATTTGAGAATATTACATTAGTATTTGTAGTCATATTCTGTTTATTTTATTTTTGCTTAAAGTGCAATAAATCTTGTGATAGCTACTTTGAAGTGTCATTTGTAAATAAATTAATTTTAAATTTTTATTTTTAAATTTAAAATAAAATAAACTGCACTTTAATAAAAGGCCTTTAATTAAAAGTTTAAATAATAATTAATTTTAAAATTTATGCTTTAAGCGCCTTATAAACACCAACAGAAATTGAATACAATTTTACAACAATTTTCCATAAACTTATTGCTGTAAGAAAAGTCATTGTTGTAAACATAAATAACCAAATCATCTCTTTACAACTCAAGTTTATATAAAATACAGGTTTTATGGGTTGCTTGCTTTTAGTTTCAGAGGCTAAAAATTGACCTTGATCCTTTTGAATTATTGAAACTAAATTTTTAAAATTAATTTATTTGCATATTTTAATAAAATATATAAACCTTTAGGCATTTGTTTGAAATAAACAGGTCTCAATTTGTACATTGTTTGCAATGTTTTTGTTTCAATTAGCTCATCTGCTTTAATTAGATCGTTATTATAAATAAGGGCATCACACATCTTTAGAATAAATAAAAAAAAATTTTTTATATTTTTAAAAAGATTACCGAAAGAATACTAATTGTAACTAAATATGCAAATAAATTAGATAATAATAAATCAAAAACATTTGGATCAAATTTGAAAAAAACCTTCCAATATAAGAGGCAAAACATGAAATATAAAAATGGAATATTGTTAAAAATAAAATATTCTATGTATAAAAATTTATTTGAAAAAGGTGATGCAAGTTAATTATAAATAATTATCCAAAAAATTTATTAATATAAATTTGGGATTTTTCGTCGGCACTTGAAAAAATTGAAGTATTACTGCGTGTATTCCAAAGCTTTTATTATATTATGTAAGATTAAGTTTATTTATTTATTATTTTATTTAAAATTTTTAAATAAAGTTTATCATTTATAAAAAACAAAATTTATGAAAATTAATTAAAAAATTTGAAAAATATGGGTTCAGCCGTGGATTGATCAAAGGACTTTTCAATAATAATAATCAATAAATAACTTAAATTTTAATCCCAATCGTCAAATTGAAATTCACAACAGTTATATTTTATTTTAATTAAGAGACTAAATAAAAATTGCGAAATATTTTTATAGACGTCGCAATTTCATAATTAGATGGAGAAATTAAAGTGCAATAAATGTGGCTAAAATGGCATTTACTTAAATAAGTCAATAATATCTAAAAGTATTTTTTCAGAGTTAATTTTTTTTTAATTAGATAATTTTATTTGCAATTAACGTCTGTAATAATCCGAGAAAATTCTGCCTAAAAAATGAAAAATTATATATTTTTGCTTGTTCTACTCAACCTGTTTGAGTTAATTTTAAATACTGGAAATTTTTATGAAACTTTAGAAGTCAATAGTGAAGCAACGCCTGAAGAAATTAAAAAGTCTTATAGAGCATTGGCTTTGAAATATCATCCAGACAAAAATACAGATCCAAAATCAACAGAAATTATGAAAAATATAAATGAAGCTAATGACATCCTTTCTGATGAAAATAAAAGAAAAGTTTATGATTTTGAATTAAAAAATAAAGGAAAACAAATGAAAACTTATACTAGAAGAAGAAAATATTCAAAAGGAGCTAGTTCAAGTAAAGCAGAAACTTACAGTAATTTCCTCATAAACTTTTTTATTTTTTTTATTTTAGCAAATACTAATTATCAAAATTTTGAACCTATTAGTTTTAATTGCAATTCATCAACTTTTATATTAAATGTTTTCCATGACAGGATTCAAGTCAATAAAGAAGGAATATTATACAGCTTTAAAAAAATTAAAATTATTAATGGAGAAGCAAATAAATTTGAAATTCATGGAAATAATTTAAAACTTTATGATAATATTTTTATTTTTAATATTGAAGCAAGATCAGTTAAAATTAATATTTTTGGTGGAGATAATAAAATATGTAGAAAAAATGCTGATATTTTTAAATTTAATTCAGATAATTTATTAGAAAATTATCGCTCTATTGAAGCTATAATTAATGGTCATTCTAACACATTTAAGGTAATTATAAATTAAGTTTATACAAAAAATAATTTTAGATAAATATTGAATACAATCATAAATTTGCTGGTTTAAATCTAATCGAAATAAAGAATGGTAAAAACATCATTGAACTTTACGGCAGAAATATAAAATTCAACAATGAAAATTTAAAAATTGAAGATATTAAAATTACAAAAAAATTTTTTAATTTTGCCGGAGCACAAAATAATGTAAATTTTCAAGGATTTCAAAATTTTAATTTTGGAATGCCACAAACAAAAGAATGGAATTTTGGAGAAACATCAAACAGTAGTACTCCTAAAACATTTAATTTCTTTCCTGAAGAACCAAGCAACTTTGGGAGTACCAAAAATACAAACATATAAAAGAAGAATGGTAAAATTTGATATATTTTTAAAAAATTACGATTATAATTATTTTAAAAATTGTTGGAAATAAAATTAAACAAAAATATTAAATATAATGTATTATAGGAGCTTTTTTATCCAAGAAAATATAGGCCGATTTTTGCTTATTTGGAAAAGCTCTGAAAATGAACAAAATATTCTATGAAAGAATTAACTCCCTTCGATGGAAGTCGAGAAAAATTTACCTAAATATTGAATCTATAGGGCTGGAATAAATAAACTGAATTTTTAGAGGTTTTTTCCATTGAATATTTAAATAAAATATTTATGCCAAAATCAATATCCATGTAAAAATTAAATGCATATAACAAATTATAAAATTTTGAAATAATCTAGCACCAAAACTAACAAAAAATAGTTAATTTTTTAAAAACAACACCATCCCTGTTTCCCACTAGCCAGCAAAGCTTCAAGTTTAATAAGTTCCTGAACATGTTCATCCTCTCGTTGTTGAAGTCTCCTATTATTTTGAAAAATTAAATTATTAAAAATTTTTAAAAAAATTAATAAATAATAGAAGATTATAACATTGCTATAGTTTCCATGCACTCCTTAATCCCTTGACCAGTAAATGCGCTCGTTTCAAAAAACATTATGCCAAACTCCTAAATCCACCGTATTTTTTGAATTTATTTTTCAAAAATACAAACATCTGCCAAATCTTTTCCATGTCGAAAAGTAATTGTTCTAGATTGTTCATTTGGATACAAATCTACTTTGTTTCCAACTAGACAAAGAATGCAACCGTCATCAACCCCATTGCGTACTGATTCAATCCAATTACGTACATTAACAAAAGATGTCTCCTAAATAGTAAAAAAGTGGAAATACTCCGAAAAACTATTTTACTAAAATCAGAAAAACCTACAGAAGTAACATCATACATCAAAACAACACCATCAGCTTTACGAAAATATTGTTTAGTAATTGAGCGAAATCTGTTTTTGAAAAATTACTGTAAAATACAAAACTAAAACATTCACCTAAAAAATGCACATGATAAAATTTTAATAACCTTTCTTGTCCGGCAGTATCCCATAATTGAAGTGCTACAATTCGATCATCAATATTCATTGTTTTAACAGTAAAATCCACACCTATAACAAACTTTTTATTTCACAACCTTAAATAAATTAGTAACCGATAGTAGCGCTAAATAAAGGCTTGAACCGATTATAGCAAAACCTAAAAAGAGTAACATTAACTAAAAATATTTTAGGTTACCTATGTAAAACACAAGTCTTTCCAACGGCTGAATCGCCAACTAGAACAATTTTAAAAATTCTTTCAGGACAATATGGATCCTTTAAATATGTTAATTTACTACAAATTACGCTTAAAAATTACTAAAAATTCATAAATTAAATAATTGTTCAAGTTATACATGAGTTAACCTTACCAATTGACCTCGAGAATTCTGCCGATTGAGAAGCTTAAATTGTTCATAATATACTATTATTTAATTTATAAAAATTTCTACTAAATTTCCACAAAATGAACGCCTATTAAAATTTGCTCGATCATTTTCATAAATTGGTGCTGGCTCGGAACTGGATGAGTCTATTGTAGTAGTTGTATTTGTTTCTTCACTAAGAAGTACTTGTGCACGTAACTTAAAATGTGATTTAATCTTTTTGATTCATAATTAAGTGATTACTCCATTTATGCTTTCAGAAGTTTGAATGTTTTGAACAGCTAAAGGTGTGCAAGAGAGAAAATCATCAAAATTGGATATCGTTGTGTTAGTGTTGACATTATATGATGGTGAATAACCTAAAAACCTTAACTATTATCCATCCAGAAGCTTGAATAAATTTTGTCAAAATCGGTGAGTACTTGTATTTATAAAGCTAAAAGGTGCTGGTGCTTCAAAGGGTGAAGCTAATCCTCCAGGTCCGCATTCATCATTTGGATCATTTTCTATTGCAATTGTCAATCGGCTTTTGCTTGTTGGTGAAACCATTTTAGAGCTCTGAAATTTATCACAATTGATAGTTCAAAAATTTTCACTTACATTTTCGCCTTCATAACCCAAAGGTATTGTTCTAAATTCACAAATGTCATTATGCATTGATTCTGTTAGTTAACTGACAGTAGTTAAGTAGTCTAAATTGTGTGCGTGTCCTGAATTAATAAATTAATCTATCTAATTTTAAAAATTATTTAAAATGGTTTACCAATTTTTGACTATCTAATAGTTATAAACGTGCATTCAATTCCTTTTTTCTACAACCGCTCGTCATAAACGCTAAATAAATTTTTTATAATTAATAAGCTGAATGCTTTCGCTTTGCTTTTTTACCTGTGTCTCTCTTCAACAAATTATTTGAAATAGCTTTTTGGCTTTTTCAAAATATTGTTTAGAGATTATTGCTTAAAAAAAGAATTTTTGCTTAAAAAATAAATATTTTTGCTCAATAAGTATTTTAATTGATGATCTGGAAGGCAGGCGAGATTGGATGTCAAATGACCAAATAATAATTTTTTTAACTCATAAATATACTTCTTGCAAGTAAGCAAACTAACTTTACATTTAACAATTATGTATATCAAATTTAATAGTAAGATGCATAAAGTGGCTTTTGTATTTTTTGCTTCATCTTCTTTAACAGCTGTGAAAACATTAAAGATAAATAAAGTATTACTATTTATTGACTGCAATATGGAGATAAACATTTTTTTACTTTTTTATACAAAAACGTAGGATAAAAATGGATTTAAAATAATAAAGTAAAATGATTTAATTTATTCGAATATAATGCTTGTAAATAGCCTTTCATATGGAAGAAAATTCAAAACAGAAGTAATAAATTTGACAATTTAATTATCTATCTTTGATCAATAAAAATGGGAATCTACGATTCCGCTTCAGATTCCGTGCCAGATTAATACCATAAGCAATTACATATTTCACTAAAAAAATTCCCCTAGCATTAATAAAAGTAGTTTTAAATTAGCCTGTACCTATGAGTCTAGACATTTATTAAAAGTGCATACCTAATCTTTACAAAATAAATTAAAAACATTTTCTTTTATTAAAAACTCATATTTTAAAGAGAAAAGTTTATGTCTAAGAAAAGGTCCGTCTGTCTGATCAATCTTGATTTTAAGATTACCGGAAAATTCCTCTTCGGAAAATTCCTCTCGGAAAATTCCTCTCCAAATTTTCGGAAAATTCCTCTTTAACGGAAAATTCCTCTCTAAGCAAAATAATCGGAAAATTCCTCTTCGGAAATTCCTCTTTTTAGAGGAAAATTCCTCTCCAAATTAAAAATTATTAAAAAGTATGGTTGTTCTTTAGTATATGGGACCCGAACTCGGATCAAGTAACACATATCATTCGATTCCTCTTGTCGAGCTGAGTTCGAATATATAAGAATTTCTTGCAGGAGACAAATACTCACCTAGTTACAGGTCCCTGAAATTCGAAAAACCATAGGGGGGACCAAGCTCTTTTTGGTGTGAAAAATTCGTTTATACAAATGATAGCTCATTCGAAAGAGCTCTTCGAGACCTATCGAATGAGTCTAAAATCGTCTTGATTGAACGATTATGAACAAAGTTATGAAAGATCGAAGTTTACTGGAAACACGCCAAACTTGGACCTATTTGGAGTGTTTTATGACTTCTTCATTTGGGAGCCCATCTCTCGTTGGCTTTTTGATACATGCGTTATTCTACGGCGCAAATTACAACAAAATAATTAATTCAGTGAAAATAATTTAAGTGCAGCCGCGATAATCACCTCAAATGAGCTTACTCCCCCCTATGGTTTTTCGAATTTCAGGGACCTGTAACTAGGTGAGTATTTGTCTCCTGCAAGAAATTCTTATATATTCGAACTCAGCTCGACAAGAGGAATCGAATGATATGTGTTACTTGATCCGAGTTCGGGTCCCATATACTAAAGAACAACCATACTTTTTAATAATTTTTAATTTGGAGAGGAATTTTCCTCTAAAAAGAGGAATTTCCGAAGAGGAATTTTCCGATTATTTTGCTTAGAGAGGAATTTTCCGTTAAAGAGGAATTTTCCGAAAATTTGGAGAGGAATTTTCCGAAAATTTGGAGAGGAATTTTCCGAAAATTTGGAGAGGAATTTTCCGAGAGGAATTTTCCGAGAGGAATTTTCCGAGAGGAATTTTCCGAAGAGGAATTTTCCGGTCACCGATTTTAATTATTTAATATTACTCAGTTTAGTCATATATAAGCAAGGACATTTTCATCCATTTTAAAATTTATTAAATAAAATCTTATTGGCGAAAAATGTTTTATAAATATTACATTTTCTTAATTTTAATAATTTTTATAACAAAAATAGAAGCAAATGGTAAAGAATTCTCTTTGCGAATAATTCCAACAATAAATACTACTAAGAGAGGATTAATCCCCTTTAAATTACAATCTCATGCAAGATTTGGTGTTCACATGAAGTGTAGAGTAATTGCTAATACTTTTTTACATTTTTTTGATGAAAAACAAATTTATGATCTTCAAGCAAAGAAAAACTATAAGTTTGAAATGCCAGAGGGTTGCGTGTTTAATAATGGAATGATCAGAATTTATATTTCACATATTCTTTTGCATAGAGAATATACAGACGAAAAAGACTACAATGACTGGGTAAATTTTTTTAAAAGTTGAAAAAATTGTTTTTTATACAGCCTAGCATAGATGTTGAAATAGATGAAACTTTATCACTTCAGGGACCTGAGCCAAAAATTACGCTTACATATGAATTTACGGGAACTCTTGATCCTTTTCTTGGAATTGAATGAAAAATTGGAAATTAGACATTTTAGTGTCAAAAATAATTTTGATAGACATTCAATTAAAAAAGTTTAACTACAAAATTAAACTTTCCTTTATAATTTATTCCTTTTTTAATACTTTTTACCACTACAATTTAATAAATCATTTAATTAATAAATGTTGCTATTTTAAAAAAATATTTTTAAAGCATAAAATTTATTTTTATGCTTTCACGTGTTTAGCCCCAAACACTAAATATTTATTCTTTATTCTATTTTTAAAGACAATAGTATATAAATTTGTCTTTTTTAATTTTTATATTGTTCATTTGTATCACATTCCAAGCTTTAGTTAATTAAATAAAATCCAAAGTGGAAAGGGAAAAAATTTTAAAGAAAGCCTCTTCTTTAATTTTGTTTATTCCCCAATTTTCTATAGAAGAAGCAATTGCTTTTACTTTTTCCCCCGTATCAATCATTCCGCTCTATTCATTCATTGACACATACACACAAATAAGACCCCCAAGGGGAATTTATTTATTGAAGAGAATGTCCACATATAAATCTCAATCTGCTACTACTATTTTTAGAGACTAAAAATACCATTTTACCTTTTTTTATTATTTTATAAGCAAAGAAAAAAATTCCTTAAGAGAAAGGTGGCAACATATGTATCACACAATGCACGCTATAACTAATTTTAGTTTATTTTAAATGTTAATAATATAAAAAGTATACCTGCGGATTATTAAAGAATTAAAGTATTTTTTAATTATCCTTTATTGTCTTATATAAAAAAATATTAATTCCCTAATTTTCTGGAAACAATTTTTTTCAATTGTCTAGACATTTAACATTTTAAGTTTATCACTGTAAATTTCCAATATTTAATTAAATTTTTATTGAATAACAATTTTTTCGTAAAATTTTTGTCCGCAAAAATATCCAATTTATCTATATTTAAACAAAAAAAGCTTCTAGGCATGGGTGCTAATTGTTAATTTGGGAATAAAAAAAGGGAATGAATAAAAATAAAAAAGGGGAGTGTGTGTTTTTGGGTAGCTTAATCGGACAAATGCCAATTTCCTTCCTTCCTAAATTAAAAATGCATTAAAATAAGGAAATTTTTTCATCAAAAATGTGATTTAAAAATTTTGTGTTATGATAATGACCCAGCTGTTTCAAATATTTGATGGTCATAAAAATTTTTGATTAAAATAAAAATAAACTCTTCAAATAAATTTTTAATTAATCTTTCTAAATAAATTAAAAATTTTTGCTTCAAATAATTAGTCGATTAATTTAGTTTTTGTTTTAGATTTTTTTGTTATTTATAGGCATTTGAACCTTAAAAAAAATCTAATAATAGTAAAATTTCATTTGTCAAAAAGTCCTTCGTCATATCATTGAATTTATTTGAATAATTTTAATATAATATTTATTTTTTATGTTAAAATACTATTAATATTCAACATTTCTTTCTTATAAGTTTTCTTTGCTGCCAACCATTTGTTTTTATAATTTCCTGACTTTTCCCTTCCTTTCCATCCATAATTTCCCCTTATGCTTCTTTCACAAAAATTTTTCGTTTTTAAATATTTTTTCTTTCAGGTTTTCTTTCCATTTTTTTAAATTTCCCTCCAGCCTTTCCTATTTCTTCTTCCGCCCTAGCATCGCTAATTTAACTCCGAAAGCTTTACTTGTGATAAAATTACGCTTTATTACCTCACCCATTTCTAATGTAGTTAAGTTTTTTTCAAATACCTCAACGCTTCGCATTTTCAACTTTTTGTCAAAATTATTTTTAGAAACGGAAATAGCAGTTTGAATTTAAAAAAAAAATCCGATAAAGTACAAAAACATTTTATGTTTGTCAAATGACAAATTTTTTTATATCAAATAATTTTAAAATTTAATTTGTAGGTCAATACTAAGATATAAATATAATAATTTTACTCAACTTTTTTGAGTTAATTTACATTAATAAATTTAAAAATTAATTTATTGTTGTTTTATAGACTTAATATTTAATTATTTACGTATGTAAATAATAAATTACTAGCTTTCTTAATTTTATTTAAAGCTTGAAAAAACGTAAAAAACAAACTCTGTTATTAACTTGCAATTTAATTATATTTTTCATTTTTTTTTTGCTTATAAATTTTTAGTTTAATTTTAATTATTTATTTGCAATTTTTACTCTTTAAATGAAAATTTTTAATTCTTCTACATTTAAAAATT
Organism: Meloidogyne chitwoodi; assembly: GCA_015183035.1. Lineage (NCBI taxonomy): Eukaryota > Metazoa > Nematoda > Chromadorea > Rhabditida > Meloidogynidae > Meloidogyne > Meloidogyne chitwoodi. The sequence continues at coordinate 68,298 of JACZZP010000004.1, read as the reverse complement.
TTACTCGCAAATCACAAGAAACAAGCATTGACTTTTTTGACATACACCATATTTCATTTGTCACTACTTTGATGAATGGTGCAGTTGAAGGAATGAATTATTTGGAAGAAAATGTTACTAATGATAATGCCGAAATTAGAGAAAATAATGGAAAATTTGTTCAGGAACCACAAATTATGAATGTAGGGATTTGTTTAAATTATTTTCTAATCCAATCATTATTAAGGATTGTATTTTCCTTCCGACAACAGAAAATTTTCTGATGATATTCACATTTTCAATGATTTTCTGCCTCTCAGTTGTTGGAAATTCAATTGTTATTGTTGTAATTTTGCAGGTAAATATAATTTTTAATATTACATAAAATAAATTTTCCTTAAAGCAAAAATCCATGCATTCTGTTACTAATTTATATTTGCTGAACTTGGCCTTAAGCGACTTACTTTTGAGCGTAGTTTGTAAGTCAAATTTTATAATAATTTATTTTAATATTAATTAGGTATGCCTCCAACATTGGTCAGTTCACTGGTATATTGCTGGGTATTTGGAGACCTTCTTTGTAAACTTTTGGCTTATTTACAACGTTAAAAAATAAAAAATTATTTTTAAATATATTTATTATCCTTTTTTAGCTGTTGTGGTAACTGCTTCAGCATATACGCTTGCAGCAATAGCCTTGGAACGATATTATGCAATTTGCCGTCCATTACAATCTAGAATATGGCATACTCGAACTCATGCAAAATTTATGATAAGCCTTGTTTGGTATTAAATTTTAAATTTTTTTATAAAATTTAATTTAAAGGTTAGCTTCAATTATTGTCAATTTATTTATGTTATTTATGTATGAAGAAAGAAAATTTAACACAAATGGCCTTAATTGTTCTCCAAAATTTGAACCTTTAATTCATTTTAGTTATCAAGTTTTGCTAGATTTTTTAACTTAAAGATAAAATTAAAATAGATTTACATGACCGTTATGCTTTTGGTTATTCCATTGGTTACTATGAGTGTTCTGTGAGTTTATAAAATTATTTTTAAAAAATTTTAATTTTTTTTTGTAATTTTTAAATATTTTTCTATTTGGAAATAACTCAATTTTTTACTTATAGTTATGGAAACGTTATACGTACACTTAGCTCTGGGATCACAGTTGATCTTACATCAAAAGAAATTGTTGACAGTAAGTTTTTATTATTTTATTTATAGAATATTTAGAAAAAAATATTTTAAAATAATATTGACTAAATTAGAATGCGAAAACGTTGAAACTCGACAACAAAATTTATCAAACAGTAACTGGTACAAACGACCCAGCTTGGAAGGAAGCTGTTCCAAAGGAAGCAAGCTATCATTAGTGGCAATGTTAAAAAATGAATTAAAGTTAGGCTTCAGAGAACCAAAAATCGCTACTTGCTTGAGACAAAGTAGAACAAGCAATGGCCAACTTGTAGAAATGAGCCTTCGTTCTACACAAGCAGAGAAAAGTGCTATTGCTAAAAAAAGGTAGGACTATTGAATTTTAATGACTTCCAAAAGCATAAATTTATTTTTAGGCTTATTCGTATGTTAATAGTCATTGTTGTACTTTTCTTTTTTTGTTGGACACCTTCTTATATTTGGTGGATATTTTTATGCGCTCAAGACACCTTTGGGGTAAAATATTAAAATATTTTGAACTTATGTTTATTTTTTCAGACTTTTAACATTTGGAATTCTGAAGTTAATACAATAATCACAGTTTTGACTTATCTTTCATCATGTACAAATCCAATCACATACTGTTTTTTAAATAATAAATTTCGTAATGCTCTTATTCTTACATTTGGTTGGAGACGTAAGTTGAGATTTTTTTGAACAAAAATTAATTAAATAAAAATCAGAGAAGATAGTTTTTTAATCTATTAATAAATCTGCTTAAGGTTCCAGTGCTAGAAAAAGCAAAACTGAGTGCCATTACAATTATACACAAAATACTTCACCAATGGAATATAGAAGGCGTTCATATGATCCTAATGATGATAATGAAAAATAAATAAAAATATATATTTAAACCTATTTTAATTATTTTTATATTTTATAAACTTTTATAATACTATTAACGTTTAAATTAAATGAAGAAATAGTAAAATACATTTTAATTATTTTCTTAATTGCTGCGAATTTGTCTAGTCAGCAGGCCTAAACTTGCGGACCGAAACTTGCGGATCAAAGCTTTTGGAATCAAAGCAATTGACCAAAACATGAATATAGAATTAATACAATGCTACAAAATTTTTAAATAAATTATTTTACCCGTTGGCACTTTGAACATGTGAATAAACTAATTTTTTGTAAATTTTAGTGAGCGTCCGCAAAGTTTGGTCCGCAAGTTTCGCTTCACCGTCTAGACAAGTAAGAGAAAATCTAGGACAAAATTACGAAATAAAAAGAATTTTTTAATAAAATTGCACTTGTGTATTCATACTTGATACACATGCATTATAGGCTATAATATAAACAGAATAAATTATTTAATAAAATAAATAATTTAATTAAAGTATGAAGCATTTATCAAATTTATTGTTTTTATTATTCTTTCTCAACTTTATTCAAAAAATTAAATTAATGGAAAATAAAAATGATGAAGCTTCAAGTTCAATTCAGCGAAATGAAATACAATTTTTTCCTCCTAGATTGAACAATGAAAGGAGAAAAAACCAAACACGTATCAAAAATTAATTTTTAAAAATATTTTAATTACAAAAATTTTTCAGTAAACGTCCAAAATAATTATGCAAAAAACATTCAGCTCAGTAATATCAAACTTATTGTTTATCATAATCGAGTAGTTATACAAGACGAAAATGGTTCAATTTTCTCAAATAATAGTAAAAATGTTAAAATCACTGGAGAATATGCAAATTTAAAAATTTTTGGAAATAATATGGAAATTAAAAAGTATTTGATAGGACCTAAAATTAAGGCAAAATCTGTTAAAATTGAAATTAATTCCATTTTTACCAATATTATGGAAAGAAATCAAGAATACAAATTTTTGTACAATTCGAATAGGGGAATTAATATAATTAACAAAGTTTGCCCTCAGTTTAATATTATCGGCAATTATAATGTTGAGGTAAATAAATATTTTACTTTTTTTAGAGATTTGTATAATTAAATTTTTTTTATTTTAAAAAAAGAAATAAAAATAAGTAATTAAGATACATATTGAAGATTTACAAGCTTTAAACCCTAAAATAATTGAAGTTAATTCAACTTATATTGATGCAGAAATTTTAGGCCAGAATAATAATAGAGTTAAGAAATTCATCCATACTGAACATTTTGAAAATAAACAATTAGACAACAAAGGGATTAAACCAAAGGGATGTAGTTTAATGTGAAAAAATTGAAAAATAACGATTTAATAAAGATAAAAATTAGTTTATTGACCAAATTGAAAGAATAGTTTGATTAAATTTATTCTCCAAATAAATTATTTTTGATTCGAAAAGATGCTTATTTTAAATTTTACATATTTTTTTTTTAATTTTTACGCTCGTTTATTCTTTTACAAGTCAGATATCTTCAGTTTCTAGATGGAATTTGATCTTCAGTTTTCCTAAACTGAAATTAGATATTTATCAATTCTTTAATTTATTAATTAATAAGACAGAACTTACACTATAGCATTTATCGCATGAATCAAGATCTTTAGGATTACAACAGCTATATCCAGTAGGACAACAACCTCCTGCTTCACATTTATTTACTTTATCTTTAGGGCAACATCTTAAAATTTAAAATATATTTAAGTTCATTTAATTCACTTTACTTGTTAATAGAGTTGTATGTACATGTTACATTATCCTTAGAGTTTTCAGGACATTTACCGTTATTACATTTTATACTATCCTTTTTAAACGAGTTAAACGGGTTAAACGGGTTAAACGAAAAGCAATCGTTAAAATTTATTAAATTCAATATCGTTAATAATATGGTTGTGCGACATTTGAGGACGAACTTTTGAGGATAGACATTTGAGGATAGACTTTTGAGGAACGTTATTTGAGGACGACCTTTGAGGATGAACTTTTGAGGACGGACACTTGAGGAGGAACTTTTGAGGAACAGACATTTGAGGACGACATTTGAGGACAATATAGGAATAAAAAAATAATGCAGACAAGTTAGTAGAATTTGAAGTATGAACCTTGGAACGTACCCAGAATTTTAAAGAAAAAATCTATTTAACGATTTTGTAAAAATAATGAGGGCGGGCCATCATCAGTACGGTCCCTCACAATAACATATAACGCCTGTTTCGGCCCGTAACCGTAGACAGCACCAACAAACAACATCACAAAAAAATAAATAAAGTAAAATAAATAACATAATAAAAATATTTAAAAAACAAAACAAATGGAAATAATAGTACATTGGAAACTAATTCAATTTTTGACTATCCCCTTTTACCAAAATAATTAAATAATAAAAAATACATATTTTATTTATTAATAATCTTTTGGTGCTAGTCCAGTTTATGAGTCCAATGAACTTTTATGAGTCCAATCATAATATATGAGTCCAATGAAAATATATGATTTTTCGTCAATAAGGGAGAAGTGCGGATGACCTATTTTATATCCAACACTTTTATATATTAACAACTTATATGCCATTCGAAAGAGCTCCTCGGGCTTAGTAGAATGAGACCAAAATAGTCTAAGTTGAACAAATTTAAACAAAGTTATACTAATTGAAACTTAGTTAATAAAACTTTTTGAGCAGCCTCGTTTTTATATTTTTATCGAATACAGTCCTTATATGTCGTACTCAAAAGTCGTCCTCATTTGTCGTCCTCAAATGTCGTTCCTCAAAATTCTCGTCCTCAAATGTCGTCCGCAAATGTCGATCCTCAAATGTCGTCCTCAAATGTCTATCCTCAAAAGTTCGTCCTCAAGTTGCGCACTACGAATAATATTATTGTAAATATTAAATTATTTTTGTATAATTTCATTTTAAAAAGATTAATTAATATAAATAAAAAAATTTTTTATTGAATTTGAATTTGAAAACTAAATTTTAGCTTTGTTTATATTTATCTTCTTTTACATTTTTCGCCAATAAAAAATTTGTATGATCAGCTATGTCACACGTGGATTAATTGCAAATTTATTTAATTTTTTAAAGCTTCTTTCTGAATTATTTTTACAGCTATATAATCTAGTAAGATAATTTTAATACTTTTTTATAATAAAAATTTAAAATATTTTCTAAATTTAGATTTTATTTATCAATTTTTTCTTCATTAACGTCAATTAAATATAAAAAAAATAAAAAAGATTTAAATAAAAATCCGAAAAAATTATTTAAACAGATGTCTTAACTATAAACTAAAATTTACATTAAAGCAATTTCATATAGCTTAATTGACGAAAGATCAGATTTTAATACTTTATTCTACATATTAATTAAAAATAAAAATTTTTTAATTGCAAAATTGTTTTTTAAACATAGTTCAAGAATGATCGGAAATTTTAGTTTTATTGCTTAATTTTGACATTTATTTTAGCAAAAAAGTATTTCTCCGAATGGGGGCATTAGTCCTACGCCTTCTTGAAAGTTCTAGTCGCTAAGTATCAGGGATGGGCAAAATTGGAAAATAAAAACCGAAATACGATATCCGAAATAAAAATGTCTAAAAAACCCGAACAATCCGAAACTTCCGAAATCCGAACTCCGAAATTTGCCCATCCCTGCTAGGTATCATATAATCAGAATTTTTTACGACTAAGCTACTGAAATATGCTTAAATTTATTAAATAAATATTTTTGGACAAATATGTAGTTCGAAAGAACTCGAAAAGCTCTATCGATGAGCTATTCAGATATCTCAGCTTTAATATAAAAGTAGAAATATGCGCTCATATAATCTGATGATAATGGATATGCTGAATTACACACAAATTTTGTTTTGAAACTACATTTTTTAAAACATCCATAAAAACATAAATTTGGTCTTTAAATAAAGATTAGACATTTTTCTACATTTTATGATCGAAAGTCTATAAAATTCTTAGACCGAGTTATGAGGTTTAAACCGAAACCATTAAAAATGGCAAAAAACGCCAAAATTTCAGTTTGGATCTACTTTTTTTATTCCAGTAAAAAACCCTAAATTTGGTCTTAAATTAAAGATCAGAGAAGGACTTATAGGGGATGAGGGTTTGAACTTGCTAAGGGATTATTACTTAATTATTAAATAATTTATTCATGAAAATTATTAAAAATATTTATTTTACATTTTAATTATTTTCCGTTAAGTATTATGTTGTGACCGACCAATCATATATAATAAATAATTGTCAGAAATTATTTTTTTCAAAATTTAAAAATTCAAATTTCTCAAAAAATATTTTATTTATAGCTCTGTTTACATAAATTCATTAGAATACATTATATTTTAGAAATACTTTAAAAATTTAAGACATTTTTTAGTAAATTTAGCTTATAATTTGTTATTCAACATTTTTTTAATGTCGGTTACAACATAATCTTTTTTTATTTTTATTATATAATTCATATTATTTTGATCCATCATTACTAAGTGGAATTAAAAGTCGCCCAGAGATATGAAGTTTTCCCGAATCTTTGTCATCACCTTTAGGTTGTATTATAAAAGGTTGAATGTTCGATGGAGATTTGGCCTTTTTTCCTTTTTTTCTTAGTTTCTTTGTTGTTTTGATTAATTTTGGTGTTGTTGTTGGAATTTGCGTTGTTGTTGTTGTTGGCAAAATAGTAGAGGAAGTTTGTTCGATAATAACTAGTGGTGTTGGAGGTGGAAATGGTGGGGCTTTAGTCTCTATTGTTGAAGCATAAATTGCTGAACTAGATTCTTCATAATAAGCTTGATTATATTCAGGTGGCCCAACAGAATCAGTGATGACCGAAGAATTGTCATTTGATAAATCTCGCTTTTCTCTTTCCTTTTATAATAAAAATTTGATATTTTAGTGAAAAAGTATTATAATTAATTAAAAATATTTTTTTTTAATTTTTAAAAGATTGAAAAAAATTATTACCACTATTATTCCACTAACGCTTTTTGAAAGATGAATTACCGCAATAAAATATAAAAAATATTTTTGTATCATTTTATTTAATAAATTAAATTTTAATCGAATAAGGGGATTTATTGAATTTTAATTTATAAAAAAGTTGATGAATGGAATGAATGGGAATATTTGTTGGAGTTATAAGCCTTGTGATATTATTACTTTTTGTAATTTTATTTATTTATTCAGTTATTTTTCGGCAAATTGACATGACAAGAATGCGTTGATAGCAGTTGTGTAAAATTTAAAAATATTTAAAATAAAATTTCTATTGAAGTTTTTTTGACGCAGGATTTACGTAAATGTAAATTCGCTGTGTAAATTAATTATTTTATAAAATTCAAAACTATCGTCATAATCTATCAGCATTTTCTCTCTCATAAAGACATGTGATTTATTTTAACGTGGCATATTTTTTAAAATTAATGAATTATTAAAATTTGATAAAATATTAAAATAGAAATAATAAAAAAAATATCCATTACATATTTTGCATTGCCATTGTATAATAATTCTTCAAAAAAACCATTTATTTTAAAAATGGAAGTGAAATTTATAATGGGAAATAAAATTAAGAAATCTTAACTGTTTTGTTTGATTGGTTTAAATGAATTATATAATGATTATTAATAATTTTTTTACTTTTTAAATTTCTTATAACATTTGTTGTTTAAAAATTAAAATTATAAACAAAACTTTATTACTAATTTTATTTATTTATTTCACCGACAAAATATTTATTGTTGCATGCTTAAATTATTTAATATATGAAGCAACAGAGTTATAAAATGGTCGGTAAGTGGTATTTTCTTGAATACGGCTACGCGTTTATTTAATTAATACACGCTTTTGTAGTGCTTGTTTGCCGTTCAAATGATTTTAGGATACATTTTGTATATGGGCACAATTCCACGATTGAATATGGCAAAATTGTGTTAATAATTTGGAAGTGACTTATAATTATATATTTATCGTAGCAGAAACAGGACTTTTATGATAGAAAATACAATGTTCAAGATTTTATTTTAATGAACTAAAAATGAATAAAAGCCCTGATAATAAAATAAAAAAATGATCATTTATCAATTGAATTCGGTCTGGGCCATAAACAATTGTTCATTTGCAGCAATTCCCATATACGTGGAAATGTTTGTGTGGTGTGGTAGAAATAAATGAAAGAAAAAACAAAATTGTAAGCAAAATTTGAAGCAAAATTTGAAACGAAAAAATTATTTGGAACAAATTGAAATTTAGATTGAACTATCTTATTTTCAATTTTGCTTAAAAGAAATAGAAACAAAAAAAGAGTAAAAATAATACATAAATTGAAGAAATAATTCAATTAAATCCTAAAGGCACTTCAAAAATTAATAAAATAGTATTTTTAGTAAGGCTAAAACTTAAAATGCACAATAATTACATACTAAAGAAAAATAAAATTTAATAGCATTTGAGAGAAAAGGCATTGATATTCGCGGATCAGTAGCAATAAAAATGAAAAAAGCAAATTAATAATAAATATTTCTAAGATATAAATTTTTTACTTATTTTTTTCAGCCATTTTTTTTCATTTTTGCTACCAATTTATGTGGTAAATATTATAAATGCATTTATGAAAGGCATTCAAAAAGTAATGCTTAACTGGTCGGTCGTCTAATTTTTGAGCTTTTTGTCTTAGGTTGCCATCGCAGTCCTTTTATTGTCCTTCAAAGTTTACTGCTCATCCTCGAGCACATAAACCTTTGGTGAATTGCTCTTATTTGTTACAACACTGCTACGATGTTTGGCACGGATTAGGTGAAGACTTTATAAAAATTTTTTAAAAATTAATAAATTTTATCGCTAAACTTTGAAAATCTATGTTTACCTGCTTTCAGCTTGATCAGCACGTCCTTCAGCATCCTCCAATTCACGCTGATACCGCCGCACGCGTTGCAAATTTTGCATTGTTACTGCTTCCTAATATATGAAATAAATTAAACAAAAATATTAAAAAAACATACCGCTTCACCCAATTGACGTTTTTGTATGTTCAACTTTTCACAGAGACGATCAGCCGTATCCTGAGCCATGATGAAATTCTTATGCTCTTCGTCGATTTGCATTTGCATTTCCCTAGAATATTCATAATAAATATTTTCAATAAGAAACCTACAGTAATATAACTTACTTAATACGGCGATCTTTCTTCCTCAAAGCATTTTGAGTTTCCTTGTGGCGACGCGTTTCTTCATCCAGTGCAGTTTCAAGGTCACGAATGCGGGTTTCTAACTTGGCAATTACTCTCTTTCCACCCTAAAACGAATAAAATAATTAATTTTATAATTTATTGTAAAAACCAAAAGCGCAGCAGCCTCAGCTTCTTGAATTTGGACTTGTAACTGCTTAACTTGTTCTTCAAGAGATTTACGAAGTGCATCAATTTTCATTGAATGCTCCTGCTCTTCATGTAATTGCTCTATTGCTCGGGCAGCGTCCGCCAATGCGCGATTGGCTCTGAAGAAAATTTTTAGATTTAATATTAAAATTTAAAAATAATTTCACAAAATTTAAAGTTTTTATTAAATTTTCTTCAACCTTTCGTCCGCAGCATGCAACTTAAATGTAAAGTGATTTAAGAAAGTTAATTTTGTAAAATTACCTCTTTAGTAGCCTCATCCAAGTCGGCCTGAGCGGTTGAGAGCTCAGTCTCAAGTTTGTTCTTAATCGCAGTCAAGTTATTGTTAATAGACTGGAGATCGTTTATACTGAGAAAATTAATTTTAAATTAACTAATTTATTTAAATTTTTACCGTCCATGAGCCTCCTCAAGATCCATTTCAGCCTGTTTACGTGCGCGTACTGCATTATCGAGTGCCGTCTTACACTCTTCCAATTCAGCAGCTAACGCAGAAACTTTACGTTGAGCAAGAGCATACTAAAAAAGTTAAAATAAAAAATAATTAATAAAAATACCTGATCAAGTGTCTGTTGCAATTGGCGTTGAGTGTCCTCAAGACTTGCCTGGAGTACTTTAAGTTGTTCACTCTGTTTCTTAATGGTCTTTTGCGCTTCGATATTGGCTCGGTTGAGGTTATCTATACTTATTTTTATTAGAAAATGATAATATAAGAATCCAAAATGTCTAAAAAGTTAATTTAAAGTACCAATTGTCATTTCAAGCTCTGCAATCTCTGCCTGGTATTTCTTTTTAAGACGCGAAATTTCAGCTCGCATACGAGCCTCAGCATCAGCCAAAGCGGCAGTTAACCGGTCTATCTCAAACTGCATATTCTTTCTGAGGTTTTCAAGTTCCTCCTCTTTCTCTTGTAGGCGTCGTTCCATCTCAATTCGCAATGCCTGGAGTTCAGCCAAAGCACGGTGAGCACGATTTTCAGCATCACGTCTGGCAGCATCTGCTTCCTTAAGAGCGGTCTGGAGTTCACGGATTTCACCAGCAAGACGAGCATTTTCCAAGTCGAGTTCATGCAATTTGCGATTTGCATCGGCCAACGCCTCCTTTGCTTCGTGAAGGTCATCTAAATATTTGATTAATTTATTATGGCTAAAATAAAAAGCAAACGATTAAACCTTGCAATTTTTTGTTTTCTCTTGCAAGTGCCTCTTTTTGTTCAACAGCTTTCTCATAGAGATGCTTCATCTTTTGGAGTTCTGCAAGAGCACCGCGCAACTCACGTTGACTATAAATGCATATTTATATTTATTTTAAATAAAGTAATAAAAATAATATGTATAGTATTTAAAATTAAGATAAGTATACGTATTCTCAAGTTCGACGGTTAACTCATCAATACGCTGCTTCAATTCAGCAACAGTACGCTCCAATTGTTCCTTAAAAATAAATTAGTATGATTGTTGAAATTTTTTAATTTATTTTCATTATTTTAACTGATAAAATTTAATAATTATTAACAAATAATTACTTTGGCACGTTCTAAAATTGCAATAGTATTTTGTGCCTTCTCCAAATCGACGATAAGAACCTCCACCTCAGATTGCAAACGGGATTTTGCTTTCTCCAATTGAGAAATTTTTTGCAAAGAAATTTCGATTTGTTCCTCGTATTCAGCTTGTTTTTGCATCATTTTTTTGCGAAGATCCTCAACCTATTTAAGAAAATTATATTTTTTTGAAAAGTTTCTTGTCTAAAATAATTTTTGAGTTGAATCAAGAAAACCTCTTCATGGTGCAATGCTACTTCTGCATCGAACTTGCTCTTCCATTGTGAGATTTCAGTGTTTGCCAGAGATAATTTGTGTTCTGCTTCCTAAAAATAATGATTTATTTTGTATTAATAAAATTATTTATTGTAAATTGACCGAACGAGCTGCAGATTCTTCATCCAATGCTGTACGAACAGCATCAAGCTCAAGTTGAACTTGGTGAAGTTGAGCTTGCATTTGGGAACGCTCCTAAATTGAATAAATAAAAGGAATTGAAACTGAAAAATTATAAATTACTCGTTCAGCATCCTCCAAACGACGACGGGCCTCTTCGAGCTGTTGAGCCAGTTGGTATTTGACATGTTGAAGGTTGTCTAGTTGTACTTTCTGGTCATGAACTTCCTTGAGTAAGTCTAAAATGTTAATATTTAGTCACATTTTTTTCAAAATCTCAGTCAATATACCATTATTCTCGGCCTGAAGTCGTTGACGCTGTTGGGCCAAATCGTTAACATGCTTGTTTAGATCCTCAACTTTGTTTGCCAGATCAATTGCCTGAGCCTCAAATCGTTCGGCAGCCTTCTCAGCAGCATGCTAAATAAAATACTTATAATAATTTTGCCCCTACAAAATTATTACTTTTTCCTTCTGAACTTGGTCAATTGTTGCCGTCAACTCTATCACTTCATGCTGTAAGCGTTGACGCTCACGGTCAATCCTTTATTTAAAAATAATATACTTTAATAAAAACTTAAAAGCAACTTTGCATTTTTCTTCTGTAATCCTTCAATTTGTTCGTTGTAGTCGAGACAAGCATCCTAAACAATTTATCTCGAATATTATTTTTCTTTTTTAAGTTTTCCATTATATTTCAGAAATTTTTAATTAATTTTTACAGCTAATCTTAAAAACTTATTTACATTATGTTTTTTTCGAAGAACATTCAAAGCATCCTCTGCCTCCAATTGAGACTCCTCAAGCAACTTTCGTAGTTTTTGAAGTTCAGCTTCACGTTTGCGATTTGCCTCGATCTTAAAAAAATGTTAAAAAAATTTTATAATTCGAATAATACCTGCGCATCAGTGGTACCTTCGGCATCCTCTAAAAGTTTAAAAATAAATAAAAATCTGTATAAATTTTAAACCAAGTCGATCAGTTAGTGCAATAAGTTGTACGCTTAGATCCGCGCGTTCTCTCTCAATCTATTTAAATTAAAGTTGAATATTTTTTAATCTATTTAAAGCTATTTTAAAATCCTATTGAATTACGCGGTTGCGAAGCTCACGTTCAGACTCAAGGTCCTCTTGGAGGAGTCTAATTTTATCCTAAAGAATAAATAATTGAAATTGTCAAAAGTAAAGAATGATGTAACCTCTAGGCGGGTAAGGCTTCCCAGATCAGCAACAGACCTTATTAATGATATAACTTATAAAATTTCAAAAATGATTTATTATTACATTGCACCAAAAGGCGCGCCACCTGCAAATGCGCTCATTGAAGGTGACCTTTAATTAAATTAAAAATGAATTTAAATCAAATTAATTTTAATTTCTTAAAATTTGTTAGAATAAGCTTTAATATATTAATCTACGTACTTGTATAAGGCACCTCCATGAGCCATACTTGGACTACGATATAAGGAATTAGACATTATTCTCTAAATTTATTGTTGTTTTTTTGGCTTTTTTAATTAATGTAAGCTAATTAATTTTAAGCGACCACCAGCTAGGTTTGAGGAAAATTTAAAAAATCAGAAATAAAATAAAAAATATTTTAAAAATTCCAATATAAAATAAAATAAACGAAAAATGTTATCAAAAATCAGCCAATAGAGCAGATAATTTTAAATAGAATATTTAAAAACCAATAAAAATCTCGCAACTTATAATTAAAAAACGCATGAAAAATAAACAAAGTAAAAATAGTTGTTGATAGGTTTATATAAAATTCAGATCAGTAAATAGTTATAGGAAACGGGAAGAATTAAACTCGTAATTGGGTGTACTAAGTTTACTTTCCTAAAGAAATGATCTAAAGAACAACAATTGTTGTTGGTATATTTTGCTTTAAAAAATTCTCCGGAAGCTAAAATGCTAAAAATATAAAAGAGTAGGCGCTAAATAATAGTAAAAATAGTAAAACGCAGCTGTCAGTTTATAATTGAATTGAATAGAAAGAAGAATATTGGGTGATGGATAGGATGGTATAGTTTTTTTATAAAGTTTTTTAAGATTTTACTGATCAAGTTTGACAATGGGAATTCATTTTATCCAATATTTCCAGTAACATATGTTTGTGTTTTTACCGCCTGATCAACAATGATTGGGAAATGCTTTAGGAATTAGATCAGTAAGTATAACTAAAAGACAATCGACTGCATCCATTACTAAATGGCCAAGAAAATTGAGTTATAAGAAAAATAAAAAATCCAGAAAGAAAGTAGGAGAGAATGAAAAGCATAATGCGGGGGCGTTGCATTTCTTAGCAAATATGTAAGCAAACATTAAATGTCTGCTTATGCTTATAAATGTGTTTTTATAAATATAAAAGCCTGATCTTATCTCTACTTTTCATTATTTTATTAGCTTTACGAGAATTGTCGAAGATTGGAAGGATGAAAAAAGTAAAAAAATGTTTTGAATTAAGTATTAAAGTCATTTGAATAGTTTAAAATAAAAGCTCATGATAATAAGTAATTATTTAATAAATATTTAATTAATCCAGTCAGCAAGAATTAATTTTCCTATATCTACATATTTTTCTACCAGTATTTAAATTTTGTTTCAATGACCTATAATTATCTAGTTTTCGATTATGCTTCAGAAAATTATCAAGATGAATTAATTCAGGAATTAAATACCTAATTGAAGCAGTTCGAGATCGAAAATCATTATTTACAATCGAAAATTAAAAATTTCTTTTAGTTCAAATTTTACCTCATAATTATTTAGATTTTAAGTATTTGCTCTCCAACTCTTTAAAAATTTTTTTTCACTCTTCTATTCCTAAAATATTTTTTCTGGTTTGGGTTTTTCATCTCTTCACTTCAAACTTAACAAACATTCAACAAACTTTTTCAAAGTGTTTTATTTAGGTTTCCCATGACAGCAGTTTATTGAAAAAGCTGAAAGGAAAAAAAGCTTTTCGCTGTGAAGGAAAAGAAAAATTAATTTTTTTATTAAGCTAAAAATGCAACAAAAAGCTAAAAAAATTTTTATAAATCTGAAACTTGTAAATTTATTATTTTCAATTAAATTCAAAAATTCTAATTCCTAATATATAGAATACATATTTTAAATATTTTAAATTTATTTACATTTTATTTACAATTAGACTATTATTATAAATTTAAAAAATTTGTAGTTTAAAATTAACATAATCAGCTTATAATATTTATCGAGACACAATATTTAAAAATTATAAATTGCAAAAATCAGATTTACAACAAACTAAAATATACGAGGCTCCTTCTGTAGTCGTTATATTTTTTCCTTCAGATTTCTAAAAATGAATTAAGCTTATTAAAGTTCATCACATATAGTTAAACTAATTAAAATATGCGCAGAAGTAATAGCGCTAACAGTAAATGAAAAATTTTTTTATACTTACATTGCAGTCATAATCTGCGCTTTCGGCAAATTCTGTCGTTGTAGATTTAAATGTACTCTCACAAGAATGCAAAACTAATGAAATTGATGCATCTAAATCATTTCGAGCATATTTAACACAAAATTTATCCTATAAAATTGTGTCGAATATGCTAATTTGAGAATTATCATGAAGCAAATTAATATTACTACACCTGTGCTTCGCATTCTTGATCTTCTAGTACATTTTGAGTTTCTGACTCGTCATTAGTATTATCAATGTTATATGAATATTTGCATTTAAGTGCATTTCCAATTGTGAAAATAAATAATATAAATGTAAATATAATGTATTTCATTTCAATTAAACTTTATAAAAAATTAACCTAAACAAAATATTTTACAAATTATTGAATAAAAAATAAAAAAAGCAAAATAAAATGTATAGGTAAGTGAAGGTCTTTAAACATTTTTTCCTTTGTTATTTTTTGCGCCAAAAATCCCTTAGGGTTTTTATTATTGTTTAAATTATTTTTTTAATTAGTGGAATATTTGTAGAACAATGTCCTTTGTAAATAAATTACAAAATTGTCAGTATCTATTTTAAATTTGGTAACACTGTTCAAAAGATCTGTCCTTGATCACAATATTTATTAATATTTATAATTTTTTTTTTTCATAATTTACTACAATTTATTAAAATCAAGTCATTTTCGAAATGAAATATTAGGAAGAATATAAGAAAATTTGATTTAAAAATTAAATAAATAATCTAGAGTTCTAAACTATAATAAAATTAATTTATTGGATTATTTTTTATTTTTTGAAACTTAAAATTTTATCTAAAAATGAACGTTTGGATTATACCTAACTACTATTATAAAACTATAATTTTCTAACTGAGTAATCACGTTCTTTTTTTCCATAGATTAGATAGCTTCGACCATAATAATTTTGGTTTACTCTAAAATTAAAATTTAAAACAAGCAATTTATTTTTGTTGCTTAGCATTTTAATCTCTTTTTTAAAACAAATATAATGAAGAAACCTTTTCTTGTGGCATTTGCAAATTTGAAATATTATCATCATTTAATATTTCGTCATGCATGTTTACCGCGGGAAATGAAACAGGAATATTTTCAGATTCATCTGGCTGGATCTCATTCGTGCTGAGTTGGATTTCACTGGTTGATTCAACATCGTTCGCTTGATCATCGCAATGATTCTCATTTTCATGAATTAGTAGTGGCATTAACTAAATAAAACACTGAATTCTTTCTTTTTAAAAATGATATACAAAAATACATTTTTTACCTTATCACTTACCCCTTTTCCTCGGTTTCCCTCATCAATTAGTACTAAAATTTTTATAAACAATTATAGTTAAATCATTAAACTTTTACCAGATTTTATGACTTCGCGTTCTGATGACGAACTTTCGGCATTTTCAGGACCTAAGCATGTTTTTATTAATAAATAAATGGCATTGATATTAAAATAATTTTAACAACCTGTTTTCAATTTTTTATTGCTTGACGATGAAGGTTCTCCTAGAGTTCGCTCCGGATAAAACTATTAAATTAAAAAGATATTTTGCAACTTAAGTTACCTATTTTATAATATCTAGATTATTACTATCCTAATTTAAGTTTTTTAAACTTACCCATATATTTAATTCCTCATTTAATTTTTGCACATTTAACTCTTCAATATTTCCATCTATAATGCTTTTAATACAAGAACTTAAATATTTTTGTTTTAGAATTTTAAATTCTGCCATAATTTCTGCAATTTTAATGGGAAAAATTTTATCGTCTTCAGAAATCTTTTCTTGTGTATCTAATAATTTTTTATCAAAATGAGCCAATTTTTCTTTAAAATTTTTTATTTCATTTGTCATCAATTTAATAATTAAATGCCAATTAGAGTCAATAGAATGTTTACTTAAATAATCAGCAATAATTTTATCAAACTGGAAATTGCTCATTAATTCTGACGGATTTAATAAATATAAATTTTTAATTAAATCCTTTTCAATTAATTCTCTATCTGAACCAATTGGCACTTCGCTATGTTTGAATTTTTCCAGTTCATGAATATTTCTCTCGTAATGTTTCAAAATTGTTTGCAACAAAATTATCATCAATTTTGTTATCCGTGAGTATTTTGCTAGGAATAAAACATTAACTAAGGTAATTTACAAGGATAAATTTCTGTGAACAAATAATTTCGGGTTCAGAAATTAAGACTTTTAAAAGATTTATTATACCATCGTTCTTCAATTCCAGTTTCCTCAACTCTGCAATTAAAGAATTTTCAGTTTCAGTCACAATATAACATTGCTTATCCGCTTTATCATTTTTAATCTGGAGCAAAACGTTTTTGTAAGCATAATAAAAGTTATTTGGACCAATTAGTGGTTTTTTAAATTTTTGCAACTCTTTTTCTAATTTATGTTCAGTATACTTTGCCAAAATTCCATACATATCTTCATCAATATGAAGGAATAAAAAGTTTATTGCTTCTTTAATTAACTAATTAATAATTAATTTTAAAAAATTACTCTACTTGAATGATTTCCATCTCTATGCAATTTTGTGAGTTCTTCATGTAGGCGTGATAAATAATGATATCCGCTTTCAGTAAGCATAGCAATTTTCATTATAATTCTCAATTGATCTAAATAAATTTGTTCAGTTGTTATTTGTTGAGTGTCGTGAAGTACCTCACTTAAATTAAAATTTATTGGTCTAACCAATAAAATTAAAAAATATTCTACTTTGCTTGATTATCAGCATTAGGTTGCAAAGTTGAATTCCTATTTGATTGTATATTTTTCATAATCACTTTTATTTCCTTAAGATTTTTCAAACAGTTAGGTGATTGATTGTCTTTTTTCTGTAAACTATTACCAAATTCCAGTGCTTCTTCTGATTTAAATTCAAACAAAATAAGGAGATTCTCAATAAGTTCAATAAGCTCATGCAGCTTTACTTTATTAATTGTAGAATACATACTTAAGTTACATATGCCATTTAGATGCTGAAATTTTTTAAGTAAATTTTATTTCAAGTTTTTTTATTATTCTTACACTTATATAATCAAAATCGTCCAATAAACGTTTGCTAATAATAGCATTTATTCGTTTTAACAATAAATCATAAACTTTTTGCATACTATTATTTGCCCCACGTTTTTTAAATTTAATATGACTTTCCAAATTGCTACAATTCTCATCCCAAATTTCTTTAAATATTTTTTCTGAATATATTTTTTTAAGTTTTTCATCAAACGGATAGAATTCGTTTTGTTTTTCAATAATGGGTAAAATTTCATGCCGTGCACGAGCAAAAATAATTTTGTAAATGGTTGTCAAATCTAAATAGAAATATTTATAAAAATTTAAAATCAAAAATAAATAATTTTTGTACCGTTGGATTCAAGCGCTTTGAAAAGCAATTCACCCAAAATTGCAGATTTTTGGAGTATAATCTTTTCGTATAAGTTCGACGCTGCACTATACATTCTACCTTTTTTTATTCCAGCAAATCCTTTATTATTTCTATTAAAAAGATCATTAAAGCAATTTTTTAGTTGATTTCCATTTATGTCCTATAAAATATATTATAAAGTTTCAATATATTTACTCTATTATTAAAGAAATATTGCCAGCTTACCGCTGTATCAATTTCGTAGACACTGCGGCAAAACTTTAACAAAATTTCGCCACGATTTCTTCTGGGTAAAGGTACAATCAGTTTTGCTAATAAATTCCAAATAGTCTCTTTACTTGATTTTCCAGAAAATTTCAACATGCCATAAAGTTTATGATAAATCATTGAGTGGAATATGCTAGTATGTGTAGGTTTTGATTCCGGTTCATAAAAACGTGAACAATCAATTTTAAATGTATCAGGATGAAAGGAAGGCAAACCTAAATTTAAACTTTTTAGAAGAAAAAATAATAAAAATATTATATACCTTTTACCATTCCTAGATAAATAATTAAAATACTCGCTAATTGAAACAGAAAAAATTTGTACATCATTATTAATAATTGTCTAATTTCTCAATTTTTCAAAAATTTTTAATAATGCTCACTAAATGAAATATGCTTAAAAGAGGTAGAATATTGTCGGTAAAACATAAAATGAAACTCTATGGCTGGCAAGTGTCATGCAATCAGATGATTGCACTTGCATTATAAAACAAATTGAGAAATGATCAAACATGTGAATGAATCATGCTACTTCAAAACAAAAATAATAAGTTAGATGTGATTATGGCATCAAAGGCATTTTTAACTCATATGATTGCACTTTTAGCTTTAATTTTATTGAGTGCGTGTTGTTATACACATGCTCATATGCCTTTTTTTTTATTTGAAAATCGTTATGAAAACCATGGAAAAATCGTGAATAGATTTTTATAGAGTTCAATTCTAAATGTAAAAAATGTTTTTCTTTATTAATTTACTTATATTTCATAATTTAATTTTCTCATAAATTTAAAGAATTTTATTATTAGCTTGAATTAAACATTTATTAAATTTAAATGGTCAAACTCTTGGCTGAATTATTTATTTCACTATATACAATAATTTTTATTGCGTCCTTAAATCTGACAGCTGTGCAACTAATGAAGAATAATAACGAAAAAAGACAAGATCAAGAGGAGCGCACATCAATCATTCAACAAATAACAATTCCATTCAGGGCATTAAGGTATTTTACTAAAATAAAATTACTTAAAGGAATAAACTCTAAATAACAGTCGAAAACTTTCCTCTGGACGTTCATCAGCCTCATCTTCAGGCTCTTCATCACCATCTTCATTATTTAAAAACAAATGTAGTGATTTTGATATTCTAATTCCACTAACGCCTAAAAATGCAAAATGTTGTTGTAATGGCTATATTAAGAGGGAAATGGTCAAGATTAGTTTTTATTCATCTATAGGAAATAGAAACAATAGTGTAAAAGTATCGCTGCAGAAACCAATTAGTTCTGGTATGCAGGCACAGGTAGCTGTAAAAATTGTAAAATTAAGAATTAATGTCGTTAAATTTCGTTAAATTTTAGGTATATCATGGTTGTTATTACGATTCAAGTTCAAAAGAAAATAAATGTGTTGCTGTAAAATTGCTTGGTACTGGACCGAGGCAATCTCAATTCTTCTCCCAAGATACATGTGAGAAACAGAAAAAGCTTTATAAGTTAGTTACAAAGTTTTAAATTTTAACTAGCTACATATGCTCATAATCTCTTAGGTTAAACTTTATATTTCAGATCTTTAAGCAGCAAGGATCATAGCCAGTTATCACGTCAAGAATCAATACTCAAAGAAGTAATTGAAAAAACCTTTAAAAGTGTGGAAAAGTCCAAGTTAAAAATGAAGGAGGGTATTGCTGAGGACTCTCTAAATGAAATTAGCTTATTAAAAAAGTTTCAGGAGAAATTTGAAAATCAAAACTCGATTAATCATATAATTGGCATGTATGATGGGTAAGATATTTAGCAAACATTTCATAAATCTTTCAATAATTAGAGGGGCTATTACAAAAATACAAGGCGATAGAGATAAAGACCAAAAATATTCATATATTATTATCTTGGAGTTAGGAACTGAAACATTTAGAGAAAAAATGCTATCTATTGCAAAAAATTATATCGAAAAGGATGAAGAAATGCTAATAAATACGTTAAAGGAACCAGCACATGTTCAAATACAAATCCATCAGGGTGAGTATATACTTAGATTTTACATAAGAAGTAATTAAAATCTTATATTTTAAATTAGTTGCTATTCATATGGACTTTAAACCACAAAATATGGTTTATGTACCATCTAAGGATGGAGATATTTTAAAGGGTATAGACTTTGGTGGAAGTTTGTTAGTCAATGGTGAGAGGCCTTCGATGTGGAACAATAAAATTTGTATTAATTCAAAAGCAATTAATCGTAAAGAGTGTAAACGAACACTCTCTCTTCCTGCTAATGTAGAAGGAAGCATTAGCCTTCAAAATAATACAAATCAGCAAAAAAGTATAGTTGATAAAATTACTTGTACGCGTCAATATTTGCCACCAGAGCTTGATAATAGTTTCTTGTATGAACAATCCATCTTGAATGGTACTGCTACGGAAAATGTATAAAAATTAACATTCGTAATATATTTTTCCTTAAAATAATTAAATTGAGGAAAATAAGTATCGTTCACATTAATAAATCACTAATTAAGCCAGTTGCCTCAACAAAATCAGACGTTTGGATGTTTGGTATTATGTGTTATGAATTTTTGCTTTATATAAAATACTATAAGTCATTTGAGAATGATATTGAGAGTTTAAAAGAAACGGTAGATTGCTATAATTATTGTATAAAAATTTTATTAAAATTAAGATAAATAAAAAATTGCTTCGTATTAATGATCTTTATAAATGGAAAAAGGAATTGTTGGCACAAGATAAATCAGAAAATCGGCATAAAATGTCAAATATTTTAGGTAAAAATGGTTTTTAGATTGCCTTCAGCCATTAGCTTTACTTTAATTTTTTACAAATAATTTTAGTCGATGAAGATGTAGAACATAGAGCATCAACCAGTCAACTTGATAGTATTTCTGAACAACCATCCATATTTGATTTTAAAGACGAGATAAATGATATATTGGAAATTAAAAAAGATTATCCGCGACTTTTTCAACTTATCACGATGGTTAAAATTTAATTATAAAGTATTTAAAAATTTTTGTTTGCAATTCCGAACAAGTCTTGTTTTCAGCCATTAAGGAATAATTCCTTATACAAATGATAAAATTATAATGATAATATTTCAGAGTTTATTACAATTATCTCCAAAAAATCGGCTCTCCTCGATTGGACTTTTAGATTTTTTATCAGGTAAATGTCGATTAAGACATTTGCGCAGTGAAATTTTGCAACAAAATATCAAAGAATACCCAAAAGAAAAAGTCGGAATCCATAAATCTTTGTTAGATGTCTTCTCCTTTGAAGATGAATTTAATAATCTACTTCATCATGATACTAATAATTTAGAAATTTGTGATTATGAAGAAAAAGTTAATAAAAGTTTTAAAAAATTAACATCGTTTAATTTGCTTAAAAATATTGATGAAGTTAAAATTGAAAATGAACTTGTGGAGAAAAATAAATATTCCTTAAGAAGAAGATTAAAATTCTGAAAATAAATGATCAAATCTGTTATATTATTATGTTATGTATATAAAAATTTTTAATAAAGTTTTTAAATTTTAATGATAAATGTTTGTTAGTTAGTTTTATTAAAACTTATTAAGTTTAAAAATATTTAAAGATTAACAATTAAATGAAGGAAACCAAATAAAATTACATTATAAGCAAGTTGTTTTCTCGTATTTGCAAGGAAACTTTGCTAATTAAATCCGTCTGGATTTTTTTATTTAGACCTTTATAATACTTAACTAATGCAATATAAACAAATATAAAATAATATAAATATTTATTGAATAATGAAATATTCGGCCCTACTTTATGAAAAATATATTTATCAGAAGCAAGAAAAAATAATCTAGTAAATAACAGATAACGTAAATGGATTGAATATATAGGTAATAATATTTATCAATTATAATATAATAATGGCAATATGAATTCAGGTATTTAACTTCAAATCTTAACCTAAGCT
Source organism: Meloidogyne chitwoodi (assembly GCA_015183035.1). Classification (NCBI taxonomy): domain Eukaryota; kingdom Metazoa; phylum Nematoda; class Chromadorea; order Rhabditida; family Meloidogynidae; genus Meloidogyne; species Meloidogyne chitwoodi. Next base: position 45,762 of record JACZZP010000004.1, on the reverse strand, counting down.
TTTAACTAATTAAAAATTATAAGGTCCTATGTTTAAATAATTAATTATTAAAGTTGTGTTCTGATAATTTTTCTTGTTCTTCTTTTATGAATTCCTTCTGCGTGTTGTTTCGATTTATTCTTATTATTATTGCCTAAAAGCAACCTCTGTCTTAATAATGCTGTAGTAGTTAAAGATGTTTGAACCAATCTACAATTTACCAAACTGAAGAAGCAATCATTTCTTTTACGTTTTTTTAGTTCCTCATGCTGAACTTGTTGATTATGTATTGGATTTTCTATAATTAATTCAATCCTTTCCCCTGAGGCTGAAAGCGAGGAAAGAAGGTGAGTAATTGAAGGTGTTTCATCATTGCCAGGAGATGAGTGAACGATTTGTCTAAATTATAAATATAATTTAATAGGTATTTATTTAAATTGGTAAATTCTAGAGAAATGGAATACCTACCTTTTAATTTCAATAAGTTCTTCAGCATAATTCAACCTTGATTTTTTTACTTCTTGATCTCTGATTCTTCCCAATCGTGGGTGTAAAACTGCTGAATGAAGGAAATCAGGAATAGAAATCAAAAGAATAAATTGAATAGAAATTTGATAATTTGCTTTGTAGATATTGCTCATTTTTATTTAAATAGCTCTAAAATAAATGTTTGTTTTTTTAATATTTTATATAAATTTTTTCCAAATATAAAAATGTCTTAAACTTTTTCTTATTTGAAATAAACAAGCAAACATAAATGTAATTTGCGGGTATGCGAAAAACTTTAAAAGGTGTAGCACTTTGCCCTAATCCTCTTTATGAGGATATTGTACTAATACCAACAGGTCCAAATAAATTTTATGGTATTTATATTTAGAGCGTGTTTTTAAGCATTTTTAATTTAATAAGAATATTATTAAATACATAGTTCATGAGTTTTTTTGCAATAACCTTTTTACTTTTATATCGGTACTTTAATCTTTTTTAACTATCAGTAATTCTTAATGACCGTTAGCCGAAAAGAGGAAGTGAAAAATATTCAAAAAAATTTTTTAAATAAAAATCGCCTAATAAATATTAAAATTTGCTTCAATATAAATTTTATAAAAATGATGTGAGAGATCCGTTTTTTAATACAAATTTTTTTCAAAACATACAATTTATTTTATTTACTTAAATTATGACTTGTTATTTAATTAGGTATTTATGCTTTTAAACATTTATTTAAAATGTTATTAAATTGTTTTCATAAAATAATTAAATCCTTAAAGATCTTTATCTAATATAATTAATTTGTTATATAAAACATGTTTACAAAATGTACCAATTCAAGGCTTAAAAAGTTTAATTAAAATAAGTTTACGTTTTAAATATAATTATTAAATTAAATGTTTAGATTTTAATTTAGTTGTTTTTATTAAAATGTCATGTGATGAATGTCTATATTAAATTTTATTTAAAACTTAAGCTTATTTTAATTAAATTTTGATTAGTTCTCATGACTTTTATTTCACCCAATAACAATATATTTTTTATTTATTTACAGCTAAAAGCTTAATAATCTAAATTATTATCCTAATAAACAGAATCTAGTTCAATAACATTTTTAAATGTCATAAATTTAGTGGATAAAATTATCACTTTTGGATTAATTTTTTAAATAAAACGATGTGGACACAACTGAAATTTATAAATGAAATAAGAGCTAATAATATATAATACAAAAATTATATTTTTTTTCACCCGCTAAATCTTTTCAAAAATGGAATTGAATTGAACTTGGATTAAATTTAAAAAAAAATAATCTCAATTGATGCAAATCCTTAAATGTGTTAATTGTAAGTGTCAACACTTTATGCTATATTACCATATTTAGTTATTTTAGTTAATCCTTTGAGTTAAACAGATTTCATTTATAATCTTGACATTTATTAAAATACCAGGATAAAAGATTAAAATGATAATATCATTTTAGCTAATCTTTATTAAAGTGAGTTGAAAATTATATTTTAAAAAATATAAAGTGCCAGTAAAAATTAAATATTTAATATTTTTATTACAAATTTATTATTTTTACTTTTTGATCTTTAAACGTATCGAAATATCTTTTTCTTCTTTGTTTAGTAATTTGTTTGTTTTCGAAATAATTTTTATTGATAATTAAGGAAAAATCTTTTTTATTTTTATCGTTTTTTATTATCTCAAATAATTTTATTTTTGTCCTAATAAAATTAAGATAGGTAAATATGTCTTTCTTTTCTTAAAAACCTGTTTAATTTTCATTTTTTGATTAAACTTTTAGAAAATACGCATGATCGACATTTAATTTTTATAATCTTTTATTTTAAAATTCCTTTTTCTTTTAATTTATTTATAAATTGTCAAAAAATTTAGTTAAATGAATAATTTTGGCATTGGAGACCAATTTGCTATTATTTTACTGCTGTCAACGATATTTTATAAATTTACTCCATTTTCTGCTTTTTTAGTAATATCAGCATCACTTCTATGTTTTTGGATATGGTATGCTAAATACCTAATTATAATTCTTTTACTAATTAATTTTAAAAATATTCACAAGGCATTTGTACGACAGAAAACAATATTGGCAGAAGCAGGGAGTGCCCTGTTCTCCTTCTAATCTTATTTTTGGACATTTAACCCAGTTGAGATCAAAAGGTGGTATAATAAATTTTGAAAAAGAAAATTTTGAGAAATTTGGAAGGACATATGGGTAAGGATTGGTTTTTTAATCTTCTTGAAAAAATAAATTTTCAAATATTTAGCATGTATTTTTTCGAGCAAAACCAACTTGTTACAATGGACATTGAAGTGATCAAACAAATTTGTATCAAGGATTTTGCTCATTTTCCAGCTCGATTTGTAATTTAATTTTTATTCCTTATCAGTGATCGGCAAGTTCCAGTTCCAGTTCCGGAACTGGAACTGCGGAACTGGTTGATTCCTGGAACCGGTTTGGAACTGGAACCGTGGAACTGGTTGATGCCTGGAACTGGTTTGGAACCGGTTCCGGAACCGGTTCCTAAGGTCTCTCTATTCACTCTCCTAATTTATTTTTGTAAGCGAGAAAAGAAGAAAGAAAACGTTTATAAATAATTTATTTGCCTTTTTCCATTGTGAATCTATGGTTGTGTGGTTAAAGCGTTAGTTTATTTTGTCTGATGTCTTGGGTTCGAATCCTTTGTTATGGGAAAGCTACTTGGAGTACATTAGTTGCTGTTAGAGTTACTTTTCTTTATTTTAAAAATTTTTGAAACAAAATTAAGTCTTAAATTTTCGCCTATGGCCATAAAAAAGTGTAATTTTTGGCAACAGAGGTTTAAAAAATTTTAAAATTTTTTGCCTGCGGCGCTGAAATTGGTGAATTGTTGCAACTAATGTCCAATAAATTTTCAAAATTTTCGCATGCATCGCTAAAAAACCCAAATTTTGAAAATTTAACTACCCGACGTTGCGCGCAACCCGAAAAAACATGTTTTAAATACTTTTCTCTGCAGAAAAATCTTATTTATTTTAAGACTTCATATAAAAAATATCCCCTCCAAAACTTCTTTTGTTTTGACAATTTTAGGAAAAAATGGGTATACCAGCGTACGGATATAGAATTTTTAGACACAGATATGGATATAAGCCACATGGATATATCCGTATACGGATATTGAAATTCTTATAAGTGTACCACTGGTTTATACATTATATTTACTCTTAATTCTGACGGAAAAATGGAAAATTCATAATTAATAAAAAAAAATGTCGGTTTTGGAACTGGAACTGGTTTGGAACCGGTTCCGGAACTGGAACTGGAACTACAAAAAATCAAAAACCGGTTCCGGAACTGGAACTGCAAAAATTAAAAAACCGGTTCCGGAACCGGAACTGGAACTGCAAAAATTAAAAAACCAGTTCCGGAACTGGAACCGGTTCCAGTGGAAATTTTGGAACTTGCCGATCACTGTTCCTTATACATATCAACTAAATTTTTCAAAGGGTTTTCCAACCACTGAAAATAAAAAAATTTTACAAAAAAGTATGCTAAGAAACATGGTTTCTGTAATTACAGGCGATGATTGGCGTCGTGTTCGTAATAGTTTTATTTTTTAATTTTATACAATTAAAATCACAAAGGAAATCGAATAACACCTGCATTTACAACTGGAAAATTGAAAAAAGTTAAAAAAATTATTAGTTTTGAGACATTAAAACACTAATTCTAGATAATTCCAACTGTTTCTGATAGTGCAAATCAGTTGATTAATTACATATCTCGCAAATATGTTACAACAAACGAGGAAATACCATTAAAGGAGTTATAAGAATTATAAATTTTATTAATTTTAAATAATATTCATCTAGGGTTTTTGGTCGCTTCACTCTTGATGTTATAGGTCGTTCGGGATTTTCTTCTGATTTTAAAACATTTTCTGACGATGAAAATGAAATAGTGAAGCAAACACTTGTTTTTTCAAATCCAGTCAAGAATATTGTCAATTTCGCCTTTATGGGCAATATTTTAAATTTTGTCAAAGTTTAATTTCAAAAATTTAGCATCATTTCCGGCTCTAAATAAATTGTTAGAAAAAATATTTTCATATGATTTATGGGATATGCCAGCTATAAGGTTTTTCCATGATATAATGATAAAATTGTATGATGAACGTAAGGATGATCCTGATGCAAAAGATGTGAGATTCAATTATTTAAAAATTTATACTCTGTAATTTTTTTAAGAAATATAACGATATTTTTCAATTACTGATGAATACAGTAAACGAGGATTCAGAAATGGAAGATATTAGACAGGAAGAAGCATCTAATGAAATAAATACTTTAATGAAGAAACAACATGATAAATATCTAAGCAAAATTGAATTGTTTGCACAAGGAATTATTCTTCTAATTGCTGGGTGATTATTTTAGAATTTCAAGCAAAATTATTAATATTAGATACGAAACAACAGGTTCTGTTTTGCAATTTACAATTTATATGCTTGCAATGCATCCAGAGGTCCAAACAAAATTACGTCAAGAAATTAATGAAGTACTTGGGACAGAGGTGAAGCTTATTATTTACATTGGTTTTTCTAAGAAAAGAATTATGAAATTAATGAACACCTAAAATATTTTTAGGATCAAATTACATATGAACATTTAAAACGAATGGAATATTTACAAGCAGTTATACAGGAAATATTGCGCATGTTCCCACCGGCTCCAGTGTACTAATCCATTATGAGATTCTAAATAATAACTAGTATTTAGCTCTAATCGTGTTTGCAACTCAAATATAAATATAAATGGAATTAATTTGCACGAGGGAGACTTAGTTTGTATTCCAATCTATTCAATTCAACATAGTGATGAGTTTTACCATGAACCTGAAAAGTTTAAACCAGAAAGGTAAAATACTTTAATGTGCTTTTTAATCCTCTTCATTATATTATTATTAATTTATTTTCAGGTTTTTTAAGGAAGAAAAATCTTCTATAGATCCAGTAACATTTCTAACGTTTGGATTAGGTCCAAGAAATTGCATTGGAATGCGATTTGCAGAATTCCAAATGCAAGTAGTCATTGCTTTTATTGTCCGTCGTTTTAATTTCAAGCCTTGTCCAAATACTCCGGTTATAAAATTTAACTTTTTTCAAAACTAAATTTAGAGCTTACCCTTGGAACTTGATTCTATGATGTTTTTACGTCCAAAAAACAAACTTGTAGTTTTTGCAGAGAACTTGCTATAATTTTTATTTGCTAAGAATAATAAATAATTGGTGCCAAAAGAAAAATTTAGATTTTATAATCTAATTCTGAAGTCCCGGACTTTGTAGCAAAAATATATTTATTATTATTTAATCATTCATTTAATAATAAAATTGATGAATTAACAAAAAATTTGTAAAAGGTAATCAAAAATAATGGATGATCCCCGAGAAAATGACTGTTTGTAGAACGGTTGTATTTATGAATAACATTTAGATTATGCCTTTGCACCTTGTAGATAATATTTTTTATAAAACATGATTTTATATTAATATTCTGTAGAAAGGGCTAATGTTAATTTCTTGTGTTGAATTTATGTATTAACATTTTTATCGAATGTTTCCCGTAAAATATACATTTGATAAAAAAGAGAACCATTACTTCGTGGAACATAATAAGCCTGAAAAATATTAATGATCAATATATTTTCCAAATCAATTTGAATACTCGAAAACTAAAATTTTGCATACCTGTGGAAGTTCCATTACTTTTGATAAAACAACTTCATGCGTGAAGCTGCCTTGTAGTGATTTAGTTATATCCTCAATTTTATAACGTTTGTTTAATTCCCAAAATACTTGGAGCGTTTGCGATAATAAATTATCAATAGATCTTTGATCTTTATCTCCATAAATTTTTCCATCTTCGTTTATGCGTTCCATAAAGGGAACAATTATCTCGCTCCTTAAAATCCATAGATAAAAAAGTTCGACTTCGTCTGGAGAGCTACTATTATTGAGTACTTTTGATGATACAAGTTTATTAAGAATAAAATAAAACTTAAAAATAACTCGTGCAAATAATGAATATAAATAAATTTGTTCAAATTGTTTCACGCTGCTTGTGAGATACTAAAAAAATTTTCTTTAAATTCCATAATAAAATATAAAATAAATTTAAGCTAGTTTATGCAAACTGACATTTTCATTAAATGCATGTAACAATCCTTTGTTTGATTGCTGATACTACAAAATATTTTTATTGGAATAAAATTATTAAAAAATATAGTTAACAAAATCACTACCCTTTGAAAACTAGATTATAAATAACTAAATTTTAATTTAGAATAGGCAACTTTTTTTATTAATGAAATTTTCTTAAAATACAAACAGATGATCTCATTCCTGTTTCAATGCCAGATTCAATCGTAGAAATAACAAAATTTATTTCTTCAAAAAATTTTAATAATGTATTAATTTGATGAGCATATTTCCCTTGCTTTTCTTTTGCTCTTAAATGCCATTCAGCCATTTCTTCTTCGCTTTGATTTATTAATGGGAGAACCTCAAAACTTTTACTTTTTAATATTTTGGACAAATACCCACGCTTAAATTTAAATTTTATTTTATATTCTTTTCAACAATACCCTGAAATTAAATGGTAAATTTTCCATGTTTTTCGATTTAATTTCTTTATATTTTTCTACTAAATTTTGTCTTGCTGCGAGAATTGTTCTCTCTATTAAATTCAGAATTCCATTAATGTGTTTTTCTTTAATTATTTCATTGATTTTCTGATCAAGTAATGAAAGTGTCTCGTTAAGTTTCCCATTAATTTGTACAAATTCTTTTATAGTTAATCTTTGACCAATAATAAATTGCATTTTAATGTCGCTTATTAACGGGTTAATTACTTCGCGGAATTTATCTAATCTCTTTGATTTAATTCCTTCACTATTTTTTCCCACTTTGTTCAATCCGATTGCTTCAAGTTGTCTGAGCTCAACACTGACATTTTCAAAACTCAAAGGATTATTCTTCAAATTCTCTTTCAAATTACGCAAATCCATGACCATTGTATCAAAAATTATTTTTAAATTAGTTCCGCCAAAAAACTCACGCACATAATTAGTAAAAATAAACCAAAACCCAGTTTTGCGCTTAGTATAAGTTATTAGTCGGAACTCAATATAAGTATTAACCAACCTTAATATCCAAAAGAATATTATCAATGCGATTCAGGACGCCTCCTGCAATAAATGGATTTATTTCAATATGTGTTTCAGCTGCTTTATTGTTAGTTGAATTTGTCTTTAAGTTATTAGCTTGTATCAAAAATTGCTTCATCGTTTGATGTGCATAAATTAACCCGAATATTAAAAATAATGAAAAGGAAAATCTCATAAATTTCAATTTTAATAATTATATAAAAATTAATTATATAAATTTCATAATTAATAAAAATTAATATAAAAAATGAGTTAGTTATTGCCAATTCAGCTATAATTGAAAATCAATCAAGTCGGCAAGAAAGGCAAAAAAGAAGTGCATTGCATTACGCGAATCAGTTTGTATGTGCCCTTGAGTAACTGCTGCATGCCTTCTCTCTATAAGTTACACACGCAGCCAAAATTTACGTTTGATCTTCACAAAAGTGCATTCTTTTTACCTCTTAAAAGTCTATTTTTAAATTGTCTGGAAACGGTTTTTTGTTTTTAAACTAAAACCAGTTGTATATATTGGAAAAAGAAACAAGAACGTGTTTTTAATTGACATTTATTCAATAAATTTGTAAGCGATTTTTAATTTCATTCCAAATAAAATACTTTCATTCATAATCTCCAAGTGGATTCTTCCATCCTCAAGCTGAATTTTAATTTGACCTTCCTCTGACAGCAGAGTAGTGTTCATATAAAAATATGGTAGTAAAAAATCACCCTTTTCTAAATTATGTTTTTTTTTAATTTTTTGAAACCCAAACCATTTGTAAGTTTAATTTTGAAAGCTCGACTTGCATGGAATTCGTAAAGGAATAAACGTTTATCATTTTCTGGACACAACTCGCGAGTAAATGATTGCCTAAATTGCACAAAAACATGTTCATATTGGACATCATTGATATTATATTTCTCCCAAATACTAGCATTTCTCTGTTCATAATGAATGATTAAATTAAAAATTAATTAGTAACCAAAAAGTTCATATTGTCAGGTACTTTAGGAGTGATACAACCATTTGACGAACAAGAACTATCGAAAACTTTTTTACCACCGAGCCCAATAGGAATAGCATCAATCGAAATATATTTTAAGGCTTCTTCCGCGCTCTTAACAAAATGGAATCTCCCGATTATTCTTTTAGGAAGCAACAAAGAAATTATCTGCAATTCAATGTTAGTTTTAGATTTGTTTAATATTTTAATTTATGTATTTTAACATACACTAAATAATAGTCCTAGCATGCGAGGTGGATTCATAATCACTACTTTTGAGAGTAATTCTTCATAATAGGCAATGGCAAGTTTCACTCGAGACTCAAAGAGTCTATTAATTGGCCCCATTGGATTTGCAAATTGCCAAATTCCTGCACCATTTATATCAAAGATACAAACTGCATATGATCGTTGACCGGTCTCACGCTCACGTTGAAGAATCATTCGAAGCAGGTACTCAGACCATGCAAAAAATGCAAAGAGAAATTGACCCGTTCGAATTTGTTGTGCAGTAGTTGATGCAGACTGAGGGCACATCTCAACGAAAACTAGCCCATTATCCAATGAGTTAACCCAATCGTATTCCAATCTGTTTAGATAAAAAATATCTATTTCTTAATAACAATGTTTTCAAATCACCTTGACTGTTTAAAGACATTGCAGTAGTGTTTGATTTCTGGTTGATCATAAAAATTTTTATAGAAATAATCATCTATTTACAATATAAACTTTTCACTTTTTACTAAATTAGTTTTAAATACCATCCAAACCTAAACACTTGCGATTTTTTACACATTCTTCTATAACTTCTGCACATAGCTCAACATCCTAAAAATTATTTAAAAAATGAAAAAGAACTTAAAAAAATTTACATAATTATAGCTTTTTAACCATCTCAATAGATTAATTTCTGTAAGCTCTTCAGGTCGCAATAAATGCGCGACTTTTTGATGCAAAGCTTCTGTTTTCTTGAAATTTGTCATCTAGATAATAAATTAATAAAATCAATAAATTGTTTATTTTTTCATTCGTTTTGATTGATAAGAAATAAAAGAGAAATTCGCAATTTTCCTTCGATTGGTTATTTTAATGAAATTGCCTCGTCACTACTTATTGTCAACAACAATATCATAGGGCAATAATATCTAAAAAACAACTCTCAAACACTTCTAATAAATACATAGATAGGTTCAGTCAGTGTTCCATTTTTCTAAAATGACTATTAATCTTGACAAATTGAATGATTTGATTAAGAATGGAACAATTGATACAGTCGTAGTTGGTATGTTTTTCATGTTGATCTGTAACATCAATGTGTTTAGCATGTGTTGACATCCAAGGTCGTTTAATTGGCAAAAGATTAACTAGTCGCTATTTTTTGGAAATGGATCAAAAGATGATTAATATTAGCTTGTTTTCACATGTTACTACTATAGAAGGTGAAGTAATTTAGAAAAAAATTTAGTTTACAATTTTTGCAACCTGGACTATGGAATAAATTTATAGGGAGAAAACTAAATTAAATTATTAAGATTTATTATTTATGTGTTTAATCTTGGTATTATTTTTAATTGTTTTTAGGCATACTTGGAACAGGTTATGACCTCTCAAATTCCGACACTGGCTTTAACGACTGCCATCTTTGTGTTGATTTGCATTCTCTTTATATTCTTCCATGGGCAAAAGGCAGTGCATTAGCAATTTCCATTCCTCGTGTAAATAAATTAACTTTGTAAAATAATTATTAGGGTACACAGAATTTTTATTCTCTCTCTCTCATCTGTTAGTCTTTAATCTACATTTTTGAGCTGAAAATCTCTATAAGGAACATGAAGGTTTTGTCTAAACCTCTATACAATTTAGAATCGCATTACTCGCGAACCTCTGTTTTGTTCTCCGAGGGTAATTCTTACTAATCAAATTGAACGATTGGCTAATCTGGAACTAAAAGGATTATTTGCATCAGAATTAGAATTCAATTTGTTCAATGAAACATCCGCAAGTGCCAGCAAAAAGCATTGGGAGAATTTGCATGCCCAACCACACAATCAATGGATGAATATAGGTGTGAGTAGTGTTATAGAACCATTTATGCGTTCGGTACGTAATAGACTTGAAGAAACAGGTAGAATCATTAAAATATTATGAACCGTTTAATTACAGGAGTATTATTGGAAGCAATACACCCAGAATTTATGCCAAGCCAGCATGAACTTAATTTTGTACCTGCAGATCCATTGACAATGGCTGATCGACACATAATTGCAAAACACGGAATTCGCGACATGGCACAACAGTCGGGAATGACTGCTTCGTTTATGGCCAAGTTGAATTCTATTGGTCTTGGTAATGCCTGCCATATTCATAGTTAGCTCATATTGCCTCAATACATTTCGTCAAAATTTAAGTGTCGCTTCAGTATATTAAAGCAGAAAGAAATGCATTTTATGACAAAAATGATGAATTTGGATTGTCAACTTTGGCACGTAATTGGATCGCTGGTTTACTGAAGTATGTTCCAGAAGCTACATATTTCTTTGCTCCATACATCAATTCTTATAAAAGACTTCAGCCAAATACGTATTTAGATTTTATAATTTGATTTTAGAAAGTTTTTTGTGAAAAATTGATAAAATTATTAGTTTTGCACCAACAAAGTGTTGTTGGGCAGTGGACAACAGGACAAGTGGTTTTCGTCTATGCAATTCGAAATCGGAGGGAATAAATATAGAAGTGCGTATTGGTGGAGCTGATCTGAATCCTTATTTAGCTTTTTCTGCGATCATAGCTGCAGGAATCTGTGGTATTGAAGAGAGTGGGTGTTAGAAACTTTGGGAATTTTATAAATTTTATTTTATCAGAGCTTGAACTTCCACCTCCCGCATATGGCAACATCTATAATGAGAAAGAATTACCTTTATTTCCTAATTCCTTGCAAAAAGCTATGGATCTTTTACGAGAATCAAGGATGTTAAATAAAAAATTTGGTAACGAAATTATTTATATTAAAAATATATAAAATTTAAAATAAGGGGAAAATGTAATTCGTCATTATACAAACGCTGCAAATGTTGAAATTACCGAATTTTCGAAATATGTTACAGACTGGGAACTCAAACGAGGATTTGATCGATATTAATCTTTGTAGATTTTAAAAATGTTTGTACCATTAATGTCTGGGCTATGAAAATAAAATATAAATTCTTACACTTCCTATTTTGTGTCAGAAAGCAAATGCTTGTTGATATTTAAAATTTTTTCTATTTTGATTTTTCTTACATTTTTTGTTTTATATATTCTTCGACTTTATACCCAATAAATTACTGCTCAGACTTATTGTTAATGATTGTTATGTTTGCTCTTACAAATAAAAAAAGTCAGGGATTTCCTTTCTCTTTGTCTTTGAAAAAACAACGGCAAACAGTATCATTAAAAGACCATTATTTTCATTTGCTTGCTTGCTCAAGCAAATGATAAGAGCTTGAGAGAGCAGTAAACATTACGAAAATATTTATCAAAATTGTAGTAATTTGAGAAAATTTTCGGTCATAAAATAAGGATTGTGGTGTTTCATGAGGAGTGTAAATGATCGACGAACGAGCGCTTGTGTAAAATAGCCATTTACGTTATTATATTTAAAATTGCCTAGTAATCATTTTCTTTATATTGATATTTAGTATATATTTAGCATCTTCATATAATAAAGAAGGTTATGGAAGACTTAATATTATCTGAAATCAACAATGGAAAAAAATACAGCAAAAAAAATCATTCTAACAACAACTTACATTACAACAAGAAAACTATTGCCAATAATTACATTTTAGAGGCAATTGAAAACGATGAAATGCTTAAGGAATTGACTGAGTCATTATTTTACCTAACTTAATTTTATCCATAATTATTTAATTTTAGATATTCGATTAATTATGCTCACTCTATCGGTAAGTTGTTCTTAAAGAATAATCTTAATAAAGGTTACCAAGTTGTTTTGAGGAGGGATGAGAGATAGTAAATGATAGATGAAGTTCTAACTATTTAAGCTTTAGAAAGCATGACTTAATATGTGCATAATTTTCTAGGATTTGTTGGACTATTGTCCGATCACAAACAGTTTACTGACTTATCTGTGGTGCCGCCAATGACTTTGCTTCCTTCACCTTTCCCAATGGAACTTTTCCAAAAGGCCATCTCTGTTCAAACTGCATTAAACGAACTTTATTTTCGTATTTCGTTGGATCATGAGTTTTTGATCGAAGCATATCGCGATGTTGTGAAAGCAGACAAATGGGTTGCGCGTCAGGTTGATATGCTGAAGCGTGTGCATGCTGATGGTATCCGGCAGAAATATGTGTTGCAAGTTCAACGTGCTGACTATATGGCACATTGTGAAGATGACCAAAATATTGAATTAAAACAGGTTATACTTTGCTTTAAAATTATCTAATTTTTTAAAATTAAAATTTAGATTGAAGTCAATTTCGGTCCTGGAGGGGTTGGGTTTGCACCAAAAATTTCGAAATTACACAAAAAGATCCTCGATAAAGTTGAGAATCTACGAGGTTGTTCAGCATCTTCAATGAGCGAAGCAGCAATTCCGCAAGGACAGAAAATTGCTGAAGCTCTTTTCCAAGCATGGAAATTGTTTGACGATCCAAAAGCAATTATTGTCCTTGTTTTTGACTCGGTAAATTTAAATTTTAATTATTTTATTGATCAATAAATAAATAAAAAATTTAACTGTTCAAATCAGAGTTTATTCCCGATCCAGCACCATGAACAAATACAATTTGTTCAATTTGACATAGAAAAATTGGCAAAACATGAAGGCCTTAATTTAGTTGTATCAAGAATGACGCTTGAAGAATGTGCCGACAGGTAGATTTATAAAACTAGCTTGGATTTTTCGAAGTCAATACCAGTATCTATTGTATATCATAGATAAAATTTATTTTTAAAGAATGTATCTCGAAGAATCCGATTATTCGCTGATGGTTGGTGATGGTGAACGTGTTGCGTTGGTCTACATGGTCTACGGATATTTGCCCGAGCATTACATAAGCGTAATAATTTAAAATAAGGTTGAGTTCCATGAAACGGCGCCAAGTCAGAGAACTGTGAAAAGCCAAATAGAATAATGAATAAAAAACAGGGTTCTCAGATCAGATTTTTTATCAAAGCTATTCCCGATAAAAAAATAAGAACTTTTTGTGATATAATAATTTAAACTTAAGGAAAAAGAATGGAACTGTCAACTAGACATGGAGCGATCCACTGCAATAATTTCACCTAACATACGAAGCCAGCTGAGCGGAACAAAGAAAGTTCAACAGCTACTTGCGAAGCCAAACATGCTTGAACGGTTTTTAATAAATCGACCGAAACAAATTGCTGAATTAAAAGTAATCATGTTAAATAGAAAATTTAAAAAACAACTATCCGCCTTTAACTAACATTATTATTTATGTACTTATTTTCTATTTTTTATTTAAATAATAGAGTACATTCACTGGTATATGGAGTCTTGGGGGAACTGATGCGAAAACTCAAGCACTTGTCAATGATGCAATTGAACGTCCTCAAAACTATGTGCTGAAGGCACTACGTGATGATGGCATAGGAAACTTTTTTGACGAAAAAATTTCAGAAATGCTGCAAACAATGCCAGTTCAAGAGAGGAGTGCTTTCATTTTGCAAAAAAAAATTCGTCCGATCGCTGTTAAGGCAACAATATTATATCATACTAAAATAAATCACAAAATATAATTTTTTATTTGCAGAATTACTTGAAGAGGCCATTTCATCCGGCTAAATTGGAAAATGTTGCAAATGAATTAGGTGTCTTTGGAACATTCCTGGGAACTTATGATGGAAAGATTCTTCTTAATAATGTAGATGGGCATTTTATTAAGACAAAAGTGAGTTTTATTAAAACATTCATCTTATCCACAAACAGATAAAAAAATTTCAAGTAAAAGTTAATAAATTAAATACCTAATTTTCTTCCAGGCTCATAATTCAAACCAAGGCGGTATCTGTGAGGGAAGTGGAGTCATCGACTCAGCGTTGCTTTTTCCAGAAGCGCAATTCCTAAAAGCATAGTCAAACTAAACAAAAGAATAACAGTGAGAATTGTTCCTTGGATTTCAAAGCATGACAGCTTTATATTTCCAAAAATTTAATTCTAAATAATTAAATTAAACTAATTATGAAATTAATCAAATGTGTAAATTTCACCCCAAGTCTTTATTAATTCCAAAAAAAATAAAACATTTAGCCATCTCCCGGTCCTGGTTAAAGCGTAATTTTATCAAAATCACGAAACACAAAACTATTATAAATAAGTTAATTCATCTCCTGTTCCTTATCTGCTTAATTTAGCTAATTAAACTTAAATTTTGCGCAATTGCAATATTTTCTTTATAAGCAATTTCTGGCTTGAAAAAAAGGATTGTTTTGAATTAAATTGAAATATGTCTATTCCCGAAATATGCACTTTTTACTATAATCAAGTCCTTCGAAATTTATAGCGATCAATATTGAGAAATATTTTATATTATCTAAAGAATTTGCCGACACAAGAGACGACGGCCGTATGTGCTCGATGAAATAGGCGGACATTACGACATGTGATTTGCCGCGGGATATTTCAAAAATTGCCCTCTAAATGTATTTTATCGCAAATACATGCAGGCATTAGAGAAGATAAAATTATTAGACGTATGAATACACTCAAGACTGCAATCACCGACAAAGTGCGTCTCAATGAAATGCGCACGTTAATTGACTTATAAGAGAAGTCTAAAAGAAAGTAGGAGAGGTTACTTACGCCATAGCAGGATTGGCTAGATAAAATAGACGTATTTACACATAATCTGGCCGAAACTTGTTAATTCATTAATTCATATTTCTTTATTAAAATATTAGACAAATTCTAACTTAATTCATTTTATCCAAATATTATTAGTTTTATCCAGGGTTGCCAGATGAAAAATCCTCAAATTCATCGGAAAAAATCCTCATTTTTTGGCTAGTTGAAAAATTTACCCAAAAATAGCAATTTTTAATTAAATTTCTGAAAAAACATCAAAAATATCCAAAAATGTCAAAAAAACATCAAAAATCCTCAAGAATTTCAAAAAAAAAACCACAAAAATCCGCAAATCCTCATTTTCAAAAAAAATCCTCATCAATATCTTAAAATCCTCATAATGAGGGATAAATCCTCAGATCTGGCAACCCTGGTTTTATCTGTATTGAAAATTCTTTATTTATTGTTTTAGCTCGTTTTAGTGATGTTGCCTATGGGCAATTATTTTAGCTTTGTATTTATCGTATTTCTTTTGAACCTGATTTACTTTGCTTTTGTCGCCTTTGGCAAACATCATTATCTAGATGGACCGGCATCGTTGGGAACTAAACATCAAATGGTCAACAACAAGAGACATCATAATGAAATTGATAAGTCTACTCATTTTGACCATAATGGACCGCAAAATTTTATTCGAAAAACAAATAAAAAACGAAGGATTGTTGATAATCCGAAAATAATGCTTGTGATTTGGGGCATGAATGGGGAAATAATTGAGGATCCACACATTATGTTGAGACACATGGAAAGAAATGAGGGCGTTGCTGCTAATGCGGAGCATCTACCAAAAACAGAACGTAAGTATATATTATAAATCAAAAAATACTAGCGATCTACTTTTCCAGTGACTCCACTATTAGACTGTTCGGATGACTTACCCGCTAATGGAATCCAGACGGAAAATTGCCATTATGATTTACACATTGGAAATGGAGTCACTAATATTACATTTAGAAATCCAGAAATTAGTGGCAAGGTTGAAATCTCATATGTAAGTTGATATAGAATGCAAATTATACATATTTCTCAAGATTTTTAGGCGATAAATGAGGAGTCGCATCGCATCAGTTATATTGAAGATATTGCTACGCTCAAAGTTGCAACAGATCCTAGTAAATTAATTTCAGGAAGAGTAAAATGGATAAAAATTTAAAAAAATTTTCGAGTTTCGGCAGATCTGCCTATTTTTATCTTTGGTTCTTATCTATCCATCCTTAACTATACATTCCTAGAATTGTCAAAATTCTATTATATCACAATTACAAAATATTCTCATACTTTAATACTTTTATCATTCAGATCACATCGCACACAAGGATTTTCACCATAAACACGAGCTAGACTCCGAATCAATTGATCATCGTAATATTCTCCATCTTTTCTACCATAATTTTAAACCATATACTTACAGTTTGTGCTTCGATTTTTATATTTAAATAAATAAATATATTTAGTTTATCACATCCATGGAATAATCTTCTGGCGCGGTCCTGATAGAATGAATCAAACTACAGTTCCATTAATTGCAAAAGAGTCATGCGCCCATGTAGAATATGACATTGATCATGGTGATCTAATATTAAATAATAATTTTTATATTATTTTACAGACCACAATTTTGGAAACATTCCATATGAATTTTACCACGATTCAGTTACAGGAAATTTTCGAATCACGATTAAAAATGGCTATGGATTGGATCCGTTGAGAAAAAATGAGCAAAATTATGGCAGGATTCGCATCGCTGTTGTTTGTATTTTCGCTATAAAAATATTCATTGTTAGGGTGAAATATTTTTTTGATTATTTTTTAGGCATACAACGAGGAATCTTTCCGAATAAAAGAGCGCCGAGTCTACACAATCAAAATTTCTGACTATTTACGGGACAGTCATGATAACTTTGAGAGAGCTGTAAATCATTCTCACACTGAAAAAAAGCCTTCTCGAATCCTTTATCTTTGGGCGGATAAAGAGAAAATGAGGTATGGCCCATTTCCCCTACAACAGCGTGAATATTCGCTTGAATTCAAAATCATGAATAATGATAATGCTTTTGACAAGCCATTCTCAACTGCCCCAATGAATTGGAACAAGTGGCTCAAAATAAGGGATGAGGATGATGGTATGGTTCTATTTATTAATTATACTTAAAACTACTAAAATACATATCTAGGTGTATGTTCTTTTTAAATATTTATTATACATAAATTAATAATATAAGTGTATATTTTTAGAGGAAATTCTAGCCATCGAAAGTACTAAAATCGAGCACCAATCTGATGGAGTTCTTATAGCTCATGTCAAACTGAGCAGAACGATTGCAGAAGGATTTCACCTTCACATTGTCCTATTTTTAAACATGATTTATTATTTATATTAAAAAATTTCAATGTATTAATTAATTTTACAAAAATTTAGGACTGTGGAACATCGAAGGCAGAATATGTTTTAGAATCATTCAACCATATTGTTGACAAATCCGATTGGATTGCTTTGCATAAAACAATAGAGAACAACCCAGAGGTTGTTATAATTTTAGACATTTAAAAGGGTCACTTAGCTCATATTAGATGAGGAGTGATTCTATAATAGACCATACTACGGACCGGGAGCAGGCCAGTCTGCCGCAGGGCTATAACTTCATTTATAAATATAGAATCTTGCGGCAACTGGTACCATTCTACGCAACTCGTCAAGACAAATCGAATGATATCAGTTGCCGCAAGATTCTATATTTATAAATGAAGTTATAGCCTTGCGGGCCTTGCGGCAGAACGGGGTGTACCCCTACGGACATGTACCATTATTGTAGAGTCAATATAAAATTAATAAATTTAGATTCTAGTACGTGTTAAATACGTTGATGTGTCTGAGCAACCACAAAAATCTCAGTTTGAGCTTCGTTACAAATATTCTGGGCGAGGCGAACATCCACTTATGGAAGAACAATTTGGTGAAAATACCAAAAATTTATTGAAAAACTCCATAACCTATCCTCATGGAGATGAACCTACACAGTCCGTTACGAAAGGAAATACTGGTCAATTAAATTAATCTTTAAAAAATTATTTTAGCAAACAATTTGCCATTTCCTTTTTAGAAAATCTCTAAAACAGATATGGTTATAATATTTGAAATTTTGTCATTGCTAAATTGAAATTAAAGACAAATCCAAAGCTTTATAGATTTGTCCAAGAGTATCTCTATTTTTGATAATTTATTATCAAATGGCTTTGGATACTTATGAAAATAATATGAAATAATTATCAGTTTAGACAACACTTCTCGATATTCTTCATCATCACGGCCTAGCACATATCAAACTTCTCGTGGTTTCCCATCAAATCAAGCTATGGATTTACCAACAAATGCACGCAAATTGCATTCAAGCAACACACCACCCGTACATTATGAACCTACTAATGACTATTATGCTCCTCCTTATTCACCTGCTTCCTATTCTCAAGCTCATCATTCTCCTGCACCTTATTCACCGCAGCCTCCTGGATATGATTCCTCAACTGAAGATGAGGAAAGATATCAAGGTTTTAAATAATTCTTACAAAGCGAAGTAATTAAAAACAGTAAAAATTGATTTATATATTATTTCAATCTTTAAAATGCAGACATTTTGTAGATACATTTCATGATGCACAACCTACTGGTTTGAATGAACCTTACCATATGGGTTCTAATAGTCCACACGCACATTCTTCGCCATATGGTCGTGCACCAGGCCACTTTGTAACGCAATGAGGAAAAAATTTAATGCTTGAGCGTGTTTTGTATGAGCAGCATCAATATAAGCAAGCCGCCAGCTTATGCATTGTACATAACAATATAAATTAAAATTATAATTAAAAAAATTTCCTTCAAATTATGCATTGAGAAGGTGGCACAATGATTTTTGGGTTTATAATTTTTTAGCATTTTATTCATTGGGTTATGATATTTTTCAAGAATAATTTAATAGTGAGGCTTATTTCTGCAACTCCAAAACAGTTTTCAGTAGTAATGAATTTTTATGATATTAAAAAAAAACCTATGTTAAAATGGAACAAAAATTTCGAGATAAAATATCATGCAGTAAACGGACGGACAATCATAAAGTAACCCAATGTCTTTTAAATCTTTCTTATAAAAATTAGATGAAATTTTTAAAATTTCTTATCTATTCTCAAAACTTGTAAATTTCTTTAAATTGGCATATTATTAATAGTGGATTTGTAAATTAATAGAATTTCCTTTAACGTTTAATATTTTAAAGTAAGATAGGAATTTAATTAAACATAATTAACAATAAATTATAAATAATAAATTAATAAATTTGGTTATAACACATGGTAAAATGTTTCATTTAATATTTTTAAATTTGACTAATTTTGAAATAGGCCACATAGTAATAGGAGGGTAGTATAACAATATGTTGAAGAATCGGTTAAGCAACTACTTAGTCATGATAAATTTCTGAAAACGTCTGGTCATAATTTTCCTCCACATTTTCCATGGCATCTGCATTATCTTGTTGCCTTGCCCAATCTGATTCTGTCTCAACAAAAATTCCACTTCCATCCGGTGCTGGTAAATATTTGTGTGTCATGTCGTCTCCTTCTTCCTATTGATATTAAAAAAGTATTTTCGAGCTTTATAACTTTAACAAACCATTCCTGCTGTTGATTTTTTCCACTCTATTAAGTTTCGTGTAACATAATCAAGCACACGCTTAGATGTTATTTTCTGATCATTTCCAGTAAGAACTTCGGATAGTATTTTATTTATTCCAAGTATTTCGCTTGCTTCTCGAATATACATATCTAATTCATTTTCGGCACCTAAACAATTGTTTGATTTAATTTTTTAGCGAGTTTTGGCAAGTTGACTAAAATAAACACCACCTATACTATTTGCTATTAATAAAACATATTCATAAAAACATTTAGAATTGCTATATACTTACACCTATTTGTAAGTTGAGCGAGTTGTATTTCATGAGTAGCTGTAAAATTAGAAGTTAATATTAATACTATTTACAAAAGTATGTTACATATAAAAAACCCTTATTTACAAAAAATGAAGAGAAACATTTTTACAACTTTTTTTATAGTATAACTAATATGTATAAATTTATAAATAATTATAATACAAAATGCATCATTAAGTTCAAACAACTCGAGCTGAGGTTGCGGAAGTTCACGAAACTGTGGAGGGAAAACCTGAATATTAATTTTACTCATTTTAATAGTTTATTAAAATAAAGTACAGCAGGTTGATATGGCGGCATTGGAACCTTTTTTATAAATTATTACATTAACTTTTCTCGAGAGCACTTACTTGAAAAGTTGGTGAAACCAGGGTAAGTGGCTCGTACCTCAAACCAATTCTCTCGTAAATTCTAGAAATTTAAATTTACTAAAAAACATGAGTAAAAATCTAATTTCAGCAATTTTTTTTTATGAAGGCATAGATAAACCGTAGCCGAAATAGAAATTATTTATTTTTAGGTAAATTAATAGTTAAAAGCTTAAACCTTTTCGTTTCTGGCCAATGCTCAAGGCTGATCGAAGAAAGAGATTGGTCAAAAAGTTTAATAAAGTCACCAAAGTACGTATGATCAAATTCGTTCTCTTGTAGGCATAATTTAAGTTTGCCTTAAAAGTAAGATCCGTATGTTAAATAAGTTCTAAAAGCCAATTATTAAGAAAGTACTTGATAGCAGCAGATTGTCAGGTATTGGTTGATAATCAGTGATATTTGGTTCATTTGCATCAATTTGATTTAACTCCATGAAACCGGACAAAAATTTTAAAATGACGTCCTAGGTTGTATGCATATTTTAATACCTTGATAAATCATACAAAAATTTTGGCATTATCCTCCTTATTGAAATAATCGTCTACAAACATTCGCACAGATCCTAATAAGGAAAATAATTTTTTAATTAATAAGCGAAAATAAAACATAATACCACATACAGCCAATCGGCCATTGCCGTTTTCCTTAAAAAAATTTGAATTTTCTTAAAATAGGAAACAAAACTTATCAAGGGAAATCCATCTATACAATGTACCTTTTTAACATGATGAAGGGCACAGACGGGCCTTGAAACTGGATAACAAACAGTACCAGTTGAAAGGATACTAACTGACTCACGATTAACACTTAGGGTACAGCCATGTGGATAAATAAACTCCAAAGAATCACTTTTAATTATAACAATAAATAAGCACTACTTTTAAAAATCTACTACCTGAAATTGTTATCGTCTTCATTATCTACGTGTAATTTTTTAAAACCTTTATCAGTTACATTTGACAATTCGAAATTTGCGATTGAAGATCGTTGTGCTTGAAAGACGCCAGTTGCGATAGGAAGTGCGCGATTAAGTACCCCATTAGAAATCAAAGCTTCCTTAGGATCGAAATATTTATGGAAAATTGTACGAATAACGGAATCTGTATAGGATATGATTGGATTATAGAGAAAGTTTGAGCCACATTCTCACCGTTGTTGAATGAAATTCCAAACTCTTCAAGCAAGAAATTTATATTTGTAGTATTTTTTTCTTCTCCTCCTTCACTGGATAGAACAAACAGAGATCCACCGGATTGTATAAATTTTCGTAGGACCGAGAACTTAGAGAAAAAATTTATTAGGAAACAATTTTATTCAAGGATAAGTATTTTTAAATATCACGGTACTCAGGTTAAACTTAAAGAAAATGAAATAAAAAACCTCTTCCTCTGTGAATTTTACTCTTGGAGAAGGCAAAACAAAAACTCGACATTTACTAAGGATAGCTTCGGTTATCTCATCATTTTGATGCCTAAAAAAATTCATAGTTCAATTAAATTTTAGAAATATTTTTATTTAATCGAATTTAATTACGTTTCAACCTCCCATCCGTTTCTTATATGCTTATGTAATTGTCGAAAATCGCCATAAATATTATATTCTTCACTCTTTGTTTGATTAAAAATGATAATATTTGATGTAACCATAGCCATTTTAGGAAAACAGAAATATAAAATAATGAAAAATACATAAATGTGGTTGTCATAGAAACAAAACTGCCTTCATCAAACATTAATTGTGAGCAAAATAATATAGCAGATAACATACTAATGAAAATTTTGCCACCTTACAAATCAGATTACAACTTTAGTTATTTCAAAGTAATCCTAAACATGGATGCTGATAGAAAACTAAATGTTACAAAACCCTGAATTACAGATAATTTTATAATAAACTTTTATAACAGTCTTAGATAAGTAGGGCACATAAATATTTATAATTTAAGTGATAATTTACTCATAAATAATAAAAAGCTAACTATTTTCCTTTTTTTGTTCTAATTTCGATTTGTAGAAGTTGGTTTTGTAGACGTTTTTCTTCTATCTGTTCCTAAAAGATGTTATAAAAAAATTTTTTATTTTAGAAATACCTTTAATAGAATTTTTTGAAAATGGTAATGTTCCAACTTAGCCCGTTTTAATGCTTTGTCTAGTTCAACATCTGAATCATAAGATGTCCACAATACTGGAGACAGTGAAGGCTCTCGAAAGGCTAATGGTTGATCTAAGGCTTTCCGCTTATGAATATTCTGTTGATTTTGCTCCTGTAATTTGGAAATTAAACGAATTAATATGATTATAATAAGAAACAGAATGCATTTTAAAGAAATCTATAAACCTCGACCAACCTTTGTCGATGCCGTCAACTGACGATCAAAGTCTCCATAGACAAAACCATTTTCAGAATCTCTTCTACTAAAGCAAAATTTAGAAGTCATTGTTGTTATGGGTGTTTCACGAATTAACTCAAGCATTTGGTTTAAAGATGCGCAAGGTTTACTTTCAAGTTCAGCAAAGTCATCATCAGAAGAGTTATCACAATTACCGCTAACAGTGTCTGAAAAAACAAAAATTTCAGACAATTTGCATTCGGTTACTAGAAATTTTAGTGTCCATCGAATAATGCTTATTTTGAGAAAAATTGTCATTAAAGCCGTTATCGACAAAATGTTCCAAAGGTGATCTTGCTGCTTCTTCATCTGCATTCCAACCCATAAGCCCTATCGTGCTGATTATTTCAATGACAATTTTGTCGATCTAAAAAATATTTATTCCAAACATATTAATGAACCTTACAACAAAAAAAAGCAAATTTTAAGTTATAAATTTCAGAAAGAATCACCTCTGTAAATACAACGGAGTCTTCGCCGACTGTTTTGGCCTTATTTAATTTAGCCATGGTATCACGTCGAATAGGGGCCCAAACACAATCACGAATCTGAATATTCTATCATGCTAATTATTTCATATATACATTCATATTACTTTCTGGTGATATGTGAGAAATATTAGAACAGTTTAACTTTTGATGATGAAATATTATTAAAAACAGAGATTAGTTAGCTTATTGGAGCTGAAAATATTTTCCAAAAGCAAAAACTCTGTCGGAACTGATAATCTATCTAGAACAGGAACTAATTGTTACCCTAACGGAAAAATTTATGGTACTTTTTTGGTTTGGGGGGCATTCTGCGGACATTTTTTGCGGACAATTATTATTATATATTTTATTAGTTGATTTTTGCCTAAGGCAATAAAGGGTGTAAATTGATTAACAAAATAGCATAATGTTTTTTACCTTGTCATTTTAACATTATAAAGTAATTATTCGATAAAATGATTCAAAATCTTAAAAATTTTACTTTATTACAATTGTACAACAAAATCAGCTTCCAGAAGAAGATTTTTATCACTGGTTAGTAGATCTTAAGCTTCTTCATCAACATAGAACCTGTGATTGTGGAAGAGAAATGAGTCAGGAAAAGCGGAAGGATAAATGCTCAACATGGCCACTCTGGCAGAAGCTGAAAAGACGCCATAAAGCAGAATTTGGAACAGCAGAAACAACACTTGAGAGCTATATTCATGAATTTGTATGGAGACAACGTTTTAAAGGACCAGATTGTTTTTTTCATTTAATTTCACAAATTGTCAATCATGATTCTTATTTGTGTGAATAAAGTCAATCTATGCCTTAAGGAAACATTCAAACTAACATATACTAATAAAATATATAATAATAATTGTCCGCAAAAAATGTCCGCAGAATGCCCCCCAAACCAAAAAAGTACCAAATTTATAAAATAAAACACCTCTTTCCACGATTTCTTTGCATATTGTGAAGCTCCTTGAATTACTGCTTGCTGTCGAATATATTCCCATAACTCTTGTTTGCTCTGACGTGAAACTTGTGATGAATGAGAAAAGAGCGGCTCTTTAAAATCACGGACTAATTTTGCAATTGACAGACGATGAGAGCACATTACTAAAAATTTGAAAAACTATATTACGCAAAAACTTGATGAAAAGCAAAAATATAACTAAAAATAATGATAAAATACTAATAAATTGCATGAATCAGAAGATGTATAAAAATCTACTAATTAGAAAAAAACTTTAAAGGCTGAAAAAAAATATTTCTTAGAGTTTAGTGGGGTTATGTGTTTCAAGCTATCTATGAAAAAGAAAAATCTAGTCATCAATTTATGATCTAAAACACAAATAATAACGGAATGTGCGGTACATGTCTACTCTATGCAACTGTCATGTCTATCCATCTATTATTTCTCAGTCAGTCTCAACTGTTCATAAATGTTTGTGTATGCTCATTTATGTCTAACTATCATTAGTTTTCATCTAGTCAATCTAATGTCTTCACTCATAAGTTATTCGCTCACTTTACTCAACATCAATCAATAGATGAAATAATAGATATACATATGTATACGTACATAAATATAAATGTGCACCACAGACATCATAAATTTGTCGAGTTAAAACAAGTTTTTGAGTGGTTTAGATTTTTATTTAATCAAGATGATCAGGGCGAGTCAATTCTATAAAATGTATGGCCAATTAAATTATGCCATTTAACGCAGAATTAAATAACTGGTAATAATTCTGCAAGATAATTACGCTCTTAAAGCGATTATTAACCTATCTGAATTCACTTGTTCATTCATTTGGAAAAAATCATATATCTGATCATTCTCAATATAGTTAGACTTATGTTTATCGGTAAACACATTAAGCATTACAAGTAAACAATTTTATTTGTTATAGATTTTTTCTTGTTCAAATTAAATTCTTTTTGTTTATTAAAGATTATGGATAAAATTTAGTTTGATGGAGGAAATGTCAGCAGTTAAATTACATCTCAAGATTAGGTCTATTTATTGTTTTTCATTTGTTTCTTTTACTACACAAAGTTTTATTAGTGACTAACAAATTTTATTTATTGTTACCAGCTCATCTTAAATTTTTTATCACCTTTATAAAAATTTAAAATTGATCCAGTTTATTTAACAAACATGCTTTATTTCGTTATTTACAATTAAAAATCAGCTGTTCTTAACAATTAATCAACCAAAAGTATTTTTTAATGTAAGTTTGCTTAATCTGGAGTTTTAACTCAATTGATAGCCTCAATAAAGTAATTTGTCTTGCGTCAGAATAAACTAATCAATTTGAAATGAAACTCTTCTCTCTTGTAAAGAATAAATGATCGGCCATTATATTTTGTTATTAAGCTTATTTATTTTTTTTGGAATTACATTATCTAATAATTATCCAAAATGTCGGAATTATCAACAAGCATGTGCAGTTGAATTATTAAAATTTCCAACATTAGTTGATGAAGAAAGAGACGGCCTTAATGAAAAACAAAATAAAGAAGAAGGATCAGGAGAGAATAACGATAATAAACAAAATTTTGTGCCTTTTGGATTGTCCTTTCCCGTTTATGATGAATTTGTATCAACTACGCCAATATATGATTACTCCATGGACCCTATAGAAAAAATTCAGCATCAAGTCTGCTCTTGCTTGAGTGGTGAATTTTTAATTTATTATATTAATGATCAAGTGAACTTTCTTAAAGTTAATGCTATTGATTATAGTTCTAACTTTTTATTTTTCTTTAATCCGAAATTTTACATTAAATTTGAAGATTTATTTAGAATTAATATTTATGCGTTGCTATATTTTAGACGAAGAAGAATGTGACAACTTTAATAATAACGAACAAATAATGCAATTAAGTAACCACATAAGATTTGCATTTTGCAGGCCACTTGATGAAATATTCAAGGTAAAATGTAAAGGAATGCGGACGTTAGCTCGAGTAATCGGAAGAATGGATATGGAAAGTAAGTCAAGCAGAGCTTAGATAATAAACTTACACTTTGAGAAAAGTAATTAGGAAAAATTTCGAAGGTTAGATTATTATAAAAAATTACTCATATACCTAGGATTAACTGCTTTTTTGAAATTAATTATTGATAGGAACTAATGAATTTTTTCTAAATTATTTTTAATAAGTTACATATTTTAGCAGGCGATAGACTTGTACAGGTTAATGATACTCTTATCTTCTGTCAATGTGAATCCAATAAATGGGTAAGAATGATGATTGAGCCCTGGATAAACGATATGTTTTCATTTTCATATATTTGCATTTAATGAAACGCTAGATTAAAAAAGAATGAATTCAATATAGCAATCGTTTCTTAAGTTTTTATCCTTCATTCCAGTGTTTATGAGTATATGAATATACAAAAAATTTTACATGATTGATTCTTTTAGAAGTTTTTACCTATCCGAATAAAATTTTGCAATTATACTCGAAGATATTGTTAAAAAATGGGAAAAATAAAATTTTCAGCAAAGGAAAAAATTCAAATGATATTGCCACATGAATGTCTCCCCAACATATACATCGCATAAAAAATACTATGAAATAGAATGTTGTACTAAATAGAATTCCCAGTCAACTCATGCCTCTAGCTGTGGCATTTTTTCTCTAATTCTGTCAATCCAACCAAAAACAAAAAAGTCAATATTATTTTTCGCAATGCAAAATTAAAAAAAGTAAATACTGAAATAATATGTATGTATTAAATTTATAAATTTCACAAAAAATGTTGTAAATAAGTAATTTGAATTTTTTTTTTGCAAAAAATGTATTGTTTTTCGCTTTTTGACAAGGTTTTTAAAAAGGCTGAATTTTTTCATAGATTAGATACAATTTTTATATTGAAATGGCTCACAGTAACAGTTCTAACAAGATAGATTATGAATTTAGATGGAAAAATCCAAATGGAATAAAACGAAAGTACGTAAAAATTATTTTAATTTAACTATATATTTTTAAGATGGGAATCATTCGCTAAATTTGGTCATACATCGGCACAAACACCTAAAGTAGTGGAAATGACTGGAAAAAATTTTGATAAGTGGTAAATACACAAATGTTCTAAATGGAGTAATATTAAATTCATTATTAGGTTGAATGACGCTAATGTGATTGATGGAAAATTAATAACAACAACAATGACTGGAATTGTAAGTTATTATTAAAAAGTTGAAAGATCATGTAAATAAAGGAAAAACTTGTTCATAGCGCCCAAGCTCCAATTCGAATGATCTATATGTCATTCGAAAGAGCTCGTCGAGTAGAGTCGAACGACATCAAAAAAAGTTTCCGGTCTCAACTATGACCCGAGATACAGACCCCCAAAAATCGAAAAACCATAGGGGGGAGTAAGCTCATTTTGAGGTGAAAAATTCGATTATACAAATGATAGCTCATTCAAAAGAGCTTTTCGAGACCTATCGAATGAGACCAAAATCGTCTTGATTGAACGATTTTGAACAAAGTTATGAAGGATCGAAGTTTGCTGGAAACACGCCAAACTTGGACCTATTAGGAGTGTTTTATGACTTCTTCGTGTGGGAGCTCATCTCTCGTTGGCTTTTTGGTACATACGTCATTCTACGGCGCAAATTACAACAAAATAATTAATTCAGTGAAAATAATTTAGGTCAATTTTTGAGGACCTGTATCTCGGCTCAGAATAACCCAAAAATAGCTTACTCCCCCCTATGGTTTTTCGATTTTCAGGGACCCATATCTCGGGACATAGTTGAGACCGGAAACTTTTTTTGATGTCGTTCGACTCTACTCGACGAGCTCTTTCGAATGACATATAGATCATTCGAATTGGAGCTTGGGCGCTATGAACAAGTTTTACCTAAATAAATTTATGGGTTATAAAAAATTGTTTACAAAAAAGTTTCACAAAAAATTGTTTAGTTTAAGAAAATTAAATTTTATTTAACCTCACAACAGGCCTTCTCAAAAGTGACAGGGTATGTTTTTGAATTTTCAACCTAAAAATAAGTTGAATTCTGCAGACCAAAGAAGAAAGCGACGTTTAACGAGGTGAGAATAATGAATAATTATAAAATTTGTAACTAACATATAAAAGTAGATTAGAAATAATTAGTTTGCATTTTTATAAGTATTAACTTTTTAATTTTTGTATTATTGTAATGTGAAAAAATATATCATAGACTCAACAAATTATCATAAATGTAGCAAAGGATAGAGCAAACAATAGCAAAAATGATGTTCAGGTAGTTTAAAATAAGTTCAAATTTACAACATTAATACAGGCAGAAATAGATCAAATCTGTACTAAATTAGAAGCTATTGAAGGTCCAACTTTAAAGTCCATAGCAGGGGTATCAACAGAAGGAAATGTTTATGAAAGGTATAAATAAATGCGTGTCCTATTAGTCAAATATTAATTTAAAGACTGACTGACCACAACAAGTACACAGGTAAAATAATTAGTGGGAAAAAATAATCAAACTATAACGGTAACATAAATTTAATAAAGTATGGAATAATTAAAGGTGCACATAAAGAACGGTTCGACAAGGAGGGCAAAGGAAAAGGAAAAGCAGGAAGAGGTAGGAGTTATGAGAAAAATAATAATTAATGAAAGTTTATACAGAAGACATTGTAGTCAATTCAGGATATGTGTCATCATACAGAAATCAAGGTTATATAGTGGTATATGATACATTTTACCTATGCGACCAATAAAGCAAGTTATGCAAAGAGTGTATACAAAACTTGTTTAACTTTCGAGATATCAGTAAAAATCCTACAAAAAGTAGGAAGTATTTATAATAAAAGCACTTGATGATTCGTCCATTGACATTTATCCTAAAATAGTGTTTTAGTAATGAAATGCACTAAACGGTTTCGTCCATTAACACGCTTGAAAAAAAATTTGGGAAATTTGGTCGCATAAGTAAAAAACATCATCTTAATTCTGAAAGTAATTTATAATATTTAGGTACATATGACAAAGTACATAAAAATTAAGAAGATATAAAAAAAGTAAAAATATAAAAAGAATTGATATTTTAAAAATATTGTCACATAAAATATACAAATAAAATTTATTGACAGCAAATTAAACTTGCATATATATTCCATTAGATATTCAGGACCCAGCTTATAAGGGAAAAATATAAGTACCCTCCCAAAGTTTAATACCAGCTAGAGTGCGGAGCAGGACAGGACCTGGGGCCTATTCCAATTGTCCGCAGAATCTGTGTTCTGTGCACAGAACACAGATTTGTTAATTTTATTGACGGGGCCCAACTTTTTTTTCAATTTTAATGACGGGGCCCAACTTTTTTTTCAATTTTATTGACGGGGCCCAACTTATCATTCGAAAGAGCTTTGAAAGCTGAATCGAATGAGCAATTTATATAAAAATATAATGACTAGAATTCCAGAACCAGGTTCATGAACATAGAAATTTTTTGGGGTGAATAAATTTTTAAAATTGAAAAATTTTTTTATTCCAATGTTAAAATATACTGAATTTGGTATCATTCGAAAGAGCTCGAAAAGCTGTATCTAATGAGCAATTTATTTAAAATTCTAACGAGTAGAATTCGAGAACCAGGTTAATGAACATAGAAATTTTTTGGGGTGAATAAATTTTTAAAATTGAAGAAATTTTTTTTCCCTCTATAGATTATACTGAATTTGGTATCATTCGAAAGAGCTTTGAAAGCTGAATCGAATGAGCAATTTATATAAAAATATAATGACTAGAATTCCAGAACCAGGTTCATGAACATAGAAATTTTTTGGGGTGAATAAATTTTTAAAATTGAAAAATTTTTTTATTCCAATGTTAAAATATACTGAATTTGGTATCATTCGAAAGAGCTCGAAAAGCTGTATCTAATGAGCAATTTATTTAAATTTCTAACGAGTAGAATTCGAGAACCAGGTTCATGAACATAGAAATTTTTTGGGGTGAATAAATTTTTAAAATTGAAAAATTTTTTTATTCAAATGTTAAAATATACTGAATTTGGTATCATTCGAAAGAGCTCGAAAAGCTGTATCTATTGAGCAATTTATTTAAAATTCTAACGAGTAGAATTCGAGAACCAGGTTAATGAACATAGAAATTTTTTGGGGTGAATAAATTTTTAAAATTGAAGAAATTTTTTTTCCCTCTATAGATTATACTGAATTTGGTATCATTCGAAAGAGCTTTGAAAGCTGAATCGAATGAGCAATTTATATAAAAATATAATGACTAGAATTCCAGAACCAGGTTCATGAACATAGAAATTTTTTGGGGTGAATAAATTTTTAAAATTGAAGAAATTTTTTTTCCCTCTATAGAATATACTGAATTTGGTATCATTCGAAAGAGCTTTGAAAGCTGAATCGAATGAGCAATTTATATAAAAATATAATGACTAGAATTCCAGACCAGGTTCATGAACATAGAAATTTTTTGGGGTGAATAAATTTTTAAAATTGAAGAAATTTTTTTTCCCTCTATAGAATTATACTGAATTTGGTATCATTCGAAAGAGCTTTGAAAGCTGAATCGAATGAGCAATTTATATAAAAATATAATGACTAGAATTCCAGAACCAGGTTCATGAACATAGAAATTTTTTGGGGTGAATAAATTTTTAAAATTGAAAAATTTTTTTATCCCTCTTGTCCAACCTAAAAAAAAATTATTAAAAAAAAATTAAATTAAAAAAAGTTATGGCCAAAATAGTTAAATTTTGCCACCTTTTTTTAAAAAAATAAAAAAAAAATAATTTTTTTTTTTCAAGTTAATGATTTTTTTTTTAAAAATAGGTTGGACAACTCATGTCCAACCTAAAAAAAATTATTAAAAAAAAATTAAATTAAAAAAAGTTATGGCCAAAATATTTAAATTTTGCCACCTTTTTTTAAAAAAATAAAAAAAAAATAATTTTTTTTTTTCAAGTTAATTCTTGATTTTTTTTTTTAAAAAATAGGTTGGACAACTCATGTCCAATCTAAAAAAAAAATTATTAAAAAAAAATTAAATTAAAAAAAGTTATGGCCAAAATAGTTAAATTTTGCCACCTTTTTTTAAAAAAATAAAAAAAAAATAATTTTTTTTTTTCAAGTTAATGATTTTTTTTTTAAAAATAGGTTGGACAACTCATGTCCAACCTAAAAAAAAATTATTAAAAAAAAATTAAATTAAAAAAAGTTATGGCTAAAATATTTAAATTTTGCCACCTTTTTTTAAAAAATAAAAAAAAAATAATTTTTTTTTTTTCAAGTTAATTCTTGATTTTTTTTTTAAAAAATAGGTTGGACAACTCATGTCCAAACTAAAAAAAAATTAAATTAAAAAAAGTTATAGCCAAAATATTTAAATTTTGCCACATTTTTTTAAAAAAATAAAAAAAAAATAATTTTTTTTTTTCAAGTTAATGATTTTTTTTTAAAAATAGGTTGGACAACTCATGTCCAACCTAAAAAAAAATTATTAAAAAAAAATTAAATTAAAAAAAGTTATGGCCAAAATATTTAAATTTTGCCACCTTTTTTTAAAAAAATAAAAAAAAAAATAATTTTTTTTTTTCAAGTTAATTCTTGATTTTTTTTTTTAAAAATAGGTTGGACAACTCATGTCCAACCTAAAAAAAAATTATTAAAAAAAAATTAAATTAAAAAAAGTTATAGCCAAAATATTTAAATTTTGCCACCTTTTTTTAAAAAAATAAAAAAAAAATAATTTTTTTTTTTCAAGTTAATGATTTTTTTTTTAAAAATAGGTTGGACAACTCATGTCCAACCTAAAAAAAAATTATTAAAAAAAAATTAAATTAAAAAAAGTTATGGCCAAAATATTTAAATTTTGCCACCTTTTTTTAAAAAAATAAAAAAAAATAATTTTTTTTTTTCAAGTTAATGATTTTTTTTTTAAAAATAGGTTGGACAACTCATGTCCAACCTAAAAAAAAATTATTAAAAAAAAATTAAATTAAAAAAAGTTATGGCTAAAATATTTAAATTTTGCCACCTTTTTTTAAAAAATAAAAAAAAAATAATTTTTTTTTTTTCAAGTTAATTCTTGATTTTTTTTTTTAAAAAATAGGTTGGACAACTCATGTCCAATCTAAAAAAAAAATTATTAAAAAAAAATTAAATTAAAAAAAGTTATGGCCAAAATAGTTAAATTTTGCCACCTTTTTTTAAAAAAATAAAAAAAAAATAATTTTTTTTTTTTCAAGTTAATGATTTTTTTTTTAAAAATAGGTTGGACAACTCATGTCCAACCTAAAAAAAAATTATTAAAAAAAAATTAAATTAAAAAAAGTTATGGCTAAAATATTTAAATTTTGCCACCTTTTTTTAAAAAATAAAAAAAAAAATAATTTTTTTTTTTTCAAGTTAATTCTTGATTTTTTTTTTAAAAAATAGGTTGGACAACTCATGTCCAAACTAAAAAAAAATTAAATTAAAAAAAGTTATAGCCAAAATATTTAAATTTTGCCACCTTTTTTTAAAAAAATAAAAAAAAAATAATTTTTTTTTTTCAAGTTAATTCTTGATTTTTTTTTTAAAAAATAGGTTGGACAACTCATGTCCAACCTAAAAAAAAATTATTAAAAAAAAATTAAATTAAAAAAAGTTATGGCCAAAATATTTAAATTTTGCCACCTTTTTTTAAAAAAATAAAAAAAAAATAATTTTTTTTTTTCAAGTTAATTCTTGATTTTTTTTTTAAAAAATAGGTTGGACAACTCATGTCCAAACTAAAAAAAAATTAAATTAAAAAAAGTTATAGCCAAAATATTTAAATTTTGCCACCTTTTTTTAAAAAAATAAAAAAAAAATAATTTTTTTTTTTCAAGTTAATGATTTTTTTTTAAAAATAGGTTGGACAACTCATGTCCAACCTAAAAAAAAATTATTAAAAAAAAATTAAATTAAAAAAAGTTATGGCTAAAATATTTAAATTTTGCCACCTTTTTTTAAAAAATAAAAAAAAAATAATTTTTTTTTTTTCAAGTTAATTCTTGATTTTTTTTTTAAAAAATAGGTTGGACAACTCATGTCCAAACTAAAAAAAAATTAAATTAAAAAAAGTTATAGCCAAAATATTTAAATTTTGCCACCTTTTTTTAAAAAAATAAAAAAAAAATAATTTTTTTTTTTCAAGTTAATGATTTTTTTTTAAAAATAGGTTGGACAACTCATGTCCAACCTAAAAAAAAATTATTAAAAAAAAATTAAATTAAAAAAAGTTATGGCCAAAATATTTAAATTTTGCCACCTTTTTTTAAAAAAATAAAAAAAAAAATAATTTTTTTTTTTCAAGTTAATTCTTGATTTTTTTTTTTAAAAATAGGTTGGACAACTCATGTCCAACCTAAAAAAAAATTATTAAAAAAAAATTAAATTAAAAAAAGTTATAGCCAAAATATTTAAATTTTGCCACCTTTTTTTAAAAAAATAAAAAAAAAATAATTTTTTTTTTTCAAGTTAATGATTTTTTTTTTAAAAATAGGTTGGACAACTCATGTCCAACCTAAAAAAAAATTATTAAAAAAAAATTAAATTAAAAAAAGTTATGGCCAAAATATTTAAATTTTGCCACCTTTTTTTAAAAAAATAAAAAAAAATAATTTTTTTTTTTCAAGTTAATGATTTTTTTTTTAAAAATAGGTTGGACAACTCATGTCCAACCTAAAAAAAAATTATTAAAAAAAAATTAAATTAAAAAAAGTTATGGCTAAAATATTTAAATTTTGCCACCTTTTTTTAAAAAATAAAAAAAAAATAATTTTTTTTTTTTCAAGTTAATTCTTGATTTTTTTTTTAAAAAATAGGTTGGACAACTCATGTCCAAACTAAAAAAAAATTAAATTAAAAAAAGTTATGGCCAAAATATTTAAATTTTGCCACCTTTTTTTAAAAAAATAAAAAAAAAATAATTTTTTTTTTCAAGTTAATTCTTGATTTTTTTTTTTTAAAAATAGGTTGGACAACTCATGTCCAACCTAAAAAAAATTATTAAAAAAAAATTAAATTAAAAAAAGTTATGGCCAAAATAGTTAAATTTTGCCACCTTTTTTTAAAAAAATAAAAAAAAAATAATTTTTTTTTTTCAAGTTAATGATTTTTTTTTAAAAATAGGTTGGACAACTCATGTCCAACCTAAAAAAAAATTATTAAAAAAAAATTAAATTAAAAAAAGTTATGGCCAAAATATTTAAATTTTGCCACCTTTTTTTAAAAAAATAAAAAAAAAATAATTTTTTTTTTTTCAAGTTAATTCTTGATTTTTTTTTTTAAAAAATAGGTTGGACAACTCATGTCCAATCTAAAAAAAAAATTATTAAAAAAAAATTAAATTAAAAAAAGTTATGGCCAAAATAGTTAAATTTTGCCACCTTTTTTTAAAAAAATAAAAAAAAAATAATTTTTTTTTTTTCAAGTTAATTCTTGATTTTTTTTTTTAAAAAATAGGTTGGACAACTCATGTCCAAACTAAAAAAAAATTAAATTAAAAAAAGTTATAGCCAAAATATTTAAATTTTGCCACCTTTTTTTAAAAAAATAAAAAAAAAATAATTTTTTTTTTTCAAGTTAATGATTTTTTTTTAAAAATAGGTTGGACAACTCATGTCCAACCTAAAAAAAAATTATTAAAAAAAAATTAAATTAAAAAAAGTTATGGCCAAAATATTTAAATTTTGCCACCTTTTTTTAAAAAAATAAAAAAAAAATAATTTTTTTTTTTCAAGTTAATTCTTGATTTTTTTTTAAAAAATAGGTTGGACAACTCATGTCCAAACTAAAAAAAAATTAAATTAAAAAAAGTTATAGCCAAAATATTTAAATTTTGCCACCTTTTTTTAAAAAAATAAAAAAAAAATAATTTTTTTTTTTCAAGTTAATGATTTTTTTTTAAAAATAGGTTGGACAACTCATGTCCAACCTAAAAAAAAATTATTAAAAAAAAATTAAATTAAAAAAAGTTATGGCTAAAATATTTAAATTTTGCCACCTTTTTTTAAAAAATAAAAAAAAAATAATTTTTTTTTTTTCAAGTTAATTCTTGATTTTTTTTTTAAAAAATAGGTTGGACAACTCATGTCCAAACTAAAAAAAAATTAAATTAAAAAAAGTTATAGCCAAAATATTTAAATTTTGCCACCTTTTTTTAAAAAAATAAAAAAAAAATAATTTTTTTTTTTCAAGTTAATGATTTTTTTTTAAAAATAGGTTGGACAACTCATGTCCAACCTAAAAAAAAATTATTAAAAAAAAATTAAATTAAAAAAAGTTATAGCCAAAATATTTAAATTTTGCCACCTTTTTTTAAAAAAATAAAAAAAAAATAATTTTTTTTTTTCAAGTTAATGATTTTTTTTTTAAAAATAGGTTGGACAACTCATGTCCAACCTAAAAAAAAAATTATTAAAAAAAAATTAAATTAAAAAAAGTTATGGCCAAAATAGTTAAATTTTGCCACCTTTTTTTAAAAAAATAAAAAAAAAATAATTTTTTTTTTTCAAGTTAATGATTTTTTTTTTAAAAATAGGTTGGACAACTCATGTCCAACCTAAAAAAAAATTATTAAAAAAAAATTAAATTAAAAAAAGTTATGGCTAAAATATTTAAATTTTGCCACCTTTTTTTAAAAAATAAAAAAAAAATAATTTTTTTTTTTTCAAGTTAATTCTTGATTTTTTTTTTAAAAAATAGGTTGGACAACTCATGTCCAAACTAAAAAAAAATTAAATTAAAAAAAGTTATGGCCAAAATATTTAAATTTTGCCACCTTTTTTTAAAAAAATAAAAAAAAAATAATTTTTTTTTTCAAGTTAATTCTTGATTTTTTTTTTTTAAAAATAGGTTGGACAACTCATGTCCAATCTAAAAAAAAAATTATTAAAAAAAAATTAAATTAAAAAAAGTTATGGCCAAAATAGTTAAATTTTGCCACCTTTTTTTAAAAAAATAAAAAAAAAATAATTTTTTTTTTTCAAGTTAATGATTTTTTTTTTAAAAATAGGTTGGACAACTCATGTCCAACCTAAAAAAAAATTATTAAAAAAAAATTAAATTAAAAAAAGTTATGGCCAAAATATTTAAATTTTGCCACCTTTTTTTAAAAAAATAAAAAAAAATAATTTTTTTTTTTCAAGTTAATGATTTTTTTTTTAAAAATAGGTTGGACAACTCATGTCCAACCTAAAAAAAATTATTAAAAAAAAATTAAATTAAAAAAAGTTATGGCCAAAATATTTAAATTTTGCCACCTTTTTTTAAAAAAATAAAAAAAAAATAATTTTTTTTTTTCAAGTTAATTCTTGATTTTTTTTTTAAAAAATAGGTTGGACAACTCATGTCCAATCTAAAAAAAAAATTATTAAAAAAAAATTAAATTAAAAAAAGTTATGGCCAAAATAGTTAAATTTTGCCGCCTTTTTTTAAAAAAATAAAAAAAAAATAATTTTTTTTTTTCAAGTTAATGATTTTTTTTTTAAAAATAGGTTGGACAACTCATGTCCAACCTAAAAAAAAATTATTAAAAAAAAATTAAATTAAAAAAAGTTATGGCCAAAATATTTAAATTTTGCCACCTTTTTTTAAAAAAATAAAAAAAAATAATTTTTTTTTTTCAAGTTAATGATTTTTTTTTTAAAAATAGGTTGGACAACTCATGTCCAACCTAAAAAAAAATTATTAAAAAAAAATTAAATTAAAAAAAGTTATGGCTAAAATATTTAAACTTTGCCACCTTTTTTTAAAAAATAAAAAAAAAATAATTTTTTTTTTTTCAAGTTAATTCTTGATTTTTTTTTTAAAAAATAGGTTGGACAACTCATGTCCAAACTAAAAAAAAATTAAATTAAAAAAAGTTATGGCCAAAATATTTAAATTTTGCCACCTTTTTTTAAAAAAATAAAAAAAAAATAATTTTTTTTTTCAAGTTAATTCTTGATTTTTTTTTTTTAAAAATAGGTTGGACAACTCATGTTCAACCTAAAAAAAATTATTAAAAAAAAATTAAATTAAAAAAAGTTATGGCCAAAATAGTTAAATTTTGCCACCTTTTTTTAAAAAAATAAAAAAAAAATAATTTTTTTTTTTCAAGTTAATGATTTTTTTTTTAAAAATAGGTTGGACAACTCATGTCCAACCTAAAAAAAATTATTAAAAAAAAATTAAATTAAAAAAAGTTATGGCCAAAATATTTAAATTTTGCCACCTTTTTTTAAAAAAATAAAAAAAAAATAATTTTTTTTTTTCAAGTTAATTCTTGATTTTTTTTTTAAAAAATAGGTTGGACAACTCATGTCCAATCTAAAAAAAAAATTATTAAAAAAAAATTAAATTAAAAAAAGTTATGGCCAAAATAGTTAAATTTTGCCACCTTTTTTTAAAAAAATAAAAAAAAAATAATTTTTTTTTTTCAAGTTAATGATTTTTTTTTTAAAAATAGGTTGGACAACTCATGTCCAACCTAAAAAAAAATTATTAAAAAAAAATTAAATTAAAAAAAGTTATGGCTAAAATATTTAAATTTTGCCACCTTTTTTTAAAAAATAAAAAAAAAATAATTTTTTTTTTTTCAAGTTAATTCTTGATTTTTTTTTTAAAAAATAGGTTGGACAACTCATGTCCAAACTAAAAAAAAAATTAAATTAAAAAAAGTTATAGCCAAAATATTTAAATTTTGCCACCTTTTTTTAAAAAAATAAAAAAAAAATAATTTTTTTTTTTCAAGTTAATGATTTTTTTTTAAAAATAGGTTGGACAACTCATGTCCAACCTAAAAAAAAATTATTAAAAAAAAATTAAATTAAAAAAAGTTATGGCCAAAATATTTAAATTTTGCCACCTTTTTTTAAAAAAATAAAAAAAAAAATAATTTTTTTTTTTCAAGTTAATTCTTGATTTTTTTTTTTAAAAATAGGTTGGACAACTCATGTCCAACCTAAAAAAAAATTATTAAAAAAAAATTAAATTAAAAAAAGTTATAGCCAAAATATTTAAATTTTGCCACCTTTTTTTAAAAAAATAAAAAAAAAATAATTTTTTTTTTTCAAGTTAATGATTTTTTTTTTAAAAATAGGTTGGACAACTCATGTCCAATCTAAAAAAAAATTATTAAAAAAAAATTAAATTAAAAAAAGTTATGGCCAAAATAGTTAAATTTTGCCACCTTTTTTTAAAAAAATAAAAAAAAAATAATTTTTTTTTTTCAAGTTAATGATTTTTTTTTTAAAAATAGGTTGGACAACTCATGTCCAACCTAAAAAAAAATTATTAAAAAAAAATTAAATTAAAAAAAGTTATAGCCAAAATATTTAAATTTTGCCACCTTTTTTTAAAAAAATAAAAAAAAAAATAATTTTTTTTTTTCAAGTTAATTCTTGATTTTTTTTTTTAAAAATAGGTTGGACAACTCATGTCCAACCTAAAAAAAAATTATTAAAAAAAAATTAAATTAAAAAAAGTTATAGCCAAAATATTTAAATTTTGCCACCTTTTTTTAAAAAAATAAAAAAAAAATAATTTTTTTTTTTCAAGTTAATGATTTTTTTTTTAAAAATAGGTTGGACAACTCATGTCCAATCTAAAAAAAAATTATTAAAAAAAATTAAATTAAAAAAAGTTATAGCCAAAATATTTAAATTTTGCCACCTTTTTTTAAAAAAATAAAAAAAAAATAATTTTTTTTTTTCAAGTTAATGATTTTTTTTTTAAAAATAGGTTGGACAACTCATGTCCAACCTAAAAAAAAATTATTAAAAAAAAATTAAATTAAAAAAAGTTATAGCCAAAATATTTAAATTTTGCCACCTTTTTTTAAAAAAATAAAAAAAAAATAATTTTTTTTTTTCAAGTTAATTCTTGATTTTTTTTTTAAAAAATAGGTTGGACAACTCATGTCCAATCTAAAAAAAAAATTATTAAAAAAAAATTAAATTAAAAAAAGTTATGGCCAAAATAGTTAAATTTTGCCACCTTTTTTTAAAAAAATAAAAAAAAAATAATTTTTTTTTTTCAAGTTAATGATTTTTTTTTTAAAAATAGGTTGGACAACTCATGTCCAACCTAAAAAAAAATTATTAAAAAAAAATTAAATTAAAAAAAGTTATAGCCAAAATATTTAAATTTTGCCACCTTTTTTTAAAAAAATAAAAAAAAATAATTTTTTTTTTTCAAGTTAATGATTTTTTTTTTAAAAATAGGTTGGACAACTCATGTCCAAACTAAAAAAAAATTAAATTAAAAAAAGTTATAGCCAAAATATTTAAATTTTGCCACCTTTTTTTAAAAAAATAAAAAAAAAATAATTTTTTTTTTTCAAGTTAATGATTTTTTTTTAAAAATAGGTTGGACAACTCATGTCCAACCTAAAAAAAAATTATTAAAAAAAAATTAAATTAAAAAAAGTTATGGCCAAAATATTTAAATTTTGCCACCTTTTTTTAAAAAAATAAAAAAAAAAATAATTTTTTTTTTTCAAGTTAATTCTTGATTTTTTTTTTTAAAAATAGGTTGGACAACTCATGTCCAACCTAAAAAAAAATTATTAAAAAAAAATTAAATTAAAAAAAGTTATAGCCAAAATATTTAAATTTTGCCACCTTTTTTTAAAAAAATAAAAAAAAAATAATTTTTTTTTTTCAAGTTAATGATTTTTTTTTTAAAAATAGGTTGGACAACTCATGTCCAACCTAAAAAAAAATTATTAAAAAAAAATTAAATTAAAAAAAGTTATGGCTAAAATATTTAAATTTTGCCACCTTTTTTTAAAAAATAAAAAAAAAATAATTTTTTTTTTTTCAAGTTAATTCTTGATTTTTTTTTTTAAAAATAGGTTGGACAACTCATGTCCAAACTAAAAAAAAATTAAATTAAAAAAAGTTATAGCCAAAATATTTAAATTTTGCCACCTTTTTTTAAAAAAATAAAAAAAAAATAATTTTTTTTTTTCAAGTTAATGATTTTTTTTTAAAAATAGGTTGGACAACTCATGTCCAACCTAAAAAAAAATTATTAAAAAAAAATTAAATTAAAAAAAGTTATGGCCAAAATATTTAAATTTTGCCACCTTTTTTTAAAAAAATAAAAAAAAAAATAATTTTTTTTTTCAAGTTAATTCTTGATTTTTTTTTTTAAAAATAGGTTGGACAACTCATGTCCAACCTAAAAAAAAATTATTAAAAAAAAATTAAATTAAAAAAAGTTATAGCCAAAATATTTAAATTTTGCCACCTTTTTTTAAAAAAATAAAAAAAAAATAATTTTTTTTTTTCAAGTTAATGATTTTTTTTTTAAAAATAGGTTGGACAACTCATGTCCAACCTAAAAAAAAATTATTAAAAAAAAATTAAATTAAAAAAAGTTATGGCCAAAATATTTAAATTTTGCCACCTTTTTTTAAAAAATAAAAAAAAAATAATTTTTTTTTTTTCAAGTTAATTCTTGATTTTTTTTTTTAAAAAATAGGTTGGACAACTCATGTCCAATCTAAAAAAAAAATTATTAAAAAAAAATTAAATTAAAAAAGTTATAGCCAAAATATTTAAATTTTGCCACCTTTTTTTAAAAAAATAAAAAAAAAATAATTTTTTTTTTTCAAGTTAATGATTTTTTTTTTAAAAATAGGTTGGACAACTCATGTCCAACCTAAAAAAAATTATTAAAAAAAAATTAAATTAAAAAAAGTTATAGCCAAAATATTTAAATTTTGCCACCTTTTTTTAAAAAAATAAAAAAAAAATAATTTTTTTTTTTTCAAGTTAATTCTTGATTTTTTTTTTTAAAAAATAGGTTGGACAACTCATGTCCAATCTAAAAAAAAAATTATTAAAAAAAAATTAAATTAAAAAAGTTATAGCCAAAATATTTAAATTTTGCCACCTTTTTTTAAAAAAATAAAAAAAAAATAATTTTTTTTTTTTCAAGTTAATGATTTTTTTTTTAAAAATAGGTTGGACAACTCATGTCCAACCTAAAAAAAATTATTAAAAAAAAATTAAATTAAAAAAAGTTATGGCCAAAATATTTAAATTTTGCCACCTTTTTTTAAAAAAATAAAAAAAAAATAATTTTTTTTTTCAAGTTAATTCTTGATTTTTTTTTTAAAAATAGGTTGGACAACTCATGTCCAAACTAAAAAAAAATTATTAAAAAAAAATTAAATTAAAAAAAGTTATGGCCAAAATATTTAAATTTTGCCACCTTTTTTTAAAAAATAAAAAAAAAATAATTTTTTTTTTTCAAGTTAATTCTTGATTTTTTTTTTTAAAAATAGGTTGGACAACTCATGTCCAACCTAAAAAAAAATTATTAAAAAAAAATTAAATTAAAAAAAGTTATGGCCAAAATATTTAAATTTTGCCACCTTTTTTTAAAAAAATAAAAAAAAAATAATTTTTTTTTTTCAAGTTAATTCTTGATTTTTTTTTTTAAAAATAGGTTGGACAACTCATGTCCAAACTAAAAAAAAATTATTAAAAAAAAATTAAATTAAAAAAAGTTATAGCCAAAATATTTAAATTTTGCCACCTTTTTTTAAAAAAATAAAAAAAAAATAATTTTTTTTTTTTCAAGTTAATTCTTGATTTTTTTTTTTAAAAAATAGGTTGGACAACTCATGTCCAACCTAAAAAAAAATTATTAAAAAAAAATTAAATTAAAAAAAGTTATAGCCAAAATATTTAAATTTTGCCACCTTTTTTTAAAAAAATAAAAAAAAAATAATTTTTTTTTTTCAAGTTAATTCTTGATTTTTTTTTTTAAAAATAGGTTGGACAACTCATGTCCAACCTAAAAAAAATTATTAAAAAAAAATTAAATTAAAAAAAGTTATGGCCAAAATATTTAAATTTTGCCACCTTTTTTTAAAAAAATAAAAAAAAAATAATTTTTTTTTTTCAAGTTAATTCTTGATTTTTTTTTTTAAAAATAGGTTGGACAACTCATGTCCAAACTAAAAAAAAATTATTAAAAAAAAATTAAATTAAAAAAAGTTATAGCCAAAATATTTAAATTTTGCCACCTTTTTTTAAAAAAATAAAAAAAAAATAATTTTTTTTTTTCAAGTTAATTCTTGATTTTTTTTTTTAAAAATAGGTTGGACAACTCATGTCCAAACTAAAAAAAAAATTATTAAAAAAAAATTAAATTAAAAAAGTTATGGCCAAAATATTTAAATTTTGCCACCTTTTTTTAAAAAAATAAAAAAAAAATAATTTTTTTTTTTTCAAGTTAATTCTTGATTTTTTTTTTAAAAAATAGGTTGGACAACTCATGTCCAACCTAAAAAAAATTATTAAAAAAAAATTAAATTAAAAAAAGTTATGGCCAAAATATTTAAATTTTGCCACCTTTTTTTAAAAAATAAAAAAAAAATAATTTTTTTTTTTCAAGTTAATGATTTTTTTTTTTAAAATAGGTTGGACAACTCATGTCCAACCTAAAAAAAAATTATTAAAAAAAAATTAAATTAAAAAAAGTTATGGCCAAAATAGTTAAATTTTGCCACCTTTTTTTAAAAAAATAAAAAAAAAATAATTTTTTTTTTTCAAGTTTATTCTTGATTTTTTTTTTTTAAAAATAGGTTGGACAACTCATGTCCAACCTAAAAAAAAATTAAATTAAAAAAAGTTATGGCCAAAATATTTAAATTTTGCCACCTTTTTTTAAAAAAATAAAAAAAAAATAATTTTTTTTTTTTCAAGTTAATTCTTGATTTTTTTTTTAAAAATAGGTTGGACAACTCATGTCCAACCTAAAAAAAATTATTAAAAAAAAATTAAATTAAAAAAAGTTATGGCCAAAATATTTAAATTTTGCCACCTTTTTTTAAAAAAATAAAAAAAAAATAATTTTTTTTTTTCAAGTTAATTCTTGATTTTTTTTTTTAAAAATAGGTTGGACAACTCATGTCCAACCTAAAAAAAATTATTAAAAAAAAATTAAATTAAAAAAAGTTATAGCCAAAATATTTAAATTTTGCCACCTTTTTTTAAAAAAATAAAAAAAAAATAATTTTTTTTTTTCAAGTTAATTCTTGATTTTTTAAAAATAGGTTGGACAACTCATGTCCAACCTAAAAAATTATTAAAAAAAAATTAAATTAAAAAAAGTTATGGCCAAAATATTTAAATTTTGCCACCTTTTTTTAAAAAATAAAAAAAAAATAATTTTTTTTTTTCAAGTTAATTCTTGATTTTTTTTTTTAAAAATAGGTTGGACAACTCATGTCCAACCTAAAAAAAATTATTAAAAAAAAATTAAATTAAAAAAAGTTATGGCCAAAATATTTAAATTTTGCCACCTTTTTTTAAAAAATAAAAAAAAAAATAATTTTTTTTTTTCAAGTTAATGATTTTTTTTTTTAAAATAGGTTGGACAACTCATGTCCAACCTAAAAAAAAATTATTAAAAAAAAATTAAATTAAAAAAAGTTATGGCCAAAATAGTTAAATTTTGCCACCTTTTTTTAAAAAAATAAAAAAAAAATAATTTTTTTTTTTCAAGTTTATTCTTGATTTTTTTTTTTTAAAAATAGGTTGGACAACTCATGTCCAACCTAAAAAAAAATTAAATTAAAAAAAGTTATGGCCAAAATATTTAAATTTTGCCACCTTTT
Organism: Meloidogyne chitwoodi; assembly: GCA_015183035.1. Taxonomy (NCBI): domain Eukaryota; kingdom Metazoa; phylum Nematoda; class Chromadorea; order Rhabditida; family Meloidogynidae; genus Meloidogyne; species Meloidogyne chitwoodi. Next base: position 1,338 of record JACZZP010000004.1, on the reverse strand, counting down.
TTTAAAAAAATAAAAAAAAAATAATTTTTTTTTTTTCAAGTTTATTCTTGATTTTTTTTTTTAAAATAAGTTGGACAACTCATGTCCAACCTAAAAAAAAATTATTAAAAAAAAATTAAATTAAAAAAAGTTATGGCAAAATATTTAAATTTTGCCACCTTTTTTTAAAAAAATAAAAAAAAAAATAATTTTTTTTTTTCAAGTTAATTCTTGATTTTTTTTTTTAAAAATAGGTTGGACAACTCATGTCCAACCTAAAAAAAATTATTCAAAAAAAATAAAATTGAAAAAAGTTATGGGCCAAAATATTAAAATTTTGGCCCTAAAAAAATAAAAAAAAAATAATAATTTTTTTTTTCAAGATTATTCTTGAATTTTTTTTTTTAATAAAAAAAAGGTTGGATATCTCATATCCAATAACCTTAAAAAAAAATTATTCAAAAAAAATAAAATTGAAAAAAGTTATGGGCCAAAATATTAAAATTTTGGCCCTAAAAAAATAAAAAAAAAATAATTTTTTTTTTTCAAGTTAATTCTTGATTTTTTTTTTTTAAAAATAGGTTGGATATCTCATATCCAATAACCTTAAAAAAAATTATTCAAAAAAAATAAAATTGAAAAAAGTTATGGGCCAAAATATTAAAATTTTGGCCCTAAAAAAATAAAAAAAAAATAATAATTTTTTTTTTTCAAGATTATTCTTGAATTTTTTTTTTAATAAAAAAAAGGTTGGATATCTCATATCCAATAACCTTAAAAAAAATTATTCAAAAAAAATAAAATTGAAAAAAGTTATGGGCCAAAATATTAAAATTTTGGCCCTAAAAAAATAAAAAAAAAATAATAATTTTTTTTTTTCAAGATTATTCTTGAATTTTTTTTTTAATAAAAAAAAGGTTGGATATCTCATATCCAATAACCTTAAAAAAAAATTATTCAAAAAAAATAAAATTGAAAAAAGTTATGGGCCAAAATATTAAAATTTTGGCCCTAAAAAAATAAAAAAAAAATAATAATTTTTTTTTTTCAAGATTATTCTTGAATTTTTTTTTTAATAAAAAAAAGGTTGGATATCTCATATCCAATAACCTTAAAAAAAATTATTCAAAAAAAATAAAATTGAAAAAAGTTATGGGCCAAAATATTAAAATTTTGGCCCTAAAAAAATAAAAAAAAAATAATAATTTTTTTTTTTCAAGATTATTCTTGAATTTTTTTTTTAATAAAAAAAAGGTTGGATATCTCATATCCAATAACCTTAAAAAAAAATTATTCAAAAAAAATAAAATTGAAAAAAGTTATGGGCCAAAATATTAAAATTTTGGCCCTAAAAAAATA